>CM039721.1:14374858-15654178 GCA_022539455.1 Dendrobium nobile | reverse complement strand
ATATATAAATAATAAAGGATAAACAATACACAATAATGAATTACAAAAATAAAGACATTAACAAAAATACAAATAATGATTAACATCTTTTATTGCTACGAATACAAAAAGTTAATTCTAAAAGTACAATTTTCTATAAGTACCAAAAACTATTTAGAAAATATAAATAAAATATATAAAATATAATAATATATTCTAAATTTACAAAAAACATATTTAGAATAGAAACTTTTTCATTACTCTCTAGGGTTCTTCACTTTCTCCATTCTCACTTGATAGCTAGTAACTATTTTAGATTATCTAACTACATTTCATTCTAGGTTATAGTTGGCTTCTCCTCAATTATCAACGTACTATAACTTGACAACATCAATCCACTTGATGTAGTATATTTTTATAATGTTATTGTTGTCATTTCCTTCTATTACTTTATTTTTTATGACAGCTAGCACATCTTGGTTGTATCATACGACCACTATAGACTATTTGTGCTGAAAATAACTTGTAGATAACTTGACTTGCTAACACAAATGGATCCAAATTTCTATATTATCTAATATATTTTATATCCACTAAACCTATCGTTAGGTTGATATCCTTGTGTTTTATATGTCTGGGATCATTACCATTGAGCTAGTTTAAACTAGCCATACAAAGTTTTATCTTCACCTGGGTCTTCCAGGTCAAGATCATCGTTAAAATACTGTAATAATCACACTCATCTTCTTTATGGAGTATTTCCTTAACATACTTACCCTAAATTTTAGTTTTTTTTATTCACTTCCGACTTGGTATGAAATCTGGAACCCTTTCCTTTCATTATTAGTATGGTCCTACTTTTAGCGGTGGACCTCATGTTAGTGCTTGACAAACCTTTATCGCAAATAATTATTATACAGGGGTTTATGTATTTAAAATTAATTAAATATTAGTGTTTTGTAAATTAAATAGTTGTTAATTCAATAAAAAATTTTAAAATTTATGGAATATTAGATATAAAAACAAGCTAGAAATTCATTTGCAACCAACTTGCTCAATATCTATAGATCCTGTTAGAGGCAAATTGCTTACAAAATACCTGGTGATATATTTCATATAAATAATTCTGTAGTATTTTACTGTGCCTCTCTTTCATCATTCTGTCTAGGTCCTGTTAGGATTAACACTTAACTTATTTTTAGAAAACAAGAGGCAAAGGATCTATGAGGATGGATGGTCACCTGAATTCATCTGTATTAAAAGAAAGCAATTAGTAAAGCATTATAAAATGTTGACCTCATTTTTGTATGAGGTCACTAAGACCCATCCAGAACCCAGATTTAATCCTAGACCCTAGGATCCACTCTAGACCTTAGGATCCTTCTAGATCCAAGACCTTAGAGCCTATTCTAGAGCCTAGGATTCCCTTAAATCCTGGATCTTAGAATTCTTCTATACCTTAGGATCACTCCAACTTCAAATCAATCTCCACCCTTGATCAACCTCAATTTTAAATCAATTCCTATATTTAATCCACTCCAATTTCAATTTGATTCCTACCTGTGATCAATTTGAATCTCAAACTCCATCCAATTCAAATCCAAATTAATTCAAACTTCAAATCAAATCCAAACCCAGAATTCAGACTCAAATCCAAACTCTAGAGGCCCTGTCCTAATCACCCTTTTCAGAGATTTTTCAAACATTTTAAAACCCAGTCAAATGATCTCTGATCCAGGGTCTATCACTTGCAAAGTGATAAGACATGTCTCTAGAGGTTACCCTCCAACTTTGAGCTCATTCTGAGGTCTCTAACCCCAGGATCTGAATTAAAATTCGAAGGCTGTAAAACCTTCAAATATTTACAGCCTATGCCACTGAACCTAACCCCTTTGAGATCTTGACCTTGGAACCCTTATCCAAGCCTCCAATCACTTCCAGACCCTTGATTTTAACCCATTGAGCAGTAAACTGCATTTTTCAGACCCATTTTTGACCATAGTTGACCAATAGGTCAAAATTGACCAAAATACCCCTATGGGGCTCAAATAGGGATTTCAAACCAAATGAGCTCCAAATTGGATGCAACCACCTTTGACAAATTTCAAATGTCATTTCAAATCTTTTGAACCTATTTCCAACCCTTGAGTCAACCTGGTTGACTAAGTCAACTGGTTTGACCCAAGAGGCCCTTTAAGGGTCCAAACATGTGTTTTGACCCAAATGACCTCTCTAAGTCATCCAACCACTTCCATTAACCTTAAAGTATCATTTCAAACCTGTTGAGCCCAAACCCAGACCCTGGGTCAACCTGGTTGACCAAGTCAACCTAGGTTGACCAAACAAGCCCTTAAGGGTTCAAATAGTGATTTTGACCAAATTGACCCCTCCAAACCCTGGGACCACATCCAGTAGACTCAGGATGACGTTCTGAATTTGTTGAATCTATTTCTAGCCCCTGAACCCAACTGGTTGACCAAGTCAACTAGTTTTAGCCTAAAAGCCCATTAAGGGCCCATTAAGCTTTCTTAATTCAATTGACAAGCATGACTCTTGGAATCACCCTCCAATCCACCTAATCAGCCCATTTGAATTACCTAGGTGCAAATTCCATAACCCTTGATGGGATTGACTGGTCAACCAGTCAACTCAAAGCTTAAAGGACCATTTGTATGGTCAAACCCTTCAACCCATTGAACCTAGCTCAAGCCACACCCATCCAGCCATTTGGAAAGGCTCCATGACCTGCTTGGATGCCACATCAGCCCCATTGACCAGTTGACTGGTCAATTTAGTCAAACCAAGGGTTTAGACCCTTTTAAAAGGTCTTAATCAGCCTTTTATACCTTTTTCCCTGATTTAACTCCCCAAGGCCGACCTATTAGTGCCCTAAAGCCCTCTAATAGGCTCCCTAACCGAGCTCCACCCCCTGTTTAGCCATAAGTGGCAATGCTCCCCTCCACTCATCCCAAGTCCACCCAATGGGAATGAGGCATGTCCAGCCCTTTCCGCAGCCTTCCAGCTTTCCCAGGGACAGGTGGCATCATCTGGAGAGTCCAGGAGTAGATCCCAGCCATCCAATCCAGCCCAGGCCGCTTGAATAGGGAAAAAGGTGATTTTTGAAGTATTGGAAAAAAGCACCTTCTCTCACTAACCCTAGCCTCCCAGAGCGAGTTCTTAGTTCGGTTTGGATCTCCAGAGCCTCCTCTACCTCCCCACTACAAAATCCAAGTGGTTGCCCGTCACCGGCGGCGAGTTCTCCGGCGAAACCACCACCCAGTCCGTCCCAAGCTTGTAGCGGCCAATCCAGACGTGTTCGAGCTCCATTTTCTGCTGGGGATCTACACTTGGACAATCTACAAGCTCATCCATCCAGAAATATCGAAGATCCAGCGGTATAATCCCTTAAAACTCTAGATTTAGTACACATTAGATAGGGTTATTTAGCTCCTCGTATAGGCTGCTTTAGGTCAAATGAACCCTTCCCCACGATTTCTGTTCATGTCTTCAATCTAAATTTAAAATTTCATTGAAAATAATCGATCCGATCGAGAGAACGAGGCAAAAAAACGTTTTCTAGGGCGTCATTCACGGTTTCCGGTGAGTGTACGTTTTCTGGACCGTTGATCGTTCGATCAACGGTCCAGATCGAGCCCTTCCGCGGTCTGATCCAACCGCGCGTTCGATCTGTCGTTTGATCAGCCGTCCGGCGACATCTGGGCCCTCGGATCAGAAACCGCGGAGTCGAATCCCACCGTCCGATCTCGTCCCGCAGAGATCAACCGCGGGATTTGATCTCATCCGTTGGATCAGACCCGCTATGATCCAACGGCCGCCACGAGCCGCTGACGTGGTTAAGTGAAAACCGCGTGAAGCGGCCCGCGGCCGACGCGTGTCCCCGCCGTCACGCGGTTTCGATCCCGCGAATCCGCGCGTGCCGCGTGTCTGACCGCCGCCGTTTAATTAAGGAAAATGTGTTTTTAATTTGTTTTAATTACAGAAACTTTAAAAAATCATAGTAAATTAAATACAAAGCCAAAAAATGAGTATAATATATCAAACTTTTCAGAATTTCATCTAGTTTATTTTAAAAATAAAATCAAACTCTTTTGGTTATTATTTTATTAGTAATTTAAGAAATACAGAAAAGTATATTTTATTTTTAATTAATTATATATAAATTATTTTTATCTGAAACTTGGCATGCATGTCTTTAAGTGCATGGTTGATCTCTAGGAAAATTTTCAGGATTATTTAAGTAGATTTGACATTGTTTGGAATTATGTAAGCATTTTGATAGTTTATTAATATTTTATTAAATATTGAATTTTATTTAAAAAAAATTTTTTTTTTTAAAAAAAAAACTATTATCTTAATAAATTTGAAATCAGTGGATCTCCATGATCTTTAAAACTTATTTTAGTGGTATTTTCAAAACTTTTATTTATATATAGGATTAAATATATTAATGTATTTTCAAATATATTTTAAAATGCATATATATACATATATATTTAAATCTCATAAGCTTGAGAAATCTCTTGAAATTTCAAACTTGGGTTAAGTATGCTTGAACATGAATTATGGGGGAGATTAGTGGATAGTTTTTTTTTTATTTAAATTATTCATTAATCAATATCTTCCTATGTTAATTAGCTTTGTTTCTCGCATGTTTAGGGATCACACACCACTTAGTCTAAGGCTCTCCTAGATTTAGGTATTGAATGTGTTTATGTGGTTCATGCATGCCTTGTGTATTGAGTATGAGGGTTAGTTCGAACATTGATTCAAGTCCATCAAGTTAGTGACATAATTAAGGACAATAATTAAGGACTCATGTATAGAAAACTTAGAAAAATTTCAATAATTAGGATTCACTTCCCCTTGAGTTGAAACTTTGAACATTTGAACTTAGTGACACCCTCAACCCCTAGAGAAATTTTCACTAATTTTTGAGGTCATTAGGTCCCCTAATTAATTTTCTTAAGGTTCAATCCTTAATTAAGCCTTTAAAACTTCTAAAATGTAATAAATCCAATTTAAATCCAAAAATCACATATAAACCCTCAAACTGACCAGAATCTGGTCCTTAATCCATAATAATTGAAAGCCCCTTGATTTGACAGCAATTTAAACCCTAATTTAGTTTTAAGTGAAAATCAATATTTAATTAAGATAATTTATTAATAATAATTAAAAAATCCCAAAATCTCCCAAACACTTGGGGATCCCTCCTTAGGTTATTTCTGACCTTTGGAGGTGTTTTCAAGAGATTGGGAACTTGTTTGAAGCAAAATCACAAAAGAGGCCTTCTAATTAAGAAATTCCCAAAACTCATTAAAATGCCCAAACTTCAATAATCCATAACTAATTCTAGAAAAATCCAAATCACCCAAACTCACTTGCATTCAATTCCTAATAAGCTCTAATATTTATTAAAAATGTTAAACTCCAGAAATCTGCAATATTTCAAAAAGTCAACAAATTGGTCAAACCGTAGTCAAAACTAGTTCAGAACTTCAAACCTTCGTAATAAAATGCAGAAAAATCCGATTTCAACGTACTTACCTTCCAACTGATCGTAGTAAGGTCTAGTATTTTAATAAAATACAAACATTCCAGAATTTGGTCTTAATCAAAAAGTCAATTTTTCAACCCCTTAATTAAATCATTAAAATATTCAAAAATTCATAAAAGCTCAAAATCATTCTAAAACTCAGAAAATATTGGTTTAATGTTTAAAACACTTAACAAATCCTTTAAAACACAACAACCACCCTAAAGTTGAAGTTTATTGGCTGGACTACTCCGGGCTGCGGGGCTAAGTGTCCTAAGGAGGCTGGTTCCTCGAGCCTGGTGGCACAACGCCACGAATGGATTCTAAGGGGTGTTAAATCTTAAAATAGATTAATCTTTAATTATTTAACATTTTAAAAATCTCTAATTCAATTACATTAATTTGGTTTATCGGCTGGACTACTCCGGGCTGCGGGGCTAAGTGTCCTAAGGAGGCTGGTTCCTCGAGCCTGGTGGCACAACGCCACGAATCAATTAATGGCAAACTTAAATTAATCAACTTTAAAAATTAGTAATTAACTCATTTCTTTATATTAATCCACCTTTTTTTTAATTCTAACCAATTTAAATAACTTAATTAACCCCGATTGCTACTGGGTAACCCAGGCCTACGAGGCTATTAGCTTAGCCCCAAGGAAGGTGAAATAAACTTCACGGCCTCGGTGTGAAACAAAGGTAGCAATCAATTAACTTCTAAAAATATTTCTAATTAAAATTCTTAATTCATTAATATTTAAATTTTAATCTAACCCCCCCCCCCTTCTAAGCCTTAACAAATCCAAACCTTTAGACAACTTCAATTAATAACCCACTTTAGGATCTACCCCAGCCACACGACCTTTCTCACACACTTTAGATGATGTGCTAGGATAACCAACTCTAGATCTAGGTTAGGCCGGTGTTTACTTTACTGCTGTGTGCCGGTTTTTCGTAGTTTTCACTGCATGTTGTGGATGAAATTGCTTTGCTGTGTTTGCTTACTTTTTTCTGTACTCTGTGGATGGATTGATGTGTTTGGCGACTAGATTACCCTTAGGTTAGGTACGATCTGGATGTTGACACAGTTTTCTGCAGGTGGCCACGCTCATGCAGGGCAATAAAAAAAGGGGGCAAATCAAAAAAATGCATAAATATTATAAACTCTTTGCACAGGTGCTTCAGCTGCTAAAGCCCCCAAATCATAAAAAGAGCGTGGCCAGTGTGTTTACTTTTTTTTTGCTCATATACAACTGCTTGGGAATAACTGCTTTATATATATTAATTGCTTAGGATAACCCTGCAGGTGAGTCTAGATCTTTTATTTTGATATAAATGTAATTTGTGCAAGTGTCAAGTGTTGTGAAAGTTTATTTTGAGTTGGGATACATAGATCCAAAGCTTGGATTCCAAAGAGGAAAGGATACCCCTTTAGGGAACACTCCTTTTCCATTTGGAAATCCAAATTTGGATCATACCTCTTCCTTACCCAAAGAGGAAAGAGTGGCCTTCCCCCTTAGAGGGAAGTGCCCTCTTGTCCATTTGGGTAATCCACTACGAAGATTCCAAGAAGATTGAAGAAAAGGAGTCCAAAGAAGAATGAGATTGAAGATTTGAAGACTTGAAGATTGAGAGTATCCCACTCAAAATAACTTGCGTCATTACTAGGCTTAGAATCCGGGTTGTTGTCAGTGGTGCCCGGCCACTTTACTTTCTGTAATATTCTGGTTTGTAATAAGCAAGGCAATTCTGCCTATGGACATTTATTAATTAATTTGTATTTGATTTGATGATTTGATTGCCTTTAGGATTACTTGTTTTTACTAGTTTTTTTTTGGCGATTGCATGCCGCTCTTTGTTTTCGCCTGGATACGTGAGGCTCGTGAGGGTGTGAAAGTTTTATATTCATAATCTTAAAAGTCTAAAATTTTAGTGAGTCTGAATAACATAGAAAGATAACGAATCTAGGGAATTAGCCGGGGATCGACCCCGGGGTCGCATGCATATTTCTGCATTACTCTTTCCTTGCTTTAGACCCTTCCCCGCTTGCGGGTAGAGTCCGGATAGTCTGACCTATGAGGACGAGGTGCCGGACCTGGGGAAGTCCAGTCTTCTAAAAAATTATTTTATAAGCCTGTTTTTAAAAATTTCAAGCATATTTGATTTGAGGTTGTTAACCAGCATGCATTGCATTAGATACAAATTAAAGAGTCAAAATTTTAATTTCATAGTCCTTAGCATTTTAGCACCCAACATAAGTCAAAGGGGCCAATTAGGAGAATCTCTAGATGTCGGCCCCGACCCTCTAAAACTTTAATTACAACGTCCCCACCACTCTTACATAAAAGACCGGACTCATCTCTTTTAAATCGACTAGGTGGTTAGCTGGCTCCCCAATCCAGGCTGGGGTAAGTCCAGACCTTGCACTGCATTAGTTAGGATCGGATGACTGTGGTCCAGTATCCAAAATAGATTTAGGATCCGGGGCAGATCTTTGATTATAAGACCCCAAATTTCGGGAATATAGTCCCAAATTTCTAATAAAATACTCAACTCTAATTAAAGCTTCATTTCAATCCTAAAACATAAAGCCCAACACTTAGATTAAGTTGGGACACTTCCGGAAGGTTCTGGAATCTCAAAGTGTCCCCTACCTCTCCTCCTTTAACTCCGTTAATAACTGTTCAATTTTGATCCATTCCCTGTTGAATTTCCAAAATTCACTTCTCTTTTTGATATCACTCCTAGAAATTCTAACAAAATTCTGCCGTTATTTTAATCGAGAGTTTTCGTAGGAGACCTCGTTTTCTTACGATGTAATTAACTACGAGGGCTTGCGCTCGTAGGAGATTTAGAACCACACACGCACCTGATTTTAAAAATTGATTTTTCAAAACTCAATTGGATTTCTTTGGGAAAACTTAAAATACTAGTGATCATTGTTATCATATTCAAAGAATTATCATCGAATGATATTTTCCCCCTTCGGGGAGATACATCTTTCTTTGATAAGGCTTTGGATGTGAACCTAACGATCACACTTCTTGAATATTGTAGCTGGATATTCAATTGAACCTCATTTTGACCCTTCGGGGCCATATGAAGTTCTCTTTAGCATCCGGTCATAATATTCAAGATGAATTTCATAATTCTAAATCTGAATACCGTTATGAAATTTTATTCTCACCTCTCGAGGTGATATACTTTTTCTAACGAGATAATTCGATTGTAGAATTCAATTTTAAGTCCCAAAGAAAACTAATATTTTTAAAATATGTTTTCAAAATTCCACCAACAAAAATGGCACGCCCGGTGGGACAAATCTCTCTCTCCATCTTTAATAATGGCAAAATTTTGTTTCATCGGTAGTTCTAACTATCATTTCTTCCGTTGGTCCCTCTGCTCATTTCTTCCTTGGGTGAGTGTGGCCAACATCTAAAGTAGTAACAAAATATTAAAAGAGAGGTTCCACCTCCAAATTTGGTTTTATTTAGATTTTTGTTCTGATTTTGACCTTCTGCCCCAGCATAGCCTGTGAGGCGACAATGTCAAATCAGATCTCTGGATACCCTTTTTAATTTTAATTTATGGATTTATGGTCGATAAATTTCTCGTTCAACATATAAATCCTTAAAATTGAAAAGAATTCAAAATTTTTGATTCCATTCCAAACCTTTTTAGTTTTAACCCCCTCATTTCCCCCTTTGACTTCTAAGGGTGGGGAGGGTTAAACTATCCCTTTTTACTTGGGCTTTCTTACAATTCCATAAGCCTTCGGGCAAGGGGAAACTCTGTCCGTTGTGTTTTGGGAACCTGTAAGAAAACCCCTTTTCAAATTCTCAAAATTTCCTCAAAAAAAAAAAATTTCTTAAACTCCAAGTTGTCATGTGTTACCCCATACGATTTCCTCGTGGGCCAACATATGTCATACTTTCAAAAAAAAATAATAATAAAATACTTTTTACCACTCTTTTCAAAAAATCTAATTTCAATCATTTTCTTTAACTTTCAGAAAATTTCAAATGGCTGGCCAACTGATTTTCTCCTTTGACCGAGAGTTGTCCTCAACTGTTAATGACCAAGGGAGCACTGTTATTTTTGGAATGGGATTTAGTACTCTAGAGCTCTCTATGGACGGATACCAGATTGTTAGTTTGGACGCCAGTAAGGAAATTCCCCCAGTGGTTGAGTTGATTGTGGCATCTGCACCCACCTTGCCAGTAGTCAGTGATGAACAGAAACAGTCTGAGCCAGTTGTTGAGCCTCCCACTGAAATTAAGTCTGTTTTTGAAGAAGGGTCTAGTTCTGGACTTAAATTCACCACTAAGAATCAGAAGAAGAATTATCTGAGGAGACTTAGAAAGAAAATCTCTAAGGCTAAGAGAGTTCTACCTTTTAAGACCTTAGCTCAAGTAGAACCTGAGGCTGTTGAAGAGCTACCTATTCCTGCTTCCTCTCCCCTCCTAAAGGGGAGTCGCTTTTACCCCCTGGCTTCAGCTCAAGGGGAGGAGAGGATAGCTAGGATAGCTCGTTCTCCACCATGCCCGGTCGACTACTCGACTAAGAAAACTCAGAAAGAAAGACATCTCCAAAAGACAAGGACTTTGAGAAATATAATTCATACCTGCGCCGCACAGACCGGGCAGACTAAAGAGGAATATGTGAAACAATTGAAGGGAGTGATCTCACATCGCTTCCAAAAAGAAGTGTTGAAGGAAGAAGTATCTGAAGCAAAGAATTTAACCCCACAATTCGTTAGAAAGAATAAGAAGTATGTTAGACAGCCTGCTACTTCAGTACTGGTTGATGGATATCACTGGGTGCCACGCCCTCCGTCCTCTCAAACAGAGGGTATTGTGTTGACTGGGTCCGAGAGAGGCCGCCACTCTACTGGTAGACCCCCGGTACCCCCACATAAACCTGTAAGATTGGCCTCTGTGATTGTCAAACCAAAGGGGGTTGAAGTTCAAAAGTCTGTGGACCTTAAAGGAAAAAGACCTAAATCTCCTGAAAGGAAATATGTGCCAAAGAGAACTAAGTTGGAGAATTTGCCACTACCTCCTAGAACTTCTAAGTTCATTCTGCAGCTCCAGCGAACTTCAGCCAACCCTACTCCGAGTTCAGTTGAATTGATGGATGTTCAGGCTAGTACTCCAGTTGTTACAGTTGGCAGTCCTACCACAGCCAGTCTAACTCCTGCTCCAATAGTTATCGTTCCTGCTACCCCAGTTGATGATCCCCAAAGTTCGAGTGTCATTCCTAGGCCCCTTAGTCAGGTGTCTGAGGACCTTACCTTACCAGATGTGGGAACTATCACCTTACAAGCTCCTACTTCTCCTGAGGAATATGTCCCTCTCCCTGTAGAGGATGCCACTCTTCTGACTACCAGCTCTGGGATAGTCGAAGAGGAGAGAATTGACCAGGATTTAGAAATGGAAGATGAACCGGATACAAAGTCTCAACCAGATCCTAATCCAAAACTTACAGAAATCATCGCCCTTATGGATTCTGAAGAGTTGTTTGATATGGCTGAGTATAAAGGATACTTACCCCTTGACCCTAAGTCAATTGGGGATAGACCGGTCGAGGAGGTAGTTCAGGAAATAAGAAACATTTTGTTGAACAAAGAAGGAATGGCTTCTTTTGACCCTGATACGGATGATCTCCTCGGAGATGAAGATGATTATGTTGGGGGCATTCATGTGGTCGAAACTAGAGGATCTAATAAAGAAGCTGAGCCCAGCAAGCGCCGATTTGCTAAAGATGGTGATCCACATACTGTTGAGTCAGATTCAGATGAGTCTGTAAAAGATAGAGATGAAGAACACATAAAAAACTTGGAGACTCAGCTTGCTAGCATGATGTCACAAGTTAGAGAAATGCAAGAGAAGTTGGACAAATCACAGCAAGAGTCTTTTATGATCCACCAGTCAGCTCGAGAGCTCACAGAAAAGGCCAAAAGGGCAGAATTTAATTCCAGACCTCTCGAGTCACCACCTGTGACTCTCCCTTGTCCAGTAGAGACACCTCCAGTTCACCCTGCAGTCTCCTCCATTCCTTCAATCCCACCTCAGAAGGATATCAAGCAGTTAATTGAGGACCAGGTAAGGGAGGCCTTAGCCCATGCTCAAGGAACTGTGTCTATTTCAAAGGGTAGACCCTACCCCGAGGAATATGACTTAGTTCCTTACCCAAAGGGCTTTGTGCCACCAACTTTTAAAGTTTTCACTGGAATCGAAAATCCGAGACAGCATCTGGCCCACTTCCGAGCAAGCTGTTGCAATGCAGGAGGGTCGGATGCTCTACTATTTCGCCAATTTGTAAGTAGTCTATCCGGCATTGCTTTTGAATGGTACGCCGATCTGCCCAACGGTTCAGTAAGAACCTTTAGCGACCTAGAAAACCTCTTTCTTAAGAGATTTTCTGGAGCGCAACAACGCACCACCGTGGGCGATCTCGTGGTTGAAAAGCAAAAGCCGGGAGAGTCTCTAGTTGAGTACATCTTGAGGTGGCGAAACCTCTCGATGAAGTGTGAACCCCAGTTGCAAGAACAACATGCTGTGGAGATCCTTTTGAAGAATATCCACGGTCCTGTTGCTTTTCTCCTGAAGGGTTTCACTATTAAAACTTTTGAGAAACTTCTTAATAAGGCTAGCAATTTGCAGGAAGAGGCTCCTAGGATGCCATTCTTACGAGAGCAGTCTGAAGAAAGGAAGGGTCCAAAATTGGTGAAAACATTTGAAAAGAAAGCTGTGGTCTCAGCAGTAGATAAAGGAAAGAGGCCAGTGATTAGTCAGCCTAGCACTCCACTTCCACCACAGCCGCCTCAGAAGCAGCCCTTTCAGATAGTTCCTCAACATACTAGAGATCCCTCCTTCATCCCTTTTAGAGAGAGATTGGCAAAGCCTTATCCATTTAAAAGGGAGTCAGTTAAGAAGATCTTCAGAAGTCTGTTAAAGAAACCAGATTTTCAGTTGCCAGAGGCTAGGAGGCCTGAGGATGAGAGCAAGAAAGATGATCCCAAGTATTGCCCGTACCACAGGATGCTTAGTCACCCTCTTGAGGACTGCGTTGTGTTTAAAGACTGGCTTGAGAGGAACTACACCCAAGGTAACATTATAATACCTAAAGAATACTTGGTTGATCCAGAAAAGGCTTCAATTAAGACCATTTCAGGTAATCCTCTTAACTCTTCTTGTTTTGTTGAAGATGGTTGGGACATTGCTTTGTCCCGGGCACTTAAAAAGTCGATTAACAAGTCTTTTCGTCTTTCTCAACAGCTGACTACGATAGCCCAGGCCCCGGTGTGGAAGGTTGACCTGGACGCTTCGCAGAAGGATGTTGAGCCACTTCCCTCTCCAGTAGTCTTAGGAACTACTGAGAAAAATGTAAAAGAAGAAAAATTTGATTTTGTAGAGAGGAAGTGTGTAGATGAGAGATGTATTAGAATGGCGGATGGTGGTGTTAAAACCCTTTCCCCTCTTTTGTTATCTGACTTTTACTTTGCCCCATCAAAGGCGAAGGGTCAAAAGATGAATAAAAAACATCCTTCTACTTCTGTCTTGATGATTAACCATGAATCTCAAATGCAAATTGATGACTCTCCTGTTTTGAATCAAATTCCTAATGAAATAAATATTGAGGTTAATCAAACCAACCTCACTGATTCGACTATTCAAGAAGAGGTCGAATGTGAAGCTTTATCAGAAAGTGATTTCCCTCAGATCAATTTCCAAGGAAATCCTATCTTGATAGAACTTTCAGATTCTGACTCGCTTTCAGGAAATGATGATCCAACACCTATGGTGTGTGTAGACACTGCCCTAGTTTGCCCGCCCGAAGACGTCGAGCAGGTGCAACTCCGTGGCGGTAAAGTCTTACCCCCTAGGTTGCCCCCTCAGGACAAAGGCAAGCAATCCTCATTCGAAAATCTAAGTCCGGATTCCCCTCAACAACCAGAATTCCCTCTAATTCCTCCGGGTTTCGAGTCTGTCGTTCCTAAGGTTGATTACAATGTTCTAGCCCACCTTAGGAAGTTGCCAGCAAAATTAAGTATTTATGACGCCCTCCTTCTTTCCAAAGAAATGAGGGAGTCTCTAATTAAAGCACTTCTCGATCCCGAGATTTGCTTAACACAGTTGGCTGCAACTTCAGAAGGTGAGGCTCTCTACTTCAAAGAGGTCCCTGGGGTTACCTTTTCAGACGAAGATTTACTCTTGGGAACTGCTGACCACAATCGTCCCCTCTACATCACTGTAGATGTGGGAAATTTCAAGTTATCAAGAGTCCTTGTTGATCCGGGTGCATCGGTCAACGTGATGAACATAAAGACTCTTGCTTATCTCAGAGTTGATACTAGCAAGCTTTCAACCGATAGGTTGGTGCTTCGTGGGTTCAACGAGAAGGGCGAGAGAGCTTTAGGTTCAATCACTCTACTCCTGGAAATAGGAGGTTTAAAAACTGAAGCTAAATTTCATATAATTGATTCGACTACGTCCTTTAACGCACTTCTAGGTAGACCTTGGATTCACGAATATAGAATGGTTCCATCTACCCTGCACCAATGCATTAAGTATCAACGAGACGGCATTGAACATGCGATTAAGGGTGATTTGCAACCATTCTCGATTCAAGAAATTGGGATCTACGAAGATGCTGCATATTTCATACCAAAAGGGTCCTCGTCCCGTTCTAAATTAGAGATCAAATTTGAGGAGAAAATGGTTGGACAAAAATTCAACCAAAGGAAAGAAGAAAATAAAAATATCAGTCAAGAAATGATTCAATCGAGTAGTGAAGACGACTCTGATATCGTTGTCCTTAGACCTCCAAGCACATTACCTCAAAGAGGTGGGAGGATGGCTTTAAGGGCACGAGGTCGAGGCCGTGCTTCATTAGACAGGAGAGCAGCACCTGTGTATATTGATTTGGAATCAGATTCCGATGGTGAACTAGAAAGTCAAGGTGCTGCCCTCTCCCTCGATTATCAAAACATAAATACTCCTCCAAAATTTGATCTCACCTTAGACCAGGACAGTGACCCTGAGGTAGATATTTCAAAAGTTAAAAGTGACGAGCCCGAATTAACAATGTATGAAAAGCTCACTAGAAGGATTGAGGCCCTTTCTCTGACCCCACTGTCGGCAGGCAGGGTTGTAGGGTTGGAAGTCAAAGTGGCCCCCAACTTGGATGGTGAAGTTAAGAAAGTCCAGAAATTCTTTCCTGGCTCCTCCTCCGCAAGGGACGAAGGTGATGTAACCCTTGAGGAGGCAGATTTTAATGAATTAATGGAATTACCTTTCGGCTACTTCCCTGTTTGTGTAAAAAATACTTTTTCTAAAGGTTCTATACCATACCGATGGACTAAGGGTCAAGCTAGATACCACGAGAATATTTGGCGAACAAAAATAAATAAAAATCCAACAAGTGGTATTGGCTTTGGAACAGTTAGTTCATTCGATGATGATGAGTATTGCCTAATGATAACTTACCACCTCGATTCTCCAAATGTCCCTACAGATCCTCCTTGTCCTCTAGATGGACTCTGTTTGGAGACTTTAGACGATCCCGATGATCTTCAAGTTCGGGATGCACCCCCTGAATTTGAAGAGGAAATTAAGTCGACAGTCGATGAGTTGAGAGAAATTAACCTGGGAAACGATGATGACCCCCGTCCGATTTTCATAAGTACTTTGTTAAGCGAGGGTGAAACCCAAGACTTAATCCAGTTGTTATTCGATTTCAGGGATTGCTTTGCCTGGACATATGACGAAATGCCAGGTTTGCCTGCTGAGGTAGCAGTTAACAAACTTGGAGTTCGGCATGATGCCATCCCTGTTAAACAAGCTCCTCGGCGCATGCGCTTAGAGATTGAGCAACAAGTCGTTTCTGAAGTTAAGAAATTGGCAGAAGCCGGATTCATTCGAGAGGAACAATACCCCTCTTGGGTGGCCAGCGTCGTGCCAGTTCGAAAGAAAAATGGTCAGATTCGGATTTGTGTCGACTATAGGGATCTGAATAAGGCATGCCCTAAAGATGAGTTCCCTCTACCAATACCAGAACTCATGGTGGACATTGCCTCCTCACATGCTATTTTCTCATTCATGGATGGCTCGTCGGGTTATAACCAAATCAAGATGGCCCCTGAAGATGAGAGAAATACGGCGTTCAGAACCCCTATTGGAATCTTTTGTTATAAGGTAATGCCATTCGGCTTAAAGAATGCCGGAGCAACCTACCAACGGGCCATGACCCGTATCTTTGACGACTTAATTCATAATCAAGTTGAATGTTATATTGATGATTTAGTTGTCAAGAGCAAGGTTAAAGAGGCTCACTTGTATGACTTAAGAGTTGTTTTCGAACGGTTGCGCCGCTACGATTTGAAAATGAACCCCTTGAAGTGCGCCTTCGGCGTCGCTTCGGGAAAATTCTTAGGATTCGTAGTGAGGCACCGCGGAATCGAGATAGATCCTGCTAAAATTGAAGCCATCTTAAATATGCCATCCCCTAAGAGTCTTACTCAGTTAAGGTCTCTACAAGGTAGATTGGCATATATAAGGAGGTTTATTTCTAATCTTTCCGGGAGATGTCAACCCTTTTCTGTCCTTGCGAAAAAGGATACTAAATTTGTATGGGGCGAGAAGTGTCAGAATGCTTTTGACGATATCAAACAATACCTTTCTAACCCGCCAGTCTTGGCAGCTCCGATTCCGGGAAAGCCATTAATCCTCTACACCGCAGCTCTAGATGAGTCTTTAGGTGCCCTGTTAGCTCAAGTTAACGACGAAGGAAAAGAGAATGCTCTCTACTACCTTAGTCGAAGACTCCTTCCTACTGAAATTCGATACCCGTCAATAGAGAAGCATTGTCTTGCTTTAGTTTTTGCAGCTCAGAAACTGAGGCATTACATGCTCTCCCACTCAATCAGTTTGATTTCAAGAGTTAATCCTTTGCAATATCTTATGACCCGACCTACGTTGTCAGGACGTTTAGCTCGTTGGTCTATGATATTGTTGCAATTTGAGATTACTTTCACTCCTCTTCGTGCTGTGAAAGGACAGGCTGTTGCCGACTTTCTGGCAGCACACCCGCTGCCGGCAGATTCTCCTCTGAACGATGATTTACCCGACGAACAAATCATGAGTTTGGGGGAATCTGGAGAGGCCATCTGGGAATTATATTTTGATGGGGCAGCATCCTCTCGTAGGATTGCGACCCAACAATCTGTAATTCCTGGAAAGGCTGGAGTCGGTCTAATTTTTATTACACCAGAAAAAGGAATGATGCATTTTTCCTACCACTTGTCGGAGCCTTGCACAAACAACGAAGCTGAATACGAAGCTCTGATAACTGGTTTGGAACTTGCAATTCTAATGGAGATTAAAGAGATTAAGATCTTTGGAGATTCCCAACTGGTTATTAACCAAGTCGCCGGAACTTATAAAGTCTTGAATCCGAATCTCCTAAGATATCACCAGTATACACTTCACTTGTTGGAACAAATCCCCATTGCTACTTTGTATAGGGTTCCCCGTGGAAGCAATTCTGCGGCGGATGCCTTAGCAAAACTTGCAAAGGAATTTGCATGTCCTGAGGAGGATTCCATCCCTATAGAGATACAGGGTCGTAAGACCCTCTCCCTTATAGATTTGGAACACATTAGTAAGACTCCCCTTCAGATCCTTTCTGCCTCTTCGACGATTGACGAAGAAGGCGATTGGAGACGACCCTTAGTCGATTACCTTAAAGAAGGGAAGCTTCCCCAGGATAAATCACTCTCCAACCAGATTAAGAAACGTGCCCTATCATATGCACTAGTTAATGATCTGTTATACCGTCGGTCCTTTGATCACATGTGGCTGCGCTGTTTGAACAAGCGAGAAGCCCAGAAGATTGTTAATGAAGTTCATTCAGGACTGTGCGGTGCTCATCAATCGGGTCCAAAAATGAAATTAAAGATTAAAAGACTTGGATACTATTGGCCTACAATGATTGACGATTGCATGAATACTGCAAAGCACTGTCATCAATGTCAGGTCCATGGTGTGGTTTTACATCAGCCGCCTAATGTGTTACACCCTACGATAGCCTCGTGGCCCTTCGAGAGTTGGGGCACGGATATCATTGGGCCGATTGACCCTCCCTCCGCGAGAGGTCATCGTTTCATATTAGCAGCAACTGATTACTTTTCAAAATGGGCGGAAGCAATTCCCCTACGAAACGTAACATCACACCATGTCTTAAAATTCTTTCGTGACCATATTGTATATCGATTCGGCGTACCTCGCAGAATCATATCCGATAATGGGTCCGCATTCAAGTCTACAAAAATCAATAGTTTTGTAAGGCGCCATAATATTGATTGGAGATATTCGACGATCTATTACCCTCGGGCGAATGGATTGGCCGAGGCCTTCAACAAAACCTTGGTGCAAATTGTCAAAAAGACCCTTGATGATAACAAACGGCAGTGGGATGAGCGGTTGGTGGAAGCTTTGTGGGCTTATCGTACCACTTATAGAACCCCGACCCAATCCACCCCGTTTGCACTAGTGTATGGATCTGAGGCTGTTCTGCCCTTGGAAATACAAATCCCTTCGCTTAGAATTGCAGTTCAGAATCAAATTACCAATGAACAAAATGCAAAACTACGATTGGAAGAACTCGAAGGCCTCGAAGAGCGACGTCTCCAAGCTCAACAAAGTTTAGAGTTGTATAAATCCCGTATGGTTCAAGCCCATGACAAGTTAGTGCGACCTAGGACCTTCCAAGCGGGAGACTTGGTATTGGTCCTTCGGAGGCCTATCTTGGCCCATCGGAAGCTGGGAGGCAAATTTGAACCTACGTGGGAAGGACCCTTCGTTATAGAGACTGTCTACGAAGGAGGCTCGTATCAGTTAGTAGATTGTAAAGGGAACCACCCAATGCTACCTGTTAATGGGCGTTTCCTTAAGAAATACTATGCTTGATGTAGCTCATTTTATCAATTAATAAAACTTCCTCTTCTTGATTTACAACTTGATTCTACCTTTTTTTAAGTTTATTTATTATTTTAACGCTCTTCGCCTTCTCCTTAAGGTTAGGCATTTCCTTTCCTTTAGGATTAGACCCGCTAGTGGTGGAGTACGCCCTCCGTGGCACCACCCTAGCATTTGACTCAGGGATTAGTGGTGGAGTACGCCCTTCGTGGCACCATCCTAGTTTGCCAGTTGATCTGCCTATTAGGAGTAAGTCTTCTATCAGCATCCTATAGGCCTAAGGTTGGGTGATGCCCTTCCTTAGACCCAAAGCTAGGTATTCCCTACTTTGGTTTCCAGTTGATCCGTCTACTAGGAGTAAGTCTTCTATCAGCATCCTGTAGACCTAAGGTTGGGTGATGCCCTTCCTTAGACCCAAAGTTAGGTATTCCCTACTTTGGTTTCCAGTTAATCTGCCTATTTGGAGTAAGCCTTCTATCAGCATCCTATAGGCCTAAGGTTGGGTGATGCCCTTCCTTAGACCCAAGGCTAGGTATTCCCTACCTTGGTTTCCAGTTGATCCGTCTACTAGGAGTAAGTCTTCTATCAGCATCCTGTAGACCTAAGGTTGGGTGATGCCCTTCCTTAGACCCAAAGTCAGGTATTCCCTACTTTGGTTTCCAGTTAATCTGCCTATTTGGAGTAAGCCTTCTATCAGCATCCTATAGGCCTAAGGTTGGGTGATGCCCTTCCTTAGACCAAAGGCTAGGTATTCCCTATCTTGGTTTCAAGTTGATCCGTCTACTAGGAGTAAGTCTTCTATCAGCATCCTGTAGACCTAAGGTTGGGTGATGCCCTTCCTTAGACCCAAAGTCAGGTATTCCCTACTTTGATTTCCAGTTAATCTGCCTATTTGGAGTAAGTCTTCTATCAGCATCCTATAGGCATAAGGTTGGGTGATGCCCTTCCTTAGACCCAAGGCTAGGTATTCCCTACCTTGGTTTCCAGTTGATCCGTCTACTAGGAGTAAGTCTTCTATCAGCATCCTGTAGACCTAAGGTTGGGTGATGCCCTTCCTTAGACCCAAAGTCAGGTATTCCCTACTTTGGTTTCCAGTTAATCTGCCTATTTGGAGTAAGTCTTCTATCAGCATCCTATAGGCCTAAGGTTGGGTGATGCCCTTCCTTAGACCCAAGGCTAGGTATTCCCTACCTTGGTTTCTCCAGTTTCCTTGTCTACTAGGAGTAAGTCTTTTATCAGCATCCTGTAGACCTAAGGCTGGGTGATGCCCTTCCTTAGACCCAAGGTTAGGTATTCCCTACCTTGGTTTTACCAGTTTTCCTTATCCAATAGGTGCAAGCCTTCCATTAGCATCCTATAGGCTTGAGGTTGGGAGATGATCTCCCCTTCACTCTCAGAATTCTACTTCCATTCGGTCAACGCCAATGTGTGCAGCAGAAGTTCCTTCTACTACACACATTGGGGGTCCATTTGTTGACCTCATTTTTGTATGAGGTCACTAAGACCCATCCAGAACCCAGATTTAATCCTAGACCCTAGGATCCACTCTAGACCTTAGGATCCTTCTAGATCCAAGACCTTAGAGCCTATTCTAGAGCCTAGGATTCCCTTAAATCCTGGATCTTAGAATTCTTCTATACCTTAGGATCACTCCAACTTCAAATCAATCTCCACCCTTGATCAACCTCAATTTTAAATCAATTCCTATATTTAATCCACTCCAATTTCAATTTGATTCCTACCTGTGATCAATTTGAATCTCAAACTCCATCCAATTCAAATCCAAATTAATTCAAACTTCAAATCAAATCCAAACCCAGAATTCAGACTCAAATCCAAACTCTAGAGGCCCTGTCCTAATCACCCTTTTCAGAGATTTTTCAAACATTTTAAAACCCAGTCAAATGATCTCTGATCCAGGGTCTATCACTTGCAAAGTGATAAGACATGTCTCTAGAGGTTACCCTCCAACTTTGAGCTCATTCTGAGGTCTCTAACCCCAGAATCTGAATTAAAATTCGAAGGCTGTAAAACCTTCAAATATTTACAGCCTATGCCACTGAACCTAACCCCTTTGAGATCTTGACCTTGGAACCCTTATCCAAGCCTCCAATCACTTCCAGACCCTTGATTTTAACCCATTGAGCAGTAAACTGCATTTTTCAGACCCATTTTTGACCATAGTTGACCAATAGGTCAAAATTGACCAAAATACCCCTATGGGGCTCAAATAGGGATTTCAAACCAAATGAGCTCCAAATTGGATGCAACCACCTTTGACAAATTTCAAATGTCATTTCAAATCTTTTGAACCTATTTCCAACCCTTGAGTCAACCCTGTTGACTAAGTCAACTGGTTTGACCCAAGAGGCCCTTTAAGGGTCCAAACATGTGTTTTGACCCAAATGACCTCTCTAAGTCATCCAACCACTTCCATTAACCTTAAAGTATCATTTCAAACCTGTTGAGCCCAAACCCAGACCCTGGGTCAACCTGGTTGACCAAGTCAACCTAGGTTGACCAAACAAGCCCTTAAGGGTTCAAATAGTGATTTTGACCAAATTGACCCCTCCAAACCCTGGGACCACATCCAGTAGACTCAGGATGACGTTCTGAATTTGTTGAATCTATTTCTAGCCCCTGAACCCAACTGGTTGACCAAGTCAACTAGTTTTAGCCTAAAAGCCCATTAAGGGCCCATTAAGCTTTCTTAATTCAATTGACAAGCATGACTCTTGGAATCACCCTCCAATCCACCTAATCAGCCCATTTGAATTACCTAGGTGCAAATTCCATAACCCTCGATGGGATTGACTGGTCAACCAGTCAACTCAAAGCTTAAAGGACCATTTGTATGGTCAAACCCTTCAACCCATTGAACCTAGCTCAAGCCACACCCATCCAGCCATTTGGAAAGGCTCCATGACCTGCTTGGATGCCACATCAGCCCCATTGACCAGTTGACTGGTCAATTTAGTCAAACCAAGGGTTTAGACCCTTTTAAAAGGTCTTAATCAGCCTTTTATACCTTTTTCCCTGATTTAACTCCCCAAGGCCGACCTATTAGTGTCCTAAAGCCCTCTAATAGGCTCCCTAACCGAGCTCCACCCCCTGTTTAGCCATAAGTGGCAATGCTCCCCTCCACTCATCCCAAGTCCACCCAATGGGAATGAGGCATGTCCAGCCCTTTCCGCAGCCTTCCAGCTTTCCCAGGGACAGGTGGCATCATCTGGAGAGTCCAGGAGTAGATCCCAGCCATCCAATCCAGCCCAGGCCGCTTGAATAGGGAAAAAGGTGATTTTTGAAGTATTGGAAAAAAGCACCTTCTCTCACTAACCCTAGCCTCCCAGAGCGAGTTCTTAGTTCGGTTTGGATCTCCAGAGCCTCCTCTACCTCCCCACTACAAAATCCAAGTGGTTGCCCGTCACCGGCGGCGAGTTCTCCGGCGAAACCACCACCCAGTCCGTCCCAAGCTTGTAGCGGCCAATCCAGACGTGTTCGAGCTCCATTTTCTGCTGGGGATCTACACTTGGACAATCTACAAGCTCATCCATCCAGAAATATCGAAGATCCAGCGGTATAATCCCTTAAAACTCTAGATTTAGTACACATTAGATAGGGTTATTTAGCTCCTCGTATAGGCTGCTTTAGGTCAAATGAACCCTTCCCCACGATTTCTGTTCATGTCTTCAATCTAAATTTAAAATTTCATTGAAAATAATCGATCCGATCGAGAGAACGAGGCAAAAAAATGTTTTCTAGGGCGTCATTCACGGTTTCCGGTGAGTGTACGTTTTCTGGACCGTTGATCGTTCGATCAACGGTCCAGATCGAGCCCTTCCGCGGTCTGATCCAACCGCGCGTTCGATCTGTCGTTTGATCAGCCGTCCGGCGACATCTGGGCCCTCGGATCAGAAACCGCGGAGTCGAATCCCACCGTCCGATCTCGTCCCGCAGAGATCAACCGCGGGATTTGATCTCATCCGTTGGATCAGACCCGCTATGATCCAACGGCCGCCACGAGCCGCTGACGTGGTTAAGTGAAAACCGCGTGAAGCGGCCCGCGGCCGACGCGTGTCCCCGCCGTCACGCGGTTTTGATCCCGCGAATCCGCGCGTGCCGCGTGTCTGACCGCCGCCGTTTAATTAAGGAAAATGTGTTTTTAATTTGTTTTAATTACAGAAACTTTAAAAAATCATAGTAAATTAAATACAAAGCCAAAAAATGAGTATAATATATCAAACTTTTCAGAATTTCATCTAGTTTATTTTAAAAATAAAATCAAACTCTTTTGGTTATTATTTTATTAGTAATTTAAGAAATACAAAAAAGTATATTTTATTTTTAATTAATTATATATAAATTATTTTTATCTGAAACTTGGCATGCATGTCTTTAAGTGTATGGTTGATCTCTAGGAAAATTTTCAGGATTATTTAAGTAGATTTGACATTGTTTGGAATTATGTAAGCATTTTGATAGTTTATTAATATTTTATTAAATATTGAATTTTATTTAAAAAAAAAAATTTTTTTTTTTAAAAAAAACTATTATCTTAATAAATTTGAAATCAGTGGATCTCCATGATCTTTAAAACTTATTTTAGTGGTATTTTCAAAACTTTTATTTATATATAGGATTAAATATATTAATGTATTTTCAAATATATTTTAAAATGCATATATATACATATATATTTAAATCTCATAAGCTTGAGAAATCTCTTGAAATTTCAAACTTGGGTTAAGTATGCTTGAACATGAATTATGGGGGAGATTAGTGGATAGTTTTTTTTTTTATTTAAATTATTCATTAATCAATATCTTCCTATGTTAATTAGCTTTGTTTCTCGCATGTTTAGGGATCACACACCACTTAGTCTAAGGCTCTCCTAGATTTAGGTATTGAATGTGTTTATGTGGTTCATGCATGCCTTGTGTATTGAGTATGAGGGTTAGTTCGAACATTGATTCAAGTCCATCAAGTTAGTGACATAATTAAGGACAATAATTAAGGACTCATGTATAGAAAACTTAGAAAAATTTCAATAATTAGGATTCACTTCCCCTTGAGTTGAAACTTTGAACATTTGAACTTAGTGACACCCTCAACCCCTAGAGAAATTTTCACTAATTTTTGAGGTCATTAGGTCCCCTAATTAATTTTCTTAAGGTTCAATCCTTAATTAAGCCTTTAAAACTTCTAAAATGTAATAAATCCAATTTAAATCCAAAAATCACATATAAACCCTCAAACTGACCAGAATCTGGTCCTTAATCCATAATAATTGAAAGCCCCTTGATTTGACAGCAATTTAAACCCTGATTTAGTTTTAAGTGAAAATCAATATTTAATTAAGATAATTTATTAATAATAATTAAAAAATCCCAAAATCTCCCAAACACTTGGGGATCCCTCCTTAGGTTATTTCTGACCTTTGGAGGTGTTTTCAAGAGATTGGGAACTTGTTTGAAGCAAAATCACAAAAGAGGCCTTCTAATTAAGAAATTCCCAAAACTCATTAAAATGCCCAAACTTCAATAATCCATAACTAATTCTAGAAAAATCCAAATCACCCAAACTCACTTGCATTCAATTCCTAATAAGCTCTAATATTTATTAAAAATGTTAAACTCCAGAAATCTGCAATATTTCAAAAAGTCAACAAATTGGTCAAACCGTAGTCAAAACTAGTTCAGAACTTCAAACCTTCGTAATAAAATGCAGAAAAATCCGATTTCAACGTACTTACCTTCCAACTGATCGTAGTAAGGTCTAGTATTTTAATAAAATATAAACATTCCAGAATTTGGTCTTAATCAAAAAGTCAATTTTTCAACCCCTTAATTAAATCATTAAAATATTCAAAAATTCATAAAAGCTCAAAATCATTCTAAAACTCAGAAAATATTGGTTTAATGTTTAAAACACTTAACAAATCCTTTAAAACACAACAACCACCCTAAAGTTGAAGTTTATTGGCTGGACTACTCCGGGCTGCGGGGCTAAGTGTCCTAAGGAGGCTGGTTCCTCGAGCCTGGTGGCACAACGCCACGAATGGATTCTAAGGGGTGTTAAATCTTAAAATAGATTAATCTTTAATTATTTAACATTTTAAAAATCTCTAATTCAATTACATTAATTTGGTTTATCGGCTGGACTACTCCGGGCTGCGGGGCTAAGTGTCCTAAGGAGGCTGGTTCCTCGAGCCTGGTGGCACAACGCCACGAATCAATTAATGGCAAACTTAAATTAATCAACTTTAAAAATTAGTAATTAACTCATTTCTTTATATTAATCCACCTTTTTTTAATTCTAACCAATCTTAAATAACTTAATTAACCCCGATTGCTACTGGGTAACCCAGGCCTACGAGGCTATTAGCTTAGCCCCAAGGAAGGTGAAATAAACTTCACGGCCTCGGTGTGAAACAAAGGTAGCAATCAATTAACTTCTAAAAATATTTCTAATTAAAATTCTTAATTCATTAATATTTAAATTTTAATCTAAACCCCCCCCCCCCCCTTTCTAAGCCTTAACAAATCCAAACCTTTAGACAACTTCAATTAATAACCCACTTTAGGATCTACCCCAGCCACACGACCTTTCTCACACACTTTAGATGATGTGCTAGGATAACCAACTCTAGATCTAGGTTAGGCCGGTGTTTACTTTACTGCTGTGTGCCGGTTTTTTCGTAGTTTTCACTGCATGTTGTGGATGAAATTGCTTTGCTGTGTTTGCTTACTTTTTTTCTGTACTCTGTGGATGGATTGATGTGTTTGGCGACTAGATTACCCTTAGGTTAGGTACGATCTGGATGTTGACACAGTTTTCTGCAGGTGGCCACGCTCATGCAGGGCAATAAAAAAAGGGGGCAAATCAAAAAAATGCATAAATATTATAAACTCTTTGCACAGGTGCTTCAGCTGCTAAAGCCCCCAAATCATAAAAAGAGCATGGCCAGTGTGTTTACTTTTTTTTTGCTCATATACAACTGCTTGGGAATAACTGCTTTATATATATTAATTGCTTAGGATAACCCTGCATGTGAGTCTAGATCTTTTATTTTGATATAAATGTAATTTTTGCAAGTGTCAAGTGTTGTGAAAGTTTATTTTGAGTTGGGATACATAGATCCAAAGCTTGGATCCCAAAGAGGAAAGGATACCCCTTTAGGGAACACTCCTTTTCCATTTGGAAATCCAAATTTGGATCATACCTCTTCCTTACCCAAAGAGGAAAGAGTGGCCTTCCCCCTTAGAGGGAAGTGCCCTCTTGTCCATTTGGGTAATCCACTACGAAGATTCCAAGAAGATTGAAGAAAAGGAGTCCAAAGAAGAATGAGATTGAAGATTTGAAGACTTGAAGATTGAGAGTATCCCACTCAAAATAACTTGCGTCATTACTAGGCTTAGAATCCGGGTTGTTGTCAGTGGTGCCCGGCCACTTTACTTTCTGTAATATTCTGGTTTGTAATAAGCAAGGCAATTCTGCCTATGGACATTTATTAATTAATTTGTATTTGATTTGATGATTTGATTGCCTTTAGGATTACTTGTTTTTACTAGTTTTTTTTTTTGGCGATTGCATGTCGCTCTTTGTTTTCGCCTGGATACGTGAGGCTCGTGAGGGTGTGAAAGTTTTATATTCATAATCTTAAAAGTCTAAAATTTTAGTGAGTCTGAATAACATAGAAAGATAACGAATCTAGGGAATTAGCCGGGGATCGACCCCGGGGTCGCATGCATATTTCTGCATTACTCTTTCCTTGCTTTAGACCCTTTCCCGCTTGCGGGTAGAGTCCGGATAGTCTGACCTATGAGGACGAGGTGCCGGACCTGGGGAAGTCCAGTCTTCTAAAAAATTATTTTATAAGCCTGTTTTTAAAAATTTCAAGCATATTTGATTTGAGGTTGTTAACCAGCATGCATTACATTAGATACAAATTAAAGAGTCAAAATTTTAATTTCATAGTCCTTAGCATTTTAGCACCCAACATAAGTCAAAGGGGCCAATTAGGAGAATCTCTAGATGTCGGCCCCGACCCTCTAAAACTTTAATTACAACGTCCCCACCACTCTTACATAAAAGACCGGACTCATCTCTTTTAAATCGACTAGGTGGTTAGCTGGCTCCCCAATCCAGGCTGGGGTAAGTCCAGACCTTGCACTGCATTAGTTAGGATCGGATGACTGTGGTCCAGTATCCAAAATAGATTTAGGATCCGGGGTAGATCTTTGATTATAAGACCCCAAATTTCGGGAATATAGTCCCAAATTTCTAATAAAATACTCAACTCTAATTAAAGCTTCATTTCAATCCTAAAACATAAAGCCCAACACTTAGATTAAGTTGGGACACTTCCGGAAGGTTCTGGAATCTCAAAGTGTCCCCTACCTCTCCTCCTTTAACTCCGTTAATAACTGTTCAATTTTGATCCATTCCCTGTTGAATTTCCAAAATTCACTTCTCTTTTTGATATCACTCCTAGAAATTCTAACAAAATTCTGCCGTTATTTTAATCGAGAGTTTTCGTAGGAGACCTCGTTTTCTTACGATGTAATTAACTACGAGGGCTTGCGGTCGTAGGAGATTTAGAACCACACACGCACCTGATTTTAAAAATTGATTTTTCAAAACTCAATTGGATTTCTTTGGGAAAACTTAAAATACTAGTGATCATTGTTATCATATTCAAAGAATTATCATCGAATGATATTTTCCCCCTTCGGGGAGATACATCTTTCTTTGATAAGGCTTTGGATGTGAACCTAACGATCACACTTCTTGAATATTGTAGCTGGATATTCAATTGAACCTCATTTTGACCCTTCGGGGCCATATGAAGTTCTCTTTAGCATCCGGTCATAATATTCAAGATGAATTTCATAATTCTAAATCTGAATACCGTTATGAAATTTTATTCTCACCTCTCGAGGTGATATACTTTTTCTAACGAGATAATTCGATTGTAGAATTCAATTTTAAGTCCCAAAGAAAACTAATATTTTTAAAATATGTTTTCAAAATTCCACCAACAAATATATAAAAAATAAAGAATAAACAATACACAATAATGAATTATAAAAATAAAGAATTACAAAATACAAATAATGATTAACATTTTTATTGCTCAGAATACAAAAAGTATAATTCTAAAAGTACAATTCTATAAGTACAAAAACTATTTAGAAATATTATAAAAATTATAATTATATAATTCTAAATTACAAAAACTATTTAGAATTAGAAACATTTTCATTACTCTCTAGGGTATCTTCACTTTCATCCTCATTCTCACTTGATAAGCTAGTTAAACTATTTAGATCATCTAACTACATTTCAATTCTAGGAGTTATAGTTGGCATCTCCTCAATTTCAACCGACCTATAACTTGACAACAAATCCACTTGATGTGTAATTTTTATAATGTATTGTTGATCAATTATCCTTCATACTTTTATTTTTATGACAGCTAGCCAATCTTGTTTATCCCTACGACCACTAAGATATTTGCTGAAATAAACTTGAATAACTTGACTTGCTAACACAAATGGATCAAATTTCTCATATTATCTACTATATTTTATATCCACTAAACCATACGTAGGATGAATCCTTGTGTCTTTATTATGTACTGGATCATACCATTGACAGTTAAACAAGCATACAAAGTTCTTATCTTCACCTGGGTTCTCCAGATCAAGATCATCATTTAAAATACTGTAATAATCACACTCATCTTCTTTATGAGTATTTCCTCTAACACATACTCCATAAATTTTAGTTTTTCTTTATTCACTTCACGACTTGGTATGAAATCTGAACCCATTCCTATATATATTAGTCAGGTCCTTACTTTTAGCGTTGGACCTCATGTTAGTGCTTGCAAACCTTTATCAAAATAATTATTATCAGGGTTATGTATTTAAAAATAATTTAAATATTAGTGCTTTTGGTATTAAATAAGATGTAATTCAAATAAAAATTTTAAAATTTATGAGATCATATAAGATATAAACCAAGCTAGAAATTCATTTGCAACAACTTGCTCAATATCTATAGAATCTGTTAGAGGCAAATTGCTTACAAAATACCTGGTGATAAATCATCTAAATAATTCTTTAGTATTTTAAATAAACATTACTCATTATGCATATTATGGAAGAACTTACTCTAAGATTTGTTCAACTTCTTCACAGTTCAGTAACACGTATAAATTCGTTATTTTGATTTCTAAATCATTGAGAAATCTTTCAACACATTTGTCACTAGGTTTTCCATGACTTTTAAATACTG
This sequence comes from Dendrobium nobile, assembly GCA_022539455.1. Lineage (NCBI taxonomy): Eukaryota > Viridiplantae > Streptophyta > Magnoliopsida > Asparagales > Orchidaceae > Dendrobium > Dendrobium nobile. Next base: position 15,625,364 of record CM039721.1, on the reverse strand, counting down.
ATAGTACAGCCTATGATTGTTCTTCTACATCAAAGTCCATATTACGACCAATCTTTATTCTTGTACTCCTTACATGGGGCTCGAAGTAGTAGGAGTAGAAGTAAGTGGTTTCTTGAGACAAATATGCTTCATATATCGATCCTTTTGATTGTGTTTTATTCTTAACATATTTCTTCAACTTATTCAAATATATATTAAACAATTATAATTATCAAGTTAATAAATATATATTCTCAACTTATTCAAAAATATTAAAGACTTAATAAAGTATGTTTTACCTCTCAAAAGGATACTTCCAATGATATTATATAGGTCTACCAACTCTAGCTTTGTAAGGAAGATGGACTGAAAGATGTTTCATAGAATCAAAAAAATCTCAAGGGAAAAACTTTTTCTAACTTGTAAAGGATAATTGGTATGTTCTTCTCGCTCATCCGTAAAGCATCTTCATTTAGTTTAGAAGAACATAGGTCTTTGAAGAAAATGCTAAGCTCAGTCAACAAATTTGATATGTAATCTGATATCATAAATACTATGATCGAAAGAATAACCTCCATAATTATGTGACAATCATGACTTTTTAGTTCAAATAATCTCACATATTTCAAGTCAACACATTGGCTTATATTTGATACATAACCATCAAATATTTTTAAACCTTTAAACCACTAACATATTGATCTTTTTTGTTCTAACATGAAAGAGTAAGATGCTTTGGGCTTCATTATTTTGCCATCGGAGGTTGTAACTAACTCCATTTTTTTTTTTGACAGTACTTTTTAATGTCTATCCTTGCTTTGGCATTGCTCTTACCTTTAACATCCATAATTGTATTAAAAATGTTATCCATAATGTTTTTCTCAATGTGCATAACATCCAGATTATCTTATCAAATTATTTCTCCAATATGGTAATTATAGAAAATACTTTTTTTAATCCAATTATGATGAATACCATATCCCAGATATCTAGACTCTGATAACATTAAAAAATTAATAATTATTGGAAAGTTAGAAAGTCACTGTAGTACATCATTATCACTTAATCTTGATGGAGGAGGTGACCTCTCAACTCTGTTTTTAACAAATGCTTCCTTATTCCTCTAAAATTGATGATCAGCAAATAGGAATATATGATGACAATCAAAGCAAGTATTTTTCCCTCCATATTTTAGTGTGAAAGCTTTAGTATTCTCCATGCAGTAAGGGTAAGCTAACTTTCCTATTGTGCTCCAACTTGACAACATAACATAAATTAGAAAATTTCCAATAGTCCAAAGTAATGCAGCTTGAAGGAGAAAATTTTATTTTGTTAATATGTCATATATGAGAACACCTTCTTCCCATAATAATTTAAGATCATCAATTAATGGTTGCAAAAAAATTATCAATTTTTGCTTTTGGATTATGTGATCCAGGTATTATAAGTATTAAGAACATGTTCAGAGTAGTCATACATATCTCTGATGGAAGGTTATATGGTGTTAGTATAACTGGCCAACAAGAGTACGGTGTAGGTACTTAACTATATGGGATAAAACTATCAGCACATAATTCCAATCTTATATTGCGGGGTTCAACAGCAAATGAAGCTTGCACTCGATTAAAATGTTTCCATGCTTCAGCATCTGATGGATGAGAAAGAACATCACTATTTGCTAATTTCTCCTTTTGTCATCTCATATGGCGTATTGAACTCATTGATGTATAGAGTCGCTGAAGTCTTGGAATGATCGGTAAATAAAATAAATGGGAATATAGAACATTTTTCTTTTGACGATATTGTTTTCTTAAGTTTGGCTTAAACTGAGGCGCATTGCTAGTGCGACAATAAACTTCTGTTGCATCTTCCTTGTAGTATAACATACATCCATTAATATAGTAATCAATTTTTGTAGCAGTGAGACCCAATGTGGATATTAATTTCTTCGTTCAGTACAAATTTGAGGGATTTAAATCATTCGTTGGATTAGTTTTCTTGAAAAGACCAATGAAGTCATTGAAACAATCACAAGGAATATTATATTTAATTTTAATGCTTAGCATCCTCACTGCAATCGACAATTCCAAATTAGTTTTGCAACCGTCCCAAATTGGTTTTGAGCTGCATGTAGTAACACAAACAATTTTTTAGTTTCTGCATTTGGTGTCTCTTCCACACTAGCCCTTAAATTAGGATCTGCTACATCAAAAATATATTCTTCATACAGTCTATTCATTTGATCTTCATCAAATGTTTCAAAAGCTATTGATGGTCCGGCATGAGTATCTCTGTGTGGCTCGTACTCTCAGTGTGAGGTCCAAATCCAGTAGTCTGGAAGAAATCTCCTATAATATAAATCAAGCTTCATATCATCAGGCGTGACAAATGCTTAATTTTTATGCTTCAAATATGGACATCTAAATATTTTATCGAACTTAAAAGAACGTAGTTGAGATGCAACTTGAATGAAAGTCTCAACTCCCTGTATAAATTCGTCAGTCAATCCTCTTCGACCTAATAACAATTTGTTATACATCTAATATCTCTCTTCTTAGATAGTCATTTCGATGTTGAAGCAAACATCCCCCTACATAGTTATGAAATCAATTATTAAAAGATATGCACCTGAACAAGTGTATGTGGTATACTTTCGAACAAGTGTACTTTACTTAAATTAAAGAATGGGATGATATTATAAGGACCAAAAAGAGATGATTCTCATGGTAAAAGCTTAGGATGTATTTTTATAAATACTTGTGGGGTAGGATGTCATATGAGATGATACTATGAGTACCAAAAAGAGACATGTTGCACTATGAGGCATTTATAATAGGAAAAAGTGCCTTAGTCTAATACAATGCAATTGTATATATATTATCACTGAGGTAGTTGGCTTATGAAGAGATGAAATGGATTTTATTTTCATTTTAGAGTTAAGAAATAGTTAAATAATGATTGCTTTAATTATTCTTATTTTGGAAATAAATATCAACTATTTAATGTATTATACAGAATTGAAATAGTTTAAATAATTATATTGCTAATTTATATCTTCACATGCTAATATAAACTTTTAAATAGATTAATTACAGAATAATCTTCTTTGGTGAGTACGAGTGCTATGGCCCTGGGGAAAACAACATAATGTGGCCTAAATAAGCTAAGAATTTGGATTGTTCTGAGGCAGTTTGATTCATGGACATCTCTTTCATTAATGGGAATGAGTGGGTTCTGCCACCTCGTAGTAGAGATGGGCGTAATCCATGTGATAATCAAAATTATGGGGAGCTTGTTAGAGATTATTGAGGATTTATTATCACAAAGGTACAGGTGAATTGATAGCTTGTAAATGATATTATATATATATATATATATATGGGTTATAGGTAGTGTTCTGACATGAAATTAATTTATCCATTCGCATGTACAAGTGGAGGGTTACGTTAGGTAGTCGACAGCCAGCGTAAAACTTGTCGATTAATAATGACATGAATCCTTTAAAAAATTGTGTTAATGCTAGGGCATCCCCTGGAAGCAATGTGCTGTATGGCCTGAATACAATGATAAGTTTGCAAGGGCCGCTGCACCAACACCCGGATATAGTGTTAAATAGGCAAGGGTTCCCATATCAAGGATAGATATGAGCAAAGAAGCTAGTCAATGTAATTAAGATTAGGATAGGAACTTGAAATATAGGATCCATTGCAGGAAAATTATTGGAATTAATTGATATTATGATTGATAGGAAGATAAATATTTTGTGCATTCACGAAACTAAATGGGTTGGAGAGAAGGCTAAGGAAATTGATAGTTTAGAATTTAAACTTTAGAATTTGGGTAGGAGTCATAGTATAAATAGTGTAGGTGTTATTATAGATAAGAGTTTAAAGGATAATGTTATAAAAATTAATAGGATTGGAGATAGAATTATAGCTTTAAAGATTGTTGTTGATGATAAGATTGTTAATATTATAAGCAGTTATGCTCCTTAAGTAGGTTTGGATATGAGTTCTAAATTAAATTTTTGGAATGACTTAGAAGAATTACTATAAAAGATATCTCTAAAAGAAATAGTTTTTATTAGAGGAGATTTAAATGGACATATCGGTAGAGAGGTAGATGATTTTAAAATCATTCATGGTGGCTATGATTTTGGAACAACAAATGAAGGTGGCAAGGCCATATTAGATTTTTATTTAACTATGATTTTTTAATTGCTAATACCATCTTTAAGAAAAGAAATGAGCATCTCATCAGTTATAAAAATAGATATAGTACAACACAGATTTATTATTTTCTTATAAGAAAATTAGATCGTTTAGATTATAAAGATTGTAAAGTTATTCCGAGTGAAAATTTATGTACCCAACATCGATTATTAGTTTTATACTTTAAAATAAAGGGACAGATAATAAAAAATAAAATAGAATGATATTCTAGGATTAGAGGGACATTTAAAGAGTATTAACAAAAATATTTTTGAGAGTAAGATTTTAGATCTTAAGATTTTATCTGTGCATGAGGATGCTAATGTTATGTGGGAAAAAGTGGCTAGTGATATTAAAAATATTGCAAAAGATATACTTGGAGTATCAAAGGGAAAAGCTCCTAATAGTAAAAATAGTTGGTGGTGGAATCCAAATGTGCAAGAGAAGATTAAGAATAAGAAGATTGGTTATAAAAATTAGCTTAGTTTTAAAAATTATGATAATTAGAAAACATATAAAGAGGCTCTTAAGGAATTTAAGAAAGCAATATGCGATGCAAAAACCTTAGCTTTTAGTGATTTATATAATAGATTAGATGATAAGTAGGGAAAAAGATATATGTATAAGTTAGCCAAGCAAAGATATAGGAGTAGAAAGGATTTAGTTCAAGTTAAGTGTATTAAGGATGAAGATCAAAAAATACTTTTCTTAGAAAGTAATATTTAACAAAGGTGGATGAGATATTTTGCTAAACATTTTAATAAAAATTATGAAAATAAGATTGACTATAGTGTCCTTAGCACCCTAAATGAAAATAAAGATTTCTATTTTATCAACGTATTAATAAAACCGAAGTTAGAGAGTCTTTAAAGAAAATGAAGGGTGAAAAAGCTGTTGAACCTGATGATATTCCAATAGAGGTGTGGAAATTTTTAGGAGATAAAGGAATTTCTTGGCTTACTAAACTTTATAATACTATTTTGAAGACTAAAAAGATGCCAGATGAGTGGAGAATGAGTATGTTAATTCCTATTTTTAAGAATAAAGGTGATGCACAAGATTGTGTGAATAATAGAGGAATTAAGTTAATGTGTCATACTTTAAAACTATGGGAGTGAGTTATGGAGCATAGGTTGCGACGTGATACTAATGTTTCTCAAAAACAATTTGGATTCATGTCGGGTAAGTTGACTATGGAAGTCATGCATTAATAAATAGGTTTGATGGAGAAATATAGAGAAAATAAGGAGGATCTAAATATGATATTTATTGATTTAGAAAAAGCATATGATAAAGTTCCAAGAGAAGTACTATGGAGAGTTCTTGAAAAGAAAGGAGTTAATAATGCTTATATTCAAATCATTAAAGATATGTATGCAAGAGCTATTACTTGTGTTCAAACACAAGGTGGTTTAACCAAGTATTTCCCTATTTCGGTTGGGTTACATCAAGGATCAGCCGTAAGCCCATATCTTTTGCTTTAGTCAGGGATGTTCTCAGTAGACATTTGTAAGAGGATGTACCTTGGTGTATGCTTTTTGCAGATGATATTCTTCTTGTTGATAAGACTATAAAGGGAGTTGAAAATAAACTTGAATTATGGAGGTCAACATTAGAGACTAAAGGTTTTCACTTGAGCATATCTAAAACGGAATATATGAAGTGTAATTTTAGTAGTAATAGACCTAGTGAGGGGATTGGGACTTTGGGCGAACATGTCATTAATAAGAGTACACGTTTTAGATATCTTGGATCTATTATTCAGAGTGATGGTGAAATGGATGGGGATATTATCAACAAAATTCAAGTTGGATGGTTGAAGTGGAGGAATGCATCGGGCTTGTTGTGTGATAGAAAAGTACCCTTCAAACTTAAGAGAAAATTCTATAAGATGGTAGCGAGGCCTACAATGCTTTATGGTGTTGAATGTTGGCCATTAAAAAAGAAGCATAATACTAAGTTAAGTGTGGCAGAGATGAGGATGCTCTGGTGGATGAGTGGATTTACCCTTAGAGATAGGATACGAAATGTGCATATAGGTGAAAGGGTTGAGTAGCTCCAGTAGAAAATAAGATTAGAGAGAGTCGCCTTAGATAGTTTGGCCACATAAAACGGCGGCCTTCCAATGACCTGGTTAGGAGAGTAGAGGTATTAGATTTGACTTATGTTAAGAAAGGTAGAGTTAGACCTAAAAAGACTTGGTTAGAAAATATTAGGAATGACATTTCTTTATTAGATTTAAATGAGAATTTGACCTTTAATAGGACACAATGGAGAAAAAGGATTCATGTAGCTGACCCTACGTAGTGGGATAAAGGCTTGACGTTATTGTTGTTGCTGTATTCGCTTGTATTTGATCAAATTTACAGCAATATATATTATGCTCTGACCTTCTAATTTATTACATGCTGTATTGCACAAGATCGATACCAGCCCGAGCTGAGGCTGTGCCTGGTGAGAGCACCCCCATTGATTATGAGTAAAATCATATTAGCCACTAATGATTGACACTTGTCTTCCCGATATCCCAATATCCATAACTATTAACAAAATGACTAACATAACCACCCATTATTAACTAATTTCTTATGTTTTCCATTGATTATCACTTAATGTTTTTCAATAACTACTGTCCACTATACACCAACATTCAATGTATATCATCTTGGTTGCTTTATCTAATTCTACAATAAAAGAGAAATCAAGTCGGTCATCCATTATAGCCTAACGCCTACTAATTAATGTATAACATTATTAACCACCAATAGTTGACACTTATCTTCCTGCCAATTTTATCAAAAGAATGATTAAGTTAATCACCTTACATCATCTACTATTTGTTAATCTTATCAATCATTCCTTAAAACCTATCCATGATAAGCATTTAGCAACCAATAAACATTAATGTATGATGCATATATTTTCAATAACCTAGTTTCCAATCATATCAAGAAATAACCAAGTTGGTTGAACACCTTCACTTTAACGGCACTCGGAGGTCAATTTTGCGCAGGAGGGGGAGCGGGGCGAGATCTTCGACCTTGCTTTGATGTCGGAGTGGGGGCGAGATCTTCAGCCAGAGGGACCTTGTTGGCAGTTGGAGGTGAAAGTTCATTGGGGATGTTAAGACTTACGAACTTACTCCCAAAGCTAACCAAGAGGGGGGTGAATTGGTATTTTAAAAACTTTAAACAAAGCTCAAAAAATTTCTCAAACCAAATCACCACAAAATAAATAATGCAAAAATTTATGTGCGGAAGCAGTAAAAATAAGAACACAAAGATTTATAGTGGTTCGGTCAACTCGACCTACGTCCACTCCCCGGAGGAACCCTCCGAGTATTGCACTACCAACGTGACTCTCCTTTAGCCCCCACAGCTAGGCGGAGAAGCCCTTACAAAGACTCCTCCTTTTTGCCACCCCGGCAAGGCAACTCCTTTTGCTTCCTTAAGCTGGCAGAGAACCACGATCACTTGCTGAAACTTACCTCTCCCAACCCTTCCAAGGACAAGAGACTCTAGGGAAGAAGAAGTGGAATAATGCTTGGAGCAATCCCTTGTGAATCCCCTCACAAGCTCCCCCTCACAAGATCCTCTCTCTCTCTCTCTCTCTCTCTCTCTCTCTCTCTCTCTCTCTCTCTCTCTCTCTCTCTCTCTCTCTCTCTCTCTCTCTCTCTCTCTCCTTTAGGTTTTCTCAGGTCAAGACAACAGTCATGGATGTTCAAAATGTTGAACAAAGTGATCTTAAATAGAAGAGCTCAAAATAGCTCATTAATTGCAAGTTGCCGACTATATCGTCCAGGATGATAAGGAAATTGTCCTGGCCGATCAGTACAAATCTCAAAAAATCGGTCAGAGCATCGCCCTGAATGCAAACTGGACGATTGAAAATTGGTTTGATCGTCAAGGCCGATCTCATGATTGTCCCGGCCGATCAGTTCAAATCAGAGGAAAATCGTCCAAAGCATCGCCCTAAATTCAAGCTGTCCAATCCAGATCGTCCAGCACATCGCCCTAAATTTGGGCTGGCCGACAGGAGCGACAAAGGATTTTAGAATAGATCGTCCTGACCAATCCTGCGATCGTCCAAGACGATGTGATCGTATCAATCATCCTTAATTACTCCCATGATTACCGGATCAATTTAGGCATAATTATACAATATCGTCCAAGCCGATCATACGATCATCCTGGCCAATTTCCAAAAATACAGAATACCTAAATTGATCATGGCGGCTATTTCTTTCTATTTTGAGCCTATCGTCCTGGCCGATACAAGTATCGTCCAGGCCGATATACTAATAATTGCTGACTTAACTTAAGAATCCTGATTAGGACTTCTGTTTTGAACTCGATCGTCCAGGCCGATAATAATATCGTCCTGGCCGAAGTGAGTAAAAACAGAGATTCTAAATCTCTCAAGTGTGTGTGTGTAGGGTTACTTAATATCAGTCACTTCAAACAATTACAATTGACTCAAGAAAGAAAAAAAAGAAAATTACAGACTGACTCAACCCTAATCTACCCAATCTATAGTTAACTCCATTTTCCGTCCATTCTTTGGGTCCTAAAAAGTCAATAGAGAAAAAGGCAGTCGTAGTGAAATAATATTTGTTTGCTATCATCAAAATCATAATCCAAAAATAGGTTTGCAACAATCTCCCCCTTTTTGATTATGGCAAACATATCGATAATTAATTCTAAAACAGTAATGTATAAACTAAACAAGCTTTACAATTTTTTTTTAACAGAACAAGTACAAACAACATAACAAGTACAAACATTCTACTCTCCCTTTTGTCATCTCAAAAAGGAGGAGGAAACTAAAGACAAAAACTAAAGCAACTAAAAAGCACAATACAGAAAAGGAAGCAATCTATAGAAAATAGAAACTAAAACTACAGATACGAGGGATCTTGATCATCAGACGGAGGTGGTGGTGGTGGTGGTGGTGGCTGCTGAAAGTAGCCAACTAGTGTAGTAAACTGAGCATTAAACCAAGCTATGTCCTGATCGTGCTGCTGCTGGTGGTGAATAATATAGCTGCCAAAATAGGTTAAGTCCTCCATGTGGTGCTGCTCGTAGCGGGCCATGTCCTCAGAATGATGCTGCTCCTGTGCAGCAACGTAAGTGTCGAATCGGGTTTCCCATCGATCAAATCTCTCCACTAACTGATCAACCTGTGAGTGCTGGTGAAGAGGAGTAGGTTCAGGAACAGGAGCGGGAGCAGGAGGCTCCTCCTCCTCAGCCCCCCGAGGTTCCCCATCTCCTGGGTGGAGATGAGTACTGTGAAGGATAGTGAAAGAATTGTTTGAGTAGCAAGGAGGCTGAAGGTCGTGATTGCCAGGATATTGAAGATTGTATTTGGTTTCAAGAATATAGGCTATGAGATGTCCTAAAGCAAGGTTGGGTTTCCTCCTATGGCCTGGATCGCGAATAGTTATTAAATGATCAATGTAACAAAAAATCAAGTCAGTAGCATTAAACTCTCTTTGGGCTATGATGTAAAAAGTAGTCAGAGAAAGTAGAGGAGTGATGTGGATTCGGTCCCCAACTTTTGGAATAATGGAGGTGCGAAGGACATGCTGGATTGTCCTAGCATCTTTAACTAAAGAGCTAGTCTCTCTAACATGAAATGGTGTGTTGGTCTGGCGAAGAAAATGATTTGTCGTGGACTAGTCAAAATCAGGATATGAGATAATTATATGCAGCTTATCCCCAGTGGTGGATACCTGCAAAAGTTCAGCACAGTCCTAATATGTGATCTCGACCGGGCGTCGATTCACATAGGAGGTTAGGGCTGTGAAAGTAGAATTTATACAAAGATTTGCATAAAACTCTAACAAAAGTTATGAGGAAAAAGGGACAGCGAGGGTAAGAATAAAACAGAGAGAAGTGTGAGCAAAGAGATTGATTACCGGATATGAAAGGTGGACAGGATTGATGGTTCTAGAAAGAGTGATGCCACATTCTTTGTAGAGACGGTAAGCTGCATGATCTTCTGCCTCCCTGAATCGAGGGTCCAGAGTGTCCCTCGAGAAACTTCCAGAAGCTTGTCGAACTCGTTTCCCACCAGCCATAATAAGAAACTAGTAAGAAAGCACAAGAGAAGAAGAGGTGTTAGGTGAAAAACATGGCTTGAATGGCCTGTATTTAAAGAAAATGGCCATGTCATCCAGGACGATCGCAGAATCGTCCAGGACGATATGGTACAATAATTGCGTACAGGCCGATTGGTCAAAAAGGCGGTCCGATCAGCCAGGACGATTAGACACAGGTGATCGTCCCGAGGAGTTAAGCTGGACGACCGTTGAAAAAGCATATCGTCCAGGCCAATTAGGTGTATTGTCCAAGACGATGCTCAATAATTGATCGTCTTGACTGAATTTAAGACATTTTAAATCTGTGCCACGTGTATCGTCCAGGACGAACAGTGGATCGGCCAGGACGATTGTTCAATAATGGATCGTCTGGGGCCGATTTTAAGGATTTTAAACGTACTGACACGTAGATCGTCCAGAACGATTAGGTGTATCGGCCAGGATGATGACCATAAATGCATCGTCTAGGACAAAAATTTTATCGTCCAAGACGAAAAAAAGATTGTAATAGAGTTCGATCATATCGTCCAGGACGATAAAGGATCGTCTGGGACGATGAGTTATAAAAAGTTCAGAAAAAGTTCAGCAGATGGAATTTTGAAGAGAAATTGTTATATCGTCTAGGACGATAAAAATATCGGCCAGGACAATATAACAAAGAGTTGGAAATCAAGGTTTAGATGAAGAAGATCAGAGAAAGCCCAAACAAACAAATAAAAAAATACAAACTAAAAACAGATAAACAACAAGGAAAAGAGAATTTTTTTTATTTTTAATTTTTCTATTATTTTTTTTTAGCAAAGCAAGTATATGACAAATTTTTCATGTAATTAAACTTTAAAGATTTGAAAGATCAATGAGTTAACAATATCACAATCTGAAAACGGTAGATTATCCGATCTTGTTTACCCTAGCTCGGACTTCTTTCAGGATAAAAATCGTCTTTTGAAAAATAAGAGGTCTAACTCATAATAATTTGGATAAAAAGAAGATCCATTCAAAACTTGGTTACAAATAAAATATCTTATAAAATAGTATACCAAAGTATTTTGTCTCTATCATGGAATTTGAAATCAAGCCATTAAAAAACATCAAATAACCCATGAGTCCTTCTAAGTTTTAAAAGTTTTGAAAAGAGAGAATAGCTTGCATTTAGTGGGCTCATTTTATTCCTCTTGTCACTTTGATTGATCTTTTGATTTTTTTTTTATACACTTTTGTGTATATAGTTTTTCTTTTCAATTTGGCGTCATTGGCCTCTTCCCTTTTTTAATTTTTGCAAGCTCAAAACTCTTTGCCAAACCCTTTTAAAAGATTTTTAGCTGTGATTATATCTTCTAGATATTAGAGAAGAGGGGCTCTCTTTCTAACATAGAGAAGAACAAGCCACAAAACGAAAATCAAAATCATATGATAAGTGCAACGGCAGGATTTCAATTAACTTGAAAGATATATAAGAACTTTGGATCATATATATATGATAAACTATTATAGCAAGAAAAAAAGATCTTAATTCCAAAAACCATTTGTTAAAATGAGATAGACTTTTTGTTTTAGAAAAAAAAATATATCACGAAAAGAGGATAGAGGGAGGGAAACCATCAGCGGTGTTTTCTCCCTTTAACTGATTTTAGAAATATTAATCATTGGCTATAAATCTCCAAAGTTTAAGAATAAGGTAAAATCATCATAAAGAAAACAAAAGTAACAACGACTAGAACAACTAAACAAAAACTATCACAAAAACACAACATAAAAAAATGCAATTCAAGAGTTCTATTTAAGCAGCAAGTTAGAGCAGTTATGAGCTGCGAGCCTCTGTTTGTCCATGTATCATATACTTCTCACGAGGTCTTTGGTGAGAGCAATCCTACAAGAATCAACAGCTGTCAGACTTAGGAACCCAAATAGGTTTGGGTCCCTTCTCATAAAAAGTAGAGTGTAATGTATGTGTGCTATACTGTGAATCATGCAATTTTGGTCTCCACACCCAATGTGTACTACGGTGAACAGTGCAAGTGTGTGAGATGTGTCCTAGCATGCCACATGAAAAATATCTAACTCCAGGAAAAGGATTTCTTAAATGATTTGGGTTATTATGTCTCTTCCTAGGTCTTGACTTTAGATTAAGAGTGGGTATCATCCAATTTCCCTTAAAAGAATCCAATTCATTTTTAAGCCTCAAGTTAGTATTTTTTAAAACATTATTATCAATCCTCAAGTTGCTTTCTATATCTTTAGATTTCTTAAGATCAGATTTAAGTGAAGTGTGTGAAACTTTTAATGCATCATGCTCATCAATTAATTCCGAATACTTTTTGTTTAAATCATCAAATTCATCAAGTAGAGCCATGTGATTTGAATCAATCATAGAATGATCTTTGAGAATAATTTCATGCTCTTTTTGTATGTTCGAAAGTTCCAATTTTAAACTAGCATGAGTCTTTTTGAGTTTTTTGTATGATGCATGAATTTTCTCACAAATTTCAAACAATTGATCATAGGTTGGTTTACATACCTCTTCTTCATCACTTTGATTAAGATGGTCTTCTCCCATTAAGCATAAGTTTGTTGTTTCTTCTTCTGGTTTCGTCTCTAATGAATCTGATGCAGAATCCACCCAAAATGCCTTTTGGACTCTCATCTTGTCCTTCCTTAGCTTAGGTTTCTCCTCACCCTTTCCTTTGCTTGAGTGATCTTCAAGTGTAGGACAATCAGCTCTCACATGTTCGAGTTTCCTACATTCATAACAGACAACATCAGAAGATCCTTTTGAATATTTATTATCCTTACCTTTTCTCTAATGATGCTTTTGCTTCTTCCTTAGAAAGCTTTCAAATTTCCTTGTGATTAAGGCAAAGTCATCGCTTTTAGACCCGAAAGATTTAGAATCTGATTTGTGCGCCTTCAGTGCCACCATTTTTTCCTTTTTCTTCTCACCTGCATCAAGATTTCTTTGATTCACCACTTGCTCGTAAGCAATGAGTGAGCCAAGTAAGTTATCAATAGAATAAGTATTTAAATCCTTAGATTCAGTGATTGCAGTAATTTTAGCATCATATGATGAAGGCAAATATCTCAAAATCTTGTTCACTTTTTCATAGTTTGAAAGTTCTCTTCTTAATGCATGCAGTGAAGTAACTATCTGTGTAAACCTAGTATACATGTCAGAAACAGATTCAGATGGTTTCATACGAAGAAGTTCGTAGTCATGGAAGAGAATATTCAAATGAGATTGTTTCACTTCATTGGTTCCTTCATGTGATACATAACCTATCCTAAATCTCTTTACCAGTTGAACAAGTAGAAACACGCATGTAATCCTCAGATTTTAAAGCACAGAAAAAACAGTTCAAACATTTTGCATTCAATTGAGCTAAATCTCTTTCATTGAAAGTCCATTCAGTAAAAGCAGCTTCAGTTTTAACACCATTAATTTCACGAGAAGGTGGAGAATAACCTTCTTTAATAAGCATCCACATGCGATAATCAGTAGATTGTAAAAATGTTGACATGCGGGTTTTCCAGAAATTAAAAAGTAAGTTGTCAAACAACGGAAGTCATGTAATTGAATAACCTTCAGTAGTGTTATGATTCCCAAAGTTAGCCATGGATCTGATTCAAAAGCTTTTAAAAACTTATTTTATGAAAGAAGCTCTGATACCACTTGAAAGTTTGTTGGGGATGTTAAGCCCTATGAACTTAGTCCCAAAGCTAACCAAGAGAAGGGGTGAATTGGTATTTTAAAAACTTTAAACAAAGCTCAACAAATTTCTCAAACCAAATCACCACAAAATAAATAATGCAGAAATTTATGTGTGGAAGCAGTAAAAATAAGAACACAAAGGTTTATAGTGGTTCGGTAAACTCGACCTACGTCCACTCCCCGGAGGCACCCTCCGAGTATTGCACTACCAACATGACTCTCCTTTAGCCCCCACAGCGAGGCGGAGAAGCCCTTACAAAGACACCCCCTTTTTGCCACCCTGGCAAGGCAGAGAACCCAACTCCTTTTGCTTCCTCCTAAAGCTGGAAGAGAACCACGATCACTTGCTGAAACTTACCTCTCCCAACCCTTCCAAGGACAAGAGACTCTAGGGAAGAAGAAGTGAAATAATGCTTGGAGCAACCCCTTATGAATCCCCTCACAAGCTCCCCCTCAAAAGATCCTCTCTCTCTCTCTCTCTCTCCTCTCTTTCTATCTCCTTTAGGTTTTCTCAAGTCAAGACAACATCCAAGGATGTTCAAAATATTGAACAAAGAGCTCTTAAATAGAAGAGCTCAAAATAGCTCATTAATTGCAAGTTGCCGACTATATCATCCAGGACGATAGGGAAATCGTTCTGGCTGATTAGTACAAATCTCAGAAAATTGGCCAGAGCATCGCCCTGAATGCAAACTGGATGATTGAAAGTTGGCTTGATCGTCCAGGACGATCTCACGATGTCCTGACCGATCAGTTCAAATCAGAGGAAAATTATCCAGAGCATCGCCCTGAATTCAAGCTGTCCGATCCAGATCGTCCAGCACATCGCCCTGAATTTGGGCTGGCTGATATTTATCGTCCAAGAGCGACAAAGGATTTTAGAATAGATCGTCCTGGCCGATGATCGTATCAATCATCCTTAATTACTCCCTTGATTGCCGGATCAATTTAGGCATAATTATACAATATCGTCCTGGCCGATTTCCAAAAATACAGAATACCTAAATTGATCATGGCGGCTATTTCTTTCTATTTTGAGCCTATCGTCCTGGCCGATACAAGTATTATCCATGCCAATATACTAATGATGCCTGACTTAACTTAAGAATCCTGATTAGGACTTCTATTTTGAACTCGATCATCCATGCCGATAATAATATCGTCCTGGTCGAACTGAGTAAAAACAGATATTCTAAATCTCTCAAGTGTGTGTGTGTGAGTAGGGTTACTTAACATCAATCACTTCAAACAATTACAATTGACTAAAGAAAGAAAAAAAGAAAATTATAGACTGACTCAACCTTAATCTACCCAATCTGTAGGTGACTCCATTTTCCGTCCATTCTTTGGGTCCTAAAAAGTCAATAGAGAAAAAGGCAGTCGTAGTGAAACAAGATTTGTTTGTTATCATCAAAATCATAATCCAAAAATAGATTTGCAACAGGAGGGAGTGTCTCGATCGAGAGAGGGCGGAGGAGACGGGGGCAAGTGTAGCGCAGGAGAGAGAAGAGCAGGTGAGTAAATGAAATGGAAGGCTTCTGACGACTTATTTTAGGGCATTTTCTGGTGGCTTTCTGGCAGTTACGACCGCCAAAAATAATTTACTTAACACCAGCGGTTTAAACCATCGGTAAAGCACCGATAAGAACTAATGCCGGTATACTAACTGGCGGTTATTTGATTGCCGCTAAGTCTTACAGCATTAAATTAAATAACCGCTGGTTAAACCGACGGTAAATACCAACGGTTCGACCGCCGGTTAAGCAACCGTTAATACTGCCGGTTACATAACCTCCGATCTAGACCGCCGGCAATTGATGAATTTCCTGTAGTGAAGAGGGGGGTGAATTGGTTAATTTAAAAAAAAATCTTGGATTTTTTAAAATCTTCTTAGACCTTTTAGAAAATTAAAACACTAATCCTGAAATAGGCAATTATTTATAGAAATGTTTATTACAGGAGATTTTTTCAACCAATAAACTTTTAAATATAAAAAATAAAAATGTTAAAAAAATTAAAAACAATAGAAAAATACCAAATTTTATAGTGGTCCGGTCCAACTTGATCTATATCTACTCCTTGGAGACTCCTCCAGATATTGCACTAACTAATAGCGACTCTCCTTTTGCCCCCACAGTAAGGTAGACAAGCCCTTACAAGCTCTCTTCCACCAACCTAGTGTGGTAGAGAACCATCGCCTTTTACACTTTCGAAGTGATGGCAGCATACTCTCACGTCCATTTTCACTCTCTTGGTGAAGGTAGAGTACCTTCATTAAGACAAAGAGAACCTCATGTAAGGCAGCCTTTTGAATCCCTCACAACTTCTCTTCATTAGATCTCTCACTCTTCACACTCAAAATTTCTCCAAAATATTACTCTTAATGGTCACTCTCAAGAGAAAATTGTAGCAAAGGAATATTGAGATGATTTTTAGGACTCTTTATATAAAAAACACATTAAAAATCATCTAAAAACTAAAAATTTTAGGAGAACCATCCTACATTCGTAATGTATGATTATGGATCGTACGCTATAATTAGTTCACAAAACCAAGGCTTAAGGACGAACTAAATTTTGTACACTGTCAATCATCTATATGAATGAAGATCGTACTGTACGAATTATTTAAAAAATAAAGGTATTTGTTGGTACGATTTGGAATGAACCTAACTTTGTACTCTGCCAGTCATATGTACGAATAAAGATTGTATTGTATGAATAGTTCAAAAAATAAATATGTTTGTATGGTACAATCTGGTATGAACCTAATTTATTCATCTATCAATTGTCTATACGAATGAAGATTGTATTATATGAATTGTTCAAAAAATAAATGTGTTCGTTTGGTATGATCTAGTACGATTCTAATTTCGTGCTCTATCAATTATCTGTATGAATACAGATTATACTATATGAATAGTTCAAAAAATAAATGTGCATGTTCGATATGACCTAGTAAGAACCTAATTTTGTATTCTGTAAGTCATCTGTACGACTTGACATCAGACAATATAAACAATTAAAAAATTTCAGTACGATTAGATATTGTATAATATGATTAGTCTTAAAAAATCAATTTAAATTATATCTCTCTCCCCCTGTATGTGTGTGCACGATCGAAGTTAGCCATCGCCCCTAAGCGGGATGCCCAATGTCTCCCAACCTTCACCAATAAGGTTGATTGGCTACCAAGGCCAATATTGTACTTTCCTTCGCAATACCCTCATTTCTTGGACATTTAAGAAGCAAACTTCAATTGCTAGATCATCAACAGAATCTGAGTATAGAGCACTTTTGACTACTTCCTGCGATATTATTTGGGTTAGAATGTTAGATGCCTATTGGCTGAAGTTCAGGTTTCCTCTATTTAACCAACTATGCTTTATTATGATAATGCTTCTGCACTTGCCTTGGCCAATAACCAAATATTTCATGCGTGAACTAAGCACGTAGAAATTTATTTTCACTTCATTCGGGATTGCATTCGATCACAGCATATTACTGTGCATCACATCTACTCACAAGATCAACCAATCGACCTATTCAACAAGTCTCTCAGTGCTACTCGGTATTCTCAACTCTGTAACAAGATAACAATATAGCCAGCTATTGTTACCTTGAGGGGGGTTGATAAGGAGATCTGATATGTTAGTTTTCCTATGCATAAGATGGCTCAATTATTCGATTTGCTGCTCCATTACTTTTGCAATATTCCTGTATTGTTTTCTTTTACATTGTTTGATCTCTGTTGTTTAGATCAACACTGTTAGTTTTGAATTAACTTCTCTATATATTCATACACTCTATAATTGTCGATTGCAAGGACGATGAACAATAACAGTTTACCTCTTCTTCTCTAATGCTTTATCATTTCTCTGTTTTTCCCTGTTTTTGAGTTTCTTCTCAAGTTCCTGCTGCTGCCGCAAATTGCTTCAACAAATCTCCTCTAAATGTGGGGCACCATTTTCTTCTTCAACACGGACATGGGCGAGGGTGAGATGAGTTTTTATTAGCAGTTAGCTTATCCACAGTTAATGAATTGCCAAAGCAAGCAGCAATTTTTGAACTACACTCAGGAGTCTAGCACCCAATATGGCAAAATGAAAAATGATAAGATGAAAACAGTTATAGAGGCTACTAAAATCGAGTATTCTGCCAAAGAGGCCCCACAATAAATCTTTACATGATTAGCACAATTGCAATAACAGACGAGCAAGCTTTCTAAGAAGCTTTTTCTTTTCAATTAAAATAGATGAGATAAAATAGACAATCCCAGCTATCATTGAAAAATGCTTAATTCAACTTTTTCCACATATCATTCTTAGAAGAATGAGCTTCCAAGATCTTCAGCATCTCCTAAAGCTCTTCCCTAAGCAATATTCCCCTCATCTTCATCATGGTAGTAAGGGGACAGTTTACCATCCTTTGGTAGAAGACTCGGCTTGCTTTCTTCACGAACTTCGACCAGCATCTTAACTACCCTCCTCATTGAGGGTCTGTTGATGGGTAGATTGCTTGTGCAGTGAAGGCCAATGTGAAGGACTTTAGAAATCTCCGCTTTGGAGCCGATATCGAGCTTGGAATCAATTACACTGTCCTCCCCATTTTGTTGGATGTTGCTGCACACCCATTTCACCAAGTCCTTCTCCCCGAACTCCGGCCCCACCGGTGGCTTTCCAGTTATCAGCTCCAGAATAACAACACCAAAGCTATATATGTCACTTTTTTCATTCACGCGAAGGGTGTATGCATATTCTGCAGCAGTAAAAAAATATTAATAGCCCAATCAAAATAACTCTCTTTTTATATTTAACGGAATGGTAGCAGCTTCTTTGATAAAGTTTTAATTCATATATATATATATATATATATATATATATATATATATATATATATAGAAGAGAGAGAGAGAGAGAGAGAGAAGGTAAGCAATAAATTTTAGCTTATCCGAATTCTCAAATTTATTATCAACCAATTACTTAAGATTTAGAGTACATAATTTGCAAAATATTGAAATGATTGACAATAGAGGCTAAAGTTCTTATATATTATTAGTAAGCAATAAATAATGAATAAACCACTGTTAGACAAATAATATTATATTAGTATTCCCCCCATCTATCATTAAAATTTGATGTGTCATTATTTAGCACTTTACATATTAGTCCAATATTATCTCAATCATGGGAGAAATTATTATGTGGAGTTCGGAAATAGAACGTCATCCAAAGACCAACCAGAATGCGTCATGTCACCAATGTCACCAATACCGAGCCGTGGTACCGAGCAATACCGAGCAGCGGTACCGAACAAGAGGTGATATGGCGTATTCTGGTTGGTCTCCGAATGACGGTCAGCATCCAAACAGAATAATTAATCAAATCATGGAGTATACATGTATATAAGTGTGAAGTGTGTGTGAAGTTCTTATAGTTTATTATGCTCGTTCATTTACAAATGATGATTTAGTTTTAGAGTGAAAGATATAGGGTGCAAACTCCGTGATTGAGATATTATTACAAAAATATTTAATGTAATTAATAGTAGAGAAAACTCCAACTGATTGAAAAATTATTAGAAATTGTGCTTATTGAATTTATGTTTAAAAAGAAAAGAACTAGAATTCTTTGCTAAAGAACACGAAGATGGAACATGGATGACTTTGGTTTCCCTGCAAATTTATTCTGATGACCAAAAATTCAGAACTTGACAAAAGTTCATAGACAACAAATATTACTATGATAGATAGAAGAGTTTTCTATAGAAAATTAGCAAACAATAAAATGAAAGAATGATTAGAAACTTTAACAAGCTCATTAGTACCACACACCTGGAGCTATGTATCCACATGATCCAGCAATAACAGACATGGACTGAGGTCCCTTTCCAATAGCATCGACAACTTTTGCAACGCCAAAATCTGAAACTTTTGCCCCGAAATCTCCATCTAAAAGAATGTTATTGGATTTAACATCTCTGTGAACAATAGATGGAACACAGTCATGGTGCAGATAGCAGAGCCCCTCTGCCGCATCCAAGGCAATCTTAAACCTCGTTGGCCAATCCAAAAGGCTCGCTTTGCTGCTATGCAGTAAGTCCCCTAAGCTCCCATTCGGCATGTACTCATAAACCAGAAGCTTGCAATCTCTATGACTGCAAGAACACCAAAGCTTTACAATATTCTTGTGTCGAATCTTCCCCAAAGTCGCCACCTCTGATTCAAATGCGTCATAAGCAGCTTCGTGATGGTTTGCACCATCATTCTTTAAAGAATTTGATTTCCATAGTTTTTTCACGGCCAGAGCCTCGTTGTTACTAAGAACCAGCTTGTAAACTTTCCCGGATGCCCCGCTGCCAATAACGTTATCCTCATCCAATGAATCCAATATCTCGTATTCACTGAAGCCAAGCTTGTGGAATGAAGTCAGAGTCCACTTAGATTTATCCATCATTTTCTTTCCTCTCTTGATGTTCCAGTACTTCCAGTAAAACAAAGTGATACCAACAATGAGTACCAAAGCAGCAAATATAACGATTGCTCGAAGAAGCCAGAAGAACTTGCTGCGGCCATGGCTGTTGCCAGCCGAGCTCGGGCATAGCCCATTGAAATCCCGGCACAAGCCGGGATTGTCAAGGAAGCTACTTCTGTAGGCATCGTTGTGGAACATTGGCGGGATGGGACCTGAGAGCTGATTATTGGATAGATTGAACTGGTTTAACTTCAAGTTCTGCAGTTGCATGGGGATCTCTCCTGAAAGGACGTTCCCTGATAGGTCAAGGTAGTTCAGCACAGGGAGATTCCCCAGTTCTAAGGGAATTCTGCCGGTGAAATCATTGTCTGCAAGGTTTAGCTTGGTGAGCTTCCCCCATGACTGAATTCCGGTGAGCAGATCTCCGGAGAGAGAGTTGTTGTGGAGATCTAGTTGTCCGAGTTCGGGCAATGATCCAAGTGACACCGGCAATGGACCTGTTAACCGGTTATCGGAGGCGGAGAATTCATAAAGCTTAGAAAGTGAACCGATTTCCGCCGGGATGTTTCCGCTAAACTGGTTCCCGGCGATCAGCAACTTGGAAAGATTGGTAGCTCCAGCTATGTTAGAGGGTATCTCGCCAGAAAAGGAATTGTCCGTGAGTTCCAGAATCCAGACGTGAGGAAGCCCCCACATGCCTGCGGGCACCACGCCAGAGAGCCTATTGTTTGCTAACCGAACACGGGAGAGACTCCGGCAACGGCCAAGACCTTCCGGCAAGCTGCCGGAAAGATAATTGTTGATGAGAAGAATCTCCTGCAGCTTGCCGCCATCGCAGATTCCTTTCGAGATCTCACCAGTGAGGAGGTTTTCTGATAGATCCAGGAACTTTAGCGGCGAGTTGGTGCCAAGGTCGGCGGGAAGAGAACCCGAGATATTATTCGAAAATACACGAAGTTCCAAAAGCTTTCCAGCCTTGCCGGCGGTGACAGGAAGATATCCGGCGAAAGAGTTTTGGTAAAGGTGGAGGCTTTCAAGTAGCGGAATAGAGAAGACATCGTCGGGAATCGAACCGGAAAGGAGGTTCATGGCAGCATCGAAGCGTATTAGGGCAGTGAGATTTGAGAGCCCAGGAGGTAAATTGCCGGAGAGTGTGTTGTTATACAGCTCTATCTGGACGACGGAAGCGAGACCAGTAAAAGTGTCGGGTATGTTACCCGTGAGAAAGTTGCTGGAAAGGTCGAGGTTACTGAGCTTCTTAAGGCCGCCGAGGGTAGAAGGAATAGAACCAATGAGGCCGCAGCCAGCAAGCCAAATGGTTTCGATATTGCTAAGGTTTGCTAGAGAGGAAGGGATTAAGCCGGGGGCGAAGGGGTTGTAAGCAAGATTGAGTTGTTGGAGGGTGGAAATGTTACCAAGGAATGCGGGAATAGTTTCATTGAGGAGGTTAGCGGTAAGGGAGAGGATTTGCAGAGAAGGGAAAAGGGCGAATGAGACGGGTATGGCTCCAGTGAAGTTGTTGGCGCTTACATCGAGGTAGCGGAGCAAAGGCAGAGAAGCTAGTGAATCGGGGAGGGTACCGACGAGAAGGTTCTGAGAAAGGTCAAGGTGGGTGAGTGAGCGGCAGGGGAGAAAGGAGGAGTTTAGAAGGGTGGAGTTGATGTAATTCAGAGACAAGTTAACGACGGACAGATTGGGAAGGCGGCAGATGGCAGCAGGGAACGGCCCGGCGAGGTCGAGGGCATTGAGATCTACATTAATTACGGAAGGGTTTCCCCCAGTGCCGGAAATGGTGGCGCAGGTGATGCCGGTCCATTTGCAGGGGGTGGAATCGCTAGAATTCCAATTGGCGAGTGCGTTGTTGGGGTCCTCGAGACCGAGCTTAGCCTGAATTAGATCAAGACCTTCCTGATTCAGGGCGAGCACAACTGTCCGTAGATGCAGCAAGAGCAGAGCAGCAACAAGGTGGAGCATCTGCATCTTCAGTCTCTGTTTCTCTCTGTGCGCGCTCGCACTTAATGATTCTCTTCAAGCTGCTTCTTCCTCTTAGAGTGTGAAAGAATAGAGTAAGAACAGACAAGGGAACCGCTTGATGGGTTTGGCCATTTGGAGCGGTTGATGGAGAAAGCTAGAGCGGTTTCTAAACTCCAGTTGGAGGGAAATGAGGCAGAAGCAGGGACTGCGGGAAAAGTTGAATACTTACGGGGAACTGGATTACAGGATTACGAGGAGAAGTATAATTAAGAGAGGTAAATGAATGGGGGGACGGTTACTGGTTTCGATCGTGGGCGAACCGTCGACACTGCCGGATGATTAACTTTTTTTTGACTTCTGTATTATCGTTTTCTGAACATTGATAATCGTTGAAAAATGCTTCTCTTTTAAATTATTTGCAGTTTAGAACATTTTATTTTAAGTAAGAATAGTATATATTACAGTTTGTATTGATATGAATTTAATATAATCATATTTTTTATTAAATATTAACAATTTATTAATATAAAGATAATGATTGGGAACTAAATAAAAAATTAAAATTTTGAATTAAATTACGGTGCAGTCCTAATCACTTAATTGTCCGGACGCAAAATTTAAAAGACTATTCTTCTCAGGGGGTATCTTTTGCAATCATATGCCAAAAAGGAATCAGAAGTCCCGAAAGTCATACAAAGACGTTTTAAAATGTTCACATATTTTAATATTACAAGTTTTTTCAGTCCGTTTTGCATGAATGATTTAATTTATTCTTGAATCAGGCTCCCAAGAAATAATCTAAAAATAAGAATAATGAAAATAATTTATATATTATAAATTTTTTTATATATATATGCATGGCTTTAAAAACCGGACCGAACCGGAACGGCCGGTTCGACCGGTTTAACCGCGAAACCGGCCGGCCGGCCGGTTCAGATTTGCTTCAAAACCGATATTACATAGAACCGGCTCAGAACCGCTCGAACCGGCGGTTCGACCGCCGAACCGTAAAACCGGTCCCGATTTGTGATAACCGATCGGTTCATCTGCGAAAAATTTTAAACCTTTCGCTGAACATCGGACGGCCGAAGGAAGCTATACGAAATGAAAGAAATAAAAAACCCTACCATTCATTCGACGGGTCGTATCAGTTCGCATCTTCTTCTCCGTTCTCTTGCTCGTTCGCGAAGCCAACGGATCCCTTCCAACCAGGAAGTCTTCGGCATCAGTGGCGGTGATGGATCTTCCTCATCTCGGCCTTATAACCTTCCGCTTCCGGCTTCCTTCTCACAGGCTTTTTCTTTCGTCAACTCCAAATTCTACACTCCTCTGTCTCTGAGGGAGCAAGCACCGAGGTGAGACTATTCTTCGATTTTCTTGTTGTTGTCTATTTCTCATTCCATTTTTTCATAAACATTTTGCTTGCTTGTATTAGATTCGTGTTTTAGGGATCCGAATCATTTTTTTGTTTTTGTTTTTTTGGCTATTTAGATATTTGTTTCGACATCGTTAGATTGAGATCTCTTTTCTTGATTTGTTTTGCTTCCCCAACTATTTTTCTTTATGGAAATCGACGATCTTTGCGATTTTTTATGCCTGCTAATGTGTGTTGATATACGGTTTTTGTAGTCTCTAGGGTTTATATTTTGATTTTGTTTTCTTGGTTGATGCGGAAGGGTTTCTTATTCACACTGTTGATTTGAATCGTATATGCAGCCTGGTCTACTAGGTTAACACAAAGAGGGAGAGATGGAGAGAGAGGGAGAGAGAGTATATTTCTGACAGATTTTATAGTCTTATTAATTTGATATGGTTATAAATAATTTGATATCTGTGTTTAGTGTTTACTGCTATTGTCATCCATTAGTTCTATTTTGTTTCTAAAGAACATAACGATAGACTTTTCTATAGTTACAAATTACAATACAAGATTTGTTGTTCAAAATTATTCCAACATATAATTTTTTTAAACTGCATTATTTTTAATTGAGGTTGATTGACCTAATCAAGGGATTATTGATTAATTTGATTTAAAAATGGAATGTAGAGTGGAGGTATTAGAGAAAAATCTTTCATTCATTTTATAATTTTCTTCAATTTTTGCTATATATTTATAAATAGTTGTGTCATTATTATAATATTTAAATATAATAAATATTTATTACGTCATCCGGTTCAACCCCGGTTCGACCCCGGTCAAACCATCAAACCTTAAACCCCTCCTTCTTCTGGTTCATTGACCGGTCCGGTTTTAAAAGCCTTGTATTTATGTATCTAATATTTAAATTTTCATATATATCTACTTAATATTTTAATATTTAAATTCAACAAAAAAATTATTAATGATTATATACTTTATTTTAAAATGTTAACATTAGTACTGTTTTTGATAAGCTATTAGTTAATAAAAATTATTAGCCGTAGAAATTAATTTAAATTTTAAGATACATATAATAATTGATCATTGTTTTAGATAGAAGTTAACGGAGGCAACCCTATGTCTGTTAAAGAAAAAAATATTCGTGGCAGAAATGCGTCAGAAGTATAAGATATTTCAAATGTTTTGATATTTATAATTGTTTAAAGTGTTTTCTAAAATAAAATAAGTATTTTTTTTTACCACAAGGCAATACTCAAATATTTAATTTCTTAGTATGCTACATAATATATATATATATAAAACTGAAAGTTCATTAGAGATGTTATGCCTTTATGAACTAGTCAAGGCTAACCAAGAGGGGGGGGGGGGTGAATTGGTATTTTAAAAAATCTTTCAATCAAAAACACAAACTGAAACTAAACAAAAACTCACCACAAAAAAAATTCAAAGTGCGAAATTTAATGCGGAAAAAACAATAGTAAAGAACACGAAAATTTATAGTGGTTTGGTCAACTCGACCTACGTCCACTCCCCGGAGGTGCCCTCCGAGTTTTGCACTAAACTCAGTGACTCTACTTTTGCTCCGATAGTAAGGCGGAGAAGCCTTTACAAAACCTCCTTTCCACTGACACCGATAAGATAGAGAACTCAACTCTTTTTGCTTCCTCCTGAAGCAGGCAGAGAATCTTGATCGATTGCTGAAGTGGACCTCTCTCGAACCTCTAAGGATAAGAGACGATGATCGGAGAAGACGACATGGATCCTTGCTTTGAGCAACCTTTGCGAAAACTCTAACAAACTCCCCCTCACAAGATCCTCTCTCTCTCTCTCTCCCTTTCTCTCTGTCTCCTCTAGGCACTCTCAGGTCAAGACAACGGTAAAAGCTACCCTCATGGCTAATATAAGAGATCTTATATAGAAGAGCTTCGGAATAACTCTTAATTGTAACAAACCGACATTATCATCCAGGACATCGCCCTGAATAGATGTCTAAGACGATAGTGATATCATCCGAGATGATTAGTTCAAAACATCGCCCTGAATGGAACCATGCCGATGTTTGATTGTCCGAGAAGAATTAAGGTTTTATCTAACATCGTCCAGGATGATCATGCGATCATCCACGATGATAGGATCGATCAATCAAACCTTAATTGATTTAATTAATTATCAGATTAATTTAGGCATAATTATGCTTCATCATCTAGAATGATGTTCAAAAATAAAAGCTATCTAAATAAATATGGTTACTGATTCTTTATTATTTGAGCCGATCATCTAGGATGATGATAATATCATCTGGGATGATGTGCTTAATGACGGCTATATTAACCAAGATGCTCTAATTAGGGTTTTTATTTTTAACTGATAGTCCAAGATGATTTTAGAATCATCTCGAACGATGTGAGTAAAAACAAATCAGTCAAAATTTTTCCAAGTGTGTGTGTGTGTGCAAGGTTACTTAGCATCAGGAAATACATCATTTATAATTGACTCAATAAAAGGTAAAAGATTTTCAAACTGAATCAAACCTAGTGTACCCAATCTTGAGCTGGTTCAAATTATAATTTTGATCTTATGGATCTAAAATGTCAGTAGGCAAGGCAGTCATAGAGAAACATAAGTATTTGCTATCATCAAAATTCTATTCCTTAAAATCAGATTCGTAACAATCTCTTTCTTTTTATGATGGCAAATACAAAAATAAGTAAAACAGTTCAAAGTAGTTTAATGGAAATAGTGAGAAAGAAACAAACACAGATCAACTATTCAATAACAATACAAACTAGAACAGTAGTACAAACTAGAAATAGTACAAATTAGAATAGTAGTATAAATTAGAATAGTACATCTACTCCCCCTTTTGACATCACAAAAAGGAGGAGGGAAAAAAGAAAAAAACAATACATAAACTGTAAAATATGAGAAGACTAAAATAAGAAAAAATAATATCATAAAAATAAACTAAAAGAAAGACGACCTCTAATCATCCGAAGGAGGAGGTGGTGGTGGTGGTGGCTGCTGAAAGTAACTAGAAAAGTGAAAAACCGCTCTCCAAACCAGGCCATATCCTGGTCGTACTAGTACTTCTGGTGAGCCATGTAGAAGTCAAAATGAGCAACATCCTCAGAATGTTGTTGCTCCTGCGCAGCAACGTAAATCTCGAACCGTGTCTCCCACTGATCGAATCACTCCACAAGCTGATCCATCTGAGAGTGCTGGCGGAGCATAGCAGGTGCAGCAACAGGATCAGGAGCAGCCTCTTCCTCAGCTCCCTCAACTTCCTCGTGCCCCGGGTGGAGACGAGTACTATGAGAATGTGGAAGGAGTTGTTTGAGTAGAAGGTAGGCTGAAAAATTTGGTGGGGTGGGATATTTGAGATTGTATTTTGATTCTAAGATATAGGTAATGATATGTCCTAGGGCAAGATTGGGCTTCCTCTTATGTCATGGATCTCAAATACTAGTCAGATACTCAATACAATGAAAAATCAAATAAGTGTCATTGAATTCATGATGGGCCAAAATATAAAAAGTGGTAATTAAAAAAAGTGGAGTGATATGAATGCGATCACCAATTTTTGAAAGGATAGAAGTGCGAAATACATGTTGGATTGTCCTAACATCTTTGAGTAAGGTGCTAGACGCTCTAATGTGAAAGTGAGCATTGGTGTTCCTTAAAAAGTGATTGGCTAGAGCAAGTCGTAATCAGGATCAGAACATAGGGTATGGAGTTTATCCCATATGGTGGACAGCTGTAAGAGCTCTTAACAGTCCTAATATGTGATTTCGACGGGACGTCTATTCACATAAGACTGGAAAGTAGTGATAGAGGAATTAATGTGAAGGCTAACATAAAATTTAAAAAGTAATTCCGAATTGAAAGAGATAATGAGAGTAAGGAGGAAGGTGAGGGTAGTGTAAGAAAATAGATAAAGGACAGAAAAGGAAAGAATGTGTAAGTTGAAAGTCCGGGAAACACTGATCCTGGCCATCTTGTACCTCAAATAGGCGGCTTGATCAGCTGCCTCGGTAAAGCAAGGATCCAAATTTGCCCTTGAGGAACTCCCAGAAGGCATGCGAGACCTTTTTCCTCCTTCCATGATCAAGAACAATAAGAAAATAAGAAGTGCAAGATGGATGGAAGAAGGGCATGTGAGAAAAAAATGTCTGGAAGCCTCGGATTTTAAAGAATCAGCCCGATCGTCTAAGACGATCACATAGTCATCCAGGACAATCAGGTGCAATAATTACGTTCAGGATGATTGGTCAAAAAGGAAGTAATATCATCCAGAACAATAAGATATCGTTCGGGATGATAAGACACAGGAAATCGTCCCGAGGAGATATTCCGAACGACCATTTAAAAAGCAGATAATTCTAGAAGATTAGGTGGATCATCCAGGATGATGCACAATAATGGATCATATTGACCGAATTTAAAATGTTTAAAACATTGCAACATTTATCGTCCTTGACAAACAGGTTGATCGTTTGGGATGATCACCAATAATTGATCATACCGACCAAAATTAAAGGGTTTAAATGCATTGTCACGTGTATCATCGAGGACAAACAGGTGGATTGTATAGGATGATTACCAATAATTGAGCAAAAAGAAAGAACATCATCCAGAATGAAGAGAATCGTCTAAGACATTCACAAATGATTGAAGTAGAAGATGATCATATCGTATAGGACGATAATGCATTATCTAAGATGAACAGAAATAGAAAAGTCATATCATCTGTTAGATGGAATTCCATCAGTGAATTAAACCGATCGTCAAGGACGATATGTATATCATCTGGGACGATGTGATAAAAAGTTTAAAATCAAATGATGGATGTAGTTGATCAAAGAAGGTCAAAAAACATAAAAATCAACTTAAAAGATAAAAGTAAAATACGAAAAAAAAAATACAAAAAATATCAAAAAGAATGAAAAACAAAGGTTTTTATTTATTTATTTATTAATTTTAAATCAAAGTTTTAATATGATAAATTCTCC
This sequence comes from Dendrobium nobile, assembly GCA_022539455.1. NCBI lineage: Eukaryota > Viridiplantae > Streptophyta > Magnoliopsida > Asparagales > Orchidaceae > Dendrobium > Dendrobium nobile. The sequence goes on along the minus strand of CM039721.1, from coordinate 15,596,532 downwards.
ATGTGATTGAATTAAAAATTTATAAGAATTAATGAGTAAATATCGTCGAAATCCAAAAAATGGTAGAACAACTGATCATGTTAGCCCTACCTCAGATTTCTCCAAGGCAAACTATTTTTCGAAAACAAAGACTTAAATCAAAAAAATAATTGTATAAGAAAAAGGGATCTTTTTAAAACTTGATTCCAAAAAACTATTTTATAGAATAATATATAAAAGTAATTAATTATGATCATGAATTCTGAAATCAAGCCTTTAAAAAATATCAAGTGACATTTGAATTCTTCTAAGATTTAAAAATTTTTGAAAGAGAAGAAGCTTGTGTTACGGATCTATGGTTTATGATTTTGATGATAGCAAACATTCTTTTTTTCTCTACGATTACCTTATGTGCTAACGTTTCAGGTCCACACGATCAGACAGCAATCTGGAACCAGCTCAAGATTGGGTAGACTAGGCCTGTGTCAGTTTGTAATCTTTTTCCTTTCTTGAGTCTATTGTATTTGGTGTGGCATCTGATGACTTGTATCTTGGAAGATTTTCTATTGTGCCCTAAAAGGTTTCTATTTTTGGTAACATCGTCCGGGACGATATTTATATCGTCCTGGACGATCTGACAAAAGTAGAAATCCTAATTAGGGCATCCTCTTTAAAGCAGCCGTCTTTATGCAAAACATATCGTCCTGGATGATTTTATATCGGCCGGGACGATCTGCTCAATTCAGCAAGAATCTGCCGCCATATCTACTTAGGAAATACTTATTTTTGGACATCGTCCCGGTGGATCGTCCTGGACTATAAATATCGTCCCGGCCGATCCAGAGCAATTTTTCCAAAATTTCTCAGGCAGTTTTGGAAAGCAATCAATGGGGATTTCGTCCAGGCCGATCGCAAGATCGGCCGGGACGATTAGACATCGTCCAGCTTCATTTCAGGGCGATATTCAGGACGATTTTCCTCATATTTGTGCTAATCGGCCAGGACGATGTGGATATCGGCCAGGACGATAATGGCGGCAACTTGCATTAATGAGCTCGTTTTGAGAGCCTCTATTTAAGCTATGACAAGGCACTTTGTAAGTGTCTTTGGCAGCCATTGTAGCTTCGTTCTTGTGGGGAAACTTGAAGAGAGAGCTTGAAAGGGAGAGAGGAAAGGGTGGAGTTTGAGAGGGAGAAGATCCTGTGAGGGGGAGGAACTCAAGGGAGTGTGGTGGGGGATCCACACGGTTGCTCCGGCGAACTCGCACCTTAGTACCATCGGATTCAAGGCTTGTCTTGAGGTAAGTTTACCAAAGAAGAAGTCTCTTTGGTGTCAAAAGACCCGGCGACTCCGCCGCACCGGGGGAGGTGGAAGTGATTTTGTAAGGGCTTCTCCGCCTAGCCGTGGGGGCTAAAGGAGAGACACTAGTTTAGTGCAATACTTGCGGGGTGCCTCCAAGGAGTGGACGTAGGTCGAGGTTTGACCGAACCACTATAAATCCGATGTGTTCTTTCTTTTTACTGCTTCCGCATTTTAATTTCCGCACTTTGATTGTGGTGATTTGGATTGTGTTTTGGTTTTAAAATTTTCCAATTCACCTCTCTCTTTAATTAGCTTGGGATTATGTTCAAGAGGGCCTAACGTCCCTAACGAACTTTCAAGTGGTATCAGAGCGGTTTTCATAAAATAAGTTTTTAAAATCTTTTGAATTTTGATCCATGGCTAATTTTTCAAATCGTAATGTTGCGGAAGGATATTCAATCACCAGACCTCCTTTATTTGAAAATATGTCATTTGATTTTTGGAAAACTCGCATGTCTATTTTCTTGCAATCGATTGATTTTCGCATGTGGCATATGATTTTAACTGGTTATTCATCACCGTCACGAATTGTTAATGGAGTTAAAATTGATATTCCTTTTAATCAGTGGAGTAGGGAAGAACAAGTAAATGCTCAATTGAATGCAAAGTCTTTAAATTGCTTTTTCTGTGCTTTAAATTCTGATGATTTTATCTTAGTATCCATATGCACTACCGGTAAGGAAGTTTGGGATAAATTGTACAACATATACGAAGGCACTATTGAAATCAAGCAATCCAAGTTGAATTTGTTAATGCATGATTTTGAATTATTTTTCATGAAACCTTTTCAAACGATCTTAGACATGTATACCAGATTTATTCAAATTGTAAACTCATTACATGCTTTAGGAAAAGATTTTTCAAATTTTGAAAAAGTTAACAAAATTCTTCGATGTCTACTGGATAAATTTGATTCTAAAGTTGTTGCAATTTGTAAATCTAAAGATTTGAATGATTATTTTATTGATAATTTGATTGGCTCACTCATTGCCTACGAGCAAGGTTTGGGTCAAAGACTTTTGGATGCAGGTGAAACGATCGTTCTAAAAGCTGAAGATATGGAAAGAGGAAGCTTAGTTGGTGACAATAGCAATGTCTTGTCAAGCAAATCACAAATCTCACCAAAGCATAAGCAAAAGTGGAAAAAAGGTAAAAATAGTAAGGATGTTAATATTTCCTCTGACATTATTTGTTTTCGATGTAGGAAACCTGGACATATGAAAAATGAGTGCCCTAATTTAAGAATTCTTCCTACAAAAGAAAAGGGCAAGGCAAAACAAACTTTGAACTGGAGAAATAATGAAAGGCAAAAAATCTCATGGGCAGATCTGGTCTCTGAAGCATCGGACCAGGAGAGAGATAATGGTTAAGAGCCTTTCGTGGTTTTTGTGTTATGTTTTTGTGTTTTTTAGTTTTGTTTATTTTTTTGAATTTTTTTTCTTTCGTTGAAGTTTTTTCTGATCAACACACACACTTACTTTTCTAAAAATGAAAAATCTACTTCCTGTTTTTCTTAAAATCTTTGGTAAGTTGTGTTTGACTTCTCTAAAACAGTCAAAGGAAGGAAACTCGTATTTTTGTTTCTCTTTCTCTCTTCTTAAAGAGGTTATTTTACTTTTGATTCAAAATTTTCATCATATTTTAAATTGGATTTTGAAACTATTTTTTTTATCTCCCCACATTTTTTCTATCGCATAGAAATCTTTTGCAAGATTGTTGAATCCACCTTAAAATTTTCTTAATCAAGTTGTTTGTGTTGTCAATAATTTGGGTTTACTTTCGTTTTGAAAATATAAGAAAGAAAGCATACTTTTTGAAAATAAAAAAAAGTGGCCAATGATGCCAAACCAAAAGATGCGTAATGACGTCAAATTGAAAAAAAAAATATACACAAAGTGTATTAAAATCAAAGATGCTCAAAGAGTCATTCAAGTGATAAAGGGCATAAAATGAGCCCACAAAAAAATATGCTTATTTTTTTCTTATACTACTAAAAACTTAAGAAAATCCTTGATATGTTCAAAACTTGTGCTTGAAAATCTTGGTTCCTGATTCAACAATTCGTGCATTGATCTTCTATTAGATATGTTTTATGAAAGGAGTTTTGAAAAATTGATGTTTCTTTTTCCCATTTATTTCTTGATTTGGATATTGGATTAGAAAGTTTTTGAGCCTTTTAAAGAATGAGTTTGGATTATCAAATTATGAATTTCTAACCTTTTTCTGGGCTATGCGTTGTCAATCCAATTCTACTAAGTTTTTTATTAAAACTAAGAGGTAACTTTCTCATTTTAAGAATATTTGTTTTTTCACTAGATCAGAACACGTTTTTTGTCTTTTGTTTTATTTTTTTGTTTGTGCCTCCTCTCTTTTTGATAATGTCAAAGGGGGAGAACGTATTGTTGAATTTTTGTACTGTTATCGTGTTTGTATCTTATTTTCAAAAAATTAAAAACAACAAAAATATTTTTATCTCCCCTATTTTTTAAAAGGTTTTTAGTAAGGGGGAGATTAGGAGAAAATAGTCTTTTTTTGAAAATTCAAATTGAAATGTTTTGCCATCATCAAAAAGGGGGAGATTGTTACGGATCTATGGTTTATGATTTTGATGATAGCAAACATTCCTTTTTTCTCTACGATTACCTTATGTGCTAACGTTTCAGGTCCACACGATCAGACAGCAATCTGGAACCAGCTCAAGATTAGGTAGACTAGGCCTGTGTCAGTTTGTAATCTTTTTCCTTTCTTGAGTCTATTGTATTTGGTGTGGCATCTGATGACTTGTATCTTGGAAGATTTTCTATTGTGCCCTAAAAGGTTTATTTTTGGTAACATCGTCCGGGACGATATTTATATCGTCCTGGACGATCTGACAAAAGTAGAAATCCTAATTAGGGCATCCTCTTTAAAGCAGCCGTCTTTATGCAAAACATATCGTCCTGGATGATTTTATATCGGCCGGGACGATCTGCTCAATTCAGCAAGAATCTGCCGCCATATCTACTTAGGAAATACTTATTTTTGGACATCGTCCCGGTGGATCGTCCTGGACTATAAATATCGTCCCGGCCGATCCAGAGCAATTTTTCCAAAATTTCTCAGGCAGTTTTGGAAAGCAATCAATGGGGATTTCGTCCAGGCCGATCGCAAGATCGGCCGGGACGATTAGACATCGTCCAGCTTCATTTCAGGGCGATATTCAGGACGATTTTTCTCATATTTGTGCTAATCGGCCTGGACGATGTGGATATCGGCCAGGACGATAATGGCGGCAACTTGCATTAATGAGCTCGTTTTGAGAGCCTCTATTTAAGCTATGGCAAGGCACTTTGTAAGTGTCTTTGGCAGCCATTGTAGCTTCGTTCTTGTGGGGGAAACTTGAAGAGAGAGCTTGAAAGGGAGAGAGGAAAGGGTGGAGTTTGAGAGGGAGAAGATCCTGTGAGGGGGAGGAACTCAAGGGAGTGTGGTGGGGGATCCACACGGTTGCTCCAGCGAACTCGCACCTTAGTACCATCGGATTCAAGGCTTGTCTCGAGGTAAGTTCACCAAAGAAGAAGTCTCTTTGGTGTCAAAGGACCCGACGACTCCGCCGCACCGGGGGAGGTGGAAGTGATTTTGTAAGGGCTTCTCCGCCTAGCCGTGGGGGCTAAAGGAGAGACACTAGTTTAGTGCAATACTTGTGGGGTGCCTCCAAGGAGTGGACGTAGGTCGAGGTTTGACCGAACCACTATAAATCCGGTGTGTTCTTTCTTTTTACTGCTTCCGCATTTTAATTTCCGCACTTTGATTGTGGTGATTTGGATTGTGTTTTGGTTTTAAAGTTTTCCAATTCACCTCTCTCTTTAATTAGCTTGGGATTATGTTCAAGAGGGCCTAACGTCCCTAACGAACTTTCAGCTTGCTTTTGATGGGCTCATTTTATGCCTCTTGTTAATTTGATTGGAGCTCTTTGCATATCTTTTAATTTTTGATACACCTTATTTTTTTCAATTTAGTATTTTTGCGCATCTAATGATATTGGCATCATTGGCCACTTTTTTATTTATTTTTTTGAAGCTAGATTACTTTTTCAAAATTTTTAAATATTCTCAGTTATGATTATATCTTCTAGATCTTATAAAAAAAAACTCACACTCTAATATAAGGAAAAATAAATCACAAAATAGAATCAAAAGTTATATGATAAATACGTGACAGGATTACAAAAAATTTGAAGGTAACATAAAGACTTTAAACATTATATATATAAGATAGATTAATGTAGTAAGATTGAAAATATCTCAATTGTAAAGTCCAGTTATTAATTTGAGATAAACTTTTATTTAGAAAAGAAAATTACACCACTAAAAAAAGTTAGATAAAAGGAAACAACCAACAGTGTTTTCTCCTTTAATTGATTTAGATATGTTAAATATTTAGTACAAATTTTTAAAAACAAAAATAAGGCATAAGATATCAATTCAGCAGTGATTAAAAGAAAAGTAAAAACAATGAAAAAAATTGAAATAAATGAGGAAAAAACTACAAAAAAATAATAAACAACAGATAAAAATTAGAAATTAGTAAGAATCAAGTTCATGCATTTATGTCAATTACACCCAATCTGATCCTTAAAGTGCTGAAAGTATCGAAGGCTAATGCTTTAATAAAGATGTCAGCTAATTGATTCTCAATTGCCACATGTTGAGCAAGTTATATTTCAATCCATTTACGAGCAAAATATTTTCAATCAAAAGGTTCTTGAAGTTTCCAATTATACCTGTGCCCACCACTTTCCTGGTGGTGTTGTCTCCAAGAGTAACCTTGCCTCCTGTCCTAATCTCTAGCAAAATAAATTGATTGGCATCTCCAGTCATATGTCATGAGCATCCATTATCCAGGTACCACATACTCTCATGAGGCCTTTTGTGAGAGTTAGCCTATAAAATCATCAAATATCAGATTTAAGAACTCAAACATGTTTGAGTCCCTTCTTATGAAAGAAGAATGTAATGCATGTGTGTTATACTGTGAATCATATAATTTGGGTCTCTACACCCAATGTGTATTATGGTAAATGGTGTAAGTGTGTGAGATGCGTTCTAATATGCCATATGAAAAATATCTAAGACTAGGAAAAGGATTTACTAATCTACTCGGGTGGTGATGCTTCCTTTTAAAGTTATGTGATGTATGCAATATTGGTTTATTTTTAAAAGTCTTGAGATTTTTTAATTTCTTAAACTCTCTTTCTAACTTAACATGAGATGACTTCAAGAAATCATGCGCATTAGATAATTCAATTTGTATTTTATTTAATGCATCAAACTCATCAAGTAATGACATATGATTGTTATCAAATATAGAATGATCTTTAAGTAAAATTTCATGCTCTTTTACAAATTTAAAAACTCTAATTTCAAGCTAGTATTTGATTTCTTAAGTTTCTTATATAATGCATGAATTTGTTCAGAAACTTCAAGTAGTTGCTTGTAGGTTAGTTCACATACCTCTTCTTGATCACTTTGACCAAAATGATCATCTATCATCAAGCACAAGTTTGTTATCTCTTCTTCAGCTTTAATCTCAGAGGAGTTTGATGCAGAATTCGCCTAGAATGCCTTTTGTAACCTCTTCTTGTCTTTTTTGAACTTGGGTTTCTCCTCACCCTTCTTCTTGCTAGGATGAGTCTTAAGTGTAAGACAATTAGCTTTAATGTGTCCCGACTTCCTACATTCAAAATAAATAGTATCATTAGAACTTTTAAAATTTTTGCTACCTTTACCTTTATTCGACTTATGATGGTTCTTATGCTTCTTCTTTAAAAAGCTTTTGAATTGTCTCGTGATTAAGACAACATCATCGCATTCAGACCCAAAAGAGTCAATATCCATGTCATTGGCCTTCAGTGCCAAAATTTTCTTCTTCTTTTTCTCACCTGCATCAAGATTTCTTTGATTCACCCCTTGCTCGTAAGCAATGAGTGATCCAAGTAAGTTATCAATCGAATAAAAATTTAAATCTTTAGAGTTAGTGATTGCAATAATCTTATCATCAAAGGAAGAATGCAAGCATCTCAAAACTTTATTAACCTTTTCATAATTAGTGAGTTCTCTTCCTAAAACATGCAAAGAGATAACAATTTGAGTAAACCTTATATACATTTTAGAAATTAATTCAGAAGGTTTTATACAAAAAAATGTTGAGATTCATTCACAATGAATTAGGTTGCTAAACATAAGCTTATATCCTAGTGGCTAACCAAGAGGGGGGGGGGGTGAATTGGTATTTTAAAAAAAAAATTGAACCCTCTTTTTAAACTTTAGAAATTAAAACTTAATTGTTAGTGAATTTTTTAGAAAAAGATTTTTCAACCACAAGTTGTAAATGATAAACAAAATAAAAAGCGGAAAAGTATTGCACTAATACCACTATTGACTCTCCTTTAGCACCCACAGCAAGGCGGAGAAGCATTTACAAAAACGCTTTCCACCACTACCCGGTGCAGTAGAGAACCGTCTTCCTTTAACACTTATCCCCAGTGTTGGCAGAGAATCATCCGTCCTTTTACACTATCCTAGTGGGGGCAGAGAACCCTTCATCCTTTCACACTCTCTTAGTGTGGGCAGAAAACCCTTTATCCTTTCACACTCTCCTTGTGTGGGCAGAAAACCCTTCGGCTGTTCATACTCTCCAAGTGTCGGTAGAGAACCGGATCTCCTTAATAGATCTCCTTACAAGAAATCTCACAAGGTCTTGTGTGAGAGCGACCCTGCAAAATTATTAAACGTTAGACCTGGGAACCCAAACAGGTTTGGGTTCTCCTTTTGGCAATTTATAATCTGATGCATCTATGATATATCTAGGTTTATGCATCTTAGGTCTCCACACAAACTTAGTTTTCATCTTCAAAGAACAGGTGCGAGCTATATGTCCAAGCAATGCACAATTATTATAGTTTATTTTAGGAAATGGATTCCTAAGTCTTCTAACATTCATCTGTCTTTTCAGGGATTGCATAAATTTAGGATACATAATAGGATTAATAAAATCTTCAAGTTTAGGAGATATCCTATTATCCTCGAGAGCTTTTATCATTAATTTGTAAAATGAATTCATATCTTCCAAAATTAGATTTGTATAATTGGTTCTATAAAGTTTGCACTCAAATTCATCCTTAGAATTCTTAAAATATTTCTCGAGTTCTGCATAGGATGATTTTAAATTCTCATGATTTTATTTTAGTCATCAAACTAATCAAGTAATTTCATGTGGTTGTTATTAATCAAAGTATGATCTTTCCTAAGAATTTCATGTTCCTTTTTAAGCTCTTCTAATTCTAAACTAAGGCTAGCATACATTTTCTTCATTTTCCTATATGATTCATGCATGTGTTTAGAAACTTCGAAAAATTTGTCATAAGTTAAGTCATATACCTCTTCTTGATCTGACTGATCAAGATTGTCGGCTATTAAGCATAAATTAGTGACTTCCTCTTCCTTTTTTATTTCTGACGAGTCCGAAGCTGAGTCCGCCCAAAAAGCTCATTGGAAATTCTTCTTGCCCTTCTTCACAATTAGTTTCTCCTCTACCTTCTCCTTGTTAGGATTGGCTTTGAGTTTTGGGCATTTCGTCTTTATATGTCTAGGTTTCCTGCACTCATAGCAAATAATTTCATTAGAAACCTTGGCATTTCTATTGAATTTACCTCTATTCCATTGCTGGTGTCTCTTTTGCTTCCTCTTCAGAAAGCTTCTGAACTATCTAGTCATTAATGCGATGTCATCTTCATCCTCAGGTTGTGAGTGTTCACTCTCAGACTCTTCCACATTCACTGCTATGCTTTTCTCCCTTCGTGGTTCACCTGTATCAATCTTTCTTTGGCTAACTCCTTACTCGTAAGCAATAAGCGAACCAAGAAGAATGTCAATAGAATAAATGTTTAAATCCTTAGACTTTGTAATTGCAGTAATTTTAGCATCATAAGCAGTAGGTAAACAACGAAGAATCTTATTAACTTTTTCAACATTCATTAGTTCCCTACCAAGTGCATGCAAAGAGGTGACTATTTGTGTGAATCTTATGTACATGTCAGAAATGGATTCATTAGATTTCATGCGAAATAATTCATAATCATGCAACAAGATATTGAGTCTAGATTGTTTAAGCTCATTAGTCCCCTCATATATTATACAAAGTCTATCCCATATGTCCTTTCCACTTTTACAAGTGAAAACCCGCATGTAGTCTTCTGATTTTAAAGCACAAAAGAAACTATTCAAGCATTTGGTATTTAGTTGTGCTAAGTCACGTTCTTCAACTGTCCAGTCTGCAAAAGGTGTTTCAATTCTAACTCCATCAACTAATCTAGTTGGTTTTGTATATCCTTCATGGACTAAGATCCACATACGTTAATCAAGTGACTGTAAGAAAGTAGACATGCATGTTTTCCAAAAATCAAAAGGTTATTATCAAACAGTGGAGGTCTAGTAATAGAGTAACCCTCAGGTGTTTTTTAGTTTCCAAATGTAGCCATCTACGTTAATAAAAAAGTAGTCTAAACTTATGATTTTGAAACAAAGCTCTAATACCACTTATTGAGATTCGTTCACAATGAATTAGGTTGTTAAACCTAAGCTTATGTCCCAGTGGCTAACCAAGAGGGGGGGTGAATTGGTAATTTAAAAAAAAAATTGAACCCTCTTTTTAAACTTTAGAAATTAAAACTTAATTGTTAGTGAATTTTTTAGAAAAAGATTTTTCAACCACAAGTTGTAAATGATAAACAAAATAAAAAGCGAAAAAGTAAAGAACACCAGATTTATAGTGGTTCGGTCAAAACCAGACCTACATCCACTCCCTGGAGGCACCCTCCGAGTATTGCACTAATACCACTAGTGACTCTCCTTTAGCACCCACAGCAAGGCGGAGAAGCCTTTATAAAAACTCTTTCCACCACTACCCGGTGCGGCAGAGAATCGTTTTCCTTTAACACTTATCCTCAGTGTTGGCAAAGAACCATCCATCCTTTTACACTCTCCTAGTGTGGGCAGAGAACCCTTCGTCCTTTCACACTCTCCTAGTGTGGGCAGAGAACCCTTCGTCCTTTCACACTCTCCTAGTGTGGGTAGATAACCCATCATCCTTTCACACTCTCGTAGTGTGGGCAGAGAACCCTTCGGCTGTTCACACTCTCCAACTATTGACAGAGAACCGGATCTCCTTGACAGATCTCCTCACAAGAAATCTAGAAGGAAGAAAAAGAAGAGTGAAGTAATCCCAAATCAGAAGTAGAAATTCTTACCTTTGAACACCAAGCGAATCCTTCACGCTTCAGTGGTAGGAATTCTCCTTTGAATGCACTCTCACACTCTCTCCTTGACTCTTCTTTCAATTGGCACGAAGATCAATGAGCAAAAAGATTGGGTGGCAGTAAAAGTTGGATCTTATATAAGAGAGACAAGAAAAACCGTCCAAAACTGCAAATATTCAAGTCAACACGAAATGGATCGTCCTGGATGATTTTACTTAAAGTGTTGGAAACGAACCTTATGTATATTGGTACGAACTATGTTCGTACACGATCATCGTCCCATACGAACTAGGTTCGTCCGGTACAATCGGTTATACCATGTTCCCAAATAACCGTAGGATGTAACCAACTTTGATAAGTCGGTTCACATCGTCCTGGGACGAATAGTACTTCATCCGAATGAAATTTTTACAGAGAGCAACTCGTCCTGGCACGATAATGAACTTCGTTTGAACAAAATTTTTACTGAGAAGAATTCATCCTGGGACGATTTGGATTTCGTCTGGACGAAATTTTTATAGAGCCCAAGTCATCCTGGCACGATTATAAATTTCATCTGAACAAAATTTTTACAGAGAAGAAATCATCCTGGGACGATTTGGATTTCGTATGGACGAAATTTTTACAGAGCCCAACTCGTCCTGGCACGATTATACATTTTGTCTGAACGAAATTTTTACAGAGCCTAACTCGTCTTAGGATGAAAATAATTTCATCCTGGACGATCAGGACTTAGAAAAATTTCCTCCAAAACCTATTCGTTCCATTACTCGTATATGGAGATAACTGACCTGATCGTCCCGTATGAACTGGGTTCGTCCCGTACGATCAATATAAATTTTGTACGATCTCCTTTTTTATTCACTCAATTACAATCACTTCCTTTCAATTCAAAGAATAATTTTAAGGCTTCAATTTACAAAGGATTGTATGTTGAATTTGATTTGAAGTCTTCATAGTTTGGAGTTTGAATTTCCTGAAATGTTAGTACACACAAGAGCAAAAATAAATCTTCCAAAAAAAATGTTAGGAGATAACTACACATAAAATAATAATATTTGGAATCATCAAAACTATACAAGTGCAAGAATGTAAAACATACAAATAGCAACTCTCTTAACAAAAAAATTCATAGTCATGCAATAGAATATTCAATCGAGATTGCTTAACTTCATTAGTTCCTTTATAAGTGATACATAATTTATCCCAAATTTCTTTACCAGTAGCACAAGTTGAAACACATATGTAATCTTCAGATTTAAAATACAAAAAAATAGTTTAAATATTTTGCATTAAGTTGTGCTACATCCCTATCATCAAGTATCCATTCAGTGAAAGGAAGTGGAATAGTAATGCCATTAAGTTTACTAGTTGGAGGTGTAAAATCATCTTTAACAAGCATCCATATGTGAAGTCAATCGATTATAAAATGTAGATATGCAAATTTTCAAAAAATCAAAAGGAATATTATTAAACAAAGGTGGTCAGATAATAGAATACATTTCCACAGTTTTACGATTACCACAATTAGCCATGGATCAAAATTCAAAAGTTATCAAAAACTCATTTTTATGAATCCTGCTATGATACCACTTGAAAGTTCATTAGGGATGTTAAGCCTTTATGAACTAGCCCAAACCTAACCAAGAGGGTGGGGGATGGGGGGGTGAATTGGTATTTTATAAAATCTTTTAATCAAAAAACAAATTTAAACCAAACCAAAATTTACCACAAAGAATTTAACGTATGAAAATTAAATGCGGAAAAAGCAATAGTAAAAAAAAAATTTATAGTGGTTCGGTCAACTAGACCTATGTCCACTCCCCGGAGGCGCCCTCCGAGTATTCCACTAAACTCAATGACTCTCCTTTTGCTCCCACAGCAAGGTAGAGAAGTCTTTACAAAACCTCCTTTACACTAACACTGGTGAGGCAGATAACCCGACTCCTTTTGCTTCCTCCTGAAGTAGGCAGAGAACCTTGATCGATTGTTGAAGAAGTGCCAGATTTTCAGTTCCCTTGACAGTTGTTTACAGGGATTAAAATGCATTGCACAGGAAAAATCTGGAATTGCACAGATTTATTGTAATATAGTTTACCATTCATGGAAGAATAGGAATAATGTGAAGCATGGGAAGGGTGCATTACCAAGTTCAGTGGTTGCTTCTAATGTTATGTTCACAGCCATTTCAAATTCTGGTCCTCATCTTTCTTGCTGGGGTGCTAATCTCCTAAGGGAGTCTCAAAGCACTTGGTGCCCTCCACCGAAAGACTGGATCAAGATCAATGTTGATGCTTCTTAGCTTAAATCTAATTTGGATGGAGTTGGTGGGGTCTTAAGAGATCACAAAGGCAGGTTTATAAGTGCTTTTGGAAAGAAGGGATCTCCTTGGGATATTGCTCAATTGGAACTTGAAGCTGTGTTCTCGGTTAGGGAATTTCTGAAAAGCTGGATGCTGGAATACAAAGGATTAATCATTGAAAGTGATAGTGCCAATGTGATCAAATTCATTCAAGATTCATTAAAGAAGAGTGAACGGTACGTTGATAGATGGCCTAATAATGATTTGTACTTTCTTAATGATTTCAATAAAGTTGTTTTCCTCCATGCTAATAGAAGATGTAATAAAGTAGCTAATTGTTGTGCTTCTTTAGCATTGGAGAAGAGTTTCTTTTTTTTGATAGTTTTGCTTTTGATCACATTCCATCCTTCTTGTCTAGTTTAATCAAGGAAGAATGTGATCCTCTTACTACTTGTACTTACTAGTGATATTCTTTAATGCCTTTTTGTGCATTTCTTTCAAAAAAAAAAAGATTGTTGAAGTGGACCTCTCTCAAACCTCCAAGGACAAGAGACGACGATCAGAGAAGATGACTTGGATTCTTGCTTGGAGCAACCTTTATGAAAATCCTCATAAACTTCCCCTCATAATATCCTCTCTCTCTCCCTTTCTCTCTCTCTCTCCTCTAGGCTCTCTCAGGTTAAGATAGCAGGAAAATATACCCTCATGGGTGATACAAGAGATCTTATATAGAAGAGCTTCAAAATAGCTCTTAATTACAACAAACTGACATTATTGTCTAGGATGATCTGGAGATCGTTCTGTATTATCAGTGCAAATTTAGCTCAATTAGCGAGGATGATCTGGGATGATCGGAAAGAAATTTATTCATATCATCTAGGACAATAGGATATTATCCTATATGATTAGTAACAATTCATCGAATATCATCCAGAGCATCACCTTGGATGGGAGTCTAGAAGATCAAAAAGTGACTTGATCATCCCTTATGATCTAGCGATCGTCCGGGATGATTAGTTCAAAACATCACAGATCATCCAGAATATTGCCCTGAATGGATGTCTAGATGATGGAATATTGACCTGATCGTCCGGGACGATAGTGATATCGTCCGGGATGATTAGTTCAAAACATCACAAATCATTCAGAACATCGCGCTGAATGGAACCAGACTAATGTTTGATTGTTCAGGAAGAATTAAGGTTTTGTTTAATGGATCGTATAGGACGATCCTGTGATCGTTCAGGATAATATGATTGATAAATTAAAACATAATTACTTTCTTTAGTTATCAAATTAATTTAGGCATAATTGTGCTTCATTGTCTAGGTCGATGTTCTGGATGATGTCTAAAATTAAAAGCTACCTAAATAGATATGGCGGTTGATTCTTTTAGATTTGTGCCTATTGTCCAGGACGATGATAATATCGTTCGGGACGATGTGCTTAATGACGGCTACCTTAACCAGGATGCCCTAATTAGAGTTTATATTTTTAACTGATCATCTAGGAAAATTTTAGGATCATCCTAGCCGATGTGAGTAAAAATAGAAAACTCTAAAATAAGTTAAAAATTTTCCCAAGTGTGTGTGTGTGCAAGGTTACTTAGCATCAGGAACCACATTGTTTACAATTGACTCAATAAAAGATAAAAGATTTACAAACTAACTCGGACGTAGTCTACCTAATCTTGAGTTGATTCAAATTACAATTTGGTCTTGTGGACCTGAAATGTTAGTAGCTATAGGCAAGGTAGTCATAGAGAAACATAAGTGTTTGCTAGCATCAAAATTCTATTCCCTGAAATCAGATTCGCAACAAGAACATTTGTGGAGGTAGTGAGATATAGGTTTTAGAGTCCTAGTTTTATACGACCATCTAGCACACACACATATTAGAGGGAGGGGTATAAGATTCATAAGAGATACTAGATTTTTACGTGAAAATTTTTTAAAAGGAAAAAAAACTACATAACCAAGCCCATTTAAAATGATTCTATTAGTATTTGTAGTCGATTTCAAATGATGTTGGCTTTGGATAAATGTCATAAATATACATCATATAAAGTATATTATATGGTGGGAGTTGGAAAATTCTAGTTCTATAAGAGTTGTTGTCAAAAGAATGTTGGCATGTTTGTTTGGTTGGTTGGATCATAATTGGGCGATAGAGGTTAGAAGGGTCATAGTCGAGCCACTGAGGTAAAAAGGACCATTATCGAGTGATAGAGAATGTAGAGACCATAGTAGGCAAAAAAAGAAGGTAAGAGGGACCGTAGTAGGTCGCCAATGAAGGTCCGAAGGACCATAGTCGACGGGCTACAATGATGGAGGGACCCAAGTTAGCGGGCGATGGTTTTATGTGTGCAACGGTGGTTGGAGGGATCTTATTCAGTGAGAGATGGAGGTCGAAGGGACCGTAGTTGACAGGCAATGATATTCGGAGGAATCTTAGTCGGTGGGCGACCACCAACTTAGAAGGAGATTCCATTTTGAGTAGTACAACTCTCGGAGTGGAGAGGACTACTAGGAGTGGACGTAGGTCAAGATTGATCGAATCACTATAAAAATTTTTTGTGTGCTTTTTTTCCTTTTTGCATTTTACTTTCTCGCTTTTAACTTTCATTATAATTGCGTGGTGAAAAATTAGAAATTATTTTTTATTGTAACAACTAGAATTTCATCATCACTATTTTTCATGGCATAGTTAATTTGATAGCTTCCGCATTCAAAAATCAAAATTGCTTATTTTTAAGTATTTTGAAAAACCAAACAAAATTAATACTTCTGTTTAGGATTAATTTTTAAATATACCAATTCACCCTCCCCCCTCTTGGTACATATTGTACTTTCAAACTTCTCCAATCTTATGGAGACTATTACACACAAACTCTAGGGTTGGAAAGAAATGTTGAGTCTAGTGAATAGGTTGTTAAACCAAAGTTAATGTCCCAAAGCTACCAAGAGGGGGGGGGGTGAATTGGTATTTAAAAATTTTCCCTCCTTTGATAAATTTAATCGAAATTAAACTTTAATGAATTTTTATAAAAAGTTTTTCAACCACAATTTTTTAAAACACAAAATTAAATGCAGAAAGTAAAAAGCAGTAAAAATAAAAAGACACACGATTTATAGTGGTTCGGTCTAAACCAGAACTACATCCACTCCCCAGAGGAACCCTCTGAGTATTGCACTAATACCAATAGTCTCTCTCCTTTTGCACCCACAGCAAGGCGGAGAAGCCTTTACAAACACTCTTTTCACCAATACCCGGTGCGGTAGAGAACTGTCATCTTTTCACACTCTCCTAGTGTGGGCAGAGATTCGTCCTTTCACACTCTCCTAGTGTGGGCAGAGAACCCTTCGTCCTTTCACACTCTCTTAGTATGGGCAGAGAACCCTTCATCCTTTCACACTCTCCTAGTGTGGGCAGAGAACCCTTCATCCTTTCATACTCTCTTAGTGTGGGCAGAGAACCCTTCGTCCTTTCACACTCTCCTAGTGTGAGCAGAGAACCTTTCGTCCTTTCACACTCTCCTTGTGTCGGCAGAGAACCGGATCTCCTTGACAGATCTCTTCGCAAGAAATCTAGAAGGAAGAAAGAAAAAGAGTGAAGTAATCTCAAATCACAAGTAGGAAATCTTACCTTTGAACACCATGCAAAGTCTTCACGCTCCAGTGGTAGAAATTCTTCTTTGACTGCTCTCTCTCACTTTCTCCTTTACTCTTCTTCCAATAGGCATGAAGATCAATGAGCAAAAAGATTGGTTGGCAGTCTAATTTGGGCTATATATACAAAAGACAAGAAAAACCACCCAAAAACTGCAAGTTTTCAATTCTGTACGCAGTGGATCGTCCCGTATGATCGTGGATCTTCCTGGACGATTTTACTTAAAGTGTCGGAAACGATCTTAATGTATTTTTGTACGAACTATGTTTGTACACGCTCAATGTCCCATACGAACTATGTTCGTCCGGTACGAAACGGTTATTACATAGGTCGGTTCCCAAAATTCTACAGGACGTAACCAACTGACGTAAGTCGGTTCAGTTTGTTCTGGGCCGAACAGGTTTTGTCCTGGGACGATGTTATACGGAGAGCTTTGTCCAGGGACGATGGTTAATTTCGTCCTGTACGATCTCATACAGAGAGCTTCGTCCAGGGATGAAGGTTAATTTCATCCTGTACGATTTCATACAGAGAGCTTCATCCCGGTACAAACCATATTTTTCGTCTGGACGAACAGTGCAAGGTGAGAATCCCGAGAAGTTCGTCCCGGGACGAATATTAAATTCGTCTTAGACGATTAGGACTTAGAAAATTTTCTACTCGCCTGTTCAATCCATTGCTCTTCTGAGGGGTTAATTGACATGATCGTCCCGTACGAACCAGGTTCGTCCCGTACGATCAGTTCACAAAAAATTGTTCTCCAAGAGTGTGTGCTGTGATTTTTCACTCAATTACAATCACTCCCTCTCATTTCAAAACTTATAATTTACAAATGAATAATTTGAAGTCTTCATCGCTTGGAGTTGATTTTCCTGAAATGTTAGTACACACTAGAGCAAAAATAAATCTTCCAAAAAGTGTTAGGAGATATATAAAACTATAATATTTGAAATCATCAAAATAATACAAGTTGCAAGAATGTAAAACATGCAAATAGCAGCTCTCTCTACAAGAAATAGATCTTATTTTTGTTGGTAGATCTCAGTTCTTACTCGTCACTATTTGGTATACTATTGCCTATTGGATTCATGGATCCTTTAGGCCAAAAACCATTATCAAGCAAATAGAAAAATTTAGTGTTAAATTTTTATATTTTGGGGATACAAATGTTAAAAAGCTCCACCTTATCTCATAGAAGAACACATGAAAGCCTAAATCACATGGTGGGCTAGGTCTCCCCTCTATATAATCCATTAAATGTTGCTACAATTATAAATTTACTGGTAGGACTTATAACAGATCCACCCCCCCCACCCCCCCCCCCCCCCCCCCCCCCCACTCAAAGTAGCTTTTATATAAATACACTTCTCCATGGAGGTTGCCACCTTCAATTGCCACCTCCTTTTGGAAAAACTTCTTTAAGGATGCCTCAATTGCCAATGATAATTTTCATTGTAAAGTTTTACAATCCACATCTATTTCTCTATATTTGGATCATTGGTTCAATGGGAAAATGTTGAATGAGGTGAATGAGATGCAACCTTTTATTAACCTCTTCCCCACCAATGACAGGATTTTTGCAATACTCCAGGACCACGGATGAATATTGCCTTCAGATCTTTCTATTACTCTTCTTGAGACTCTTAACGCCATTCCTATCGAGTTTCATCAACTATATGCCTACTTTGCGATAATGGCAAAGGCGGAGATCTCGATTCCTTCTAGGATTTCTTTTATATGCATAATGTTTCTATACCTTGGCATCATTTTGTATGGCACAAACGACATGCTCTATATTTTAATTCTAATTGTTGGATGGCTTTAATGGGTGGACTTAAGACCACTTATGTACTTCTTATGAGGTGGATTTCTCTTGAACCAACTTGTGCTTTATGCCACACTTGCAATGAGACTATTACTCATATATTGTTTGAGTGTAACTACTCTTTCTTTATTATTGCCAGTCTGATCCCTGACATGAGAAGGCACCTTCTTTGACAAAAATTCTTCAGGTATTTGGTTGAATCCTTAAGTTGTAATCTTTTGTTTAAAATGCCAAGCCATTTTATTATTTAATAAACATGCTGCTCGGTTTACCACATTTGGGTAGCGAGAAATGATAGAAAATTCGTGAATTCTCAAGCTTCCTCATCTCCTCTCAGCCAAAAGATTAAAAGTGCTATTTTTTCCAAAGTAGTGAAATAGAAAATTGGATGTGTATTGTTGTACATTGTTTAACGAGGTACCCTATCGTATGCTTTACTTGTTCATTGATTTTACACGCTTTGTTAGACTTCAATAACAGAATTCTGCATGCCATTTGGGCTGTTTGGCTTTAGTGATATGTTTTTTGTTGGAAATGATGATTGGATTGCACCATAGCTCTCCTTGGATTGCAGTTTTAAGCAACATTCTAGTACGTCATGGCATTCTCCTGCAACCAGGGGAAAGGAAGCCTTCATATTGCAATTCAACTTATTGAGCCCACCTTCCTGCTTGCCGGATTGACATCGCTTTTTGTGATTTTGCAGATTTTTTGTGTAGTATTGGTTACACATGATTTTTTTATGTGTATTTTGTTTTACACGTATTTTTGAGCTTGGACTCATCTTTTTTATTTCCTTTTCCTATCTTCTTTCCTGGTAGGTTTTCCCTTTCTTCTTTACACTTGTAATTAGTTCTACTTCAAATGAAAATGGGCTATGCCCTCAATTTTTTCCAAAAAAAAAAATGTTGATTTATATATTATATTTGGAAGAAAAGGAATGAAAAGATGTATGTGACAAATTTTGGTTACCTCTCGATTATTTGCATCAAAATCAAGAAAGCAATACTTCTTAAAATCTCTAAGTGGAAGAAGTTTGATTAAATTAAACACTTTATCAATTGATCCAACTATATTGAATTTGCTTTTATTGCTCATCTCGCTCCCTACTGTCCAAGGGAGATTTCAATCTGCGCTGTTACTCTGGTTTGCTTATGTTGGACGAGGACATTTGGGAAATTCCTTTATTGCAGTGGAGGGTTTGGGTAGATGTTGATTAATGTTGGTGATCAACCACGGTGGCCTGGACAGTCCTTGTGGCAACTGGCAACCACGGGTTTTTTTATTTAATGATGGATTCATGATTTCTAGTCTTTCTCCTTTTGTGCATTATTTGTGCTGCATTTTTGTTTCTTGCGTTCCCCTTGCTCCGATTAATTGTTGATGGGTTTTATATGGTACTCTATTTTGTCAGCATTGAGTTTTTATGGCTCTTTTGGTTGAGCATTGCTCTTTTTATTGCAGCTCTTATCATCTTTGAGTCAATGAATACCTGAGTTATAAATATATATATTTTATCTTTTGATTGTATTTATGCAATTTAATTAATAATAATAATAATTGACGATTCCCTCGTGACTGGTTTAGAGGGAAGAGCAGCTTTTTTGCCCTGAGAAATGAGATTTGAAAGAAAAATTAAAAAAAAAAAAAAAAAAAAAGAAAGAAAGAAAAGATGCGGGTTGAGATTCGGCTATCAATTTCCAAAAAAAAAAAAAATCTCACACTAAACTGCACCGAATTACTGAAAGAAGTTGACGAGTCTCTGCAGTTTCGCTGTTTCTCGTCCTTCCCGTATTAGAAGAATGACACCATGACAGCTGAAGCCTGAAAGTGAAGTGAAATGAAAAGGATTCGGTCATGTGATTTTTTTTATTTTTTATTTTCATTAAAGTTGAGGGTTATGTCAAGCAACATCACATATAAAAAGTATAATATAATATATATATATATATATAATTTTAATTTTAGTTTTATATCAATTAGTGTTCTGTTAATTGAGTTTAACTGATCTTACCAAACAATCAATGGACACGAGGAAAGAAGAGGCTCTACAAGGTCATGGTTTGTCCAATCTGACAGAGGCAGTAACTACAAGACGTGACATGAACGAGAAGTAGCTATAGGAGATTAGAACGATGAAATGGGTGACGACCAACATGTTGAGAGCAATGACATTGACAACATTTAAAAGGCTTCATGATCACAATAAGCGTTCAAAGGCTGTAAAGAAAATAAATAAAAATTCAAAAAAAAAAAATTTTTTTGGGAAAAATTCAAATTTCTAAACACTATAATGAAATTGTCAGAATTACTAAATAGAAAAAAAAATTTCAAAAGTTGATAATTTATAGTTTTTTGGGAAAATTGATAATTTATAGTGATGCAAAGGAAAAAAAAAAAACCTAGTTGCATCTGTTACATAAAATATCTTTTCATTTCCCATCAAAAAAGAAAAATAAAATATGTAGTCAACTGAAAAATACATTTCTACATAGCATATGGACAAATAGAGGCAACAAAAAGGGTAATATAAACATCTAAATCCTCAAACGTCCATTGGCTCGAGCATGTTCTAACTAAAGTTCCCATAGAAAACAAGCAATGGAGAGGTGCAACTCACAATACCATCATAGCAAAAATGAAAACAGACCACTAGAAGCAAAGGAAGAACGCACTATATTAATATAAAGACATATTGGGTTCCATGATTCTCGAAAGCCAGAAGGAAGCAAACTATCTTCCAAAACAAGCAAAACAATTAAATTTATCAAAAAAAAAAAAAAAAAAAAAACTTGGCAATATTATATTAGGTAACTCATTTTTGACTTTCTATTTTCTACTTCTAAATTGGATCGCTAAATAAATTCCCCTTTAAAATGTTTATGCTAGAGAAACCATCCTCAAATGTAATCATATTGTGTTCATACAATAAGTAATATGTAATAATCTAAATAGCAAGGGCATATAATCCTTTTGTTATATTAAAAGAAATGGGGTCATTATGATCAAAACTTGAGAAGTTGTACACTCTAAATGAATGAAAGCCCCTCTAGGAATGCATAGTTTCTATAAATTAAGTGGGATCAAAAACTCAAAAGACATTCAAGAGTGAGTCTCACCATGAAGTCGACAAAGGCCACATGTTAATTGGAAGATCACAATTAGTTAGAACATCTTTAGTTTATAAGCTATAAATTTTGATTTTGAAAATAAGATTGCCATATTTTATAACACATCCTTCTAAGTCGAAAGTATTTTATCCAAATGATCATTGACATATTTAAGTGAATAAGAGAGCTTATATATAAAGCTATTCATGTTACCAAAATAGTAATTGGTACTAGTTCTAAAGATGATAGTGTCAACAAGTTTGTGAAGGCAACTACTATTATCATTGACATGAAGTTGAGGTAAAGCCAAATATCCTCAAGAACAATATCCTTAATAGAAGATGTTAATTTGAAAGAAAACTAGCTATGATCGAGCAACAAAATCATCTTAAGATTGAAGAACCTAAGAGCTGAGGGTCAAAAATAATTAGAGTTTGCTATTAATCTTGGCCTTCAATTCAATGAACTAGATGTATGAATAGCAATACCATGAAGCAATTGCTACAAGCAGCATGTAGTAAGGGAAGGCTTTTCCATAGAGAATTATGTATATGGACTGCTTGGTTGGATGTTAAATTGGTTTAAAGAAAAGTGAATGCAGGGGTACGTTCTGAGAAATGTGGCATTTGGTTGGACGAAAAAGAAATGTAAAGTATCATAAATATAGTGTAAAATAATTTAACACATTTTTGAGAAAAAATGGTTCTTGCCTAATTTTGAGCAAGATTGGTT
The DNA here is from genome assembly GCA_022539455.1 of Dendrobium nobile. Taxonomy (NCBI): domain Eukaryota; kingdom Viridiplantae; phylum Streptophyta; class Magnoliopsida; order Asparagales; family Orchidaceae; genus Dendrobium; species Dendrobium nobile. The sequence goes on along the minus strand of CM039721.1, from coordinate 15,574,261 downwards.
TTCACTGTAAGCAAGCTCGACAACAACCAAGCACCGCAAGTAGCCATCCACCGTGGGCTGACGACCACCACCTCCGCCGCCGACCACCACCCACTACTGACGACAACCAATTGCCTGCAACCGCCATAGCCGGCCGCAATCGCCAGTTACCACCATCTTTAAACTTTACACAACATTCATTTTACTTCGAACCAAATAAAAAACATCATTCATCTGAATTTTGTTTGCACTCATCCAAATAACTTCAAAGTATTTATTTTTCACTGCAGTTTTTTATACTTCATTCCTTTTTTAGCCAACCAAACAATTCTATAATGAACTAACAATAAGCAAGAAGCGAGATTGAGTTGTAAATTATCTTAATTAACATTACTTTCCATTATAAATTTGATTTATCGAGTGAGGGTGAGCCCAAACTATATTTCTGCTTAGGAAGTGTCGTAGTTTTGCAAAAGACAGTTAGTAGCTTATTATAAGCAAGAATGTATAAAACGGACTAGTGATTCTTTTGATGATGCATCTAGGTAATGAAATATAATAAAACTAATAGGTGAGGTTACTCCATATGGTAGCATGAATAAGTGGAATCTAGCTAGCACTAGTGAGAAGCTTACCTTTCAACTTAGCCAAAAGTCCAATCAAGTCGTGGCTTTCCGACAATTTGTTGACTTAAATCTAAACGAGGACGAAATAGCATCCAAATAATTTCCATGAAGATATTGCAAATTAAGACTTAATAGATTCACAAACTAAGTTAAAATATCCATGGTAAATAATTTTGAGAAATAGATCGATGATTTAATATTTTTGACACTAAGGCTAGAAGCAAAATAAAATATATTTAATTAGTCCTTAAGGCTTCTAATTGAATGAGGATCAACCTTTCAAACTATTGAAAGATTATCATAACACATAAGATGAGAAATAAAATTTTTTTATTAGTAATAGACATAAACATGTTATTTGTGTAATTTATCTCTATTATTCTAGAAAAATAAGTATAAAATTTTAACTAGTAAAACTAGGTTTTCTGTGAATGGGGGAGCTAAATTCCTTGTGCCTCTTTCTTTGTATGATTTCTATTTTATTCCATATGGGATTAAAGGATAAATGAAAAAGGATTGTTTAAATATATTTTCTATTTTTTATGAGAGATCAATCTCAACTTGATGTTAATTCTCAGAATAGAGAGATCAATCTCAACTATCTAAAAAACTTCTTGGATATGTTAGTGAAAGTAATGTCATTGTTTTCAATATTCAGGATATTCCTATTATGTATGTTGAGATATTATACTCTAAGAATTTAATTGAAGAAAATCTATAAGTAAATGAAGAAATCTTCTACCTCTTTTCATGAAGTATTAATATAAGTTAATCTTCATTGTTGTAAAGTTTTGCCACCATGGAGTTCTGCTAAGAATAAAAGAAAACATGTCACGAATAATGTTAAATCTTTATTATACATTCTTAGTCTATACCATCTCTAGAAAAAGCACTACTAAAAAATCTGGCTTTCGCAGCATTTTTTATGACCTACGGCAGCGGTTTAAACACCTACTAATTTATTTGCAGCGGTTTAAAAACCGCTACACATCCGCTGTATTTGCTTTCGCTACAAAGGTTTTAGCAGCGGTTTCACATATGCTGATATAGGAAAGTTTTAGCATCGCTTTTTAACAGGGGTTAAAACCGCTGCTTAATGATAGCACTAATTAAAAAATATATATATAATGCCAAAAAAATTAAATTTTTTTATCAAATTATAAATACACAATTAATCCAACCAACATGATGCATCGCATGGTGGCAAAGCACACCAAATACGTTTAATCCAAACAAGAATAATTGAAAAGTATTTCTCACGGAATGTAAAAGAACCATCCTGCTCAACTTTGGCAAACCACGAAGGGCGTTGCTGTTTGAAAAGATTAATCTATTCTTGCCTAATATGTTTATCAACACTTTTCGACTAGAAGGGGATTGAGGAAAGAAGTGATTCTAAAATAAACTCCAATTGCTACATGGAAAAAATCATGGAGGTCGATTCAGCTGCGGAAAGCTAAAAGTGATCCAACTAGATCACCTTCATTCCTTATAACAAAATCTTAGTCTTACAATTAAATAATATCCACAAATCTAACGCCTATGTAATAGAATTACAATCTCTGAGTAAGAGTAGTCTTCTGGACCCATCATTGGAGGAACATCCTTATAGTTCTTCAGACCCAGCAGGCTAACAGCCACATTCTTCACATTAACAGTGGGAGGGTAGAATTGTTAATTCTCAAAGAAGTATACTGAAGCAGAGCATTTATATACACTACTGCATTACAATGACCTGCAAGTCAAAGTTAGATGACAGTAAGCGAGTGGCTATAAGAAACTAAGGCTTCGTTTGAGACTGCTTTCTTACTACTTCTTAAAGCAATTTTTTTGTAAAAAAAATTAATTTTTTTATTAAAAAACTGCTTTAAGAAGTAGTTAGAAAGTCATCGCAAACAAAGCCTAAATCAGGTTGTCAATAGTTTTACTAGCATAGAAAATGAAGAGCTTTAAAAATATCTCGATTCCTTCAGAAAATGTGCTAATTAAAAAAATGGAAAAAATTAACAATATAGAGAGTGGTTATACTACAATAACCAGGTAATTTCATATTTTTTAAAGCCGAAACAATTTCTGCTGTAATATAATCATCCGATTTTCATTGATGACATAGAAATGGATACATTTTTGAAGGGTTTTTCCCAAAAATTAGAGATAGGCATAGGTATTCTTACCATATTCGTCGGCCTCGGCGCGCGGGCGAAATTTTGTTAGGGTTGGTGATTTGCAAAAGAGATTTTCTTTGATGTTTCTTTTCTTCCATTTAATTTCTAATTTTAGGGATTAATATAAAGAAATAAGAAGAAGAATGAGAAGAAGAGGTAGAAGAATATGAAGAAGAAGAATGAGAAAAAGAGGGAAAAGAATATGAAGAAGAACAATGAGAAGAAGAAGAAGATGAAGATGAAGAGACTCACCGTGATCACGAAGGGCTCCAGACCTGGATTCTCCTAGGAGATGCGACGTCGCTTGCAGTTCCCTATCGAGATGAGAGCGAGAGTCTTTCGGTTTCGGAATGGACGAGAGCCTTTCGGTTTCGGTTTCGGAATGGAGAAGAAATGAGGGATTCGGAAATGAGGGATTGATATTTGGTCACGGTAATTGAACCGGTTTTAACCGGTGTAAAATATACTTTTTATCACCGGTTTAAAAACCGCAGAAATAAAACTGATGCGAAAAGGGTTACTTTTTGATAGTGAAGCTAATCCTAAAATACCCATGGTTGATTATAATGTATTGTGGACAAAATTAATTTGATTATTGTACCACTGATTTTCTCTTTAGTGTTTCTTTAGACAAATCTATAAAATTAGTGTTAATTATTTTAAAAGATAAATTAATACCATATCATCGACTTGAGAAAAGAATCATTTATTTTCTTATTAAAATTGTGTAGGGAATGCAAAAAATTCAACTATCATTTCAAATGCAAAATTAACAAAGATTAGCTTTAGTCATTTTTTAGCCCGACCATAGTGAACTAAGATAGAGTTTATTATATACTAGGAGTTTGAGTTTCTATAGAGGCAAGCCTCTATAGTCAAATACATCTCTTAATAGAAAACTTTTGATTAAAGTAGAGAATAGGCTCATTCTGGGTTTAAAATATAAGTGAGTTGCCTTATATATATATATTTTAAAAATTTCATTCACTCATTCGAAAATATATTTAAAATTTATAAAATATCTTGCATTCTTTTTTCTTATTCTAAAAAGGAATTTGAGGTGTGCAAATTCCTCTCGGCTTATGCTGGTTTGAAATGCGTTGCGGGCTAATAACCTAATACACAAACAATCTTCTTAGATATAGTGTGCAAGAAGATCAGCTCAATCCTGAGCGATCAAAGGATTAGATCAGACTCTAAATTAATGACTCAAGATGAGAAATTTTAACTTTATGTTCAACTGATGCTAATGAGACGACTCACTAAAAACTTTACATTTTATATTATTTATGTTACCTAACTAAATCTTTTAACTATCAAATCTCTTTGAAATTTTGACAGAATAATGTCCATATATCAATAAGAAAAGCACGTGTAGCATCATTTAAGCACAACTAGGACCCCTTTACCTTACCCTTGATGGGTGCAAAAGTAATAAGCTCTAGCATACATAGAAGAAGAAATAAAAATATAAATATATATATGCATGAATAGGTCAAAGGGTTGGTGTCAACAATACCCAGTGCTTCATTGTCCTAGAACTAGTATACATATTCCTACAAAGTTCAGATTATGCACACTAAGAAAAAATTAATATGCAATACAAATGTTAGGAGAAATAAAATTTCAATCATAATATTTATTATTTTCAAAATCACAAGCTAGCGATCCAAAATTGCAACATCATCCCTCAGATAAATCTGAATCCAACAAATCCATTTAATCTATCTAAGAAGTTGACATTGATATTTTATTACAAATTTTATAAAATATAAATAAAGACTTTATTTTCAGTTTTAATTATGAGCTTTAGATTATAAAACGAAGCAAATTTTGTATCACTTCAGCATTTACAAAAAAAAAAAATTATATTTCTTTTCGCTCACTTTTTTTTTTTAATTACTTGTTATATCTGATAAATTTTAAGTAAGTTTATGAATATAAAATAAATATTAATTTTAATTTTGCGCAACCACGACAGATCTAACATAATTTTTTTTTTTTTCAAAAAAGAAAAGTTATCTAATTGTGCACAGCCAAATTGGGCATATTGAAAAATAAAAATTTAACGTAGGTTTCTAGAAGCAGATGGCCAAATAATTTGAACTAAGACTTGATATTTTTAAAAATTACTACACTTACTTTTACGCTGCCATTTAAAAATGTATTTAATTCGTACATAAACAATTGGACGTTGGTATAAATAAACTATAACAAATATTTTAGAAAATAGAAAACTATTATTCAATTTAAAAAAAGCTGTAGCTTTTAAACACAAAATCGAAGTCGTACCTAATATTTATAAATTTTAAAAACAAATGTACTCACAACTTTATCAAATCTCTTTTATGCTATTATGTTTTAAAGAATATGTTGATAATGTTTTGAATTTGCGGGGTGGTTTATGTATTTTGTTCGAAATTCCTAATCTTTTCTGACAATAATGGTGATAGAAATATGTCGGTCCTCTTAAATAGATTAACCTAACTTGCTTGCAAGTGGGGCAAACCACAACCTCACTAATAGAGGTGGTTGCGAGAGTTGCAAGGTGGTTAAATAATGGGTAATATGTGGTCCGAACGACAACTGCTGACAATAATATTTACTAACGGTTGGGTTTAAACATTTATTTATTATTGGCATAAGTTTATTTTTTTCAATATTTACTGAAATGTTAGAAAAGCCTCTCAAACTATAGCTTTGTTATGTTGTGATATTATGCGAACTCATGTAATGGAGAATGGTTATTGGACCATAGGTTGGTAGAAATAATAAATTTGCGTGGTCATGCTCCGTACGGGCAAGAGACACATTGGCCATGTGACCCTTCAGATCGAGCTTCATGATGGGAGCACATTAGCTACCTATGAATTACCAATATGGGCATGTATGAGAATATGATTAGTTCCATAATTTACTTGCTCCATGGAAAAAGACGAGCCATTTTATGGCAATGAGAAATTTTTATTTTAACCGAATCATATAAAGAGAGCGTAAATAAAAGTTACTACCATGTCTTTACTATTGCCTCTAATGTTGAGTTTCAAATATTCTTCATTTTGACATAAATTTTTTATGTTGCACCATCATGAGCTATAAATTGTAGTAGGCGTGGGTACCAATACAACAAAATTCATTCCTTGGCTTTAGAGTTTAGACTACTAAATTACAAGAGATGGTTGATCGAAGCCCTTGAAGGCCAACTGATGTTGGTGATAAAATTCTAAAGAGGTGTTTCTCCAAAAATGTATGGTTGTGACCCAACAAGCAAGAACATAACACATTTATTTTAAGAAAGCTTGCTTATCAACCCAAATTTAAACAAGGTGGCAAAACCTACATTGTTGAATTGATGAAATTGTGTTGAGCAAGGTTGTGACTATGGGGAGAGCTTAGAGAGGTATATTCTTTCAACGAGCTCTAATGACAAGCCCATCGTGTGAGTCAAGGCACAAGAGGTGGGTTTCAAGCTTGCAGGGAAGTGTAGCACCAAAGGAGAGAAGTATGATCATGGTGCACCAAGAGTGCACATCTTCATGTGAATGTTTTGGAAAATTGTCAAGCAAGTTTGAGGAATTGGGGTTTACTTTCAAAGTGTCTTACTTGTACACAAGGATTGCATTTTTGTATGATAGGTTGTTAGATTCATTTTAGTCTTTTATTTAAATAATTCTCTATTCTTAATTCTTTCCTCCATAGCATAGGAGTAAGTATTGGTGATAACAATTGTAGGCTAGTGTATATCATTCAATATAGAGGCTTAGTTGGTGACTAAATATATGACAATCTTTGAGGGCGGGCATGTTGATGAGCTAGCATTATCATTCCCAATTAAAGAACTAGTAGCTTGTCCTATAATGTCCTTGATGACTACAAACATCACTAACTCATTTGGTAACCTATGTGTTGAAAGCTTCGACCCAATGAGTGCTTAACGGGGTGTGCTCACTTTGGCAAGCCCAAAATGTTGGGGAGAAAGCTCAGCATCATCCAAACTATGCGCAAAGGAAGAGTTGAAGTTTTAGAGAGGTTGGGCAAGAAGGTCTCCATATTGTGGAGAGAGGTGTTTGTTTTATATGTTGTTGTGGTAGTTACTTGTAGAATTTTAGAGTTGATGAGCATGAAGTAATACATATTTAGGGGTCTTTGTCCATATATACTAAATAAATAAAAGTGTTACGACTCATGAGTTTTTGTTAGAACCCTTTTATAGGATATTTTTTGAGGATGTGTAGGCTTGCTAAGTTTTATGAAAAAAATTGTAATGTAATTCAAAAAAATGTTATAAGTAATATAGTTTCTATTTTTTTACCACACCTTGTGGAGTGTGGTAATTTTTCTATATTTACTCTATTTTCTAGTTTATCTTCTTAACAAAATTATGTAAACTTATGTATGGTGAGTATTTACTATTTACTTTGTGTTTTCTATTGAAGGAAAGTTGGTTCCACAAACTTAGGAGGCTATATAAGCTTCCAAAATGAATAGGTAAAGGGTTCATGTTTTAAATAAATTCAATGGTCAAAGAAGGTCAGTTTTATGAAAAAAATTGTAATGTAATGCAAAAAAATGTTATAAGTAATATAGTTTCTATTTTTTTAACACACCTTGTGGAGTGTGGTAATTTTTCTATATTTACTCTATTTTCTAGTTTATCTTCTTAACAAAATTATGTAAACTTATGTATGGTGAGTATTTACTATTTACTTTGTGTTTTCTATTGAAGGAAAGTTGGTTCCACAAGCTTAGGAGGCTATATAAGCTTCCAAAATGAATAGGTAAAGGGTTCATGTTTTAAATAAATTCAATGGTCAAAGAAGGTCAAACTAGGTAAGCCATGGTCAACCATGGACTCAAGGGAGGTAGAATCATTCTAATTATGTTTAGGAACAAGTTTAATGAATTCCAAATACTTCCAAGAGAGTTTACATCAAGATGCCACGTTTAGTGGCATGGGTTATAAATATTTAGATTTTTGTAAGTTTTAAAATAGACTTTAAGTTTATGGGTTAAGAGGCTATTAAAGTTTCAAAATTCCTAATTAATATTTGAATAATGAAACATAATTCCAAAGGCTTTACCTAGGGTTTTATTCAAATTTAAAATCTCACTATAAAAGGGAAAGCTCCAAAGGGATTTAGAGTACATATTTGAACTGGATATTACATATTGGGCTTTATATAGGACTTTGATTGTAGAATTGAAAGTGATTTTATGATTTAAATTTATGTGAATTAGAATGATTTTAGGACTTTGATTGTAGAATTGAAAGTGATTGAATGATTTAAATTTATGTGAATTAGAATGATTTGAATGGGGATGATTGTAAAGCATTGACCTTATACAAAAAGGAGGTCAACAATGTGCAGGATGTTGCTTTGGGTTACCCATGCCATTAAAATTCTTAAACAAAGGTTTCACAAATCTTTTAGGATATGGGACCTATTAATATTCATCTTTGTATGATCTACCCCATAAAATTGATGAAGTGCCCTTGAGACCATGCTTTTGCTTCCTTAACTTATTACTCTACCATTTTATTTATAACATCATATTCGACTAACTCTCTTTCTAGATTTAGTGATTTATTTTCATCTTCTTCTTCTTTATTGGCTTCATTTTTTTTATTATTTATTTGTATAGACTAAACCAAAGATGATTCTACCTATTCATTCGATGAAGGAGTCTCTTTGTTCTGCATGGCAGCATTGAGATTTGATCATCTCATTTATAGAAGATGATTACCCAATCTAAAATTTACTATAAACATGGATTTCATCTTTAATTTTTTTTGAGTGAAAAGATACCTCGGAAAGGTCACACAAGAAAGATAGATGGTTTAGTAGTTCCAGGAGTGCCTACAAACCCACATCAATTATAACTTATATTATAGGTTTCTTAGAAGGAACTACTTCAGGCTTTGGTGCAACAAACTATGATCCATTTATTATTATTTCTGGGTTATCAAATCTGAATCCAAAGTTGATGATTTTACCTTAATATATGAAGACTGACTAAAGAAAATATTTAAACAATCAGACAAGTTGAAGATTACTTTGCCAACCAATTTTTGATATCAAACCATAATTCTATTCCAATTTCTAAACTTAACGATTATAGACTAGATGTTTAGATCACGATATTGTTTTGAATTGAATTTACCAACTCTCCAAATTTAGCTTAAATGATTGAAACTAGATTTTAAATTTAAGATAATAATGATTTAAAATTTGGAGCCAGCCCTAATAACCACATCAAGCTGCATGATGGTATGTAAATAAAATGTTCTACTCATAACTAGGACATTAATTGAAGATGGAATTTAGATTGAGATTTAATTGATTGAAAGTTGGATTTTAAATTTTAAATTTTTATTTCTTGATTCAAAACTTTTAAATTTAGGGGTTAAAACGATCTATCAAAATGGCATTTTAAAAGGTGATGATTTATTTAAGGAAACATTTAAATTTAAAGGAAATTTAAAATGATAATGTTGATCACTACCACTCAAGGGTAAAATGAATAAATGTAACTGTAGGAGAATGGAAGCTTAACCCACTACGATAGCATATGTGTTACTATTTTTAGTCTAGTCACTGCTAAAGATGGAAAGTAGATTCAAATCCTTAACAAACTTGCTAGAAAAATCTATATGATGATGCCAAAATAGTTTATATTTAAAACTTTTATGTTTACACATGATTTAGTGATCAACTAAAAATGTAGAGTAAGATGATCCCTAGTGGTTTTTCTAGAAAAATCTATGGATAAATAAATTGATGCACAAACTAACTTTACTTTATATTTCTCTAATCAATTTTTTATAACTAATAACATATTTTCTTAACACTATCATTGCCAGGTCCCAAGTACTGGATGAGAAAAGTGGAGGGTTGCATTAGGTAGTCGATAGCCAGTGTAAAACTTGTCGAATAATCATGACATGAATCCTTTAAACAATTGTGTTAATGATAGTACGTCCCCTAGAAGCCACACAATGTATGATCTGAATACCGTGACAAGTGTGGAAGGGCCACAACACCAGTGCTCGGGTGTAGTGTTAAATATGCAAGGGTTCCCATATCAAGGATGAATGAGGGCAAAGAAGCTAGTCCATGAAACTAAAATTAGGATAAGAACTTGGAATGTAGTCTCTCTTATAGGATAATTAATGGAATTAATATATATTATGATTCATAGAAAGATAAATATTATATACATTCAGGAAACTAAATGGGTTAGGGAGAAAGCTAAGGACATTACTAGTTTAGGATATAAACTTTTGTATTTGGGTAGGAGTCATACTGGAAATGGTATAGGTGTGATTATAGATAAGAGTTTGAATTATAATGTTATACAAATTAATAGAATTGGAGATAGAATTACATCTTTAATGATTGTTGTTGATGCTATGATTGTTAGTATTATAAGTGCTTATGCTCCTCAAGTAGGTTTCGATATGAGTTCAAAATTAAAATTTTGGAATGACTTAGAAGAATTAATACAAAAGATACCTCTTGAAGAAGAGTTTTTATTGGAGGAGATTTAAATGGACATATTGGTAGAGAGGTAGATGATTTTAAAAGCCTCCATCGTGGCCATAGAGTAGGAACAAAAATGAATGTGGCAAGCCTATATTAGATTTTTTTTAGCTTATAATTTCTTAATAACTAATACCTTATTTAAGAAAGAGATGAGCATTTTAGCACTTATAAAATAGATATAGTAAAATATGAATTGATTATTTTCTTATAAGAAAATTAGATCATTTAAATTACAAAGATTGTAAAGTTATTCCAAGTGAAAATTTATATACCCAATATCGATTATTAGTTTTGAACTTTAAGATAAAGGGAGAAAATAAAAAAATAAAATAAAATGATTTTCTAGGATTAGATGGGGGCAGTTAAAGAATATTAATAAAAATATTTTTGAGAGTAATATTTTAGATCTTAAGATTCTGTCTGTGCATGAGGATGCCAATATTATGTGAGAAAAAGTGGCTTGTGACATTAAGAATATTTCAAAAGATATGCTTCGAGTTTTGAAGGGAAAGGCTCCTAGTACTAAAAATAGTTGGTGATGGAATCCAAATGTGAAAGAAAAGATAAAAAGTAGGAAGATTTGTTATAAAAAGTAGCTTAGATGTAAAAATTCTGATAATTGAGAAAGCTATAAAGAGGCTCGTAAGGAATCTAAGAAGGCTATTTGCGATGCAAAGAGCTTAGCTTTTAATGATTTATATAATAGATTAGATACTATAGAGGGAGAAAGAAATATGTATAAGTTAGCCAAACAAAGATATAGGAGTAGTAAGGATTTAGTTCAAGTGAAGTGTATTAAGGATGAAGATCAAAAAGTACTTTTCTTAGAAGATGATATTCAACAAAGGTGGATGAGGTATTTTGCTAAACTTTTTAATGAAGAATGTGAAAATACTATTGACTTTAGTGACTTTATCACCCTAAATGAAAATAAATATTTTTGTTTTTATTGGCATATAAGTAAAATCGATGTTAGAGAGGCTTTGAAGAAAATGAAGTGTGGAAAAGCTATTCAACCTGATGATATTCCAATAAATATGTGGAAATGCTTAGGAGACGAAGGAATTTCTTAGTTTACTAAGCTTTTTTGTACAATTTTGAAGACTAAAAAGAAACCATATCAATGGAGAATGAGTATGTTATTTCCAATTTTTAAGAATAAAGGTGATACAGAGGAGTGTCTGAATTATTGAATAATTAAGTTAATGTGTCACACTTTAAAACTATTGGAGCGAGTTATGGAGCATAGGTTGTGGTGTGATACTAATGTTTCTCAAAATCAATTTGGATTCATATCGGGTAGGTGTACAATGGAAGCCATACATTTATAGAGAGATTTGATGGATAAATATAGAGAGAATAACGAGTATCTACATATGATATTTATTGATTTAAAGAAAGCATATGATAAAGTTCCAAGAGAAGTGCTATGGGGAGTTCTTGAAAAGAAAGGAGTTAATAATGCTTATATTCAAATCATTAAAGATATGTATGCAGGAGCTATTACTTGTGTTCAAACATAAGGTGTTTTGACCAAGTATTTTCCTATTTCGGTTGGATTACATCAAGGATCATACTTAAGTCCATATCTTTTTGCTTTAGTCATGGATGTTCTCACTAGACATTTGCAAGAGGATATACCATGGTGTATGCTTTTTGCCGATGATATTCTTTTTGTTGATAAGACTAGAGAGGGAGTTGAAGGTAAACTTGAATTATGGAGGTCAACATTAGAGTCTAAAAGTTTTCACTTTTTTTTCTTTTTTTTTTTTGAGAAGATGCACATAGCAATATTATTAAAGAAAAATCAAAGAGTTCTAAACAAAGTAAAGATTATCACATTCCTCCTTCAACACTTTGTAGAAGAAAGGAGGAACGTTATTGATAATCAAATTATCCCAAGTAAAATCACCAAACCTAGCATGGTTAGCACAACAATTGGCTAACTTATTACATCTTCTATTCACAAATTGAAAAATAACTTGATTGAAATTTCTAAGAAAGAAAAAATCAAGAAATTTATGGTTGTTACCTACAGTTGAACCATCCTTAAAGATCTCCTTGATATGCTTCATCACATTGTAATTATCTCCTTCAATTATGATTCCTTTAGCTTCATACATCCATTCTTGAATCGCCTTCTTTAAAGCCATCAAAGCTTCCATCTCAAGAGCCGAGATATCCCAATGTGTTCTTTTAAAACCAAAGGCAAACAAAAATCTACCTTTGCTATCTCTAATTACACCACCGATTCTAGCAGTATAATCTTACCAAGAGAAGCATCCACATTGAGTTTGATCCATTCAGTTGAAGGGGGTTTCCAAGTGATTGGAAACAACAATTGCTGATTAGAAACCCAGTTTACTGAAATAAGATCATGACTGAAAGATAAAGAAGCAAAGCTGATTGCGTTGGCTGCAATTGCAGTTATACTATCTTCTTTCTCCCCATGCACTAGTTTATTCTTGCTCTTCCATGAGAAAAAAAACAGCGGAACAATACAAATTGGCCATGAAAGGATTGAAAATAGAAATTTCAGAAAGCCATTTTTGACAATTCTCCGGATTTGAAAAAAATGGGATATTGTATCCCCATTTTTTATGGTGTTAATGACTTTATTAATAAAAAAACATTGAACTGCTAAGTGATTAGCATCCTCCATAGCACAGCATCCTCTTGGGCAGCCATTGTAATTGATAATTCTTCTATACATTAAGAATTCATTAGTAGGAATAGCTTTGTGGATTAATCTCCACCAAAAAATCCTTACTCTTGGTTTCAATTTCAAGTTCTTTAACCATCTCCAACTAACATCCTCATCTTCGTTTGTGTTTCTTTGATCAGAAATCAAAGCTGCTAGTGACTTCCCAGAATTCTTGTATAAGATTTCCACCTCATCTCCATGAATTCCAACATTTATAGGGACCAAATAAATCAATTCAGTTAACTCCTTACCAAACGCTTCATACAGTTTTTGGATATTCCATATACCTCCATGTAAAAAGAACTTCAAACAACATTGGTCTTCATGCAAGTTAGAGACAAAAGTAGGCCATTTGTCTATACACTTATCAAGGATCCAAATATCCTTAGTAGTGTTGATGCTCTCACCATCAAATACCTTCCATCTGATAATTTGTTGAAGAAGTTTGCCTCCACTGTTAATGATTTTCCAAGTAGGAGAACTCCCAACCTTTGTTTCAGAATAATAGAAATTTCTTGCATACTTAGCAATTAGGATTCTATTCAACAAAGAAAAAGGATTAGATAACATACTCCAAGCAAATTTGGCTCTCCAAGAACCAACTTTGTCTGCTGCTAACATGACACCTAAAATTGAATATATGAAGTGTAATTTTAGTTGTAATAGACCTAGTGAGGGGATTGTGACTTTGGGTGATCAAGTCATTAATAAGAGTACACATTTTAGATATCTGAGATCTATTGTTCAGAGTGGTGGTAAAATTGATGGGGGATATTATAAGCATAATTCAAGTTGGATAATTAAAGTGGATGAATGCATTAGACTTATTGTGTGATAGAAAAGTCGCCCTTAAACTTAAGGGAAAATTCTATAAGATGGTGGTGAGACCTGCAATGTTTTGTGGTGCCGAATGTTAGCCATTAAAAGAGAAGCATAATACTAAGTTAAGTGTTGCAGAGATGAGAATGCTCAGGGGGATGAGCTCCTTGACCCTAAAAGATAGGATACGAAATGAGCATATACATGAAAAGGTTGGAGTAGCTGTAGTGGAAGATAAGATTAGAGAGTCACCATAGATGGTTTGGTCACATTAAACGGAGGCCTTTTGATGATCCGGTTAGGAAGTTGAGGTATTATATTTGACTTATGTTAAGTAAGGTAGAGGTAGACCTAAAAAGACTTGGTTAGAAAATATTAGAAATGATCTTTTTTTTTAGATTTAAATGAGAATTTCACTTTTAACTGGACACAATGGAGAAAAAGGATTCATGTAGCTGACCCCATATAGTGGGACAAAGGCTTGATGTTGTTGTTGTTGTAATAACATACTTTCTTGAAAGATAGAGTAATGCTTGTTTATCAATTAAAAATAATTAAATTTTCTTTCATAATCAAACTCAATACAGAGAATGTAGTATTCATCTTGAGAGATAATCATAACATTCTTCTATCATTTTGAAAATTAAACTAACAATGGATAGAGATTTTTCCCTACTTTAGAGAACTAGAGAAAAGGTTTTTTTTTTTTATTTGGTCTAAGGATCTATACAAAAGAAAGCCTCTATAGTAAATTATATCTTAAGGCGAGTATCAAAAAAATATTCAATTAAAGTAGTGACTAGACTTCTTTAGATTTACAAGTTTAACTCAAGGGTTTACATTATCAACCTTCCAATTGGGAATGGTTCAAATATTGAACATTTCTTTACATAAAAATGGAAGAAGGATTGAATTGCTTGAGAATTTGGGATAACCTAGAAATACTCAAACCTATACTAATATTGGGCTTTATTATTTAGGTAAAGATTAATTTATAATTGAGTTTATAGCTTATTAGATGATTAAAACAACCCTCCCGAAAGGAAGTATGAGAAAAGTATATAAATCTAGACTTACCAAAAGAGAATGCCCTTAAAGGAAGAGGGATTATTATCTTTTTAAGTCTTATATATATATATATATATATATATATATATATATATATATATATATATATATATATATATATATATATATATATATATATATATATATATATCTCACACAAATGCCCCCTAACAGAGCCTCTCTAAGCAAATACCTAAGAGAGCCTCTCCAAGCAAGGATCCATCGTCGTCTTCTCCGGTCATCATCCCCACATCCTTCGAGGTTTGAGAGAGGTCTTCTTCAGTAATTGATTAAGGTTCTGTGCCTGTTTCTAGAGGAAGAAAAAAGAGTTGGGTTCTTTGCCTGCTACTGGAGGAAGCAAAATAAGTTGGGTTCTCTGCCTGCTTCTAGAGGAAGAAAAAGGAGTTGGGTTCACTGCCGCACCAGGGTTAGTGTTAAGGAGTTTTTGTACGAGCTTCTCTACCTTTTTGTGGGGCAATAAGAGAGACACTAAGTTTAGTACAATCCCTGGAGGAGAGGCTCTAGAGAGTGGACGTAGGTTATGTTGATCAAACCACTATAAAATCTAGTGTGTTCTTTCTTATTATACTTTTATATTTAATATCCAAACTTCAATTTCTGTGGTGATTATTTGGTTGTGTTTGTGATTTTGCTTAAAGAATTTTTTAAATACCAATTCACCCCCCCTCTTGGATAGCCTTGAGACTAGTTTATAAGGGCTTAACATCCCTGTCGAACTTTCAAGTGGTATCAGAGAGGGATTCATAAAATTGAGTTTTTGAAATCTTTTGAATTTTGATCAATGGCTAACTTTAGTAATTATAATACTACTAAAGGGTATTATTTTACTCGACCACCTTTGTTTAACAATATTTCTTTTGATTTTGAAAACTCACATGTCTATGTTTTTACAATCGATGACTATCATATATGGATGCTTGTTAAGGATGGTTATTCACCTCCATCTCATAAAACCAATGGCATTAATACTATACTTCCTTTTATTGAATGAACTCTTGATGATAGAGATTTAGGTTAACTTAATACAAAATGCTTGAACTATTTTTTGTGTTTTGAAATTTGAAGATTATATGCGTGTTTCAACTTGTGCTACTGGTAAATAAATTTGGGATATAATATGTATTACTAATGAAGAAACCAATAAAGTTAAAAATCTAGGTTGAATATTTTATTACATGACTACAAAATTTTTCATATGAAACCTATTGAATTGATTTCTGACATGTATACTAGGTTTACTCAAATTATCACCTCATTGTATGCCTTAAGAAGAGTGCTAACTAACTATGAAAGAGTGAATAAAATTTTGAGATGCTTGCCTTCTTCCTTTGATACTAAGATCGCTAAAATTATTGAATCCAAGGATTTGAATACTTATTCTATTGACAACTTACTTGGATCACTCATTGCTTACAAGCATGGAGTGAACCAAAGGCAACTTGTTGCAGGTGAGCAAAATAAGGAGAAAATTATGGTGCTGAAGGCCAACAAAATGAACACTAATCCTTCTGGGTCTAAAAGCGATGATGTTGCCTTAATCACTAGGCAATTCAAAAGCTTTCTAAGGATGAATCACAAACACCATCAAAAATGAAATAAAGGTAAGGGTAATGAAAATTATAGAAGTTTTTCTGATGTTATTTGTTATGAATGCATAAAGCATATGCATGTCAAAGCTGATTGTCCTATATTTAAGGATCACCCAAGCAAGGAGAAGGGTGAGGAGAAACCCAAGTACAGGAAGGACAAGAAGCGGTTCCAAAAGGCGTTATGGGCATAGTCTTCATCTAACTTCTCTGAGACTGAACTTGAGGAGAAGACAACAAATTTGTGCTTAATGGGTCATCATCATGGTCAGTCTGACCAAGAAGATGTATGTGAACCAACCTATGATCAATTAATTGAAGTTTATGAGAAAATTTATGCATCATATAGGAAACTTAAGAAATTTCATGCTAGTTTAAAATTGGAGTTTTCAAATTTGCAAAAATGAGCATGAAATTTTATTGAAAGATTACTCTTAAATTGATAGCAATCACATGTCATTACCTAATAAGTTTAATGAATTGAATAAAAAATATTTTGAGTTGGTTGTTGAGAATGATTTATTGAAAGCATCCTACACCTCACTTGAAACTTATTTTAAAACATATATTAAAGAATCTAAGCATATGGAGTACTACTTGAATGTTGATAATGTTATTTAGAAAATGCCAACTCAAGATTTAAAGCAAAATTGAATGCACTTGAGAAAAATAGGAATTCACCCACACCTGAATAATTTTTCAATCATGATTCAAAACCAAAATTTTGAAACCTAGAAAGAGGCACTATAACACGAACATATTAGTGAATCCTTTTTCTGGTGTTAAATGTCTTTCATATAGTACGCTAGGGCATATTTTACACAC
Source organism: Dendrobium nobile (assembly GCA_022539455.1). Classification (NCBI taxonomy): domain Eukaryota; kingdom Viridiplantae; phylum Streptophyta; class Magnoliopsida; order Asparagales; family Orchidaceae; genus Dendrobium; species Dendrobium nobile. The sequence goes on along the minus strand of CM039721.1, from coordinate 15,556,924 downwards.
TTGCACTATTTACCGTAGTACACATTGGGTGTGAGACAACAAATTGCATGATTCATAGCATAACACACATGTATTATATTCTTCTTTTTATAAGAAGGGACCCAAACTTATTTAGGTTCTTTTTTTTTTTGAAGAAATGCCAATAGCAAAAATTTTATTACCAATCACTTACAAGAATATTACTTCTTCATCAATTCAAGAAAAGAAGAAGGAACTTTATCCCTAGAGAAATCATCCCAAAAGAATGATGAAAAATGGGCAAGGTTAGCACAATAATGTGCTAACTTATTACAATTTCTATTTGCTAAAGAAAAGTAAAAAAGTTTAAACTTAAGAAGATAGTCTAAATCCTTAGGATTTAGAAAATCTTTAGCAATTACCGGATTATTAAAGGCATTCTGAAAAATTTTGATGACATTAGAATTATCACCTTCAATGACAATCCCTTTGGCTTCTAGCATCCAATCTTGTATGTATTCTCTACAAGCAAGAATGGCTAATAATTCCATTTGTGAAGAATCCCAATGAAGGCTTTGAATGCCAAAAGCAGCGATACCTCTCCCTTTGCAGTCCCTGAAAACACCACCAATGCCAGTGGAGTTATTATAAAAAATGAAGCATCCACATTTACTTTGATCCAACCCGGGGGAGGAGGATGCCAAGAGGATTGAGACAGCTTAAAAAGCTGATTAGCATCCCAGTTTTCACGGATTAAACCAGAATCAAATGAAGATACCGTTTGAATAACAGATCTAGAAGCAATGGCTGACCCACTATCATCAATTCCTCCATGAACAAGCTTATTTCTACTATTTCAGCAGTAGAAGATAATCGAGCAAAGCAGATTTCCCAAAAAGGGATTAGAGGAAGACAGATTCAATAAAACCATAAAACATTCTGATAAAGAGTCAAATGCAGGAATGTTAAAGTGCCAATCAGATAACATATTTAATACCCTTTTGATCAGAACACATTTGGACGTTATATGGTCTAGATTTTCCAACTCCAAACAGCCTCTCGGACAGCATATATTATCAGCAATTCTTCTGTAATTTAAAAATTCAAATGTTGGAAGACTATTCAAACATAATCTCCACCAAAACATGTCAATCTTTGGTTTTAATTTCAGTTTCTTTCTCCATTTATAATTGACATCTTCACTGCAATCTTCAAATGTTTTCTCATAAGCAATCCCTGAAATTGATTTCCCTGATAACTTGTAAATACATTCCAGCTTGTCTTCACTATAATCTGTATGAATAGGAATTTGAATAATCATTTGAATGAGAATTTCTCCAAAACAAAGTTTTAGTTTCTCTAGATTCCAGTGCCCCCCTGAGATAAAATCTGAGACTTGACTGAATTCCGGACCGATTACAGTTACATAAGTTGGCCATTTGTCTAATGTTTTGTTTAAGATCCACATATCTTTGAATGTGTCTACAAAATCACCATTGGAAATCACCCATCTCATTACAGGAAATAAGAATTTAGCACCATTTTGAATTATCTTCCAAGTATTAGAGCAGCCAAAAGTGTTATCACCATCCCATAACACATTTCCATATTTTGCTCTCAATACATTACAGAGAATGCTATCAGGTTTAGTGATAAAATTTAATGCATGTTTGGATCTCAAAGGACCCAATCTCTCCACCAGAGATTGTAAACCATAACCTCCTTTATTTTTAGGTTTACATAAAGTTTTCCAAGAGACATAGTTCATGCCATAGCTTCCATCTCTCTTATTCCATAGGAAATCTCTACACATTTTTTCTACCTCATATAAAATCCTCAAAGGGATTAAAGTATGGCTAGAAATAAAAGTTGGTAAAGAAAGGACTGAAGCATTGATCAAAGATACTTTTCCTGCAAGAGAAATGAATTTAGTACCCCAAATGTTCAACTTGGCCGCTGTTTTAGTGATGATTTTGCTGTAGTCAGATTTGACAAGTCTTCTAAGAGCAATTTTAACACCCAAATATTCCATCTCTTTCACCATCTTCATATTAGTAATTTGCAAAAGAGATTTGCAATCTCCTTTTTTCATATTTTTACTGAATAAAACCGCAGATTTGAGCAAGTTAATTTTTTGGCCTGTCCAACTACAATATTTCTTTAGGACAATATCCACCTTCTTCATACATTCTTTATTAGCTTTCGAGAAAATCATTACATCATCAGCATACATCAAGTGTGAAATAATAGGGCCATTAGAATTAACTTTGATACCAATTCTTTCTCCAATTTCACCCAATCCTTCCGTCAAAAGTTGAGAACACATGATGAATAGGTAAGGAGACAAAGGACAACCTTGTCTAAAACCACATTCAGCTTCGATCCAATTAGAGCTTTCACCATTTATCAAAATTGAAAATTTTGGACTTACAACACATTCCAAAATAAGCTTATAAAAAGTTTTAGGGAATCCAAACCACTCCATCACTTTTTCCAAAGTATCCCAACACATACTATCATATGCTTGTTCCATATCTACTTTGATAGCCGCCAAACCTTTTTAGCTTTAGAATGTCTAAATTTATTTAACATTTCTTGAGCTAGTAGAATATGGTCTGAGATAGATCTTCCTTTAATAAAAGTATTTTGTTCCATGGAGATAATTTTGGGGAATAAGAAACTCATCCTATTTAAGATCATTTTAGCCACTAATTTGTAAATGGCATTACACAAGCTGATGGGACGATAATTAGAAGGATGTAAAGGAGATTCTATCTTAGGAATTAGAATCACATTAGTTTCCTTCTATTTATGATAGAGAGATCCCGAATCAAAGAAATCTTTAATAGCCGCCCAAACATCTAGCTTAATGATATACCAATAGGATTTTAAAAAAGAGTAAGTTATTCCATCAATACCTGGTGAAATGTTAGACCCCAAATTTGAGATGATATCCTCCAAGTCTTTCAACGTAAATTCTTTGTTCAGAATTTTACAATCTTCTTCATCCAATTTCCTTGATGGAACCGGCCATTCATTTAAGCAACAATTTCTTGCCTTCCATTTACATTTGAAGAAATTTGAGAAAATTTCTTCAATGCTATCTTTGTCTTCACATAAGATTCCTTCCTCATTCTTCACACAGTTAATTCTATTGGCATTTCTCCTTGCTGTTGCATATGCATGAAAGAATTTAGAGTTGGTATCTCCTTCTTGTAACCAACAGATTTTTGCTCTGCTTCCACCACATACTTAATCTGCTCAAAGTGTTGTTGAATTCAGCAACTTTGCTTTTAAGAAAACAAAGTTTTAGATTTAGAAGACCTCCCATTCTGGTTTCTTCTTCTTGTAACTCCAAAATTTCTTTTTTCAGCTTCTCCTTGGTTTCTAGCAGATTTTTATGTTTACCCTTACTCCAAAAGAATAAGGATCTCAAGGTTCTTCTAAATTTAGAATTTAGAACTTCTAAAGCTGTACCTTTAGCATCTTTATTCCATGAGGACCGAACTATTGAGTGAGAAGCATTATAAGAAAGCCAAGTGTCTTCAAACATAATACCTCTTTTATTTATAGTCTTCTTAACCAAGATATTGATAGAAATAGGACAATGATCCGATGCAATTCTAGCTAGGTGCTTAACCATAGCCGTATGAATAAGGTTTAGAGCTGCACAATTAAGAAGGCATCGATCTAGTCTTTCTAAAATTCTTCCTCCTCCCATTTTATTGTTACACCAAGTGTATTTTGGTCCCACATGACCAACTTCATGAAGATCTTCTCTATTCATAAAAGAAATCATATCTTGTGATCCTTGTGAAAGAACAAACTTCTTACCACCTCTTTTATCTTCTTGGGAAGTTATGCAATTAAAATCTCCTCCTATAATACTAGGAATTTTTCCATCAAGATGCTTCTCCAGAATGCTCCAAAGCTCTTTCCTTTTAATGTTCTCCCTGCTGCCATATACCGTGCCAATCATCCATGATAGATCACTATTGATATTAAGCCTTCCCAAAACTACTTGTTCATTAGCTTCAATGAGTTCAAAGTTTGCCAAATCTTTTCTCCAACAAACTAATATACGACCTGAGAGTCCATTGGAAGGGACTAGAAAGAAATCCCAATTATCTCCAATAAATTTTTTAATTTCCAAAGGATCCATAGATTGAACTTTGGTTTCCATGATCCCCACAAACAAAGCATCATTATCCTTCACAATTTCTTTCAAATACCTGGAGGCCACCACTTTCCTAGCCCCCCTACAATTCCAAAATATAAGGGAACTCATTTATTCTTTGTAGTAGGAATAGACCCACCACAAACATTCTTGACATCACCCTTCCTTGTTTTAGATTTCAAGGAATTGTTTCCCAAAGACTTTAACTCTTTTAGTAATTTGAATTTGACTTCTTCTTGAGTTGTCTTCTCCACCACATTCTTACGGTCACAGTTAACAATTTGATCTATTTCTTTTTCCTTTTTTGCTATCAAAGAATTATTCTTCACCTGTTCCGGATTATCATCTTCATTAACACTGTGAAGAACATTAATTTTGTTATTGCCATAGAGCTCTTCATCACCTTTATCTGCATCATTTGTAAAAAACTTTGAGGAAGAAGCTTTCTTCTGTTCAGAATAAACTGCTATTTCAGCTGTTTCTACCATTTCAGACGAGTTGAGAGAACCCATATGTTTATTATTATGAACTTGACTTTTCCCTTCTGAATCTTGATGATAGGGAATACTTGAGTTTGCAGACAATCCCTTAGGATTTATCTGAGTTCGCAAGCATCCCTTCCCCTCTGAATTGAAGCTCTGAGCCAAATCAGGAATAAATTCCTCCTCTTCAAGCTGCTGGCCAGATAATAAAATTTCCTTTGGAAAAACCTGAATTTCTTTTCCAATTTCAGAATTGATGATAGATGTATTTATAACAGCTTCATTCTTTTTAACAAAAGAATTTTTATCCAATGATGAATACTTTGGATTTATCCATTTATTACTTCTAATTGGAAGTTTCTTTTTCTTTTTGTTGTCAACCATAATCCAAGGGCCATAAGCAGCTTCATCATTAGTAGTTGGATTATTCAAAGAATTATGCACCATAACATTTTCAGTATTATTCTCTCCTTCTTTATGACTACCTCCAACCGGCTTACAATCTTTCTCAACATGCTCTACTTTCCCACATTTAAAACAAAAGTTTGATAGCTTTCATATTCCACTTGTTGAAAGAATCTACCACCCAAGCTATCAACCCAAACTCCTAAAGGAAGAGGTTTATCAAGATGGATTCTCACACATACCCTTGCAAACTCTCTTCTTCCCCATTGAAACAAATTTCCATCTAGCATGATAGGAGTTCCAATTCTTGAAGCTATACAAGCAATGTTTTTCTCATCCCAACATTGTAAGGGAAGGTGAGGCATTCTAATCCAAATAGGAGAAGAAAGTCTATCAGTAGTAGAAGAATTAAACTTGGGAGACCACCTTTCCATTCCTACAATATGATCATTCACAAACCACGGTCCTCCGGAATGAACTGCTTCCACCATTTCCTCTGAAGAGAAAGAGCAAAGAAACCATCCTTTTCCAAGCATAGTAAAATGGAATTGGCCAAATTGTTTCCACTATTTCCTTAACTCCCAAGCTACCATATGAGAAGGTAAGTCCTTTCCAAAAAATTTTATAACCAGAGATTTGGTTAACTTCTTAGAATTCATCTCCTCCAATTCCATATCTAACTTCACAGCTTTCCCATCATCCGATAGAAGCAAATCATTTTCATTGAAATTCAATTTAATATAAGGCTTTCTACCCCACGGGTTCTTAGGAACAGAACCAATCAAGTTCGGCAATTCTTCAACCACTTTAACTCCATTTGATGAGATTGCATTCTTAAATCCAGAATGAACCTTGTTATTAAACAAATTTTGAGAATCTTCATTTATCACACTGCGACAGATTTCAGGGATTGCATTCGAATTCACAAAATGATTAACAAAAATTTTCATACCAGATGTAGATTCAGAATTATCAAATGGAGTCAAGGAATGTTTAAAATTTTTAGGAGTAACCAAACCTTCCGAGACAGCTACAGCTTTCCCTTTACCTTCTACATATTTAACCTTTTTAGGAGTTTGTTCTGAACATTCTCTAATCACCAATGTCCCTTGATGCTTCATCAAAGACGTATTATCAGATTTAGAAGAAATAAAGGAATTCATACTTACTCTGTTTTCCATCCGAGAATGTTGAATATTCTCAGCATTCTTATCTTGCCGAAGAAAACTCGTATCCTTCGTCGAATCTTTGTCTTCTGAAGATGTTCCACGATCCTCCATCAGTTAATCGTCGGCGAAGTGCTGGCAATCTTCTGCCTTCAGCTGAATTTCCACCGATCCCGCTTTCTTGGAATTTGAAATTCCGTGACATCAGGTGTTCAGTTGTGTTAATGGTTGATGAATCCTCTTTTAGGTTCCTAAATCTAATATTTGATGATTTTATAGGTATGCTCTCACCCAAGACCTCATGAGAGCATGTGAACCTGGACAACGGATGCTCACGACACATGACTAGAGATGTCGATCAATTTGTTATGCTTGAGGCCAAGGCTGGAGGTAAGGTCACTCTTGGAGACAACACCACCTTTTTTTTGAGGAACTGCAGAATGCATTTAAAAGAAAAAAGTACAAATGTCTAAGTGATAGAGGATCTATCACTTTCCTCCTTTAACAAATAATGAAAGGTAGGAGGAACCTTATTAACTTCTAGAACATCCTAAAGAAAATTACCTTTTAAAGCATGGTTAGCATACCAATGGGCTAACTTATTACATTTTCTATTAACAAACTGAAAAAGAATTACCTCAAAGCCATTAAGAAAATCCAAGTCCTCTCTAGAAGCTTTATCCAATAGTCGTTTGTCCACTTTTGTCATGTTCTGAAAATGAGACATAACATTGGCATTATCTCCTTCCACTATTATGCCTTTAGCATTGAGCATCCAATCTTCAATGACTTTACCACCTGGAAAGTGGTGGGTGCAAGTATAATCGAAAACTCCAAGAACCTTTTGATTGAAAATGTTTTGCTTGTGGATGGACTAAAACACAACTTGCTAAGCATCAGTCAGCTATGCAATATGGACTTCATCATAAATTTTTTGGCAAATACATATATTATTAGCTTGAATAATAATATTGTTTTGTAGGAAAAGTGGATTAACAATGTTTACATGCTTGATTTAAATAATATTGAATGTGCTGCTTTATTTTATTTAAAAATTATTGCTGATGATTCTTGGTTATGACACAGGAGGTTATGTCATGCTAATATGAAAACTCTTAAATAAGTGACCCAAAAAGATCTAATTAGAGGTGTCCCCAAGCTTAAGTTAATCAAAGACCATCTTATTGATGCCTGCTAACTAGGGAAGCAAGACCAATCCTCTTTCCATTCCATTAAGAATATTAACACCTCTAGACCTTTAAAAGTTCTTCACATGGATTTATTTGGACCCATTAGCACTGTCATCTTAGGAGGGAAAGTCTATAGCTTTATGATTGTCGATGACTACTCGAGGTTCACTTGGATTAAATTTTTGTCATATAAGAGTGAGTCTTTTGATGAGTTTAGATCCTTCTCCACTTGGATTAAAAAAAAAAATAGGTTGTGAGATTTTGACCATCCATAGTTACTATGGGGGAGAGTTTGAAAATGAGAGATTTGAAGACTTCTATGAGGATAAAGGGATTAGCCACAACTTCTCATCTCCTAAGACCCCTTAGTAAAACAAGGTAGCTAAGAACCGAACCTTAGTAGAAGCTACTAGAGCCATGCTTGTCGAGTATTCACTTCTAAAATACTTTTGGGTTGAGGCGGTAAACATAACTTATTATATGTTGAATAGGGTGAATGTTAGAGCCAAACTTGATAAGATGCCTTATGAGATCCTTAAGGGTAGAACACCCAACCTTTCCCATGTCCATGTCTTTTATTGTAAGATGTTCATTCTTAATAATGAGAAGTCACACTTAGGAAAATTTGATCCAAAATCTGATGAAGGAGTACTCTTAGGATATTCAAGTGTGAAAAAATCTTTTAGGGTATTTAATAAGAGGATATTGGTGGTGGATGAGACTACTCATGTAGTGTTTGATGAATTTGATCCTAAGAAGTCTAGAGTTGAGGATGAAGATGATGTTGGAGAGATTACCCAAGGTGTTGAAAATTTGGAGAAGAGTGTACAGCCCTAAAACACTGGAGGAGTAGGTGAGATTACCCAACGAGTAAAAATGCAAATTTTGAGGAAAGGGTTAAACCTACACACACTTTTCCTAGAGATTGGAGATATTCTTTGAGTCATCTTAAAGAATTGATCTTAGGAGTCCCTTTTGAAGGTGTTAGAACTAGGAATTGACTTAGGAAGGAAGTGAACCACTCTACCTTTATCTCAATGACTGAACCCACCAACATTAATCAAGTATTATCTGATGAGTTTTGGATCTTAGCCAAGTAAGAGAAATTAAACCAATTTATTAGGAATGATGTTTGGGAGCTTATGAAAATACTAAAGGGATAAAGTATAGTTGGAACTAAATGGGTCTTTAATAATAAGATGAATGATTCTGATGTGGTGATTAGGAATAAGATGAGATTAGTGGCTAAGGGTTACAACCAAATAGAAGGAATTGATTTTGAGGAGACCTTTGCCCCTATAGCTAGATTGGAAGTCATTAGAGTACTACATGTCTTTGCATATTATAAGGGATTCATGCTTTACAAAATGGACATTAAGAGTTCCTTTTTAAAAAGGGTAAAAAAAAGAATGTGTTTGTAGAACAACCTCCAGGTTTTGAGAATTCTCAATTTTCGAATCATATTTTCAAATTTAAAAAGGCCTTATATGGATTAAAATAGGCACCAAGAGCTTGGTATGAGAAGCTTAGCACATTTTTACTAAAGAGAGAATTTGTTAAGGGGAGCGTAGACACCACCCTTTTTCTGAAGAAAGTAAGAGATGAGTTACTCATTATTTAGATCTATGTTGATGATATACTTTTTGAATCTTCTGATAAAAAGCTATGTGATGATTTTTCTAAAACAATGAGTAAGGAGTTTGAGATGAGTATGATGAGAGAGTTATCTTACCTTTCGGGATTTAGTATAAAATAATTAGATGATGGAACCTTCCTAAATAAATCAAAGTATATAAAAGACATCTTGAAGAAATATGAAATGGATAAAGCCAAGCTAATAATTACTCCCATGACTTCTAATATTCAGTTGAATAAGGACTCAAATAGAAAATTTGTTGATCAAAAGAAGTATAGAGTGATGATTGGATCTTTAATTTATCTAGCCGCTATCCAACCTAATATAATGTTTAATGTTTATCTCTTGCTAGATTCCAATCTGATCATAAAGAATCCCACTTGACTATAGTTAAGAGAATTCTTAGATATCTTTTGGGGACCCAAAACTTAAGAATCTGATATCCTAGGCATAGCACTTTTTTTGAGATTATTGGATATTCTGATTCTAATTTTTTAGGATATAGGGTGGATAGAAAGAGCACTTCTGGGACTTTCCAATTCATAGGACAATCTTTAATCTAGTAGTCTAGTAGAAAACAAAACTCTATTGTACTTTCCATTGCTGAAGTTGAGTATATTACCTTAGGGAGTTGTGTGGTTCAAGTCCTTTGGTTGAAGAAACAAATTCTTAATTCAGGATTACCTATAGGCACAATTTCAATCCTTTATGATAACACTAGTGCCATCTATATCTCTAAGAATCCTATCCAATATTCAAGAACCAAATATATTTATATACGACATCACTTTATTATAGACAATGTGACCAAATGAGACATTGAGTTACACCATGTGACAACTGAGAATCAATTGGCTAACATCTTTGCTCAACCACTAGCGTTTGACACTTTCAGCATCTTAAGGATCAGATTGGGTGTGATTGACTTAAATGCATGAACTTTATGTTTACTAAATTTTAAATTTTTCTGTTTTATTGCTTTTTTTTATACTCTTTTGTTTGTTTCAGATTTGTTTATTTTACTTCTTATTTGCTTTTGTTTTTTTGTTTTTCTTTATTTCTATTATTTTAATTTTTTTCTTCTTTTCTTTGTGATCACTATTGAAATGATATTTTAAGCCGTATTTTTGTTTTTAAATATTTATAGTCAATATGTTACATCTCTAAATATGTTAAAGGGAGAAATATCGTTGATTATTTTCCTTCCTCTTAGCTCTTTTAGTGGTGTAATTTCTAAACAAAAGTCTATCTTAAATTAGCAACTGGGCTTTACGATTGAGATCTTTTCTATCTTGCTACAATAATCTATCTTATACAGATAATGTTCAAGTCTTTATATTACTTTCAAATTTTTTTGTAATCTTCTCGTTCCATTTATTATATGATTTTGATTCTATTTTATGGCTTATTCTTCTTTATATTAGAGAGTGAGTTTTTCTTCTCTAATATTTGAAAGAAAAGGGATATAGCTTGAAAATTTTTTTTTGACCAATGATGTCAAATTAAAAGATGCATAATGACACCAAATTGAGAAATATACACAAAGTGTATCAAAAATCAAAAGATGCGCAAAGTGCGCTAATCAATAGACAAGAAGCATAAAATGATCCCACCAAAATTAAGCTTTCTTCTCTTTCAAACCTTTAAATATTAGGAGAATTCATGTGCCATTTGATATTTTTAAAGGCTTGATTTTAAATTTCGTAATTATGACAAATTACTATGGTATATTAATCTATAAGATATTTTTTTAAACCAACTTTTGAATGGATATCTTTTTCTAATCCAATTGGTTTTTCTTAGTTAGGTCTTTTATTTTTAAAAGTTAATTTTATCCTGTGAGAAGTCAGAGCAAGGGCTAACAGGATCGGCTATTCTACCATTTTCAGATTTTGACAATATTAACTCATTGTTCTTATAATTTTTTAAATTCAATTCCATAGAGAATTTTTTTATTTTTGTTCTTTATAAAAAAAACTTTGCTTTCATTCTTCTTTTTCATCTTCTATTCTTCTTTTCCTTTCTAATTTTTCTTCTTCTTTTTTTTGTGATGTCAAAAGGGGGAGTAGTGTTTGAGGTGCTTCATCGTATTGTTTTCACTTATGTTCCTGTTTTATTTTGTTTTGTGTTTGCCATCATCAAAAAGGGGGAGATTGTTGCGAATTTGATTTCAGGGAATATAGTTTTGATGATAGCAAACATTTCTATTTTTTTATGACTGCCTAGCCTTCTAATATTTTAGGTCTACAAGAACAAACTACAAATAAAACTAGCTGAATATTGGGTAGATTTGGACTGAGTTAATTTGTAATGTATGAAAAGTGTCTTTTACCTTTTCTTGAGTCCTTTGTAACATTGTGGGTCTTGATGCTAAGTAACCTTGCACACACATACTTGGGAAAATTTTTGACTATTTTAGAGTTTTCTGTTTTCAATCTCATTATTTAGGATAATCCACAAATCAGCATGTACGAACAGTTAAAAATTGAAACCTTAATTAGGACATCCTGGTTAAGGCAGTCACAATTAAGCTCATTGTACTGGATGATATTAGCATCGACCGGGATGATAAGATCAAATTAGAAAGAATCAATTGCCAGATCTATGTAGGCATCTTTTATTTTCGGACATCATCTGGGATGATGTAGTGTAATTATGCCTAAATTAATCTGTTAATTAAGGAAAGCAATTAAGATTTGATTGCTCGATCATGTCGTCCTGGATGATCGTAGGATCATTCAGGATGATCAGTTCATAAACCTTAGCTCTTTCTGGATGATCAAACATCGACCTAGCTCCATTTAGGGCCATGTTCTAGATGATATGTACTTAATTTAACAAATCATTCGGGATGATTATTAGATCAGTCTGGACAATCAAGTTATTTTTTCATCATCTAGATATCCATTCAGGGTGTTGCTCCAGACGATATGAACTGAATTGAATTAATCAACCCAGACAATCGTGAGATTATCCTGGATGATCTAATTATTTTTCTATTGTCCAGACATTCATCCAGGGTAATGCTTTGGATGATATTCGTTGAGTTGAACTAGTCGTACAGGATGATATACTATCGTACTGGATGATATTTGATGTTTAGTTACTAATTAGGGCTAATTTGGAGCCCTTGTTTAAAAGATCTCTTATTTTCTCAAGTGAAAATATTTTACTATTGTCTTAACCTGAGAGAGCCAAGAGGAGAAGGAGAGCAAGGGAGAGAGAGAGAGGATCATCTGAGGGGGAGTTTGTGAGGGATTTTAGAATGGTTGCTCTAAGTAAGGATATGTCATCATCTTATTTGGTCGTCATCCCTGGGTCCTTCGAGGTTTGAGAGAGGTCTTCTTCAGTAACTGATCAAGGTTCTCTGCCTGCTTCTGGAGTAAGAAAAAGGAGTTAGGTCTCTGCCTGCTTCTAGAGGAAGACAAAGGAGTTGGGTTCTCTACCTGCTTCTGGAGGAGCAAAAGGAGTTGGATTCTCTGCCGCATTAGGGTCGGTGAAAAGGAATTTTTATACGAGCTTCTCCGCCTTGCTGTGGGGGCTAAAGGAGAGACACTGAGTTTAGTGCAATACATGGAGGAGAGGCTCCAGGGAGTGGACGTAGGTTAAGTTGATATAAAAACTATAAAAATCTGGTGTGTTATTTCTTATTGTACTTCTGCATTTAATCTCTGCACTTTAATTTCTATGGTGATTATTTGGTTGTATTTGTGATTCTACTCAAAGAATTTTTTAAATACCAATTCACCACTCCGTCTTGGTTAGCTTTAGGACTAGTTCTTAAGGGCTTAACATCCTTGTCCAACTTTCAGTGAATTGGTGATTTAAAAATTCTCTTGGATGTTAGAAAATGGATTTAAGATTTTTTAGGACAATAATTAATTTTTTTGTAAAAAAAATTTTCAAACACAATAAACTCAAATTCAGAAAAATAAAAAAGTAGTAAAAAGTAAAGATAAAAGAACACCAAATTTTATAGTGGTTCGATCCAACTAGACCTATGTCCCCTCACTGAGGACACCTTCTTCAGGTTTTGCACTATATCAAAGTGACACTTCGTTTGCTCTCATAGAAAGGAGGAGAAGCCCTTACAATAACCTCTCTTCCACTAATCCTAGTGTGATAGATTACCAACATCATTTTCACACTCCTGGTGATGGAAGAGTACCAACATCCTTTCTCACCCTCCTAGTGATGGTAGAGTACCAACATCCTTTCTCACCCTCCTAGTGACGACAGAGTACCAACATCCTTTTCACTATTCTGGTGATGGCAGAAATCAATAATTTTCCTAGAAAGTCTTCTTTCAAAAGCCTTTAAGGAAGTAGGGAGAAACTTGAAGAATCACCTCACAAATTTCTCTCAAAAATATCTCTCCATCTTCTTTCCTAAATCACTCTTCCAAATACTCTCCTTTCCACTCTTTGAAAGAAATTAACATAATAACTCTAGAAGTTCAATGGAGACAATTTTTAGACCTTTATATATGAAAGACAAGAAAATCATCTAGAAAATAAAAAAAATTTCATGTTGAATGTCTTCAGATCGTACAGTATGATACATAATTGTACCTATAAATAGTTTAAAATTTCATGTACGAGCCTATATGAACCTAATTTCATACTCTGTCAGTGATCTATATGAACTAACATCATAGTCAACAGGTTTGTCTGGTATGATTATGTACATACCCATTTTGTACACTGGTCATCAACTGTATGAATCCTACATTGTACAGTATGAACTATTAAATTAAATCATGCTTCATTTGGTACTAACATGGATAAACTCATTTTGTACTCTGGATCTCGTCTATATGAACCTAAAATCATATAGTATGATCAGTTCAAAAATTGAAGAGATCATTATGTACGAATGTGGATGAATCTAAACACTAAACATCATCTATATAAAGCTAATTTTGTATAGTATGAATAGTTAAAAATTTTATGAGTTCATATGGGATGAACTGGTATGCACCCGATTCATACTCTGGACATCGTCTGTACAAATCAAACTTCATACAGTACGAACAATGTAAACAAAATTTCTCAAGCCATGACTTGATTAACTTTCTTTTGGAGGAATTACCATGGCAAATTGTCCAATATAATTTGAAAATCATATAATATAATTATATTTAAAAGATTAAGTTTTGACTCACTTCCCTAGTGTGTATATGCACGATTACCTAATTACAACCACACTCTCTCAAACTCAATAAAAGTAGAAAAATTACATACTTCATTACAAGAAACTCTAATATAATTTTTCTTGAAGTCTTTGGGAATCTGGAGAATGATTTCTCTGAAATGTTAGTACACACAGACAACATAAAGAAAATATATCCAATATATATTAGGAAAAATAGTAATCATAACAATAATATTTTGGAATCATAAAAAAATCACATGATATAAAAACTTAGTCTTGAAATCTAAGTTGCAACAATCTCACCATTTTTTATAATGGCAAAATAATTATTATTTGAGTTAACACTTAATAAAGTTTTCACCTAAGCTCCCCCTTAATGAATGATCAATTTAAAAATAAGGGATTTCAATCAAAATAAAAATCAAAATATTAATTTAAAAAGAAATAAAAACTTAAAGAAAAAAAAAGAAGAAAAAACAAAAATGAACACCAAACACATACACAATAACACAATACACATAAAAACAAAAATGTGCAACAAACACATACATAATAACACAATACACACATAATAATAACTAACAATCACACAATAACACAATACATACATAACAATAACTAATGATAGTATCAAAATCAAATAATACATCAAATAATAACTAATGACTCCCCCTTTTGACAATAACAAAAAGGAGAGTACCTCTTGAAAGGATAAGTTTTTATGGATAAATCAAATTTGATGATGAAGAGAAGATTTTAAACCAATTGCAAATACAACATTAACGTCCTATTGCTAAAAAGAAACTCTTAAATGTTAAATCAAAGAAACATTAAGATAAAAAAAGTCAACTAGGTTCATTATTCGTTCTAGGCATATTAAATAAAATTAATTTTTATAAATATGATGAAATAAAGATTAATTAGTTTCTAATTCAATATTGAAGACTATTGCTAATTATATAGATTTTTATAAGAGATAAAAATATAAAGGAAAGAATAGTATGGATTTTTTCAGTTGGCGACATTGCGCATCTTTTTAATTTTTTTGGTACACTTCATGCACCTTTTTAATTTAGGCTAATTTTGTGCCTCTTTTAACTTTGGCAAATATTGCGCATCTTTTAAAACTTGTGGCACATCTCATGCATCTTTTCAAGTTTGGCACGCTTTATACAACTTTTTATATTTTTGATCTTTCCAATATCAATAAATTTTAAACTAAAATCTAATAATTAATAAAATAAATACATTGAAAAAGAAATAAAATAAAATTAAGACATCTATTTTTCAAAACTTATAGCAAAGTAATATTTCTCTATAAGAAAATGAAATTAATTTTCTAATCTGCATCCAGTCATAATTTAATTTAAAATTTTGAGATATTAGAATTTATAAGGAGAATAATTTGTAGAGAAAAATAGTTTAAAATTTTATTCTAGAGATTGACTATAAATGATTTGTCTCTAAAAACATAACCAATTTAAGAAGAGTAATTTCAACACAAGTAAGAACATCATTCCATTGAACACTTAAAACACATACAAATAATACGTTATGCTAGAAACAAAAGAGCCCAAATATGAAGAAACCAACATATAAAATCACAAGAAATATCTCAATAATAAGTACAAAATCTCAACAATAAGTACAACACAAAAATAACAACTAAAATCTTGAGGGGCCTTAGTCTGGATGTGGCTAAGGGGTAAACATCGTAAAGTAGTTATTTATCATAGCTACTTACGTGTTGATAGAGTCAAATTATCCATTAATCCACCCCATATCTTCATCATACCTCATATTCTACTAATTTAAGTGATTCTGAATTTGATGAAAGTGTTGATCAAAATGAGATTCCAGTCTGTCAAAATGCTGGACCATTTCTTAGAAATTTCTTATCGGGTCTAAGTGCAGGTGCTAGGGAAAGAGCACCTCCTTCTCCCTTAAATTCTTCTCCCTCGGATCCTTAATCCTTATTAAAAAGTGTATGGAAAGAAGCATCGACATACTAAATAAGAAGCTGAGTGTGAGGGTCAGGATGGATCAGGTTGTACATATTTCTAAAATATGGGCACTTACTAAGGCTACATTTTTCTTCCTCCTATTATGAGGATGTCTGATATCTAAAAGTTTATAAATGTAGTCTATGATTAGTTGGGCTTCGTGAATAGAAGTATTAGTCACGATAATATATATGATAGTAGATAAAAGAGGAACAAACTTTAGGTATTATAGAAGTTCTCAAGACAAGCTGGATGATCCTGACATTCATGTTAATGGTATAAATACGAGAAAGATGATTTACTTATGCAACACCTCTAAAAGTTTGGTTAATTTTAGACCAATCAAAATCTAATCTAAAGGTTCTGATGTGTGCCCTAACCCCTTGAGTCCTAAGATGGTGGAAGATGCATAAATCTTCCTTAGTTATTTGAACTCTCTACTTAAATACAAATGAAGTCAATCTAGTGTGATATTAATTCACTTTCAAGTTTGTAAGAAAAATTTGGAAGGTTTTTGGATGATAGGTATAGATCAAAGTGAGGATAAAAGAGAATTGAGTTGAGGCGAAAAGAGGCATAATAGAGAAGTTTATGTCTCATATAGTACAAAATTAAGATCGAACGTATGATTTTACAATCGTACGGGATGAAAATATTTTCATACAGATGAATGGAAATGATAAAAAATAAAATGGCTTTTCATTAACTGCCATTACTTAGACGTCATTTCATATAGGTTTTTTGACCATACAATCATATAGACAAACACTTGTTCATCTGGAATGATCAGAATAATAAAGATTATTTCTAACAAAAAGGTTCATCCACATGAGAAACTAACAACTGGATTGTACAGATGAAAGAAGATTTTGTAAGTACGATCTGAAAAAAAAAACTGACCTCAGAAAATGTCCGCAATCGAACAAATGAAAAATATTTGATCGTACATATGATGATGACATTATACAATATGATATGCATTAAAAAACTCAGTTTTGTGGGCTCAACTCAGAATAAAAATCATGTACCATCCATAGAATTTAAACAATATAAAAAAGTTTGTTTAGTATGAAAAAAAATCAAACTCAAGTTATGATAAACACAAAATATATTAAAAAATAATTCACACAAGATATATGACAAGCAACAATGAAAACAAAAATAATAATAATAATACTTACTAAAGAAAAAAATAGACACAAACTAGAGAAACAAACAATAACTAATAACTAAACAAACAAATAAAATATACACATCAATACATTACAAATCCAATTTGCAAAAAATTAATTTTAAGTATTGCGATCAATCACACCTAATTTGGTTCTTAAGGTGCTAAATGTTTCAAAAGCCAGTGGTTTTGTAAAAATATCTGCAAGTTAATTCTCTATAGCAACATGGTGCAATTCAATTTTTCTTTTAGCCACATGATCTCTAATGAAGTGATGCCTTACATCTATATGCTTGGTTCTAAAATATTTATTAGGATTCTTTGAAATGCATATGACACATGCATTATCATAGAAAATTAGAATAGTGCCAATTAAAAATCTTAAATTAATTAGTTATAATTTTAACAAAAAAACTTGTGATACACAACTACCTAATATATTATATTCTACTTCAGTAGTAAAAAGGGCTATTGAATTTTATTTTCTTCTAGACTAAGAATATAAAGAGTTTCCTATAAATTAACTAGTTCCAGAAGAACTTTTTTGATCAATCCTACATCGTACAAAATTTGAATCAAAATATACAAAGATTTCAAAATAATAGGTGTGCTTAAGATAACAAATCCCTAAGTTTTGAGTTCCTAAAATATTTTTAATTCTCTTGATAGTTGTCAGATATGATTCCTTTGGATTAGCTTGAAATCTATCCACAATCAAGCACTAAATATGATACATGGTCTGCTAGCAGTCAAGGAAAGTAATGATCCAATTATTCCTCTAAATTTCTTTTTATCAACAGATTTTTCCTTAGAATCATTATCTAACTATACCGAGGAACTCATTGGTGTACTCACTGGTTTAGCATTATTTATTTTATATTTATTAAGGATGTCATTAATATACTTTAACTAGAAAAAAATATTCCTTCCTCATTTTGCTTTATGCTAAAACCAAGAAATAACTCAAGTCTCCCATCAAACAGATTTCAAATTCGCTACTCTTTATCTTTGAAAAATTATAATAAAGATTTTATTGGTAGATCCAAACAAGATATCATCAATATATATTTGACTAATATGTATGTTTTCTCCTACTCTTTTTAAGAAGAGAGTGGTGTCCACACCTCCTTTAACAAATGACCTTTCTAATAAGAAAGTGTTCAACCTCTCACACACAGCCCAAGGTGTCTATTTTAGTTCATATAATATCTTTTTTCAATTTAAACACATGATTTAGGAATTTTAAATTTTCAACCTAGAAGTTGCTTAGCATAAACATCCTCTTATATCACCCCTTTAAGAAAGACACTCTTAACATATATTTGAAATAATTTAAAAACTTTAAAATAGGCAAAGGCTAGTAATACCTTTTATCACTTCAAGTTTGGCTACAAGGGCAAAAGTTTCATCAAAATCAATTCATTCTATTTGATTATAACCCTTGGTCACCAATCTTGCCTTATTTATAATCACAATATCTGAATTATTCATTATATTTTTGAACACCCACTTAGTTATAACAATATTTTCATCTTTAGGCCTTTCAATCAATTCTCAAACATCATTTCTAATAAATTGATTTAATTCTTCTTGCATGGACAAATCCAAAATTTATCTAAAAGTGCTTGATTTATATTAGTGGGTTTAAGCATTGATATTAAGGTAGAATGGTTCACTTCTTTGCTAAAACCATACCTAGTTCTATCACTCTCACTTGGTTCACCTAAAATCAATTTTTTAGGGCGACTCTTAAAAAATTTTCATTCTCTTAGCAAACGGATTTCTAATCCAACATTCTGTTTCAAATTTATCTTTTCAATTTCTTGGGAGATATCTTCAATATGATCTTCTTCCAACCTTATCTCTTCTGAAATACCAAATTCATTAAAAACTATATGTATGGTTTCCTTAACTACTAAAGTTCTCTTTTGTTAAAAACCCTTTAAGATTAGACATCACAAGAATATCCTAAAAACATTCTTTCATCTAATTTAGGATCAAATTTTCTAAAAGATGTTTTAGCATTATTATGAATGAACATCTTACATCCAAAAATATATAATTGTGATATATTAGGTGTTCTCCCCTTAAGAAGTTCATAGGGTGTCTTGTTGAACTTAGATCTAATGTTCACCCTATCCAAAACATAATAAACCAAACTAATCACTTCGACCCAAATATATTTTAGAAGTAAATATTCTACCAATATGGCTCTAGCAGCTTCTATCAAAGTAAAAAAGGTTTTAAATTCATCAAATGATTTACTCTTATGAGATAAAAATATAACCTAAGTCAATCTTAAAAAAAATGAATGATTACATACCCAAAAACTTTATCTCCTTGGGTATACCTCTAACCAGCTCTTTCTTGGTAATCTTTCTAGTATTTTTATACTAGCCTTACAAAATCTTCTATGCCATAATCATGATTTATTAGTGATTATTTTGTGATAAAAAGAATTAGAAGATTTAACAAAATTTAAATCATGCATGCATATATTATTTACCCTATTTCCATATAATACATCAATTCCATTTTGACTTATTATATAGCTTGTAGGAAAAAATTAACACTATAACCCTTATCATAATGCTAACTTATACTCAACAAATTATGCTTTAAGCCTTTAACCAATAACACATTCTCAATAAATAAATTGTTCTTGTTGCCAATCATACATGTACCTACCACTTTTCTTGTGGTAATATCTTCTAGTATCAATTTTCCTCCATTCCTAGCTTCTGGCGATATGAATTGCGTTGTGTCTCTAGCCATATGCTTTGAATATTCATTGTCTAGGTGACAAATGCTATCTTGAGGACTTATATGAGAGTGACTCTACAAAATTATCAAACATTAGACTTGGGAACCCAAAAGAATTTGGGTTCATCTCTTGGAAATGATGATATGGATGCATGTTTGATATGCTGTGATTTATGTATCTTAAGATTCCACACTAAACATGTTTTACTATGATTCGTACAAGTGTGAGAGATATGACCAATCGTTCCACAAGAAAATATTTAACTCCAGGAAAAGGATTTACCAATCTATGTGAGTTATACTTTCTTTTCCTATGTTTTGAAATTTTATGCTTCTGATCAGGATTAGAAAATTGTTCAAGTGTTGGGGGTGTCCTATTTTCCTTAATAACTTTTAGTTTCTTTTTAAGATATGAGTTTATACTTTCTAAAACAACATTATCAACCCTTAACTCATGTTCTCTTTAATTTGTTTCATTTATATACTCCTTATATTCATTTTCAAGATTAATATAAGTTATTTTCAATAATTTATATTTCTTATTCAAATTATCAAATTCATCCTATTATTTCATGTGTTTGCTATCAATAGATGCATGATCATTTTTAAGGATTTCATGCCCTTTTTGTAAATTTGAATACTTTATGTTCAATTTGGCATGCAATTTTTTTAGTTTCCTCTATATAATATGGATTTTCTCAAAAACATTAAATAACTCATTGTAGGATAAATCACATACCTTCTCTTAATCTGATTGATCAAATTTGTAATCCTTTAAATATAACTTCGTGACGTCCTCCTTTGCTTCTATTTTTTAGGAATCTGATGCTGAGTCCACCTAGAATGCTCTCTATAGTGTTTTATTGCCCTTCCTAATAATAGTTTTCTCCTCGACTTTTCTCCTTGCATGGATTAGCTTTGAGATTCAGGCAATCGAATTTAATATGTCCAGGATTCCTACATTCATAATAAATTACATCATTAGAAGCTTTTAATTTTTTTGGAACTTACCTTTATTCCACTGCTGACATCTCCATTGCTTTCTTCTAAGGAAACTTTTGAATTGCCTCATTATGGGTGAAATATCTTCTTCATCCTTAGGTTGTGGCTGATCACTTTCTAAGCCATCCACTTTCAACACAATATTTTTTACCTCTAGCTTGTCACGTGTATCAATCTGTCTTTAAGACACTCCTTTTTCTTGCAAATAGTCAATGATCTAAGCAGTTTGTTAGTAGAATAAATAATTAGGTCTTTTGATTTAGTTATGATAGTTATCTTTGCTTCACAAGTGGTAGGTAAATAACATAGAATTTTATTAACTTTTTAAGAATTCAGTAGTTCCCTACCAAAAGCATGTAATAAAGTGGCTATCCGTATAAAATGAGTATACATGTCAGTGATTGATTCATTTGGTTCCATATGAAAAAGTTTATAGACATGTAATAGAATGTTTAGTATGGACTATTTCACTTTATTAATTCCTTCATACATTATTAAAAGTCTATCCCAATTCTCTTTTTTAATTTTATAGGTTAAAACATGAATATAGTTCTCGGATTTCAAGGCATAAAAAAAACTATTTAAATATTTTGCATTTAATTGAGCTAGTTCATTTTCCTATACTATCTAATTAGTAAATAGTGTTTCATTCCTAATGCCATCAATAAGTCTAGCTGTTTTAGTGTAACCTTCCTGTATAAAATCCATATGGGATAGTCAAGCAATTGAAGAAAAGTAAACATACGAGTTTTTCAAAAGTTGAAAGGAATATTATCAAACAATAGTGGTCTAATGATCAAATATCATTCAAGAGTGCTACGATTTCCAAAAATAGCCATATTCAAAAAATTTCCTGAACCTTAATTTTTTAAAATAAGCTCTGATACCACTAGAAAGTTCAAATATGTTATTATACCTAATACAACTATCACAAGGTTAACCTAGAGGGAGGGGGGGGGGGGGGGGGGTGAAATGTTAATTTAAAAATTCTCTTCATTTTAGAAAATTGATTTAAGATTTCTGAGCATAATAATTAAATTTTCATAAAAATATTTTTCAACCACAATAAAATCAAATGCAGAAAAATAAAAATACAATAAAAAAGTAAAGGTAGAAGAACACTAAATTTTATAGAGGTTCGGTCCAACTAGACCTACATCAACTCCTTGAAGACTCCTTCAGGTATTATATTATATCAAAGTGACTCTCCTTTTACTCCCACAATAAGGCAGAGAAGCTCTTACAATCTCTCTTCCACCAACCCTGATGTGGCAGAGTACTGATGTTCTTTTTCACCCTTTTTGGTGATGGCAGAGTACCAACGTACTTTCTCAACCTCCTGGTGATGGTAGAGTACCAACATCCTTTTTACCCTCCTAATGATGACAGAGTACCAATGTCTTTTTCACAATCTTGTTGGTAGTAGAGTGTTGTGATCTTCTTTGAAAGTCTTCTTTCAAAAGCCTTCAAGGAAGTAGGGAGAAACTTGAAGAATAAATAAGACATCCTTACCTTTGAGTAACCTTGGGAATATTCTCACAAATATTTCTCAAAAATATCTCTCAATCTTCACTCCTAAAGCACTCTCCCAAACACTCGCCTTTCTACTCTTTGAAAGAAATTTGCAGTAATAACACTAGAAGCTTAGTGGAGATAATTTTTAGGACCTTTATATAGGAAAGACAAGAAAAACTATCTAGAAAATTGAAAATTTTCAAGTTGAACGCCTTCAAAAAAGACATTATCATCGATAATCATAAGTACAAACTAGTAAAAATTCAATGTATGAACCTTATTTCATACTCTATTAGTCATCTATATGAAGTGACAACGTATTGTATGAATAGTTCAAAACTGATCAGGTTCTTTCGGAACGATTATGTACAAACCTATTTTGTATACTTGTCATCTTCTATACAAACCCTGCATCATATAGTATGAACAATTAATTCAAATCATCCTTCGTTTGGGATAAGCATGGATGAAACCATTTCAAACTCTTAATGTCGTCTCTATGAACCTAAAATCATTCAATACAATTAGTTCAAAAATTGAAGAGATTGTTTGGTACAAATGTGGATGATCACATTTTGTACATTGTATGTCATCTGTATGAATCCAATTTTGTGTAGTATGAACAGTTCAAAACATTTATGTGTTTGTATAGGACAAATTGGTACGTACCCGATTCATACTCTAGACATCATATATATAAATCAAACTTCATACATTACAGACAATTCAAATAAAATTTCTCAACTCATGTCTTCATTAACTCCATTCTGGAGGAACTACCATTGCAAATCACCCAGTATGATTTCAAAATTTTATGGAACAATTAGATTTAAAAGATTAAGTTTGACTCACTCCCTTAGGATGTATGTGCACGGTTACCCAATTACAATCACACTCTCGCAGACTCAAGAAAAATAAAAAAATTACGAACTTCTTTAAGAAACCTTAATCTAATATATCTTAAAGTCTTTGGCAGTTTGGAGTATAATTTTCCTCAAATATTAGTACATACAAACAAGACAAGGAAAATATATCCAATGTATGTTATGAAAATTAGTAATCATACCAATAATATTTTGGTATCATAAAAAATTATATAATATGAAAGCTTAGTCTTGAAATCTAAGTTCCAACACTTGATACCATAATTATAGTGTTTAGCTTTTGTTTGTGGAAGAAAAGCTTATAGTAAAGAGTGTAGAGGAGATTGTTGACCTTATTTTTCTTTAAATCCTTGGGTCAAAGAGTTGACTTGGTCAAACTGACCAAGCCACATCTCAGGACCAGTCCCATCAAATTTTGTGGGTCAAATTAAATCTGTTAAGCCCAAACCTAGGCCCTGATTTAACCTATGTTGACCCAAATTGACCCATACACTCCCCCTTTTGATTTCAAATCAATCCATACTACCTTGGCTCAAATTCTAACTTCCATTGGACTTAGTGGGTTAGACCCAACATATTGGGCCTAGGCCCATGCCCTGGGTCAACCTGGTTGACCCATTTAGACCCATTTGAGCTCAAATTGATTTCAAACTAATTTAAACACAATCTAGGCTCAAACCCTCACCCCTTGGGCTTTGTTTGACTAGGTTGACCAAGTAAAACCTTGACTTGGTCAACCTAAGTCTTTCTTAGGTCAAATTGACCTATTTAAGTCAGTTTTTACCTAAATAATGCCTTAAATCGTTCCTATTGCTCTATTAATCCAAGCCCACAACCAAGGAGGGGTAATTACCTCCTAATCAAACCCTAGATCTAATCCTAGCCGTTGATCTTAGGATAGAGCTATAAATAGGGACGTTGGGCTGCTTTACATGGATCTTAGCTCATAAATTTCTCCCTAAGAGCTCCCTAGCCAAGATATTTGGTTTGAGAGCTCTCCTCAATTTCCTTCACTTCTTTCGAGCCAAATCCACCAGTCAATGGGCGCCGACGACGAGATAACCGGCCAACCGAGACCTAAAATCTTCCAAAGCATTTTACATTCAATCTAGTGCATTTCGTGCTACGATTTCTTCTATAAAAAGAAGCATGGACAATCTACAAGTATAATAAGCCCTTTTACGGATTAATCCATCCATAAACCAATATGAAATTGCTAACCTTAGTCTAGGACGCTTAGGATCAAATATCTTTGCATGTAGTGCATTTTAGATCACATTTTTGCTTCTCAAAGATTGCTCTTCACAAGTAGAAGCTTGGTTTAAAATTTCATGTGATTTGGTGCTCCCGATCACGAGAACGAGCCTAAATATTATTTAGGGATTCGGGATACATCGTTGTCCGCTGGGGTTGAACTGGACCGTTGATCTCTTTATCAATGGTCGAGATATGGTCATTCTGTGCTCATTTGACCACATATTCGATACCGCATCTCGTCTAGTGCTATCCTATTGGTTGATTCAAAAACATGCCGGATCAGACAATAGTTATCTCCGTTAATGTGGTTAATTGATACTGCATTTTCGTAGTTTGATTGCTGCATCATGCGACAATCATTGCCGGCAGCACAATCATTGCACCGCCAGGCAATGATTGGCCATAGACTGCGGGACCAATTCGTACATTCCTCGTGGTGCATCAAGATCCGCCGCAATTTTTATTAATTAAAATTCATTTTAAATTAGTTTTTTTTATATTTTAAATCCAATTTATTTAAATAATTACAATAAATTAAATTTAAAACCAAAAATTAAGTGTAATATATGAAATTAATTGTATTTTAATCCTCCTTAATTTAAAATATTATGTATATTTTAAATTATATTAATTAATAGATATCTATTTTAATTAATTAATAATTAGGTGTAAATAATAAAAATATTTCACAAAATGTGAAATTATATTTTAAAAATAATATTTTAATCTATGTGATATATTTTCTTATTTAGTATTTAATTTAATTGGATATTTAATTATTAGTTTTTAAGGTATAATTAGTTTTTTAAATAATACATGTTATTGATAATTATTACTTCTAAATAAATATATAAATAATATTTTATTTAGAATAAAATTTATTTTTAAATTTCAAATTAAGTATGATATAATGAATAATTTACATTTTATTTAAAGAATTTTTTTTAGTTAATTAAGTTCTTAAATTATTAATCAATAATTAATTAATTTAGTGTTTAACTATTATCCAAAATCAAAGAAATTATTTTTCTTTAATTATTTTTAAAAAATTAGAGAATTACCTTAATTATTAAAAGATAATTACTAATTAATTTTGCTATTTTAAGTTATTTTAATTTGTTAACTCCCTAAGTTACTTAATTAATAACTAATTAATTTAAAATTTAAACATTTTCCAAATTATTAAAATAAGTTTCATAAATTTTTTTAAGAAATTAGAAAATCATATTTTAAATAATAATATTATTAGTTATTATTATTTATATTATTATTTGAATTATTTTTATTATGTTATCATCAATATTATTATTATTATTATTATTACATTATTATCATTTTTTATTGTTATTATTATTATTACCATTTAAACATATTTACTTATTCTAAAATAAAAAAACTTATTTTTTTATTTAATTTTAAACCTAATAATTAAAATATATAATTATTTTATATAATTTCCTCTTCTTTTATTAATTACATACTTAAATATTTAGATTACTAATTAATTAAATAATATATAAATAATTTTATTTAAGTAAAGTTATTTTAAAAATACTTTGAATTTAGAAACTTTACGAATTAGTTTATTTTAATGTAATGATTATTTTTAAATAATAATTATTTATTAAATTTATTTTAAAAAATATTTTTTTTAATATATTAAATTTTGATAATTCATTTTAAATTGGATTTTGATGTATAATACCTATAAAGTTTTAAAATATTATGAATTTGAATTTAGAATTATTTTCAGTAACCAAAATTTACTTTTATGATTTATTTTTGTATTACTTAATTATTTTCATTACTTAACTATTATTTAATTAAATAATATGTTAAATATTTTGAAATTAAAAAATATTTTCAAATTATTTTGAAACCTTATTTGAGTGACTAGTGGATCTCCCATGAGTATGAATATTTAATTACTTTGAGTCATATTATTTTGAAACTTATGTATTTGTGTGCTAGTAAGCACGGGAATTTTGAATTATTTTGAAATTACTTATACAATTAAATACCTAATTTTTGGAGATTTATTAAAGAAATTTATACAAAAATTCTACTTATTAATAACATTCATGGGGAGGTGGATTAGAAGATGATTGAGTTCTAATCATTCACTAATCACACCATTAAGCATGCTTAGTCTTCTTTTTCATTATCTTTTGCATGTGTAGGATGCACAAGCATATAGCTTAGGTCCTCCTAGATCTTAGGATTTTTTTGTTTTATTTTATTGCATTTACTTGCATGTTATGCAAGGGTTAGTCAAAAAATTGGTTCAAACCCATTAAATGTAGTGACACCCTAAGGACAATAATTAAGGACCCGTCTAGCAAACCTAGAAAATTTATAGGAGCTATGATATGTTGAAACTTGTTAATTATGAATTTGGTTGTTAGACCTAAACTTATATCCCAAAAGGTTGACCAAGAGGAGGGGGGGAGGGGAGGGGTGAATTGGTAAATTAAAAAATTCTTTCTCTTTTAAACTAATTAAATTATTAGTAAAATTTAAAATGATTTTTTAACCACAGATAACAAAAAAAAATAGTAAAGTTAAAAAGCAAAGGAAAATAAAAGACACAAGATTTATAGTGGTTCGGTCAAACATGACCTATATCCACTCCCTGAAGTTTCCAACTTCAGGTAATTGCACTATTACCACAAGTGTCTCTCCTTTTGCAGCCACAGCAAGGCGAAGAAGCCTTCACAAAAACGCTCTTTCACCACTACTCGGTGTGGCAGAGAACCGTCATCCTTTTACACCCTCCAAGTGTTGGAAGAGAACTGTCATCCTTTTACACCCTCCAAGTGTTGGTAGAGAACCGTCGGCTGTTCACACTCACCAAGTGTAGGCAGAGAACCTTCATCCTTTCACAGTCTCCAAGTGTAGGCATAGAACCCTTCAGTTGTTCACACTCCTCGAGTGTTGGCAGAGAATCAGATCTCTTTGAAAGATCTTATCATGAGAAATATAGAAGGATAAGAGAAAAGTTTGAAGTAAGCACAATTCACAAATGGAGATCCTTACCTTTGAGTAATCAAGTGAACCCTTCACGCTCTAGTAGTAAGAACTCTCCTTCAAACACTCTCTCTCACTCTCTCCTTCAATCTCCCTTTAGTATGCACGAAGACCAATAGACAAAAAGATATCTTGACTATTTTAAGTGACCCTTTTATAAGAAAGACACGAAAAACCGTTCGAAAATTATAAGATTTCAATTCTGTATGTTTATGATCATCCCGTACAATCCAATTTCGTACATGTGAACAGTGTAAAAATTGTTGCATATGACCTCAATATGTATTGGCACGAACTACCTTCATACCCAATCATCATCCCATACGATTATGCTTCGTTCGTTATGAACCTTTATTCCCAAGGTTCGTTGGGACAAAAAATACAAGATGAATCAAAAGTTCAAAGAAAAGAGGACATCGTCCTAGGACGAAAAAGTAAATTTGTCTGGATAAATAGTTCAAAATGAAATTCCAGAGGACATCATCTTGGAACAAATAGGATAATTCGTTTGGATGAATAGTTCAAAATGAGATTCCAGAGGACATTATCCTGGGATGAACATGATAATTCGTTTAGACAAATAGTTCAAAGTGAGATTCCAGAGGACATCATCCTATGACGAACAAGATAATTCATCTAGATGAATTGTTCAAAGTGAGATTCCAGAGGACATCATCCTAGGACGAACAGGATAATTCGTCTGGACAAATAATTCAAAGTGAGATTCTAGAGGATATCGTCTTAGGACGAATAGGATAATTCTTCTGGATGAATAGTTCAAAGTGAGATTCCAGAGGACATCATTTAGGGACGAACAGGATAATTCGTTTAGATGAATAAGACTTAGAAAAATTCTTTCACGTCCTATGTTTGTTTCATTACTCTTCGAGGAGTATAACTGACCTGATCGTCCCGTGCGAACATGGTTCATCCTGTATGAACAGTATATTAAAATTTTGAATTTTAAAGCTCTCCCCTAGTGTGTGTACTAAATTACTTAATTACAATCACACTCTCTCAGACTCAAGTAAAAGAAAAATATAGACTCCAAGTTATAAAATATTATAAGCAGATCTTGATTTGATGTCTTTAATAATCTGAAGTATGATTTTCCTGAAATGTTAGTACACATAAGAACCAAAAATAATTCTTTCTAAATTATGTTAAGAGAAAATAATAATAAAAATAATAATATTTGGAAGAATAAAAAATACAAGTTGCAAGAATGTAAATCATGAAAAGCTAAGTAGCAACTCTCTCAAAAAACTTTCCCTTTTTTATGATGGAAAAACAATTATTATTTATGTAGATTTAAAAGTCATAAGTTTCTCCTAAACTCCCCCTGAATGAAATAATCATGTGAGAATAAGGGGTATTATTGTTGAACTTATCTGATTTTTTAATTTTAAACAAACCCAAAAAAAATTGAACAAAAACACAAAGACAATGAACAAGATACAAAAAAATACGAACAACACACAAATGTCAAACAATATTTCTCTCCTTTTTTGATAACAGCAAAAGAGAAGAAGAAAGAAACAAACCAAAGCAATCAAAAAATGTATTGAGTCATATGAGAAGCCTTTAATAGTTGAACCTGAAAGAGATTGAGTTATTTATGCAACTAAAATAAAACGTTATTAGAGAAATAGAATGACTCTTATAATTTAAGTATATATATAACACATATAAGAAAAAAAGTATCAAGAGCACGAATCAGAATAAACAATGCGATAAGCAAAATTATTGCAAAGTAGTTGAATGAAAAATTTGTAAATTTTTAATTTCAATGCACAATAAAATTGGACAAAAGATTAATTTGAATTTGAAGATTAAAAGATTGAAGAAAGAACATATACTTGTGGCGCTTAGCGCATCTTTTCAATATTTGCGGCACAACTTGTGCTTTTTTTATTTGTGGGCTAATTTTGTGCCTCTTTTTCAAATTGCAAACCATTATGCATTCTTTTGATTTTTGCATATTTATACATTTCCAAGTATACATTTGATCTTTCCAAAATAAATATTCTAAAATCTTAAAATTTTCTAAGTACAATGATACTTATATTGAAAAGAGAAATATAAAATAAGAAAAAAATCAAAATTGCAATAATAATATTAATATTATTTTAGTCTAACAAGAGAGATGAGGTTCATATTCTTAACTAGTTCGAGTTATAACACAACTTAAATTTTTGAAAAATTAGATTTTCTAATGAATTCAATTTTATATTGCATTTCAACATATAACACTTGTTAGATTAATATTTAAGGATAATCATATAAACTAACAAACATTTCTAGAGATAAGACAAAATAACTTTTATTTATTTCATGATGAAAGATAATACATTTGAGCACATAAGATATCAATAAACATGGATTCAATAAAACATAAGACATAAAAACATAACATCATGAAAACAAACACATCACATTACATCACATAAAAATATAAAAACATAAACAACAACAACACATAACATCTCATCACATAAAGTCATCACAGGTAGAGAGAAGCATGAAAGAACTACAATCATCACTCTGAAGGGCCCTGATCTGGAGGAGGTGGTTGGTTGAAAAGATTAAAATAGCTATTAATCATAGTTATATTCGTGTTGACAGATTCAATTTGACCTCTAACCCAACCCATATCCTGCTGATATTGATAGTCCTGCTACTGAAGATGAGTATGAATCTGATCAAAACATTGATCAAAATGACTCTTAAGATGATCAAAATTTTGGACCATATCCTGAAAGATTTATCCACCAGTAGGTGCAGGTGGAGGTCTTCTCCTTTCCTTCTCAGTGTCACTACTTACTACATGTGGATCTCTATTAAAGATTACTCGAAATGATCTATCATTGTAGTAGACAGGCTCTTCTAGATTTTGAACAGGATGAGCTAATTCGTACTTCTTTTCCAAAATGTAGGACACAAGATGTCCTAAGGCGATATTCTTCTTTCTCTTGTGGGAGACATGGCCAATTTCAGAAAGTCCATACGTGTAGTCAATGATCAGTTGGGCTTCATCTATTGGTTGGTTAGTCATAATCAGATATGTCACTGTGAAAAGAAGAGGTGTAATATTTACTCGATCACTAACTTTAGGAATAATGGAAGTACGAAGAACATGTTGGATGATTCGGGAATTTTGGTTAAAAGTGGCCACCTTAGGTACATGACCTACTTCTCTAGTCCCTCTAAGAAATTAATTTATCACAGTTCAGTTAAAGTTGGAAGAAGAGGTCAAAGTATGAGCTCTAATCCCTTGAGTCCTTAAGTTTAAAAATATCCCCAAATCTTCTTTTGTTATTTCTACCTTCTTCTTAAAGATATAAGATCTAATCACATTTTGGTCAGAAGTAAAAGACATGTTTGCAAGGAAGTAGAGAAAGGTTTTCTTATTAAAGAAGTGGATTATAGTCAAAATAAGAGCAAATTGGGTAGAAGCAAAAAGGTCCATCACTGTAAATGTGAGTTGTTCTTGGAGAAGGACTATAGAGGGGGTGATTTTTGTGGATACGAACCTATAAAAGACTTCTCATTTTCTTTGGATAGAAAGTTCTCTTCTAAATTTCTAGAGGGAGGTCCCCTAGTTAGTTCCTTTGCTTGCCTAACTCTTTTGCTTGAACTAGCCATGGAGAAGATCAAGAAGATTAAGAAGTTTTTTGAAGTGAATGAAGTTTGATTTCTAAACCTTTCAATTTAAGGAAAAAATGAACGTTCATACAAACATAAATAATTTCATCCCGTACGATATTAGGTTGGTTCGTACATACAAAAATTTATTTCATATGGATAGAAGAATGAGTCAAAAAATGAAACAGTTTTTCATAAACATGCAAGTTATGAAGCATCCTTTCGTACAAACATTTAACTAAATAATTGTACAGACGAACATGTGTTCATCCGGGATGATCAACTAATTAAGATCATTTTATGATGGTTTAAAACGTCCCCCGCATTGAATTGCCACGTGTTTGTATGTACGAACTGAATGTTCATACGTATGATCAGAAATAAAAAAAACTAATCTTATCCATATAACCATCTACATGCATACATATGATTGAATACATATCATCCGGATGATCTTCATAATCGTACAGACAAACAGTGTTGAAAACTGAAAAAATTGCATGCAAACCGTTACAATCAACAGTTAATATGCTACATAATTCATCCCGTATGAAATTAATTTCGTAAAGACGAATGTCACACAAATTTTCATACCTTGATTCAAAAATAGAAATTTTGATGTGAAAAATATTTATAAGTATCAAATAAGAAAATTTAAATACAAACACGAACAAAAAACTAAACAACACATATGAAAAAAAATCGCAAAATAAAAAAAACACACTTAACAAAACACATCAATATTGCAGAAACCTTTATTTAGGCATTCAAAACAGTCACACAAAGCCTTGTTCTTAATATACTGAAAGTATCAAAGGCTAGTAGTTTTGTAAAAATGTCTGCAAGTTGATTTTCAGTTAAAACATGAATGAGCTTAATTTCTCCTTTGGATACATGATCCCTTATGAAATGATGCATGATGTTTATATATTTAGTTCTTGAATGTTGAATATTATTTTTAGAAATACAAATAGCACTAGTGTTATCACAATAAATGGGAATGGTGCATATTGTTAATCCTAAATCAATCAACTATTGTTTCAACCAAAGTAATTGTGTCAGATAACTTCCTAAGGTAATATATTCAGCTTCAGTAGTAGATAGGGCTATGGAATTTTATTTTCTAGTAGACCAAGAGACTAAAGAATTTCCAATAAATTGACATGTTCCATAAGTGCTCTTTCTAGCAAACCTACATCCCGTAAAGTCTGAATCTAAATATCCAATTATTTTAAATGAAGAGATAAACTTAGGATACCAAATTTCTAAGTTTTGAGTTCTCAAGAGATACCTTAAAATCCTTTTCACTGCTGTCAAATGTGATTCTTTTGGATCAGATTGAAATCTATCACATAAATAAATACTGAACATGATATCAGGTTAGCTAGCTGTCAAGTAAACTAAAGATCCAATTATTTTCCTAAATTTCTTTTGATCAATAAAATTTCCCTAAGGGTCCTTATCCAACTGAACTGAGAAACTCATAGGCGTACAAATAGGTTTAGCATTGTCCATTTCATACTTTTTGAGGATATCTTTAACATACTTTGACTGACTAAGAAATATACCCTCCTCAATTTGCTTAATGCTAAAGCCTAAAAGTAGCTCAAATCTCCCATTAGACTCATCTCAAATTCACTACTCATTGTTTTAAAAAAATTATCACAAAGTTTTTTATTTGTTGATTCAAAGATGATATCATCAATATAAATTTGTACAATGAGTATATCCTCTTCCAATTTCTTCAAAAATAGAGTTGTGTCCACACTTCCTTTTTAAAAAGATCTCTCAAGTAGGAAGGTGCTCAACCTCTCATACTAAGCCTTATGTGCCAGTTTCAATCTGTATAATGCGTTTTTGAATTTAAAAATTGTGGGCTCCAAAAATTTGGCCCCGGCTTCCCCGGCATGCTGATTGCTTTTCTATTCGGCAAGGGAGTTTTAACGGAATAGTTTCAGTGTAAATTTTGGAAGGCAGATGGCTTTATAGATAAGAAACTACCCAAAGTTTTTGCACTCCTTTTGTGAGGACTTTATGATCTGAGTTCTGGTTTCCTATAGGTGTAAGCCCCTATAGTTAATTACCCCTCTCGATAACGAGAGAGAACTTTCAATTAAGGCTAATCATCGATCAGATACATAGAGATACATGTTATATGGCATATAGTAGCAGCATCAGTTTGAATTTGAAAAATGGAGATTTGGGTTAGAATAATTTAGAAAGTTTGATATTTAAAATAGAAAATTTTACCATCTAAATTTCACCATCTCGCACTTAAAGCGGATGGTGGGGGAATGGATGATGGACCCGATCAAGATCCCATAGTTCTATCATCCTGGGCCATTGTGGTCCCTGGTCTACTCAGTTAGTGGAGGTAGTTGACCCAACCTGACTGGAGGATCCTTATCAGCAGTCATGGGTTGCTTCGTCCAAGGGTACTTTATAGACATGGGGGAATGTTTGTCTAAGGGGATAATTTTGAATCCACCTTAGCTAACAGAGAGCTTTATGCCATATTGATCATATCCTATTCATATCTCAAGGATTTGATGCCAATAAGGAGCATATTGGATCTGGCCATAACCGTTATTTTGTGGTGCCATTTGGTGGCAAAACCACTCGGTTCAGAGGGGCCCAGGTCATAACCGTTTATCCTGTGGTGCCATTTGGCGGCAAAACTGCCAGTTATAGGACTCGTACCATATTCTTATTGGTGAGAGAATGTTCGAGAATGAATCCTAGTGATATTTTCAACTAGGCATTAGCTCTTTATGAGCTAAAGTAAATTTTAATTTGTCCACCTCGGCAAACTATTGCGGAGGGTGGATAGATTTTGCTTTAAGTTATTGATGAATTTATTTCAGTTTTAAATATTTGGATTTGGAATTTTTGGGATGATTTTTGAATTTTTTGATTTTGGACTCTATGGAGAATGAACTTTTGGATTTTGAATGGACTTTTGGGAGGCATTTAAAAATATTTGTGAACACCTTCGGTTGAGATAGAAATTCAACACAGCCATCATCAGGGTGTTTGGAGGCATTTTTATTTGTAGCTTGAACCTTATCGACTTTGTCTGGCTGTCCACAAAGGATCAGGTTTCATAGGATTTACGCATTTGTTAGTGAATTCTATTGATTTTTAGATTTGAAGGCCTAATTTTAATGCATTAAAATAAATACACTGGTTATCATAACCTTATATCTATTTAATGGTTCAAATCTTGTTAACTCCTATTGATCCGTATAGAAGGATTGGGTTCAAACTTGAATTCACTTACTGGCCCGCAAAGCATCCCTAGACGTCATGTGTGGACCAATAACATGCTCACTGGGGCCCATGCGGGTGTTTGGGGGCATTTTATAGTTGTTTGTTGAACCTTATTGTCTCCTATTACTTAGGAGGATTGAGTTTGAATTCATTAACCCAAGCAGCATCCCTAGACGTCACGTAAGTACCAATAACATGCTTGTCAGGGCCCATGTGGGTGTTTGGGGGCATTTTATAATTATACCCTTTCTACTCCTATTTACATGTGTAGGAGGATCAGGTTCAAATTTAATAACCCGCACAGCATCCCTAGACATCATGTGTATACCAATAACAAGCTCGTTGGGGCCCATGCGGGTGTTTGGAGCATTTCATAATTATACCCTGCCTACTCCTTTTTATCTGCTTAGGAGGATCGGCTTTAAATTTAATAACCAGCGCAGCATCCCTAGACGTCATTGTGTACCAATAACATGCTTATCGGGGCCCTTGCAGGTGCTTGATTTTATACCCCCTTTTAGTTTATCTATGTGTATACAAACTACGGTGCATGTGTAGGGTTATTTTGAAATATTTGTGAATGCCTTATGTCCGCTTGCATGGATATTGTGGATCCGGTGGCAGGACGTTGTAGATTGTAGACGCCTTATATCTTTTTGTATAAGTGTTGCAGATCTGGTGACGGTTGTTCATAGATTATATGTAATATTCATAGCAGGGCTCCAGCAGAAGCTCATGGGATCTTGTATCTGTCACATTTTTCATGCACTCTATTGTGATATTTGACTCATGTAGTACATTTGCCACTATTACAAGTAGGCAAGTAGATGTATTCATTTACATGCTGAAATTGACTATAGGATATTGCATTCACTGAAGTCTTTCTGCATCTATCCATAAGTAGCATGTGTCACTTATATCAGTCTTTGTATAGAGCTTGTATGTATTGCAGATCTTACATCCTTGCTTGTAGAGGTCCAATATATCTGATTGATGTTGAATGATGGTAGACTACAAAAGCATTACAACATTCATTGGCTCTTATTACCTAGTTTGTAGGTGCTAGCACTTATTGTAGTATCATCAATCTTTACTTATAATGGATCAACATATTTTCTCAACATTGGACAATGATTGATTGTAAAGGTGTTGTGACATTCATCGCCTTCACTTGAGTTGTATTGCTTCTATGAAGTTCACTTGGATGAAATCACTTCAAACAAATTACATCGAAGCCCACAAGTCCTTAGCATATGCTTGTGTATGAATTGTCACAATCATTCATGCTTTTTATGGATTGTTCAAGCCAAACAATTTGCATGACCCTTCACTATAATTTGTGAGTGAATGATGCTAGAGATCACACAATATTCATTATCCTTGAACAAAACTTGTAGTTTGAAAGGGACTTCAATGTTTGGATGATAATTTCACTATGCATCTTGGGTCAATTGCTCGGCACCAATCATCTTCAATTCACCTTCAATCACTTAAGAGCATGATAGAGGTATATTGCTTTTATTCATGGTATTCCTCATTTTTGTTCAATGAATTTCTATTTAGGAGTGAGTTATGCCTTATATTAGAAACCAACTATCATGCTCCAAAGCGCTCATATGGATGGCTTTGCAATCAAGCCGTGCCTTCTTACAATTTTTCTTTTTGTATACTCACCAACATCTCCATTACAATTGAGATGATGATTGCAATTTTTCAATGTCCAAAAATTGCATGTCAAAGCATATGATCAATTTATACATGAATCTTTAATTTTATCATGTCAATATTCAAACTCAAGTCCAAGTTCAAAACATTGGAGCCTTGCTTCATGTTCAAATTCATCACATGTTCAAAGTCATTTGATTAAAATCCATTTGAGTCCAAGATGATTTCTTTGTTATCCAAAAATTAGTGTTTGAGATTAAGCTTGAGATCATTTATTTGGTTTTAAGCATCTTATTAATCATTTAAGTTTGGAATATGTTTCATGTAGTCCAAAATTAAGTCCCTTGCTGTCCATATAATGTTCAATATTTGTTAAAATCTGAGTCCGAGTTCAAGTCCAAGTTCTTGTCCACCATGCAAGTTCAAGTCAAGCTCAAGTTCATTTTTTTAAGTCTTTGTCTTATTTCAGACCAAAATTCGACAGCCTCCTGGCGTCTCCCCCATTTAGGAAAAAAATAAGAGGCCGCCTACCTGCCACGTCAATAAAGACGTGCACGATTGGTGTTTGTGAGACACTGCGGCGGTGAATTTTTTTTTTCATCCATCACGCCAACAAAGGCATGCATGGGGTTTTAAAAAGAATTTTTAAAAAAAAAGAGTTTTTCTTTCCCCCCTGCTCGGGGTTACTTATGAGTGACCTCGCTTTGCCATAGGTGTCGTACCAGGGACCCATCCCACCACGCGAAACAAAGGCGTGCATGGGCGGTTTTCCAGTCTGCCACAAACATTGAGAGCGAGAATCTGAGTTTAGAAAAATTCATACCTTTGCGGGGTTTTGGTGTTGGCACGTGGATCGAGGGGTCACTCGCCTACCTCATCATAGGTGTCACACTGGGTTCTCTCCTACCATGCTCAACAAAGGCGTGCATAGGTGGTTTGTCGGCCCGACACGCATGTCGAGGTAAAAGGGCACAAAAATTGAGGTGACACATTTTTTTGTATTTCTTTTTTTTCTCTCTTTCTTTCTTTTTTTTCTTTTATATATATAAATACAAGAACATCCAAGAATAACATGAATATGTAAGAATATTGAATTGCTTGAAACTACAGTGGTTGTCAAATGTGCATGCATCCATCCACAAGCCTCCAACACAAGTGCTAACTGATCATACTTGTATTGAGTAATGATCATAGATTTTCTGGAATGGGATGATTCTCCAAGGGCTGGCCTCAAAATGATAGCTTTGATCTTGGTATTCCAAGTAGCTTCCCAATGTGTTCCACCATTCGATCCATTGCAACATATAAATAGAACAAAAACTACCCTCTCCAAGTTCATTATCTTGAGAAGAATTATCTATTGTATTAGCAGTTGTTCCAAAATGAAACAGAGGAGGATTCATGTGTCTGTATTAACTGCAATATTTTTCACGTTGACTTCTTCGAATGAGTCCAAAAATCTTCTCTTCCTCCAGCATACAACATATAAGAAACACACCAATGGAAAAAACATATCATAGTGGACACCCACTATAGTAATTGCCTTTTTTTGTTGTGAGATTGCTTTGACACAGCTAGATTAGCCTTCAGCTCTAGAAATCCATGGAACATGCTTTTACTATGCTCTTCATTAGAAATGGAGTTCGCATCACCATCCTGAGATGGATGAGTTTTGCCCAAGACTTTTTGAATAAATAGTCCTAAAAATTACACGCATGCCATCAGATAGTATCGAGTATATTGGTTTCTCCACACATTTTGGAGCATGAAACAATAACATCTTTCTTTCACAGAACAGAACATCTTCCCCATGAGCAAACAATACGCTTGCTTAAGTCTCCATCTTTTCTTTTTTGGGTTTCACTGTTCTTTCTCCTCTGATTTTAGAGGCAAATAGGCGACAGATAGATAGAGAAAGAGGAAAACTATGGCAGCCTGGTCATGTCGGCTAGTTAAGGCAGGCAGAGGATTCAAAGTTGGGGCTGCTTGGGTTCAGCTGCAGCTCTGAGAAGGGAAGGCAAGAGATCGTGAGAAATGATCTGGTCGAGTCGGGGCCGAACAGCTCAGCTCGGCTGTTGAAGTGAGTTTATTGTGTGAAGAAGAAGGGAGGCGGGATAGAGCATGAGCTTGGTTGTCCTGTGGATTTGTAGTTTAGTGGTGCTTGATAGGGATGTAGATTAGAACAAGGGAATCAGTACTTGTGAGGTGGAGATCGGAAAGAGTGAAGGCAGGTGGGAAGATTTCACCTGAGTCTTTTTTTTTGTTGTTGTTGAAGGAGTTAGAGAAGGAAGATTTGAATAGGGGTTGTTCGGCCAGGATTTGGGAGGATTTGAGGAAAACTCCCTGGATCTTGGAAGCAGATTGGAAGCTTTGTGCATGTGGAGCCAATAAAAAGAAAAAGTCCCATAAGGCTTTATCTTCTCACATTTTTAACGAAGAAAAAAATTGAGCTCAATTGAGGTAAAGTCATATCACAGAGCTGACGGGAGAACCTATAGCAGCGGGAATTTGGGGATTCAGCCGGAGACTTGCACAGAGGTTTTCACTCAACGAGATATTTGGTTTAAATGAGATTAAATATTTCATTTGACTTTAATTTTCTTATCATATTAATAATAATATTTAATAATAAAATATTATTATTAACATTAAAATTAAGTCACAATAATAACACAGTAATAATTTTTTCGATAACATCTCGATTTGAGTGCAATTTCCTCAAAATATGTGCAATTCCCTTGAAACTCATGTCAATTTCATCGAATATTGAAATAAAATAAATTGATACTACGTTTAAGATATTACCAATGTCTCGGTTACAACAGCGCAGTCCATTTCGTGATCGAATGTCATTTCGTCGTCGTCGAGGCTAATTTCCTTTGTAATGCTTGCCTTCGCGGGATCACCCCTTTGAAATTTGTAACACCACGTTAAATGATCTAATTTGATCAAATAAAATACAGACTCTTAATGTTGACGATGTTCTGGACGCAACGGCACCATCCATTTAGTAATTAGCCATCATGTCATCTCTGTAGAGCTGAATTTCCACAATATGCGCATCCTTGCATTATATTGGGATTACCTCAAGATATATGACACCAATATGGGTGCTTCAAATTGAATAAATAAAAAAACTGTAGTTTTTAGAGGTTGACATTATTCCGGAAGCAACGGTGAAGTCCGTTTGTCAATCCGACATTGTTTGATCAGCCTTGTGCTTTAGTTTCGGGTGTCAGTCATCCCTTTTGACCAGTCTCGTCCGATTCAATTGTGAGGGGCCTCGACCAAATAGAATTTAGTGTCCTGATCGTAACAATGCCATCCATTTAACAATCAGGAGTCGTTTGACCCTTCAAGTGACATGCGACGCCACGGTGCATATTGCTTTAATCACCAGTTTGGGTCCTTTCTCACGTGGTTTGAGGTATAGGGGTCAACAAAAACATGATTTATGCGTTTAGAATTCTCAAAGCTTGTAGATTGTTCCACATAAATATCATCTTAAATTATCCCATTTAAAAAACAAATCCCTAATTGCTTCAAGTCTAGCTACACGGGAAAAAGTCTCCTCAAAATCAATCACTTCAATCTGATTATACCCCTTAGTCACTGATCTAGCCTTATCTCTAATGACTACTCCTGAGTCATTCATTTTGTTCTTTAATACCCACTTAGTTCCAACTTCACTTTAATCCTTTGGCCTTGTAGTTAATTTCCAAACTTTATTTCTTATAAATTGATTTAATACTTCTTGTATAGCTAATATCTAAAATTTATCTAAAAATACTTGATCAATATTTGTGGGTTATATCATTAAAATAAAGGCTGAATGATTAATTTCTTTGTTTAGTCCATGCCTAGTCCTAACACCCTCACAAGGTTCCCCTATAATCAATTCCTTTAGGTGATCTTTAGACATCTCCAATCTCTAGGCATTGGGTTTTAATTTTTCCAAATTTTCTTCTAAATTTATTTTCTCAATCTTTTGGGAGTCACTTTATATCTCATCCTCTTCAACTATCGGCACTTTCAAACTTCCAGAATCATCAAATACAACATGTGTGGTCTCTTCAATTACCAAAGTTCTTTTATTGAATACTCTATAAGAATTTCCAACACTTGAGTATCCTATTAAAATTCCTTCATATGATTTTGGATCAAATTTTCCTAAGGAAAATTTTTTATTGTTATATATGAACACCTTACATCCAAAGACATGCAAATATGACAAATTAGGTGTTCTTCCCTTTAGTAACTCATAGGGTGTTTTATTTAAGTTTGATCTAACATTTACCCTATTCAGAACATAACATGTTGTGCTAACCGCCTCAGCCCAAAAAATATTTATGAAGTGAATATTCTGCCAACATGGCTCAAGTGATTTCAATTAATGGTTTATTTTTCCTTTTGACTACCCCATTCTGCTGAGGGGTTCTAGGTGTAGAAAAATTGTGATCAATCCCTTTCTCCTTACAAAATTCCTCAAATTTTTCATTTTCAAATTCTCCCCTATGATCACTTTGAATTGTCAAAATCTCGCTTCCTGGTTTCCTTTGAATCCAAGTCAAAAAATTTCTAAATTCTTCAAATGATTCACTCTTATGATATAGAAATCTAACCCATGTGAATCTCGAAAAATCATCCACAATTACAAATCTGTATACCTTTCCTCCTAGACTTACAGTTCTAACTGGTCCAAAAAATCATATGCAATATCTCCAATGGTTTACTAGTTCTAAGATCCTTATTGGACTGAAAAGATGACTTCACCTATTTTTCTAATTGGCATTCATCACAAAGGTGATTGTTAGTAAAGTCTAGTTTATGTATACCTCTCACTAAGTTCTTTTGGGTAATCCTCCTAAGATTTTTCATGCTAGAATGACAAAGTCTTTTATGCCAAAACCATGACTCATCAGAAATAGTTTTTAAGTAAAAAATAGTATGAGTTTTGATGCAGTTCAAGTCTAGCATATACATATTATTTACCCTAATACCATTCAAAATATCAGTACCATTCAGGCTTAATATGCAGCTAGTAGAAAAAAATTTTACATAATAACCTCTATCACATAGCTAAATGATAGTCAGAATATTATGCTTTA
Organism: Dendrobium nobile; assembly: GCA_022539455.1. Classification (NCBI taxonomy): domain Eukaryota; kingdom Viridiplantae; phylum Streptophyta; class Magnoliopsida; order Asparagales; family Orchidaceae; genus Dendrobium; species Dendrobium nobile. Next base: position 15,515,446 of record CM039721.1, on the reverse strand, counting down.
AGCCTTCTACTAACAAAACATTTTCTATAAACAAATTTTTTAAGTTCCCAATTATACTTGACTCTACCACATTCCTTATGGTGTTATCTCCAATTAGAATCTTGCCTCCACTCCTGGCTTCCAAAGATATAAATTATGCAGGATCTATAGTCATATGCTTTGAGCAACCACTATCCAGGTACCATATGCTCTCATGAGATTTTGTGTGAGAGCGATCCTGCAAAAATATCAAATATTCGACTTGGGAAACCAAACAAGTTTGGGCTCACATTTTTGTAAATTATAAACAGATGCATGTATGTTATGTCTAGATTTATTCATCTTAGGTCTCCACACCAAATGAGTTTTCTTATCCAATGTACAGGTGTGTGCTATTAGTCCAAACAATCCGTAATTAAAGCATTTGACTCTAGTAAATGGGTTTTTTAATCTTCTATAGTATTTTTGTCTATTCAAGGATTGCATAAATTTAGGATACAAAATAGGATTAGTGAAATCTTCAAGTCTTGAGGGATCCTATTATCTTCGAGAGCTTTTATCTTTAGTTTATAAAATGAATTCATATCTTCTAATATACGATTTGTATAAATTTTGCTATCAGATTCATCCTTAAAATCTTTAAATTCTTTTTCAAGTTGTGCATAAGATGATTTTAAATTTTCATGATTTTTATTCAAATTGTTAAAATCATCAAGTAATTTCATGTGGTTTTTATTAATTAAAGCATGATCTTTCCTAAGGATCTCTTGTTCTCTTTGTAGTTTATGTAACTCTAAGTTCAGAATAGCATGCATTTTTTTTAATTTCCTATATGCAACATGTATGCGTTTAGAAACTTCTAAAAGTTCATTGTAAGTAAAGTCAAATACCTCTTCTAGATCTAACTAATCAAGATTATCGGCCATCAAACATAGATTGGTGACTTCTTCCTCCTTTTTAATTTTTGATGAGTCTGAAGATGAGTCCGCCAAGAAAGTTTTTAGAATTTCTTCTTGCCCTTTTTCACTATTAGTTTCTCCTCTACCTATTCCTTGCTAGGAGTGGCTTTAAGTTTTAGGCATTTTTATTTAATGTGTCTAGGTTTCCTACACTCATAGCAAATAACATCATTTGAAACCTTAACATTCCTATTGAACTTACCTCAATTCCATTGCTAACATCTCTTTTGCTTCCTCTTCAAAAAGTTTCTGAACTATTTAGTCATTAGTATAACGTCATCTTCATCCTCAAGTTGTGATAGATCACTCTCCGGCTCCTCCACTTTAAGTACTATGTTATTCTCCCTTCATGATTCACCTGCATCAATCTTTCTTTGACTCACTCCTTACTCATAAGCAATTAGTGATCTGAGAAGATTGTTAATGAAGCAAATATTTAAATCCTTAGACTCTGTAATCATAATTATTTTAGCATTATATGTAGTAGGCAAACAACGAAGTATCTTATTAACCATTTCAGCATTCGTTAGTTTCCTACCCAATGCATGTAAAGAGGTGACTATTTGTGTGAATCCTGTGTACATGTTAGAAATGAATTCATTAGGTTTCATGCAAAATAATTCATAGTCATGCAACAAGATATTAATTATGGATTGTTTAACTTCATTAGTCCCTTCATATGTTATACAAAGTCTATCCCATATGTCCTTTCCACTCTTGCAAGTGGAAACCTGCATGCTATCTTCTGACCTAAGTGCATAAAAGAAACTATTTAAATATTTAGCATTTAGTTATGCTAAGTCACTTTCTTCTATTGTCCCATCCACAAAGGATGTTTCTATTCTAATTCCATCAACTAGTCTAGTTGGTTTTATATACCCTTCTTGTACTAAAATCCACATGCGAAAATCAAGTGACTCTAAAAATGTAGACATGCATATTTTCCAAAAATTAAAAAAGACATTATCAAACAAAGGAGGTCTTATGATCGAATATCCTTCATGTGTATTTTGGTTTTCGAATGTAGCCATGGTCGTTAATCAAAAAGTAGTCTAAACTTATGATTTTGAAACTAAGCCCTGATACCACTTGTTGAAACTTATTAATTATGAATTAGGTTGTTAGACCTAAGCTTATGCCCCAAAAGACTAACCAGGAGGGGGGGGGGGGGGGGGGGGTGAATTGGTAATTTAAAAAATTCTCCCTCTTTTAAACTGATTAAATTTTTAGTGAAATTTTAAAAATAATATTTTCAACCAAAGATAAAAAAAATAGTAAAGTGAAAAGCAACGGAAAATAAAAGACATAAAATTTATAGTGGTTCGATCAAACATGACCTACATTCACTCCCTAAAGTCTCCCACTTTAGGTATTGCATTATTACCACAAGTGTCTCTCCTTTTGCCCCCACAGCAAGGTGGATAAGCCTTCACAAAAACTCTCTTCCACCATTACTCAGTGCAGCAGAGAATCGTTATCTTTTTAGACCCTCCAAGTATTGGAATAGAACCATCGTCCTTTTACACCCTCCAAGTGTTAGCAGAGAATCGTCAGCTATTCACACTCTCCAAGTGTAGGTAGAGAACCTTCATCCTTTCACACTCTCCAAGTGTAGGCAAATAAACCTTCAGCTATTCACACTCCTCGAGTGTTGACAGAGAATCGGATCTCCTTGAAAGATCTTCTCACGAGAAATCTAGAAGGACAAGAGAAAAAGTGAGTAATCATAATCACAAACAGAGATCCTTACCTTTGAATAATCAAGTGAACCCTTCATGCTCCAATAATAAGAACTCTCCTTCAAACAGTCTCTCTCACTCTCTCCTTCAATCTCCCTTCAATATGCACGAAGACTAATAGACAAAAAGATTGCTTGACATTTTTAAGTGACCCTTTTATAAGAAAGACTTGAAAAATCATCAGAAAATTATAAAATTTCAATTCTGTATGTTCATGATTGTCCCGTATGATCCATTTTCGTGCGTACAAATAGTGTAAAAATTGTTTCGTACGACCTTAATGTGCATTGGTATGAACTACCTTCATACCTGATCATCATCCCGTACGATTATGGTTTGTCTGATACAAATCATTATTCCCAAGGTTTATTGGGAAGAAAATGCAGGACGGATCACAAGTTTAAAGAACAGAGGACATTGTCCTAGGATGAAGGAGTAAATTTGTCTGGATGAATAGTTCAAAGTAAGATTCTAGAGGACATTGTCCTGGGACGAATAGGATAATTCGTTTGTATGAATAGTTCAAAGTGAGATTTTAGAGGACATTGTCTTGGGATGAATATTATAATTCATCTGGATGAATAATTCAAAGTGAGATTCCAGAAGATATTATCCTGGGACAAACAGGATAATTCATCTTGACGAATAGTTCAAAGTGAGATTCCAGAAGACATCATCCAGGGACGAACAGGATAATTCATCTGGATGAATAAGAATTAGAAAAATTCTTTCAAACCTTATGTTTGTTCCATTGCTCTTTGAGGAGTATAACTAACCTGATCATCCCGTATGAACATGGTTCATCCTGTACGATAAGTATATTAAAATTATGAATTTGAAAGCTCTCCCCCGATATGTGTGTGCTAAGTTACTTAATTACAATCACACTCTCTCGGACTCAAGTAAAAGAAAAATACAGACTCTAAGTTACAAAATATTTTAAGAAAATCTTGATTTGAAGTCTTGAACAATCTGGAGTATGATTTTTTTAAAATGTTAGTACACACAAGAACCAAAAACAATTCCTTCCAAAATGTGTTAGCAGAAAAATAATAATCAACACAATAGTATTTGGAATCATCAAAACATACAAGTTGAAATAATGTAAATCATGCAAAGCTATGAAGCAACTCTCTCAAGATGATAGATCCTCAATTAACATTAAAATCTCAAAATATAAATTTAGTGACATCCTAAACCTCCCAGATTTTTCTTGTATTTTTTAGGAGCCCTTAGACCCCTTAATTAACAAATCCTAGTTTACCCATTAATTAGGGCCTCGATAACTTTAAAAAGTTGTCATAAATTCATTTCAACTTAGAAAATTATTTGTAATATCTCAAACTATTCATAATTTAACCCTTAATCTCAAATAATTATGGTCCCTTAGATTGATTTTAATAAGGACCTTAATTTAATTTTGATTTAAATATACTTTTTTTGGCCTTATTAAATATTTAAAAAATTATTAAAAATTTCAAAATTTCTTCAAACACTTGGAAACACTTCCTTATGTCAATTCTGACTTTTGGGGGTGATTCTAATTAGTTTGAGCTGATTTGGATCAAAACCCTTAAGGTACCACTATATTAAAGAATTTTGATAATTCATTAATTGCCTAAAACTTCTAAAATTCATAACTCTGCCCAAAAAACTTCAAATATAGCAAACTCAAAGCCTAATTACTCCCTGTAAGCCCTAATGTTTAACTAAAATTCTAGAACTTCTAAACCCAGCCTATTTATGAAAATGATCTTTTGGACCCCCTTAACCTAGCACATAGGAGGACCCAAATCCTTCCAAAATTGGCTAATATAATTTAAACTTCTAAGATCACTACCAAAAGAATTAAAAGGGATCAATAAACTAAGTTAACTAAAATTGATCCCAATTTATTAATATTTAAATTTTAATTAAAGTTTCTCTATTTGGCCTTCAATAAACTTAAACTCTATACAACTTGAAGTAATTTCCTTGCATATGACCTATCCAAAGCCACACAAGCCTACTACACACACATAAGTTTTCTAGGGCACAACTTCTAGCTCTAGGATTAGTGCTGGTGCTTTATTTCTTTTCCTACATTTTATGATGCAATTGTGTGTGGCACGAGTGCTGATTGATTTCCCTTATTTATTGTGATTGATGTGATGCTTATTTCATTATTATATTTTCTATGCTTTGATTATAATTGATGTGTGTGTTAGACTTCTCATGGGCTAGGGCCACTTTTATACTAATCCAATCTTAGAAAGGTGGCCACGCTTATGCAGCACTAAAATAAAGGGGGCAGTAATAATTAAAAGCTTTATGACTAACACTATTTTTATAGATACTCCAGAGACTTCTTAGCCCCCCACTTTAAAATTAAAAGAGTATGGCCAAGCATGTTTACCTTTTATGAATAAAATATTAACTGCTTGGGATATGATATATGAACTGCTTATGATTTTTATTAGGATTACCATGCATGAGTTCGAGTCTAGATTTTCTTTTTTAAAATATAATGTAATTTGATATATTAACTTGTGAAGGTCCTTAAAAGTTTGTCATTTCAAGCACTTAGTACCCAAAGAGAATAATAAAGGCCCTTTATAGGGAATTTCATAATCATTTGGCTGCCCTTTTCGGAGGACGAACCATACAGAGCTCAAAGGAGAGGATCCGAAGGAAGATGAGCCATAGGAGGATGATCCACTTGAAGATGAAATGCCTAGCTTTTAAGACTTGTGTCATTCATTAAGATTAGAATATAGGTTATTATCGGTGGAGCCTAGCCACCATTACTTTTTTGCTGACCCTGGGTTATATTTATACGGCACTTATCGTGGACTTTCTCACTTTACTTTTTTATAGAGTTATATTGATGTGTTTACTATTAATTACATAATAGAACTAGCCTACTTTTTTTAATTTTATTTCTTACATATGCTTAGCCTATTTGTGCTAGGCTTTTTAAGGACTAAAACCTTTTCTACTCATAATTAACATTCAAAATTTTAAGGTTTAAATAACTTAGAAACTTAATGACCCATGAAATAGCCGAAATCTTTCAGGGTCACATGCATATTATTGCATCCTTTGCTCTCCCTCATAATAAGACACCTCCCTGCCTGCGGATAGAGTCCGGATAATCTGGTCTATGAGATTGCCAGACCTATGGAGGCCCAATTTTTTCTAAAAAATTATTTTATATAAGCCTATTTTTAAAATCTTATGAAAATTTGATTTGAAACCATTTCAACTAGCATATATTATATTAGAAACTGATCTAATTAAAACTTTAATTGTATTAGCTTTAGGAGCATTCACCCTATATAAGTCCAGGGCCAATTAGGAAACTCTCTAGACATCGGCCCTACTTTAAAAAACTAAATTGCCTACCCCATCTTTCATAAAGACTAGACTACATGGATATTGTGCACTTAGGTGGTTAGCTAGCTTTCCTTTTTAGGTAGGATATAAGCCCATATGCATTAGCTAGGACATGGATGTTAGTGTTGGAAAAAACACTAAACCCACCTTAGATTTGAGGTTCAAGGCTACTAAATTTGGGTCTCATAGTATGCCTCATTGGTAGATAAGTCTCCCTTTCTTTGAGAGCTATAAATCCTATTTATCCATGTCACATAGATGATGCTACTTATTTTCCCTCTGTATGTTTTGAGTATATGATTATCTTCCTATAATGACTGCCTTAGTCTCTCCGGATGCTGTGTGAACTGTATATATATCGAATAAGCCGACTTAAGCCCTTTCTTTTCTTATAAGTAGGATATTTTAGTCTCCCTTTGTGTGCCAATCCCTTGTCTGAGAAGAATATTGTTGGATCCTTAAGCGAGAGTTTTCTCTAGCCCTAGGCTTGAGATGTAATTGATCACGGGGGCTTGCATCCATGGGAAATGAAACTCCACCATCAAATAAAGCCCACTCAAGTTGATGTATCGGGTGGGGGAAACTCATTATTTTGATCAGGTCGTATATATTACTACCCATCAAGGTGCATTGGCGAGAGCTATTATCCTCAATGGTTAGTCATATGTACGATCTAATCTGCCCTCCCATTGGCCTGATTATGAGGATTGCAGAGGTCTGCGATCATTTTTATCCCTCAGGGTGGTGCAGTTGTATACCCTCTACACTATGCTGCCATGAGCGATGTCCTTTTGGAGGTCTACAGAGATCCATTAAAATACTCTTGTGATATCTATCTCTTGTACTTCCTTGCTATCAATAAATATGAGTTTATTACAATTCTACTCCTTGTCTGGCTAAATTATCTTATTTTGGATTAAAGGTGTAAGTATCATATGCGGTACTGATGAATTCATGCATTCCTTAAATGATTAAAAATATATTTTTAATATTACCAGATCATTATTAAATGCATATAGTATCCATATATATAGTTAAAATTAGGTGCAATGTTGGGTCTCGAAAGTGGGAAGACAACATAACCAAGATTATAAAATTACTGTGCATCGTGAATAGGTGTAGTATTGTATGAAATGTACTAAATTCTTAAGTAGATGATATAACTGTAGGAAGTCAATAGACATCCTTTGTTCCAACAAGCTTGATAGACATCTGTGGATGCATATATTATAAATAACATCACAATTAAAAGAGATTCATTAGGGAAAATATATTATTTGCATTCATCAATTCAAAATATTATATCCATATAGTATATTCATTATCTTTATCAAATTTGTGATTGAATCTACACAACATTTATTTTTTATTGAGTAGTATAATTATTGTAATCTTAGTGGACAATACTAGTGTTTGCAAGTGAGCACATCTTTCTCGATGGATCGATACTCGACACTATCACTATATTACTTGATTTGACACTCATAATTATGTATATTAATCAGGGATTTTATAATTTTTATATATCAAAGAAAAACTAAGAATTGCTAGGATCCCTAATTAATTTTATGATTTGATAGGTTACCCCACTAGCCCCATCAACAACCACTAAAAATCTTGGTTCAACAGAGATAACAGTTGATTTTATAAGATTTACTTTAATGGAGATTTAATTAAACCCTGAGTTGTAATTAGGGTTAATTTGATTGGAATTTGGTAGATCATTTATTTTTAAATAATTTTATATTAAAAGTATAATTTAATATAATTCATTATATATTTTTATAATTTTTATTTAATTTATTATAAATTTTAGAAATTTCAAGCCTAAAATTGTGCCTGATCTTAGGTTTGGTAAATTAAGATGCTTAGGGACCCCTAATTAAAAAAAATTAAATTCTAAGGTTTTTAATTTCACTAAGTAAGCTAGGTTTAAATTTCAATCATATTGGATTTAAACTAAATTTCCTAGAATTTTTCCAAGTTTACTTGACCTAACCCAATGTTTAGTTACCTAGGTGTCTTTAGATTTTATCAAGGCTTTAACTTAATTATATCTAACCCACAAAGAAAATATACAAACCATACAAAACCTAGACTTAAATGATCTATAAATTATTAATAATAATATTATAAATATTGAGATCAAATAATTAAGGTATTTAGAAAAGTTAAATTATAATAGTAGAAGATTCAAACATGGTTGAGAAAATTGTAAGATGTTGGAAATGTCCAATATTTAACTCCCTCTAAATTTCAAACCAAAATGGATGAGTATTTTTGAAGTAATTAAATTAAATCAAATTGCATTCAATGTCAAATTAATTCATATAAACTTATCAAATTTAACAATTTTATTTTTAAGTTATAAAGCTTTCTCCCCTAAATTTAGAGCAGTAATTTCTACAAATTGGCCCAGTAAGTGATTTATTGGGATTTTTGGAAGTTAAAGTGTTTAAAATACATTTAAAATTTTATATAAACCATTTATATAAGTAGTATAGATGTGTCATGGTCTTTCTAGATAGCAGAGTTCGTTGGAGGGTAAAAAGTGTTAAGTGTAAATTATGTACTTTTTATTATCTAAAAAATTAGTGAAAATGTGGTATTTTAATAATATTATGCAAAATTATTTTGTAAAAAAGGAAAAAAATTCATAAGTATTGAACTAGCATTATAGCGCTACATCTACTAGAGTCGTAGCATCTACAACACCTCAGCATTAGATTAGAAAATAACTGCTCCAGAGCCTTTGAAAAATTGGCAAATAATTCAACACGCTAATGGAGCCAAGGTTAGCGTCATAGAGCTTTATAGTGACACATCATAAAAAATCAGCATCGTAGCACTTGAGTCTCAAGAATTTGAGTGTCGGAGCGCTGTGCATTGCAATGTCATTGTGCTAGATTGCATATTCAAGAATCGCAGCACTAAACTACTGTTGTCTCATGGTGTGGCAGTTGATGAAAGATGAAGAGACACTGAATCAAGGGAACAATGTATTAGTTCGATCAATAGACGCACTGAGTAAGCATTATAATGTAGTGGAACAACTCAATAACACTGAGGTGCTCGTATATCTTATAATGCAGCAATCCCACTATGTCAGCCATCATGACACTTGAGCCTATTTTTATACTTAGTATAAATAATTTTTAGTTTGAAAATTGTGGAAGTTCTATCATAAATAGTTTGAAGTTATACCTTTTTATAGTGCCACCTTAAATTCAAGTCAAAGGGAGGCTAGGGACAACCAAAAGACTTTCTTTGAAGATCATAATCTATCTTTTTGTGAGAAATTATACATTTAGAGGATAAAGTACTGTGGAAATTAAATTTGAAATATTCCCGTAACATTTTTCTTTTCTCTTGTATCTTTCCTTTATACAAAAAATAAAGATGTTTTTGCTTTGTATCTTTATCATATCTGGCTAATTTCTTAGTTTTGGGCTAATGCTATGAATACATTGAAAGTAATAATGTAGAATCTTATGCATTGAATGAAATTATGAACATTTTAAATATCCTCCATTCTTCATTTAACACATACAATGGTCATGTGTATAGTTAATATCTAGTGTGATATATTACCTCGATAGAGGAATAGTAGAGCAAGTAGGAGTATTGGAATGGAAGTGTGGATTGCTTAGATATAGTATATTAAGCCTTCTAAGATCTATGTAAACATTAGAATTATAGGAAGCCTATAAATCTTCCATTTCACACAAACAAGGTTGGCAGAGATGTAGGGATGAATATAATCTGATCCACATCAATATTTAAGAGTCTCATTAGAAAAGCTTTATTTTTTTACTTATATTAGTAAAAAAAAAAATTAAAATTGGGTACCATGTTTATCTTTTTGCTTTCTCTATAAGTGGAAAAATCCAAAACCAATTATTTTTGTTTAGTAGGATAGATCTTACATATGTAGTAGATAGTAGTAATTTATTTATAATCTTGCATAACACTATCATATGTGATAAACCATCTCTCAATTAGTTTATTACCTAATTGACACATATACTTGCATATTTAGTGGGTAATATATATCAAAGAAAATATAAACTTTAATTTACTCTAAGGCATATAATATTTCTTATACTTCTTAAAAAAAAGTATTAAAAAAAATATTTCATGCACTTCTTCAACTATCCAATCCACACATCAAGTTTTTGGCGCATTTGCGGTGTAAGTAACTTACATGTTGTAATTTTAAACTATATTTTTTAAATTAATTACATATTTAAACCTATTTATATCCTTTATCTTTATTTTACAATTTTTGTTAAAAGATTTAAGAAAGAATAACTATTATTTTATAGTTTTAAAAATGGCCTCACAATGTTTTACCCGATTGGTTGGATATGTTGAGATTTTATAATGGACTGGTAGCATCCCTTAGGTTGATTATTGATGCTTTAGCTATATTATCTTTAATGTCTAAGCTATTTGAGGAAGCTTGAGAATTAGCTGAGAAATGACTAGAAATAAGTTTTAGTGGCCATCTGATAAGGTGAATCCCAAGAGAGTAGCTGGAGTTTATGAATCAGATGCATTATCAATTCTTGTTATTTATATAGTAATTATTTCTAAATCACCAGATACTATTGGAGTTAGTTTAAGATTATGATAACTTAAATAAATGGAAGAGCATGATTTGAATTTAATTTTAGTTAATAACATTGGGATTGAGAATGTGTATGTCATTGGAAGACAAAACAATCCCAATTCTAAAACTTACAATTCAAGTTGTAGGAATGACCATAATTTTAGTTATTCTAATAATATTATTAGCTGTAACAATTAGGGGAATCTAAGTCAATTAAATCCAAGAGGAAATTTGAATAATCCTTAGCAACATGTAGTAAACAATATACTTATTTTCCACAAGTTTTAATCAAAATAGTCAATTCAGAGATAGGATGACACCCTTGGAAGAGGTAGTGATTTAATTGAAAACATAATTGCAAAGTTAAGCTTCTTTAATTAAAAACTTAATAAATTAATTAGGACAACTAGTAATCTCTTTTTGTAGCACACCCCTTGAATCATTGTAAGCAATACTGAAATTAATCTAAAGGAGAAAGGGAAGGAGCTTTGTGTGGACTACATGAGAAGCGGTAGTGATGCATCCAAACAAAAATGGTAAATCTTTTTAAGTTTGGTTCAAGACTATAAATTTTGTATTATTTGAGAGGCAACCCAATTCTATTATTTTTTTTAATTATTTATTGGTTTGCTTATGAGTTTTTTAGTTTATACTGTATGTTTTAAAATTTATAAAAATAACATATGTATTTTTTGTTAAGACATTAAATTTAATTTTTGCCTAATTATAAATTTTTTTCGAGCAAAATTTAGGGTGCTAAATTTGAACTAGCACCATATTGTTAAGACTATGAGTGTCATGGCTTTTGCTTGTGAAGCGTTGTAGCTTTCAAACTTTACATTTAAATGCTAAAGTCTTAAGAAAATCAATTGAAAATAATTTCACACTATAGTCCTTAATAACACAGCAGTGCTCTATTACAATTATGAGTGTTACAATGTTATCCTCTTAAGTACAGTAGTGTTAAGTTTTATATATCTACTGTAAAACTCATAATGCATTCAATGGTTAATACATTAATATCATTTATTATGAAGTTTTACTAAGCACCATAGTGTTTCCAACAGCGTTATAGCTTTAACTTAAAATCATAATTATGTGTTGAAGCACCATGATGATAGTATATATTAACACCATAGCTCTTTAACATGTCAAATGCCAAAGGATTTCTCTAGTCGAAAATCATCATTTCATTTTCTAATGTCATAGCCTTAATGCCATGCATGCCATACTACTATTGTGCTTGTTGATTTGATTATTTTGTCATTTTGTCTCCTTTAGTGCCAAAATACTGCTCTTTTGTGTTGGGCAATGTTCATTCTATAAAAATATAGAAATGGTTTGAATTTAATTGTCATTTCATCAAACCCCCTTCTCCTCTACGTTTTCTTTATTTTCTTTGTTGTTTATAATTTAGTTTAGCAATGGCCCAAAAATATTTTGCAAAAAGAAGAGACCCATTTCTACCTATGATAAAAATCACTTCATATTCAGTGAAGATGAAGAACGATATGCTGGCGATTTTGTAACCATGCAGTTCATTCTTGAATGAGGATTTATAAACATAGGTGGAGAGGTAATACATATGATTATGAACCAGGGTTGGGAAACTCTTTGTGAAGAAACCTTTGTTTCCATTATAAATTTTGTCCTTGAGCTTTTTGCCAATGCAAAGGATGCTCAAAATAACAAATGTTATGCCCTAGATAAGTGGGATTCATTTGATCTCTCGGCTATTAACTGACTTTATGATATGGAAGATGGTGATAAATATGGCTTCAGTTTAGTACCCATTGACCATCAAGAGATTTTGAGACAAGTTTGTGAACCCTGGAGTTGGGCTGTTTGGAAGTAAAGTGGTTGTAAGGTAATTAATTTTCTAGCTATCCCATTTGACCCAAGTTTTTAAAGCATGAACTTATTTTTTTAATACTCATCTTTAATTGAGTAGAAACATTTGTGATGTCATTAGGGGCAAGGTTGTATTAAATTATTCTATTCAAGTGTGGCACCCTACTAATATTGGGATGCTTATTCGTTCATCTCTTATGTATATCATTAGTAGCACCACTTTGATAGGTTTAGTTCACATTGCTCTAATTAATGATCTTTGTATTGTTGCTAGTGTTAGAGAAGATCTGGTTGACAAATTTTTTCAAATTTCTTCCCTCACTAAAAGAAAATAAAGAGCTCTAAAGACTAGTTGTAATGGAGGCTAGACCCAAAGAGCCCAAGTTGATCAATAGACCATTAGTAGAACTGTCAAGCTTCTGAATACTCTTGGTGAGAAGGTTGTGTACTTGAGGGAGACATTAGATTGAGTCACTAATTTTTTTGTTGAGAATAGGAGTTTGTAGGATCACTACTCTAGAATGCAAGAAAAAAATTACCAATATATAATTGAATTAAATGAAGCTTTAGTGAGATTGTTCAGAATGAGCTCCTTCATTGAAAATCACGACCATCTTAATTTTCTTACTACTATGGAGTACCAATATTTCATTTGGACCTAGCCTAATGATGATGATGAGGAGGAGAAGGATAAAGAAGATGGATATTCTGAATGATTATGGGTTATCATTTTCTTTTCTTTGTTTAATTATTCACTTTTTTGCTAGAGAGACAGAGAGAGGAGAGAGTGTTTGATGTTGTTATTGTTGTTTGTAGTTTTCTTTCTTTTATTTATTTTTGAGTTATTTGCTTTGGAGGAGATCCTCATGATGATATAATTTGATGGATGACTATGATAGCCATTATTGATGCATTATCAGTGAGTGATTAGACATTATATTTTGAGAATAGTGCTTCATGCACTACAATTATCTCTATATCTCTATTAGTTTGTATTTCATTGCCTTGAAGCTTTTTTATTATTTTAATGAAAATGCAAGTTATTTTCTTTTTATGCATCAAGTTATTTTAATTTTTATAGTTTTAGTTATTCTTGTTTATATTATTTTAGTTCCATCAATCACATTTAAATAAACTTTTCACACATGTTAATTGCTGAAATCTTTTCAGCATTTTTGTACTTAGTTTTTAAGAGTTCTACCATAAATTGTGTGGGATTATACTTTCTGTAGTTCCCCCATAGAATCAAGTCAAAGGGAGGCTAAGAAAGAGTAAGATACTTTCTTTGAAGATCTTAGCATATCTTGGAGTGTGCACTCTTACATTTGGAAGAGAAAAGTGTGTAGAGAGTACATTTGTACTATTTAGGTGATATTTTTCCTCTTCTCATGTATCTTCTCTTTTATGTAAAAAATGAACATGTGTTTTCTTCTATCTTTATCATGTTTAGATAATTTTTAAGTTTTGGGCTAATGTTGTGAACACATTGGAAGTAATAATATAGACTCTTGTGCCTTGAATCAAATTATGGATGTTTTCAATATCACATATTCATAATTTAATGCATATAATTATCATGTGTGTAGTTAATTTCCACTGTTATATATTGCCTTGACAGAGGAATATTGGAACATATAAGTGTGCTAGAATGGAATGCTTGCATGCCTAGACATACGATGTTAAACTTTCTAGTTTCTATGGAGACAATTAGAATTATAGGAAGCATATAAACCTCCCTTTCAGCCCTATAATCCTGATAGAGATCTAGGGATATATTTGCTCTAATCCATGTCAATATTTAAGAGTCTCATTAGAAAACCTTTACTATATTACATGAATTAATCCTAAAAAATTATTTATATCTTGTATCTCATTAACTTTTTACTTTTACTTGTAAGTGGCAGAATCTAAAATCCTTGATTTTTATTTAGTAGGCTAAATCTTGTATCTATAGTACACATTAATAGTTCAAATGCAATTTTTGTAGAATAAATCCTTATGGGATCAATACTCTCTCAATCACTTTATTATTTGATCGAAAAATATCCGTTTGTATCTAATGTGAAATCTATATCAAAGAAAACATTAGTACTAATTGACCCTAATGCATATTCCATTTCATACACGCATTTAGGTTTCCATGCTCCACATCAAAAGGAGTTAGTCAAGCCACTTAACTAAGTCAGCAATATGTCTAGTCATTTGATCACATATGGTATTGATCACAAAACCTAGATATATTCCTTTGTTCAATAATATAAGAGGGTCAGAAGGGAAATAAGATAAAACAAAATCATGTTTTTTCATGCAAAAACATGCAGGATGGATAGTTAGGATCTCATATTCTTCCTCTAGATAGAGGGGGGAAGAAATTTTATTTGTCTTTACACTTAGCATATAATGATTCTATCCATAACATTTCACTTACAAAGGTTTTTATATGTATTTACTTTTTGTATATGAAGTTTGAAGGCTTCAAATAACATAGGGTTAGAGCTAAGGTTTAGGATTTACCTTTGAAGTAGTCTTAAAGCTAGATTTTGATCTAGTTTTCTTCCTTGGCTCTTAAGAAAGAACTTGATTGAAGGAATATAAGCTAGAGGAGTTGGGAGTGCATAGTATAAAAGCTTGAGATTAACAATTTGATGGAGCTTCCTAAATCTCAATGCCACTAGCTTTTAAATGATTATAAAATATTTGGGAAATATAGGATGGCTCAAGTAATTTAAACCAGCTGGAGTGAAAGGATCTTACATATCTAGGGTAGTTTGACCTATGGACTATTCTTTGACTATTCATGCATTTGACTTATCAAAGTTTTTAAAGCAACGTATGATAGACCATAGGAAAACTATAGAGGCTAATTTGATCAAATTATGTTATTTAGATTTAGTGAATTCAAGGTCTATTAGGGTGAGACCATGTTTAGCCTCGGTTTAACTACTTCATGTGGGTTCAATAAATTAACTAATCATGATTGGTCTAGGCTATGAATTAAATAAGATTATGAAGTCTATTGGGTTAAATTTAAGCAAAAAGATATAATCATTATTTATCTACATGGCTTTGACCTAGATTTGGCTGGTTTGACCAATCCTAGATTAAGTTGATAAAGTTAACCTTTGACCTAGACAAGTGGAACAAATGCATCAAAACCTTTAGGAGCCTTATAGGTTCAATTGATTGAGGTTAAGTGGACTTATTGGGACTATAAATGGTTTATGCAAGGGTTTGACATAGTGGACAAGTTTGACCAATCTCATGTAGGTTGATTTGGTTAACACCTAGCTTGGAGGGCTAGGGTTAATGAGTTTTGCGCATGAAGCTTGAAACGTGAACGTTCATATAGGTTTTGAGGTCAAAATACTAGTGTAATGTATGGTTTATGTCAACCCATGAATCTAAATTAGATAATATTTCTTTTATCTTTTTAATTATAATAATAAGAGCTATCTAATTTATTTCAATAATAAAATACATATGAAAGTAACTTATATTAAACCAAACATCAATATGCATTTGTATTCACTACTTAAAAGAATCATATACATTACTTAAGAGCCATAAAAATACAGTAATTCATCGTCCAACTCCTAAGTACAAAAGATTAACTAAAAGATAAAAGAATAAAAATAATAATAAAACCAGAGGAATCTTGTAACTAATAGTCTTACAATCCTAATTCTCTATCCTAATTTAAAATTATTTAAATTATATATAAGAACCTAAAAAACCTAGCAGGTCACTACAGTCCTACAACTAAACTCAAAGCACGATAGTAAATAGTATGCTTGAAATTACTAAGTTCATAACAATAATAATCAACATGATCATAAATATATATAGAAATAGTAAAGCTCATGCAGTAGTAATAATTTCTAAAATTACAAATTATTATGGCATAGAGGTAAGTTTGTTAGTAAAGAACAAAAATAATAAAAAATTTAAACTTGTAAACAAGTATGGATATTGACAAATAAAGCAGTAATAATCATTTTTATATCATATATCACAACACTACTATCAATTCAATAAAGAAATCATATAAATTAGTAAAACTAAAGAACATATAAAGACTTTAGAATCCAATAATGCAGCACTATTAAATTAATATACAATGATCTTTAGTCATTCTATATCAATATCAAATAAGTTTATTATATCACATGCTCAATAATAGGAATCACATGCTAGTAACACTAAATTGTATATCAGTAGTAGTAATAGTAATAATTAATTTGTAGTATAGGCTAATACCTGTAATGATAAATCAGTAATAGTATATGAATTTATAAGATATGTAGTAGTAATAGTAAAATAGTATGGCAATAGTAAAATTAGTACATTTATCATAAATAAGTAATGCATTTTAAAAATCAAACAATATAAGTAAGAAGTTTGGGCTTAAGTAATATTTTTCAACAATCAATAACCCCTGACTCAATAAATAGAGTCATCACTCTTTGCCTATTGGCATAGTAAGTAATAACATATAACTCTTAATCACGTGAATCACTAAAGGATAACACCAATCATGATATTTAAAGAAAAACTTGATGTCCCACCATCCCGAACAAGCTAGTTAGTCCCCAACCAACATTAATGAGTAAGTAGTCTTTACATAATTTTCACACATGATTATTCAATATTCTAATAACAATAGCGATGATATCACCTAATCGCAAATGATTATTCATTCACAATGTTTGAAATAACAGTAAAATTTAATTAAAATAACAAAATTACTATTCTTATTAAATCATATAAAATGAAATAACTACAAAAATTATTAATAAAATTATGAAATCAACTAGTTAAAATATTTAGAACAATCTATTCTACAATATAGCAAAGGTTGTGCATTGGAAGTTAATTAAATCCGAAGAAAATGTCATAAAATTCATTCTCAGAGGAATCAAAAGGTAGAACACAAAATCATTAAAATAAAATTGGATCAGTATAACATCTAGTGATTCAAGAATTTTTTTTTATATGTGATGAAGCAACTAGTTGTCAAAAACCCAACTTTTCCTTTCCTCTCTCCTTCTTCCTCCGTCTTCTCTTCTTTCCTTTTTTTTCCTCGACATGTTAGGGGGGCAGGTGAGGGTGGGAGTGAGTAAAGAGAATATATATATATATATATATATATGGAATCATGGATCTATCATTTACCCTTTTCAGAACATAACATGTTGTGCTAACCGCCTCAGCCCAAAAAAAATTATGAGTGAGATATTCTGCCAACATGGTCAAGTGATTTCAATTAATGGTTTATTTTTCCTTTTGATACCCCATTCTGCTGAGGGGTTCTAGGTGTAGAAAATTGTGATCAATCCTTTTCTCCTTACAAATTCCTCCAAATTTTTCATTTTCAAATTCTCCCCTATAATCACTTTGAATTGTCAAAATCTCGCTTCCTGGTTTCCTTTGATCCAGTCAAAAAATTTCTAAATTCTTCAAATGATTCACTCTTATGATATAGAAATCTAAACCCATGTGAATCTCGAAAAATCATCCACAATTACAATATCTGTATACCTTTCTCTAGCTTACAGTTCTAACTGGTCCAAAAAAATCATATGCAATATCTCCAATGGTTTAATAGTTCTAAGATCCTTATTGGACTGAAAAGATGACTTCACCTATTTTTTTCTTATGGCATTCATCACAAAGGTGATTGTTAGTAAAGTCTAGTTTATGTATACCTCTCACTAAGTTTCTTTTGGGTATATCTCCTAAGATTTTTCTTGCTAGAATGACAAGTCTTTTATGCCAAAACCATGACTCATCAGAAATAGTTTTTAAGTAAAAAAATAGTATGAGTTTTGATGCAGTTCAAGTCTTGCAATACATATTATTTACCCTAATACCATTCAAAATATCAGACCATTCAGGCTTAATATGCAGCTAGTAGAAAAAAATTTACTTAATAACCTCTATCACATAGCTAATGATAGTCAGAATATTATGCTTTAAGCCTCTTACTAACAAAACATTTTCTATAAACAAATTTTTTTAAGTTCCCATTTATACTTGACTCTACACATTCCTTATGGTGTTATCTCCAATTAGAATCTTGCCTCCACTCCTGGCTTCCAAAGATATAAATTATGCAGGATCTATGTCATATGCTTTGAGCAACCACTATCCAGGTACCATATGCTCTCTGAGATTTTGTGTGAGGCGATCCTGCAAAAATATCAAATATTCGACTTGGGAACCAAACAGTTTGGGCTCACATTTTTGTAATTATAAAAGATGCATGTATGTTATGTCTAGATTTATTCATCTTAGGTCTCTCCACACAATGGTTTTCTTATCCATGTTACAGGTGTGTGCTATTTGTCCAAACAATCCGTAATTAAAGCATTTGACTCTAGTAAAGGGGTTTTTAATCTTCTATAGTATTTTTGTCTATTCAAGGATTGCATAAATTTAGGATACAAAATAGGATTAGTGAAATCTTCAAGTCTTGAGGGATCCTATTTTCTTCGAGAGTTTTATCTTTAGTTTTTAAAATGTAATTCATATTTCTAATACGATTTGTATAAATTTTGCTATCAGATTCCATCCTTAAAATCTTTAAATTCTTTTTCAAGTTGTGCATAAGATGATTTTAAATTTTCATGATTTTTATTCAAATTGTTAAAATTCATCAAGTAATTTCATGTGGTTTTTATTAAGTAAAGCATGATCTTTCCTAAGGATCTCTTGTTCTTTGTAGTTTATGTAACTCTAAGTTCAGAATTGCATGCATTTTTTTTAATTTTCCTATATGCAACATGTATGCGTTTAGAAACTTCTAAAAGTTCATTGTAAGTAAAGTCAAATACCTCTTCTAGATCTAATAATCAAGATTATCGGCCATCAAACATAGATTGGTGACTTCTTCCTCCTTTTTATTTTTGATGAGTCTGAAGATGAGTCCGCCAAGAAAGTTAATTTTTAGAATTTCTTCTTGCCCTTTTTCACTATTAGTTTCTCCTCTTCCTATCTTGCTAGGAGTGGCTTTAAGTTTTTGGCATTTTATTTAATGGTCTAGGTTTCCTACACTCATAGCAAAATATCATCATTGAAACCTTACATTCCTATTGAAACTTACCTCAATTCCATTGCTAAATCTCTTTTGCTTCCTCTTCAAAAAGTTTCTGAACTATTTAGTCATTAGTTATAACGTCATTCTTCTCCTCAAGTTGTGATAGATCACTCTCCGGCTCTCCACTTTAAGTACTATGTTATTCTCCTTCATGATTCACCTGCATCAATCTTTCTTTGACTCATCCTTACTCATAAGCAATTAGTGATCTGAGAAGATTGTTAATGAAGTAAATATTTAAATCCTTAGACTCTGTAATCATAATTATTTTAGCATTATATGTAGTAGGCAAACATCGAAGTATCTTTTTAACCATTTCAGCATTCGTTAGTTTCCTACCCAAATGCATGTAAAGAGGTGACTATTGTGTGGAATCCGTGTACTGTTAGAATGAATTCAATAGGTTTCATGACAAAATATTCATAGTCATGCAACAAGATATTAATTATGGATTGTTTAACTTCATTAGTCCCTTCATATGTTATACAAAGTCTATCCCATATGTCCTTTCACTCTTGCAAGTGGAAATGCATGCTATCTTCTGACCTAAGTGCAATAAAGAAACTATTTAAATATTTTAGCATTTAGTTATGCTAAGTCACTTCTTCTATTGTCCCATCCACAAGGATGTTTCTATTCTAATTCCATCAACTAGTCTAGTTGGTTTTATATACCCTTCTTGTACTAAAATCCACATGCGAAATCAAGTGACTCTAAAAATGTAGACATGCATGTTTTCCAAAAATTAAAAAAAGACATTATCAAACAAAGGAGGTCTTATGATCGAATATCCTTCATGTGTATTTTGGTTTTCGAATGTAGCCATGGTCGTTAATCAAAAAGTAGTCTAAACTTATGATTTTGAAACTAAGCCCTGATACCACTTGTGATGAACTTATTAATTATGAATTAGGTTGTTAGACCTAAGCTTATGCCCCAAAAGATAACCAGGAGGGGGGGGGGGGGTGAGTGAATTGGTAATTTAAAAAATTCTCCCTCTTTTAAACTGATTAAATTTTTAGTGAAATTTTTAAAATATATTTCAACACAAAGATAAAAAAAATAGTAAAGTGAAAAGCAACGGAAATATAAAGCATAAAATTTATAGTGGTTCGATCAAACATGACCTACATTCACTCCCTAAAGTCTCCCACTTTAGGTATTGCATTATTACCACAAGTGTCTCTCCTTTTGCCCCCACAGCAAGGTGGATAAGCCTTCAGAAAAACTCTCTTCCCCATTACCCAGTGCAGCAAGAGAATCGTTATCTTTTTAGACCTCCAAGTATTGGAATAGAACCATCGTCCTTTTACACCTCCAAGTGTTAGCGAGAGAATCGTCTAGCTATTCACACTCTCCAAGTGTAGGTAGTGAACCTTCATCCTTTCACACTCTCCAAGTGTAGGCAAATAAACCTTTAGCTATTCACACTCCTCGAGTGTTGACAGAGAATCGGATCTCCTTGAAAGATCTTCTCACGAGAAATCTAGAAGGACAAGAGAAAAAGTGAGTAATCATAATCACAAACAGAGATCCTTATCCTTTGAATATCAAGTGAACCCTTCATGCTCACATTAAGAAGAACTCTCTTCAAACAGTCTCTCTCACTCTCTCCTTCAATCTCCCTTCAATATGCACGAAGACTAATAGACAAAAAGATTGCTTGACATTTTTAAGTGACCCTTTTATAAGAAAGACTTGAAATAATCATCAGAAATTATAAAATTTCAATTCTGTATGTTCATGATTGTCCCGTATGATCCATTTTCGTGCGTACAAATAGTGTAAAAAATTGTTTCGGACGACCTTAATGTGCATTGGTATGAACTACCTTCATACCTGATCATCATCCCGTACGATTATGGGTCTGATACAAATCATTATTCCCAAGGTTTGTTGGGAAGAAAAATGCAGGACGGATCACAAGTTTAAAGAACAGAGGACATTGTCCTAGGATGAAGGAGTAAATTTAGTCTGGATGAATAGTTCAAAGTAAGATTCTAGAGGACATTGTCCTGGGACGAATAGGATAATTCGTTTGTATGAATAGTTCAAAGTGAGATTTTAGAGGACATTGTCTTGGGATGAATAGTATAATTCATCTGGATGAATAATTCAAAGTGAGATTCCAGAAGATATATCTGGGACAAACAGGATAATTCATCTTGACGAATAGTTCAAGTGAGATTCCAGAAGACATCATCCAGGGACGAACAGGATATCATTGGATGATAGAATTAGAAAAATTCTTTCAAACCTTATGTTTGTTCCATTGCTCTTTGAGGAGTATAACTACTGATCATCCCGTATGAACATGGTTCATCCTGTACGATAAGTATATTTAAATTATGAATTTGAAAGCTCTCCCCCCGATATGTGTGTGCTAAGTTACTTAATTACAATCACACTCTCTCGGACTCAAGTTAAAGAAAAATACAGACTCTAAGTTACAAATATTTTAAGAAAATCTTGTTTGAAGTCTGAACAATTCTGAGTATGTTTTTTCAAAATGTTAGTACACACAAGAACCAAAAACATTCCTTCCAAAATGTGTTAGCAGAAAAATAATATCAACACAATAGTATTTGGAATCATCAAACATACAAGTTGAAATAATGTAATCATGCAAAGTATGAGCAACTCTCTCAAGTGATTAGATCCTCAATTAACATTAAAATCTCAAAATATAAATTTAGTGACATCCTAAACCTCCAGATTTTTCTTGTATTTTTTAGGAGCCCTTAGACCCCTTAATTAACAAATCCTAGTTTACCCATTAATTAGGCCTCGATAACTTTAAAAGTTGTCATAAATTCATTTCAACTTAGAAAATTATTTGTAATATCTCAAAACTATTCATAATTTAACCCTTAATCTCAAAATTATTATGGTCCCTTAGATTGATTTTAATAAGGACCTTAATTTAATTTTTGATTTAAATATACTTTTTTGGCCTTATTAAAATTTAAAAAAAATTATTAAATTTCAAAATTTCTTCAAACACTTGGAAACACTTCCTTATGTCAATTCTGACTTTTGGGGGTGATTCTAATTAGTTTGGCTGATTTGGATCAAAAACCCTTAAGGTACCAACTATATTAAGAATTTTGATAATTCATTAATTGCCTAAAACTTCTAAAATTCATAACTCTCCCAAAAAAAACTTCAAATATAGCAAACTCAAAGCCTAATTACTCCCTGTAAGCCCTAATGTTTAACTAAAATTCTAGAACTTCTAAAAACCCAGCCTATTTATTGAAAATGATCTTTTGGACCCCCTTTACCTGCACATAGGAGGACCCAAATCCTTCCAAAATTGGCTAATATAGTTTAAACTTCTAAGATCACTACCAAAGAATTTTAAGGGATCAATAAACTAGTTAACTAAAATTGATCCAATTTATTAATATTTAAATTTTAATTAAAGTTTCTCTATTTGGCTTTCAATAAACTTAAAACTCTATACAACTTGAAGTAATTTCCTTGCATATGGACCTATCAAAGCCACAAAAGCCTACTACAACAATAAGTTTTCTAGGCACAACTTCTAGCTCTAGGATAGTGCTGGTGCTTTATTTCTTTTCCTACATTTTATGATGCAATGTGTGTGGCACGAGTGCTGATTGATTGCCCTTATTTATTGTGATTGATGTGATGCTTATTTCATTATTATATTTTCTATGCTTTGATTATAATTGATGTGTGTGTTAGACTTATCATGGGCTAGGGCCACTTTTATACTAATCCAATCTTAGAAAGGTGGCCAGCTTATGCAGCACTAAAATAAAGGGGGCAGTAATTATTAAAAGCTTTATGACTAACACTTTTTTTTTAGATACTCAAGAGACTTTCTTAGCCCCCCACTTTAAATTAAAAGAGTATGGCCAAGCATGTTACACTTTTATGAATAAATATTAACTGCTTGGGATATGTATATGAATGCTTATGATTTTTATTAGGATTACCAGCATGTGTTCGAGTCTAGATTTTTCTTTTTTAAAATTTAATGTAATTTGCTTATATTACTTGTGAAGGTCCTTAAAAGTTTGTCATTTCAAGCAATTAGTACCCAAAGAGAATAATAAGGCCCTTTATTAGGAAATTTCATAATCATTTGGCTGCCCTTTTTCGGAGGACGAACCATACAGAGCTCAAAGGAGAGGATCCGAAGGAAGATGAGCCATAGGAGGATGATCCACTTGAAGATGAAATGCCTAGCTTTTAAGACTTGTGTCATTCATTAAGATTAGAATATAGGTTATTATCGGTGGAGCCTAGCCACCATTACTTTTTTGCTGACCCTGGGTTATATTTATACGGCACTTATCGTGGACTTTCTCACTTTACTTTTTTATAGAGTTATATTGATGTGTTTATATTTTAATTACATAATAGAACTAGCCTACTTTTTTAATTTATATTTCTTACATATGCTTAGCCTATTTGTGCTAGGCTTTTTAAGGACTAAAACCTTTTCTACTCATAATTAACATTCAAAATTTTAAGGTTTAAATAACTTAGAAACTTAATGACCCATGAAATAGCCGAAATCTTTCAGGGTCAAATGCATATTATTGCATACTTTGCTCTCCCTCATAATAAGACACCTCCTGCCTGCGGATAGAGTCCGGATAATCTGGGGTCTATGAGATTGCCAGACACTTATGGAGGCCCAATTTTTTCTAAAAAATTATTTTATTAGCCTATTTTTTTAAATATCTTATGAAATTTGATTTGAAACCATTTCAACTAGCATATTTATTATTTTAGAAACTGATCTAATTAAACTTATTAATTGTATTAGCTTTAGGAGCATTCACCCTATATAAGTCCAGGGACCATTAGGAAAAACTCTCTAGACATCGGCCCTACTTTAAAAAACTATAAATTGCCTACCCATCTTTCATAAAGACTAGACTACATGGATATTGTGCACTTAGGTGGTTAGCTAGCTTTCCTTTTTGGTAGGATATAAGCCCATATGCATTAGCTAGGAATGGATGTTAGTGTTGGAAAAAAAACACTAACACCACCTTAGATTTGAGTTCAAGGCTATAAATTTGGGTCTCATGTATGCCTCATTGGTAGATAAGTCTCCCTTTCTTTGAGAGCTATAAATCTTTTTATCCATGTCACATAGATGATGCTACTATTTTCCCTCTGTATGTTTTGAGTATATGATTATCTTCCTATAATGACTGCCCTTAGTCTCTCCGGATGCTGTGTGAACTGTTATATATCGAATAAGCCGACTTAAGCCCTTCTTTTCTTATATAGTAGGATATTTTAGTCTCCCTTTATGTGCCAATCCCTTGTCTGAGAAGATATTGTGGATCCTTAAGCGAGAGTTTTCTCTAGCCCTAGGCTTGAGATGTAATTGATTCACGGGGGCTTGCATCATGGGAAATGAAACTCCACCATCAAATAAAGCCCACTCAGTTGATGTATCGGGTGGGGGAGAAACTCATTATTTGATCAGGTCGTATATATTACTACCCATCAAGGTGCATTGGTGAGAGCTATTATCCTCAATGGTTAGTCTATGTACGATCTAATCTGCCCTCCCATTGGCCTGATTTGAGGATTGCAGAGGTCTGCTCGATCATTTTTATCCCTCAGGGTGGTGCAGTTGTTACCTCTACACTATGCTGCCTTGAGCGATGTCCTTTTGGAGGTCTACAGAGATCCATATAAATACTCTTGTGATATCTATTCTTGTACTTCCTTGCTATCAATAAATATGAGTTTATACAATTCTACTCCTTTGTTGGCTAAATTTATCTTATTTTGGATTAAAGGTGTAAGTATCATATTGCGGTACTGATGAATTCATGCATTCCTTAAATGATTAAATATATTTTTATTATTACCAGATCATTATTAAATGCATATAGTATCCATATATATAGTTTAAATTAGGTGCAAGTTGGGTCTCGAAAGTGGGAAGACAACATAACCAAGATTATAAAATTATGTGCATCGTGAATAGTGTTGTATTGTATGAAATGTACTAAATTCTTAAGTAGATGATATAAACTGTAGGAAAGTCAATAGACACCTTTGTTTCCAACAAGCTTGATAGACATATCCGTGGTACATATATTATATATAACATACAATTAAAAGAGATTCATTAGGGAAATATATTATTTTGCATTCATCAATTCAAAATATTATATCCATATAGTATATTCATTATCTTTATCAAATTTGTGATTGAATCACACACATTTATTTTTTATTGAGTAGTATAATTTTTTTATATTAGTGGAAAATACTAGTGTTTGCAAGTGAGCACATCTTTCTCGATGGATCGATACTCGACACTATCACTATATTACTTGATTGACACTCATAATTATGTATATTAATCAGGATTTTTATAATTTTTATATATCAAAGAAAAACTAAGAATTGCTAGGATCCCTAATTAATTTTATGATTTGATAGGTTACCCTACTAGCCCCATCAAAACCACTTAAAAATCTTGGTTCAACAGAGATAACAGTTGATTTTTTAAGATTTACTTAATGGAGATTTAATTAAACCCTGAGTTGTAATTAGGGTTAATTTGATTGGAATTTGGTAGATCATTTATTTTTTAAATAATTTTATATTTAAAGTATAATTTAATATATATTTTTATATATTTTTTATAATTTTTATTTAATTTATTATAAATTTTAGAAATTTCAAGCCTAAATTGTGCCTGATCTTAGGTTTGGTAAATTAAGATGCTGTAGGCCCTAATTAAAAAAAAAATAAATTCTAAGGTTTTTATTTCACTAAGTAAGCTAGGTTTAAATTTCAATCATATTGGATTTAAACTAAATTTCCTAGAATTTTTCCAAGTTTTCTTGCCTAACCACTGTTTTGTTCTAGGTGTCTTTAGATTTTATCAAGGCTAACTTTTATTTTATCTAACCCACAAATGAAAAATTACATAACCTATACCAAACTTGACATTAATGTCTTTAAATTATTTAATATTAATTTATAAATATTGAGATCAAATATATTAAGGTATTTAGAAAGTTAAATTATAATTGTAGAGATTCAAACATGGTTGAGAAAATTGTAAGATGTTGGAATGTCCAATATTTAACTCCCTCTAAATTTCAAACCAAAATGGGATGAGTATTTTTGAAAGTAATTAAATTAAATCAAATTGCATTCAATGTCAAATAATTCATATAAACTTATCAAATTTAACAAAATTTTATTTTTAAGTTATAAGCTTTCTCCCTAAATTTAGAGCAGTAATTTCTACAAATTGGCCCAGTAAGTGATTTATTGGGATTTTTTGGTGTTAAAGTGTTTTTAAATACATTTAAATTTTATATAAACCATTTATATAAGTAGTATAGATGTGTCATGGTCTTTCTAGATAGCAGAGTTCGTTGGAGGGTAAAAAAGTGTTAAGTGTAATTATGTACTTTTTATTATCTAAAAAATTAGTGAAAATGTGGTATTTTAAATATTATGCAAATTATTTTGTTAAAAAAGGAAAAAATATTCATAAGTATTGAACTAGCTTATAGCGCTACATTACTAGAGTGTAGCATCTACAACACTCTCAAATTAGATTAGAAAATAACTGCTCCAGAGCCTTTGAAAAATTGGCAAATTAATTCAACACGCTAATGGAGCCAAGGTTAGCGTCATAGAGCTTATAGTGACACATCATAAAAAAATCAGCATCGTAGCACTTGAGTCTCAAGAATTTGAGAGTCGGAGCGCTGTGCATTGCAATGTCATTGTGCTAGATGCATATTCAAGATGCAGCACTAAACTACTGTTGTCTCTTGGTGTGGCAGTTGATGAAAGATGGAGAGAGACACTGAATCAAGGGAACAATGTATTAGTTCGATCAATTAGACACTGGTAAGCATATAATGTAGTGGAACAACTCAATAACACTGAGGTGCTCGTATATCTTATATGCAGCATCCCACTATGTCAGCCATGCATGACACTTGAGCTATTTTTATACTTAGTATAAATATTTTTAGTTTGAAAATTGGAAGTTCTATCATAAATAGTTTGAAGTTATACCTTTTTATGTGCCACCTTAAAATTCAAGTCATAAGGGAGGCTAGGGACAACCAAAAGACTTTCTTTGAGATCTAATCTATCTTTTTGTGAGAATTATACTTTAGAGGATAAATACTGTGGAAATTAATTTGGATATCAATATTCCCGTACATTTTTCTTTTCTCTTGTATCTTTCCTTTATCAAAAAATAAAGATGTTTTTGCTTTGTATCTTTATTCAATCTGGCTAATTCTTAGTTTTTGGGCTAATGCTATGAAACATTGAAAGTATATATGGAATCTTATGCATTGAATGAAATATGAACATTTTAATATCATCATTCTTATTTAACACATACAATGGTCATGTGTATAGTTAATATCTAGTGTGATATATTACCTCGAGAGAGGAATAGTATAGAGCAAAGTAGGAGTATTGGAATGGAAGTGTGGATTGCTTAGATATAGTATATTAAGGCTTCTAAGATCTTATGTAAACTATAGAATTATAGGAAGCCTATAAATCTTCCATTTACACAAAACAAGGTTGCAGAGATGTAGGGATGAATATAATCTGATCCAATCAATATTTAAGAGTTCTCATTAGAAAAGCTTTATTTTTTTACTTATATTAGTAAAAAAAAAAAAAAATTAAAATTGGGTACCATGTTTATCTTTTTGCTTTCTCTATAGTGGAAAAATCCAAAACCAATTATTTTTGTTTAGTAGGATAGATCTTACATATGTAGTAGATAGTGTAATTATTTATAAATCTTGCATAACACTATCTATGTGATAAACCATCTCTCAATTAGTTTATTACCTAATTGACACATATACTTGCATATTTAGTGGGTAATTTATATCAAGAAAATATAAACTTTAATTTATTAAGGCATATATATATTTCTTATACTTCTTAAAAAAAGTATTAAAAAAAATATTTCATGCACTTCTTCATACTATCCAATCCACACATCAAGTTTTTGGCGCATTTGCGGTGTAAGTAACTTACATGTTGTAATTTTAAACTAATATTTTTTAATTAATTACATATTTAAACCTATTTATCCTTTTATCTTTATTTTACAATTTTTGTTTAAAAGATTTAAGAAAGAATAACTATTATTTTATAGTTTTAAAAATGGCCCTCACAATGTTTTACCCGATTGGTTGGATATGTTGAGATTTTATAATGGATGGTAGCATCCCTTAGGTTGATTATTGATGCTTTAGCTATATTTATCTTTAATGTCTAAGCTATTTGAGGAAGCTTGAGATTAGCTGAGAAATGGACTAGAAATAAGTTTTAGTGTGCCATCTGATAGGTGAATCCAAGAGAGTAGCTGGAGTTTATGAATCAGATGCATTATTCAATTCTTGTTATTTTATATAGTAATTATTTCTAAATCACAGATAACTATTGGAGTTAGTTTAAGATTATGATAACTTAATATAAATGGAAGAGCTGATTGAATTTAATTTTAGTTATAACATTGGGATTGAGAATGTGTATGTCATTGGAAGACAAAACAATCCCAATTCTAAACTATACAATTCAAGTTGTAGGAATGACCATAATTTTAGTTATTCTAATAATATTATTAGCTGTAACAATAGGGGAATCTAAGTCAATTAAATCCAGAGGAAATTTGAATAATCCTTAGCAACATGTAGTAAACAATATACTTATTTTCACAAGTTTTAATCAAATAAGTCATTCAGAGATAGGATGACACCCTTGGAAGAGGTAGTGATTTTAATTGAAAAACATAATTGCAAAGTTAAGCTTTCTTTAATTAAAAACTTAATAAATTAATTAGGACAACTAGTAATCTCTTTTTGTAGCACACCCCTTGAATCATTGTAAGCAATACTGAAATTAATCTAAAGGAGAAAGGGAAGGAGCTTTGTGTGGACTTAATGAGAAGCGGTTAGGTATGCATCCAAACAAAAAATGGTAAATCTTTTTAAGTTTGGTTCAAGACTATAAATTTGTATTATTTGAGAGGCAACCCAATTCTATTATTTTTTTTTTATTATTTATTGGTTTGCTTATGAGTTTTTTAGTTTATACTGTATGTTTTAAAATTTATTAAAATAACTATGTATTTTTTGTTAAGACATTAAATTTAATTTTTGCTAATTATAAATTTTTTTCGAGAAAAATTTAGGGTGCTAAATTGATACTAGCACCATATTGTTAGACTATGAGTGTCATGCTTTTGCTTGTGAAGCGTTGTAGCTTTCAACTTTACATTTAAATGCTAAAGTCTAAGAAAATCAATGAAAATAATTTCACACTATAGTCCTTAATAACACAGACTAGTGCTCTATTACATTATGAGTGTTTACATATGTTATCCTCTTAAGTACTGTAGTGTTAAGTTTTATATATCTACTGTAAAAATCATAATGCATTCAATGGTTAATACATTAATATCATTTATTATGAAGTTTTACTAAGCACATATGTGTTTCCAACAGCGTTATAGCTTTAATCTTAAAATCATAATTATGTGTTGAAGCACATGATGATAGTATATATTAAACCATATGCTCTTAACATGTCAAATGCCAAGGATTTCTATGTCGAAAATCATCATTTCATTTTCTAATGTCATAGCCTTAATGCCATGCATGCCATACTACTATTGTGCTTGTTGATTTGATTATTTTGTCATTTTGTCTCCTTTAGTGACAAAATAATGCTCATTTGTGTTGGGCAATGTTCATTATATAAAATATAAGAAATGGTTTTGAATTTAATTGTCATTTCATCAAACCCCTTCTCTCTTACGTTTTCTTTATTTTCTTTGTTGTTTATAATTTAGTTTAGCAATGGCCCAAAAAATATTTGCAAAAAGAAGAGGACCCATTTACCTATGATAAAAATCACTTCATATTCAGTGAAGATTGAAGAACGATATGCTGGCGATTTTGTAACCTGCAGTTCATTCTTGATGGGATTTATAAACATAGGTGGATGAGGTTATACATATGATTATGAATCAGGGTTGGGAAACTCTTTGTGAAGAAACCTTTGTTTCCTTATAAATTTTGTCTTGAGCTTTTTTGCCAATGCAAAGGATGCTCAAAATAACAATGTTATGCCCTAGATAAGTGGGATTCATTTGATCTCTCGGCTATTAACTGACTTTATGATATGGAAGATTGTGTTGATAATTATGGCTTCAGTTTAGTACCCATTGACCTCAAGAGATTTGAGACAAGTTTGTGAACCCTGGAGTTGGGTTGTTGGAAGTAAATGTGGTTGTATGTAATTAATTTTCTAGTATCCCATTGTGACCAAGTTTTTTAAGCATGAATTTTTTTTTTTAATACTCATCTTTAATTGAGTAGAACATTTTGTGATTGTCATTAGGGGCAAGGTTGTATTAAAATTATTCTATTCAAGTGTGGCACCCTATAATATTGGGATGCTTATTCGTTCATCTCTTATGTATATCATTAGTAGCACCCTTTGATAGGTTTAGTTCACATGCTCTAATAATGATCTTTGTATTTGTTGCTAGTGGTAGAGAGATCTGGTTGACAAATTTTTTCAAATTTCTTCCTCACATAAAAGAAAATAAAGAGCTCTAAAGACTAGTTGTAATGGAGGCTAGACCCAAAGAGCCCAAGTTGATCAATAGACATTAGTAGAACTGTCAAGCTTCTGAATACTCTTTGGTAGAAGGTTGTGTACTTGAGGGAGACATTAGATTGAGTCACTAAATTTTTTTGTTGAGAATAGGAGTTTGTAGGATCACTACTCTAGAATGCAAGAAAAAATTTACCAATATTAGAATTGATTAAATGAAGCTTTAGTGAGATTGTTCAGTGAGCTCCTTCATTGAAAATTCACGACCATCTTAATTTTCTTACTACTATGGAGTACCAATATTTCATTTGGACCTAGCCTAATGATGATGATGAGGAGGAGAAGGATAAAGAAGATGGATATTCTGAATGATTATGGGTTATCATTTTCTTTTCTTTGTTTAATTATTCACTTTTTTGCTAGAGAGACGGAGAGGAGAGGAGTGTTTGATGTTGTTATTGTTGTTTGTAGTTTTCTTTCTTTTATTTATTTTTGAGTTATTTGCTTTGGAGGAGTCCTCATGATGATATTAATTGATGGATGACTATGATAGCCATTATTGATGCATTATCAGTGAGTGGTTAGACATTATATTTTGAGAATAGTGCTTCATGCACTACAATTATCTCTATCTCTATTAGTTTGTATTTCATTGCCTTGAAGCTTTTTTAATTTTAATGAAAATGCAAGTTTTTTTCTTTTTATGCATCAAGTTATTTTAATTTTTTAGTTTTAGTTATTCTGTTTATATTATTTTAGTTCCATCAATCACATTTAAATAAATTTCACACACAGTTAATGCTGAATCTTTTCAGCATTTTTGTACTTAGTTTTTAAGAGTTCTACCATAAATTGTGTGGGGATATACTTTACTGTAGTTCCCCCATAGAATCAAGTCAAAGGGAGGGTAAGAAAGAGTAAGAACTTTCTTTGAAGATCTTAGCATATCTTGGAGTGTCACTCTTACATTGGAAGAGAAATGTGTGTAGAGAGTACACTTTGTACTATTTAGGTGATATTTTTCCTTTCTCATGTATCTTCTCTTTTATGTAAAAAATGAACATGTGTTTCTTCTATATTTATCATGTTTAGAATATTTTTAAGTTTTGGGCTAATGTTGTGAACACATTGGAAGTAATAATATTGACTCTTGTGCCTTGAATCAAATTATGGATGTTTTCATATCACATATTCATAATTTAATGCATATAATTATCATGTGTGTAGTTAATTTCCACTGTTATATATTGCCTTGACAGAGGAATATTGGAACATATAAGTGTGCTAGAATGGAATGCTTGCATGCCTAGACATACGATGTTAAACTTTCTAGTTTCTTGGAGACAATTAGAATTATAGGAAAGCATATAAACCTCCCTTTCAGCCCTATAATCCTGATAGAGATTAGGGATATATTTGCTCTATCCATGTCAATTTTTAGAGTCTCATTAGAAAACCTTTACTATATTACATGAATTAATCCTAAAAATTATTTATTTCTGTTATCTCATTAACTTTTTTACTTTTACTTGTAAGTGGCAGAATCTTAATCCTTGATTTTTATTTAGTAGGCTAAATCTTGTATCTATAGTACACATTAATAGTTCAAATGCAATTTTTGTAGATAAATACCTTATGGGATCAATACTCTCTCAATCACTTTATTATTTGATCGAAAAATTCGTTTGTATCTAATGTGAAATCTTATATCAAAGAAAAACATTAGTACTATTGACCCTAATGCATATTCCATTTCATACACGCATTTAGGTTCCATGCTCCACATCAAAAGGAGTTAGTCAAGCCACTTAACTAAGTCAGAACAATATGTCTAGTCATTTGATCACATATGGTATTGATCACAAAACCTAGATATATTACTTTGTTCAATAAATAAGAGGGTCAGAAAGGAAATAGATAAAACAAAATCATGTTTTTTCATGCAAAAACTGCAGGATGGATAGTTAGGATCTCATATTCTTCCTCTAGATTAGAGGGGGGAGAAATTTTTTTTGTCTTTACACTTTGCATATATGATTCTATATCCATAAACATTTCACTTACAAGGTTTTTTTATGTATTTCTTTTTGTTATGAATTTTGAAAGGCTTCAAAAATAACATAGGGTTAGAGCTAAGGTTTAGGATTTACCTTTGAAGTAGTCTTAAAGCAGATTTGATCTGTTTCTTCTCTTGGCTCTTAAGAAGAAACTTGAATGGAAGGGAATATAAGTAGAGGAGTGGAGTGATAGTATATAAAGCTTGAGATTAACAATTGGATGGAGTTCCTTCTTTCACAGAACAGAACATCTTCCCATGAGCAAACAATACGCTTGCTTAAGTCTCCATCTTTTCTTTTTTGGGTTTCACTGTTCTTTCTCCTCTGATTTTAGAGGCAAATAGGTGACAGAAAGATAGAGAAAGAGGAAAACTATGGCAGCTTGGTCATGTCGGCTAGTTAAGGCAGGCAGAGGATTCAAAGTTGGGGCTGCTTGGGTTCAGCTGCAGCTCTGAGAAGGGAAGGCAAGAGATCGTGAGAAATGATCTGGTCGAGTCGGGGCCGAACAGCTCAGCTCGGCTGTTGAAGTGAGTTTATTTTGTGTGAAGAAGAAGGAGGCGGGATAGAGCATGAGCTTGGTTGTCCTGTGGATTTGTAGTTTAGTGGTGCTTGATAGGGATGTAGATTAGAACAAGGGAATCAGTACTTGTGAGGTGGAGATCGGAAAGAGTGAAGGCAGGTGGGAAGATTTCACCTGAGTCTTTTTTTTTGTTGTTGTTGAAGGAGTTAGAGAAGGAAGATTTGAATAGGGGTTGTTCGGCCAGGATTTGGGAGGATTTGAGGAAAACTCCCTGGATCTTGGAAGCAGATTGGAAGCTTTGTGCATGTGGAGCCAGTAAAAGAAAAAGTCCCATAAGGCTTTATCTTCTCACATTTTTAACGAAAGAAAAAAATTGAGCTCGATTGAGGTAAAGTCATATCACAGAGCTGACGGGAGAACCTATAGCAGCGGGAATTTGGGGATTCAGCGGAGACTTGCACAGAGGTTTTCACTCAACGAGATATTTGGTTTAAATGAGATTAAATATTTCATTTGACTTTAATTTTCTTATCATATTAATAATAATATTTAATAATAAAATATTATTATTAACATTAAAATTAAGTCACAATAATAACACAGTAATAATTTTTTTCGATAACATCTCGATTTGAGTGCAATTTCCTCAAAATATGTGCAATTCCCTTGAAACTCATGTCAATTTCATCGAATATTGAAATAAAATAAATTGATACTACGTTTAAGATATTACCAATGTCTCGGTTACAACAGCGCAGTCCATTTCGTGATCGAATGTCATTTCGTCGTCGTCGAGGCTAATTTCCTTTGTAATGCTTGCCTTCGCGGGATCACCCCTTTGAAATTTGTAACACCACGTTAAATGATCTAATTTGATCAAATAAAATACAGACTCTTAATGTTGACGATGTTCTGGACGCAACGGCACCATCCATTTAGTAATTAGCCATCATGTCATCTCTGTAGAGCCGAATTTCCACAATATGCGCATCCTTGCATTATATTGGGATTACCTCAAGATATATGACACCAATATGGGTGCTTCAAATTGAATAAATAAAAAAACTGTAGTTTTTAGAGGTTGACATTATTCCGGAAGCAACGGTGAAGTCCGTTTGTCAATCCGACATTGTTTGATCAGCCTTGTGCTTTAGTTTCGGGTGTCAGTCATCCCTTTTGACCAGTCTCATCCGATTCAATTGTGAGGGGCCTCGACCAAATAGAATTTAGTGTCCTGATCGTAACAATGCCATCCATTTAACAATCAGGAGTCGTTTGACCCTTCAAGTGACATGCGACGCCACGGTGCATATTGCTTTAATCACCAGTTTGGGTCCTTTCTCACGTGGTTTGAGGTATAGGGGTCAACAAAAACATGATTTATGCGTTTAGAATTCTCAAAGCTTGTAGATTGTTCCACATAAATATCATCTTAAATTATCCCATTTAAAAAACAAATCCCTAATTGCTTCAAGTCTAGCTACACGGGAAAAAGTCTCCTCAAAATCAATCACTTCAATCTGATTATACCCCTTAGTCACTGATCTAGCCTTATTTCTAATGACTACTCCTGAGTCATTCATTTTGTTCTTTAATACCCACTTAGTTCCAACTTCACTTTAATCCTTTGGCCTTGTAGTTAATTTCCAAACTTTATTTCTTATAAATTGATTTAATACTTCTTGTATAGCTAATATCTAAAATTTATCTAAAAGTACTTGATCAATATTTGTGGGTTATATCATTAAAATAAAGGCTGAATGATTAATTTCTTTGTTTAGTCCATGCCTAGTCCTAACACCCTCACAAGGTTCCCCTATAATCAATTCCTTTAGGTGATCTTTAGACATCTCCAATCTCTAGGCATTGGGTTTTAATTTTTCCAAATTTTCTTCTAAATTTATTTTCTCAATCTTTTGGGAGTCACTTTATATCTCATCCTCTTCAACTATCGGCACTTTCAAACTTCCAGAATCATCAAATACAACATGTGTGGTCTCTTCAATTACCAAAGTTCTTTTATTGAATACTCTATAAGAATTTCCAACACTTGAGTATCCTATTAAAATTCCTTCATATGATTTTGGATCAAATTTTCCTATGGAAAATTTTTTATTGTTATATATGAACACCTTACATCCAAAGACATGCAAATATGACAAATTAGGTGTTCTTCCCTTTAGTAACTCATAGGATGTTTTATTTAAGTTTGATCTAACATTTACCCTATTCAGAACATAACATGTTGTGCTAACCGCCTCAGCCCAAAAAATATTTATGAAGTGAATATTCTGCCAACATGGCTCAAGTGATTTCAATTAATGGTTTATTTTTCCTTTTGACTACCCCATTCTGCTGAGGGGTTCTAGGTGTAGAAAAATTGTGATCAATCCTTTTCTCCTTACAAAATTCCTCAAATTTTTCATTTTCAAATTCTCCCCTATAATCACTTTGAATTGTCAAAATCTCGCTTCCTGGTTTCCTTTGAATCCAAGTCAAAAAATTTCTAAATTCTTCAAATGATTCACTCTTATGATATAGAAATCTAACCCATGTGAATCTCGAAAAATCATCCACAATTACAAATCTGTATACCTTTCCTCCTAGACTTACAGTTCTAACTGGTCCAAAAAAATCATATGCAATATCTCCAATGGTTTACTAGTTCTAAGATCCTTATTGGACTGAAAAGATGACTTCACCTATTTTTCTAATTGGCATTCATCACAAAGGTGATTGTTAGTAAAGTCTAGTTTATGTATACCTCTCACTAAGTTCTTTTGGGTAATCCTCCTAAGATTTTTCTTGCTAGAATGACAAAGTCTTTTATGCCAAAACCATGACTCATCAGAAATAGTTTTTAAGTAAAAAATAGTATGAGTTTTGATGCAGTTCAAGTCTAGCATATACATATTATTTACCCTAATACCATTCAAAATATCAGTACCATTCAGGCTTAATATGCAGCTAGTAGAAAAAAATTTACATAATAACCTCTATCACATAGCTAAATGATAGTCAGAATATTATGCTTTAAGCCTTCTACTAACAAAACATTTTCTATAAACAAATTTTTTAAGTTCCCAATTATACTTGACTCTACCACATTCCTTATGGTGTTATCTCCAATTAGAATCTTGCCTCCACTCCTGGCTTCCAAAGATATAAATTATGCAGGATCTATAGTCATATGCTTTGAGCAACCACTATCCAGGTACCATATGCTCTCATGAGATTTTGTGTGAGAGCGATCCTGCAAAAATATCAAATATTCGACTTGGGAAACCAAACAAGTTTGGGCTCACATTTTTGTAAATTATAAACAGATGCATGTATGTTATGTCTAGATTTATTCATCTTAGGTCTCCACACAAATGAGTTTTCTTATCCAATGTACAGGTGTGTGCTATTAGTCCAAACAATCCGTAATTAAAGCATTTGACTCTAGTAAATGGGGTTTTTAATCTTCTATAGTATTTTTGTCTATTCAAGGATTGCATAAATTTAGGATACAAAATAGGATTAGTGAAATCTTCAAGTCTTGAGGGATCCTATTATCTTCGAGAGCTTTTATCTTTAGTTTATAAAATGAATTCATATCTTCTAATATACGATTTGTATAAATTTTGCTATCAGATTCATCCTTAAAATCTTTAAATTCTTTTTCAAGTTGTGCATAAGATGATTTTAAATTTTCATGATTTTTATTCAAATTGTTAAAATCATCAAGTAATTTCATGTGGTTTTTATTAAGTAAAGCATGATCTTTCCTAAGGATCTCTTGTTCTCTTTGTAGTTTATGTAACTCTAAGTTCAGAATAGCATGCATTTTTTTTAATTTCCTATATGCAACATGTATGCGTTTAGAAACTTCTAAAAGTTCATTGTAAGTAAAGTCAAATACCTCTTCTAGATCTAACTAATCAAGATTATCGGCCATCAAACATAGATTGGTGACTTCTTCCTCCTTTTTAATTTTTGATGAGTCTGAAGATGAGTCCGCCAAGAAAGTTTTTAGAATTTCTTCTTGCCCTTTTTCACTATTAGTTTCTCCTCTACCTATTCCTTGCTAGGAGTGGCTTTAAGTTTTAGGCATTTTTATTTAATGTGTCTAGGTTTCCTACACTCATAGCAAATAACATCATTTGAAACCTTAACATTCCTATTGAACTTACCTCAATTCCATTGCTAACATCTCTTTTGCTTCCTCTTCAAAAAGTTTCTGAACTATTTAGTCATTAGTATAACGTCATCTTCATCCTCAAGTTGTGATAGATCACTCTCCGGCTCCTCCACTTTAAGTACTATGTTATTCTCCCTTCATGATTCACCTGCATCAATCTTTCTTTGACTCACTCCTTACTCATAAGCAATTAGTGATCTGAGAAGATTGTTAATGAAGTAAATATTTAAATCCTTAGACTCTGTAATCATAATTATTTTAGCATTATATGTAGTAGGCAAACAACGAAGTATCTTATTAACCATTTCAGCATTCGTTAGTTTCCTACCCAATGCATGTAAAGAGGTGACTATTTGTGTGAATCCTGTGTACATGTTAGAAATGAATTCAATAGGTTTCATGCAAAATAATTCATAGTCATGCAACAAGATATTAATTATGGATTGTTTAACTTCATTAGTCCCTTCATATGTTATACAAAGTCTATCCCATATGTCCTTTCCACTCTTGCAAGTGGAAACCTGCATGCTATCTTCTGACCTAAGTGCATAAAAGAAACTATTTAAATATTTAGCATTTAGTTATGCTAAGTCACTTTCTTCTATTGTCCCATCCACAAAGGATGTTTCTATTCTAATTCCATCAACTAGTCTAGTTGGTTTTATATACCCTTCTTGTACTAAAATCCACATGCGAAAATCAAGTGACTCTAAAAATGTAGACATGCATGTTTTCCAAAAATTAAAAAAGACATTATCAAACAAAGGAGGTCTTATGATCGAATATCCTTCATGTGTATTTTGGTTTTCGAATGTAGCCATGGTCGTTAATCAAAAAGTAGTCTAAACTTATGATTTTGAAACTAAGCCCTGATACCACTTGTTGAAACTTATTAATTATGAATTAGGTTGTTAGACCTAAGCTTATGCCCCAAAAGACTAACCAGGAGGGGGGGGGGGGGAATTGGTAATTTAAAAAATTCTCCCTCTTTTAAACTGATTAAATTTTTAGTGAAATTTTAAAAATAATATTTTCAACCAAAGATAAAAAAAATAGTAAAGTGAAAAGCAACGGAAAATAAAAGACATAAAATTTATAGTGGTTCGATCAAACATGACCTACATTCACTCCCTAAAGTCTCCCACTTTAGGTATTGCATTATTACCACAAGTGTCTCTCCTTTTGCCCCCACAGCAAGGTGGATAAGCCTTCAGAAAAACTCTCTTCCACCATTACCCAGTGCAGCAGAGAATCGTTATCTTTTTAGACCCTCCAAGTATTGGAATAGAACCATCGTCCTTTTACACCCTCCAAGTGTTAGCAGAGAATCGTCAGCTATTCACACTCTCCAAGTGTAGGTAGAGAACCTTCATCCTTTCACACTCTCCAAGTGTAGGCAAATAAACCTTTAGCTATTCACACTCCTCGAGTGTTGACAGAGAATCGGATCTCCTTGAAAGATCTTCTCACGAGAAATCTAGAAGGACAAGAGAAAAAGTGAGTAATCATAATCACAAACAGAGATCCTTACCTTTGAATAATCAAGTGAACCCTTCATGCTCCAATAATAAGAACTCTCCTTCAAACAGTCTCTCTCACTCTCTCCTTCAATCTCCCTTCAATATGCACGAAGACTAATAGACAAAAAGATTGCTTGACATTTTTAAGTGACCCTTTTATAAGAAAGACTTGAAAAATCATCAGAAAATTATAAAATTTCAATTCTGTATGTTCATGATTGTCCCGTATGATCCATTTTCGTGCGTACAAATAGTGTAAAAATTGTTTCGTACGACCTTAATGTGCATTGGTATGAACTACCTTCATACCTGATCATCATCCCGTACGATTATGGTTTGTCTGATACAAATCATTATTCCCAAGGTTTGTTGGGAAGAAAATGCAGGACGGATCACAAGTTTAAAGAACAGAGGACATTGTCCTAGGATGAAGGAGTAAATTAGTCTGGATGAATAGTTCAAAGTAAGATTCTAGAGGACATTGTCCTGGGACGAATAGGATAATTCGTTTGTATGAATAGTTCAAAGTGAGATTTTAGAGGACATTGTCTTGGGATGAATAGTATAATTCATCTGGATGAATAATTCAAAGTGAGATTCCAGAAGATATTATCCTGGGACAAACAGGATAATTCATCTTGACGAATAGTTCAAAGTGAGATTCCAGAAGACATCATCCAGGGACGAACAGGATAATTCATCTGGATGAATAAGAATTAGAAAAATTCTTTCAAACCTTATGTTTGTTCCATTGCTCTTTGAGGAGTATAACTAACCTGATCATCCCGTATGAACATGGTTCATCCTGTACGATAAGTATATTAAAATTATGAATTTGAAAGCTCTCCCCCGATATGTGTGTGCTAAGTTACTTAATTACAATCACACTCTCTCGGACTCAAGTAAAAGAAAAATACAGACTCTAAGTTACAAAATATTTTAAGAAAATCTTGATTTGAAGTCTTGAACAATCTGGAGTATGATTTTTTCAAAATGTTAGTACACACAAGAACCAAAAACAATTCCTTCCAAAATGTGTTAGCAGAAAAATAATAATCAACACAATAGTATTTGGAATCATCAAAACATACAAGTTGAAATAATGTAAATCATGCAAAGC
The DNA here is from genome assembly GCA_022539455.1 of Dendrobium nobile. Classification (NCBI taxonomy): domain Eukaryota; kingdom Viridiplantae; phylum Streptophyta; class Magnoliopsida; order Asparagales; family Orchidaceae; genus Dendrobium; species Dendrobium nobile. Next base: position 15,474,798 of record CM039721.1, on the reverse strand, counting down.
TATGAAGCAACTCTCTCAAGATGATAGATCCTCAATTAACATTAAAATCTCAAAATATAAATTTAGTGACATCCTAAACCTCCCAGATTTTTCTTGTATTTTTTAGGAGCCCTTAGACCCCTTAATTAACAAATCCTAGTTTACCCATTAATTAGGGCCTCGATAACTTTAAAAAGTTGTCATAAATTCATTTCAACTTAGAAAATTATTTGTAATATCTCAAACTATTCATAATTTAACCCTTAATCTCAAATAATTATGGTCCCTTAGATTGATTTTAATAAGGACCTTAATTTAATTTTGATTTAAATATACTTTTTTTGGCCTTATTAAATATTTAAAAAAATTATTAAAAATTTCAAAATTTCTTCAAACACTTGGAAACACTTCCTTATGTCAATTCTGACTTTTGGGGGTGATTCTAATTAGTTTGAGCTGATTTGGATCAAAACCCTTAAGGTACCACTATATTAAAGAATTTTGATAATTCATTAATTGCCTAAAACTTCTAAAATTCATAACTCTACCCAAAAAACTTCAAATATAGCAAACTCAAAGCCTAATTACTCCCTGTAAGCCCTAATGTTTAACTAAAATTCTAGAACTTCTAAACCCAGCCTATTTATGAAAATGATCTTTTGGACCCCCTTAACCTAGCACATAGGAGGACCCAAATCCTTCCAAAATTGGCTAATATAGTTTAAACTTCTAAGATCACTACCAAAAGAATTAAAAGGGATCAATAAACTAAGTTAACTAAAATTGATCCCAATTTATTAATATTTAAATTTTAATTAAAGTTTCTCTATTTGGCTTTCAATAAACTTAAACTCTATACAACTTGAAGTAATTTCCTTGCATATGACCTATCCAAAGCCACAAAAGCCTACTACACACACATAAGTTTTCTAGGGCACAACTTCTAGCTCTAGGATTAGTGCTGGTGCTTTATTTCTTTTCCTACATTTTATGATGCAATTGTGTGTGGCACGAGTGCTGATTGATTGCCCTTATTTATTGTGATTGATGTGATGCTTATTTCATTATTATATTTTCTATGCTTTGATTATAATTGATGTGTGTGTTAGACTTCTCATGGGCTAGGGCCACTTTTATACTAATCCAATCTTAGAAAGGTGGCCACGCTTATGCAGCACTAAAATAAAGGGGGCAGTAATAATTAAAAGCTTTATGACTAACACTATTTTTATAGATACTCAAGAGACTTCTTAGCCCCCCACTTTAAAATTAAAAGAGTATGGCCAAGCATGTTTACCTTTTATGAATAAAATATTAACTGCTTGGGATATGATATATGAACTGCTTATGATTTTTATTAGGATTACCATGCATGAGTTCGAGTCTAGATTTTCTTTTTTAAAATATAATGTAATTTGCTATATTAACTTGTGAAGGTCCTTAAAAGTTTGTCATTTCAAGCACTTAGTACCCAAAGAGAATAATAAAGGCCCTTTATAGGGAATTTCATAATCATTTGGCTGCCCTTTTCGGAGGACGAACCATACAGAGCTCAAAGGAGAGGATCCGAAGGAAGATGAGCCATAGGAGGATGATCCACTTGAAGATGAAATGCCTAGCTTTTAAGACTTGTGTCATTCATTAAGATTAGAATATAGGTTATTATCGGTGGAGCCTAGCCACCATTACTTTTTTGCTGACCCTGGGTTATATTTATACGGCACTTATCGTGGACTTTCTCACTTTACTTTTTATAGAGTTATATTGATGTGTTTACTATTAATTACATAATAGAACTAGCCTACTTTTTTTAATTTTATTTCTTACATATGCTTAGCCTATTTGTGCTAGGCTTTTTAAGGACTAAAACCTTTTCTACTCATAATTAACATTCAAAATTTTAAGGTTTAAATAACTTAGAAACTTAATGACCCATGAAATAGCCGAAATCTTTCAGGGTCACATGCATATTATTGCATCCTTTGCTCTCCCTCATAATAAGACACCTCCCTGCCTGCGGATAGAGTCCGGATAATCTGGTCTATGAGATTGCCAGACCTATGGAGGCCCAATTTTTTCTAAAAAATTATTTTATATAAGCCTATTTTTAAAATCTTATGAAAATTTGATTTGAAACCATTTCAACTAGCATATATTATATTAGAAACTGATCTAATTAAAACTTTAATTGTATTAGCTTTAGGAGCATTCACCCTATATAAGTCCAGGGCCAATTAGGAAAACTCTCTAGACATCGGCCCTACTTTAAAAAACTAAATTGCCTACCCCATCTTTCATAAAGACTAGACTACATGGATATTGTGCACTTAGGTGGTTAGCTAGCTTTCCTTTTTAGGTAGGATATAAGCCCATATGCATTAGCTAGGACATGGATGTTAGTGTTGGAAAAAACACTAAACCCACCTTAGATTTGAGGTTCAAGGCTACTAAATTTGGGTCTCATAGTATGCCTCATTGGTAGATAAGTCTCCCTTTCTTTGAGAGCTATAAATCCTATTTATCCATGTCACATAGATGATGCTACTTATTTTCCCTCTGTATGTTTTGAGTATATGATTATCTTCCTATAATGACTGCCTTAGTCTCTCCGGATGCTGTGTGAACTGTATATATATCGAATAAGCCGACTTAAGCCCTTTCTTTTCTTATAAGTAGGATATTTTAGTCTCCCTTTATGTGCCAATCCCTTGTCTGAGAAGAATATTGTTGGATCCTTAAGCGAGAGTTTTCTCTAGCCCTAGGCTTGAGATGTAATTGATCACGGGGGCTTGCATCCATGGGAAATGAAACTCCACCATCAAATAAAGCCCACTCAAGTTGATGTATCGGGTGGGGGAAACTCATTATTTTGATCAGGTCGTATATATTACTACCCATCAAGGTGCATTGGTGAGAGCTATTATCCTCAATGGTTAGTCATATGTACGATCTAATCTGCCCTCCCATTGGCCTGATTATGAGGATTGCAGAGGTCTGCGATCATTTTTATCCCTCAGGGTGGTGCAGTTGTATACCCTCTACACTATGCTGCCATGAGCGATGTCCTTTTGGAGGTCTACAGAGATCCATTAAAATACTCTTGTGATATCTATCTCTTGTACTTCCTTGCTATCAATAAATATGAGTTTATTACAATTCTACTCCTTGTCTGGCTAAATTATCTTATTTTGGATTAAAGGTGTAAGTATCATATGCGGTACTGATGAATTCATGCATTCCTTAAATGATTAAAAATATATTTTTAATATTACCAGATCATTATTAAATGCATATAGTATCCATATATATAGTTAAAATTAGGTGCAATGTTGGGTCTCGAAAGTGGGAAGACAACATAACCAAGATTATAAAATTACTGTGCATCGTGAATAGGTGTAGTATTGTATGAAATGTACTAAATTCTTAAGTAGATGATATAACTGTAGGAAGTCAATAGACATCCTTTGTTCCAACAAGCTTGATAGACATCTGTGGATGCATATATTATAAATAACATCACAATTAAAAGAGATTCATTAGGGAAAATATATTATTTGCATTCATCAATTCAAAATATTATATCCATATAGTATATTCATTATCTTTATCAAATTTGTGATTGAATCTACACAACATTTATTTTTTATTGAGTAGTATAATTATTGTAATCTTAGTGGACAATACTAGTGTTTGCAAGTGAGCACATCTTTCTCGATGGATCGATACTCGACACTATCACTATATTACTTGATTTGACACTCATAATTATGTATATTAATCAGGGATTTTATAATTTTTATATATCAAAGAAAAACTAAGAATTGCTAGGATCCCTAATTAATTTTATGATTTGATAGGTTACCCTACTAGCCCCATCAACAACCACTAAAAATCTTGGTTCAACAGAGATAACAGTTGATTTTATAAGATTTACTTTAATGGAGATTTAATTAAACCCTGAGTTGTAATTAGGGTTAATTTGATTGGAATTTGGTAGATCATTTATTTTTAAATAATTTTATATTAAAAGTATAATTTAATATAATTTATTATATATTTTTATAATTTTTATTTAATTTATTATAAATTTTAGAAATTTCAAGCCTAAAATTGTGCCTGATCTTAGGTTTGGTAAATTAAGATGCTTAGGGACCCCTAATTAAAAAAAAAATAAATTCTAAGGTTTTTAATTTCACTAAGTAAGCTAGGTTTAAATTTCAATCATATTGGATTTAAACTAAATTTCCTAGAATTTTTCCAAGTTTACTTGACCTAACCCAATGTTTTGTTACCTAGGTGTCTTTAGATTTTATCAAGGCTTTAACTTAATTATATCTAACCCACAAAGAAAATATACAAACCATACAAAACCTAGACTTAAATGATCTATAAATTATTAATAATAATATTATAAATATTGAGATCAAATAATTAAGGTATTTAGAAAAGTTAAATTATAATAGTAGAAGATTCAAACATGGTTGAGAAAATTGTAAGATGTTGGAAATGTCCAATATTTAACTCCCTCTAAATTTCAAACCAAAATGGATGAGTATTTTTGAAGTAATTAAATTAAATCAAATTGCATTCAATGTCAAATTAATTCATATAAACTTATCAAATTTAACAATTTTATTTTTAAGTTATAAAGCTTTCTCCCCTAAATTTAGAGCAGTAATTTCTACAAATTGGCCCAGTAAGTGATTTATTGGGATTTTTGGATGTTAAAGTGTTTAAAATACATTTAAAATTTTATATAAAACCATTTATATAAGTAGTATAGATGTGTCATGGTCTTTCTAGATAGCAGAGTTCGTTGGAGGGTAAAAAGTGTTAAGTGTAAATTATGTACTTTTTATTATCTAAAAAATTAGTGAAAATGTGGTATTTTAATAATATTATGCAAAATTATTTTGTAAAAAAGGAAAAAAATTCATAAGTATTGAACTAGCATTATAGCGCTACATCTACTAGAGTCGTAGCATCTACAACACCTCAGCATTAGATTAGAAAATAACTGCTCCAGAGCCTTTGAAAAATTGGCAAATAATTCAACACGCTAATGGAGCCAAGGTTAGCGTCATAGAGCTTTATAGTGACACATCATAAAAAATCAGCATCGTAGCACTTGAGTCTCAAGAATTTGAGAGTCGGAGCGCTGTGCATTGCAATGTCATTGTGCTAGATTGCATATTCAAGAATCGCAGCACTAAACTACTGTTGTCTCATGGTGTGGCAGTTGATGAAAGATGGAGAGACACTGAATCAAGGGAACAATGTATTAGTTCGATCAATAGACGCACTGAGTAAGCATAATAATGTAGTGGAACAACTCAATAACACTGAGGTGCTCGTATATCTTATAATGCAGCAATCCCACTATGTCAGCCATCATGACACTTGAGCCTATTTTTATACTTAGTATAAATAATTTTTAGTTTGAAAATTGTGGAAGTTCTATCATAAATAGTTTGAAGTTATACCTTTTTATAGTGCCACCTTAAATTCAAGTCAAAGGGAGGCTAGGGACAACCAAAAGACTTTCTTTGAAGATCATAATCTATCTTTTTGTGAGAAATTATACATTTAGAGGATAAAGTACTGTGGAAATTAAATTTGAAATATTCCCGTAACATTTTTCTTTTCTCTTGTATCTTTCCTTTATACAAAAAATAAAGATGTTTTTGCTTTGTATCTTTATCATATCTGGCTAATTTCTTAGTTTTGGGCTAATGCTATGAATACATTGAAAGTAATAATGTAGAATCTTATGCATTGAATGAAATTATGAACATTTTAAATATCCTCCATTCTTCATTTAACACATACAATGGTCATGTGTATAGTTAATATCTAGTGTGATATATTACCTCGATAGAGGAATAGTAGAGCAAGTAGGAGTATTGGAATGGAAGTGTGGATTGCTTAGATATAGTATATTAAGCCTTCTAAGATCTATGTAAACATTAGAATTATAGGAAGCCTATAAATCTTCCATTTCACACAAACAAGGTTGGCAGAGATGTAGGGATGAATATAATCTGATCCACATCAATATTTAAGAGTCTCATTAGAAAAGCTTTATTTTTTTACTTATATTAGTAAAAAAAAAAAATTAAAATTGGGTACCATGTTTATCTTTTTGCTTTCTCTATAAGTGGAAAAATCCAAAACCAATTATTTTTGTTTAGTAGGATAGATCTTACATATGTAGTAGATAGTAGTAATTTATTTATAATCTTGCATAACACTATCATATGTGATAAACCATCTCTCAATTAGTTTATTACCTAATTGACACATATACTTGCATATTTAGTGGGTAATATATATCAAAGAAAATATAAACTTTAATTTACTCTAAGGCATATAATATTTCTTATACTTCTTAAAAAAAAGTATTAAAAAAAATATTTCATGCACTTCTTCAACTATCCAATCCACACATCAAGTTTTTGGCGCATTTGCGGTGTAAGTAACTTACATGTTGTAATTTTAAACTATATTTTTTAAATTAATTACATATTTAAACCTATTTATATCCTTTATCTTTATTTTACAATTTTTGTTAAAAGATTTAAGAAAGAATAACTATTATTTTATAGTTTTAAAAATGGCCTCACAATGTTTTACCCGATTGGTTGGATATGTTGAGATTTTATAATGGACTGGTAGCATCCCTTAGGTTGATTATTGATGCTTTAGCTATATTATCTTTAATGTCTAAGCTATTTGAGGAAGCTTGAGAATTAGCTGAGAAATGACTAGAAATAAGTTTTAGTGGCCATCTGATAAGGTGAATCCCAAGAGAGTAGCTGGAGTTTATGAATCAGATGCATTATCAATTCTTGTTATTTATATAGTAATTATTTCTAAATCACCAGATACTATTGGAGTTAGTTTAAGATTATGATAACTTAAATAAATGGAAGAGCATGATTTGAATTTAATTTTAGTTAATAACATTGGGATTGAGAATGTGTATGTCATTGGAAGACAAAACAATCCCAATTCTAAAACTTACAATTCAAGTTGTAGGAATGACCATAATTTTAGTTATTCTAATAATATTATTAGCTGTAACAATTAGGGGAATCTAAGTCAATTAAATCCAAGAGGAAATTTGAATAATCCTTAGCAACATGTAGTAAACAATATACTTATTTTCCACAAGTTTTAATCAAAATAGTCAATTCAGAGATAGGATGACACCCTTGGAAGAGGTAGTGATTTAATTGAAAACATAATTGCAAAGTTAAGCTTCTTTAATTAAAAACTTAATAAATTAATTAGGACAACTAGTAATCTCTTTTTGTAGCACACCCCTTGAATCATTGTAAGCAATACTGAAATTAATCTAAAGGAGAAAGGGAAGGAGCTTTGTGTGGACTACATGAGAAGCGGTAGTGATGCATCCAAACAAAAATGGTAAATCTTTTTAAGTTTGGTTCAAGACTATAAATTTTGTATTATTTGAGAGGCAACCCAATTCTATTATTTTTTTTATTATTTATTGGTTTGCTTATGAGTTTTTTAGTTTATACTGTATGTTTTAAAATTTATAAAAATAACATATGTATTTTTTGTTAAGACATTAAATTTAATTTTTGCCTAATTATAAATTTTTTTCGAGCAAAATTTAGGGTGCTAAATTTGAACTAGCACCATATTGTTAAGACTATGAGTGTCATGGCTTTTGCTTGTGAAGCGTTGTAGCTTTCAAACTTTACATTTAAATGCTAAAGTCTTAAGAAAATCAATTGAAAATAATTTCACACTATAGTCCTTAATAACACAGCAGTGCTCTATTACAATTATGAGTGTTACAATGTTATCCTCTTAAGTACAGTAGTGTTAAGTTTTATATATCTACTGTAAAACTCATAATGCATTCAATGGTTAATACATTAATATCATTTATTATGAAGTTTTACTAAGCACCATAGTGTTTCCAACAGCGTTATAGCTTTAACTTAAAATCATAATTATGTGTTGAAGCACCATGATGATAGTATATATTAACACCATAGCTCTTTAACATGTCAAATGCCAAAGGATTTCTCTAGTCGAAAATCATCATTTCATTTTCTAATGTCATAGCCTTAATGCCATGCATGCCATACTACTATTGTGCTTGTTGATTTGATTATTTTGTCATTTTGTCTCCTTTAGTGCCAAAATACTGCTCATTTGTGTTGGGCAATGTTCATTATATAAAAATATAGAAATGGTTTGAATTTAATTGTCATTTCATCAAACCCCCTTCTCCTCTACGTTTTCTTTATTTTCTTTGTTGTTTATAATTTAGTTTAGCAATGGCCCAAAAATATTTTGCAAAAAGAAGAGACCCATTTCTACCTATGATAAAAATCACTTCATATTCAGTGAAGATGAAGAACGATATGCTGGCGATTTTGTAACCATGCAGTTCATTCTTGAATGAGGATTTATAAACATAGGTGGAGAGGTAATACATATGATTATGAACCAGGGTTGGGAAACTCTTTGTGAAGAAACCTTTGTTTCCATTATAAATTTTGTCCTTGAGCTTTTTGCCAATGCAAAGGATGCTCAAAATAACAAATGTTATGCCCTAGATAAGTGGGATTCATTTGATCTCTCGGCTATTAACTGACTTTATGATATGGAAGATGGTGATAAATATGGCTTCAGTTTAGTACCCATTGACCATCAAGAGATTTTGAGACAAGTTTGTGAACCCTGGAGTTGGGTTGTTTGGAAGTAAAGTGGTTGTAAGGTAATTAATTTTCTAGCTATCCCATTTGACCCAAGTTTTTAAAGCATGAACTTATTTTTTTAATACTCATCTTTAATTGAGTAGAAACATTTGTGATGTCATTAGGGGCAAGGTTGTATTAAATTATTCTATTCAAGTGTGGCACCCTACTAATATTGGGATGCTTATTCGTTCATCTCTTATGTATATCATTAGTAGCACCACTTTGATAGGTTTAGTTCACACTGCTCTAATTAATGATCTTTGTATTGTTGCTAGTGTTAGAGAAGATCTGGTTGACAAATTTTTTCAAATTTCTTCCCTCACTAAAAGAAAATAAAGAGCTCTAAAGACTAGTTGTAATGGAGGCTAGACCCAAAGAGCCCAAGTTGATCAATAGACCATTAGTAGAACTGTCAAGCTTCTGAATACTCTTGGTGAGAAGGTTGTGTACTTGAGGGAGACATTAGATTGAGTCACTAATTTTTTTGTTGAGAATAGGAGTTTGTAGGATCACTACTCTAGAATGCAAGAAAAAAATTACCAATATATAATTGAATTAAATGAAGCTTTAGTGAGATTGTTCAGAATGAGCTCCTTCATTGAAAATCACGACCATCTTAATTTTCTTACTACTATGGAGTACCAATATTTCATTTGGACCTAGCCTAATGATGATGATGAGGAGGAGAAGGATAAAGAAGATGGATATTCTGAATGATTATGGGTTATCATTTTCTTTTCTTTGTTTAATTATTCACTTTTTTGCTAGAGAGACAGAGAGAGGAGAGAGTGTTTGATGTTGTTATTGTTGTTTGTAGTTTTCTTTCTTTTATTTATTTTTGAGTTATTTGCTTTGGAGGAGATCCTCATGATGATATAATTTGATGGATGACTATGATAGCCATTATTGATGCATTATCAGTGAGTGATTAGACATTATATTTTGAGAATAGTGCTTCATGCACTACAATTATCTCTATATCTCTATTAGTTTGTATTTCATTGCCTTGAAGCTTTTTTATTATTTTAATGAAAATGCAAGTTATTTTCTTTTTATGCATCAAGTTATTTTAATTTTTATAGTTTTAGTTATTCTTGTTTATATTATTTTAGTTCCATCAATCACATTTAAATAAACTTTTCACACATGTTAATTGCTGAAATCTTTTCAGCATTTTTGTACTTAGTTTTTAAGAGTTCTACCATAAATTGTGTGGGATTATACTTTCTGTAGTTCCCCCATAGAATCAAGTCAAAGGGAGGCTAAGAAAGAGTAAGATACTTTCTTTGAAGATCTTAGCATATCTTGGAGTGTGCACTCTTACATTTGGAAGAGAAAAGTGTGTAGAGAGTACATTTGTACTATTTAGGTGATATTTTTCCTCTTCTCATGTATCTTCTCTTTTATGTAAAAAATGAACATGTGTTTTCTTCTATCTTTATCATGTTTAGATAATTTTTAAGTTTTGGGCTAATGTTGTGAACACATTGGAAGTAATAATATAGACTCTTGTGCCTTGAATCAAATTATGGATGTTTTCAATATCACATATTCATAATTTAATGCATATAATTATCATGTGTGTAGTTAATTTCCACTGTTATATATTGCCTTGACAGAGGAATATTGGAACATATAAGTGTGCTAGAATGGAATGCTTGCATGCCTAGACATACGATGTTAAACTTTCTAGTTTCTATGGAGACAATTAGAATTATAGGAAGCATATAAACCTCCCTTTCAGCCCTATAATCCTGATAGAGATCTAGGGATATATTTGCTCTAATCCATGTCAATATTTAAGAGTCTCATTAGAAAACCTTTACTATATTACATGAATTAATCCTAAAAATTATTTATATCTTGTATCTCATTAACTTTTTACTTTTACTTGTAAGTGGCAGAATCTAAAATCCTTGATTTTTATTTAGTAGGCTAAATCTTGTATCTATAGTACACATTAATAGTTCAAATGCAATTTTTGTAGAATAAATCCTTATGGGATCAATACTCTCTCAATCACTTTATTATTTGATCGAAAAATATCCGTTTGTATCTAATGTGAAATCTATATCAAAGAAAACATTAGTACTAATTGACCCTAATGCATATTCCATTTCATACACGCATTTAGGTTTCCATGCTCCACATCAAAAGGAGTTAGTCAAGCCACTTAACTAAGTCAGCAATATGTCTAGTCATTTGATCACATATGGTATTGATCACAAAACCTAGATATATTCCTTTGTTCAATAATATAAGAGGGTCAGAAGGGAAATAAGATAAAACAAAATCATGTTTTTTCATGCAAAAACATGCAGGATGGATAGTTAGGATCTCATATTCTTCCTCTAGATAGAGGGGGGAAGAAATTTTATTTGTCTTTACACTTAGCATATAATGATTCTATCCATAACATTTCACTTACAAAGGTTTTTATATGTATTTACTTTTTGTATATGAAGTTTGAAGGCTTCAAATAACATAGGGTTAGAGCTAAGGTTTAGGATTTACCTTTGAAGTAGTCTTAAAGCTAGATTTTGATCTAGTTTTCTTCCTTGGCTCTTAAGAAAGAACTTGATTGAAGGAATATAAGCTAGAGGAGTTGGGAGTGCATAGTATAAAAGCTTGAGATTAACAATTTGATGGAGCTTCCTAAATCTCAATGCCACTAGCTTTTAAATGATTATAAAATATTTGGGAAATATAGGGATGGCTCAAGTAATTTAAACCAGCTGGAGTGAAAGGATCTTACATATCTAGGGTAGTTTGACCTATGGACTATTCTTTGACTATTCATGCATTTGACTTATCAAAGTTTTTAAAGCAACGTATGATAGACCATAGGAAAACTATAGAGGCTAATTTGATCAAATTATGTTATTTAGATTTAGTGAATTCAAGGTCTATTAGGGTGAGACCATGTTTAGCCTCGGTTTAACTACTTCATGTGGGTTCAATAAATTAACTAATCATGATTGGTCTAGGCTATGAATTAAATAAGATTATGAAGTCTATTGGGTTAAATTTAAGCAAAAAAGATATAATCATTATTTATCTACATGGCTTTGACCTAGATTTGGCTGGTTTGACCAATCCTAGATTAAGTTGATAAAGTTAACCTTTGACCTAGACAAGTGGAACAAATGCATCAAAACCTTTAGGAGCCTTATAGGTTCAATTGATTGAGGTTAAGTGGACTTATTGGGACTATAAATGGTTTATGCAAGGGTTTGACATAGTGGACAAGTTTGACCAATCTCATGTAGGTTGATTTGGTTAACACCTAGCTTGGAGGGCTAGGGTTAATGAGTTTTGCGCATGAAGCTTGAAACGTGAACGTTCATATAGGTTTTGAGGTCAAAATACTAGTGTAATGTATGGTTTATGTCAAACCCATGAATCTAAATTAGATAATATTTCTTTTATCTTTTTAATTATAATAATAAGAGCTATCTAATTTATTTCAATAATAAAATACATATGAAAGTAACTTATATTAAACCAAACATCAATATGCATTTGTATTCACTACTTAAAAGAATCATATACATTACTTAAGAGCCATAAAAATACAGTAATTCATCGTCCAACTCCTAAGTACAAAAGATTAACTAAAAGATAAAAGAATAAAAATAATAATAAAACCAGAGGAATCTTGTAACTAATAGTCTTACAATCCTAATTCTCTATCCTAATTTAAAATTATTTAAATTATATATAAGAACCTAAAAAACCTAGCAGGTCACTACAGTCCTACAACTAAACTCAAAGCACGATAGGTAAATAGTATGCTTGAAATTACTAAGTTCATAACAATAATAATCAACATGATCATAAATATATATAGAAATAGTAAAGCTCATGCAGTAGTAATAATTTCTAAAATTACAAATTATTATGGCATAGAGGTAAGTTTGTTAGTAAAGAACAAAAATAATAAAAATTTTAAACTTGTAAACAAGTATGGATATTGACAAATAAAGCAGTAATAATCATTTTTATATCATATATCACAACACTACTATCAATTCAATAAAGAAATCATATAAATTAGTAAAACTAAAGAACATATAAAGACTTTAGAATCCAATAATGCAGCACTATTAAATTAATATACAATGATCTTTAGTCATTCTATATCAATATCAAATAAGTTTATTATATCACATGCTCAATAATAGGAATCACATGCTAGTAACACTAAATTGTATATCAGTAGTAGTAATAGTAATAATTAATTTGTAGTAGTAGGCTAATACCTGTAATGATAAATCAGTAATAGTATATGAATTTATAAGATATGTAGTAGTAATAGTAAAATAGTATGGCAATAGTAAAATTAGTACATTTATCATAAATAAGTAATGCATTTTAAAAATCAAACAATATAAGTAAGAAGTTTGGGCTTAAGTAATATTTTTTCAACAATCAATAACCCCTGACTCAATAAATAGAGTCATCACTCTTTGCCTATTGGCATAGTAAGTAATAACATATAACTCTTAATCACGTGAATCACTAAAGGATAACACCAATCATGATATTTAAAGAAAAACTTGATGTCCCACCATCCCGAACAAGCTAGTTAGTCCCCAACCAACATTAATGAGTAAGTAGTCTTTACATAATTTCACACATGATTATTCAATATTCTAATAACAATAGCGATGATATCACCTAATCGCAAATGATTATTCATTCACAATGTTTGAAATAACAGTAAAATTTAATTAAAATAACAAAATTACTATTCTTATTAAATCATATAAAATGAAATAACTACAAAAATTATTAATAAAATTATGAAATCAACTAGTTAAAATATTTAGAACAATCTATTCTACAATATAGCAAAGGTTGTGCATTGGAAGTTAATTAAATCCGAAGAAAATGTCATAAAATTCATTCTCAGAGGAATCAAAAGGTAGAACACAAAATCATTAAAAATAAAATTGGATCAGTATAACATCTAGTGATTTCAAGAATTTTTTTTTTATATGTGATGAAGCAACTAGTTGTCAAAAACCCAACTTTTCCTTTCCTCTCTCCTTCTTCCTCCGTCTTCTCTTCTTTCCTTTTTTTCCTCGACATGTTAGGGTGGCAGGTGAGGGTGGGAGTGAGTAAAGAGAATATATATATATATATATATATATGGAATCACAACACTAAGGCAAATAAATGAGTTATAACTCATTTTATTGCTTTAGTGTTGTGTTCCATGACCTAGTGCCACTGTGCTGCATTATGAATCCATAATTACTATGGAACTGAGCCTTTAAAGTCTTGATGATAAATTTGGCATTGCTATGTTCTCAGGCATAGGTCCACGATGTCGTAGAGCTCTAGTTCAAACACACACACACACACACACACACACACACACACACACACACACACACACACATATATAAATGAGGGTTTTTACCTTTGGTCTTGTGTAACCTATAGCATGGTTTAGGTTTTAGATAGGCTTAGAGATGTTTATGTTTAATTTTAGGAGTTTGTGGTTCAATGGCTAGGTCTAGGTCACCTAGACTAGTCATGAGATCTAGAATAGGGTATTAGGCAAAAAGACGTTGGATAAGCCAAGTTAATGAACCTGGGACTGATTCCCCTCTTCCTAATGTAGCCACATAACAGTATATCAATTTGGTATTATGTTTGAGATGGAGTTTCAAATATTTAGTGTTTGAATGACCTTAACTAGAAATGAAATTAATAAATTATTTTGGATATTTTTATAAAATAATGAATTTTATAACCTAGCATCGTAATGCTCTAGACTCAACATTATAATGCTCTCTCAAAATCCAAAAAGTTTAGAGCCTAATGCAACAACACTGAACACCTTACGCTGTAATTCTGAAAAAATAATTTTTTTAAATTTTAAAGGTTATTACACTCCTTGCCTTGGAATTGGTTTCTTGGATTTTCTCTCCCTCTATCTCCCTCACTTAAACTCTAGTTAGTTGGCCCCTCATAATGTTCTCCAATTATGTCCACCCCCCCCCCTCCCCCCAAGTAGTAATAACCCATTACATAAGAATATAACATTCACAAATAGCTAAATTGGAATTGCGGTGCTGATTAAGTGGCGCTTCATCTCTATTGAATTGGCCTATCGGTTCACGATTTGTCTCATCAGTTCATTAATTCAACTATTTTTTTGTCGGGGCCATATGGTGATTTGGCACTGCGGTTCTCCTAGCGTAGCACTTTAATGCCTAAATCTTGGATAATATTCAATCCTCTCTTGCTTGGTGCTTAATTGGTAGAGCTTTCTAGCTGACGTAACTATAACATTATGGTGGTCCCTCAATTTTAGAAATTTGCTTTATTTCCTACAAAAATATAGAATAAAATGACATTTTATAGAAACATAAATAAATTGATTATATTTTTTTTCTCACCATAATCCATACTGATAACACTTAAAAAGAGGTGGATCCAAATTTATCCATAGGTGACAAAAAAATATATTAGCAGGTCTGGTTATGTAAAGTAAAGTGAATTGGTGGGAGAGTGAGTGGGTATTAATTGAAGCAAAAGAGTCAGGAAAACCTTGAGAATAGTAAAAATGGCATGAATTCAAAAATATGCCTTTTAACATTTTATTTTTAAGATTAAAAGGGATACATGAATGTCTTCACATTAAGAAAGGCAAGAAAACTAAAGTATGGTTAAAAATGATAGATTAATACAATAGAAATATTGTTTAGACTGAATGTACACACTTAGACATTTATCTAATGTGGCTCTAGATGTCTCTGGTGAGCATCTTTGGTCAATGAAGAGTCCTAGGAGGTGAGTGTTGATTCCTTATAGGTTGTTAAAACTAAGCTATTGTCCCGAGGCTTACCAGGAAAATTCTCTTAAATTTTTTAAATAAAAAACTATTTTGAATCTCATAGCAAGTTACTTTATGTTTAAAATAAATTTTTTAACCACAATAAATAACTTACAGTAAATAAATGTGGAAATTAAAAGACACAAAGATTTATAGTGGTTCGGTCAAAAATGACCTACATCCACTCCCTGAAGACTCCCTCTTAAGGTATTACTTTATTACCAACGAGACTCTCCTTTTGCTCCCACAGTAAGGTGGAGAAGCCTTTAAAAAAAATCTCTTCCACTAATATCCGGTGCAGTAGAGTACTGTCATCCTTTCACATCCTCCAAGTGTTAGTAGAGTATCATCTGTTGAAACTTGTTCCATATGAATTAGGTTGTTAAACCTAAGCTTATATCCCAGCGGCTAACTAAGAGTGGGGTGAATTTATAATTAAAAATTTATCCCTCTTTTTAAAATTGAACTGATAATAACTTTAGTCAATTTTTATAGAAAAGGTATTTCAACCAAAAATTTAAAAAGTAAAAACAAAAGCAGCGAAAAATAAAAAGACACAAGATTTATAGTTGTTCGATCAAACTCGACCTACATCCACTCCCCGGAGGCACCCTCCAAGTATTGCACTAATACCACTAGTGACTCTCCTTTTGCACCAACAGCAAGGCGGACAAGCCTTTACAAAACTCTCTTCCACTACTACCCGGTGCGACGGAGAACCGTCGTCCTTTTACACTCTCCTAGTGTTGGCAGAGAATTGTCATCCTTTTATACTCTCCCAGTATTGGCATTGAACCATCATCCTTTTACACTCTCCCCGTGTTGGCAGAGAACCGTCCATCCTTTCACACTCTCCACGTGTAGGAAGAGAACCCTTTGTCCTTTTACACTCTCTAAGTGTAGGCAGAGAACCCTTTGTCCTTTCACATTCCAAGTGTAGGAAGAGCACCCTTCGACTGTTGATACTCTCCAAGTGTAGGCAGAGAACCCTTTGGCTATTCACACTCTCCAAGTGTCGGCAGAGAACCGGATCTCCTTGATAGATCTTCTCATAAGAAATCTAGAAGAATGAGAGAAAGAGTGAAGTAATCACAAATCAAAATTGGAGATTCTTACCTTTGAGTACCAAGTGAATCCTTCATGCTCCAGTAGTTAGAATCCTCCTTCAAATACTCTCTCACACTCTCTCCTTCACTCTCCTTCAGTTAACATGAAGATCAGTAGGAAAAAAAATTACAAGACAGTTTTAAGTGGACTTTATATAAGAAAGACACAAAAAATCATCCAAAAACTGCTGACTTTCAAGTCTATACACAATCGATCGTCCTGGACAATCATCAGAATCCAGAGAACATCATCCAGGGATAAATATAAAAATTTATTTGGACGATCAGGATTTAGAAAAAATTTCTCACTTCCTGTTCGTTTTATTGCTCTTCCGAGGGAATAAATGACCTGATCGTCCCGTACGAACTTGGTTCGTCCCGTACGATCAATATGATTTTTTAAAGATCTCCCCAAGTGTGTGTGCTAAGCTACTCAATTACAATCATACTTACTCAAACTCAATATACAAACTCCAATTTACAATCTATCTTATGCTGAATTTGATTTGAAGTCTTCTTTAGTCTAGAGTTCAATTTACCTGAAATGTTAGTCCACACAAGAGCAAAAATAATTTTTCCAAAAAGTGTTAGGAGAATATAATACTTGAAATAATAATATTTGGAATCATCAAAACTATACAAGTTGCAAGGATGTAAAACATACAAATAACAACTCTCTTAAAATCTCCCCCTTTTTAATAATGGCAAAACAATTATTATTTATATAATTTTCAAATTTTAAGAATCTCCTAAACTCTCCCTAAATTGATAAACATGTAAAAATAAGGAGGCATTGCACGACAATTTTATCCCCTTTTTTATTTTTAAAAAATACAAATAGATACAATACGAAATAAATTTTAAAAATACAAAAAGATACGATACAAAACAAAAATATGATACAGAACAAAAATATGAATAAAATACGAACAAATAATATTTTCTCCCCCTTTTTGATAACAATAAAAAGAGAAGAAGAAAAAGAACAAAAATGTGAGAAGTCATATGATAATCCTTTTATAAGAGATCCTTGAAAGTGAGTGAAATAAATTTTGCAAATAAAACCAAAAATCATTAGGGAAATAAAATGATTCATATGATTTAAGAAGAGATATAACATCGATAATAAAAAGAATTATTAGAAACATGAGTCAATTTAGTCATTGAGATAAAGAATATCATTACAATAAGGATGAATATAAAATTTATATACTTCAAATTTTCAATACCAAATAAAATCATACAGAAGATTAATTTGAATTAAAAGATTGAAATATTAAGAAAAAAAATAAGTACCACATGTGGCGCTTTGCTCATCTTTTTTAATAGTTATGGCATATTTTTATGCAACTTTTTACTTGTGGGCTTATTTTGTGCCTTTTTTTCAAATTACGAATCATTGCGCATTCTTTTTTATTTTTGTACATTTGTACATGTTTTAAGAGTAATCTTGATCTTTCCATAATCAATAATCAAAAATTTAAAATTTCTCTTAAGCATAATAATATTTATATTGATAATAGAAATACTAAATAAAAAAACATCATAATTGTAATAATAATATGAAAATTTAAATTAGTCTAACAAGAGACATGAGAATGACATTCTTAATTACATCAAGTTATAAGCACAACTTAAATTTAGAAAATTTTGATTTTTTAATGAATTCAATTTTGTGTTGCAGTTCAAGGTATAACACTTGTAAGATCAAAAAATTTAGGGATTTTCATATAGACTAACACACATTTCAAAACAAGATTAAAAGCAAGATAGGA
This sequence comes from Dendrobium nobile, assembly GCA_022539455.1. NCBI lineage: Eukaryota > Viridiplantae > Streptophyta > Magnoliopsida > Asparagales > Orchidaceae > Dendrobium > Dendrobium nobile. The sequence continues at coordinate 15,456,347 of CM039721.1, read as the reverse complement.
TAACTTATATTAATATTATGATGAAGAATATTACAATCAGCAGAAATGATATAATCACGCTTACAATTTGAACTTAAAACATAAAACACAAATGCTAACACATAAAATGAAACTAACACATAACTAAAACACATCACATCACAATCAATCTCATCACAAGTACATAAACTAAAGAAGATCATAAGGAAGTACATGAATCACTCTGAGGGGCCCTGATCTAGAGGAAGAGGAGGAGGTGCAGCATTGAAGAAATTAAAAAATAACTACTTATCATAAGCATATTGGAACTTATATCATCTATCTACTCTAGCATCCATCCCATGTCCTGATTGTGCTGAGCATCCTTTTGTTGTAAGTGAGTTTTAATTTGATCAAATCTTTGATCAAAATTAGTCTCTAGATGATCAAATCTATGAACCAAATATTGGTAATTTGGTTCACCAGTAAGTGCAGGTGGAGGTGAAGGTACAGGTTCAAGTTCCTCCTCTGAATCACTAATAACATGTGTTTCTTTATGGAAGATTGCTTTAAATGATCAATCATTGTAGTAGAGAGGTTCTTCAAAATCTTGAATTGGATTAACTAGATCATACTTCCTCTCCAAAATATAAGTCACAAGATGTCCTAAGATAATATTTTTCTTTCTCTTGTGGGAGACATGGCCAATCTCAGAAAGTCCATAAAAGTAGTCAATGATTAATTGGGCTTCATCTATGGGTTGGCTAGTCAGAATTAGATAGGTCACTATAGAAAGAAGAGGAGTAATATTTACTAGATCACCAGCTTTAGGTTTAATAGAAGTACGAAGAACATGCTGGATGATTCGGGCCTTTTTACTAAGAGTTGATACTTTGGGTGCATGAGTTACTCCACCTGTCCTCTAATAACATTATTTATTTCAGATCAGTCAAAATTAAAAGAATTGGTCAAGGTATGGGCTCTAATCTCTTTAGTCCTTAAGTTCAGAAAAATTCCTAAGTCTGTCTTAGTGATATCTACTTTGTTTTTAAAAACAAATGACCTAATCATAGAATGGTCAGAGTTAAAGGACATGTTTGCAAGAAAGTAGTGAAAGATTTCCTTATTGTAGAAGTGGACTAGAGTGAGAATGAGGCTAAATTGGGTGGCGGCAAATATATTCATTACCTGAAAATTCAGTTGTTTTTTAAGAAAAACTCTAGATGGAGTGATTTTGGCTGAAGAAAGCCTATGAAAGGACTCCTCATTGGCCTTGGACAAGAAGTTTTCACTAGAGTTTTTGGGTTGACCCTTTGTCATTACCTTCTGTCTTTCGCTAGAGCTAGCCATGGAGAAGATCTAGTTGAATAGGGTTTTGAAAGGGATGTTTGAAGTGATGACATGTGAGTTCAAAAGCCTTCAATTTAAAGAAAAAATGAGTTTTCGTACAAACAAAATTAATTTCATCCCGTACGAATTTGAGTTCGTACATACGAACAAAATTTTTTATGGACGAACGAATTAGTCCAAAAATGAATCGGCATTTCGTAATCAGACAAGTTACGATGCGTCCTTTTGTATAGACTTTTGACCAAACGATCGTACAGACGAACAAGTGTTCGTCCTGGACAATCAGACATTAAAGATCATTTTAATGTTAGTTTAAACCATCCCCCACATTGAATTGCCAAGCGTTCGTCTGTAAGAACCATATTTTCGTACGTACGATCATGTATAATGAAACTAACCTTATTCGTTTAAATGTCTACATTCATACATACGCTTAAAAAGATCATCCAGATGATCGTGACTATCATACAGATGAACAATAAAATGAAAACTAAAAAACTGTATGCAAATCATTCAAATCCGATAATTAATACACTGCACAATTCGTCCCGTACGAAATAAATTCATCCCGGACGATTTTCACTTAATTTTTAAGTATGCGTTAAAAAATCTAGATGTGAGAATTTTTTAAAACTAAAATATAAATACAATAAAAAATGATTCAAAATACAAAAAAATACAAACTCAAATACAGAAAATCATAAACTCAAAAATACACACAAAACACTAACTAGAAAAACACACATCAATGTTGCAGAATCATTTTAATTAAGCATTTAAATTGATCACACCAAGCCTTTTTCTTAGTGTACTGAAAGTATCAAAGGCTAGTGGTTTTGTAAAAATGTCAGTAAGTTCATTTTCTATAGAAACATGAATGAGTTCAATTTTTCCTTTGGATACTTGATCCCTTATGAAATGAAGCCTGATGTCTATATGTTTGATTTTTGAATGTTGAATAGGATTTTTAGAAATGCAAATAGCACTAGTGAAATCATAATAAATGAGAATATTTTCTATAGTTAATCCTAAATCAATCAATTGTTGCTTCAACCAAAGTACTTGAGCCACACAACTTCCTAATGCTATATATTCAGTTTCAGCAGTAGAAAGAGCTACTGAATTTTGTTTTCTACTGGACTAAGAGACTAAAGAATTTCTAATAAAATGACATGTTCTAGAAGTGCTATTTTTATTAACCCTACAACCTGCAAAGTCAGAATCTGAATAACCAATTATTTCAAATAAAGAGCTAAACTTAGGATACCAAATTCCTAAGTTCTGAGTTCCTAACAAATATCTTAAAATCCTTTTTACTGTTGTCAAATGTGATTCTTTTGGATGTGATAAAAATCTAGCACACAAATAAGCACTAAATATAATATCGGGCCGGCTAGCTGTCAAGTAAAGTAAAAATCTAATTATCCCTCTAAATTTCTTTTGATCAATAGATTTTCCCTTAGGGTCCTTATCTAACTGAACTGAGGAACTCATAGGTGTACTAACATGCTTAGCATAATCCATTTCATACTTTTTGAGGATGTCCTTAACATACTTTGAATGATTAAAAAAAGTAATGCTAAAGCCTAGATTTGCATAATGCTAAAGCCTAGAAAGTAACTTAATGTTAAGATTGTTGCTATTTGAATGCTTTACATTTTGCAACTTATGTTGTTTTGATGATTCCAAACATTACTGTTCAAATGTGTAGTTATCTCCTAAGAATTTTAGAAGATTTGTATTTGCTCTTGTGCGTACTAACATTTCAGGAAAAATGAACTCCAGACTACGAAGACTTCAAATCAAATTCAGAATGAGATACTTTGTAAAATTTGAAATTTGCACTTCTTTGAAATTAAATTGAAAGGGAGTGATTGTAATTGAGTGAATAAAAACATACACACATACATAAGAAGATCATAAAAATTTTATACTGATCGTACTGGACGATATCCGTTCATACGGGACGATCAGACAGTTATCTCCTATTGAGCACATGGAACGAATAGGAACTTGCTTGAAAAATTTTCTAAGTTCTATTCGTCCGGGACGAATTTTACAATCGTCCAGGATGATTGGTTCTCTGTAAAATTTTCGTCCAGACAAAATTAAATTATCGTTCATGGAGATTGATCCTCTGGAAAATTTTCATCTAGACGAAATTAAATATCGTCCAGGACGATCTGGTCTCTGGAAAATTTTCGTCCATACGAAATTATATTATCGTCCATGGCGATTGGTCATCTGGAAAATTTTCGTCCAGACAAAATTAATAATCGTCCGGGACGATCGGTCCTCTGTAAAAATTTCGTCCAGACGAATAAATTTTTGTCCAGACGATTAATCGACTTAGAACGGTTTTCAGTAGTTTCTAGAACCGACCTAGTAATAACCGTTAGTACCGGACGAACTTAGTTCGTACGGGACGATCAGCATGCACGAAAATATTTCATACACATATACAAATAGGGTCGTTTCAAAGCGTTTAAGTAAAATCATCCAGGACGATCCACGATCGTACGGGACGATCCACTGCGTACAGAATTGAATACTTGCAGTTTTTGGGCAATTTTTCTTGTCTTTTGTATAAATAATCCAAATTAGACTACCACCCAATTTTTTTGTCATTTGATCTTCGTGCCTCTTGAGAGAATAGCTAAGGAGAGAGTGTGAGAGTGCATTCAAGGGAGGATTCCTATCACTGGAGCATGAAGGCTTCACTTGGAGTTCAAATGTAAGAATCTCTACTTGTGAATTTGGATTACTTCACTTTTTTCTTTCTTCCTTCTAGATTTCTTGTGAGAAGATCTGTGAAGGAGATCCGGTTCGTTGCCGACACTTGGAGAGTGTGAATAGCCGAAGGGTTCGCTGCCTACACTTGGAGAGTGTGAATAGCCGAAGGGTTCGCTGCCTACACTTGGAGAGTGTGAATAGCCGAAGGGTTCGTTGCCTACACTTAGAGAGTGTGAATAGCCGAAGGGTTCGCTGCCTACACTTGGAGAGTGTGAATAGCTGAAGGGTTCGCTGCCTACACTTGGAGAGTGTAAATAGCTGAAGGGTTCTCTGCTCACACTAGGAGAGTGTGAAAGGACGATGGTTCTCTGCCAACACTGGGGATTGTATTAAAGGACGACGAATCTCTGCCAAAACTGGGGATTGTGTAAAAGGACGATGGTTCTCTGCCGCACCGGGGAGTGGTGAAAAGAGTGTGTTGTAAAAGATTCTCCGACTTGCTATGGGTGCAAAAGGAGAGTCACTATTGGTATTAGTGCAGTACTCAGAGGGTGCCTCTGGGGAGTGGATGTAGGTCTTGTTTTAGACCGAACCACTATAAATCTGGTGTCATTTACTTTACTGTTTTTAAGTTTCCGCATTTTAATTCTTAGTCTTAAAAACTCTGTGGTTGAAAAACATTTTCTATAAAACTTAAAAGAAACAAATTTTATTTCGGTTCAATATAATTTTAAAAGAGGGCTTAAAATTTTTAAACTACCAATTCACCCCCCCCCCCTCTTGGTAGCCTTTGGGACATTAACTTAGGCTTAACAACCTAATTACTAGACTCAACAAGTGGTATCAGAGCTTCGTTTCAAAATCATAAGTTTGAACTACTTTTTGATTAACGTAGATGGCTACATTTGGAAACCGAAACACACCTGAAGGTTACTCTATCACTAGACCTCCACTGTTTGACAATATTTCTTTTGATTTTTGGAAAACACGCATGTCTACTTTCTTACAGTCACTTGATTATCACATGTGAATGCTAGTCCAGTAAGGTTACACAAAACCAACTAGATTAGTTGATGGAGTTAGGGTAGAAACACTTTTTGCAGATTGGACTATAGAAGAACGTGACTTAGCACAATTAAATACCAAATGTCTAAATAGTTTCTTTTGTGCTTTAAAATCTGAAGACTACATATGGGTTTCCACTTGCAAAAGCAGAAAGGACATATGGGATAGACTTTGTATAACTTATGAAGGGACAAATGAGGTTAAGCAATCAAGACTCAATATCTTGTTACATGACTATGAACCGTTTCGCATGAAACATAATGAATCTATTTCTGACATGTACACAAGATTCATACAAATTGTCACTTCTTTGCATGCACTTGGTAGGGAATTAACAAATGCTGAAATGGTCAATAAAATTCTTCGATGTTTACCTACTGCTTATGATGCTAAAATTACTGCAATTACAGAGTCTAAAGATCTAAACATATATTCTATTGACAATCTTCTTGGTTCACTCATTGCTTATGAGCAAGGAGTAAGTCAAAGAAAGATTGATGCAGGTGAACCACGAAAGGAGAAAAATATTGCATTAAAGGTGGAAGAGTCAGAGAGTGAACACTTACAACCTGAGGATGAAGATGATATTGCACTGATGACTAGATAATTCATAAGCTTTTTAAAGAGGAAGCAGAAGAGACGCCAGCAATAGAACAGAGGTAAGTTTAACAGAAATGGCAAGATTTCTAATGAAGTGATTTGTTATGAATGCAGGAAACCAGGTCATATAAAGACTGATTGCCCAAAATGCAAAGCCACTCCTAGCAAGGAGAAGGTAGAGGAGAAACCAATGGTAAAGAAGGGCAAGAAGATGTTTCAAAGAGCTTTCTGGGCGGACTCAGCTTCAGACTCATCTGAGACTAAAAAAGAAGAAGAAGTCACCAACCTTTGCTTGATGGCAGATAATGTTGAACAATCAGATCAAGAAGAGGTATGTGACTTAACCTATTATGAATTGTTTGAAGTTTCTTAACACATGCATGATGCATATAGGAAAATAAAAAAGATGCATGCTAGTTTAAGTTTAGAACTGGAAGAGCTTAAGAAGGAACACGAAATTCTTAGGAAAGATCATACTTTAATAGATGACAACCACATGAAATTACTTTATTAATATGATGACTTGAATAAAAATTTTGAGAATTTAAAATCATCCTATGCTGAACTTGAAAAAGATTTTAAAAATTTTAAGGATGAATCTGAGAGAAAAACATATCGAATCAATTATACAAATCAAATTTTGGAAGATATGAATTCATTTTATAAATTGACAATAAGAGCTCTCGAGGATAATAGGAATCCCCCTAAACTTGAAGATTTTACAAATCCTAAATATTATCCTAAATTTATGAAATCCCTTAGGAGACAATCAAATGGAAGAAAACTTAGGAATATTTTTCCTAATGTTAAATGTAATAATTATGGATTTTTGGGACATATAGCTCACACCTGTACTTTGAAGATGAAATCAAATTTGGTGTGGAGACCTAAGATGCATAAACTTAGACATATCATACATGCATCTGATTATAAAATGCTAAAAGGTGAACCCAAACTTGTTTGGGTTCCCAGGTCTAACATTTGAGAGTTTTGCAGGAGTGCTCTCACACAAGACCTCGTGGGAGCATATGGTACCTGGACAGCGGATGTTCAAAGCATATGACTGGAGATACTGTTCAATTCATAACGCTGGAAGCCAGGAGTGGAGGCAAGGTTACACTTGGAGATAATACAACAAAGAAATTGATTGGATTTGGTATGATTGGAAATTTCAAAAACTTTTTCATAGATAATGTGTTATTGGTTGAAGGCTTAAAACATAATCTGTTAAGTATAAGTCAGCTATGTGATAAGGGTTATAATGTGAAATTTTTACCTACTAGCTACATATTAAGCCTAAATGGAAAAGAAGTTTTAAATGGAAAAAGGGTAAACAATGTTTACATGCTAGATTTGAATTCTATTCAATCTCCTACTGCTTTTTGTTTGAAAACTGTTTCTGATGAATCATGGTTTTGGCATAGGAGATTTTGTCATTCTAGTATGAAAAACTTTAGAAGAATTACCCAAAAGAATTTAGTGAGAGGTATACCAAAACTAGACTTTACTAAGGACCACCTTTGTGATGCATGTCAATTAGGAAAACAAGTGAAGTCCTCTTTTAAGTCCAATAAGGATCTTAGAACTAGTAAACCTTTAGAAATTCTTCACATGGATCTTTTTGGACCAGTAGGAATTGTAAGTCTAGGAGGGAAGGTATACAGATTTGTTATAGTGGATAATTTCTCAAGATTCACCTGGGTTAGATTTCTTTTTCATAAAAGTGAATCATTTGAGGAATTCAGAAATTTTTCAACTTGGATACAAAAAAAACTAGGATGTGAAATAATTTCTTTACAAAGTGATTATGGAGGAGAATTTAAAAATGAAAGATTTGAAAATTTTTGTAAAGAGAAAGGGATTGATCACAATTTTTCTGCACCTAGAACCCCTCAACAAAATGGGGTAGTTGAAAGGAAAAACAGAACATTAATAGAAGCCGCCCGAGCAATGTTGGCAGAATACTCACTTCCTAGATATTTTTGGGCTGAGGCGGCTAGCACTGCATGCTATGTTCTGAATAGGGTGAATGTGAGATCAAATTTAAATAAAACACCCTATGAGTTGCTAAAAGGTAGAACACCTAACTTGTCTCATTTGCATGTATTTTGTTGCAAGGTGTTCATTCATAACAATGGAAAATCTGCCTTAGAAAAATTTGATCCAAAATCAGATGAAGGAATTTTTATGGATATTCAAGTGTTGAAAAATCTTATAGGGTATTCAACAAAAGAACTTTAGTCATTGAAGAAACCACACATGTTGTATTTGATGAATCTGGAAATTTGGAAGAGCCAAATGTTGTTGAAGAAGAAATTGAGGAAAACTCCCAAAAGATTGATAGATTAAATTTGGAAGAAAATGTGGAAGAGAATTTGGAAAGAGAAAACCCTTTGCCTAGAGATTTGAGATTTTCTAAAAACCACCCAAGAGAATTGATTATAGGTGAACCTAGTGAGGGTGTTAGAACTAGGCGTGGATTAAACAAGGAAGTCAATCATTCAGCCTTTATTTCAACAATAGAACCCACTAATACTGATCAAGCACTTTCTGATGAATTTTGGATATTGGTCGTGCAAGAAGAGTTAAATCAATTTGTAAAAAATAAAGTTTGGGAATTAACTACAAGGCCAAAAGATAAAAGTGTTGTTGGAACCAAGTGGGTGTTCAAAAATAAAATGAATGACTCAGGAGTAGTCATTAGAAATAAGGCTAGATTAGTTGCTAAGGGGTATAATCAAATTGAAGGAATTGATTTTGAGGAGACTTTTGCCCCTGTAGCTAGACTTGAAGCAATTAGGGTTTTACTTGCCTTTGCCTGTTTTAAAAGTTTTAAATTGTTTCAAATGGATGTCAAAAGTGCCTTTTTAAATGGGGTAATTGAATAAGATATTTTTGTAGAACAACCTCCAGGCTTTGAATATTCAAAATACCCAAATCATATTTTCAAGTTAAAAAAGGCATTATATGGATTGAAACAGGCACCTAGAGCTTGGTATGAGAGGTTGAGCAACTTCCTACTTGAAAGATCTTTTGAAAAAGGAAGTGTGGATACAACTCTTTTTTTAAAGAAATTTGGAAAGGATATACTCATTATTCAAATTTATGTGGATGATATCATTTTTTGATCTTCAAATAAAAATCTTTTAGATGAAAATTTTCGTCTAGACGAAATTAAATATCGTCCAGGACAATCTGGTCTCTGGAAAATTTTTGTCCAGACGAAATTAAATTATCGTCCATGGCGATTGGTCCTCTGAAAAATTTTCGTCAAGACGAAATTAAAAATCTTCCGGGACGATCAGTCCTCTGTAAAAATTTCGTCCAGACGAATAAATTTTCGTCCAAACGATTAACCGACTTAGAACGGTTTTCAGCAGTTTCTAGAACCGACCTAGTAATAACCATTCATACCAGACGAACTTAGTTCGTACGGGACGATCAGCGTGTACGAAAATATTTCGTACACTTATACAAAAAGGGTCGTTTCAAAGCGTTTAAGTAAAATCGTCCAAGACGATCCACGATCGTATGAAATGATCCACTGCGTACAGAATTGAATACTTGCAGTTTTTGGGCGGTTTTTCTTGTCTTTTGTATAAATAGTCCAAATTAGACTGCCACCCAATCTTTTTGTCATTTGATCTTCGTGCCTCTTGAGAGAATAGCTAAGGAGAGAGTGTGAGAGTGCATTCAAGGGAGGATTCCTACCAATGGAGCGTGAAGGCTTCACTTGGAGTTCAAAGGTAAGAATCTCTACTTGTGAATTGGGATTACTTCACTCTTTTCTTTCTTCATTCTAAATTTCTTGTGAGAAGATCTGTGAAGGAGATCCGGTTCGCTGCCGACACTTGGAGAGTGTGAATAGCCGAAGGGTTCGCTGCCTACACTTGGAGAGTGTGAATAGCCGAAGGGTTCGTTTCCTACACTTGGAGAGTGTGAATAGTCGAAGGGTTCGTTGCCTACACTTGGAGAGCGTAAATAGCCGAAGGGTTCTTTGCCCACACTAAGAGAGTGTGAAAGGACGACGATTCTCTGCCAACACTGGGGATTGTGTAAAAGGACGATGGTTCTCTGCCAACACTGGGGATTGTGTAAAAGGACGACGGTTCTCTGCCGCACCGGGGAGTGATGAAAAGAGTGTGTTGTAAAGGCTTCTCCGCCTTGCTGTGGGTGCAAAAGGTGAGTCACTATTGATATTAGTGCAATACTCAGAGGGTGCCTCTAGGGAGTGGATGTAGGTGTAGTTTTAGACTGAACCACTATAAATCTGGTGTCATTTACTTTACTGTTTTTAAGTTTCCGCATTTTAATTCTTAGTCTTAAAAATTCTATGGTTGAAAAACTTTTTCTACAAAACTTAAAAGAAATAATTTTTATTTCGGTTCAACATAATTTTAAAAGAGGACTTAAAATTTTTAAACTACCAATTCACCCCCCCCCCCCCCCCGCGTCTTGGTAGCCTTTGGGACATTAACTTAGGCTTAACAACCTAATTACTAGACTCAACACTTAAATCTCCTATTAGACTCATCTCAAATTCACTATTCATTATGTTAGAAAAATCATCAAAAAGAATTTTATTTGAAAATCCAAAGATGATGTCATCATTATAAAGTTGTATAATGAGTATATTATTTTCAATTTTCTTCAAGAAGAGAGTTGTATCCACACATCCTTTTTCAAATGATCTTTCAAATAGGAAGGCGTTCAATCTCTCACACCAAGCCCTAGGTGCCTGTTTCAATCCATATAATGCCTTTTTTTGTTTGAAAAGGTGTTTAGAATTTTTAAAACTTAGAGGTTGTTCTACAAAAATATCCTCTTGAATTACCCCATTTAAAAAGGCACTGTTTACATCCATTTGGTATAATTTAAATCATCTAAAACATGCAAAGGCTAACAAAACCCTAATTACTTCAAGTTTAGCTACTGGGGCCAATGTCTCCTCAAAATCAATCCCTTCAATCTGATTATACCCCTTAGCTACTAATATAGCCTTATTTCTAATGACTACTCCTGAGTCATTCATTTTATTTTTGAATATCCACTTAGTTCCAACTACACTTTGATCATTTGGCCTTGCAGTTAATTCATAAACTTTATTTCTTACAAACTGATTTAACTCTTCTTGCATAGCCAAAATCCAAAATTCATCTGAAAGTGCTTGATCAACATTTGTGAGTTTTATGGTTGAAATAAAGACTGAATGATTAACTTCTTTATTTAGTCCACGTCTAGTCCTTACACCCTCATTAGATTCACCCATAATCAATTCCTTTGGGTGGCTTTTAGAAAATCTCAATTACAATCACACTCTCCCAGACTCAATAAAATAAAAAATACATACTTCATTTACAATAAACCGTAAACTAATCTGATTTGAAGTCTTCAATAATAAGAAGTATGATTTTCCTGAAATGTTAATACACACAAATAACAATCATCAAAAATATGTTAGGAGAACTAATAATCAAAGTAATAATATTTGGAAGCATAAAAAATATATATATTGCAAGAATATCAACAATCAAGAACTAAGTTACAACTATCTCAACAGTTAGTGCTCTATCCAAGTCCTCAAAGGTGAGCACACTAAATTATTCCCCTAAAATGAATATCCAATATGAGCATGTAAAGGTGAACATATTATACAAGTGGCAAGTCCCTCAGGCAAGTGAGAAGCCACTTAGGTGAGATTCCTTGTGAGTGGCATTGAGCTAGGGACAAACATAGTTGATAATGTCACGATTGTGCTCTATGATTGTGTGCCTCCTATAGCATAGAAAAGAATATTTGTAAAAGGAAGATGGCCTAAACTATGGAGAACCATCAAAAAAGCTGAGTCCACCTAAGACAAGTACTTCCCCAAGTGACATTATTCGAAAACAAATTCTTTGGTCAAAGTCATTTAGAATATGTGCCTCCTTATTCTGAATTCTTGAGGTTGGCTCCAATTATGTATACATGACTGGGATAAATACTTGAGTATCTCTGACCTTACTTCGATGGGTTCTCCTTAGGCTTGGCTCATTTGTATTTAGTGCACCTTTTGATTAGCTTCTCAATGGCCAACCTTCTTGGTAGTTGTGAATTATTTATATCAACATGCATGGAGGAACACATTTAATAACAAAATTAAAAAAAAAGTTCATTTTGCAATATCTCCCAAGTACAAAAAAAGATGGAGCCTTGCTAATGCAAAATTTTCAATTAAAAATAATGACTTCGTATAATAATTTTAGTCTTTAAAAATTCACTATAAATATAATTTTTTTTATTTTAAACTATAACTTTTAAAAGATCTCAGAAAATAGAAGTGTTTAATTCAAAGAAATTAAAACTTGCCCGAGTAATTTAATGAAGTTCCAAAAAAACAAAACTTTCATCACCAACCATTTAATAGTTATTGAAATATATTATCATGAAATCATCCAATTGATTCCATCTCTAAATTCTAGCCCATATGAGGACAATAGTTTGATAACCAGTACTTCTAGTTGTATAGATTATTCAACAATAATGGGATTTTCATTTATGGGCCATTTAATTTGTTAAAAAGAGTTGCACAAAAAAATTAAAATGCAATGTAGGATTATGATGGCTACGGTGGCAGTGACGGTGGGTGGCAGCTGAAAGGCAACTATAGTTAGTCGACAATGGCAAAGGAAAGTTATAGGCTGTGGTGGCGATGGATGATATTGGAGAATTTATTATTTTTTTTAAATTTGTCAAATCTAACCATATCTAAACACAACAAAATTAAACGGGTAAAAAAACATCACAATTTGCTAGTATTTTTATACTTAAAATCAAATATCAATATTTTCAAAACACAATTTAAATTACTTCATGCTCTTTTATTTCAAATCAAAAAGCTCCTTAGGTTAGACAAGTGACAGTAGCTTCTAAATAGAAGTTTAGAGGGCAATTGCGGTCGGTATTTTTTTTTTTTGAATATTTAGGTAAATAAAGACAAACTCATACTCACATTATATATATAAGTAAGACTCAAACTCACGAATTGTTAAATGATAGCTAAAACACTCAACTGATTAATTAAGATGAGCTGCGTGTAAAACGTCTGTATTAAAAAAATGTTGATGTAAACACTGGCTGTGTTCAGCCTCCTAGAAATTTGCATTGATGGAATCTCCTGCACCATATTTGTCCTGCCATTAAAAAAATTCTTGTTCGTTTAGGTAGATTTAATGCATGTTTTTTAGAATTAATAAAATTTTGAAGACAGCAAAATATTTATGATCCAATAGTGAAATTAAAATTATATCAAGGATTTATTTGTGATGTTATAAATATTATTAAAATTAATCAAAATTACTTAAATGATAAAATATTTTCAATTATGATGATAAATAAGAGATAATATGCATATATAATATAAACCATAAAATATTACACATATACTTAAAATTAAGTTTAAAATATGTTACATTCTAATAACTTTGCTTCATTGACACTTCTACTCAAATTGTTATTAAAAAATGGAATTTTTTATGCAGTTTATATATAATATTCTCACATCAGTTATCTTTTTTTTTTTTTTTTAATATCCACCTACTGCCACCCCAGAAAGGATATTTGGCGGCATGATTAATCCTCGGCTGACCATGAAGGCACCCATCCCAAAAACCTTCAGGCCCTCACTTCATCGAGCCGTACTTAAGAGGCGCTACCGCTCGAGGAGAATCGAGCACGAATTAGAGGATCTCAACCGTACTAAGAAACGGTGGATTAGTTATACATATTTAACATTATTTCCTATTATTTCTGGTCGCTTACAGTATGAACAGCCTCCTGAAAACTAATAAACTAAAACTGTTTTATTAGGCGCACCCAGATTTGTCTTGTGCCCGAAATTTTCAACAGAAAAACTTATTGAATTGATATAGATATAAGTCTGCACGTCAGTGAGACTCCGACACTTTTGTTTCTACTGAGAGTTCAAATGGAAATTTGTCAGGGCACACAACTCTCCTTGGCCTATTGGTTGAGAGCTTAGGCTTCCAACTAAGAGGTCCAAGGTTCGAGTCCATGTGTATGCGTTGTGTGTGTGAGTTTGCCTTAAATGGCCTAAATGTCCCAAAAAAAAAAAAAAGAAATTTGTCAGGGCTATACAATAATTGCAAAAGTACAATTCGGCGTCTTAGGCACTAATTTTTTTGTATTAGATGCCATTGCTCCTTACGTAGGTTAGTATATGGAGTGGAATCTTATAGCTCTGAGCTCGCTAATACTATGTTGAATAAAGCGACTAAAGAGTTAAACCTGACGTCAGAAAAATAGAACATTTCTTAGAAAATATTTTATGATAGAAAGATTAGGTTGGAATGTTTTTTATTAAAATATTATTAAAATGAAAATTAAATATTTAAATCTAGCTTTAAAATGTGTAACATAAAGAAAAATAATTAATTATCATATTTCAATTTATTCAAAATAAATATAATCTCTAATCATATTGAATATTCTCTTTAGAATCTTTCTCTTTTCTATCATATTGTTTTTTTGCATAAAGGTAGAAAAAAAATTCATCAATTTGAAGTTATGATTAAGAAAGTTCTGAAAGAATTTCCAACTTCAAAATTAAAATTACTTTCTTTAGGTGGAGGTTAACTTTTATTGAAAAGTGTTTACGTAGCTATGGCAGTCTACTTTCTGCTAAGTCTAATTCCACTTGAAAAGATCCTGGATCGATTTCTCTGGGAAAACTTCTTTTAATAAAATTGTTTTTCAGATGCTCATTAACGTTTGCGGCTGACAGCTAAATAATTCAAATGTTAAGCATTTGATAATATTTCTTTACAGAGTAATGTAAAATGCTTTAGATTCACAAAGATTGTGGAGACCCATAAAGATTCTTAACAAAGGCCATCAAATCATGTAAAATTTCATATTTTAATTTTTACGTAAAGTGATTTTGGCTGGGGGTCAGTAGGGGTACATACAGCCATACAGGCTTATATTTATATAATTTTATTAGCGATTTTGGCCCTTATTCGTTAGGTTCTAATGTTCTGTTTCCTTTCTCCCAACCTCTTGTCCGCTCCCTTCCCTCAATGTCCACCCCAGTAGCACGTGGAAGTCAACTTAGTCCATTGCAACGGAAGTCAACCACATCCGCAAGTTGATCTAGGTATTGAATTTTCTTGATTTTGGTTGATTTTCAATGGAACTCGTCTATTGATGCATCAAAGCATTTAAGTTTTCTTCGCATTGTAATAGAAGATTTTTTTGTTTTTGTTTTAAGGGATACATTATTCATCAATCTTTATTTGGTTGCTCTTAATCAACCAAACTTTACACTTCTACTGCTTGGAAGGAGTTCGTTTTTTTTTTTTTTTTTACTTGATCATTCTATCTTATGTTTTTTGTTTCATTCATTTAAGCGCTCAGCATTTAATATAACACTTGCATTCATGTCCTTTAATTGTTTTCTAAATCTTGATATTAATTGAAATATGAAACAAAAACATTTTGAGGTCGTGAAACGTTGGGTTTTTTTTTTTTTAAACAAATCCATTTTATTGATGAAAGGAGAGGTTACACCAAAAGTAGTCAAAACAGAAAATAAAAAGATGAAATACATTAATAGAAGGAAGTTGATAGTAGGTAGTTGGACTCAGTATTTGGCAGAGACTACCAGTGCCCCACCAGCTCGCACGGTCATCCAGTAAGGTGATAAAAGCGTCCAGTATACGATCCACGAAGAAATGCACCAAAGGTTGCCGCCAGCAAAAAGATAGGGCACGAGCCCCGGCCACATCATAGCCCCAGAACAAAACGGGAAAATCGGCGAGGACATCGAAAGCCATAAACCGAAGAACATAGCAGTAGTAACACAAAACAACAAGTCATCAACGCCTTCGACGGCCCCTGTCACAGCCCCTTCCACGACCCCTACCACGAGACACCTTCAAATGACGAACATTAACACGAACCAAAGAAAAATCATTCCCTGGGTCAGAGCCCCCGCAAAAATCCGAATACATGAAACCAAAATCCGACTGGTCAGAAACGAAATAACCATCAGAAGAACCATTTAGCCAATCCCTTTGATCCGACCTATCACAACTCAAAGAATTCACCACATTGATCGTTTCAACCGCATGCACTAGAACATTGACAAACTAATTCGAGCTTTTAGAAACTTCACTTAAATTCTCCACTGGCACATATACAGCAGTATTAACATCCACAACAGGTAAATCTAAATCACTAGACAAAACAACAGGCTCAACCGGAGCACACCCAGGGCTCGAAACAACACCAACACCAATATCAGGTAAGGCATCAACCTCCAACCCGATTGGAACATCCAGCAAAACAGGGGAATCAGTGGACGGAGCAATAGACTCCTCAGCACATCCAACACCAGGTTTCAAAGAAACCTCACCCTTTTCCGTAGTAGCAGCATTAAGAGGATTGAAGATTAGGGGATGGAGATAAAACAGTTTCAGGAGGATTAATATCTAGATTTAACCCGACATCCACCGGAGGAAGAACCGTATTCACAGGTGTTCTTAAATGAGGAAATAATTTAGAGCATTCCAATTTTTTGTGGCCAACAACCTTATAATGCTGACAAAAGCTAGGCACATCTTCAAAAATCACCTTTTGACCATACCCACACTTCTCCGGACCTAACCACATCGAATCCGGATGAGATTTATAGATATCGATTTCAACTAGCAAACGAGCGACAGTGGGACGCGAACCCACCGCCGTCGCGTTATCAGTTTGAATCGGCCGGCCAAAAATCGAATCCAAACCAAATAAAATTTTGGTAGAAAACAGGTGTGGACGTAAACCCGGAATTCAAAACCCACACCGGGACGATCGGCGACTCCTCTGATAGGTCGAGGAGAGGCGACCATTTGATGATTTTCATGAAACAACCAGCAACAAAATAGAAACGGTGAGAAAAAATCCTACCATAATCTAAATCGTTACCAAGCTTAATCAGCACATTTGTTTGATCTAACAAGGTGACCGAAAAATCACTGGAAAGTTTAAGGTTGGAAAAAAATTTCCGAATGGAATCCAACACCGGACGTTTCAACGGAAACTTACCAACTAAAGCAAACTCGAAAGGTTTAGCAAGATGGAAAAATTCATCCTCTGAAAATCATAAAGCCGGCATGCCACGAATGGTAGACACACGACAATCCGGGAAAACAGCCGAAACCGAACCAGAGAGCACATCCTTGAAGGATTTAGAGTTCTTACCTTCAATAAAACCAGGATCCAAACGTTTATTTGCCATGGAAACGCAATCTCACCGGCGAGAAAGCAGACGGCGGCTAGGGTACACGTAGGAAAACCCTAGCAGACAGGACATCACTAAATTAAAGCCGCATCCCCTGATCCACTAGTGAAATTAAATCGATGCAAATATCACCTGTGAAACGTTGGGTTGTTTAACTTATTTCTAACATTTTCTTAAAGTAGAAAAGATTTTATTCTATGGCTTTATGTTGACTTTGCTGGCCTGATATTCCAAACTCATTTGCATAGTTTTAATTGGTTGGCTATTGTGGAGGCTCATCATATATTCGTAAAAATGCCAAATGCTTGTTTATTGCTATGAACATCCATTATTTGTAAATGATCTTTTATTGGCTATGAACTAACAGTTTAATATGATTTAAAAGATTTAGTTTTTGATATAAAAAACAATTTTTCTTATTTAGCACCCTCAAAAGTGACTAAATTCACATTTATAGGATTTAATAAATCCTATTTGAATTGAATTCTATTTGTAGGATGTAGCCAAACAACCCCTTGGTATTTTAAATTAAGTGGGTATTCAGTAGATTTTCAGTCATTACTTTTATTCCATTATTTACTAGTAACTTGAGAATTCTTTTATTATCATTAGCACTACAGAAAAATCACCAACTACCAGCAGTATTACCGGGAGTCAAAGAACCGCTGGAATTACAGGCGGTTAAACCCGCAGTGTGACTAACGGTTTTAACTGGCGGATTAACCAGCGGTTTTTAATAATAAACCGCCAGATATTCTGGTAGTAAAATGACTGTCGGTTTTACCGCCAGTTTTTTGTTTGGGTGTGGCATATTACTGGCAGTTTAGGCGCTAGTGATAAGTGATTTTTTTGCGGCGGTCCAAACCGCCGAAAAAATGCTAGAAATTGACATAAAATTTAGCATTTTGCCCTTCCTCCTCATTTCTTCGTGTTCTGTTTTTCCTCAAATCGCAGCTCTCTCCCTCACCTCTGACTGCAACCGCAAGAGTCTGGCCACCGATACCCTAACTCCAGCTGCCGACGCTCTTACTCCAGCCTCTGACGCTTTCACTCCGCCGGCCGACACCCTCACTCTGCCTGCACGCCCTCACTCTGGCCTGCGAACACCCAAGCCCAAAGGTGATATTCATGCTTTTACTTTTATTTTTTCTTTAGTATTGGATGTTCTCACTCAACATTTGCAAGAGGATTTGTATGCAAGAGCTATTACTTGTGTTCAAACATTAGATGGTTTGATCAAGTATTTTCCTATTTCAGTTTGATTACATGAAGGATCAACATTAAGCCCATATCTTTTTACTTTAATCATAGAGAGAATAATGAGGACCTACATATGATATTTATTGATTTAGAAAAAGCATATGATAAAGTTTCTAGAGAAGTGCTATGAAGAGTTTTAGAAAAGAAAAATGTTAATAATGATTATATTCAAGTTATTAAGGATATGTATGCAAGAGTTATTACTTGTATTGAAACACTAGATAGTTTGATCAAGTATTTTCCTATTTCAGTTTGATTACATCAAGAATCAACCTTAAGCCCATATCTTTTTAACTTTAATAATAGATGTTCTTAATAGACATTTGCAAGAGGATTTATCTTGGTGTATGATTTTCTTGATGGTATTCTTCTTATTGGTAAGACTAAAGAGGGAGTTTAAGGTAAACTTAAATTATGGATAACTACCTTAGATTGTAAAGGTTCTTTTATAAGGGATTGTGAATTTAGGCGATGAAGTCATTAATAAGAGTACATGTTTTACATATATTGGATATCTTGTTCAGAGTGAAGGTGAAATAGATGTGGATATTATCAACAAAAAGTTCACCTTAGGTTTTGGTCGCTTAAAACAACGGCCTTTCGATGACCCGGTTAGGAAAGTATAGGTATTAGATTTAACCTATTTTAAGAAAGGTAAAGGTAGACCTAAAAAGTCTTGGTTAGACAATATTAGAAAATATATTTCTTTCTTAGATTTAAATGAAAATTAAGGTTGCATATTTTTTAATAATTGATTTAACAATTTTGTAGGGAACATTTGCTTTATGATCAAAATAACTATTCAAGAAAAGAGATATTGGATGTATAACAGATTGTTTCAGGTCGAAGAGGATTGACATATAAATTTATGTGAGTTGAGACTTTTATTCAAGTTTTATCTGTACTACCTTTGCTTAAGTTGGATGGAATGTTTAGATATCTATATTTGAAGCACAAAAATCAAGCATTCTTAAAGCTCGATGATGTAAAGATTGATTTATATCATAGGGGATTTATTCTAGACTAATGAAATTTGGATCTCACATGGTAAGTACGGTCATACAAAGATACTCGTACTGGTTTATCCACATGTTTTGAAATAATTGATTATGATCAAATGAGTAGATCATATTAACAACTTATTTTTGATATAGTAGGTCCTTTTTTATGGGCTAGTATGGTAGAGAGACCAAACATAGAAACCAAAAAAATTCTTTTAGTTACTACATGCAGCTCAAAAACTAATTTGGGATGGTTGTAAAACTCATTCAGAATTATCAATAGGTGTGAGGATGCTAAGTATTAGAATTGAATATAATATTTCTTGAGATTGTTTCAATGACCTCATTAGTCTTTTCAAGAAAATAAACACAGTGAACAATTTAATCACTATAAATTTGTATCGAACAAAGAAATTAATATCCAAGTTAGATCTCACTGTTATAAAAATTAATTATTGTATAAATGGATGTATGTTATACTATAAGGATTATGCAACAATAGTTTATTGTCGCACCTGTAATGAGCCTAGGTTTAAACTAAACTCAGGAAAACAACAACGTCAAAAGAAAGATATTCCATATTCCGTTTATTTTTTTTACCAACCATTCGAAGACTTTGGCAGCTCAACTCATCAATTAGTTCAAGACATCATATGAGATAATATAAGGAGGAAATAGCAAACAGTGATGTTCTTTCTCATCTATTCGATGCTGAAGTGTGGAAACATTTTGATCAAACGCATGTTTCATTTGTTGCTTAGCCACATAACATAAGATTGTGATTATGTGTTGATGTTTTACTCTATATAGTCTGGTAGCTTCACTGTACTCTTATTGGCTAATTATACTAACACAATACAACCTTATACCAAAGATTTTTATGACTAGCCCATACATATTCTTAACACTTATAATACCATGACCACATAATCCAAAAGCAAAAAATGATTTTTTTTGCAACCATTAATTGATGATTTCAAGTTCTTATGTGAAGAAGGTGTCCCCACATATGACATCTCAACCAAAAAAAATTCTCCTTAAAGCTGCTTTATTTTGGACTATTCATGATTTTTCATCTTATGGTTTGTTATCTGGTTGGAGCACAACAGGAAAATTAGCTTTCCCTTACTGTATAGAGAATATTAAATCTTTGACACTAAAGTATGGAGGAAAAAATACTTGATTTGATTATCATCAAATATTCATACATGTTGATCATCTGTTTAAGAGAAATAAAGAAGCATTCATTAAAAATAGAGTTGAGAGGTCCCCTCAACCACCCAGATTAAGTGGTGATGACATACTATAAAAACATTTTAACTTTTCATCAATTATTAATTTTCCAACATTATCAGAGTGTAAATTTCTTGATATGGTATTTAATATAATTGGATTAAAAAAATATTTTTTAGAGATTACCATATTGAAGAATAAATTTGATAAGGCATAATTTGGATGTTATGCACATTGTGAAAAACTTTTTGGACAATATTTTTAATACAATTATGGATATTAAAGATAAGAGCAAGGATAACATCAAATCTAGAATGGATATTAATGAGTACTACTCGTAAAAAAATTTAGAGTTAATAACAATCAGCAATGACAAAATAATGAAGCCCAAAGCACCTTACACTTGTATATTAGAGCAAAAAGATCATTATTTTAGTGGTTTAAAGGTATAAAAATACCTGATGGCTATGGATCAAACTTAAGCCAATATGTAGATCTTAAATCTGTGAGATTATTGGAACTAAAAAGTCACAATTATTACATAATTATAGAGGTTCTCCTTATGATCATAATAGTATGTAACCATATTACATATCAAATCTGTTGCTAGAGCTTAGCATTTTCTTCAAAGACTAATATTTATTTAAACTAAGCGAAGATACTTTATGGAGGAGCGAGAAGAACATACCAATCATCCTATGCAAGTAAAATAAAAAATCCCTATAGATTTTTTGATTCTATGGAATATCTTCTAGTCCATTTATCTTATGAAGCTAGAGTTGATGGACCTGTATAATATCATTGGATATACCCTTTAAGTGGTGAAACGTGTTTTTAGTATGCTCTCTTAAATATTTTTATTGGTAACTAATAATTGTAATAGTTTAGCATATATTTGAACAATTTGAAAAAATATGTTAAGAATAAAGTACGACCAGAAGGATTGATATGTGAAGCATGTGAGAATATTTTTATTTAAAATGCTTTTTTGTTCTCACATGATTTGCTTTATTTGTATTTTAATATTTTCTTTCAATTAAATCCGCATAGTTGGGCTTTATACCACCCTGAAGAGTAGATTGATGTCCTTCTTGTTGCAAATCTGTTTTCATGAATTATATTTTGATGATTAGCAAACACTCTTGTTTCACTACTGACATTTCAGGGCCACAATATCGGACGGAAATCGGAACCAGCTCAAGAATAGGTCTGAGTTAGACTGTAATTTTTTTTTTCCTTTCTTGAGTCAATTGTAACCTTTAAAGTGTTCTGATGCTAAGTAACCCTACACACATATACTTGAGTGATTTTTCTATCTGATTTAGAATTTCTATTTTTACTCACATCGTCCCGGATAATATTTATATCATCTTGGATTATCGGGTTTAAAATAGAAACCCTAATCAGGACTCTTAAATAAGGCAGCCGTCATTAGGTTATCGGCCTAGATGATACATGTATCGACTAGGATGATATGCTCAAAATAGAAAGAATCCGTCGACATGATTTATTTAGGCATTCTTTATTTTTAGATATCGGCTAAGATGATCGTGTATCATCCTAGATGATTTGATACAATAATGCCTAAATTGATCAGATAATTAAGGAAATCAATTAAGGATGATTGATACGATCATATCATCCTAGATGATCTCAATATCATCCGGGATGATCAGTTCAAAAACCTTAGTTTCTTCTAGACGATCAACATCGACCAGATCATATTCAGGGCGATGTTTTAAACGATTTACCTCTGATTTGAACTAATCGTCCGGGACGATCGTGAGATCATCCTGGACGATCAAGCTAATTTTGAATCGTCCAGACCCCCATTCAGGGCGATGTTCAGTACGATAGTCTACGATTTGTACTGATCAGCCATGATAATATCTATATCATCCTAAACGATAATGTCGATTCTTGAAATTCTATTTAAAGGATCTGATTTTTCTCATGCGAGAGACCTTGAGTGTTGTTGTCTTGACCTAAGAGAGCCTTGGGAGAGGGAGAGAGAGAGAGAGAATGAGGAACTTGTGAGGGGGAGTTTGTGAGAGGGTTCATAAGGGTTACTCCAAGCAAGGTTCCAAGTCATCTTCTCCGGTCTTCGTCCTTCATTCTTGGGAGGTCTACTTCAGCAAAAGGTTCGGGTTCTTTGCCCGCTTCAGGAGGAAGCAAAAGGAGTCGGTTCTCTTCCCGCTTCAGGAGGAAGCAAAAGGAGTCGGTTCTCTGCCACACCGGGGTTGGTGAAAGGAGTCGGTTGTAAAAGCTTCTCCGCCTAGTTATGGGAGCTAAAGGAGAGATACTTATATAGTGCAATATCTGGAGGGTGCCTCCATGGAGTGGAAGTAGGTCAAGTTGACCGAACTACTATAAACCCTTGTGTTCTTTTTACTACTTCCTCATTTTAATTTTTTGCACTTATTTTTTTATAGTGATTTTGGTTTGTGCTTATTATGATTTGATCTAAGAAAGATTTTTTAAAATACCAATTCACCCCCCTCCCCTCTTGGTTAGCCTCGGGCTAGTTCTCAAAGGCTTAACATCCCTAACAAACTTTCAAGTAGTATCAGAGAGGGATTTATAAAAACTGAGTTTGAAAACTTTTTGAATTTTGATCCATGACTAACTTTGGGAATCGTAATACAACGGAAGGATATTCTATTACACGTCCACCTTTGTTTGACAATCTACCTTTTGATTTTTGAAAAACTCGCATGTCTACTTTTTACAATCAACTGATTATCGCATGTGGATGCTTATTAAAAAAGGATATTCTCCACCTTCTCGTGAACTTAATGGAATTAAAACTGAAGTGTCTTTTACTAAATGGACTTTTGATAAAAGAGATTTAGCTCAACTTAATGCAAAGTATTTGAATTATTTTTTCTGTGATTTAAAATTTGAAGACTACATGCGTGTTTCTACTTGCTCTACTAGAAAAGAGATTTGAGATAGGTTGTGCATTACTTATGAAGGAACCAATGAAGTTAAGAAATCTCATTTGAATATTCTCTTGCATGATTACGAACTTTTTCGTATGAAACCTTCTGAATCAATTTCTGATATGTATACAAGGTTTACTTAAATTGTAACTTCTTTGAATGCCTTAGGAAGAGAACTTTCAAATTATAAAAAAATAAATAAGATTTTGAGATGCTTGCCTTCCTCTTTTGATGCTAAAATCACCGCCATTATTACATCTAAAGATTTGAATACTTATTCAATTGACAATTTACTTGGATCACTCATTGCTTACGAGCAAGGAGTGAACCAAAAAAATTTGGATACAGGTGAGAAAAGAAAGGAGAAAATTGTGGCATTAAAGGCTAACAATACGAACTTTGATTCTTCCGGTTCTGAAAGTGATGACATTTCCTTAATCACAAGGCAATTCAACAGCTTTCTAAGGAAGAGTCACAAGCATCATCAAAATTGGAGAAAAGGCAAGGATAACAAATATTCAAAAGGATCTTTTGATGTTGTTTATTTTGAATGTAGGAAGCCTGGACATGTCAGAGTTGATTATCCTACACTTCAGGATCACTCTAGCAATGAAAAAAGTGAGGAGAAAACTAAGTTTAGGAAGGACAAGAAGCGAGTTCAAAAGGCGTTCTGGGTAGAATCTTCTTCTGATTCATCTGAGACTGAACCTGAGGAAGAAACAACAAACTTGTACTTAATGGGAGAAGATCATCTTGATCAAAGTGATGAAGAAGAAGTATGTAAACTGACTTATGATCAATTGGTTAAAATTTGTGAGAAAATTCATGCATCATATAAAAAACTTAAGAAAACTTATGCTAGTTTAAAATTGGAGCTGTTGAATTTACAAAAAGAGAATGAAATTATGATTAAAGTTCATTCAACCATTGATTCAAATCACATGGCTCTACTTGATGAATTTGATGATTTAAATAAAAAGGATTCTGAATTGATTGATGAGCATGATGCATTAAAAGCTTAACACGCCTCAGTGGAATCTGATTTTAAGAAGTCTAAAGAGATAAAGCAAAATTTGAGGATTAAGAATGCTACTTCAAAAGGTACTAACTCGAGGTTTAAAACTGAATTGGAAACAATTAAGAAAAATTTGATGATACCCACTTTTGATATAAAGCCAAGACCTAAGAAGAGGCATTATAACCCAAACCATTTAAGAAATCATTTTCCTGGTGTTTGATGCTTTTCATGTGGCATGCTAGGACACATCTCACACACTTGCACTGTTCACCGTAGTACACATTGGGTGTGGAGACCAAAGTGCATGATTCACAGCATAGCACACATTCTACTTTTCATAAGAAAGGACCCAAACCTATTTGGGTTCCTAAATCTGACAGTTATTGATTTTTGCAGGATTGCTCTCACCAAAGACCTCGTGAGAAGTATAGGGTACTTCGACATACGGAGGCCCGCAGCTCATAATTGCTTAAACTTGCTGCTTAATAATTCCTTGAATTATATTTTTTAATTATTGTTATTTTTTGTGTTTTGATTTCTGTCTTTTGTGCTAGCTTTTATGTTTAGCTGTTCTAGATATTTTTACTTTAGCTTTCTTTATGATGATTCTTCCTAATTTTTAAATTCTGGAGATTTATATCCAATGATTAGCATCTCTAAATCGATTAAAGGGAGAAATACTGTTGATAATTTCCCTCCTTCTAACCTCTTTTAGTGGTATAATTTTCTTCTCTAAACAAAAGTCTATCCCATATTAACAAATGGTTTTTGAAACTAAGATTTTTTTTATCTTGTTACAATAATCTATCTTATATATAATATTCAAAGCTTTTATATATCTTTCAAGTTGATTGAAATCTTGCCATTGCATTTATCATATGATTTTGAGTCTGCTTTGTGGTCCATTCTTCCTGTAATGACACTAAATTGCAAAATCTATATACACAAAGTGTGTCAAAAGATGCTCAAAGAGCCACTCAAAGTGACAAGAGGCATAAAATGAGCCCACTAAAAGCAAGCTGTCCTCTTTTTTTTTTAAAAAATTTTAAAACATAGAAGAACTCATGGGTTATTTGATATTTTCATAGGCTTGATTTCAAATTCCATGTTTGAGACAAACTTTTTTGGTATATTATTTTATAAGATATTTTTTTAGCCAAGTTTTGAACGGATATTTTTTTTACCCAATTAGTTTGTTCTAAGATAGGCATTTTGTTTTCAAAAGATGATTTATTCCCTGAAAGATGTCCGATCTAGGGTTAACAGGATTGGATATTCTACCATTTTCAGATTTTGACATTGTTAACTCATTAATCTTTCGAATCTTTAAAATTTAATTATTTGAGAAATTTATCATATGCCGCTTTGCAAATATATATATATATATATATATTGTTTATTTTTATCTTTTTTGTTGTTGATGTTTTAGATTGGTTTTATTGTTTGTGGACTCTCTCTGATCATCTTCATCTTTCCCTGGTTTCTAATTTTGTCACATCATCCTGGCCGATATTTTTATCGTCCTAGACGATTAGACTATCTCTGTTCAAAAGCCATCTACTGGATGTTTCTGACTTTGCTGAAAGTCATCATCCTGGATGATCAAATATCATCCTGGACGATCTGATCGAACTCTGTTACAATTATCTTGACCGATAAAATGTTCGTCCTAGTCGATGCCCTTATAAAAATCATCCTGGCTGATACACCTGATCGTCCTGGACGATCCAAGTGTCAGTACATTTTTTAAGTCATTAAAATCTCCTGGGGCGATCCATATTTAGATAATCATCCCAGACGATCCACTGTTCGGCCTGGTCGATACACGTGGCTCATGCTTTAAAACATTTTAAATTCGGTCGATACGATTAATTATTTAGCATCATCCTGGATGATCCACCCAATCGGCCTAGACGATATGCTTTTTCAACGGTCATCCGGCTTGACTCATTGGGACGATCGCCTGAGTCTAATCGTCCTGGCCGATATCTAATCGGCCTGGATGATCGAACCATCTTTTTGACCAATCAGCCTGTACGTAATAATTGAACAATATCATCATAGACGATCTGATCGTTTCTTTAAATTTAGGCCTCCAGCCACTGGTTTTCTCACAAATCTTTTCTTCCCTTAATCATCTGCTTACTATTTTCTTAATATGGTTGGAGGAAAGCGTGTTCGTCAGGCGTCGGGAAGTTCCTCGAGGGCCACTCTGGACCCTCATTTTCAAGAAGCGAAAGATCAAGCTGCTTACCACCGTTATGAGGAATGCGGCATTACTCTTTCAAGAACGATCAATCATGCCTACCTTTCTTATTCGGTACTAGACCTTTTTGCCCATACCTTGCTCTGCTTTATTCTTACCCTGGCCGTACCCTTTTACTCTGAGCTTATGTTTGAACTTTTTGCAAACCTCTACTTGAATAATTCGTACACCGCCCTCACCTCCTATATGAATCGACGCCCTGTCGAGATCACATATCAAGACTGTGCTGAGCTTTTGTAGCTATCCACCACCGAGGATAAGATGCATACAATTGTCTCTAATCCTGACTATAACTGGTCTGTTGCAAATCATTTTCTACGCCACACTGACTCACCCTTTCATGTTGGAGATACTAGCTCTTTAGTCAAAGATGTTAGGACAATCCAACATGTCCTTCGCACTTCCATCATTCCAAAAGCCGAAGATCGAGTACACATCACTCCACTGCTTTCACTTACTACCTTTTACATTCTGGCCCATCTAGATTTTAATACCACTGAACTGATTTTTCAGTACATCGATCATTTGACATTAATTCGCAATCCAGGCCATAAGAGGAAACTCAATCTCGCTCTAGGACACCTCATTACTTATATTCTGCAACTAAGTACAATCTTCAATATCATGCTCCTCCCAACCATCCGCCACCTCTTTACTCAAACAATTCATTCAAAGTTTTTCATATTACTCATCTCCACCTAGGGGATGAGAAATCTCAGGGGGCCAAGGAGGAGGAGGCTCCCGCTTCTGTTCCTGAACCTGCTCCTCTTCGCCAGCACTCACAACTAGATCAGTTAGTAGAGAGATTTGATCTGTTGGAGACCCGATTCGACACTTTCGTTACTCACCAGCAGTAGCAGCATAATGAGGACATGGCTAGTTTTGATGCCTATGCTGCACACCACTAGCAGCAGCATGACCAGGACATCGCATGGTTTGGATCACAGTTTGCTGCCCTGACCAGTTACTTCCAGTAGCCACCACCACCACCTTCGTTTGATGATCAGGGTCCCTCTCCTTTCTAGCCTTAGATTTTTTTTTCTCTAGCTTTTTTTATGTTTATTTTTTCCCTATTTTTTTCTGTATTTTTCAGCTCTAATTTGTTTTAGTTTCCTCCTCCTTTTTGAGATGTCAAAAGGGGGAGTAGTATGTTGGGGTTTGCACTATTTTATTTTTTCATTGGTTTATTCTAAAAAATGTGAACTACTGTTTCTAATCGTCGAAGTTTTTGCCATCTTCAAAAAGGGGGAGATTGTTGCAAATCTGTTTTCATGAATTATATTTGATGATTAGCAAACACTCTTGTTTCACTACTGACATTTAAGGGCCATAAGATCGGACGGAAATCAGAATCAACTCAAGATTGGGTAGAATAGGTCCGAGTCAGTCTATAATTTTCTTTTTTCCCTTTCTTGAGTCAATTGTAACCTTTAAAGTGTTCTGATGCTATGTAACCATACACACACACACACTTGAGTGATTTTTTCTATCTGATTTAGAATTTCTATTTTTACTTACATCATCCCGAATGATATTTATATCATCCTAGACGATCGGGTTTAAAATAGAAACCCTAATCAGAACTCTTAGTTAAGGCAGCTGTCATTAGGTTATCAGCCTGGATGATACATGTATCGACCAGGACGATATACTCAAAATAGAAAGAATCCACCGACATGATCTATTTAGGTGTTCTTTATTTTTGGATATCGGCTAGGACGATCGTGTATCGTCCTGAACGATTTGATACAATTATGCCTAAATTGATCAAATAATTAAGGAAAGCAATTAATGATGATTGATATGATCACATCATCCTGGACGATCTCAATATCGTCCGGGATGATCAGTTCAAAAACCTTAGTTGCTTTTGGACAATCAACATCAGCCAGATCATATTCAGGGCGATGTTCTGGACGATTTACCTCTGATTTGAACTAATCATTAGGGACGATCACATCCTGGATGATCAAGCTAATTTTGAATTGTCCAGACCCCTATTCAGGGCGATGTTTAGTACGATAGTCCATGCTTTGTACTGATCGTCCAGGACAATATCCATATCGTCCTGGACAATAATGTCGGTTCTTGAAATAATATTTAAAGGATCCAATTTTTCTCATGCGAGAGACTTTGAGTGCTGCTGTCTTGACATAAGAGAGCCTTAGGAGAGAGAGAGAGAGAGAGAGAGAGAGAGAGAGAGAGAGAGAGAGGAACTTGTGAGGGGGAGTTTGTGAGAGGGTTCACAAAGGTTACCCTAAGCAAGGTTCCAAGTCGTCTTCTCTGGTCTTTATCCTTTGTTCTTGGGAGGTCTACTTCAGCAAAAAGTTTAGGTTCTCTGCCCGCTTCAGGAGGAAGCAAAAGGAGTCAAATCTCTGCCCGCTTCAGGAGGAAGCAAAAGGAGTCGGTTCTCTGCCGCACCGGGGTTGGTGAAAAAGAGTCGGTTGTAAAGGCTGCTCCGCCTAGCTATGGGAGCTAAATGAGAGACACTTACTTAGTGCAATACCTGGAGGATGCCTCCAAGGAGTGGACGTAGGTCAAGTTAAGCGAACCACTATAAACCCTTGTGTTCTTTTTACTGCTTTCGCATTTTAATTTTTCGCACTTATTTTTTTGTGGTGATTTTGATTTGTGCTTATTGTGATTTGATCTAAGAAATATTTTTTAAAATACCAATTCACCCCCCTCTTAGTTAGCCTCAGGCTAGTTCTCAAGTGCTTAACATCCCAAACGAACTTTCCCTTCTATCAATTTTAAAGAAAGAAGACGATAATTCATTCCTCTAAAGGTGCAGCATATGGAATATACAAATCATCCCAATGGATGACAGGCATATTATCCTATCATCCCAATTAAATTAATGAATCATAGATTCACTTTTATAATCAAATATATAGGATATTCAATTCACTATGAAGCAAATCAAATATCCTTCTATCTTTTGATTATGAAATTGAATTTAAAACATGGATAAGGCTAATCTACATTCACAAATTTTTTCCCTATCTTTGAAAGGAAATTAAGATAGGGTTTACTTTATTCTGAGTTTAGACTTCCTATAGGGGCAAGCCTCTATAGTTAATTACATCCCATAAGGGAATACTCTCGATTAAAATGAAAACTAAATGATTTTAAAATATATACAAGTTTAAAGAAATATTTGGGCTAATTTAAAATTTCATTATCAAGCTTTAGATTATAGATTTTGATACTAGATTTGGAGGTTTAGAGTTGATTAGAAATTTAGAAAGTGCAAGGAGAAAGTGTATACATTCTGGACTTACCACCTACCTAGAGTAGGCTGCTAGCTAACAATCCTAATCACAACAATTCGCCAATGAATGCAAGATTTGAGATAGCTCTATCCTTGGAATCAAGGAATGGTTAAAGAAATTTAATCAAATGTTGTATAATATGCTTACAAAAAATAAAAAATCTACACGAATGTTAACGATGCATGAAACAGTATATATAAAAGAGCTAATTTTATTAATATAAAATTTATAGAGTACAACACAGGGTCTACAATAAAGTAAAGGTGGCCAAGCTCCACCGACAATAAACTTGGGTTCTAATCCTATAAAAAAGTAGAACCAAATATGCTTGCTTAAGGTCTTTAGGCTTCGGATCTTCTATGGAATTACAAAAAGGAACATCCCCCTGAGAGAGGATATTACTTTTTGGAGCCCCACTTGTAGGTATATAAGCAATTATTTTTATTCTTTTACAGACTCAAGACACTGTACGGCTCTATCTATATACAAGAATCTAGGAATTTAAAATTACATCTCTTTATAAGTACATCCGTCCCTAAGAATATTCTATTTTGCAGAAATATAAAGAAGGTAAATAAAAGCAGTTATGGATTTATAAGTGCATTGTGAGCAGTTATAAATATAGGAAAGTAAAGATATAAAAGTAAACTATATGACCCTTAATTATTCACTTCGCTCTCTAGTGCATTGATAGAAAAGTAGATATACATGCAATGATTTACTAAAAAGTAAGCAAACACACATGGGTTCCCTCTAGGCAAAACACCCGCAATCAAACCACAATAAGCCATTGGCCTAGCCTAAGCTAAAGTTGGTTGTCCTAGCAAGCATCTAACTATATGAAAGAGGTCGTGTGGCTTGGATAGGTCCTATAGGAATTTATGTTTGAATTTCATATATTATTAAGGTTTATATTAAAGGCCAAAAGGGAATTTAGTTAAATTTTAAATGAAATATATTTAATATTTAAATTATTCCAATTTTAGATGTTAGAGTTATAAATTTAGTTTTAAAGAGCTTATAGATTGATAACTCCCTCAGTGCAGGAAGTTATCAATTTATAAGTCCTAGGACTTTCAAAATGAACACCCATTTTATATGGAAGACATGTATACATTTGAGAGTCCCCAAAATTTTATTACAGAGAGAGAAAAGGGACCTTGCAATGCAATGTGACATACTTTTCAAAAGGAGTCGAGTATGCCACATAAGGTCGGAATATTATTAAGGGTTTGAAGATCTCTTAATCCAATGTATTAGTGCTCTCCTGAAAAGAATCATGTATAATACATAAGAGATCCTTTTGTTATTTAAGTGTATTAAATGTCTTTTAAATCAAAATGCCTAAAGCCCTCCAAAAAGAATCAAGCTTTTGGCATAAAAGCCTTAATCCACTTAAATTCAAATTAATAAACAAATTTAATTGGTTAAAATAAATTTTAACCAATCAAATTATCAAATTAATTTAATTTAAATGAATTAGAATTTAATTTAAATGCTTATAGATTTTATTTTAATATTTAGAATCTTTTAATTAATTATTGGATTGTTAATGAATTATTAATTGATTAATAATTAAAATTTATTTAAAATTTTTAATTAAATTCAAGATATTATTCTCTGATTTTATTTAATTTTAATTGAATTTTTAATGAATTTTAGAATTTATTTATTGTATTTAATTAATTATTTAAAGAAATTGTTTAATTAATGAATTATTAATGAATTTTTAATTAGAAAATTATTTAAAATTAAACTTAATATGTTTCAGATTTTTATTTAATTTTAATTTAATTTATTTTATATTTTTTATATTATTCTAATTTTATTGAATTCTAAGGTATTTATTTAATTAATGCTTAATTAAGGATGTTTAAAAATTTAATTAGAGTTTAAATGGGGTTTAAATTTAAATTTGATTTTAAATTAACTATCTACTTAATTTAGGATTCATTGAAATTAATTTTATTATTTAAATAATTTTATTTAAATTATTATGACTTATTTAATTAAAGTTTAATGAAGGGGGATTAAGGGTTAATTAAAGATTTAATGAAATTTAAGAGTTAGTTTTGATTTTGAATGATTGAATATTTTATTTAGAATTGGTTGGAGTTATTCGAGGTTGATTTTAGATTTTTATGAATTTTATTTGAATTTTTGGAAATATATTGAAATTTAACTAAGGAAGAAAAAGCACTAAATCTAATAGTTATTGGTATGGTCAATTAATGTCAAATCAATGTATTTTGTTATAAGGTATATGACTCTAATTTTCTATGTTTAAATTTCATCCCAAAAGGATCATGTGTAGTACATCCTAGATTGACTAGGTTAGCTAAGACCCACATCCTTAATTATTGTCCCTAAATGTCACTAAGCTGTAGGCTTAAAATCAAGTCTTTCTAACTCTTTAACACCAGTTACAATCACACCATAAATCAAATAATGAACAATAAAGAAGAAGTTCTCTAATTCTTTATGGAATGATTTTATAGTAAATCATTCAAGCAATAGGTCACATAGTTGCCTATAAACTTAAATGTCTAACTACAAAAGATAAAATAAATAAAATTGAATTAGGGATATTTGAAAATGTAAGAAAAACATTCTCAAATCAAACTTGACCCAATTTGAGGTCAAAGTCATGTATGGTTTGGATAGTAAGTATATAAACCCATATATTATGAAAGATAAATTTTTCTCAAACCATACAAAATCATGATCTAGAATTATTTTTTAGTGAAGGAGGGATCCTTACTGATTCCATAGAGCCCTATCATGCAATGATTGGATTTGCTTTATTTATGAATTTTTGAAAAATCAAGATCAGATTTTAATCTTGATTTTGTAAATTCATAAAACTAATTAAGATAGCATCAAAAGGACTTGAGAAAATTATGGAAGATCAATATTAGACCCTATTATACATCTTCTAAAATATAAACAAAATATTACATATATTTTATTTAAATTTAAAATAAGATTTTATATATTAATTAAATAATTAGTAATCAACTAATCAAAATATTTTTTTATTATTTTTTAAATATAGTATATAAAACTATAAACAAAACAAGCCTAAGAACTCCTCGATATGAAATGAAATTCCTATGAATTTTTGAAGTTCTAGGAAATTTTTGGATTTATTTTGGGGGTTTAATAGTCTAGTCAAATGGTAGCGCTGATCGGTCTTGGGCTTCCTACACGGCACGACGGGATATAGCTACATAAGCGATGGCGGTCAAGTGGGTTAGGTCACTTAACCAGCTTGGCATGTCTCTGAGCCGTCGGATCCAATGGCGGAGAGCAAACTTGTGGTACTGAAAGATCCAGAATGATCGAACGGTCACCAGAGATCCCACAGTTTGGATTGACGGTCAGGATTCGCTCAGACAAAGCCCTGGTTAAGCTGCAGTTTCAAGTGCTTGAACTGGATTATAAAATGACAACATGATCATTGTTGCAAATCAAGCTTATAAGTTTATGTTTTGATGATAACAAATATTGTGGCTCACTTTCTGTTGTCTACCTGTATTTGCAATATATTTTTCTTTCTGTATTTACTAACATTTCAGGATTACAGTGCACCTTACAAGGCTCAGCTTTAGCAGAACATGTTCTATTTGTATTTTTCATTAATATATTTCTTGACTTGCAATGGTATTTGCTTTCTTATAACCTTGCTCATTTATTTTTATTTTAGAGTTCTATGGTTTGGTCACATCATTCTGGATGATCTAAACATCAACCTGAATGATCAGCTGAAAATAGAAATCCTAATTAGGGCATCTTGGTTAAGACAGCCATCTTTAAGCACATCATTCTAGATGATATTCATATTGATTGGGATAAAAGGCTCAAAATAGAAAGAATCAGCTGCCAGAATTATTTAGGTATTTTTTATTTTTGAACATCATCCAGGACATCATTCTGGACATTGTAGCTCAACTACGCCTAAATTAATTTGATAATTAAAGAAAGTAATTAAGGTTTGGTTGCATGATCACATCGTTCGGGATGATCGCTTGGACTATTGACATCATCCAACTTCTATTTAGGGCAATGATCAGGATAATTTTTCTCATATTTAAACAAATCGGCCAGGACAATCATGATATCGGCCTGGACGATATGGCCAAAATTTTTTTGATCATCCCAGACCGACCAGGCTAATTGAGTGAAATTTACTCTGATTGGCCAGGACGATAGGCATATCGGCCTGGACGATAAAGTCGACAAGTTGCAATTAATGAGCTCGTTTGGAGCTCTTCTATTTAACTTTTGACATGGGACTTTATAAGTGTTTTTGGCAGCCATTCAAGCTTCATTCTTCTGGAGCAAACTTGAAGAGAGAGCTTGAAAGGAAGAGAGGAAAGGGTGGTGTTTGAGAGGGGGAGAAGATCCTTGGAGGGGGCTCCACATGGTTGCTCCGACGAGCTTGCACCTCAGTACCATCGGATTCAAGGCTTATATTGAGAAAAGTTTTGGGAAGAAGAAAATCTCTTTAATGTCAAAGGGCCCGGCTACTCCGCCGCACCGGGGAAGGTGGAAGTGATTATGTAAGGGCTTTTCTGCCTAGCTGTGGGGACTAAAGGAGAGACACTGGGCTTGGTGCAATACTCGTAGGGTTCCTCTAATGAGTGGATGTAGGTCAAGGTTTTACTGAACCACTATAAATCTGGTGTGTTCTTTCTTTTATTAATTCCACATTTAATTTTTGTACTTTGATTTTCTTTGTGGTGAATTAAGGGTTGTTAGAGTTTTTATTTTTGATTGTGAAAGATTTTTAAAATACCAATTCACCCCCTCTTGGTTAGCCTTAGGAATAGTTCATAAGGGCTTAGCATCCCTAATGAACTTTCAATCATGACCATTTAATCCAAATAGAATAGATTGAATGGTCATGGGCTCATCTTCAACCTTCAGCCACCTGAAACCCTAGAAACATTTTTGTTTTCATTCTCATGAGTTACCTGATAAAATAGTTTGAAAATTTAAATAGAGGTAGAGCAGAGTCTAAGAAAAGCGGGAAATATATTTCTAATCCTTTGATGTAATTTTTAAGTATTTATTTATGAACCTAGAGAAAATCCTAGGGTTTAAGATATACCTTGACATACTCAATAGCTTTGGATGATTTAAGCATGGTTGAATTTGTAGATTGTCCTCGTGTAGTTCTCTTGAAGATCTCGTGGTCAAGGAGGCTTCCATAGAGAGTTGAGGAGGTTTGGATGGAGCTAGCTCGGTCCTTCATTCTCCTTATTGCCGACAGTGTCCAAACGGTGAGAAAAGATCAAGAGAAGGTTGAGGAAGCTCTGGGATTTCGAAGTGAAATGCTAGAGCTCTAGGAGAGTGAGTGAGTTGGGAGATAGCATAGAATGAATGAATCCAACCCTTCTACCCTATTCCAAATACTGGAGCCATTGTGGACGGTTGAGATTGATTCAGGGACTTCTTAGATGCTTAACACCTGGCATGGGGTTGTTTGGATCAGAGAATCATAGTACAATAAGGATACATAACATGTAAAGGTGTCTTTAGCCTTTTGTGCACATGGGGATGCGATTAGGAGCTGGAATAAAAATGAAGAGGACTCTTAGAAGTCTCTAGAACATTTTTAAATGATTAGATGGGCATTGGCTTTGCTAGGTAGATGGGGTTAAGAAGTTAGACCACTCTAAAACCATTTGAATGCTTAGTTTGACTGTTTGACCAGTCAACTTGACATGTTGATTGGTGAGGTGGGAGTAAGGGGAGTCTTGGGGATTGATGGAATGGTTCAAAAGTAAAGTAGATTAATGGAGTGGGAGTTTGAATGAAGATTGATTATACAAGTGATTTTGAGCTTTAAGTTGACTAGTTTGATTAGTCAACTTTAGGCAATATTAATAGGATATAATGTAGGTGATGTTTGAGTGTAGATTTTATGGAGTATGAAAGGTTTGGGAGTGTGGGTTTGATGTATAAACAAAAAAGTCAATGCATGAAGGGTTTTCACTAAGTTCATGTCTAGTTGATTAGTTCAACTAGTGATTAGACCAAAATAATCAACTGGGTCCAATTCACTAGGAGAATGGTTCAGAGAAATTTAGTGAGATTTATAATTCATTTGATTAAGGATTTAAGGTTGATTGATGTTCGATTGAATACTAGATGATTGAAGTGATATAAATTTAACAGGATATATAATTGATTGATGATTACCAGCCAAAGGTTGAGTGATAAGAACTTGATTGAATATTGATTGAATGCAGGCTATAAGATTGAAGATTAGATTATTGAAGTATTGATTAGTTAATTGATTGAGATTTGACTTTCATTTGATTGAAAGTGTGTGGTTGATTTATGGGTTTGATTTGTAGACTGGATGATTTATTTGGATTTGTTGAAGTGATTGATAGATGACAAGCTATCAAACATTAAACATATAATCAAGAGTTTAGGGTAGTACGTAATGACCTCATACAAAAATGAGGTCAACAAAGCATATTTGTCTCAAGAAACTATTCACTTCTACTTCTACTACTTCGAGTCCCATATAAGAAGTACAAGAACAAAGATTGGTTGTAACATGGACTTTGATATAGAAGAATAATCACAATATGGACTATCAGTCTTTAGAAGTCATGAAATGTCTAGTGACAAATATGTTGAAAAATTCCTCAATGATTTAGAAATCAAAACAACAATTTTGTATATGCTACTGAATTGTGAAGAAGTCCAACCAATCTTAGAGTATGTTTTTCCATAATGTGCAAAAAGATTCATTTTTTTTTTAAATATTGAAGTCATATTTGGATGATTTTTTTCCAGGTATTTTATAAGTAATTTACCTCTAAAAAATACTACAGATATTGAAGTTCTTGTTGCAAATGAATTTGTAGCTTAATCCAGATCTTATGTGAGTACTTAAATTTATATTTATTTATTTATTTACATCTTATTTAATACTAAAAGCCCTAATATTTAAAAATTTTCTTATGTACATAACTTTGGGAATAAGGATTTTGATAAAAATGAACAAGTACTAGCATGGGGCCCAATATAAAAAGTAAGCACCTAGCCAATATATAGAGTTAATAGGTACAAATTTAATTTGAAGTCATGGAGTAAAGGAAGAAAAACTAAAAATTATGGAGTTTGTGTTAGAGGGAATGCTCATGAAGAAGATGAGTATGATTATTACGATATTTTGAATGAGATTCTTGAGCTAGAGTTCCCAAGAGAAGATAAGAAATTTGTATGTTTGTTCAACTATCAATGGTATAATCCAGTATAGAATAGAGGTACAATGATTCATCCTGCGTATGGTTTAGTAGAAATAAAACATAGTAGAAGATACAGGAAGTTTTATCTATTTGTGTAAGAAAGTTAAGATGTTCAAGTTTATTTCAGTAAATATCCTAATGGTCGTAGAGATAAACAAGATTGGCTAGCTGTCATTAAAATAAAAATGCGGGGGATAATTGATCAACAATATGTCATAGCAACAACACATCAAGTAGATGAGATGTCAAATTATAGGTCAATTAAAATTAATGAGATGTCAACAACAACACATAATGTTGTAATGTTGTTAGAGGATGTGAATAGTTTGACAAGCTCATCAAGTGAGAATGAGGAAGAAAGTGAAGATACCTTGGATAGCAATGAAAGTATTTCTGATTCTGAATAGTTCTTGTAATTTAAGTGACTAAATTTATTATAAACAAATCTTGGTAAATGTACTTATTAAATTATAGTTTTTGGAATTCAAGTTAGTAGTTTTTAAAAATGCCGAAAAAGCCATATGAACCGCGGGAAAGTGCTGCCGGTAAGTGGTGATTTTCTTGTAGTGTAGGATAACATTTAGTTTCAAGTTTTTTTTTTTTGTTTCTTTCCTTCCATATCTTGTTCTATTAATTCCATTAATTTTATGTTAGAACATCTATAGAGAGATATTTAAGAGAACATCAAATTCAATTACATCAAAACCTATATATGAGATTAACAAAAATGATGAGGAGCTGAATGTGATTTTGTGTGATGTTTTCTCTAGCAATTTTGTGATGCTTTCTAGTTACTCTCCCTTGAATGTCCTTGGTCTACCACCTATCATTGCCAAAGTGGTTAATTACGAGGAGTTTATTGATGTGCCTATCTCTATTATGTCAAAGGATTATATGAATACTCATTTAGGTTTAAATTTGAAGGAATCTAGTGTGGATCATTTAGATTGGCTGGAGGATTGTTCTTCTTTGGATGGTCAGGGTGATGGGAATGACTTGGATGGGCCTATAGATGATTTGTTTAGTTTGAAGGTGATTCATATCGAAGATAATGATTCCAAGCTTGGTGGTCGGAAATGTAACAGGCAGAAAAACAAAATAAAGCTAAGAAGAAGTAATTCTTTTGTTGAAGTTAGTTGTTTATATTACTGCTAATTGTATAGTTGATTGTCTAGCATTGTTTCATTATTTTTTTCTTCTGGGTTTTCTTCTCAAGGCTTCTTTGTAGGTTACTCAAGCCTGGCTTTATGTTACACTTGGTTGTGCTTTGTTGCTCTTTGTTTGTGGTTGTCAGGGTTTCATTTTTATTTATTTTCTTACTGTATTAGATTAAAACAATTGCTCTTAAGTTATATCTTAATTGATGTATTTATTGTGAGTTTTGGTTCTATTTTGGGCTTGTAATATGTTTTTAAATTAACTCGTAGGCCCCTTTGGTGGGTTTTATCAAAAAAAAAAAAAGAGGAGCAAAATGGAAAATGCATTTGAGTGGAGGTAAATTTTTCAAAAAAAAAAAGAAATTAAATGTAGAAAATCTTCCATCAAATCAAGGATTATGGATTCATATAAGTGAATTCAATACTAGCGTACAATATAGATGAAGTTCATAGAACATATTTATAAAGAGGGTCATTTTAGCCTCATAGTCATGATTTTTCGAAAAGTAAATTTATGTTCAAAGAAAACACTTCGGTCTTATTTGATTTGACAAGTACACTGATTGATTGCAATATATCATATGTAAGGATAAATCATATTTCATATATTATTATCTTTTTAGAGCATCTTGTAAAGCTAACGAAGATGATGATGCATTTAAAAAATAGATTTTTAAATTGAAAAAAAATCAAACAGATTTGTCCTTCATGTGGGAAACCATAATAATGCTAGAAGAAGCTATGAAGAATTAATTAAATAAAGTTAACTTATTGGTTTTATCTTATTGAAGCAATTAGATCAACCTACAATTGCATATCTCATGCGAATGAATACTTTTGTTGACACCATAAGATTTCTTTTAAGACAAGGATTGGCATTCTCGGACATGATGAGTCTTCAAAATATAAAAAAAGAAGCTTATTTTATTAAATTTGTGTTGTTTCTAGCTGAACATAGTGAAGATATAAAAGATGAGATACTGAAAAATGCCTCTAAAATTTAAAATTAATTTTGTTGGATATTGAGGAAGATATTAAAAGGGCCATGTCAATCGTAATTACCAACTTCATAACTGAGAGAATATATGAAAGTTGTTTCTCAATTTTAGTTGATGAATCATGTGATATGCATGAAAAAGAGAAAATGACAAATGTGCTGCGGTATGTAAGAAAAAGATTCATATAATTAAGCATTTTTTTGGCATTTCACATCTTCCGGATATAATGGCTAAAAGTCTAAAAATTTCTATTGAACAGATCCTTTAAACTTTTGGATTAAGCATTTTTAAAATTTGTAGTCATGCCTATGATGGTAATAGTAATATGAGACGTGATTTTAATAGTTCGAAGGCTATATTTTTGAATGAAAATAAATCAACACATTATATTTTTTACTCCTTTTATGAATTTCAATTGGCATTAGCATAAGCTGCATATTCAAATTGCTTTACTATTTATTCTTATTCTAAATGTGAATAATAACATTGGTGTTTCATGCAAGCGTCATGACCAGCGTCGAGATATATAATGAGAGAAGACATTAAATGAATTATAGAGTAGAGACTTGATAATAGGGCAAGCTTAAGAGTTATATCGAGAAATAACCCTTAGGCATATAGATGATACACGATGGGGTTCATATTATGAGTCATTTATAATGATGATTGAAATGTTCTCTTTATTAATTGATATTTTAGAAACTATTTTGGAAGATAGTGAAAGCTTAGAACAAAGAGACGAGGTATATTCATATTCGAATCATTACAAAATTTTGAATTATAATTTTTCTTACATTTGATGAAAGATATTCTTGGCATCACTTTTGAACTATCACAAGTCACTTAAAGAGGAGAATGAGATATTTTAAATGCTACTTCTTTGGTTTATACACTATAGGAAATTATGGCATTACCGACAGTTTTTTTTTTTGGCAGTTAATGATTGATTTTCGGTGGTTTCATAAAATATCAACAGCGTTCTGGTGGTTCAAAAACCATCAGAATAAACCACGTAGGAAACAATTTCTAGCAATCTATTTTTGACAGTTATATGTACTGGCAGTTTTTCGGTGGCCTAAACAACTGATAATTTCCAGTGATCATAGT
Organism: Dendrobium nobile; assembly: GCA_022539455.1. Classification (NCBI taxonomy): domain Eukaryota; kingdom Viridiplantae; phylum Streptophyta; class Magnoliopsida; order Asparagales; family Orchidaceae; genus Dendrobium; species Dendrobium nobile. Next base: position 15,415,826 of record CM039721.1, on the reverse strand, counting down.
GCTGGTGACCACTGGTTAATCACCAGCGGCTTACCGACCATCCAACTGTTAAAACCACTGGTGTTAGCAGTAGCTAAAATGCCTAGTCACCATCAGATTACCGCCAGTCATCTTTGGTAAACTACTAATTAATTACTGACGGCTTACTGGATGTCAAAATTGATAATGTTACCGGCGGTTAAACCGTCCGGTTACCGTCGGTTGACTGCTGGTAACTGTCGGGAAAATGTTGGTATTTAACATCCATTTTATTAAATTTCTGATGGCTATAACAAGCAATTTCTCCTTATGTCAGTAATTTTTGGTAACGAGGTTTCGGGTGACCAAACAACTGGTTCGCCGCAAGAAACCTGTAGCATTTAAAAAGAAAATTCACAGCCTCCCCTCTATTTACTCAATTTTTCATAAACATGCATATAATAGAGAATAATTATCATAAATATGGGCAACACACTACTATAATCAACCTACATTAATAATCCAAAATCAACATATATATCATTGAAATGAAATCCATAATAAGCAATTAAAGTCTAGAAAGATCATCAAAACAAATAAACTCATCAAACCAAATAAAGTCTACAATTAACATAATATATAAATCCACAATAACATGTTCATGCCCTTCCTTTCACACAACAAGTTCATCAAACCAAATATTTAAATCATAAGTTCATCAAAAAAATAAGAGTATTAATCATCCTGCGTGTCTTCGCTATCTGGTAATGCATTTGTCTTCTCTCGCACTTTCTTCTTTTGATTTTCATCTCTATAGAATCTAACCTCTAATTATATGGGGTAAAACCATCAGCACATATTTCCAATCTTATGTTGCATGGTTTAGCAGCAAATAAAGCATGTATTTGATCAAAATGTTTTCACACTTCAGAATCTGATGGATGAGAAAGAACACCACTGTTAGCTAATTTCTCCTTATGTCATCTCATATGACCTGCTGAACTCATTGATGCATAGAGCCCCTGAAGTCTTGAAATGTTCAGTAAATAAAATAAACAGGAATATAAAATATCTTTCTTTTTATGAAGTTGTTTTCCTGAGTTTGGCTTAAACTTAGGCGCAATACATGTGCAACAATAAGCTTTCGTTGTATCATACTTGTAGTATAACATATATCCATTGATACAAAAATCAATTTTTTGTCGTAGTAAGATCCAAATTGGATACTAATTTCTTTATTCGATATAAATCTGAGGGTATTAAATTATTCATTGGATTAGTTTTTTTTAGAAGACTAATAAACTCTTTGAAACAATCTTGACAAATATTATATTTAGTTTTGATACTTAGCATCCTCACTGTAATTAATAATTTTAAATGAGTTTTGCAACCATCTCAAATTTGTTTTTTAGTTGCATGTAATAACTCAAAGAATTTTTTGGTTTCTTCATTTGATGGCTTTTCCACACTAGCCCTTAAATTAAGACCTGCTATGTCAAAAATAAGTTCTTCGTACAGTCTAGTCATTCGATCTTATCAAATATTTCAAAAGCTATGGATGGAATGGCATGATTATCTCTGAGTGGATCGTACTCACCATGTGAGGTCCAAATCCAGTAGTCTAGAACAAATCCCCTACGATATAAATTAACCTTCACATCATTGGGCTTGAGGAATGCTTGATTTTTGTGCTTCGAACATGGATATCTAAATATTCCATCAAACTTAAAGGAAGGTAGTTGAGATACAACTTGAATAAAAGTCTCAACTCCCTATATAAATTCATCTATCAATATTCTTCAACTCGGTATCAATCTATTATAGATCCAATATATCTCTTCTTGGATAATCATCTAGACATTAAAGCAAATGTTTCCCTACATAGTTGTGAAATTAATTATTAAAAATATATGCAGCCTGAACAAGTGTACGTGCTTTACTTTTTAACAAGTATACTTTACTTGAGGTTGAATTCATTCACCAACCATCTAATAATTACAAAAGACAAGATAAATAATTTATGTGACAAAATGGAAAACTTAGCTAATGACTCGTATCTCTAAGGGTAAAGGTAAAGCCACTCATCCACCTGAGCATCCTCATCTCTGCAACACTTAGCTCAGTATTATGCGTCTCTTTTAATGGCCAACATTCAGCACCATAAAGCATTATAGGTCTCACCACCATCTTATAGAATTTTCCCTTAAGTTTAAGGGGGACTTTTTTATCGCATAATAAGCCCGATGCAATAGAACCAAGTTATCTAAAATGTGTACTTTTATTAATGACTTGATCGTCCAAAGTCACAATCCCCTTACTAGGATTTATTGCTACTAAAATTATACTCTATATATTCAATTTTTAATCTACTCAAGCGAAAACCTTTAGACTCTAAGGTTGACCTCCATAATTCAAGTTTACCTTGAACTTCCTCTCTAGTCTAATCATCAAGAAGAATATCGTGAGCAAAAAGAAAGAATATCATGTGACTCAAAACATACACTCATTTTCTTGCAAAATATAACCTAAAATTATTTTAAAACTAATACAAGTAAAAAAGAAAGCCTGTAGTCATAATCCATTACAGTCCACTACATAAACTGGTATGAAAGGCCATAGATATTACTCTCACAATCAATATATCATTTGCAAATGCATGTCATAGATTTTACTCTCACAATCAATGTTTTACTCTCACAATCAATATATCTTAATAGGCATTACTACAAACACATGGCCATCACTATTTTTAGGGAAGTTACCTAAATAAAAGAGGAGAGTTGGTGACTAGGGTAGAGGAGGTGGACGAGTCTGATGGCTGGAGCAGAAGTTTCGGGCGTGCAACTTAAGGAGATTAGAGAGGAGAGGTTTTTAGCTTAGGGGTGAGATCTTCGGTTGGAGGGAAGTTTTTGGCAGTCGGATTCCTGTGCAGTACTCGGAGGCGAGATCGGGAGATGTTGAAGGAAAGGGGGAGAGCATCTTTAGCAATAAGAGAAATGCGAATAAGTAAAGAGGAAGGCTCGAGATTATGGACCTCCGGAAGGACACCGTCACAGCTGTCGAGTGTAGAGGGGTATATGACTGGACCACCCTGAGGGATAGAAACAATCACAAGCCTCCGCACTCTTCACAATCAGGCCAATGGAAGGGGAGATTAGATCACACATACGACTAACCATTGAGGATAGTAGATCTCGCCATTACACCCTGATGGGTAGTAATATATACAACCTGATCGTAACAGCAGGTTTCCCCCACCCGATACATCAACTCAAGTGGGTTTTATTTAATGGTGAAGTTCTGTTTCCCACGAGCACAAGCCCTGATGGTTAATTACATCTTGAGCTTAGGGCCTAAGAATACTCTCGATTAAGGATCCAATATTATTCTTCCCAAATAAGGGACTGACACATAAATAAAGAGTAGGAAGTTCCTACTCAAAAGGAAAGAAGGGTTCAAGTAGCTTAGTCAACACGTGGGGTTCATACCAACATCCAAAGGGACTAAGGCATTGAGAAAGTGAATAAAAGAAATCAATCACTCAAAACATACAGAGGGGAAGGATGGAGGGGGCGTCTTCTATGTGGATCTGATGAATAGGATTTATAATTTCTGAAGAAAAGGAACTTACCCACTATTTAAGCATACTGTGAGATGCCCAATGTAGTAGTCTTGAATCCTATACCTAAGGTGGGCTTAGTGTTTTACCCAATACTAACATCCGGTCAGCTAGCAGTCAAGTAAAGTAATGATCCAATTATCCCTCGAAATTTCTTTTGATCAACAGATTTTCCCTTAGGGTCCTTATCCAACTGAACTGAGGAACTCATTGGTGTACTCACAGGTTTAGCATTGTCCATTTCAAATTTTTTGAGGTTGTCCTTAACATATTTAGTTTGACTAAGAAATATACCTTCCTCAAGTTGTTTAATGCTAAAACCTAGAAAGTAATTTAAATCTCCCATTAGACTCATCTCAAATTCACTACTTATTATTTTAGAAAAATCATCACAAAGATTTTTATTTGAAGATCCAAAAATGATATCATCTACATAAATTTGAACAATGATTATATCCTTTCCAAATTTCTTTAAAAAAAGAGTTATATTCACACTTCCTTTTTCAAAAGATCTTTCAAGTAGGAAAGTGCTTAACCTCTCATACCAAGCCCTAGGTGCTTGTTTTAGTCTATATAATGCCTTTTTCAATTTGAAAACATGATTTGGGAATTTAGAATTTTTAAAACCTTGAGGTTGTTCTTCAAAAACATATTCTTCAATTACCCTATTTAAAAAGGCACTTTTCACATCCATTTGAAATAATTTGAAACCTTTAAAATAATCAAAGGCTAACAAGACCCTAATTGCTTCAAGTTTAGCTACAGGGGCAAAAGTCTCCTCAAAATCAATTCCTTCAATCTGATTATACCCCTTAGCAACTAATCTAGCCTTATTTCTAATGACTATTTCTGAGTCATTAATTTTATTTTTGAATACCCACTTAGTTCCAATTATGCTTTGATCTTTTAGCCTTGAAGTTAATTCCTAAACTTTATTTCTTACAAATTGATTCAACTCTTCTTGCATGACCAATATCCAAAATTCATCAGAAAGTGCTTGATCAATATTAGTGGGTTCTATAGTTGAAATAAAGGCTGAATGATTGACTTCCTTGTTTAACCCACGCCAAGTTTTAACACCCTCACTAAGTTCACCTATAATCAATTCCCATGGGTGGTTTTTAGAAAATCTCAAATCTCTTGGCAAAGGGTTTTCTATTTCCAAATTCTCTTCCACATTTTCTTCCAAATTTATTCTATCAATTTTTTGGGAGTTATCCTAAATCTCATCTTCAACAACATTTGGCTCTTCTAAATTTCCAGATTCATCAAATAAAACATGTGTGGTTTCTTCAATGACCAAAGTTTTTTTGTTGAATACTCTATAAGATTTTCCAACACTTGAATATCCAACAAAAATTCCTTCATCTGATTTCGGATCAAATTTTCCTAAGGCAGATTTTCTATTATTATGAATGAACACCTTGCAACCAAAAACATGCAAATGAGACAAATTAGGCGTTCTACCTTTTAGTAACTCATAGGGTATTTTATTTAAATTTGATCTCACATTCACCCTATTCAGAACATAACATGCAGTGCTAACCGCCTCAGCCCAAAAATATCTAGGAAGTGAGTATTCTGCCAACATTGCTCGGGCGGCTTCTATTAATATTCTGTTTTTTCTTTCAACTACACCATTTTGTTGAGGGGTTCTAGGTGCAGAAAAATTGTGATCAATTCCTTTCTCTTTACAAAAATTTTCAAGTCTTTCATTTTCAAATTTACATCCATGATCACTTTGCATAGAAATTATTTCACACCCTAATTTCCTTTGAATCCAAGTCAAAAAATTTCTAAATTCCTCAAATGATTCACTCTTATGAAATAGAAATCTAACCCAAGTGAATCTTGAGTAATCATCCACTATAACAAATCTATATACCTTCCCTCCTAGACTTACAGTTCCTACTGGTCCAAAAAGATCCATATGTAAAGTTTCCAATGATTTACTAGTCCTAAGATCCTTATTGGACTGAAAAGAAGACTTCACTTATTTTCCTAATTAACATGCATCACAAAGGTGATACTTAGTAAATTCTAGTTTTGATATACCTCTCACTAAGTTCGTTTGGGTAATTCTCCTAAGGTTTTTCATACTAGAATGACAAAGTCTCCTATGCCAAAGTCATGATTCATCAAAAATAGTTTTTAAACAAAAGACAGTAGGTGTATGAATGTAATTTAAATCTAGCATATAAACATTGTTTACCCTTTTTCCATTTAAAACATATTTCTCATTTAGGCTTAATATGCAGCTAGTAGGTAAAAATTTTACACTATAGCCCTTATCACATAGTTGACTTATACTTAATAAATTATGCTTTAAGCCTTCAACTAATAACACATTTCTATAAAAAAGTTTTTCAAATTTCCAATCATACATGATCCAACCACTTTCTTTGTGGTATTATCTCCAAGTGTAACCTTGTCTCCACTCTTGGCTTCCAACGTTATGAATTGAGCAGTATCTCCAGTCATATGCTTTGAACATCCACTGTCCAAGTACTTGCTCCCACGAGGTCTTGTATGAGAGCAACCCTGTAAAAATATCAAATGTTAGACCTGGGAACCCAAACAAGTTTGGGTTCACCTTTTAGCAATGTATAATCAGATGCATGCATGATATGTCTAGGTTTATACATCTTAGGTCTCCACATCAAATCAGATTTCATCTTCAAAGTACAGGTGTGAGATATATGTCCAAATAATCTATAATTATTACATTTAACATTAGGAAAAGTATTCCTAAGTCTTCTGTCATTTGTTTGTCTTCTAAGGGATTCCATATATTTAGGATAAAATTTAGGATTTGTAAAATCTTCAAGTTTGGGGGGTATTCTATTATCGGCAAGAGCTCTTATTTTCAACTTATAAAATGAATTCATATCTTCCAAGATTCGATTTGTATAATTGATTCGATATATTTTGATCTCAAATTCATCCTTAAATATTTTAAATTCTTTTTCAAGATCAACATAGGATGATTTTAAAATCTCATAATTTTTATTCAGATCATCATATTCATCAAGTAATTTCATGTGGTTGTCATCTATTAAAGCATGATATTTCCTAAGGATTTCATGTTCTTTTTTAAGTTCTTCCAATTCTAGACTTACACTAGCATGCATCTTTTTTATTTTCCTATATGCATCATGCATGTGTTCAGAAACTTCAAATAATTCATCATAAGTTAAGTCACATACCTCTTCTTGATCTGATTGATCAACACTATCTGCCATCAAGCAAAGATTGGTGACTTCTTCTTCTTTTTCAGTTTTAGATGAATTTGAAGCTGAGTCCGCCCAAGAAGCTATTTGAAACTTCTTCTTGCCCTTCTTTACAATTGGTTTCTCCTCTACCTTCTCCTTGCTAGGAGTGGCTTTCAGTTTTAGGCAATAAGTCTTTATATGACCTGATTTCCTGCATTCATAACAAATCACTTCATTAGAAACCTTATCATTTTTGTTAAACTTACCTCTATTCCATTGCTGGCGTCTCTTCTACTTCCTCTTCAGAAAGCTTCTGAATTGTCTAGTCATTAATGCAATATCGTCTTCATCCTCAGGTTGTGAGTGTTCACTCTCGGACTCTTCCACTTTTAGTGCTATATTCTTCTCTTTTCATGGTTCACCTGCATCAATCTTTCTTTGACTAACCCCTTGCTCGTAAGCAATGAGTGAACCAAAAAGATTATTAATAGAATAAATGTTTAGATCTTTAGACTCAGTAATTACAGTAATTTTAGCATCATAAGCAGTAGGTAAATAAAGAAGAATCTTATTAACCATTTCAACATTAGTTAATTCCCTACCAAGTGCAAGCAAAGAAGTGACAATTTGTGTGAATCTTGTGTACATGTCAGAAATAGATTCATTTGGTTTCATGCGCAATAATTCATAATCATGTAACAAGATATTAAGTGTTGATTGCTTAACCTCATTAGTCCCCTCATAAGTTATACAAAGTCTATCACATATGTCCTTTCCACTTTTGTAAGTAGAAACCCGTATGTAGCCTTCAGATTTTAAAGCACAAAAGAAGCTATTTAAGCATTTGGCATTTAGTTGAGCTAAGTCACGTTCTTCTATAGTCCAATCTGCAAAAGGTGTTTCTACCCTAACTCTATCAACTAATCTAGTTGGTTTTGTATAACCTTCCTGGACTAGGATCCACATGCGATAATCAAGTGACTGTAAGAAAGTAGACATGGATGTTTTCCAAAAATCAAAAGGTATATTGTAAAACAGTGGATGTCTAGTAATAGAGTAACCCTCAGGTGTATTTCGGTTTCCAAATGTAGCCATCTACGTTAATCAAAAAATAGTTTAAACTTATGATTTTGAAATGGAGCTCTGATACCACTTGTTGAGTCTAGTGAATAGGTTGTTAGACCTAAGTTAATGTCCCAAGGCTACCAAGATGGGGGTGAATTGGTATTTTTAAAACTTAACCCTCTTTTAAATTTTAGATGAACCGAAATTAAACTTTTAATGAAATTTTTTATAGAAAAGATCTTCAACCACAAATTTTTAAAACAAAAGAAAAAAAATAGAAAATAAAAAGTAGTAAAGTAAACGACACAAGATTTATAGTGGTTCGTTATAAACCAGACCTACATCCACTCCCCAGAGGCACCCTCTGAGTATTGCACTAATATCAATAGTGTCTCTCCTTTTGCACCCACAGCAAGGCGAAGAAGCCTTTACAAACACTCTTTTCACCACTACCCGATGCGGAAGAGAACCGTCATCCTTTTACACAATCCCCAGTGTTGGCAGAGAACCGTCCATCCTTTCACACTCTCCTAGTGTGGGCAGAGAACCCTTCATCCTTTCACACTCTCCTAGTGTGGGCAGAGAACCCTTCAGCTGTTCACACTCTCCAAGTGTCGGCAGAGAACCGGATCTCCTTGACAGATCTCTTCCCAAGAAATCTAGAAAGAAGAAAGAAAAAGAGTGAAGTAATCTCAAATCACAAGTAGGAAATCTTACCTTTGAACACTATGCAAAGCCTTCAAGCTCCAATGGTAGAAATCCTCCTTTGAATGCTCTCTCTCACTCTCTCCTTTACTCTTCTTCCAATAGGCACGAAGATCAATGAGCAAAAAGATTGGGTGGCAGTCTAATTTGGACTATATATACAAAAGACAAGAAAAACCGCCCAAAAACTGCAAGTTTTCAATTCTGTACGCAGTGGATCGTCCCGTACGATCGTGGATCATCCTGGACGATTTTACTTAAAGTGTCGAAAATGAACCTAATGTATATTGGTACGAACTATGTTCGTACACGCTCATCGTCCCGTACGAACTAGCTTCGTCTGATACGAAATGGTTATTACATAGGTCGGTTTCCAAAATTCTTCAGGACATAACCAACTGATGTAAGTCGGTTCGGTTCATCCTGGGACGAACAGGTTTCGTCCTAGGACGATTTTATACAGAGCGTTTCGTCCAGGGACAAAAATTAATTTCATCCTGTACGATCCAATACATAGAGCTTCGTCCTGGGATGAAAATTAATTTTGTCCTGTACGATCTCATACAGAGAGTTTCATCCCGGTACGAAAATTAATTTTGTCCGGACGAACAGTGAAAGTGAGAATCCTGAGGCGTTCGTCCCGGGATGAATATTAAATTTGTCCTGGACGATTAGGACTTAGAAAATTTTCTCCCCGCCTGTTCGATCCATTGCTCTTCTGAGGGTTAATTGACATGATCGTCCCGTATGAACAAAGTTCGTCCCGTACGATCAGTTCATAAAAATTATCCCCCAAGAGTGTGTGTTGTGATTTTTCACTCAATTACAATCACTCCCTTTCATTTCAAAAACTTGTAATTTACAAAAGAATAATTTGAAGTTTTCATGGTTTGGAGTTAATTTTCCTGAAATGTTAGTACACACTAGAGCAAAAATAAAACTTCCAAAAAGTGTTAGGAGATATATAAAAATAATAATATTTGAAATCATCAAAATAATACAAGTTGCAAGAATGTAAAACATGCAAATAGCAACTCTCTCTACAGGTCCTCCAAGGAATACATCCAAAAACTTCTTTTCTAGAGCCAATGAAGAATCATTTCCTAGGTTTGTCTCTGCAAAAATCACCCCACAGGATCAACTAACTTTTAAGGTAATGCACTTGTTTACTTCCACTCAGTTTAGTATGATCCTCACTTTAGTTCACTTCTACAATAGAGAAACCTTTCACTATTTCTTGGCAAACAGTCATTCAACTCCGACCATTCTGTCATCAGTTCTTTTGTTTTCAAAAAGAAAGTTGAAATCACCAAAGATGACTTTGGTATTTTTCTAAACTTAAGGACTGAAGGCTTAAGAGCACACACTTTGACAAACTCAAGTTTTGATTGGATAGAAGTTAATCGTGTGATTAGAGGAATAAGAGTTAAGGATCATCAACCTAAAGTATCAACTTTATTGTGTGAAGCCTGTATCATCCAGCATATTCTAAGAAATTCCATTATCCCTAAAGATGGTGATAGAATCAACATCACTCCTCTTCTTTCTACTGTTACCTACTTGATTATGACTAGAAAACCTATAGATGAGGCCCAACTCCTAATTGACTACATTTATGATCTCTCTGAAATTGGTCATGTTGATCATAAAAAGAAGAAGAACATAGCCTTAGGACATCTGATTGCTTATATTTTGGAAAAGAAGTATGATTTAATTCATCCAGAACAAGACTTTGAAGAATCACTCTACTACAACGACGCGTCCTTTAGAGCTATCTTCAATAAGGACGAGCCCAGCAGAACTCATGTAGTTCTAAGTGAAACAGAAGAAGAAGCTAGACCTTCACATGCTGCTGGACCAAATTATGAGGATTTGGTTCAAAGATTTGAAAATTTAGAGGCTCATTTTGATCAAAGATTTGATCAAATTGAAACTCACCTACAGCAGCAAGATTTTCATCACAATCAGGATATGGGATATATGCATGAACAAATAAATGTCATTAATTCCAACATGTTCATGATGAGTAGTTACTTCAATTTCTTTGGTGTAGCACCACCTCCTCCTCCAGATCAGGGTCCTTCAGAATGATTTGTTTAGTGTTTGTTCAGTGTTTGTTCTATGTTTGTTCTATATTTCATTATTGTTCTTGTGTTAGTGATTGTCTTTAGTTTATTGTTCTGTTCTTTTCTTAATTGTGTTACTATTGATATCTTGAACTTCAAATTGTAATAGCTTTATTCGATATCAATATATGTTTCAATGTTTTGTGGTTTAATGTTTTAGAAATATATGTTTGACATTATGACATTCCTTTTTTATTTTTATCTTAATAGTGCTTTATTTAACTTGCAAATTTAAATTAATTTCATAGAAAATATAATTTTTCTAAATGTAAGAAATGCTTATAACTTGATATTATTAGAATTTTCAATTCCATGTCTCTTATTTAGACAACATTATCTTTAATATTATTATTGTAATTTAGATATTTTCTTATTTTGTATTTCTCTTTTCAATTAGTATTTATACACTTAGAAATATTTGAAATTCTATATTATTGATTTTGGAAAGAATTCAAATACTCTTGAGAGTTGTAAAAATGTACAAAAATCAAAAGGATACTGCAAAAAATTTGCAATGACAAAAAGAGGCAAAAAATAAGCCCAAAGTAAAAAAAAAGGGAGATGCACAAAACTGTCATCATAAAAATTGAAAAAGATGCGCAAAGCGCCACATGTGGTAATTACTTCTTTTCAGACTCTTTTAATCTCTTAATTCAAATTGATCTAATGTTCATTTATAATTTATATTGAAATTTGAAATATAAATTTTTTTATTCATCCTTAGTGCAATGATTCTCTTTATCTTCATGTCTAAATTGACACATGCTCTTGAAAAACTCTTTTTATTTTCTAAGTTATATCACTTTTTAAATTATATGAAATTTTATGTTTTTCTAATGTTTTTTTTTTAATTTTATTTGCATACCTTATTTCAATCACTTTCAAGATTAAAATATCAAATGAATTTCATATTTCTGCTTACATTTCTAACATTCTTTTCTTCTTCACTTTTAGATGTTGTCAAAAAGGGGGAGAAATTGTTTGTTGTTGCGTATGTTTTCGTACTGTTTTATTTTCGTAGTGTTTGATTTGATTTCGTAGTGTTTGATTTTCGTATGTGTTGTTTTTGTAGTATTTGATTGTTTTCTTTATTTTATCTTTTGTGTTGTATAAAATTTTTGAAAAATAAAAATTTTTAAGTAATTCAAATGCCTCCTTATTTTCATGAGTTCATAAATTCATGGGGAGTTTAGGAGATACTTAAAATTTGAAACCCTACAAATAATAATTGTTTTGCCATCATCAAAAAGGGGGAGAGTGTAGAGAGAGTTGCTATTTGCATGTTTTACATTCTTGCAACTTATATTATTTTGATAATTTTAAATATTATTGTTTTTATATATCTCCTAACACTTTTTGAAAGTTTCATTTTTGCTCTAATGTGTACTAACATTTCAGGAAAATCAACTCCAAGTGATAAAGACTTCAAATTATTCTTTTATAAATTACAAGTTTTGAAAAGAAAGGGAGTGATTATAACTAAGTGAAAAATCACAACACACACTCTTGGGGGACAATTTTTATGAACTGATACGGGACGAACTTGGTTCGTACTGGACGATCATGTCAATTAACCCTCAGAAGAGCAATAGATCGAACAGGCGAGCAGAAAATTTTCTAAGTCCTAATTGTCTAGGATGAATTTAATATTCATCCCGGGACGAACGTCTCTCGATTCTCACTATTCGTCCAGACGAAATTAATTTTCGTACCGGGACGAAGCTCTCTGTATGAGATCGTAGAGGACGAAATTAGTTTTCGTCCCTAGACGAAGCCCTCTGTATGCGATCGTATAGGACGAAATTAATTTTCATCCCTAGACGAAACGCTCTGTATAAAATCGTCCGAGGATGAAACCTGTTCGTCCCAGGATGAACCGAACTGACTTACGTCAGTTGGTTACGTCCTTTTGAATTTTGGGGACCAACCTATGTAATAACCGTTTCGTACCGGACGAACCTAATTCATACAGGATGATGAGCATGTACGAACATAGTTCGTACCAATATACATTAGGTTCATTTCCGACACTTTAAGTAAAATCGTCTAGGACGATCCACGATCGTACGGAACGATCCACTGCATACAGAATTGAAAACTTGCAGTTTTTGGGCAGTTTTTCTTGTCTTTTGTATATATAGTCCAAATTAGACTGCCACCCAATCATTTTGCTCATTGATCTTTGTGCCTATTGGAAGAAGAGTAAGGGAGAGAGCATTCAAAGAAGGATTTCTACCATTGGAGTATGAAGGATTTGCATAGTGTTCAAAGGTAAGATTTCCTACTTCTGATTTGAGGTTACTTCACTCTTTTTCTTTCTTTTTTCTAGATTTCTTGGGAAGAGATCTGTCAAGGAGATCCGGTTCTCTGCCGACACTAGGAGAGTGTAAAAGGACGAACGGTTCTATGCCCACACTAGGGAAAGTGTGAAAGGATGAACGGTTCTCTGCCTACACAAGGAGAATGTAAAAGGACGAAGGGTTCTCTGCCCTTACTAGGAGAGTGTAAAAGGACGAAGGGTTCTCTGCCCTTACTAGGAGAGTGTAAAAGGACGACGGTTTACTACCAACACTATGGAATGTGTAAAAGGACGACGGTTCTCTGCCGCACCGGGTAGTGGTGGAAAGAGTGATTGTAAAGGCTTCTCCGCCTTACTATGGGTGCAAAGGAGATACACTATTGGTATTAGTGCAATACTCAGAGGGTGCCTCTGGGGAGTGGATATAGGTCTGGTTTAGACCGAACCACTATAAATCGTGTGTCTTTTTATTTTACTGCTTTTTATTTTCTGCATTTACTTTAGTGTTTTAAAAATTGTGGTTGAAAAACTTTTTATAAAAATTATCATTAAAGTTTAATTTCGATTAAAATTATAAAAAGAGGGAAAAATTTTAAATACCAATTCACCCCCCCCCCCCCCCTCTTGGTAGCTTTGGGACATTAACTTAGGTTTAACAACCTATTTACTAGACTCAACACCATTAATGCTGGTTTGGATTTTTATTATTTTGTTATGTGCTCCTAGTCTTTTTTTTTTTTTTAGAGGTTATTGTACACCAATTGGTTGGTTGATAGCATTTTGGGTACTACTATTAAATGTTTCATCTCGATCAGAGCTTATATTTTGGATAATTGTAGGGCTGAATTCTTTACCCTTTACTTTAATTATTGCTATACTTATCCTAGGTATCAGATTTTTTTACATAATTTCATTTTGGTAGGTGCTTGTATTGAGATCTTCTTGGTGGGGAAGATGGTGATGGTTGCTATTTTTTGGTTTATTCCTTATTTTTGTGTGCTCATTCTTGTGCATCGTAGAATGTACCTAAGGCATTTTGTAATTATACTTAGCAGGGACCTCCAGCTTTTAGGATTTTTTTGCCTTCTTTTTGTAGTTCGTTTGAGCAGTAGTGAGCTTGAGGTCCCATTAGTGATTGTGTGTTTTTTTTTTAAATTAACGCATAGGCCCCTTTCAGGGTTCCCCTTAAAAAAAAAATAAAGAAACACTACATTTTACTTATAAATTGATTAACAAGGGGCGATGCAATTGAAAATAAATGTAGTTGTAAGAGAAATTTTTAATAATTTTATGTACTCTAAACTATGATATGTAAAAATGCATACTTGCATATGTACTCATATATATCAAGCTCAACGGAGTATTTTCTAAGATTCTAATTAACCATAGTTTAGTATCTCCTTATGATCCGATAAGCCTAACCACCATATGTCTATACTTAGCAAAGTTATATTTTAAACCCCTTATTTGCCCTTCTATTACTCCGGTTATGCTATAGATCACATTAGATTTTAAGTTTAAGCAAGGCCTCTATACAAACTAAATTTAGCATGCTAGATTTAAAAATAGCATTAATCAATTCATAAGAACCATAAACTAATCTATGCAATACATGCTTTCTAAAGCATCATAAGCTGAAAGAAAAGACTTTAAGAAATCTTGGAGACAAAAGTAAAACCCTCAAACATCTTTTTACTAAACAAACTAAAGTACAAGATAGGAAATAAGGATAGATTTGACTTAAAAACCCTTTGATAAGTAGTTACAAACTCTTCGAACTCCTCCCTTTTCTTTTCATACGTACAAGACTAACACAACACATACATAGGGCTAGCCTACACCTGAAGCAGCTTCACACACTTGGACAGATGCTCCCTCACATCTCTCAAACTTTCCAACTCCCTTTCAAGAGCAATTAGCCAAATATTTTCATAAATTCAATATCTTCTCCTCCCTTAGATTTCTTATTATCCAGGTATATTCACATAACTCAGAATCATATAAGGATTTTATAAACCTATAGAAGTTAACTCCCTAAGAATATACTTGATAGACAAAAAGTTGATTTTCCCAAAATTATTCTTATATTCTTTCTAGGTATAACAGTTTAGGACTGCCCTATCTTTGATCAACTCATTAATATTTCTACTTAGTAGAAGCTTTATAAAAAAAAGTAATGCAAAGCCTTGGATCTTGTTTGAGGGTGGATGCAAAAATGTTAATGATTTTTTCTCTCTCATTTTCCACTTGGTATTAAGTTCTCTCAAAGATTAAAATTTAATAATTTCTTTGTAGTTTATTGGAGAGGGACAAAAGTTACTAGTAGTTGGGGATTTGGAAAACATGATTTATCATTACAAAACTGAAGGGGACCCACTTACCATAGACAAAGACAAACTATATTTGGGGCTTCTTCACATTGGCAAAAAATTCCCCATATAATAGGAACATTGGTAGGATGGATTGACACACTAAGAAGTCCCAATTTCTACCTATGATTATGGCTTGAACATCTACTGCATAATTGTCAAAAGTTTGCATAGGGATTATGTCACCTGGTTATTATAATGCTCCCTTGTGGTATTTCTAATGAATTTTTGAAAGTCAAAAGAAGTAGACATGTACCTCTTCTTGCCAACAGAGATCTTAGGGTTATTCTAAATAAATGGGGACAAGATGACTTGTTCAGAGAAAACATAATTGAGGCTATTAGAGCACAAGTGAAATAAACATGAATAGCCTATTCCCTTTTTATATTTTTTAATAACACTATAATCCTGGCCTTTGTATCATTATGGCATTTAGTCAAACTAGTCAAAGCGAGTACTAGCACTGTGGTGCTGGAGTTAGGTAGCATTATAACACTAATTTTGGCAATTGGGATAGCAGGCTTTCTGATGGGAGATTATTGTGGCGCTCAACACATGGTCAGATTATGGAACTCAAAGAGACTACTGTCATCACACTTCAATTAGCCTATTAATAGAAAAATTTAGCATTGTAGTGCATGATGTAATGCCCACTAAATAGATTCTAAATTAATGGAGTGCTCAATGTCACATCACTGAATGTTTGGTGTTGCAACACTCCTAGAGGTGGTTTGGTGTTGGGACACTGTATTTCTTTAGTGCCATGGTGTGATAGAAATATATTAATTTTTTAAATTTATAATGGAAATACAGTTCTCCAGGACTTAGCACTTCATTTTTGGGCTGAATTTTTAATATGAGCTCTAAAGTCAAAAGATAAAGGCTAGCACACACACAACTTTCATAAGACAAATTAAACCTAACTAAATGGATTTCTAACCACAAATGTAAAAATAATTGCACACAAAATCATTATAATAAATTAGGTTGATTCTAAAACAACATTATGTTTATTAACTTTAGCTACACTATGCCAAATTTGTATACAAGTTCAGCCAATTCCAATGAGCTTTTAATGATTGTAAATGGACATGACCACCTAGACTTAAGCTTTCCATGAAATGATTTTAATCTTAAATTATACAATAACATTTCTTATCTAAACTCATTTTTTTTAATGAGCTTACCAATCATGTCGCTCTTAATTTTACTCTTATATAATTTGGAATTGTTCTTGGTATCCTTTTTAAATTCTTCCATTTCATTCAGTTATATTAATATTCTCTCTTCAGCATCCTTATGATTATAATTTATTTCTTTGACCACCTAGTAAGCTTTATAATCTAACTCTAAGGGCTAGTTGTAGACTTTCCCAAAAATTAATTTATAGGGAGGCATTCAAATTTGGGTTTTATAAGTAGTCTTGTAAGCCTAGTGTACACCATCCATTCATAGTACCCAATCTTTCCTATTTAGATCTAAAATTTTCTTTAAAATTTTCTTTATCTCATTATAACTATATTTACTCTTGGCCATTATTTTGGGGTGACAAGAAGTTGTTACCATTTGCTTAATTCACTATTTTAAAATTAAATTCTCAACTCTCTTATTACAAAAATGATTACCCTATTCACTTATGATGACTCAAGGCACTCCAAATCTTGAAATTTATTCTTCTTTAAAAACATAATTACTACCTAAGCATCAATCTTAGGATTTTATATTCTTTCTATCCACTTGGAGAAGTAGTTAAGCATAATCAAAATATATTAACTTTTATAAGATTTAACAAAAGGTCCCAAAAAGTCTAATCCCTAAACATAAAAAAATCTCAACTTCTAACGTGCAATTAAGAGGCATTTCATTTCTTTTAATAATATTTCTTACCATTTGACATCCATCACAGTAATTGAAATAATCATTTACATCTATAAATAGGGTAGTCCAATAAAATAAAGATTGATTAATCTTAGAAGCACTTTTAAATCATACAAAATACCATTCATACTTAAAATCATGATACTTACTAATAATGAGTTCTATCTCTTCTTCTAGGACACATTATGTACGATATCTTAACTGGAATTACTTCTCTAATAATAAAGTTCACAATGTCAACATACCAAGGCACAAAGTAAATTCTATGCAAATAGCTTCTCATAATGGATGAATTCATTAATGTTATTATCATTATGCTTAGAGTCTTCCCAATTTAATCTAAATAAATGATCGACCAGTTGATTTCCAGATCCTTTCATATAAAAAATCTTTACATCAAAATCCTATAACAATGAAATCCATATAATAAATTTGTGTTTTGCATCTTATTTGGATTGTAAGTATCTGACAAAAGAGAGATCAAGCCTTATAATTATAATTGCAATTAGGAGAAAGTCAAGCCTTATAATACATCTTATCTATGTTTATTATTTTTTGCTTTAAAACTACATGTGCTGGTTAATATTTAGGAGAAAGTCAAGCCTTATAATTATAATTATCAATCACAAGCAGCATAGAAAGGTACAAATCTATATTTTCAGACTCTGCAAGCTTCGATGTCTGAAAATAAGTAGTAAATGATATATCACCAAAAATTGTCTTGATGGGCAAGAATGTGGATGTGAATATGAATACAACTTTCAAAATTAAATTTGGGATCATCTAAGCTCTTATTTTAGTAAGCTAATATTCAAATGAGACATCTCAAAAAGATGAACTCAAAGGCACCAAAATTAGTACAATCCAAGCCCAAATGAGTTCAAATCAATGGATCAAAGCCAACAGGAAAGCATTAGAGCATTAATCGAGTAACAAAATAATATTCAAATATGACATTCTTATAGTCGGATTGGGCGGCACGACCAGAAGTTGTCAGGAGCCAAAGATCACTCAATTATAACATCATTAAAGGCTCAAACGCTCAATAAATGTTCTATAATTAAGGGAACTAATATCAACCGTCCAATGGAACACTCCTAACCAACTCTTGGTGTTTTCAATAATTACTAGACATGCCACTCCCAAATAATCATAAATAACCCCTCATTCTTCACATGATGTGAGAAGAGAAGAGAGCAAGCTTAAGAGCTCTCTTGCACTCTCCATCCAATGCTGCCACCATTGAAGTTCTTGCTGACCTCCATCCCCCACTGACTATGGTCCCACTGACCTCCATTTCTTGCTGACTATGGTCCCTCCGACCACATCGCTTGTTGACTATAATCCCTCCAACAAAAGTTGTTAAGAGAGTTGCTATTTGCATGTTTTACATTCTTGCAACTTATATAGTTTTGATGATTCCAAATATTATTATTTTAATTATCATTTTCTCCTAATATTTTTTGGAAGAATTATTTTTGCTTTTGTGTGGACTAACATTTCAGGATAATCGTACTTCAGACTACTGATGACCTCAAATCAATTTCAGCATATCATACTTTGCATTTTGAAGTCTGTATTTTTTATCTTATTGAGTATGAGAGAGAGTAATTGTAATTGAGCAAACTAGCATACACACACTGAGGGAGATCTTTAAAAAGTTAAATTTTTCCTCTGATCGTACGGGACAAACATAGTTTGTACGGGACGATCAGATCAATTATACCCCTTGGAGAGCAATGGAACAAACAAGAAAAGATGAGAAATTTTTCTAAGTCAAGATCGTACGGACGAAATAGACTGATCGACCCAGGACAATCTCCTCTGGATTCTGAGTTCGAACTATTCATACGGACGAAAAGTGTTAAGATAGTTGCTATTTGCATGCTTTTCATTTTTGCAACTTATAAAGTTTTGATGATTTCAAACATTATTGTTCAAATGTGTAGTTATCTCCTAACAATTTTGGAAGAATTGTATTTGCTCTTGTGTGTACTGACATTTTAGGAAAAACGAACTCCAGACTACGAAGACTTCAAATTAAATTCAGCATGAGATACTTTGTAAAATTTGAAGCTTGCACTTTTCTTAGAAATCAAATTGAAAGGGAGTGATTGTATGTTGAGAAAATAAAAACATTCACACATAAGGAGATCATGTAGAATTTATACTGATCGTACAGGACGATCTTCAGTTCGTACTGGACGATCAGACAGTTATTTCCTATAGAGCATATGGAACGAATAGGAACTTGCTTGAAATTTTTTCTAAGTCCTATTCGTCCAGGACGAAATAAATTATCATCCAGTACGATTGGCTCTCTGGAAAATTTTCGTCCAGACGAAATTAATTATCGTCCAGGACGATTGGGTCTCTGGAAAATTTTCGTCCAGACGGAAATAAATTATCGTCCAGGACGATCAGTCCTCGGGAAATTTTTTGTCCAGACGAAATAATTTATCGTACAGGACGATCAGTCCTCTGTAAAAATTTTGTCCAAATGAATCTATTTTCGTCCAAACGATTAACCGACTTAGGACAGTTTTCAGCAGTTTCTAGAATCGACCTTGTAATAACCGTTCGTACTGGACGAACCTAGTTCGTACAGGACGATCAGCTGTACGAAGACATTTCGTACACATATTCAAATAGGGTCGTTTCAGATCGTTTAAGTAAAATCGTCCAGGACGATCCACGATCGTACAGGACGATCCACTGCGTACAGAATTGAATACTTGCAGTTTTTGGGCGGTTTTTCTTGTCTTTTGTATAAATAGTTCAAATTAGACTGCCACCCAATCTTTTTTCATTTGATCTTCGTGCCTATTGAGAGAATAGCCAAGGAGAGAGTTGAAGAGAGCATTCAAGGGAGGATTCCTACCACTGAAGCGAGAAGACTTCACTTGGATTTCAAAGGTAAGAGTCTCTACTTGTGAATTGGGATTACTTTACTCTTTTCTTTCTTCCTTCTAGATTCTTGTGAGAAGATCTGTCAAGGAGATCCGGTTCTCTGCCGACACTTGGAGAGTGTGAACAGCCGAAGGGTTCTCTGCCCACACTAGGAGAGTGTGAAAGGACGAAGGGTTCTCTGCCCACACTAGGAGAGTGTGAAAGGACGAAGGGTCTGCTCACACTGGGGATAGTGTGAAAGGACGGACGGTTCTCTGCCAACACTGGGTATTGTGTAAAAGGACGGACGGTTCTCTTCCGCATCGGGGAGTGGTGAAAAGAGTGTGTTGTAAAGGCTTCTCCGCCTTGCTGTGGGTGCAAAAGAAGAGTCACTATTGGTATTAGTGCAATACTCAGAGGGTGCCTCTAGGGAGTGGATGTAGGTCTGGTTATAGACCGAACCACTATAAATCTGGTGTCATTTACTTTACTGTTTTTACATTTTGCACTTTCTATTTCATGGTTGAAAAACCTTTTTCTACAAAATTTAAAAGAGATTTTATTTCGGTTCAATAATATTTAAAAATGGGGTCTTAAATTTTAACTTTGTTTTTTAAAACTTCCAATTCACCCCCCTCTTGGTAGCCGTGGGACATTCACTTAGGCTTAACAACCTAATTACTAGACTCAACAAGTGGTATCAGAGCTTCGTTTCAATATCATAAGTTTGAACTACTTTTTGATTAACGTAGATGGCTACTTTCGGAAACCGGAACACACCTGAGGGTTACTCTATTACTAGACCTCCACTGTTTGACAATATTCCTTTTGATTTTTGGAAAACACGCATGTCTACTTTCTTACAGTCACTTGATTATCGCATGTGGATATTAGTCCAGGATGGCTACACAAAACCAACTAGATTAGTTGATGGAGTAATGGTAGAAATACCTTTTACTGATTGGACTGTAGAAGAACGTGACTTAGCACAATTAAATGCTAAATGTTTAAACAGTTTCTTTTGTGCTTTAAAATCTGAAGACTACATGCGGGTTTCCACTTGCAAAAGCAGAAAGGACATATGGGATAGACTTTGTATAACTTATGAAGGGACAAATGAGGTTAAACAATCAAGGCTCAATATCTTGTTACATGATTATGAATTGTTTCGCATGAAACCTAATGAATCTATTTCCGACATATACACAAGATTTACACAAATTGTCACTTCTTTGCATGCACTTGGTAGGGAATTAACTAATGCTGAAATGGTCAATAAGATTCTTCGTTGTTTACCTACTGCTTATGATGCAAAAATTACTGCAATTATAGAGTCTAAAGATTTAAACATTTAATCTATTGACAATCTTCTTGGTTCACTCATTGCTTATGAGCAAGGAGTAAGTCAAAGGAAGATTGATGCAGGTGAACCACGAAAGGAGAAGAATATAGCACTAAAAGTGGAAGAGTCAGAGAGTGAACACTCACAACCTGAGGATGAAGATGATGTTGCACTAATGACTAGACAATTCAGAAGCTTTTTAAAGAGGAAGCAGAAGAAACGCCAGCTATGGAATAGAGGTAAGTTTAACAGAAATGGCAAGATTTCTAATGAAGTGATTTGTTATGAATGCAGGAAACCAGGTCATATCAAGACTGATTGCCCAAAACTCAAAGCCACTCCTGCTAAGGAGAAGGTGGAGGAGAAACCTATGGTAAAGAAGGGCAAGAAGAAGTTTCAAAGAGCTTTCTGGGCGGACTCAGCTTCAGACTCATCTGAGACAGAAAAAGAAGAAGAAGTCACTAATCTTTGCTTGATGGCAGACAATGTGGATCACTCAGATCAAGAAGAGGTATGTGACTTATCCTATGATGAATTATTTAAAGTTTCTGAACACATGCATGATGCATATAGGAAAATGAAAAAGATGCATGCTAGTTTAAGTTTAGAATTTGAAGAGCTCAAGAAGGAAAATGAAATCCTTAGAAAAGACCATGCTTTAATAGATGACAACCACATGAAACTACTTGATGAATATGATGACTTGAATAAGAATTTTGAAAATCTAAAGTCATCCTATACTGATCTTGAAAAGGAATTTAAAAATTTTAAGGATGAATCTGAGAGCAAAGCATATAGAATCAATTATACCAATCGAATCTTGGAAGATATGAATTCATTTTACAAACTAACAATAAGAGCTCTCGAGGATAATAGGAAACCCCCCAGACTTGAAGATTTTACAAATCCTAAATATTATCCTAAATTCATGAAATCCCTTAGAAGAAAATCACATGGAAGAAAACTTAGGAATATTTTTCCTAATGTTAAATGTAATAATTGTGGATTTTTGGGACATATAGCTCACACCTGTACCTTGATGATGAAATCTAATTTGGTGTGGAGACCTAAGATGCATAAACCTAGACATATCATACATGCATCTGATTATAAATTGCTAAAAGATGAACCCAAACTTGTTTGGGTTCCCAGGTCTAACATTTGATATTTTTGCAGGATTGCTCTCACACAAGACCTCGTGGGAGCATATGGTACCTGGATAGCGGATGTTCAAAGCATATGACTGGAGACACTACACAATTCATATCGCTAGAAGCCAGGAATGGAGGCAAGGTTATACTTGGAGATAATACCACAAAGAAAGTGGTTGGATCAGGTATGATTGGTAATTTTAAAAACTTTTTTATAGACAATGTGCTATTGGTTGAAGGCTTAAAGCATAATTTGTTAAGTATAAGTCAGCTATGTGACAAGGGTTATAATGTAAAATTTTTACCTACTTGCTGCATATTAAGCCTAAATGGGAAAGAAGTTTTAAATGGAAAAAGGGTAAATAATGTTTACATGCTAGATTTGAATTCATTTCATACTCCTATTGCTTTCTGTTTGAAAACTGTTTCTGATGAATCTTGGCTTTGGCATAGGAGACTTTGTCATTCTAGTATGAAAAATCTTAGGAGAATTACCCAAAAGAATTTAGTAAGAGGTATATCAAAACTAGACTTTACTAAGGACCATCTTTGTGATGCATGTCAATTAGGAAAACAAGTGAAGTCCTCTTTTAAGTCCAATAATGATCTTAGAACTAGTAAACCATTGGAAATTCTTTACATGAATCTTTTTGGACCAGTAGGAACTGTAAGTCTAGGAGGGAAGGTATACGGATTTGTTATTGTGGATGATTTCTCTAGGTTCACTTGGGTTAGATTTCTTTTTCATAAAAGTGAATCATTTGAGGAATTCAGAAATTTTTCAACTTGGATTCAGAGAAAATTAGGATGTGAAATAATGTCTATACAAAGTGATCATGGAGGAGAATTTGAAAATGATAGATTTGAAAATTTTTGTAAAGAAAAAGGGATTGATCACAACTTTTCTGCTCCTAGAACCCCTCAACAAAATGGGATAGTTGAAAGGAAAAACAGAACATTAATAGAAGCCGCCAGAGCAATGTTGGCAGAATACTCTCTTCCTAAATATTTTTGGGCTGAGGCGGTTAGCACTGCATGTTATGTTCTGAATAGGGTGAATGTGAGATCAAATTTAAATAAAACACCCTATGAGTTACTAAAGGGTAGAACACGAAATTTGTCTCATTTGCATGTTTTTGGTTGCAAGGTGTTCATTCATAACAATGGAAAATCTGCCTTAGGAAAATTTGATCCAAAATCAGATGAAGGAATTTTTGTTGGATATTCAAGTGTTGGAAAATCTTATAGGGTATTCAACAAAAGAACTTTAGTTATTGAAGAAACCACACATGTTGTATTTGATGAATCTGGAAATTTAGAAGAGCCAAATATTGTTGAAGAAGAAATTGAGGAAAACTCCCAAAAGATTGATAGATTAAATTTGGAAGAAAATGTGGAAGAAAACTTTGAAAGAGAAAACCCTTTGCCTAGAGATTTGAGATTTTCTAAAAACCACCCAAGAGAATTGATTATAGGAGAACCTAGTGAGGGTGTTAGAACTAGGCGTGGATTAAATAAGGAAGTCAATCATTCAGCATTTATTTCAACCATAGAACCCACTAATATTGATCAGGCACTTTATGATGAATTATGGATATTGGCCATGCAAGAAGAGTTAAATCAATTTATAAGAAATAAAGTTTGGGAATTAACTACAAGGCCAAAAGATCAAAGTGTTGTTGGAACAAAGTGGGTGTTCAAAAATAAAATGAATGACTCAGGAGTAGTCATTAGAAATAAGGCTAGATTAGTTGCTAAGGGCTATAATCAAATTGAAGGAATTGATTTTGAGGAGACCTTTGCCCCTGTAGCAAGACTTGAAGCAATTAGGGTTTTACTTGCCTTTGCCTGTTTTAAAAGTTTTAAATTGTTTCAAATGGATGTCAAAAGTGCCTTTTTGAATGGTGTTATTGAAGAAGATGTTTATGTAGAACAACCTCCAGGATTTGAAAATTCAAAATACCCAAATCATGTTTTTAAGTTAAAAAATGCATTATATGGATTGAAATAGGCACCTAGGGCTTGGTATGAGAGATTGAACACTTTCCTACTTAAAAGATCTTTTGAAAAAGGAAGTGTGGATACAACTCTCTTCTTAAAGAAATTTGGAAAGGAAATACTCATTGTTCAAATTTATGTGGATGATATCATCTTTGGATCTTCAAATAAAAATCTTTGTGATGATTTTTCTAATACAATGAGTAGTGAATTTGAAATGAGTCTAATGGGAGATTTAAATTACTTTCTAGGTTTTAGCATCAAGCAACTTGAGGAAGGGACATTTCTTAGTCAAACCAAATATTTTAAGGACATCCTCAAGAAATATGAAATGGACAATGCTACACCTGTTAGTACACCAATGAGTTCCTCAGTTCAGTTAGATAAGGACCTTAAGGGAAAATCTGTTGATCAAAAGAAATATAGAGGGATCATTGGATTTTGCTTTACTTGACTGCTAGCCGATCAGATATTATGTTCAGTGTTTGCTTATGTGCTAGATTTCAATCAGATCCAAAAGAATCACATTTGACAGCAGTGAAAAGGATTTTAAGATACTTACTAGGAACTCAAAACTTAGGAATTTGGTATCCTAAGTTTAGCTCTTCATTTGAAATTATTGGTTATTCAGATTCTGACTTTGCAGGCTGTAGAGTGGATAGGAAAAGCACTTCTGGAACATGTCAATTCATTGGAAATTCATTAGTTTCTTGGTCCAGTAGAAAACAAAATTCAGTAGCCCTATCTACTGCAGAAGCAGAATACATTGCATTAGGAAGTTGTGTGGCACAAGTACTTTGGTTAAAATAACATTTGATTGATTTAGGATTATCTGTAGGCACTATTCCAATTTATTGTGACAATACTAGTGCTATTTGCATTTCCAAAAATCCTATTCAACATTCTAGAACCAAATACATAGATATAAGACATCATTTCATAAGGGATCATGTATCCAAAAGAGAAATTGAACTCACACATGTTTCAACTGAAAATCAACTTGCAGACATTTTTACAAAACCTTTAGCCCTTGATACCTTCAGTACTTTAAGAACATGGATAGGTGTTATTGATTTAAATG
Organism: Dendrobium nobile; assembly: GCA_022539455.1. Lineage (NCBI taxonomy): Eukaryota > Viridiplantae > Streptophyta > Magnoliopsida > Asparagales > Orchidaceae > Dendrobium > Dendrobium nobile. The sequence goes on along the minus strand of CM039721.1, from coordinate 15,390,134 downwards.
CCTAAACAAAATGTCTTTGCAATATTGATGTTTATGTTTTTATTTTGTTTTTGATTATGTGAATTTTTGTGTGTTTTGAATGAATTTGTTTTTGAGTGTAAGTTTTTTTCTTATATGTTTTCTGTGTTTTTTTAAAGTTTGGTTTGATTTTCTTAAATTAAAATTCAAAAATTGGAGGAAATCGTCCGGGACGACTTTTGGTTCGTACTGGACGATGTGAGAAAAATTGGTTTGCGTGCATTTTAACTGTTTTGAGAGCAGTTTTTAATTAAATCGTCTGTACGATTTGAATATCGTCCAGGATAAACTTTTTCCTTTTCTCAAACGTCGGGACGATTGAATGCAGCGGTTGAGTGGATAAGACAGTTTTAATATGGATTTCGTCTGTACGAAATTTTGGTTCGTCCAGACGAACATATGTCGTTTCAGTGTAGGGGACGGTTTTCAAAAGACATTTAAACGAGTTATTTCTATATCGTCTGTACGAACTTTTGTTCGTATGTACGATCGGTCAAGTCAAAGGTCTGTACGAAGGGATGCATCGTAAGTTGTGTTGATTACGAAAAGCCGTTACATTTTGGACGAATTTGATCGTCTGTACGAAATAATTTTCGTCGAGACGAATGATGATTTTCGTCCAGGACGAACCTTTTTCGTCCAGGACGAACGTATCGCTTTCTTTAAATATGAAGGCTTTCTAACTCAACAATCACAATTTCAAACTTCTCTTTCAATCCCTTTCTACTTCAAATTGTCAATGGCCTCCTCAAGCAAAAGACAAAAGGTGTTAGCAAAGAAGCCGAATAGGAATGCCTCAGAAAACTTCCTTTCTAAGGCAAATGAGGAATCATTTCCTCGTTTTGCTTCCGCAAAAATAACTCCATCTCGCATCTTAATCCAAAGCAAGATAAATTTTAAGGTAATACACCTTTTTGCCTCAACCCAATTCCATTTCATACTTTCTCTCGTCCATTTCTACAACAAGCAAACATTTCTCTACTTTCTAGCCAACATGAGTTTTAACTCCGACCACTCTTCCATTAGTTCCTTTGTATTCAAGCAAAATGTAGAAATCACCAAGCATGACATTGGTGCATTTCTAAACCTAAGGACTGAAGGATATAGAGCTCACACCCTTATGACCAAAAACACAATCAGATGGGAAGATGTCAATATGGTAATTAGAAAAAGTGGCGTAACCTATCATATTGCTAGAGTATCTGGGATGACCCAAAATGCCCGTATCATCCAGCATATCCTTAGATCTTCAATCATTCCTAAAGCTGGTGATAGGATAAACATTACTCCTCTCCTTTCTGTTCTAACCTTTTTGATTATGGATCGTCGCCCTATCGACGAAGCCCAACTTATCATAGATCATCTCTATAGGCTTTCAGAAATAGGACATGCTGAACAGAAGAGGAAAAAGAATATTTTTTTGGGACATTTAATTACCTATATTTTGGAGAAGAAATATAATTTGGTGCATCCTGATGAAGAATATGAAGAGCCAGTTTACTATAATGATGCATCCTTCAGATTGCTCTTCAGGGAGGAAAAAGAAAAAGAAAAAGCGCATGCCAGTGCTTCAGAAGAAGAAGAAGAAGAAGGAGCGCAAACCTCTGCACCTCAGTCAGATTATCAGAATCTGATTGAGAGATTTGATAGAATAGAGACTCATATTGATCAAAGGTTTGATCAATTTGATGCTCAACTTGTGCAGCAACAACATGACATTGGTATAATTAGAAATGAAGTACATGATATCAATACCAATGTAATGTTGATGGCCTCCTACTTTAACCTTTTCGGTGGCATTCCTCCTCCTCCTCCTCCAGAACAGTAGAGATGAATTTCTGTGTCTTTGTTGTACTCGTGTTGTAGTTTTTTATGTCTTGTTGTGTTAGTGTTTATGTTAAGTGTTTGTTTGTCTTTTCTTTTAAGTTGTGTTTAGATATTGTGAAATGTGTAATCCTTTCATAAATATCAATGCATTTCGTACTTGTTTCAATGTTGATTTGTTATTGAAATGTGGTTAATTTTTATGAATTTCATTAGTATTATTTAATCTTCATAGTGCTTAAATTAGATTGTAATTTGAGATTATCTACATTAGAAAATCTAGTCTTTCTAAATTTAAAAGTTGTTTATAACTTGTTGTAATTAGAACTTTTAAATTCATGTCTATTCATTTAGACTACATAAAAGTTAATATTATTATTGCAATTTCGATGTTATCTTATTTTGTATTTCCTAGCTCAATTAATATTTATGCACTTAGAAAAATTTGAGATTCTAGATTATTGTCTTTGGAAAGAATTCAATTACTCTTGAAAATTGTACAAATGTACAAAATTAAAAGGAATGCGCAACAAAGTTGCAAATGTGAAAAAGAGGCACAAAATAAGCCCAATAAAAAAAATGCACAAAAATGTGCCACGTATATGAAAAAGATGCGCAAAGCGCCACTTGTGATAATTCTCTTCTTTCCAAATTATTTCAATCTCTTAATTCAAATTGATCTTATGTTCATTTATATTCTTTTGAACTTTGAAATATCGAATTTTTCTTCATCTCTCTAGTAATGATTTTCTATATTGGAATGTCTAAATTGAATCATGTCTTTGCTAAATTCTTCTTACTTACAATGTTATATCACTTTTTAAATTTCATGAATTTCTATGATTGACCTAATGTTTTTAGTTTAAAATTGCATACCTTGTATCAATCACCATTTAGATTAAATGTTCAAATGAATTTCATACAATTACTTACATTTTTTGTCTATTACTTCTTCACTTTTTGTTGTTGTCAAAAAGGGGGAGAAATCATTGTTCTGTTTGTTCATATGTTTTATGTTTTGTTTGTTCATATGTTTTATGTTTTGTTTGTTTGTATGTTTGGGTTTCTAGTTTATTTTTTTTGAAAAATAAATTTTTTTTTATGCTTCAAATTGCCTCCTTATTTTCATGTATTCATCAATTCAGGGGGAGTTTAGGAGATAGAAAGATTTGTTTAAATTGAGTAGGGGACGGTTTTCAAAAGACATTTAAACGAGTTATTTATAGATCGTCTGTATAAACTTTTGTTCGTATGTACGATCGGTCAAGTCAAAGGTCTGTATGAAGGGACGCATCGTAAGTTGTGTTTATTACGAAAAGCCGTTACATTTTGGATGAATTTGATCGTCTTTACGAAATAATTTTCGTCCAGACGAACGATGATTTTCGTCGAGGACGAACCTTTTTCGTCCAGGACGAACGTATCGTTTTCTTTAAATATGAAGGCTTTCTAACTCAACAATCACAATTTCAAACTTCTCTTTCAATCCCTTTCTACTTCAAATTGTTAATGGCCTCCTCAAGCAAAAGACAAAAGGTGTTAGCGAAGAAGCCGAATAGGAATGCCTCGGAAAACTTCCTTTCTAAGGCAAATGAGGAATCATTTCCTCGTTTTGCTTCCGCAAAAATAACTCCATCTCACATCTTAATCCAAAGCGAGATAAATTTTAAGGTAATACACCTTTTTGCCTCAACCCAATTCCATTTCATACTTTCTCTCGTCCATTTCTACAACAAGCAAACATTTCTCTACTTTCTAGCCAACATGAGTTTTAACTCCGACCACTCTTCCATTAGTTCCTTTGTATTCAAGCAAAAAGTAGAAATCACCAAGCATGACATTGGTGCATTTCTAAACCTAAGGACTGAAGGATATAGAGCTCACACCCTTATGACCGAAAACACAATCAGATGGGAAGATGTCAATATGGTAATTAGAAAAAGTGGCGTAACCTATCATATTTCTAGAGTATATGGGATGACCCAAAATGCCCGTATCATCCAGCATATCCTTAGATCTTCAATCATTCCTAAAATTGGTGATAGGATAAACATTACTCCTCTCTTTTCTGCTCTAACCTTTTTGATTATGGATCGTCGCCCTATCGACGAAGCCCAACTTATCATAGATCATCTCTATAGGCTTTCAGAAATAGGACATGATGAACAGAAGAGGAAAAAGAATATTTCTTTGGGACATTTAATTACCTACATTTTGGAGAAGAAATATAATTTGGTGCATCCTGATGAAGAATATGAAGAGCCAGTTTACTATAATGATGCATCCTTCAGATTGCTCTTCAGGGAGAAAAAAGAAAAAGAAAAAGCGCATGCCAGTGCTTCAGAAGAAGAAGAAGAAGAAGAAGGAGCGCAAACCTCTGCACCTCAGTCAGATTATCAGAATCTGATTGAGAGATTTGATAGATTATAGACTCATATTGATCAAAGGTTTGATCAATTTGATGCTCAACTTGTGCAGCAACAACATGACATTGGTATAATTAGAAATGAAGTACATGATATCAATACCAATGTAATGTTGATGGCCTCCTACTTTAACCTTTTCGGTGGCATTCCTCCTCCTCCTCCTCCAGAACAGTAGAGATGAATTTCTGTGTCTTTGTTGTACTCGTGTTGTAGTTTTTTATGTCTTGTTGTGTTAGTGTTTATGTTAAGTGTTTGTTTGTCTTTTCTTTTAAGTTGTGTTTAGATATTGTGAAATGTGTAATCCTTTCATAAATATCAATGCATTTCATACTTGTTTCAATGTTGATTTGTTATTGAAATGTGGTTAATTTTTATGAATTTTATTAGTATTATTTAATCTTCATAGTACTTAAATTAGATTGTAATTTGAGATTATCTACATTAGAAAATCTAGTCTTTTTAAATTTAAAAGTTGTTTATAACTTGTTGTAATTAGAACTTTTAAATTCATGTCTATTCATTTAGACTACATAAAAGTTAATATTATTATTGCAATTTAGATGTTGTCTTATTTTGTATTTCCTAGCTCAATTAATATTTATGCACTTAGAAAAATTTGAGATTCTAGATTATTGTCTTTGGAAAAAATTCAATTACTCTTAAAAATTGTACAAATGTACAAAATTAAAAGGAATGCGCAACAAAGTTGCAAATGTGAAAAAGAGGCACAAAATAAGCCCAATAAAAAAAATGCACAAAAATGTGCCACCTATATGAAAAAGATGCGCAAAGCGCCACTTGTGGTAATTCTCTTCTTTCCAAATTATTTCAATCTCTTAATTCAAATTGATCTTATGTTCATTTATATTCTTTTGAACTTTGAAATATCGAATTTTTCTTCATCTCTCTAGTAATGATTTTCTATATTGGAATGTCTAAATTGAATCATGTCTTTGCTAAATTCTTCTTACTTACAATGTTATATCATTTTTTAAATTTCATGAATTTCTATGATTGACCTAATGTTTTTAATTTAAAATTGCATACCTTGTATCAATCACCATTTAGATTAAATGTTCAAATGAATTTCATACAATTACTTACATTTCTTGTCTATTTCTTCTTCACTTTTTGTTGTTGTTAAAAAGGGGGAGAAATCATTATGTTTGTATGTTTTGTTTGTTCATATGTTTTATGTTTTGTTTGTTTGTATGTTTGGGTTTCTAGTTTATTTTTTTTGAAAAATAAAATTTTTTTTATGCTTCAAATTGCCTCCTTATTTTCATGTATTCATCAATTCAGGGGGAGTTTAGGAGATAGAAAGATTTGTTTAAATTGAAATCATACAAACAATAATTGTTTTGCCATCATCAAAAAAGGGGAGATTGTTAAGATAGTTGCTATTTGCATGCTTTTCATTTTTGCAACTTATAAAGTTTTGATGATTTCAAACATTATTGTTCAAATGTGTAGTTATCTCCTAACAATTTTGGAAGAATTGTATTTGCTCTTGTGTGTACTGACATTTCAGGAAAAAAAAACTCCAGACTACGAAGACTTCAAATTAAATTCAGCATGAGATACTTTGTAAAATTTGAAGCTTGCACTTTTCTTAGAAATCAAATTGAAAGGGAGTGATTAGATGTTGAGAAAATAAAAACATTCACACATAAGGAGATCATGTAGAATTTATACTGATCGTACAGGACGATCTTCAGTTCGTACTGGACGATCAGACAGTTATCTCCTATAGAGCATATGGAACGAAAAGGAACTTGCTTGAAATTTTTTCTAAGTCCTATTCGTCCAGGACGAAATAAATTATCGTCCAGTACGATTGGCTCTCTGAAAAATTTTCGTCCAGGCGAAATTAATTATCGTCCAGGATGATTGGGTCTCTGGAAAATTTTCATCCAGACGGAAATAAATTATCGTCCAGGACGATCAGTCCTCGGGAAAATTTTCGTCCAGACGAAATAATTTATCGTACAGGACGATCAGTCCTCTGTAAAAATTTCGTCCAGACGAATCTATTTTCGTCCAGGACGAACGTATCGTTTTCTTTAAATATGAAGGCTTTCTAACTTAACAATCACAATTTCAAATTATTTCGTACAGACGATCAAATTCGTCCAAAATGTAACGGCTTTTCGTAATCAACACAACTTACGATGCGTCCCTTCGTACAGACCTTTGACTTGACCGATCGTACATACGAACAAAAGTTCGTACAGACGATCAAGAAATAACACGTTTAAATGTCTTTTGAAAACCGTCCCCTACACTGAAACGACATATGTTCGTCTGGACGAACCAAAATTTTGTACAGACGAAATCCATATTAAAAACTGTCTTATCCACTCAACCGCTGCATTCAATCGTCCCGACGTTTGAGAAAAGGAAAAAGTTCATCCTGGACGATATTCAGATCGTACAGACGATTTAATTAAAAACTGCTCTCAAAAAGGTTAAAATGCATGCAAACCAATTTTTCTCACATCGTCCAGTACGAACCAAAAGTCGTCCCGGACGATTTCCTCCAATTTTTGAATTTTTGAATTTTAATTTAAGAAAATCAAACTAAACTTTTAAAAAACACAGAAAACATACAATAAAAAAACTTACACTCAAAAACAAATTCATTCAAAACACACAAAAATTCACATAATCAAAAACAAAACAAAAACATAAACATCAATGTTGCAAAGACATTTTGTTTAGGCATTTAAATCAATAACACCTATCCTTGTTCTTAAAGTACTGAAGGTATCAAGGGCTAAAGGTTTTGTAAAAATGTCTGCAAGTTGATTTTCAGTTGAAACATATGTGAGTTCAATTTCTCCTTTGGATACATGATCCCTTATGAAATGATGTCTTATATCTATGTGTTTGGTTCTAGAATGTTGAATAGGATTTTTGAAAATGCAAATAGCACTAGTATTGTCACAATAAATTGGAATAGTGCCTACAGATAATCCTAAATCAATCAATTGTTGTTTTAACCAAAGTACTTGTGCCACACAACTTCCTAATGCAATGTATTCTGCTTCTACAGTAGATAGGGCTACTGAATTTTGTTTTCTACTAGACCAAGAAACTAATGAATTTCCAATGAATTGACATGTTCCAGAAGTGCTTTTCCTATCCACTCTACAGCCTGCAAAGTCAGAATCTGAATAACCAATAATTTCAAATGAAGAGCTAAACTTAGGATACCAAATTCCTAAGTTTTGAGTTCCTAGTAAGTATCTTAAAATCTTTTTCACTGCTGTCAAATATGATTCTTTTGGATCTGATTGAAATCTAGCACATAAGCAAACACTGAACATAATATCTGGTTGGCTAGCAGTCAAGTAAAGCAAAGATCCAATGATCCCTCTATATTTCTTTTGATCAACAGATTTTCCCTTAAGGTCCTTATCTAACTGAACTGAGAAACTCATTGGTGTACTAACAGGTTTAGCATTGTCCATTTCATATTTCTTGAGGATGTCCTTAATATATTTGGTTTGACTAAGAAATGTCCCTTCCTCAAGTTGCTTGATGCTAAAACCTAGAAAGTAATTTAAATCTCCCATTAGACTCATTTCAAATTCACTACTCATTGTATTAGAAAAATCATCACAAAGATTTTTATTTGAAGATCCAAAGATGATATCATCCACATAAATTTGAACAATGAGTATTTCCTTTCCAAATTTCTTTAAGAAGAGAGTTGTATTCACACTTCCTTTTTCAAAAGATGTTTCAAGTAGGAAAGTGCTCAATCTCTCATACCAAGCCCTAGGTGCCTGTTTCAATCCATATAATGCCTTTTTTAACTTAAAAACATGATTTGGGTATTTTGAATTTTCAAATCCGGGAGGTTGTTCTACATAAACATCTTCTTTAATAACACCATTCAAAAAGGCACTTTTGACATCCATTTGAAACAATTTAAAACTTTTAAAACAGGCAAAGGTAAGTAAAACCCTAATTGCTTCAAGTCTTGCTACAGGGGCAAAGGTCTCCTCAAAATCAATTCCTTCAATTTGATTATACCCCTTAGCAACTAATCTAGTCTTATTTCTAATGACTACTCTTGAGTCATTCATTTTATTTTTGAACACCCACTTTGTTCCAACAACACTTTGATCTTTTGGCCTTGTAGTTAATTCCCAAACTTTATTTCTTACAAATTGATTTAACTCTTCTTGCATGGCCAATATCCAAAATTCATCAGAAAGTGCCTGATCAATATTAGTGGGTTCTATGGTTGAAATAAATGCTGAATGATTGACTTTCTTATTTAATCCACGCCTAGTTCTAACACCCTCACTAGGTTCTCCTATAATCAATTCTCTTGGGTGGTTTTTAGAAAATCTCAAATCTCTAGGCAAAGGGTTTTCTCTTTCAAAGTTTTCTTCCACATTTTCTTCCAAATTTAATCTATCAATCTTTTGGGAGTTTTTCTCAATTTCTTCTTCAACAATATTTGGCTCTTCTAAATTTTCAGATTCATCAAATACAACATGTGTGGTTTCTTCAATAACTAAAGTTCTTTTGTTGAATACCCTATAAGATTTTCCAACACTTGAATATCCAACAAAAATTCCTTCATCTGATTTTGGATCAAATTTTCCTAAGGCAGATTTTCCATTGTTATGAATGAACACCTTGCAACCAAAAACATGCAAATGAGACAAATTTGGTGTTCTACCTTTTAGTAACTCATAGGGTGTTTTATTTAAATTTGATCTCACATTCACCCTATTCAGAACATAACATGCAGTGCTAACCGCCTCAGCCCAAAAATATTTAGGAAGAGAGTATTCTGCCAACATTGCTCTGGCGGCTTCTATTAATGTTCTGTTTTTCCTTTCAACTACCCCATTTTGTTGAGGGGTTTTAGGAGTAGAAAAGTTGTGATCAATCCCTTTTTCTTTACAAAAATTTTCAAATCTATCATTTTCAAATTCTCCTCCATGATCACTTTGTATAGACATTATTTCACATTTTAATTTTCTCTGAATCCAAGTTGAAAAATTTCTGAATTCCTCAAATGATTCACTTTTATGAAAAAGAAATCTAACCCAAGTGAACCTAGAGAAATCATCCACAATAACAAATCCGTATACCTTCCCTCCTAGACTTACAGTTCCTACTGGTCCAAAAAGATCTATGTGAAGAATTTCCAATGGTTTACTAGTTCTAAGATCATTATTGGACTTAAAAGAGGATTTCACTTGTTTTCCTAATTGAAATGCATCACAAAGATGGTCCTTAGTAAAGTCTAGTTTTGGTATACCTCTTACTAAATTCTTTTGGGTAATTCTCCTAAGATTTTTCATACTAGAATGACAAAGTCTCCTATGCCAAAGCCAAGATTCATCAGAAACAGTTTTCAAACAGAAAGCAATAGGAGTATGAAATGAATTCAAATCTAGCATGTAAACATTGTTTACCCTTTTTCCATTTAAAACTTCTTTCCCATTTAGGCTTAATATGCAGCTAGTAGGTAAAAATTTCACATTATAACCCTTGTCACATAGCTGACTTATACTTAACAAATTATGCTTTAAGCCTTCAATCAATAGCACATTGTCTATAAAAAAGTTTTTGAAATTACCAATCATACCTGATCCAACCACTTTCTTTGTGGTATTATCTCCAAGTGTAACCTTGCCTCCATTCATGACTTCTAGCGATATGAATTGTGTAGTGTCTCCAGTCATATGCTTTGAACATCCGCTATCCAGGTATCATATGCTCCCACGAGGTCTTGTGTGAGAGCAATCCTGCAAAAATATAAAATGTTAGACCTGGGAACCCAAACAAGTTTGGGTTCACCATTTAGCAATTTATAATCAGATGCATGTATGATATGTCTAGGTTTATGCATCTTAGGTCTCCACACAAAATTAGATTTCATCATCAAGGTACAGGTGTGAGCTATATGTCCCAAAAATCCATAATTATTATATTTAACATTAGGAAAAATATTCCAAAGTTTTCTTCCATGTGATTTTCTTCTAAGGGATTTCATGAATTTAGGATAATATTTAGGATTTGTAAAATCTTCAAGTCTGGGGGGTTTCCTATTATCCTCGAGAGCTCTTATTATTAGTTTGTAAAATGAATTCATATCTTCCAAGATTCGATTGGTATAATTAATTCTATATGTTTTGCTCTCAGATTCATCCTTAAAATTTTTAAATTCCTTTTCAAGATCAGTATAGGATGACTTTAGATTTTCAAAATTCTTATTCAAGTCATCATATTCATCAAGTAGTTTCATGTGGTTGTCATCTATTAAAGCATGGTATTTTCTAAGGATTTCATTTTCCTTCTTGAGCTCTTCAAATTCTAAACTTAAACTAACATGCATCTTTTTCATTTTCCTATATGCATCATGCATGTGTTCAGAAACTTCAAATAATTCATCATAGGATAAGTCACATACCTCTTCTTGATCTGAGTGATCCACATTGTCTGCCATCAAGCAAAGATTAGTGACTTCTTCTTCTTTTTCTGTCTCAGATGAGTCTGAAGCTGAGTCCGCCCAGAAAGCTCTTTGAAACTTCTTCTTGCCCTTCTTTACCATAGGTTTCTCCTCCACTTGTCCTTAGCAGGAGTGGCTTTGAGTTTTGGGCAATTAGTCTTGATATGACCTGGTTTCCTGCATTCATAACAAATCACTTCATTAGAAACCTTGCCATTTCTGTTAAACTTACCTCTATTCCATAGCTGGCGTTTCTTCTGCTTCCTCTTTAAAAAGCTTCTGAATTGTCTAGTCATTAGTGCAACATCATCTTCATCCTCAGGTTGTGAGTGTTCACTCTCTGACTCTTCCACTTTTAGTGCTATATTCTTCTCCTTTCGTGGTTTACCTGCATCAATCTTCCTTTGACTTACTCCTTGCTCATAAGCAATGAGTGAACCAAGAAGATTGTCAATAGAATAAATGTTTAAATCTTTAGACTCTGTAATTGCTGTAATTTTTGCATCATAAGCATTAGGTAAACAACGAAGAATCTTATTGACCATTTCAGCATTAGTTAATTCCCTACCAAGTGCATGCAAAGAAGTGACAATTTGTGTAAATCTTATGTACATGTCGGAAATAGATTCATTAGGTTTCATGCGAAACAATTCATAGTCATGTAACAAGATATTGAGCCTTGATCGTTTAACCTCATTTGTCCCTTCATAAGTTATACAAAGTCTATCCCATATGTCCTTTTCGCTTTTGCAAGTGGAAACCCGCATGTAGTCTTCAGATTTTAAAGCACAAAAGAACTGTTTAAACATTTGGCATTTAATTGTGCTAAGTCACGTTCTTCTACAGTCCAATCAGTAAAAGGTATTTCTACCATTACTCCATCAACTAATCTAGTTGGTTTTGTATAGCCATCCTGGACTAATATCCACATGCGATAATCAAGTGACTGTAAAAAAGTAGACATGCGTGTTTTCCAAAAATCAAAAGGAATATTGTCAAACAGTGGAGGTCTAGTAATAGAGTAACCCTCAGGTGTGTTCTGGTTTCCGAAAGTAGCCATCTACGTTAATCAAAAAGTAGTTCAAACTTATGATATTGAAACGAATCTCTGATACCACTTGTTAAGTCTAGTAATTAGGTTGTTAAGCCTAAGTGAATGTCCCACGGCTACCAAGAGGGGGGTGAATTGGTAGTTTTAAAAAACAAAGTTAAAATTTAAGACCCCCTTTTTAAATATTATTGAACCGAAATAAAATCTCTTTTAAATTTTGTAGAAAAAGGTTTTTCAACCACAGAGTTTTTAAAACTGAAATAGAAAGTGCGGAAACGTAAAAACAGTAAAGTAAATGACACCAAATTTATAGTGGTTCGGTCTATAACCAGACCTACATCCACTCCCCAGAGGCACCCTCTGAGTATTGCACTAATACCAATAGTGACTCTCCTTTTGCACCCACAGCAAGGCGGAGAAGCCTTTACAACACACTCTTTTCACCACTCCCCGGTGCGGCAGAGAACCGTCCGTCCTTTTACACAATACCCAGTGTTGGCAGAGAACCGTCATCCTTTCACACTATCCACAGTGTGGGCAGAGAATCCTTCGTCCTTTCACACTCTCCTAATGTTGGCAGAGAACCCTTCATCCTTTCACACTCTCCTAGTGTGGGCAGAGAACCCTTCGGCTGTTCACACTGTCCAAGTGTCGGCAGAGAACCGGATCTCCTTGACAGATCTTCTCACAAGAATCTAGAAGGAAGAAAGAAAAGAGTGAAGTAATCCCAATTCACAAGTAGAGACTCTTACCTTTGAAATCCAAGTGAAGCCTTCTCGCTTCAGTGGTAGGAATCCTCCCTTGAATGCTCTCTTCAACTCTCTCATTGGCTATTCTCTCAATAGGCACGAAGATCAAATGACAAAAAGATTGGGTGGCAGTCTAATTTGAACTATTTATACAAAAGACAAGAAAAACCGCCCAAAAACTGCAAGTATTCAATTCTGTACGCAGTGGATCGTCCTGTACGATCGTGGATCGTCCTGGACGATTTTACTTAAACGATCTGAAACGACCCTATTTGAATATGTGTACGAAATGTCTTCGTACAGCTGATCGTCCTGTACGAACTAGGTTCGTCCAGTACGAACGGTTATTACAAGGTCGATTCTAGAAACTGCTGAAAACTGTCCTAAGTCGGTTAATCGTTTTTCCTGTATTCATCAATTGTGTTTCTAGTTTTATGTTTGTATGTTTTGTTTGTTCATATGTTTTATGTTTTATTTGTTTGTATGTTTGGATTTCTAGTTTATTTTTTTTGAAAAATAAAATTTTTTTTATGCTTCAAATTGCCTCCTTATTTTCATGTATTCATCAATTCAGGGGGAGTTTAGGAGATAGAAAGATTTGTTTAAATTGAAATTATACAAACAATAATTGTTTTGTCATCATCAAAAAGGGGGAGATTGTTAAGATAGTTGCTATTTGCATGATTTTTATTTTTGCAACTTATAAAGTTTTGATGATTTCAAACATTATTGTTCAAATGTGTAGTTATCTCCTAACAATTTTGGAAGAATTGTATTTGCTCTTGTGTGTACTAACATTTCAGGAAAAATGAACTCCAGACTACGAAGACTTTAAATTAAATTCAGCATGAGATACTTTGTAAAATTTGAAGCTTGCACTTTTCTTAGAAATCAAATTGAAAGGGAGTGATTGTATGTTGAGAAAATAAAAACATTCACACATAAGGAGATCATGTAGAATTTATACTGATCGTATAGGACGATCTTCAGTTCGTACTGGATGATCAGACAGTTATCTCCTATAGAGCATATGGAACGAATAGGAACTTGCTTGAAATTTTTTCTAAGTCCTATTCGTCCAGAACGAAATAAATTATCATCCAGTACGATTGGCTCTCTGGAAAAGTTTTGTCCAGACGAAATTAATTATCGTCTAGGACGATTGGGTCTCTGGAAAATTTTCGTCCAGACGGAAATAAATTATCGTCCAGGACGATCAGTCCTCAGAAAATTTTTCGTCTAGACGAAATAATTTATCATACAGGACGATCGGTCCTCTGTAAAAATTTCGTCCAGACGAATCTATTTTCGTCCAAACGATTAACCGACTTAGGACAGTTTTCAGCAGTTTCTAGAATCGACCTTGTAATAACCGTTCGTACTGGACGAACCTAGTTCGTACAGGACGATCAGCTGTACGAAGACATTTCGTACACATATTCAAATAGGGTCGTTTCAGATCGTTTAAGTAAAATCGTCCAGAACGATCCACGATCGTACAGGACGATCCACTGCGTACAGAATTGAATACTTGCAGTTTTTGGGTGGTTTTTCTTGTCTTTTGTATAAATAGTTCAAATTAGACTGCCACCCAATTTTTTTGTCATTTGATCTTAGTGCCTATTGAGAGAATAGCCAAAGAGAGAGTTGAAGAGAGCATTCAAGGGAGGATTCCTACCACTGAAGCGAGAAGGCTTCACTTGGATTTCAAAGGTAAGAGTCTCTACTTGTGAATTGGGATTACTTCACTCATTTCTTTCTTCCTTCTAGATTCTTGTGAGAAGATCTGTCAAGGAGATCCGGTTCTCTGCCGACACTTGGAGAGTGTGAACAGCCGAAGGGTTCTCTGCCCACACTAGGAGAGTGTGAAAGGACAAAGGCTTCTCTGCCCACACTAGGAGAGTGTGAAAGGACGTAGGGTTCTCTGCCCATATTGGGGATTGTGTGAAAGGACGGACGGTTCTCTGCCAACACTGGGTATTGTGTAAAAGGACAGACGGTTCTCTGCCGCACCGGGGAGTGGTGAAAAGAGTGTGTTGTAAAGGCTTCTCCGCCTTGCTGTGGGTGCAAAAGGAGAGTCACTATTGGTATTAGTGCAATACTCAGAGGGTGCCTCTGGGGAGTGGATGTAGGTCTGGTTATAGACCGAACCACTATAAATCTGGTGTCATTTACTTTATTGTTTTTACGTTTCCGCACTTTCTATTTCAGTTTTAAAAACTCTGTGGTTGAAAAACCTTTTTCTACAAAATCTAAAAGAGATTTTATTTCGGTTCAATAATATTTAAAAAGGGGGTCTTAAATTTTAACTTTGTTTTTTAAAACTACCAATTCACCCCCCTCTTGGTAGCCGTGGGACATTCAATTAGGCTTAACAACCTAATTACTAGACTCAACAAAAAGGACTAATCATCCTTGGAGGATCTCCTCTGGATTCTCACTTTGAACTATTTATACGGACGAAATGGACTAATCGTCCCTAGATGATCTCCTATGGATTTTCACTTTGAACTATTCGTATAGAAGAAATACACCAATCATCCCAAGACAATCTTCTCGGGTGACAATGTTTTGAACTATTCGTACTGACGAACATAAGCATTCATCCCAGGATGAATTGCTCTATTCTTTCGACGTATGAAACTTCTGCAGTTATTTTTCTGGGTGGCTATAAAATAACTGTTCGTATCAAATGAACTTAGTTCGTACAGGATGATGATCGTGTATGAATTCACCTCGTCCCAATGCATATAAGGAATCATACGCAACAATTTTGCAATGTCGTATGAGATAATCTTATGATCGTACGGGACGATCCTGTTAGTATTAACTTGAAAATCAGTAGTTTTTGGATGGTTTTTTGTGTCTTTCATATAAAAGGTCCTTTGTAAATTGTCACTTGATATTTTTGCCTACTGATCTACATGTCAACTGAAGGGAGAGTCAAGGAGAGAGTGTGAGAGAGTGTTTGAAGGAGGATTCTTACTACTGGAGCGTGAAGGATTCACTTGGAACTCAAAGGTAAGAATCTCCACTTATGATTTGAGATTACTTCACTCTTTCTCTCATCCTTCTAGATTTCTTGTGAGAAGATCTATCAAGAATATCCAATTCTCTACCGACACTTGGAGAGTGAGAACAGCCGAAGGGTTCTCTACCTACACTTGGAGAGTGTGAACAGTCGAAGGGTTCCTGCCTACACTTGGAGAGTGTGAACAGTCGAAGGGTTCTTTGCCTACAGTGGGAGAGTGTGAAAGGACAGATGGTTCTCTGCCAACACTTGGAGAGTGTGAAAGGACGACAATTCTCTGCCACACTGGGTAGGGGTGGAAGAGAGTTTTTGTAAAGGCTTCTCCGCCTTACTGTGGGTACTAAAGGAGAGTCGCAAGTGGTATTAGTGCAATACTCAGAGGGTGCCTCCAGATAGTAGATGTAGGTCGAACCACTATAAATCTTATGTCTTTTATTTTTTTTTTTGCTTTTTATTTTTACTGTTTAAATAGTGGTTGAAAACCTTTTTCTTTAAAATTCACTAAAGTTTTTCTCGATTTTAATTTTAAAAAGAGAAATAAATTTTTAATTACCAATTCACCCCCCCTTGGTTAGCCGCTCGGACAAAAGCTTAGGTCTAACAACCTAATTTATATTGAACAAGTTTCAACAAGTGGTATCAGAGCTTTATTTCAAAATCATAAGTTTAGACTACTTTTTTATTAATATAGATGGCTACATTTTGAAATCAAAATACATCTGAGGGTTACTCTATAACTAGACCTCCATTGTTCAACAATATTCCTTTTAATTTTTGGAAAACACGCATGTCTACATTTTTACAGTCACTTGATTATCGTATGTGGATCTTAGTTCATGAAGGATATACAAAACCTGTTGCAAATCTACTTTTTCATGGCTTATGTTTTGATGATTGACAAACACTGTTTCTCTTCGACTACTTAATGCTTCTAACTTTTCAGGAATCGAAGATCGGACGATCAAGAAGAAGCCAAGTTCAGGATCGCGTAAGTTTAGGGTTGAGTCAGTCTGTAATTTTATTTTTCACCTTTTGAGTCTACTTGTAATAATCAAAAAGACTGATGCTAAGTAACCCTTCACACACACACTTGAGAGGCTTAGAAATTCTGTTTTTGCCCACATCGGCCCGGCCGATATTTATATCGTCCGGGACGATCAGCTTAAAACAGAGAGTCTAATTAAGGATTTTTAATTAAGGCAGCCGGCATTAACATATCGGCCTGGACGATAAGCTCAAAATAGAAAGAGATAGCCGCCTTAGACAGTTTAGGCATACTGAATTTTAAATTATCGTCCAGGACGATTCCAGGATCGGCCAGGACGAAATTAGCAAACTATTCCTTAATTGATCAGGAAATCAAGGGAGTAATTAAGGATGATTGATACGATCATATCGGCCAGGACGATCGTGAGATCGGCCTGGACGATCAACCCAAATTTCAATCGGCCAGGACTGTTCCCAGGGCTGTGCTCAGGACGATTTACCTCTGATTTGAACTAATCGGCCAGGACGATCGTGAGATCGGCCTGGACGATCAAGCCAAATTTCAATCGTCCAGGATTGTTCCCAGGGCTGTGCTCTGGCCCATCTTCCTTAATTTGTACTAATCGGCCAGGCCGATATCCATATCGGCCTGGACGATAAAGTCGGCTACTTGCAATTAATGAGCTCCTCTTGAGCTCTTCTATTTAAAGAGCTCTTCTTCAACGATTTTAAGAGACCTTTGGCTGCTGCCTTGACCTGAGAAGACCTTGAGGAGAGAAAGAGAGAGAGGGAGAGAGAGAGGATCTTGTGAGGGGGAGCTTGTGAGGGGATTCACAAGGGTTGCTCAAGGATCGATCTGCTTGTCTTTCGTCTGGAGTTTCTCGTCCGTGGAAGGGTCGGTAGAGGTAAGGAGTTTTTCCTTTGGTTGTGGTTCTCTGCCAGCTTCAGGAGGAAGCAAAAGGAGGTAGGTTCTCTGCCTTGCCGGGGTGGCAAAAAGGAGTTTCTTGTGAGGGCTTCTCCGCCTAGCTGTGGGGGCTAAAGGAGAGTCACGTTTTGTAGTGCAATACTTGGAGGGTGCCTCCAAGGAGTGGACGTAGGTTGAGTCGACCGAACCACTATAAATCTTGTGTTCTTATTTTTGCTTCCGCACTTTTAGATTCCGCATTTGGTTTGGTGGTGTGATTTGGTTTATGAATTTATTTCTTTGTCTTAAGAATTTTTAAAATACCAATTCACCCCCCCCCCCTCTTGGTTAGCTTGGGACTAAGTTCATAGGGCTTAACATCCCGAACGAACTTTCAAAACCAATTAGATTAGTTGACAGAGTTAGAGTTAAAACACCTTTTGTGGATTGGACAGTAAAAGAAGGTGACTTAGCACAACTAAACGCCAAATGCTTGAATAGTTTCTTTTTGTGCTCTTAAATCAGAAGATTACATGCGGGTTTCTACTTGCAAGTATGGAAAGGACATATGGGATAGACTTTGTATAACTTATGAGGGGACTAATGAGGTTAAGCAATCTAGACTTAATATCTTGTTGCATGATTATGAATTATTTTGCATGAAACTAAATGAATTTATTTCTGATATGTACATAAGATTCACATAAATAGTCACCTCTTTACATGCATTAGGTAGGGAACTAACGAATGCTGAAATGGTTAATAAGATACTTCGTTGTTTTCCTACTGCTTATGATGCTAAAATTACTGCAATTATAGAGTTTAAAGATCTAAATATTTACTCTATTGATAATCTTCTTGGATCACTAATTACTTACGATCAAGGAGTTAGTCAAAGAAAGATTGATGTAGGTGAACCATGAGGGAGAAGAACATAGCACTGAAAGTGGAAGAGTCAGAGAGAGAAGACTCATAACCAGAGGATGAAGATGATTATGCACTAATGACTAGACAATTTAGAAGCTTTCTAAAGAGGCAGAAAAAAGAGACGTCAGCAATGGAATCAAGATAAATTTAATAGAAATATCAAGATTTCAAATATATTATTTACTATGAGTATAGGAAACCTAGACATACTAAGATAGACTGCCCAAAATTTAAATCCACTCTAGCAAGGAGAAGGTAGAGGAGAAGCTGATTATGAAGAAGGGCAAGAGGAAATTCCAAAGAGATTTCTGGGCGGACTTAGCTTCAGACTCGTTAGAGACAGAAATGGAAGAGAAAGTCACCAATCTGTACTTAATGGCTGATAACCTTGATCAGTAAGATCAAGAAGAGGGTTACTCTCACACAAGACCTCGAGAGAGTATATGGTACCTAGACAACGGATGCTCTAAGTATATGACTGGAGATACTGCACAATTCATATCGCTAGAAGCCAGGAGTGGAGGCAAGGTTACACATTGAGATAACACCATAAGGAAGGTGGTTGGTTCAGGTATGATTGAAAATTTTAAGAACTTTTTTACTAAAAATGTGTTATTGTTAGATGGCTTAAAGCATAATTTATTAAGTATAAGCCAGCTATGTGATAAAGGATACTGTGTAAAAATTTTTCCTACTAGCTGCATATTAAGCCTAAATGGAAATGATGTTTTGAATGATATTAGAGTAAACAATGTATATATGCTAGACTTGCATTGTATTAAAACTCCTACTGCTTTTTGTTTGAAAACTATATCTGATAAGTCATGGCTTTGGCATAGAAGACTTTGTCACTTTAGTAAGAAAAACCTTAAGAGAATTATCCAAAAGAACTTAGTGAGAGGTATACCTAAACTATACTTTACAAAGGACCACCTTTGTGACGCATGTCAATTAGGAAAATAGGTGAAATCCTCTTTTCAGTCTAATAAGGATCTTAGATCTAGTAAACCATTGGAGATTTTGTATATTGATCTTTTTGTAAGTCTAGGAGGGAAGATATACATATTTGTGATTGTGGATGATTACTATAGATTCACATGGGTTATATTTTTATTTCATAAGAGTGAATAATTTGAGGAATTTAGAAACTTTTTGACTTGGATTCAAAGAAAGTTAGGATGTGAAATTTTAATAATTCAAAGTGATCATGGAGGAGAATTTGAGAATGAAAAATTTGAGGATTTTTGTAAGGAGAAATGGATTGATCATAACTTTTCTGCACCTAAAACCTCTCAGCAGAATGCGGTAGTCAAAAGAAAAAAATAGAACATTAATAGAAGCCGCTCTAGCCATGCTGGCAGAATACTCGCTTCCTAAATATTTTTGGGCTGAGGTGGTTAGCACTGCATGTTATGTTCTGAATAGGGTGATTATGAGATCAAAATTAAATAAAATACCCTATGAGTTGCTAAAAGGAAGAACACCTAATTTATCACATTTACATGTTTTTTGATACAAGGTGTTTATTCATAACAATGGAAATTTTGTCTTAGAAAAACTTGATCCAAAATGAGATGAAGGAATTTTTATAGAATACTCAAGTGTTGGAAAATTTTATAGAGTATTCAATAAAAGAACTTTGATAATTGAGAAGATCACACCTGTTGTATTTGATGAATCAGGAATTTTGGAAGAACTAAATATTGTAGAAGATGAGATTGAGATTAACTCCCAAAAGATTGATAAAATAAATTTGGAAGAAAATTTGGAAGAAAATTTGGAGATAGAAAATCATTTGTTTAGAGATTTGAGATTTTCTAAATACCACTCAAAGGAATTGATTATAGGTGAACCTAGTGAGGGTGTAAGGACTAGGCATGGACTAAACTAAGAAGTCATTCATTCGGCCTTCATTTCAACAATAGAACCCACAAATATTGATAAAGCACTTTTGGATGAATTTTGGATTTTGGCTACGTAAGAAGAGTTAAATCAATTTATAAGAAATAAAGTTTAGAAATTAACTGTAAGGCCAAAGGATCAAAGTGTAGTTGGAACTAAGTGGGTATTCAAAAATAAAATGAATGATTCAGAAGTAGTCATTAGAAATAAGGCTAGATTAGTTGCTAAGGGGTATAATCAGATTGAAGGAATTGATTTTGAGGAGACTTTTGCCCCTGTAGCTAGACTTGAAGCAATTAGGGTTTTGTTAGCGTTTATTTGTTTTAGAGGATTTAAACTGTACCAAATGGATATAAAAAGTGCCCTTTTAAATGGGGTAATTTAAGAGGATATTTTTGTAGAACAACCTCTAGGTTTTGAAAATCCTAAATATTCAAATCATATTTTCAAATTGAAAAAGGCATTATATGGATTGAAAAGGCATCTAGGGCTTGGTATGAGAGATTGAGCACCTTCCTACTTGAAAGATCATTTGAAAAAGGAAGTGTGGATACAATATTCTTTCTAAAGAAAGTAGGAAAGGATATACTCTTTGTATAAATTTATGTTGATGATATCATCTTTGGATCTTCAAATAAAAATCTTTGTGATGATTTTTCTAAAATAATGAGAACTAAATTTGAGATGAGTTTAATGAGAAATCTAAGTTACTTTCTAGGCTTTAGCATTAAGCAAATTGAGGAGGAAACATTTCTTAGTCAGTCTAAATATGTTAAGGACATCCTCAAAAAGTATGAAATGAACAATGCTAAACCTGTTAGTACACCTATGAGTTCCTCAGTTCAATTAGATAAGAATCCTAAGAGAAAATCTATTGATCAAAAGAGATTTAGAGGGATAATTGGATCTTTACTTCACTTAACAGCTAGATGGCCTGATATCATGTTTAGTGTTTGTTTGTGTACTAGATTTCAATCAGATCCAAAAAAATCACATTTGATAGCAGTAAAAATGATTTTATGATATATGTTGGGAACACAAAACTTAGGAATTTGGTATTCTAAGTTTAGCTCTTCATTTGAAATAATTGGTTATTCAAATTCTGATTTTGTAGGTTGTAGGGTTGATAGAAAGAGCACTTCTAGAACATATCAATTTATTGAAATTTTTTAGTTTCTTGGCCCAATAGAAAATAAAATTCAATAGCCTATCTACTGTTGAAGTTGAATACATTGCATTAAGAAGTTGTGTGGCACAAGTACTTTTTTTGAAACAACAGTTGATTGATTTTGGATTAACTATAGACACTATTCCCATTTATTATGATAACACTAGTGCTATTTGCATTTCTAAAAATCCTATTCAACATTCAAGAACCAAATATATAGACATCAGGCATCATTTCATAAGGGATCATGTATCCAAAAGAGAAATTGAACTCATTCATGTTTCTACAAAAAATCAACTTGCAGATATTTTTACAAAACCACTAGCCTTTGATACTTTTAGTACATTAAGAACAAGGCTTGGTGTGATCAATTTGAATGCTTAATTAAAATGTTTCTACAACATTGATGTGTGTTTTTCTAGTTAGTATTTTTGTGTGTATTTGTGATTTTATGAATTTTTCTATTATGTTTTTATTGTATTTGTGTTTTAGTTTTTGAAAAATTCTCACATCTAGATTTTTTAGTGCATGTTTTGAAAAATTGAGTGAAAATCATCCAGGACGAAATTATTTTTGTATGGGATGAATTATGTAGTGTGTTAACTGTCAGATTTGAACAGTTTGAGTACAGTTTTTTAGTTTTTATTTTTCACTTCGTCGATCGTCACGATCTTCTGGAAGAAATTTTCAAACGTCTGTATGATTGATTGACAGTTAAGCGGATAAGGTAGTTTTTATTATGCATGATCGTTCGTACGAACCTTTGGTTCATACAAACGAACGCTTAGCGATTCGATGTGGGGGATGGTTTCAACTGCCATTAAAATGATATTTATTATCTGATCGTCCAGGACGAACACCTATTCGTCTGTACGATCATTTGGTCAAAAGTTTGTATGAAAGGATGCATCATTACTATCATCACTTCAAAACATCCCTTTCAAACCCCTATTTCCCTAGAACATCTCTATGGCAAGCTCTAGCAAAAGTCAAAAGGTTCTAGCCAAGGGACCACCCAAATACTTTAGTGATAACTTTCTATCCATGGCCAACGAAGAGTCATTTCCTAGATTTTCCTCTGCTAAGATCACCCCTTCTAGAGTTCTTCTACAAGAGCAATTGAATTTTTAGGTAATGAATTTGTTTGCTGCCACCCAATTTGGCCTCATTCTCACTCTAGTCCACTTCTACAATAAAGAGACCTTTTACTACTTTCTTGCAAACATGTCCTTTAACTCTGACCATTCTGTGATTAGGTCATTTGTTTTTAAGAAGAAAGTAGAGATTTCTAAGGCAAACTTAGGAATTTTTCTGAACTTAAGGATTGAAAGGATTAGAGCCCATACCTTGACCACTACTTCTGATTTTGACTGGTCTGCAATAAATGATGTTCTAGAGAGTATGGTGGGATATCTCATATACCCAAAGTGTCATCTCTTAATCAAAAAGCTCGTATCATCCAGCATATTCTTCGTACATCCATCATTCCTAAAGCTAGTGATCGAGTAAATATTACTCCTCTACTTTCTACCGTATCCTATTTGATTATGACTGACCAACCTATAAATGAAGCACAACTAATCATTGACTATCTTTATGGACTTTCTGAAATTGGTCATGTCGCCCATAAAAAAAAGAACAACATTGCCTTAAGACATCTTGTTGCCTACATTTTGGAGAAGAAATATAAATTGGTTCATCTAGATCAAGATTTTGAAGAATCTCTCTACTACAATGATGGATCTTTTAGAGGAATCTTCAATAAAGATAAACCACGTAAACCACATGTTATTAGTGACTCAGAGGAGGAACCTGAACCTGCACCTGCTAGTGAACCAAATTACCAAGATTTGGTTCAGAGATTTGATCGTTTAGAGTCTCATTTTGATCAAAGATTTGATAAAATTGAAACTTACTTACATCAGCAAGATATTCAGTACAATCAAGACATGGGATATATGGGAGAACAGATAAATGATGTTAGTTCCAATATGTTTATGATAAGTAATTATTTTAATTTCTTTAGTATTGCACCTCCTCCTCCTCTAGATCAGGGCCCCTCAGAGTGGTTTGTGTACTTACTTATGATCTTTTATAGTTGATGTGATTGTGCTGTGATAGATTGTGATGTAATATATTTTAGTTAAGTGTTAATTTTATTTTATGTTTTAGCATTTATGTTTTATGTTGTATTGATATCATTTCTTAGATTGTAATATTCATTATAATGATATCAATATAAGTCATCTTGTCTTGATTTTAATTTTATTTTGAAATGTGTGTTAGCCTATATGAAAATCCCTAAAAAATTTTATCTTACAAACACTATACTTTAAACTCTAACTCAAAATTGAATTCATTAGAAAATTTAATTTTGCTAAATTTAAGTTTTGATTATAACTTGATATAATTAAGAATGTCAATTTCATGCCTCTTATTAGACTACATTAATGTTTAATAGTATTATTGCAATTGTGATGTTTTCTTATTTTGTATTTAACTTATCAATAAATATTGCTGTACTTAGAAAAATTTGAAATTTTTTATTATATATTTTGGAAAGATCAAGATTACTCTTGAAAAATGTACAAATATACAAAAATTAAAAGGAATGCACAATGATTTACAATTTGAAAAAAAGGAACAAAATAAGCCCACAAGTAAAAAGATGCACAAAAAAAATGTGCCACAACTATTAAAAAAGATGCGTAAAACGTCACATGTGGTAGTTATTTCTTTCCATAATCTTTCAATCTCTTAAATTCAAATTGATCTTCTGCATATTTTTATTTCGTATTGAAATTTGAAATATAAAAATTTTATATTCATCCTTTATACAATGATATTCCTTATCTCAAATGTCTAAATTGATTCATATTTTTTTATTAATCATTTTTCTTATCAATGTTATTTCTCTTCTTAAATTTTATGATTTATTTTATTTGCCTAATGATTTGATTTTATTTGCAAAATTTATTTCAATCACTTTCAAAGATCAATCATAAAAGGATTACCATATGACTGCTTACATTTCTGGTCTTTTTCTTCTTCACTTTTTGCTGTTGTCAAAAAAGGGGATAAATATTGTTTGTTCTATTGTAATGTTTGTTTTTGTTATCGTAATGTTTGTTTTTGTTTTATTTTTTATCATATCTTTGTTTAATCGTGGTTTTTGTTATATTTTTGTAATCGAATATTTGTTTTGTTTTTGTTTGATTGTTGTTTTATTTTTGTCTGATTGATTCAAAAGCCCCTTATTCTCACGTGCTTATCAATTCAGGGGAAGTTTAGGAGATGCTTTAAAAATTGAAAAATATACAAACAATAATTATTTTGTCATCATCAAAAAGGGAGAGATTGTTAAGAGAGTTGCTATTTACATGTTTTACATTATTATAACTTATATAATTTTGATGATTCCAAATATTATTATTTTAATTATCATTTTCTCCTAACATTTTTCGGAAGAATTGTTTTTGCTTTTGTATGGACTAACATTTCAGGATAATCATACTTCAGACTACTGAAGACATCGAATCAAATTCAGCATATCATACTTTGTATTTTGAAGTCTGTATTTTTTACCTTATTGAGTCTAAGAGAGAGTAATTATAATTGAGCAAACTAGCATACACACATTGAGGGAGATCTTTAAAAAAGTTAAATTTTTCCTCTGATCGTACGGGACGAACATAGTTCGTACAGGACGATCAGATATGTTATACCACTCAGAGAGAAATGGAATGAACCAGAAAAAGTGAGAATTTTTTTTAAGTCCAGATCGTACGGACAAAATAAACTAATCATCCTAGGATGATCTCCTTTGAATTCTGAGTTTGAACTATTCGTATGGATGAAATGGACTAATCGTCCCTGGACGATCTCCTCTAGATTCTCACTTTGAACTATTCGTACAGACGAAATGGACTAATCGTCCCTGGATGATCTCCTCTGGATTCTCACTTTGATCTATACGTACGGACGAAATACACCAATCGTCCCAAGACGATCTTCTCGAGTGACAACATTTTGAACTATTCGTACGGACGAACATTAGCATTCATCCTAGGATGAATTGCTCTGTTGCTTCGACGTATGAAATGTTTAAAGTCATTTTTCGGGGTGGCTATAAAATATCTGTTCATACCGAACGAACTTAGTTCGTACGGGGTGATGATCTTGTACAAAGTTACCTTGTCCCAATGCATATAAGGAATCGTACGCAATAATTTTGCACTATCATACGGAACGATCTTGCGATCGTATATGACGATCCTATTCGTATTGACTTGAAAATGAGTATTTTTTGGACGGTTTTTCGTGTCTTTCATATAAAAGGTCCTTTGTAAACTGTCACATGATCTTTTTGCCTACTGATCTACATGTCAATTGAAGGGATAGTCAAGGAGAGAGTGTGAGAGAGTGTTTGAAAGAGGATTCTTACTACTGTGGCGTGAAGGATTCACTTTATACTCAAAGGTAAGAATCTCCACTTGTGATTTATGATTAATTCACTCTTTTCTCTCGTCCTTCTAGATTTTTTATGAGAATATCTGTCAAGTAGATTTGGTTCTCTGCCGACACTTGGAGAGTGTGAACAGCCGAGGGTACTCTGCCTACACTTGGAGAGTGTGAACAGCCGAAGGGTTCTCTTCCTACACTTGGAGAGTGCAAAGAGCCGAAGGGTTCTCTGTCTACACTTGGAGAGTGTGAACAGCCGAAGGGTTCTCTGCCTTCACTTGGAGAGTGTGAACAGTCGAAGGGTTCTCCGCCTACACCGGGAGAGTGTGAAAGGATGGACGGTTCTCTGCCAACACTTGGAGAGTGTAAAACGACGACGGTTCTCTGCCGCACCAGATAGTGGTGGAAGAGAGTTTTTGTAAAGGCCTCTCCACCTTGTTGTGGATGCAAAAGCAGAGTCACTAGTGGTATTAGTGCAATACTTGAAGGGTGCCTCCGGGTAGTGGATGCAGGTCGTGTTTGACGAACCACTATAAATCTTATGTCTTTTATTTTTTTCGATGTTTTTTATTTTTACTGTTTAAATTGTGGTTGAAAAACTTTTTCTATAAAATTCACTAATATTATTCTCAGTTTTAATTTTAGAAAGAGGGATAAATTTTTAATTACCAATTCACCCCCCCTCTTGGTTAGCCGCTGGGACAAAAGCTAAGATTTAACAACCTAATTGATATTAAACAAGTTTCAATAATAGATTCCTATCGATTACTGTCCCTCCGACCATCGTTGCCTGTTGACTATGGTCCCTCGGACCATCATCGTACGCAAACTATGGTTCCTCTGATGAGTGTCACCAGTCAACTATGGTCCCTCCAACCATCGTTGCTCGTTAAGTATGGCTACTAGGAAAGCCATTTTTTTTCTTCCAGGTTCGTCCGGATGAAGTTTTTCCTTTCAGGTTCATCTGGGACGATCAGTATAGGAATTGTTGGCTGGGAGGTTCATCCCAAGATGAAGTAGGGTTCGTTCGTACAAAATTTGTCTAGAGAGCAACTCATCTAGGAACGATAACTATTTTGTCTGAACGAAATTCATCAAGTGGGCAAATCATCCTAGAATGATTTTGGATCATCCAGAACGATCTGCATGGATATATATATGGAAATGAGATCTTTTTGAAGAGAGAGAAAAAGCTAGGAGAGAGAAAATCGAACGAAAAAGGAAGAAAAATTATTTTGGGGCTTCTTCGGTCCGTTTTCGTCCGTTGCTGTAGTTGGATAATTTGACCGACTCGAGGTAAGGCACATTCCGGCTTTCTCAATTTTCAGAAAAGAGAATTTTGACAATTTTTCTGTTTCGAATTTTGTTTTCGTTAGCGAATATTTGGTTTCGTTTTGCACTGATAAACTTTTTATCGCGTAACTTTTTGTATATTTCTGAGATGATATTTGTGCACGTTTTGAGTATTTTCTGAAAGATTTTTACTGGGTATTTGAAATTCTGTGACATTTTAATCGAACTATGAATTATCTGGATGTTGAAAATGTTTCTTCAGTACAATGAAAGTCTTACAATGCTGTTTTGTATTATCTGAGGTAATTTGGGGAATTTTTGACTTTGTGAATTCTGTGTAAATTCCGTATACTATCGTTATACCGCTGATGATTTTTCTGACGAAATCTGATTTTCTAAAATGAATACTTTGATGAGATGTGATATCAGAAGGGACTTATAAGGGGCCAGAATCCTTTGAGATTCTGTCTGTGTCAGGGAAATCTGAAAAGGAAATAATTTCTGATCTGAAAATTCTGTATATCTATTCTGTTCTGGTGCTATAAGCACAAAGGGAGGCATAAGGGGCCAAAATCCATTGAGATTCTGTCTATGTTAGGAAAGGGAGGCATAAGGGTCCAGAATCTATTGAGATTATGTCTGGGTCAGGGATATCTGATATCTGATTCTGATGTTTGAAATGTGATTTTATCTGATTTGAAATATGTTCAGTATGCTTCTGTTTGTTCTGTACAATTTTATTTGTTCTATAAAATTGACTTGATTATTCTATTACGTAAGGTGGATTCAGTTCTTCTGTTCTGTTCAGTTGTTTAATTTCTATTTGATCAAGTATCTGTTTTGTATGTTCTATGATTTCTGTATGATCATCTGATTATGTACGGCTACTATTCGGATGAAGTTTTTGTTGTGAATTTCTAGAGATTTTTATTAGCGATTATAGTCTTACTGAGCTGTTAGCTCATCCTTATTTTATGTGTAGTTTTCAGGTTCTGGGAAAGAGAAGGAAGTCTTGGACTAACAGTTCTGTGTCTGATCTGTGATTAGGTATTTTGTACTTTTGATTTTTGGACAGTCATGACTTTTCTGTTCTGTTCTTTTAATCTGTAGCCATACACAGTATTGTACATAATTATTTTAATGAAAGGAGAAAAATGATAGATGAACTGTTCTGTATACTTTGGAAGTTATAGTAGCTCTGTATTTTCTGTTCTATATGTATGAGATTTGGAAGAAGGTCTGAAGCAAATTCTAAAATTAGATCTTGGATTTTCAACATTTTTCGCAGCCCAATGCGAAAGGATTCGTTCCGATCGGGTTGGGTCGTGATAAATCTTTAGTGGTATCAGAGCAGTAGTTTTGGAATTTTGATTGTAAGACAGAGCTATAGGAATTGATCTGTAAGTCTATCAGGGGAGTTTTTGTTTTTTTTTTTATTTTTATTTTTTTTGTTTTATATGCATGTGCATAGTTGTATTCTGTGTGATTATGGATCTGCCAGACCCAAATATGACTGATGGGAAGAGTGCTAGTCAGGCAGCTCCTATGAACAGTACTAATTCGGTAGTTAGTTCTGATACAGTTTCACAGTTTGCTACATTGGTTGCTCAGATGATGAGTGAGACTCAGAATAGAGTATCTATTGTTCAAACTGAAGATGTAGATAAACATCTACAAATGTTTCTGAGATTGAAGCCTCTGAGGTTTGAGGGCACTGTTGAGCATAGATCAGTTGAGGATTGGTTGAGGAGATTGGAAAAGACATTTGACGGTATGTAATATCCTCCGAACAGGAAGGTGTCGTTAGCAGCCTTTCTGTTAGATGTTGAAGCTGAGCGCTGGTGGATGGGCCAGCAGGAGGAGAAATTCCAAGGTAAACTAAACTCTCTGATTATTTGGGAAGAATTTTATGAGGTATTTTGATCGTAGTTTGTACCCCCTTCTGCAAGACATCAAATGCATGAGACTTTCTGAGGTTGGTTTAGGGGAACAGGACAATTATGCAGTACGAGGCAGAGTTTACTTCTTTAGCCCGATATGCTCTGCAGCTGTTCAGTACTTCTGCTGAGAAATGCTATAGATTTTTTAGGAGACTACGAGATAGTCTGAGGCAGCCCCTGATACCATTTCATATTTCTAATTTCTCTGAGCTTATGGAGAGAGCTCGACTGATAGAAAATAATTTGATGGCTACTCAGCAGTGGTGGATTTCTAGTAGGAAGAGGTTCAGTGGTGATGCTTCTGGTAGTGGTTATTCTGGAAAGAAGAGATTTACTTCTGGAGACTATAGGAGGAGTGGACAGTTAGGATCCACTACAGTTTCTGGTAGTGGTAGTGTGACCAATTTTGGGTCAGTCAGTGGGGCACCTGTGTGTCAAACTTGTGGATGACAACATTTTGGCCAGTGCTATAGGATGACTGGTGAGTGTTTCAGATGTGGTCAGCTAGGGCATCGGATTGCAGAGTCTCCATAAGCTGTATTTGACTGGCGATCTGAGTCCCAATTAGAGAGCTTTAGTAGACCTGCAGGAAGACCGAGGATAGTTCCTCCACGTATTGTTCCTGAGGGATCATCTGGTAGAACTGGTAGTTCGGGTTCTATGGCAACGAGACTACCTAGTGGTGATTAGAGAGAGTCTGGTAATTCTGCAGCTCCAGCTCCAGTTCAACCACGTGTGCATAGTTTGAATCAGCAAGAGGCTCGAGATGCTCTGGATGTGGTGATAGGTACGATTTATGTTTCTGAACATCCCTGTCATGTTTTGTTTGATTCTGGAGCCAGTCATTCATTTTTGTCCGAGTGCTATTTTGATGTTTTGCATTTGGATTCTGTGACACTACCGGTTTCTCTTTCTGTTCTTTTGCCGGATGGAAATAATTTGATTACTCCAAAGTTTTATTCTTGTGAGATTGATATTTCTAGAAAGAAGTGGAAGTCGAGTTTAATTTTATTGTTGATTTCTTCGTATGACTTGATTTTTTGTATGGATTGGCTGAGTCTGTATGCGGCTCAGATTGACTGTTTGAAGAAACAAGTAAGCTTGCTTATGGATGGTGAAAGATGTATATTTTAAGGGTTAAGAGGAGTTTTATCTTGTTTGATTTTTATATTGGAAGTTAGAAGAATGTGAAAGAAGGGTTGTTCGGTGTTTTTGGCATCAGTACGGGATATGAATGTAAATTCAGGTTCTATTTCTGATAACCCAGTTGTACGAGATTTTCCAGATATATTTCCTGAAGAGTTGGTTGGATTATCTCCGGATAGAGATGTTGAGTTCTGTATTGATATTTTTTTTGTATGGCTCTGATATCTAAGGCTCCATACAGGATGGCACCAAAGGAACTTTCGAAGTTGAAAGTTCAGATCCAGGAGTTGGTGGATAGAGGATTTGTCCATCCTAGTGTTTCTCCTTGGGAGCCTGTTCTGTTTGTAAAAATGAAGGATGGGACACTGCGTATGTGTGTTGACTATAGAGATCTAAATAAGGTCACTATCAAGAATAACTATCCGTCACAGATTGATGATTTATTTGATCAGCTGGCTGGATCTTCTGTATTCTCGAAGATTGATTTGAGATCTGGATACTATCAAGTGAAGGTAAAGGAAGATGATATGATGAAGACGGCTTTTCAGTACTCGGTACGGGCACTACGAGTTTTTGGTTATGCCTTTTGGGGTAACCAACGCATCGACTATTTTTATGGATCTAATGAACCGAGTGCTCAAGGAGTACCTGGATCAATTTGTGATCGTCTTTATAGATGATATTCTGGTATATTCTGCTTCTGAGGAAGATCATGCTAGATATTTGAGGAGGGTGTTGGAGACTTTGAGGCAGCATCAGTTGTATGCCAAATTCTCCAAGTGTGAATTCTGGCTGAAGAGCATTTCTTTTCTGGGTCACGTGGTGAGTGGTGAAGGTATTTCTGTTGATCCCCAGAAAATTCAAGTTGTTGCTAATTGGCCAAGGCCCACTACGGTGTTTCAGATACGTAGTTTCTTGGGTATGGCAGGATATTATAGAAATTTTATGAAGGGATTTTCTCAGATTTCAGCACCTCTAATGAGACTGATTCAGAAGTTAGTAGCTTTTATTTGGACACCGGAGTGTGAAGCTAGTTTTTAGAAGTTGAAGGATTGTTTGACTTCTACTCCAGTGTTAGCACTTCTGTCAGGTATGGAAAGATTTCAGGTCTTCAGTGATGCTTCACTAAAAGGTTTGAGTTGTGTTCTGATGCAACATGCTCAGGTGACTGCTTATGCCTCAAGATAGTTGAAACCACATGAAAAGAATTATCCGACATATGATTTAGAATTGGCTGCAGTTGTATTTGCTTTGAAGATTTGGCATCACTACTTGTATGACATCAGGTGTGAGATCTTTATGGATCATAAGAGTTTGAAGTACATATTCACTCAGAAGGATCTGAATCTGAGGCAAAGAAGATGGCTAGAATTGATCAAGGATTGTGATCTAACGATTCAGTATCAGCCTGGTAAGGCCAATGTGGTAGCAGACGCTCTAAGCCGGAAGTCTTCGGGATTATCATGTATTCACCTTACTTCTGATGAGTATTTGATACGAGATTTGCAGAGATTACAGTAGGAGGTGATTTCCTCTACTGGTTTGAATTCTAGTAGTATAAATAAAAGACTAAATGTTCCTTCTTTGGAAGAGTTGATTCATGAAGGTCAGAAGTCAAACGCTGACTATTTAAAGTTGATTGATCAGATTGAATCTGGTAAGAAACCTGAACTACGACTTTCTGATTCTGGTGTTATTTTTTGTAAGAACAGGCTATAGATTCCTATGGTTGGAGATCTGAGAAAAGAGATTCTACATGAATCTCATTATTCAGGCTATACCATTCATCCAGGGAGTGGTAAGATGTACGGAGATATGAAAGGTTTGTTTTTTTTGTGGCCTGGAATGAAAAAGGATATAGCGGAGTTTGTTTCGAAATGCGAAGCCCGTCTATTAGTAAAGGTAGAGCATCAGGAACCAGACAGTCTTTTAGAGGCGTTGCCTATCCTTGAGTGGAAGTGGGAGGAGGTAACAATGGATTTTGCTATGGGTTTTCCTCGATCAAGATAAGGACATGATGCAATTTGGGTCATTTTCGATCGATTGACGAAGTCTGTACATTTTCTTCCGATCAGGAAGACAGATCCGGTGAATAAATTAGCTCAGGTATATGTGAAGGAAATTATCAGATTGCATGGTGTGCAAAAAGTGATTGTATCTGATCGAGATGGACGGTTTACTTAGACTTTGGAAGGGTATTTAGTAAGGATTGGGTAAGAAGTTACATTTCAGTACGACTTTTCATCCGCAGACTGATGGACAGTCTGAGAGGACTATTTAGGTATTGGAAGATCTTCTGAGATTATGTGTTTTAGATTTTGGAGGCAGTTGGGAAGATCATATCCCACTGATAGAATTTGCTTATAATAATAGTTATCAGTCAAATATTGGTATGGTACCTTACGAAGCTCTATATGACCAAAAGTGTAGAACTACTTTAACTCTGACTGAGGTGGGAGATAGACAAGAAATGGGTGCAACTTTTGTGGATGAAACTGTTAAAAAAATCAATATGATTAAAGAAAGATTGAAATTTGCATAAGACAGGCAACAGAAGTATTATAATCAGAAGCACATATTTGAGAATTTTAGGTTGGTGACTTTGTCTATATCAAAGTCAGTTCGATGAAAGGCGTCAACAGATTTGGAAGAGTAAGTAAGCTCAGTCCAAGGTATGTCGGACCTTTTGAAATCATCGAGATGATTGGAAAAGCTGCTTATAGATTATTATTGCCTGATCAGATGTTAGACGTACATAACGTGTTTCACGTATCCTCTTTGAGAAAGTGGATGTCTGATTCTAAAAAGAAACAGTCTGCTGATGATGTGGAGATTCAGGAGAATCTGCAATACAAGGAAGAGCCTGAAAAGATTTTGGCTTATGACATTCGGAAGTCAAGAAGTAAACAGAATCCTATTGTTAAGATTCAGTGGAAATACAGAACAGCATGAGAAGCTACTTAGGAGGAGTCGGATATGAGACAGTTATATCCGCATCTGTTCTGACTCAGTTTTGTTTTCGAAATGTCGATGGACGACATTTTTTTAAAGACGGGGAGATTGTGAAAGCCATTTTTTTTCCTTCCAGGTTCGTCCGGACGAAGGTTTTCCTTCCAGGTTCATCCGGGACGATCAGACAGGAATTGTTGGCTGGGAGGTTCGTCCCAGGATGAAGTAGGGTTCGTCCGTACGAAATTTTTCCAGAGAGCAACTCGTCCAGGAACGATAACTATTTCGTCTGAACAAAATTCGTCACGTGGGCAAATCGTCCCGGGACAATTTTGGATCGTCTAGGATGATCTGCATGGATATATATGGAAATGAGATCTTTTTGAAGAGAGAGAAAAGCCAGGAGAGAGAAAATTAAAAGAAAAAGGAAGAAAAGTAATTTTTGGGCGACTTCGGTCCGTTTTCGTTCATCGCTGTAGTTGGAAAAGTTAACTGACTCGAGGTAAGGCACATTTTTCCTTTCTCAATTTTCAGAAACGAGAATTTTGATGATTTTTCTGTTTCGGATTTTGTTTCCGTTAGCGAATATTGGGTTTCATTTTACACTGATAAATTTTTTATCACGTAACTTTTGGTATATTTTTGAGATGATATTTGTGCACATTTTGAGTATTTTCTTAAAGATTTTTACCTGGTATTTGAAATTTTGCAACATTTTAATCGAACTACGAATTATCTAGATGTTGAAAAATGTTGCTTCAGTACAATGAAAGTCTTACAATGCTGTTTTGTATTATCTGTGATAATTTGGTGAATTTCTGACTGTAAATTCTGTGTAAATTTTGTATACTACCGTTATGCCGCTGACGATTTTTCTAACGAAATCTGATTTTCTAAAATGAATGCTTTGATGTGCTGTGATATCAGAAGGGAGTTATGAGGGGCCAGAATCCTTTGAGATTCTATCTGTGTCAGGAAAATCTGAAAAGAAAATAAGTTATAATCTGAAAATTCTGTATATCTGTTCTGTTCTGGTGCTATAAGCACAAAGAGAGGCATAAGGAGCCAGAATCCGTTGAGATTATATCTGTGTCAGGGAAGGGAGGCATAAGGTGCCAGAATTCGTTGATATTCTGTCTGGGTCAGGGATATCTGATATCTGATTCTGATGTGTGAAATGTGATTTTATGTGATTTGAAATATATTCTATACGCTTCTGTTTGTTCTGTATGATTATGTCTGTTCTGTAAAATTGACTTGATTATTCTATTATGTAAGGTGAATTCAGTTCTTCTATTCTGTTCGGTAGTTTGATTTCTGTTTGATCAAGTATCTGTTCTGTCTGTTCTATGATTTCTATACGATCATCTGATTTCTGTACGGCTACTATTCAGATGAATTTTTTGTTGTGAATTTCTGAAGATTTTATTTGGCGATTGTAGTCTTGCTGAGCTGTTAGCTCGTCCTTATTTTCTACGTGGATTTCAGGTTTTGGGAAAGGGAAGGAAGTCTTGGACTAGCAGTTCTGTGTCTGATCTGTGATTAGGTATTTTGTACTTTTAATTTTTGTACAGTCATGACTTTTCTGTTCTGTTCTTTCTGTCTGTAGCCATGCACTATATTGTACATGATTATTTTGATGAAAGGAGAAAAATGATAGATGAACTATTCTGTATACTTTATAAGTTATAGTAGCTCTGTATTTTCTGTTATGTAAGTCTGAGATTTGGAAGAAGGTCCGAAGCAAATTCCAAAACTAGATCCTAAATTTTCAACATTTGTCGCAGCCCGACGCAAAAGGATTTGTTCCGATCGGGTTGGGTCGTGACAGCTACTTTGACCACCTTTGCCAATTTGCACCGTTTCCCACCTATGATGATCCTTTTGACCTCCGTAACTCGCCGACTACAGCCCTACTAACTAAACAAACAAAAATACAAACACTCTCTTAAGAACAACTATCATGTTCTAATATGCTCTATAAAAGGTGTATTTATTATATTGCGCACACGCCATCCTTAGAGGAGGGACATAATTTATAATCAATCTTCAATACTAATGGATTCATTCAAACTGGGCCTGACCTCGTGATTTTTTCTCTTTTCAAGGTTTTCCACGTAAAAATCCTTATGTCTCTTATGAATGCTACACCCTACTCTTGGTTATGTCCCTGTGCTAAACTTTAGTAGTACAACGTTTAGACGCTCAACTTTATATCTCTCTACCGCCACGAATATTCTAGGATGCAATAATATATATTTTAGTATTTTGAATTCTTTAAAAGAGTAATTTTCTTCTAGAAGGATTAATTTAATTTCATTGATATGCCATAATTAAAATAAAAAATTTTGATGACAACAACCCAAATCAATAGTTTTCTGGAATAGCACATCATTTGAGATTAATAGAATATTATCTTGAGTTAATATTATTTAATCAGTACAGTTTGTTAATAATTGTGACAAGGATGGGATGCTATATTAATAATTATAAGAAATTAAATGTTATACCTGTCATGTAGAGTTGTGGTCAAAGAAGGCATATAGACCATCTATTTAAAAAAAATATTTTAATATTTGAAAAGCATTTTATTATAAAAACGTTCTTTCGCATTTGGATAAAAACTTGATTATTCAAAAGGCCAAAAAAAAAAAGATGGGCCGGACCAAAAAAATAATATGAATGGGAATATTTTGATTATTATTATTTTTAGAAGAATATGAGTTCTATTATAACATATTTCTTCTTGTTTATTCAAATATTTAAATGATAAAAATTAATAATAGTTTTTTTTTTGATAAATTTAATTTGAATGCCAACCAAAAAAAAAAAGATTAAATTTCAGGATCTTTCAAAATTTCTAAAATTATTTGCAATAGTTTTATTGTAAAAGTATAAACTTGATGTAACAAAATTTAATTAATATATTTCAAGAGTAAATTTTAAAATCTTTATCAACTAGATTTATTTTTACCAACCAAGTTTTAGAATTGATACGTGCAGAGTTCGAACACAGAGAACCATTTGGGTTTGTGACTGTGAACAGTAAAAGCACAGGGGTGAACATTAAAAGTGCAGTTGTAAGCAATAACTAAGCTTTTAATGTTCACAATCACAAAACCAAACAATTATCTTTGTCCAGACTCCGCATATAATAATCTCTCCTGTGCATGGAGCAATTATTACATCCGGTCACCGGATGCATCCAGAGACGAATAATCACGCGTCACGTCACCTAAAACTCAGTATTTGACACTCAGTACTGCTCGGTATACATTCGGATGGTTCGGTTTTTGACCGGATGTAATAATTTCTCCTGTGCATGAGCTCAAGCTCCCTACCAAGGTGAGAGATTATTAGGTGCGGAGTGCGGACGGGGAGAACCGTCCGCTCACAAGTATAGTGTACCCAACTAGATACCTCTCTGTACTGCTGGGTACCGCTGGGTACCGTTTGGTACCCTGTACTTGTGCGGACGGTCCACACTCCGCAACTAATAATTTTTCCTACCAAGGTACATTCACTCTTCGTTAGCCAGGTCATATAAGAATTCCTTTTAGCTTTTCCATGAGAATAAACAAAATTAATAATAAAAAAATTTATTTGTAATTTTTTTAAAATTAAACTTTTGATATATTTTGTACGTAACAACCGTAATCTAAATATTTATTAGATATGGAATTCAAAAATTATCTGATTAATGAAAGAATGTCATTCATAGATAATTCTTTTGAAAAAAAAAATTTAATTCTAATATTCTACGGCTGAAAAGGTTATCAATTTTTATTTACTGAACTATTTATTCCTGCAATCCAACGTATCGAAGCAGTAATGGTGCCTATATTAATATATTTTTGTTTCTTTTTTTGAAAGCATTAAAGTTTTCTAGAAGAAAACCGGCACATGTTTCTTCCTCCAAGATGTTGACGCAAACTAATGGTGTTGACTGACCGACGATTGAATAAAGAGAAAGAAAATAGGGAGGCTGTCGCTATCGGATGCCATAGAGCTGCTTAAAGGCTGCATATCAAAATAGAAACTCTGAAGTCATGAAATTATTTATCATAGGTCGATGTCATTGAGCTTGAATTTGGATAGATCAGAAAGATTTTGATGGAAAGAAGACCTGCCCTCATAATTGAATGCAAATGTCACTACCAAAAAAAAAGATTTTTCATAGCATCCATTAGCACGGTTTTAAACCGCTGCTGAAAAGAGCCTTTTGCGCCGATTTTAACCGCTAATATTACCACCGGTAAACTGCAAAGCCCTAATTTCCAATATACATGATTACGACCCCGCGTGCTTTGCTCTTGCTACCTACCTTCCTCATTTTCGTGGTCTAGCTCCTTCGTCGTTCGAGCACCCGTCTGACACCTTAACCGCCGAAGTGACAGCACTGTCGTCCACTTGTACATCCCATGCGCTCGCTGATCCCGCAATATTACGCAGTTCTGACCCTGCACGTTTGGCTTTACTTCCCTTAATCACTTTCGCAGTTTAGCTCATTCGCCGTCAAAACAGGACTACTGTCCGAGTCCAAAAGCCCGTTTGACACCTTTGCCGTCAGAGCTACACAACCACTATCCATGAAATAGTAAGAAACCATGAATTGCAAGTTTAGAAACATGAAAGTTAAATTCTCTTATGCAAGTTAGCGTTGATGTTAATCATAAAAATCAGATTGAGATGTATACGTTTTAGGAAAGATACTCGAGAACACCATATTGACAACTTGAAGGAAAAGTGAGCTAATCAAAGTAACTTAAATTTTTATTCTTTTGTAATGTATATTATAAATCTCTTCCAAAAAGTTTTTGTTAGATATTTAGAACGATTCATTGCAATGTATTGGGGTTTGAGTTTTAGCAATAGTTTAAATAGCTAAAAAAATGCTTGCATGGATTTTCAAGCCACTTTTCAATTTTGCTGTGTTTTAAGAAGGCTAGTTGATTTGATCATTTTTCCATAATCATATGGATTGAATCTGTGACATAGCACACATTAGTTTCAATTCTAGGCACAATCTTAGTTGAATGTTTAGTCTAGGGTAGGATATAGCTAGGCATTGATATGTTATAATTGATGAGTTGTGATGTTTGGTCAATGCATATTATTTGAAAGTTTCTTGTATTAGAGCTAGAGAATATTATTAGTTTTAACTGGCTCTATAGGTAAGCAAAAAAATATAATAAATTTTTCACAACTCTATTCATAATATTTGATCATAATAAACAACGCGATAAAGACATATTATTAGTTGAACTAAATTTTGATTGAACTTAGTAATTATATTATAAAATTGAAGATTAAGAAATTTAAAATATATAGATTAGTTGAAGGCATATTATTAGTTTAACCAAAAGTTTATTTATCACTAGAAACCCATATAGATCCTTTGAAATATTTAGCTAGATGGAGTTTAAATCGAACAATTTTTCGGCAGATTCTCTTTAAGCTCTTTTTTTTATTCATAATTTTCAACATAATGCATTTAATATACTATAGTTATGTTAGAATATTAATTTTAAATATATTTGAAAAAGAAGTATGCACTAAAGTAATGAAATGAGACATTATGCAAACAAAGGTACCAACAAAAGCTTTAACCTCTATGACAAGATATCTATATTTATTCTATTGGAAGAAATAAGGGTTTTACAATTCAAAAATTAAGAAATAAATTTAAGTTTGCTTCGAATTGTTTTATTAAAGTTTTGCTATATAAAGTATCTCAAATTTATGTAACTATAGTTTTCTTTTGAATTAGTTTTGCTCACATGATATGTATATGTATGACATTACTAAAAATATGAACTGAAATAGTTTCTTAATTATTGTTGATGGCTAAAAGCCACAACTTAATTTTAAAATGAATAATAGTTAGATAACCAAGTCTAGATGGAGTTGTAAATACAACAAAAGAGTTGAAGATTTTTTTGGATTTTGCTAGACAGAGCAAGAATCTATTAGGAAAAATATTATGCCCATGCAAATCATGCATCAACATATATTTTCATCCAGTACAAGATGTCAAGGAACATATTATTGTAAAGTCTAGCTAGGTTGTTAGACCTACGCAATTGTCCCAAGGCTAACCAAGAGGGGAGTGAATTGGTTATTTAAAAATCCTCTAGGAATTTTTTTTAGAAAATTGAATATTAAAAAATTATGAAACTTAATTTTATATTGAAATATACTTTTCAACCACAACAAGAATATTGCAGAAAATAAAAATACGGAAAATAAATTGACATAAAGATTTATAGTGGTTCGGTCAAACACGACCTACATTCACTCCATGAAAACTCCCTCTTCAGGTAATGCATTATTACCAAAAGTGACTCTCATTTTTTCCCCACAACAAAGCGGAGAAGCCTTCAAAATTTTTCTCTCTTCCACCTATTCCCGGTGCGGCAGAGTACCGCGCGTCGTCCTTTCACACCCACCAAGTGTTGGCAGAGTACTGTTATTTGTTCACACCTTCCAAGTGTCAGCAGAGTACCGTCGTTTGTTCACACCCTCTAAGTATCGGTAGAGTACCTGATCTTCTTCAAAGATCTTCCCTCGAGCAACTAGAAAAAAGAAAGGAAGAGTAAAAATCAAAAACTAAAAGAGATTCTTACCTTTGAGTAACCTAGTGATACCTTCACACTCCACTTCCAAGAACTCTCTCTCAAATATATTATTTCGCTTGCACTCTAAGAAATCATGAAGAACTACACTATTTACGTTAGTTTTTAAGGGGCTTTTATTTGAAAGACACAAAAAATCATTTAGAAAACTAAAAATTTCTATTTTGAGTATGTACGATTGTACAGTATGATCGTACTTCATACATACAAATAGTTAAAAAATTGCTATTATGAACAATTTTTTACATGAAAATCATCTTGTATGAATCATGTTAATACTGTATGAAATGTGTTTGTATTGTACAAACTATTAAGAAAATTTTTCGAATTCATCGGGACGAAAAGGTTTCATATTTTTTCATACTCTGGATGTCGTCTATACGAACAAAGAATCATACAGTACGATTCATTCAGAAAAATTTTGCCATTTA
Organism: Dendrobium nobile; assembly: GCA_022539455.1. NCBI lineage: Eukaryota > Viridiplantae > Streptophyta > Magnoliopsida > Asparagales > Orchidaceae > Dendrobium > Dendrobium nobile. The sequence continues at coordinate 15,349,811 of CM039721.1, read as the reverse complement.
TCAAGATGAAAAGGAATCCATCCAATTCATACTTTAGATGTCGTCTGTATGAACATGGTATCATATAGTACGAGCAGTTTGAAAATTTTGACATTTGTCATGATGAAAAGGGACCAGTTCAATTCGTACTTTGAATGTTGTCCATACAAAGAATCTTTCGTATAGTACGATCAGTACTTAGAAAAAAATTTCTTACTTTAGTTTGTTTAATTGCTCGGAGGAGGAAATAATTGAACAAATCGTCCTGTACGAAATGAATTCGTACATTACGATTAGTTTAAAAATTTTATAAATTTTAAACACTCCCCTAGTGTGTGTGTGTGTGTACATGATTACTCAGTTACATTCACACTCTCTCAGACTCAATAAAAAGAAAAAAGTATATACTCCAATTATAATGAAATCTAATCTAATCTGATTTGAAGTCTTTAATAATCTGGAGTATGATTTTCCTAAAATGTTAGTACACAAAAATAACAAAAATATATAGTATATCCAAAATATGTTAGGAAAAATAATGATTAAAATAATAATATTTAGAATCATAAAAAAATACATGTAGCAATAATCTCAACAATCAAAAAACTAAATTGCAATAATCTCAACAATTATCACCTATGGATTCTTTACGGGATATATTATTTGGAATCGACATCGGAATGATCATCATGATTTTAAAGGTGGAAAAATGAAGGTGTCGTTATTACATTTGATTTTGAATCACAAACTACTCAAATTGAGCAAGCATATAAAGATGATATTGAAGGATTGTTGAGGGATACATTTGTGCCAATCAATGAATAGATTATCTTAGTTGATCAGCATGAAAACTTTACTCAAGATTCCAATAAACTAATTGAAAAAAAATCAAATTTATTAGAAGATGTGGGAGCAAAATTATATACGGGATGCAAGATATTTTCAAAGTTGTCGTTCATATTACATTTATTTTGTTTGAAAAGTCTAAACTCTTGGACTGCAAAATCTTTTGATATATTATTAGAGCTATTGATTTATGCATTTCTTAAAGGGACTTCATTGCCCAAAACTATGTATGAAGTCAAAAAAGTAATGAATGCTTTTGATCTTGGTTATACAAAGTTACATGCATGCCCTAATGATTGCAAATTATTTGGATGAGATAAGTCTAATGAGACTAAAAAAAAATAGATAAGTCTAATGAGAATGTATGTGAAGCCTATGGAGCATCAAGATGGGCTCCTAATTAAAAGAGCAATATTGCGCAAGATAAAAATGTTCAATTGAAACCCACTAAAATCCTTCGATGTTTTCCCTTGATTCCAAGACTTCAAAAATTATTTAAAACCAAAAAATGACAAAAGAGAAGATTTGGCATGCCACACAATGAAATATATATAGTATGCTACGACATCCAACTGATGGAGAAGAATGGAAATCATTTGATTCCACATTTCCTGATTTTGCAACAAGTCCACATAATATTCGCCTTGGTTTAGCCACTAATGGTTTTATTCTTTTTGATATTATGATTCTAGTACCATATAATATGCCCCCGTGGAGTGGAATGAAATAATCATCATTTATTCTTTCAAAGATTATACAAAGTGAGAAAAGTCCTGGAAATGACATTGACATTTATCTCAAACCTCTGATTCATAAACTACAGCAACTATGGAAAGGTGTTCAATATTATGATGCAGTAAGTGGAGAATATTTCATGATGCATGCATCATTGCTATGGACTATTAATGACATTCCCACATATGACATATTGTTAGGGTGGAGCACCAAGGAAGGTTTACTTGTCCATGTTGTGCCAAAAATATAGAGTCCTTATAGTCGTATAAGAGTAAGAAGTTTGCATATATGGACACCCACGCTATATTACATCATCCTATTTATTTCTTAAGCAACAATAATACTTTGAAAATACAGATGGACTCAGATCGACATCTGTAAGGATTTGTGATAGTAAAATTTGTACTGAATTATAAAATCATAAACTCACTCTTTAAAAATTAATAAAGATAGGTTAAAAATATTGAAGAGAGGGTACAAAGCTATAATGCCTGTTAATGAAAGTGTGGCCACTAAGTGGAAGAATAAATAATCTTTTTTTCATTTATCTTGGTGGCAATATAATACATTATATCATGATTTAGATGTTATGCATATAAAGAAAAATATTTTCGATATCTTTATTTCTACATTGCTAAACCTTGAAAAATCTAAAGATAACTTACAAGCTAAAAAAAAATTTAGTTCAAATTGGAGTGAAGCCTGAACTACATCCAAAAGTTCTTTCGGATAGTAGTTATATTTTACCACTAGCTCCATTTATATAAAGCATTGGATACTACAATCTCTTGGTGTTATGGGCACAACAATAAAATTAGTTTGGAGGTAGAGAACTTGGATAGTAAACTAATAGAGGAGATCATGTATGTCATCCCTCTAGTAGGGGCGCTGCCCCTTCATCCTATGACCTGATCGGGCAGGTCGAACCCCGCCAAGGGTTGCTGCCCCCTTGGAACCCCAACCATATAATAGTTTAAAAGAACAAATTTGAGAATTTTAACTAAAACTTGACATTTAAATAGAATCTCATTTTCTACTAATTCACTTATTACAAAAGTAAAAATTAGCTTACATCCTTTTTTATGCGTCCGAAAAGCTCACTTAGAACCAATTTAGTGTAAGGTATGAATGTGAGAACATTTCTTTATTGAAGTTATCAATGTGAGAACATTTCTCAAAGTGGAGAACTCTGATGGCTGTGCATTTTAACTATATTGAGTTTCTGCAAGGAGCACTCGTTACAACTTACAACATAGATTTATAAAGTTCATCTTGAGGACATGTGCTTTTGCATTAGCCTAGCAAGAAAATCTAAAATCAATGATCATCTCAATGATATCATGAATGCATATGGAGGTAAAAATTTTGACATATACTTGAATACTTCTATTTGCATTTGGGATTTACTTATGTTTCATTATTCATGTATGATTAATGGATACCTTCTATTGAATTTATGACCTTTTTTAAGAGAGAATACATCTATCAATTAGAGGTGAAGTTTGACATATTAATGGTAGCATGAATGCATATGGAGGTAAAAATTTTGACATATACTTGAATACTTCTATTTGCTATTGGGATTTAATTATGTTTCATTATTCATGTATGATTAATGGATACCTTCTATTAAATTTCTGACCTTTTTTAATAGAGAATACATCTATCAATTAGAGGTGAAGTTTTGGAGTTTTTACTTGGATGTTTCAATTCAAAGACTATGTTTGAAAGGAATAATCGAAGTTGTACTTGTTGCTAATGATTTGGAAGATTCATCTTCATCAGGTAATAACTTGAAAATTAATTGATTATTTATTTATTTATTAATCTTATTTTTGAGGAAATGCTATTTGATAATTCTTCTTCTGTCCAAATTGCTAAAATTTTATGACTAACAATGTTGCTCCGAAATGGTTTAAATACTACACCAAAATTTGATTATGATTGAAAATAACATGGACAATGTTTGTAAGATTGTTCATTCAAAAATGGCATCACATTATTCATTTACCAAAAGGTTACGGCTAAGATTGCATCAAAAATAAGAAGAACAAATAAAGAGAATGATCACCTATATAAGATAAGATAATAAAAATACGCTTGTGTAAAATTAATGAATGACAATATAAAATAAACTTATTCAGTTTGGTTGAGTACAATTTCAGTCTGTGAAGGAATACATCTACCTGTCCACTCATAATAATGACAGATGTACTACATGAGCTAAATAACTACAACGAATACAAGCATCTACGAACCAAAGCAGGAGATTAGTTAGAGTACTACGATCCACCAGCAGAAAGCGACGAGTAGTGCACGACAGTCTATCTGTATGAAGCAGCGAACAACTCTATTCAGAAGCTGCTATGCCACGCCACCGGATCTGCAACGTTCTTGGAAGCGGACAGAAGGTGTTTACAAATATTTTTAGGATACCCCTACACGTGCACTATAATTTGTATACACATAGGTACACTAAAGGGGAAAATGCAATCTTAACCCACATGGGCCCCGACGAGCGTGTTATTGGTACACACGTGACGTCTAGGGATGCTGCGCGGGTTATTAAATTTAAACCTGATCCTCCTTAGCAAATAAAAGGAGTGGACAAGGTTCAATTATAAAATGCCCCCAAACCAGCATGGGCCCCGGCGAGCGTGTTATTGGTACACACGTGACGTCTAGGGATGCTTCGCGGGTCAACAAGTAAATTCAAGTTCGAACCCGATCCTTCTATACAGATCAATAGGAGTCGACAGGGTTCGAACCAACAAAAAAATATGTGGTTGTGGCGACCAGAATATTTGTTTTAATACATTCATATCAGGCCTTCAATGCCTATAATAATTTGAATTCACTAATAAGGGCATAAAGCATACAAAATTCGATCTTCTATCGATAATTTGATAGAGTTGACAATATTCAATCAACAAAAGAGAAATGATCTTAAACACTCCGATGATGGCCGTGTTGAATGCAGATCTCAACCAGAGGGGTTAATTTTAAATATATCAAAATGCCATCCAAAATTCCAAAATCCAAAAGCTCATTCAAATTTCAAACATTCAAGAAAACTTCCCCAAATATCCAAAAGTTCCATCAAAATGCCCATGAAATCCAAAAAAATCTCAAAATCCCAAAAATATTTAAAATTAAAATAAATCCATCAAAATACGTAAAGCAAAAGTCATGTGCCCTCCGCAACAGTTTGCCGAGGTGGACAAATATGAAATTTACTCTAGCTCACAAAGAGCCAAATGCCTAGTCGAAAATATCACTAGGATCCATTCTCGAACAATCTCCTGCCAGTAAGGACGTGGTACGTGTCCTCCAACTGGCGGTCTGCCGCTAAATAGCACCGCAGGATAAATGGTTATGACCCGGGGCCCTCTAAACCGAGTGGTTTTGCCGCCAAATAGCACCACGAAATACCGGTTATGGCTAGCGCCAATACGTTCCTTAATGGCATCAAATCCTTGAGATATGAATAAATATGATATGATCGATAGGGCACAAAGCCTTCTGTTTGCTAAGGTGGATTCAAATTTGTTCCTTTAGGCAAATATCCATCCCAGGTCTACAAGGTCCCCTTGGACGAAGCAACCCGTGGCTGCCGACAAGGATCCTTCTGTCAGGTTGGGTCGACTACCTCCTCTGACTAAGTAGACCAGGGACCACGATGGCTCGGGACGACGGAACCATGAGATCTTGATCGGGTCTATCATCCATTCCCCCACCATCCGTTTTAAGTGCTAGGTGGTGAAATTTCATATTTTAAATATCAAACTTTTCAATGCTTTCCAAATTCCCAAATCCAAACCCAATTTTCAAATCCAATTTCTACCAATATCCAAATCATTACTGCTACTATATGCCAGATAACATGTATCTCTACATATCTGATCAACGACAAGCCTTAATCGAAAGTTCTCTCTCGTGATCGGGAGGGGTAATTAATTATAGGGGCTTGTGCCTATAGGAAACCAGAACTCAGATCATAAAGTCCTCACAAAATGAGGGAGAATTCTCTGGGTAGTGTCTTATCTACAAACCCATCTGCCTTTCAAAATTTACCCCAGAACTTATTTAGTTAAAACTCCCTCGCCGAAAGAAAAACGAGCGGGGAGGCTGGGGCCAAATTTTTGGAGCCCATAGATTTCTAGCGACTCCACTAGGGATTGGTTTCTCTTTCCATCTTTGGCTAGTTGTCTAAATGATATAGTAGCAGTAAAAACTAATGATGATATTGGGCTTTGTACGGTGAACATCAGGATGTGACATTTGATCCTTATGTCCAAAAATTTTTTGCTGAAAGGTTCCGATAGAGCTAAAAGCTGCCATCTTTAATGATGGTAGAGCTAAGAAAAAAAAATCAAGATGTGTACGGTGAACATCAAGATGTGACATTTGGTCCTTATGTTCAAAGATTCATAACTGAAAGGTCCCGATATAGCTAAAAGCTACCATCTTTTATGATGGTAGAGTTAAAAAAAAAATCAAGATGTGTACGATGAACATCAAGATGTGACATTTGGTCTTTATGTTCAAAGATCCATCACTGAAAGCTCCCTATAGAGCTAAAAGCTATCATCTTTTATGATGGTAGAGCTAAGAAAAAAAAATCAAGATGTGTACGGTGAACATCAGGATGTGACATTTGGTCCTTATGTCCAAAGATCCATCACTGAAAGGTCCCGATATAGCAAAATGCTACCATCTTTTATGATGGTAGAGCTAAAAAAAAAATCAAGATATTTACGGTGAGCATCGGGGTGTGAGACTTGGATATATATCTAAGAATCCACCGCCAAGAAGTCCCAACATAAAAAAAAAACAAAGAAAACAAATATTGAGACGAACATCTCAAGAGGAAAAATACATGTAAAAGAATGGTGTGACATCTAGTGTGTACCCCTAGAGATCCACCATTAAAGAAATTCATCAAAAGTAGGTTCCAAAGATGGCCCCTACAACAGTGTTCTCGATGTTTGACACCTTGAAGAATCCTTTAAGAAATCCCACCACTTTTTTCAAATATATCCTCTCAGACTGAAGAAGATCATCGCCCGACTATCACCAGTGACATTCTTCTCAAGGAGCAAGCGGAGGAAATGAAAGAGAGTCTCTATAAATTCAGAGATTGTTTTGTCTGGACATACGCTAAGATGCCTGAATTATCCCCTAATGTGGATGTTCACAAATTAGCTATCAAATCAAATGCATCACCTGTTAAACAAGCTCCAAGGAAAATAAGATTGGAGATTGAAAAATAAAAAAAGGTGATTGCAAAGACAAAGAAGTTTATAGATGCAGACTTTATTTTTAAAAAAATGCCGATTGGATCGCAAATATTGTCCCTGTGAAGAAGAAGAATGGTAGATTTATATCTTTATCAATTTTTGGGACCCCAATAAGGCGTGCCCAAAAGATGACTTTCTGCTCCTGGTATCAAAACTTCTAGTTGACAACACTTTCAACTATGATATGTTCTCCTTCATGGACATATCATTACGGTACAATCAAATCAAGATGGCGATTGAAGATGAAAAGTATACATGCATCATTCAGAACACCTATAGGCATATTCTACTACACAATCATGCCTTTCGACCTAAAGAACACTAGTGCCACCTATAATTGGGTAAAGACATGTATATTTAATGAGCTAATACATCAAAAGATCGAGTGCTATGTTTATGATATTAAGGAGATCAATCATCACACACACAAAAAAAATTGTTGGCAATTTTGTATACAATTAGGAGGGCCCCTTTGTTATCGAGAAGGTATTTCAAGGAGGAGCTTATCGGTTATTCGACCTGGAGGGTCAAAGACCTATGCCGCTGATCAACGATCGATATTTAAAGAAATACCACGAATAAAATTGCCCAAGAAATGCTATGTATTTCATACATATTTATAAGCAATGTATTTGTATTTTGAAATTCTCTTGTAGCAAGAATGCATTTCAAAATCTCCCATCGGACTGGGGGCATTTTAAATATTTATTCGGGTCAACATTGCACCACGTGCCGAAATCCCTGAATAAATATTTAAAATATTAAAGATACAAAATCTCCCTATGAGACAGGGGGCATTTTAAATATTTATTTGGGTCAATATCGTGCTATGCGCCGAGATCCCCAAATAAATATTTAAAATCATCAATTCAAATGTACTTTAATGCTAAAGAAAATGAATGCTCCTTTTTCAAAGTATATGTAGGTGATCTTTCAAAAGTAAGAGACACCATCTTCTCCAACGTACTAAGGTTCAAAAGTCAAGAAAGAGATTTTTGTAACTACACACTAACAAATTGAGCAAGAAAAGCTTGAAGTCTTTCAACAGCCTGAAGCTTAAGGTTTGAATGGGTGTAAAAGGTTGGATCCAATACGCCCAAATATGGCCGGATCGCTGGCAACTCCGTCTACTCAACACGCCATAAGAAAGGCCATAGTAGCGGAACCCCCACTTTGTCAACCGTTAGTAAGAACTGTAGGAAGAACGAAGGCCAATTTGACTCGACCAGTTCAAGTGATCGTAGTCCACCAAATTCTTCTAAATGATTGGAGAATCAAAGTTCCAATGGGAAGATGAGTCTCGAACAATTACTGAATGTTCGTAGGCTTCAAAATCTTCAAACACAAATGATGACTCCATATCTACCAACTTTAGCCAAATTAACATTGGGAAGCACAATTCCCATAGTTCAAGTCTGACGCCTGAATGGGTGTAAAAGGTTGGATCTAACAAGCCCAAATATGGCCGGATCGTTGGTAGCTCCATCTACTCAGTAAGCAATAAGAAATGCCGCAGTAGTGGAACCCCCATCTCAGCAACCATGGACGAAGAGCTGTCAAATCCTAGCTCTCCCGATCTGATGAACTCAATTGACTCAGATTGAAGTCTTTTCAAGTGGTTAAGGATCGGGATGCTACCTACGTTTGGTACTATCGACTGAATTCAGAACCTTCAAATCCTTCAACAAGTCCGCCAAAGTACAAAGCAAAGGACCGAAGAAAATTATCCCAAAGTTCACAAAAAGCCTTAGGCCGAACTAAGAGGATTCTGTCATCGATAAGTCTTCTATGCACAAAGCTCTGGACCAATGACTTCTTGCCACCGACCTAGTATAAGCCTAAATGGTTTAAGTCACCAGCATCTACTCCTTCATCAAGCCCGCCAAAGCTCGAAGCAGAGGGCAGAAGGCATACAAACCTTCTGACAAGTCAGTAAAGACAAATCAAATAACCCTTCACCAAGTCCGTAGCATAAAGCACAGGGCAGAAGGAATCAAAATCTCAGGGCTCAAACTAAAGCCGCAGAATGAGCACCCTGGATAATATCTACAAATGTCCCTAAAGTCTGGGGGCATTTTAAATATTTATTTGGGTCGATATCACGCTGCGTGCTAAGATCTCCAAATAAATATTTAAACTTTCATCAAGATACAGCCAGATGGTGGAGGAATATTGAGCATATGCTATCCACTAGCGTCAATCTACAAAGATAAGATATCAATCATCTACGGATACATTTGAAAGAGCAATGGAAAAAGAGAGCTAGTGTGACATTCAAAAAAGTTTTAGAGATCCACAAAAGGAAAATCTTATTGTGACATCCAAGCAAAATTTTGGAGATTCACTAAAGAAAAATCTTAGTGTGACATCTAAGCAAAAATTTGGAGATCCACTAAAGAAAAATCTTAGTGTGACATCCAAGCAAAATTTTGGAGATCCACTAAAGAAAAATCTCAGTGTGACATCCAAGCAAAATTTTGGAGATCCACTAAAGGAAAATCTCAGTGTGACATCCAAACAAAATTTTTGAGATCCACTAAATAAGAGCTTCTGTGTGACATCTAGAGCAAATATCTAGAGATCCATAAGGCCAAATAGCTTACAACAAGCATGGTTTGCTTTAGACGCGTACCACATTTGTTGGGGGACATTTGTTGACCCCTATACATCAGACCACGCGAGAAAGGACTCAAACTGGTAAATAAAACAATATGTGCATTGATGAAACACGTCACTTAAGGTGTCAAATGACCTACAAATGCCAAATAGATGGTATCATTACGATCAGGACACTGAATTCTACTGGGTCGAGGCCCCTTGCAATTGAATCAGATGATATTGGTCAAAAGAGATGACCGACACTCGAAATTAAAGCATGAGGCTGATCAAACAATGTCGGATCAACGAACGAACTTCGTCATTGTGTTCAGAACATTGCATATACTCAAAAACTGTATTTTATTTATTCAATTTGGATCATCCTAATGAGTGACATGAATTTTGAGACAACGTATATTTCGTGGAAATCAGGCCTCGACGTCGCTTAGATGATGTCCGATCATGAAATGGACTATGCCATTGCATTCGGAACGTCCTCGACATTTAAAATATACATCTTTTGTGAATAATTGGGATCAATCGTAATGGTGACATGGATCCCAAGGTAATAACACGCATATCAAGAAATTTAGCCCTCGATGTCGCCCAAATAATTTCAAATCGACAAACAGACAGTGTCATTGCGTCCGCAACGTCGTCTACATTTAGAACATATATTTCATTTAATGAATTTGGATCATCCGAGATGGTGACGAATTTCTATGCAATTCAAATATGATATAAAGGCTTGCATTACGACGGAAACAAGGCCTCAAAAATGCTCGAATGAAGTCTAATCAACAAACGGACAACCCCATTGCGTCCGGAACATTGTCAACATTCAGAATACACATTTTATTTAATAAATTTGTATCATCTGAGATGGTGGCAAATTTCTAAGCAATTCAAATATGATATAAAGGCCTGCGTTACGACGGAAACAAGGCCTCGAAGATGCTCGGACAACGTCCGATCGACAAACAAACTATGCCATTACGTCCGGAACGACATCGACATTTAGGATATTCATTTTATTTAATAAATTTGGATCATTCGAGATGGTGGTGAATTTTTAGGTGATGCAAATATGATATAAAGGACTGCGTTACGACGGAAATGAGGCCTTAAAGATGCTTGGACGACGTCAGATCGACAAACGGACAACGCCATTACGTTCGGAACATCATCTCCATTAAGAATATAAATTTTATTCGATCAAATTGGATTGTTTGAGGTGGTGTCACAAATTTTAAAGGCAATCTAAATATGATGCAAAGGCATGCACTACGAGGAAAATTAGCCTCGTCGGTGACGAAATAACATTGGATTGACAAACGGATAGTGCCATTATGTCCGGAACATCGTCGGCATTAAGAATCTACACTTTATTTGATCAAATTTAATCATTTGATATGGTGTCACAAATTTCAAAGGCAATCTAAATATGATGCGAAGGCGCACATATTGAGAAAAATTGCCTCATCGGAGACCAAACGATGTCGGATCGACAAACGGTTAGCGCCATTGCGTCCGGAACATTGTCAACCTCTGAAAACTATATTTTTTTTATTCAATTTGAAGTATCCATAATGATGGCATGAATTTCGAGGCAAAATGTGCATACCGGGGAAAGAGGCCTTGGGGTTGCCCAATCGAATTTTGATCGCAAAATGGATAGCTCCATTGCGTCCTGAACATCAGCAATACCGTAAATCCACTATTAATTTGTCCAATTATGATTGTTCGGCAAGATCGACACGCACTACGAGATGAAATATACACAAATTTCAAGAAAATCACACAAATCGATACATTATTTTGGTCATCTGACAATTTTCTGTCATTTAAGAGTTAATTAATGTCCATTACCCTAGTAAGGTAATTGGAAAAGAAGAAATCAAAAGTCCAAAATAAATCAAGAGCCCATTTCAGGCAAATCTCGTATTAGCCGTTCTAAATCCTGTTCAGAATCCCTGCTTTGAATCCCTCAAATCCCGCTGCCCTTTGATTCGGGATCAAACCCACTCAGAAGCTGGGCGAACAAAAAAAATGAGACTTCCTCATTCGTTAAAAGAGAGACGATAGAACCATTCATTCTCGGGGGAATCTCTCAAGCCTTTGCAATAGAAGCCTTCCCATTTACGTCAAAGCCAAAGCCTTGAAAGAACTCCAGCACCCCGATTCCACGCCTATGGATGCATACAACTTCACAACTTGCGGCAGTTTCCCATGGCCTCCAGTCTTCATGCCTTCCCGAACGGCCATTCGTTCTCTCTACTTCACCTGTCCGCCAACCACACTTGATCCTTCTTAGCCGCTGATTTCAGCAACTTATCTTAGTTCAACTGTTGACTTTTCCTTCTCTATTTCACGCCAGGATCAACCGAGAGGGAGCTCCCTCTTTTACGTCTACTTCCATCCAGCTAGCCCCAACTCAGATTTCCTCATGTCATTCCTCTTCCATGACAGAATCCCAAATTAACTAGCTGAAGCAACTGTTCGGTTCAGCCACTTCGCCTCTCCACCACAGCAACAAATAATCACAATACCTTCAGCTTTTCTATTTGGAAGCCTTCAATCTACGCCAACCCACTACTGACTTCTTCTTGCTCTCGCCCAAGCCTTCTCCGACGATCCAACAGTTCTGACCCTAGGTGAAGTCGAACTACTCAACTGGCTGCAGATGGGTTAGATCCGTTGAATATGCGCTTCTCCCCATTAGCATCAAAAACCACTTCAACTGGAGCTTCATCAGAAACCCAACCGATCCTTGAGATGCATGATTGGTGTATCGGTTCAGGATTATCCTCACTATCTTCTTTGCCTATGAAATTAACCCAGCTATCTTCATTCTTTCACATGATAGCAAATCTATTTAGCTCTTCCTGTTTGTTGTAGGCCCTTGGACCTCCTTTGTAGATCCTTGTTCATCCATTGATATTTAAATAGATTATCAAAAATATCATCTACCATTTGTATGAATTAGGATGAATGCTACAATTCAATCATTGTCATTTGCATGAAGGTTACATTGAGCATCAAATGGCATCAACATTATTATTAAATGAATGACACTTGCAAAATCCCTTGGCTTACAAATTTCACATACATTCACTTGCATTTTGCTTATGCATTCATCAAGTGAGGGCTCAATTTCATTCAGGGTTGAGTCCTTTGCATTTGGTTCCAGCTTACACTCAATTCATCATTAATTGTTGCAAATGAGCCATGCTTATACATGATCACTTGTACTTGAGTTTTAATTCATTATTATACAAATCATGGTTTCATTTTCAAGTTCCATGTCGCCCTTCATAGAGTTCAACTTATATGCTCATTTCTCATTTGGATTTGATTCTAATCAAGTCCAAGCTTATAAGTCAAAATTTATAAGTTATTTTGTTTAAGTTCAAATCAAGTCTACATAATATTTGAATCAAGTTCAAAGTTTATGTCAAGTTTATATTCAAATTTTCAATTAGCTCGTTTGATGTTTCAACCAAACTTAGTCCCAATTCATGTCCTTGCTTGAGCCCAAATAAAAAGCTTAAGTCATATGTCACTTGTCCTTCATATGTTCAAAGAGAGTTCAGGCTCAATGTGAGCCTCTTCAGTTCATCGAGTTCCCTGCTGTCCTTGCAAGTGCAATTTTATGTCCAAATTGTTCAAGTCATGATTCACTTTCATTTTCATTTGATTGAATTTGATTTAAATTTGATTTTTATGCTCAAGTTATATCCAAATTGAGTTTCAAAAATTTTATCCAAGTCTAAAATTTCAGTGAAAATTTCGGCAGCCTTCCGGCGTCTCCCCCTTTTAGGGGAAAACTACGAAAAATTGGGCCTCCCGCCACACTAGAGAAAAGCGTGCACGGTAGGTGCCCTCGTACGAGGACACTGCGGCCATGAAATTTTGTTCCCCACCACGCCAGAGAAAGGCGTGCATGGGTTGTCAGGCACCAGTTTAAAGCAAGTAATTTTTATAATTGACCCCGCCTCGCCGTAGGCGTCTCACCGGGTTTCTTTCCCACCACGCTAGAGAAAAGCGTGCATGAGTTGATTTTCCGGTCCGACACTAACGCCGAAAATGAAGTTTTATGATTACCCGCCCGTCGCAAACATCGCAACGATTTTCCTCCAACCACGCTAGAGAAAAGCGTGCATAGGTGGTCATTCACCGCGTTGCAAACGCCGGGAGAGGTTTTCTAAGTTTAGAGCTTTATACCTGCGCGGGGTTGATGACAACGGGGTGGCACAAAATGAAACAACAATTTTTTTTTTTGAAATCTCTCTCTTTTTTTTTTATTTTTTTTTCTTTTTCTTTCTTTTTGAACTCCTCCCTTTTCTCTTCCTTTTTTTTTTAGATACATGCATATCTTTCTCATTGTTTTACAAATATGGGCCAATATGGAAGTACACGGGCTGAAATAAACAACTATAATGGGCTGATGTTTGGAGAAAGGTAAGCTCATGTATGCAGATTTTGAGTAGATTTGAGATAATGGGCAGATAAATGGGTTTATGTAGAAATAAGCTTACTGTTTTGAATTTTCCCCAAAAAGGTAATATGACACTCAACGGGCTGCAGCTTATAATGGGCTGAATTTAATAAATCAGGAAGAGCTAAATAGATTTGCTATCATGTGAAAGAATGAAGATAGCTGGGTTAATTTCATAGACAAAGAAGATAGTGAGGTTAATCCTGAACTGATACACCAATCATGCATCTCAAGGATCGGTTGGGTTTCTGATGAAGCTCCAGTTGAAGTGGTTTTTGATGCTAACGGGGAGAATCACATATTCAACGGATCTAACCCATCTGCAGTCGGTTGAGGAGTTCAACTTCACCTGGGGTCAGAACTGTTGGATCGTCGGACAAGGCTTGGGCGAGAGCAAGAAGAAATCAGTAGTGGGTTGGCGTGGATTAAAAGCTTCCAAATAGAAAACCTGAAGGTATTGTGATTATTTGTTGCTGTGGTGGAGAGGCGAAGTGGCTGAACCGAACAGTTGCTTCAGCTAGTTAATTTGGGATTCTGTCGTGGAAGAGGAATGACATGAGGAAATCTGAGTTGGGGTTAGCTGGATGGAAGTAGACGTAAAGGAGGGAGCTCCCTCTTGGTTGATCCTGGCGTGAAACAGAGAAGGAAAAGTCAACAGTTGAACTAAGACAAGTTGCTGAAATCAGTGGCTAAGAAGGATCAAGTGTGGTTGGCGGATAGGTGAAGTAGAGAGAACGAATGGCCGTTCGGGAAGGCATGAAGACTGGAGGCCATGGGAAATTGCCGCAAATTGTGGAGTTGTATGCATCCATAGGCGTGGAATCAGGGTGCTGGAGTTCTTTCAAGGCTTTGGCTTTGACGTAAATGGGAAGGCTTCTATGGCAAAGGCTTGAGAGATTCCCCCGAGAATGAATGGTTCTGTCGTCTCTCTTTTAACGAATGAGGAAGCCTCATTTTTATTGTTCGCCCAGCTTCTGAGTGCATTTGATCCCGAATCAACGGGCAGCGGGATTTGAGGGATTCAAAGCAGGGATTCTGAACAGGATTCAGAACGGCTAATACGGGATTTGCCTAAAATGGGCTCCTGATTTATTTTGGACTTTTGATTTCTTCTTTTCCAATTACCTTACTAGGGTAATGGACATTAATTAACTCTTAAATGACAGAAAATTGTCAGATGACCAAAATAATGTATCGATTTGTGTGATTTTCTTGAAATTTGTGTAAATTTCATCTCGTAGTGCATGTCGATCTTGCCGAACAATCATAATTGGACAAATTAATATTGGATTTAGGGTATTGCTCATGTTCAGGACGCAATGGAGCTATCCATTTTGCGATCAAAATTTGATAGGGCAACCCCAAGGCCTCTTTCCCCGGTATGCACATTTTGCCTCGAAATTCGTTCCATCGTTATGGATACTTCAAATTGAATAAACAAAATACAGTTTTCAGAGGTTGACAATGTTCCGAGCGCAATGGCGCTGTCTGTTTGTCGATCCGACATTGTTTGGCCTCCGATGAGGCAATTTTTCTTGATATGCGCGCCTTCGCATCATATTTAGATTGCCTTTGAAATTTGTGACACCATTTCAAACGATTCAATTTGATCAAATAAAATATAGATTCTTAATGCCGACGATGTTTCGGACATAATGGCACTATCCGTTTGTCGATCCAATGTCGTTTCTTCACCGACAAGGCTAATTTCCCTCGTAGTGCGTGCCTTTGCATCATATTTGGATTGCCTTTGAAATTTGCGACACCACCTCAAACAATCCAATTAGATCGAATAAAATGTAGATTCTTAATAGAGATAATGTTCCGAACGCAATGGTGCTGTCCGTTTGTCGATCGGATGTCGTCCGAGCATCTTTGAGGCTTTGTTTCCGTCGTAATGCAGGCCTTTATATCATATTTGAATTGCTTAGAAATTCGCCACCATCTCAGATGATACAAATTTATTAAATAAAATGTGTATTCTAAATTTTGACGATGTTCCGGACGCAATGGGGCTGTCCGTTTGTTGATTAGACGTCATTCGAGCATTTTTTAGGCCTTGTTTCCGTCGTAACGCTGGCCTTTATATCATATTTGAATTGCATAGAAATTCGCCACCATCTCGGATGATCCAAATTCATTAAATGAAATATTTATTCTGAATGTAGACGACGTTGCGGACGCAATGACACTGTCCGTTTGTCGATTTGAAATTTTTTGGGCGACATCGAGGGCTAAATTTCTCGATATGCATGTTATTACCTTGGGATCCATGTCACCATTATGATTGATCCCAATTATTCACAAAAGATGTATATTTTCAATGTTGAGGATGTTCCAAACGCAATGGCATAGTCCATTTCATGATCGGACATCATCTAAGCGACGTCGAGGCCTGATTTCCTTGAAATACACATTGTCTCGAAATTCATGTCACTCATTAGGATGATCCAAATTGAACAAATAAAATACAATTTTTGAGTATTTGCAATGTTCTGAACATAATGACGAAGTCCGTTTGTTGATCCGACATCGTTTGATCAGCCTCGTGCTTTGATTTCGAGTGTTGGTCGTCTCTTTTGACAAATCTCATATGATTCATTTGCAAGGGGCCTCGACCCAGTAGAATTCAGTGTCCTGATCACAATGATATCATCTGTTTGGCATTTGGAGGTCATTTAACACCTTAAGTGACGTGTTTCATCAATGCACATATTATTTTATTTACCAGTTTGAGTCCTTTCTCGTGTGGTCTGATGTATAGGGGCCAACAAATTCTCAAACTTCATTTATTACAAATTGATTTAATTCATCCTATATTGCCAATATCCAAAATTCATCCAAAAGTGCTTGATCAATATTTGTGAGTTTTATCATTGAAATAATGGCTAAATGATTGACTTCTTTGTTCAGTCCACATCTAGTCCTAACACCCTCACTAGGTTCACCTATAATCAATTCCTTTGGGTGGTTTTTAGAAAATCTCAAATCTCTAGGTATCGGATTTTCTATCTCCAAATTTTCTTCCAAATTTATTTTCTCAATCTTTTGGGAGTTAATTTCTATCTCATCCTCTTCAATAATTGGTTCTTTCAAAATTTCAGATTCATCAAATACAACATGTGTGGTATCCTCAGTTACTAAAATTCTTTTATTGAATACTCTATAAGATTTTTCAACACTTGAGTATCCTATAAAAATTCCTTCATCTGATTTTGGATCAAATTTTTCTAAGATAGATTTTTCATTATTATATTTGAATAACTTATATCCAAAAATAAGCAAATATGACAAATTAGATGTTCTTCCCTTTAGTAACTCATAGGATATTTTATTTAAATTTTATCTAATATTCACCCTATTCAGAATATAACATGCTGTGCTAACCGCCTCAGATCAAAAATATTTAGGAAGTGAGTATTCTGCCAACATGGCTCGAGCAGCTTCTATTAATGTTCTATTTTTTCTTTCAACTACCCCATTCTGCTGAGGGGTTCTAGGTGCAGAAAAATTGTAATCAATTCTTTTTTCCTTATAAAAATTCTCAAATTTTTTATTTTCAAATTCTCCTCCATGATCACTCTGAATTGTTAAAATTTCACATCCTAGTTTTCTTTGAATCCAAGTCGAAAAATTTTTAAACTCCTCAAATGATTCATTCTTATGATATAGAAATCTAACCCATGTGAATCTAGAATAATCATCCAAAATTACAAATTCGTATACCTTACCTCATAGACTTATAGTTCTAACTGGTCCAAAAAGATCCATACATAATATCTCCAATGATTTACTAGTTTTAAGATCCTTATTGGACTTAAAAGAGGACTTCACCTATTTTTCTAATTGACATACATCGCAAAGATGATCCTTAGTAAAGTCTAGTTTTGGTATACCTCTCACTAAGTTCTTTTGTGTAATCCTCTTAAAATTTTTTCATGCTTGAGTGACAATGTCTCCTATGCCAAAGCCATGACTCATCAGAAAAAGTTTTTAAACAAAAACTATTAGGAGTTTTAATGCAATTCAAATCTAGCATATATACATTGTTTACCTGAATATCATTCAAAATATCATTTCCATTTAGGCTTAATATGCAGCTAGTAGGAAAAAATTTTATACAGTATCTTTTATCACATATCTAACTAATACTTAACAAATTATGTTTTAAGCCTCCTATACGTAGTTCATTTAAAAAAAAAAGGTTTTAAGATTTTCAATCATACTCGATCCTACCACCTTCTTTATAGTGTTATCTCAAAGTGTAACCCTACCTTAACTCCTGGCTTCCAGCGATATGAATTGAGCAGTATCTCCAGTCATATGCTTTGAGCAACCACTGTCCAGGTATCATATGCTGTCACGAGGCCTTGTGTGAGAGTGATCCTACAAAATCATCAAACATTAGACCTGGGAGTGCAAACAAGTTTGGCTTCACCTTTTTGCAAATTATAATTAGATGCATGTATGATATGTCTAGGTTTATGCATCTTAGGTCTCCATACCAAATGAGTTTTTTCTTCAATGTACAGGTGTGAGTTATATGTCAAATTAATTCATAATTATGACCTTTGATTCCTGGAAAGGAGTTTCTTAATCTTCTATAGTTTTTCTGTCTGTTTATAAATTGCATAAATTTAGGATACAAAATAAGATTCATGAAATCTTCAAGTTTTGGTTATATCCTATTATCCTCGAGAGCTTCTATCTTCAGTTTATAAAAAGAATTCATATCTTCTAAGATACAATTTGTATAGTATACTCGATACAATTTGCTCTCTGATTCATCCTTATTATTTTTAAAATCTTTTTGAAGTTCATCATAGGATAATTTTAAAATTTTATGGTTCTTATTCAAATCGTCAAACTCATCAAGTAATTTCCTGTGGTTGTTAATAATTAAAGCATGATCTTTCTTAATAATTTCATGTTCTCTTTGAAGGTCTTGTAATTCTAAATTTAGACTAGTATGCAATTTCTTTAATTTCCTATATGCAACATCTATGCATTTAGAGACTTCTAAAAGTTCATTGTAAGTCAAGTCACATATCTCTTCTTGATCTGACTGATCAAGATTATCGACCATCAAGAACAGATTGGTGACTTCTTCTTCCTTTCAGTCTCTGACGAGTCTGAAGCTGAGTCCACCCAAAAAGCTCTTTGGAATTTCTTCTTGCCCTTCTTCACTATAGGTTTCTCATTTACCTTCTCCTTGCTAGGAGTGGCTTTAAGATTTGGGTAGTCTGACTTAATATATCCAGGTTTCTTGTACTCATAGCAAATAATATCATTTTTTTTTGAAAGAGCAATAAAATGCATTAGAAACTAAAAAAGAGAAAACACAGAAAGCAACAGCATGCTAAAAGCAAGCTGCGGATTCCTCCATCAAAATTTTAACAAATGATGGAGGAACCATGTCCAAAAGTAAATCTTCCCACCAAAAATAAGAAAAAACCCCGTAGTTAGCACAAAGATCCTCTAACTTATTACAGCTCCTCTTAATGCAATTAAAAAAAATAAAGTTTAAATCAATCCTAAAGGAAAACTTATCATTACCTCTTTTTCCTTTATTGAGAGCTTTGTGAATGAACTTGATGACATTTTCATTGTCACTCTCTATAATGATTCCTTTGTAATCGTATTTCCATTTATTGATAACATCTTGAATGGATGTTATGGCACAAAGTTCCAGATAAGTAATATCCCAATGAATATGAGGATAGCCGAAAGCTGCAATCAACCGACCTTTGTGATCTCTGACTATTCCACCTATGCCTCCTTTTTAGGAAGAAAATAAAGCTGCATCAATGTTTATCTTGATCCAATTGGGTGGAGGAGAGTACCAACGATCTTCTAACAGCATAAGCTGATTAGTACTCAACCGGCCCATAGAGGTATAATTGATAGATTTAAAAGCTCCTACATAAGTAATGGCCTCCGCAGCTATGAAAATCGAGCTTCTTTCCTTCTTCCCATGGACTAATTCATTTCTCTCTTTCCAAGTGAGATGAATAGAATTACAGAAAATATTGGTAATGAATACATTTTGCTTTTCCAACCAATTAAAAGTATCTTCCTTGGATGAAAACCTTGGAATACCAATTCCCCAATTATTCAGATGATGAATAACATCAATAATTTTCAAACAATTACAAACTATAGGGTCAATATTCTCCTCTATGTTGCAACCTCTTGGACAGTTCACCATTCTTCCTATTCTTCTATAGGAAAGAAAAGCAAAGGTAGGCAAAGCGTTATTTAAGACCCTCCACCAGAAATTTTCAGCACGGCCATTTAGCATAGAATTTTTCAGCCATTTCCATCTATTGGAATCAGGGGAATATTGAACATTATAAGCTGCAGCAATAGAGGTAATGGTTTTACCAGATTCCATATGAGTAAGCTGTAACTGATCTTCTCCAAGCTCATTATTGATATGTATCATACAAATCAGCTTTATAAGTTCCTGACCAAAAAAAATTTCTAACTCTGTAGTATTCTAGCAACCCGCCTCTATAAAATTGTCTAGAGAACAAAATTCATTCCAATTCATCTGAGAATTAACAAACGTCGGCCATTTGTTAAGACTTTTATCAACAATCCATATGTCCTCCAGCACATTAACAGATTGGCCATTGGCAATTTCCCACCTCACAATTGGTTTCAGATGTTTGCTCCCATGTTTTATTATCTTCCAAGCCACCGAAACAGATTTATTTCTGTTTCCAGAACTCCAAACAGAACTGTATTTAGGAAATAGCGCTTTATGCAATAGAGAATCATCCTCTTTTAAGTACTTCCAAGCTAATTTAGCTCTAAGAGGACCAACTTTATTGGAACAAGAATGAAGTCCCCTACCACCGTTATCAACAGGTTCACAAAGTTTTTTCCAGCTCACATAGTGTAAGCCTTGCCCATTATTACTTTTGTTCCCAATGAAATTACGACATAATTTCTCAATCTCTTCAAGAATTGATTTTGAAATTAAAGAGACAGTTGAATGAAAAGAGGGAATGGAAAGAATTATCGTCTTAACCAATGTGATTTTGCCAGCCAGAGACAAAAATTTGGAACCCCAGCTATTCAGTTTCTTCATTACATTATAAATAATGAATTGATAATCTGATGTGGATAATTTTCTCAAAGCCAATCTAGTGCCAAGGTAACAGAATTCTTTCACCTCTTTATAGCCCATGATGTTTTTAATCTTCCTCTTCATCCTTTTGTTGATAGCTTTACCAAAAAGCAAAGCAGACTTAGATGTATTGAATTTTTGTCCAGTCCAGTTGCAATACTTCTTAATAAATCCCTTAATCAACTTCACTTTGGTGATTTTAGCTTCAACAAAAACAATTATTTCATAAGCATATAGTAGATGAGAGATTCTTGTACTATTGCTTCTTACCCGAACACCAATATTATCCCTCTCTAAGATAGCATTTGACAGCAGCTGTGAGCAAAGAATAAAGAGATACAGAGATAAGGGACACCCTTGTCTAAAGCCACTACTAGCTTCTATCCAAATTGAAGGACTCCCATTTATTAAAATAGCAAAATAAGGGTTCAATACACAACCCATAATCAATTTAGAGAAGAGTACTGGAAAACCAAAATATTCCAACACTCTGCAAAGAGTCGGCCACCCCATGGAATCATAGGCTTGTTCCATGTCTAACTTGATAGAAACCAAACCTTTACTAGCTTTAGAATATCTGAATTTATGAAATAATTCTTGGGCAATAAGGATGTGATCATGAAGCGCCCTTCCTTTGATAAAGGCCGCTTGCTCCAATGAAATCAGTTTTGGAATAATATTGTTGAGCCTATTGAGAAGAACTTTAGAGATTAATTTATAGACCATATTACAAAGACTAATAGGTCTGTAATGAGCTGCATAAATCGGATTCTTGATCTTGGGAATCAACACAATATGAGTTTTTTTCCAACTCTTATTCATCTCAACTGTAAGAAGGAATAACTGAATTGCATTCCATACATCAGATTTTATAATGTGCCATTAACTCTTCAAAAAAGAATAAGAAATACCATCTTCTCCAGCAGCAGAGAAACCTATAGATCCTTTAAGAGCTTCTTCCACTTCCTCAATAAAAAAGTCTTTACAAAGCTGAGATCTATCTTCCTCATCCAGACATTTTCTATTATCCGACCATCCATCAAGTATACGAATTCTTTTAGACCATTTATTTTTGAAATAATGGATCAGAACTTCTTCAATCTCATTTTGATTTTCAATCAAATTCCCCATATCATCCTTAATGCTGGAAATAAAATTGACATTCTTCCTAGCACTAGCAAAAGAGTGAAAGAATTTAGAATTTTGATCACCTTCGGTAATCCACTTCACTTTTGCCCGTTGTTTCCACTAAGTACTTAACCGAGCCAATGTAGAATTTAATTCATCAATTTTGAATTTTAGCAAACTAATTTCATCAGAAGATAGCATTTCATTCACAACTTCCTTCTCTTGAAGTTGTAGAATCTCCCCCTTGAGATTTTCCTTCAACTGTTCTAAATTTTTGTGCTTTGCCTTGCTCCAAAAAAATAATGTTTTCAGAGTTCTTCTCATTTTAGTATTAAGGATATCAGAAGCTGAACCAACATCATTTCTATTCCAAGCGTTATTTACCACAATATATGACGCCGGGTAAGAAGCCCAAATGTTCTCAAATTTAATAGGTTTGCTGGGTTTAGAAAACGAATTCAGAAGATTTAAAAGAATTGGACAGTGATCTGATGCAATTCTAGGAAGGTGCTTGACCACACATTGCTAGTTTGTATTAATAGAATAAGAGTTAACAATCATCCTATCTAGTCTTCCCATAATCCAGTCCGGCGCTTTCTTATTATTGCTCCAAGTAAACATAGGTCCCATATATTTATGTTCATCAAGATCGTTAGAAGTCATAAAGGACTTTATATCTTTAGGCCCCATAGAAAAAAGAAATCTTCTACCTCCTTTCTTCTCTTCTTTAGCAAGCAAACAATTAAAATCCCAACCAATGATTAAAGGAAAATCATTAGAAATGTGAGGTTCCAAACCTTTCCAAAGATCTCTTCTTTTGTAAACATCTTTATTGCCATAAGATGTAGCTATCCTCTATTTACCACTGAGAGGAATATCCAGATCACCAATAATGAATTGCGAAGAGGTATCAATCACATTGAATGAAGCCAACCTTCTCTTCCACATAACCAAAATTCCACCAGAAAGTCCAGTTGAAGGAACATAACAGAATTCCCAACCAATTCCTATCAAAGACTCCACTTCCTTATTATCAATAAAAGACAATTTAGTTTCCAAAAGCCATACAAAAACAACTTTATGGTCTTTCACAATCTCCTTAAGGTATAGAGAAGCATTTTTTTTTCTTAGCTCCTCTACAATTCCATATCACTAAGGAATTCATTTTTGGATAAGTGGGGAGAGACCACCCCCCCCCCCTCCCTTTCTCCTTCTCATCACCATCTGATCTTCTGTTTCTAGTCATCAACTTTATTGGACTGAGCCCTTTTAATTATTTCACACCCTTCTTCTTAGCTGTAGAAGAAATTTCTCCCAGTTTATCCTGAACTGAATTGGACAGAACTAACAAATTCTGTTTTTCTTCTAAAATATCATCCCTGATAAATTTTTTTTTTCTTATGAATCAAATCTTCAATTATTTCCCCTTCTTCTGAGAGATCTTTTAAGGCTTCAAATTTGTTGGCATCCTGTTTATTCTCATGAGACGAGATGACATTTAATCTGGATTTGGAAACATTACCACCACCATGATCTGTATCTGAAACTATCAAAGAAGGCTTCATAGCACATATCTCCTCAGCTGGTTTATCAGCATTATTTAAATTGAAATCAACCGGATCATTAGAAACTTCTGCACGAATTTCTTTAGAACTCTTACCTTCATTATTGGCAAATTGTATTTTGTTAACTGTTCCAGAAAAAAAAAATATTTCTTGTGTTCAACTGGAATCCAAGGCCCATATTCCTTTCCCTTGGAACCATTATCAGCAATATCTTTTGAAACTGTTTCTTTCAGATTGTTGTCTTCAACTAAACCTTCTTCATTTACGTGAGTTCCCATATCCTACTTTGAAGAAATACCTGGTAAAACTCTTTTAGAACAATCTTCTTTAAGGTGTCCAATCTTTCCACAAGTGAAGCAAAAAGTGGGCAACCTCTCATACTCTATGTTTTGATAAAATTTCCCCAAAATACCTTCAACCCAAACTCCCAAAGGTAATTTCTCATCATGTTTAATTCGCACACATACTCTAGCCAATTCCCATCTACTCCATTGGAACATATTTCCATCAATCAAGTAAGGAGTACCCACCTTTGAAGCAATTCTACAAACGTTGACTTCGTCCCAACATTGAAGAGGGAGGTTGGGCATTCGAATCCAAATAGGGGCTGTGAGACCTTTGAATGAGGATGGAGAAAAATCTGCTGACCATCTGTCCATTCCAACAATGTTCCCATTCACATAATAGGGACCTGAAGCTATAATTTCTTCCAAATTATCAGGATTTTCCAAAGCAGAAAGGACCCAACCCAATCCTAGTTGAGTCAAATGAAATTTCCCAAATATGCCCCATTGCCTTCTTAGTTCAAAGCTTATGACTTGGAAAGGAATGTTATCTCCAAAAATTTTAATCACTAAGGATTTTTTCAATTTGTTAGAGTTATCCAACTCTTTTTCAAAATTTAATTTAACCACACCATCTTCTTCCACAAAATCCTTGCCAAAATTCAAATAAAAAACTTTGATATTTGCTTTTCTCCTCCACACGTTACTGCTAGCATTCACAATAACATTCTTCATTGAATTCTCAGCAACCTCAGAATTCTTCTCACAATTACCCAAAACTCCAGAATCGCATTCTCGAATAGTAACCAGGTCATCAATTCGTTCAGAGCCTTTATGTTCCTTAGTAATTACAGCAGTTTCAACAAAATCCTGATTATCAGTAATCAGGGTATCCATGTTTGAGTTCTGATATACCTTAAACTTTAGAATTTTCTTCTCAGCCGCATTACCACATTTAGTGAAGTGCAATTAGCACATTGATTTGAAACAAACCTCATTCCGGAATTTCATGCCATCATCACAGAATTCATTAGATTTGGGAAGGTGGCCGACGATTGGGGACACCGGCCAAAGGTGGCCGATGATCCTCCGAAGCCATTGACGACGTTGTAGAAAACCCGTGAAGCAGGATTTCAAAAATCATCAAAGCCGAAATTAACGGAACTTCTCTCTCCTCCAAATAATATCATTTGAAACCTTGATATTTATATTAAATTTACCTCGATTCCATTGCTGGCGTCTCTTTTGCTTCCTCTTCAGAAAGCTTATAAATTATCTAGTCATTAATCCAATATCGTCCTCATCCTAGGTGCAGATTGATCACTCTCTGACTCCTCCACCTTTAGTGCAATATTCTTCTCCTTTTATGTCTTTTCTACATCAATCTTTCTTTAACTCACTCCTTGCTCATAAGCAATTAGTGATCCAAGAATATTGTCAATAGAGTAAATGTTTAAATCTTTATACTCTGTAATCACAGTTATTTTAGCAACATAAGAAGTAGGTAAACAATTAAGTATTTTATTAACCATTTTAGCATTCATTAGTTCCCTACCCAATGCATGTAAAGCGGTGACTATTAATGTGAATCTTGTGTACATATCAGAAATGAATTCATTTGGTTTCATACGAAACAGTTCATAGTCATGCAACAAGATATTAAGTCTAGATTGTTTAACTTCATTAGTCTCCTCATAAGTTATACAAAGTCTATCTCATATGTCCTTTCCACTCTTGCAAGTGGAAACCCGCATGTAATCTTCATATTTAAATGCACAAAAGAAACTATTGAAACATTTAGCATTAAATTGTGCTAAGTCACTCTCTTCTACTGTCTAGTCCGCAAAGGGTGGTTCAACTCTAACTCCGTCAACTAATGTAGTTGGTTTTATATACCCTTATTGTATTAAAATCCACATACGATAATCAAGTGACTCTAAAAAAGTAGGCATGCATATTTTCCAAAAAATTAAAAGAAATATTATCGAACAAGGGAGGTCTACTTATAGAGTAACCTTCAAGTGTGTTTCGATTTCAAAATGTAGTCATGGTCGTTAATCAAAAAGTAGTCTAAACATATGATTTTGAAACTAAGATCTGATACCACTTGTTGAAACTTGTTAATTATAAATTAGGTTGTTAAACCTAAGCTTATGTCTGAATGACTAACCAAGAGGGGGGGGGGAATTGGTATTTAAAAATTTCCCTCTTATACTTTTAAATCTATAAAAATTATTATAGTGAAATTTTTTGAAAAATATTTTTCAGCAACAGATCAATAGAAAACAATAAAGTAATAAGGAGCATAAAATAAAAAGACCGAAGATTTATGGTAGTTCTGTCAAACACGACCTACATATGTTAGGAAAGTTGCTATTTGCATGTTTTACGTTCTTGCAACTTGTATAGTTTTGATGATTCCAAATATTATTGTTTTATGTGTTGTTAACTCCTAACATTTTTTGGAATATTTATTTTCGCTCTATTGTGTACTAACATTTCAGGAAAATCAACTCCAAGATATGAAGACTTGTAATTAAATTCAACAAATATTCATAAGAAGAGCAATGGATTTTTGTGAACAGATTGTAATGAGAGGGAGTGATTGTAATTGAGTGAAAAATCACAAAATACACACTTGGGAAACAATTTTTGTGAATTGATCGTACGGGACGAACATAGTTCGTACGGGACGATCATGCCATTTACCCCTAAGAAGAGCAATGGATCGAATAGGCGGGGATAAAATTTTTTTAAATCCTAATCATCCAGAACAAATTTAATATTCATCCCGGTGTGAACGTCTCTGTATTCTCACCGTGCTCTGTTCATCCAGACGAAAAATAATTTTTGTCCCAGGACGAACGGCTCTGTATTGAAGCTTGCTCTGTTCGTCCAGACGAAAAATAATGTTCGTCCCAGGACGAACTGCTCTGTATTGAAGCTTGCTCTGTTCGTCCAGATGAAATAAAACTTCATCTCAGAACAAAAGTCTCTGTATGAAATCGTCCCAGGATGAAATATGTTCGTTCCAAGACGAACTGAACTGACTTATGTCAGTTGGTTACGTCCTGAAGAATTTTGGGAAAATGACTATGAAATAACCGTTTCGTACCAAACAAAGTTCGTTCGTACGGGACGATTAGTATGTACGAACATAATTCGTACCAATATACATAAGGTTCATTTCCGACAATTTAAGTAAAATCGTTCAGGACGATCCACGATCGTACGGGACGATCCACTGCATACAGAATTAAAAACTTGCAGTTTTTGGGCAGTTTTTCTTGTCTTTTATATAAATAGTTCAAATTTGACTGCCACCCAATCTTTTTGCTCAATGAACTTCTTGCCAATTGGAAGAAGAGTAAGGGGGAGAGTGAGAGAGAGCATTCAAAGATGGATTTCTACCACTCGAGCGTGAAGGCTTCACTTAGTGTTCAAAGGTAAGATTTCCAACTTGTGATTTGAGATTACTTCACTCTTTTTCTTTCCTCCTTCTAGATTTCTAGTGAAGAGATTTGTCAAGGAGATCCAGTTCTCTGCCGACACTTGGAGAGTGTGAACAGCTGAAGGGTTCTCTGCCCACACTTGGAGAGTATGAACAGCCGAAGGGTTCTCTGCCCACACTAGGAGAGTGTGAAAGGACGAAGGGTTCTCTGCCCACACTAGGAGAGTGTGAAAGGATGGACGGTTCTCTGCCAACACTGGGGATTTTTTAAAAGGACGACGGTTCTCTGCCGCACCGGGTAGTGGTGAAAAGAGTGTTTGTAAAGGCTTCTCCGCCTTGCTGTGGGTGCAAAAGGAAAGACACTATTGGTATTAGTGCAATACTCAGAAGGTGCCTCTGGGGAGTGGATGTAGGTTTGGTTTTGACCAAACCACTATAAATCTTGTGTCGTTTACTTTACTGTTTTTTATTTTTCACATTTTTCTTTTATTTTAAAAATTTGTGGTTGAAAAACTTTTCTATAAAAATTTCATTAAAAGTTTAATTTCGGTTCAACAAAAATTTAAAAGAGGGTTAAGTTCTAAAAATACCAATTAACCCCCCCTCTTGGTAGCCTTGGGACATTAACTTAGGTCTAACAACCTATTCATTATACTCAACAAGTGGTATCAGAGCTTCGTTTCAAAATCATAAGTTTGAACTACTTTTTGATTAACGTAGATGGCTACATTTGGAAACTGAAATACACCTGAGGGTTACTCTATTACTAGACTTCCACTGTTTGACAATATACCTTTTGATTTTTGGAAAACACGCATATCTACTTTCTTACAATCACTTGATTATCGTATGTGGATCCTAGTCTAGGAAGGTTATACAAAACCAACTAGATTAGTTGATGGAGTTAGGGTATAAACACCTTTTGCAGATTGGACTATAGAAGAACGTGACTTAGCTCAACTAAATGCCAAATATTTAAATAGCTTCTTTTGTGCTTTAAAATCTAAAGACTACATGCGGGTTTCCACTTGCAAAAGTGGAAAGGACATATGGGATAGACTTTGTATAACTTATGAGGGGACAAATGAGGTTAAGCAATCAAGACTTAATATCTTGTTACATGATTATGAGTTGTTTCGCATGAAACCAAATGAATCTATTTCTGGCATGTACACAAGATTCACACAAATTGTCACTTCTTTGCATGCACTTGGTAGGGAATTAACTAATGCTGAAATGGTTAATAAGATTCTTTGTTGTTTACCTACTGCTTATGATGCTAAAATTACTGCAATTACAGAGTCTAAAGATCTAAACATTTATTCTATTGACAATCTTCTTGGTTCACTCATTGCTTACGAGCAAGGTGTTAGTCAAAGAAAGATTGATGCAGGTGAACCACGAAAGGAGAAGAATATAGCACTAAAAGTGGAAGAGTCTGAGAGTGAACACTCAAAACCTGAGGATGAAGACGATATTGCATTAATGACTAAACAATTCAGAAGCTTTCTGAAGAGGAAGTAGAAGAGATGCCAGCAATGGAATAGAGGTAAGTTTAACAGAAATGGCAAGGTTTCTAATGAAGTGATTTGTTATGAATGTAGGAAACCAGGTCATATCAAGACTGAATGCCCAAAACTCAAAGCCACTCCTAGCAAGGAGAAGGTAGAGGAGAAACTAATTGTAAAGAAGGGCAAGAGAAAGTTTCAAAGAGCTTTTTGGGTGGACTCAGCTTCAGATTCATCTGAGACTGAAAAAGAAGAAGAAGTCACCAATCTTTGCTTGATGGCAGATAATGTTGATAAACCAGATCAAGAAGAGGTATGTGATTTAACTTATGATGAATTATTTGAGTTTCTTAACACATGCATGATGCATATAGAAAAATGAAAAAGATGCATGCTAGTGTAAGTTTAGAATTGGAAGAGCTTAAGAAGGAACATGAAATTCTTAGGAAAGATCATGCTTTAATAGATGACAACCACATGAAATTACTTGATGAATATGATGATCTGAATAAAAATCATGAGATTTTAAAATCATCCTATGTTGATCTTGAAAAAGAATTTAAGATATTTAAGGATGAATCTGAGAGCAAAACATATCGAATCAATTATACAAATCAAATCTTTGAAGATATGAATTCATTTTATAAGTTGAAAATAAGAGCTCTTGAGGATAATAGGATACCTCCCAAACTTGAAGATTTTACAAATCCTAAATTTTATCCTAAAAAATATGGAAACCCTTAGAAGACAAAAAAATGGTAGAAGACTTAGGAATACCTTCCCTAATGTCAAATGTAATAATTGTGGATTATTTGGACATATAGCACACATCTGTACTTTGAAGATGAAATCTGATTTGGTGTGGAGACCTAAGATGCATAAACCTAGACATATCATACATGCATCTGATTATAAATTGCTAAAAGGTGAACCCAAACTTGTTTGGGTTCCGAGGTCTAACATTTGATATTTTTGCAGGATTGCTCTCACACAAGACCTGTGGGAGAATATGGTACCTGGACAGCGGATGTTTAAATCATATGATTGGAGATACTACTCAATTCATAATGCTGGAAGCTAGGAGTGGAGGCAATGTTACACTTGGAGATAATACCATAAAGAAAGTGGTTGGATCAGGTATGATTGGAAATTTGAAAAAAAAATTTATAGATAACGAGTTATTGGTTGAAGGCTTAAAACATAATTTGTTAAGTATAAGTCAGCTATGTGATAAGGGCTATAGTGTAAAGTTTTTACCTACTAGCTGCATATTAAGCCTAAATGGGAAAGATGTTTTAAATGGAAAAAGGGTAAACAATGTTTATATGCTAGATTTAAATTGTATTCAATCTCCTATGCTTTTTATTTGAAAACTATTTCTGATGAATCATGGTTTTGGCATAGGAGACTTTGTCATTCTAGTATGAAAAATCTTAGGAGAATTACCCAAAAGAACTTATGAGAGGTATTCCAAAACTGGACTTTACTAAGGATCACCTTTGTGATGCATGTCAATTATGGAAACAAGTGAAGTCCTCTTTTCAGTCCAATAAGGATCTTAGGACTAGTAAACCATTGGAAATTTTACACATGGATCTTTTTGGACCAGTAAAAACTGTAAGTCTAGGAGGGAAGGTATACGGATTTGTTATAGTGGATGATTATTCAAGATTCACTTGGGTTAGATTTCTATTTCATAAGAGTGAATCATTTGAGAAATTTAAAAATTTTTTGACTTGGATTCAAAAAAAATTAGGGTGTGAAATAATTTCTATACAAAGTGATCATGGAGTAGAATTTGAAAATGAAAGATTTAAAAATTTTTGTAAACAGAAAGGAATTGATCATAATTTTTCTGCACCTAGAATGCCTTAACAAAATGTGGTAGTCGAAAGGAAAAACAGAACATTAATAGAAGCCGCCTGAGCAATATTTGCAGAATACTCACTTCCTAGATATTTTTGGGCTGAGGCGGTTAGCACTGCATGTTATGTTCTGAATAGGGTTAATGTGAGATCGAATTTAAATAAAACACCCTCTGAGTTGCTGAAAGGTAGAACACCTAATTTGTCTCATTTGCATATTTTCGGTTGCAAGGTGTTCATTCATAATAATAGAAAATTCGCCTTAGAAAAATTTGATCCGAAATTAGATGAAGGAATTTTTGTTTGATATTCAAGTGTTGGAAAATTTTATAGGGTATTCAACAAAAGAACTTTGGTCATTGAAGAAACCACACATGTTGTATTTGATGAATCTAGAAATTTGGAAGAGCCAAAAGCTGTTGAAGATGAGATTGAGGAAAACTCCCAAAAAATTGATAGAATAAATTTGGAAGAAAATGTGAAAGAAAATTTGAAATTAGAAAACCCTTTGCCTAGAGATTTGAGATTTTCTAAAAACCACCCAAGTGAATTGATTATAGGTGAACCTAGTGAGGGTGTTAGAACTAGACATGGATTAAACAAGAAAGTCAATCATTCAGTCTTTATTTCAACTATAGAACCCACTAATATTGATCAAGCACTATCTGATGAATTTTGGATTTTGGCCATGCAAGAAGAATTGAATCAATTTGTAAGAAATAAAGTTTGGGAATTAACTTCAAGGCCAAAAGATCAAAGTGTTGTTAGAACCAAGTGGGAGTTCAAAAATAAAATGAATGACTCAGGAGTAGTTATTAGAAATAAGGCTAGATTAGTTACTAAGGGGTATAATCAAATTGAAGGAATTGATTTTGAGGAGACTTTTACCCCTGTAGCTAGACTTGAAGCAATTAGGGTTTTACTAGCCTTTGCCTGTTTTAAAGGATTTAAATTATTTCAATTTGATATGAAAAGCACCTTTTTAAATGGGGTAATTGAAGAAGATGTTTTTGTCGAACAACCTCCAGGTTTTGAAAATTCTAAATACCCAAATCATATTTTCAAGTTAAAAAAGGCATTATATGGATTGAAACAGGCACCTAAGGCTTGGTATGAGAGGTTGAGCACCTTCCTAGTTGAAAGATCTTTTGAGAAAGAAAGTGTGGATATAACTCTCTTTTTAAAGAAATCTGGAAAGGATATACTCATTGTTCAAATTTATGTGGATGATATCATTTTTGGATCTTCAAATAAAAATCTTTGTGATGATTTTTCTAAAATAATGAGTAGTGAATTTGAAATGAGTCTAATGGGAGATTTAAATTACTTTCTAGGTTTTAGCATTAAGCAACTTGAGGAAGGTACATTTCTTAGTCAAACTAAATATGTTAACGACATCCTCAAAAAATTTGAAATGGACAATGCTAAACCTATTAGTACACCAATGAGTTCCTCAGTTCAGTTGGATAAGGACCTTAAGGGAAAATCTGTTGATCAAAAGAAATATAGAAGGATTATTGGATCTTTACTTTACTTGACTGCTAGCCAACCAGATATTATGTTCAGTGTTTGCTTATGAGCTAGATTTCAGTCAGATCCAAAAGAATCACATTTGACAGCAGTGAAAAAGATTTTAAGATATTTACTAGGAACTTAGAACTTAGGAATTTGGTATCCTAAGTTTAGCTCTTCATTTGAAATTATTGGTTATTCAGATTCTGACTTTGCAGGCTATATGGTGGATAGGAAAAGCACTTCTGGAACATGTCAATTTATTAGAAATTCATTAGTTTCATGGCCTAGTAGAAAACAAAATTTAGTGGCCCTATCTACTGCAGAAGCAAAATATATTACATTAGGAAGTTATGTGGCACAAGTACTTTGGTTAAAACAACAGTTGATTGATTTAGGATTAACTATAGGCACTATTCTAATTTATTGCGATAATACTAGTGCTATTTGCATTTCCAAAAAACCTATTCAACATTCAAGAACCAAACACATTGACATAAGGCATCATTTCATAAGGGATCATGTATCAAAGGGAAAAATTGAACTTACCCATGTTTCAACTGAAAATCAACTTGCAGACATTTTTATAAAATCTTTAGCCTTTGATACTTTCAGTGCATTAAGAACAAGGCTTGGTGTAATTGATTTAAAAGCTTAAATAAAAATATTTTTGCAACATTGATGTTTTGTTTTCGTAGTTTATGTTTTATGATTTTGTTTTTGTGATTTTTTGTTTGTTTTTGAGTGATTTTTATTTAGAGTTTGTACATTTGTCGTTGTTTATTGTGTTTTGTATGTTTAATTTGATTTTCTTTGATAAAATACAAAAATTAAAAAATTTGTGTTAATCGTTCGGGACGAAAATTTTTCGTACGGGACGATGTGTGTAAAATGTCAATCTGCGTGATTTCAAATCGTCTTAAGAGCAATTTTAATGTAGTTCGTCTATACGATCTTCAAGATCATCCGGGATGAAATATTTTTCTCAAACGTCGGGACGATTGAATACAGCAGTTGAACGGATAAGACAATTTTTATTATGAACTTCGTCCGTACGAACCTTTGGTTCGTCCAGACAAACAGATGTCGGTTCATAGCGGGGGACGGTTTTCAACTGCCATTAAAACGAATTAAATCCTGATCGTCTGTACGAACACGTGTTCGTCTGTACGATCATCTTGGTCAAAAGTTTGTATGAAAGGATGCTTCGTGAATTGTGTGATTACAAAAAGCCGTTAATTTTTAACTCACTCGTTCGTCCATATGAAATATTTTCGTACGAGGACGAATCGAATTCGTACGGGACGAACCAAAATTTTGTCTGGTACGAATAGTCATTTTTCTTTAAATTGACAGCAATTTTTACTGAACAGTCACTCTCACACATCTCTTTCAAAGCTTTCATCTTTTCAAATCCTTCAATGGCAAGTTCTAGCAATCGCCAAAAGACTTTGGCTAAGGGTCCTCCTAGGAATACATCCAAAAACTTCCTGTTTAGAGCCAATGAAGAATCTTTTCCTAGGTTTGTCTCTGCAAAAATCACTTCATCTAGAGTTCTCCTACAGGATCAATTAACCTTCAAGGTAATGCACTTGTTTGCCCATACTCAATTTGGTTTGAACCTCATTTTAGTTCACCTCTACAATAAAGAAACCTTCCACTATTTTCTGGCAAACATGTCATTCAACTCCGACCACTCTGTTATCAGTTCTTTTGTTTTCAAAAAGAAAATTTAAATCACCAAGGCTGACCTTGGTATTTTCTTAAATTTAAGGACTGAAGGCATAAGGGCACACACCTTTACCACCACTAGTTTTGATTGGACTGAAGTTAACCGTGTTCTTAGAGGAATAAGAGTTAAGGATCATTTGCCTAAAGTATCCACTTTAGTTCTTAATGCCCGAATCATCCAGCATGTACTAAGATCTTGTATTATACCTAAAGCTGGTGATAGAGTCAACATCACTTCTCTCTACAGTTACCTACTTGATAATGACCAGACAACCTATAGATGAGGCCCAACTCCTAATTGACTACATTTATGGTCTCTCTGAAATTAGTCATGTAAATCATAAAAGGAAGAAGAACATAGCCTTAGGCCATCTGATTGCATATATTCTAGAAAAGAAGTATGATTTAACTCATCCAGATCAAGACTTTGAAGAACCACTCTACTACAATGACGGTTCTTTTAGGGCTATCTTCAATAAAGACGAGCCAAGCAAACCTCATGTAGTATTGAGTGAAATAGAAGAAAAGGGTGAACCTTCACATGCTGCTGAACCAAATTATTAGGATTTGGTTCAAAGATTTAACAATTTAGAGGCTCATTTTGATCAAAGATTTGATCAAATTGAAACTCATCTACAGCAGCAAGACATTCAGTACAATCAAGATATGGGATTCATGCGTGAACAGATTAATTCCATTAATTCTAATATGTTTGTGATGAGTAGTTATTTCAACTTTTTTAGTGCAACACCACCTCCCCCTCCTCCAGATCAAGAACCTTTAGAATGATTGTAATGTTTGTTTGTGTCTCTTTATTGTTCATGTGTTTGTGATGTGTTTTAGATTATTGTATTTTCCTTGTTTTAATGTTGTTGATATTGATATCATGTACTTCAAATTGTAACAGTTTTATTTGATACCAATATATGTTCCAATATTTTATTGTCTAATGTTTTGGAAATGTGTGTTAGACTTTATGACTTTCATTTCTTTTAATCTTAATAGTGCCTTATTTAAATTGTAAATTAAAATTAATTTCATTAGAAAATATATTTATTCTATAATTAAGAAATGCTTATAACTTGATATTATTAGAATTTTCAATTCCATATCTCTTATTTAGACTACTCTAGCACTAATATTATTATTGCATTTTAGATGTTTTCTTATTTTGTATTTCTCTTTTCAAATAGTATTTATGCAGTTAGATAAATTTGGAATATTAGATTATCGACTTTGGAAAGAATTCAATTACTCTTGAAAATTGTACAAATGTATAAAAATCAAAAGAGTTGTGCAAAAAATTTGCAATGACAAAAAGTGGCATAAAATAAGCCCACAGTAAACAAATGCACAAAAATGTGCCAAACAAAAAAACTGAACAAGATGCGCAAAGCGCCACATGTGGAAGTTCTTTCTTTCCAAACTTTTTCAATCTCTTAATTCAAATTGATCTTATGTTCATTTATACTTGACATTGAAATGTGAAATATAAAATTTTTTATTCATCCCTCGTGCAATGATTTTCTTTATCTTAATGTCTAAATTGACACATGCCTTTGATAAATTCTTTTTATTCTCTATGTTATAACACTTCTTCAATTATATGAATCTCTATGATTTCTCTAATATCTTAATTTTATTTGCATATCTTATTTCAATCACTTTCAAGATTAAATTATAAACTGAATTTCATACTTCTACTTATATTTCTATCATTATTTTTGTTCTTCACTTTTTGATGTTATCAAAAAGGGGGAGAAATTATTTGTTGTGTCTTGTGTATTCGTGTCTTGTGTATTTTTATGTTTTTTATTTATTTTATCTTATGTTTTATGTGTGTTTGATTGTTTTTGTTTTGTTTTATGTTGTATAAAAATTTTGAAAAACAAAAAAAAAAAATTTAAATTCAATTGCCTCCTTATTTTCATGAGTTCATCATTTCAGGCGGAGTTTAGGAGATTCTTAGAATTTCAAATAATACAAATAATAATTGTTTTGCCATCATCAAAAAGGGAGAGATTGTTAAGAAAGTTGTTATTTGCATGTTTTATATTCTTGCAACTTGTATAGTTTTGAGGATTCCAAATATTATTGTTTTATGTGTTGTTAACTCCTAACATTTTTTGGAATATTTATTTTTGCTCTAGTGTGTACTAACATTTCAGGAAAATCAACTCCAAGATATGAAGACTTGTAATCAAATTCAATAAATATTTATAAGAAGAGCAATGGATTTTTGTGAACTGATTGTAATGAGAGGGAGTGATTGTAATTGAGTGAAAAATCACAAAATACATACTTGGGGAATAATTTTTGTGAACTGATCGTACGGGACGAACATAGTTCGTACGGGACGATCATGCCATTTACCCCTAAGAAGAGCAATGGATCGAACAGGCGGGGAGAAAATTTTTCTAAGTCTTAATCGTCCAGGACAAATTTAATATTCGTCCCGGGAGATCATCTCTATATTCTCACCGTGCTCTATTCGTCCAGACGAAAAATAATGTTCGTCCCAGGACGAACGGCTCTGTATTTAAGCTTGCAATGTTCGTCCAGACGAAAAATAATGTTCATCCCAGGACGAACTGCTCTGTATTTAAGCTTTCTCTGTTCATCCAAACGAAATAAAACTTTGTCTCAGAATGAAAGTCTCTGTATGAAATCGTCCCAGGACGAAATCTGTTCGTCCTAAGACAAACTGAACCGACTTACGTCAGTTGGTTACATCTTGAAGAATTTTGGGAAATCGACCTATGAAATAACCATTTCATACCGGACGAACTTCGTTCGTACGAGATGATTAGCATGTACGAACATAATTCGTACCAATATACATAAAGTTCGTTTAAAAAAATTTAAGTAAAATCATCCAAGACGATCCACGATCGTACGGGACGATCCACTGCGTACAGAATTAAAAACTTGCAATTTTTGGGCAGTTTTTCTTGTCTTTTGTATAAATAGTTCAAATTTGACTACCACCCAATCTTTTTGCTCATTGAACTTTGTGCCAATTAGAAGAAGAGTAAAGGAGAGAGTGAGTGAGAGCATTCAAAGAAGGATTTCTATCACTGGAGCGTGAAGGCTTCACTTGGTGTTCAAAGGTATGATTTTCAACTTGTGATTTGAGATTACTTCACTCTTTTTCTTTCCTCCTTCTAGATTTCTAGTGAAGAGATTTGTCAAGGAGATCCGGTTCTCTGCCGACACTTGGAGAGTGTGAACAGCCAAAGGGTTCTCTGACCACACATGGAGAGTGTGAACAGCCGAAGGGTTCTCTGCCCACACTAGGAGAGTGTGAAAGGACGAAGGGTTCTCTGCCCACACTAGGAGAGTGTGAAAGGACGGACAGTTCTCTGCCAACACTGGGGATTATGTAAAAGGACGACAGTTCTCTACCGCACCGCGTAGTGGTGAAAAGAGTGTTTGTAAAGGCTACTCCGCCTTGCTGTGGGTGCAAAAGGAGAGATACTATTGGTATTAGTGCAATACTCAGAGGGTGCCTCTGGGGAGTGGATGTAGGTCTGGTTTAGACCGAACCACTATAAATCTTGTGTCGTTTACTTTACTGTTTTTTATTTTTTGGCATTTTTCTTTTGTTTTAAAAATTTATGGTTGAAAAACTTTTCTATAAAAATTTCATTAAAAGTTTAATTTCGATTCAACAAAAATTTAAAAGAGGGTTATGTTTTAAAAATACCAATTCACCCCCCCTCTTGGTAGCCTTGGGACATTAACTTAGGTCTAACAACCAATTCACTAGACTCAACAACATCCACTCCCTGAAGTCTCCCACTTCAGGTATTGAACTATTACCACTTAGTGTCAATCCTTTTGCCCCCACAAAAA
The DNA here is from genome assembly GCA_022539455.1 of Dendrobium nobile. Lineage (NCBI taxonomy): Eukaryota > Viridiplantae > Streptophyta > Magnoliopsida > Asparagales > Orchidaceae > Dendrobium > Dendrobium nobile. The sequence continues at coordinate 15,311,821 of CM039721.1, read as the reverse complement.
GGTGGAGAAGCCTTCACAAAATCTCTCTTTGACCACTATCCAGTGCGGCAGAGAACCATCATCTTTTTACACACTCCAAGTGTAGGCAGAGTAACCCTTGCTATTTGCACTCTCAAAGTATAGGCATAGAACCTTCCAGCTGTTCACACTCTCCAAGTGTAGGCAGAGAACCCTTCATTCTTTCACACTTCTCCAAGTGTGGGCCGAGAACCTCCCGTAGTTCACACTCTCTAAGTGTAGGCAGAAAACCCTTTGTCCTTTCACATTTCTCCAAGTGTAAGCAAATAACCTCTCGCTGTTCACACTCTTTGAGTGTCGATAAAGAATCAGATCTCCTTAAAGATCTTGTCACGATAAATCTAGAAGGACAAGAAAAAAGGTGAAGTAACCATAATTCACAAATGGAGATTCTTACCTTTGAATACCAAGTGAACCCTTCAAGCTCCAATAGTAAGAACTCTCATTCAAACACTGTCTTTCACTCTTACCTTTAATCTCCCTTCTTTTTTCATGAAGAACAATGGACAAAAATATCTCAAGACAGTCTAAAGTGGACCTTTTATATGAAAGATTCGAAAAATCATCCAAAGACTACAAAATTTCAATTCTGTGCATACTCGATCATCCTGTACGATCGAATTTCGTACGTATGAATAGTTTAAAAACTATTGCATATGAACTCAATGTGTATTAGTAAGAAATTCCGTCATACCCAATCATCATCCCGTACGAACATAGTTCGTCTCATACGAACAGTTATTTCAAAGGTTCATTGGGACGAAAAAATAGGGTGAATCACAAGTTTAAAGAACATAGAACATCATCCACGGACGAAGGTGTAAATTCATCTGGATGAATAGAATAAATTGATAATCTAGAGGACATCATCTAGGGATGAATGGGACTATTTGTCTGGACAAGCAAATCAAACTGAAAATCGAGAGGGCATCATCCAGGGACGAATGGGACTATTCATCTGGACGAACAGTTCAAATTGAAAATCCAGATGACATCATCTAGGGAATGAATGGGCCTATTCGTCTGGACAAACAACACTTAGAAAATTTTTTGCTCACACTCTATTCGTTCCCTTTGCTTCTGGCGGTGTATAACTGATCTGATCGTCACGTACGAATATAGTTCGTTCTGTATGATTAGTATTAAAAATTGTTAATTTTAAAGTTCTCCTGCGGTGTGTGTGTGCTGAGTTACTTAATTACAATCACCATCTCCTTGACTCAAGTAAAACAAATACATACTCCAAATTACAAAAAAAATAACAAACAGATCTTTGATTCAAAGTCTTCAATAATCTGGAGTATGATTTTCCTGAAATATTAGTACACACAAGAGCTAAAAAAAATAATTCTTCCAAAATGTGTTAGTAGAAGGTAATACTCAAAACAATAATATTTGGAATCATCAAAACATATAAGTTGCAAGAATGTGAAGAAAGCAAAGCTAAGTAGAAACTCTCTCAACACATTGGATAGAGGATGAGTTCTTCGATCAAAATTGAATACAACAAAATGTAAAACTACTATGAATCCAATAAGCAATACAGAAAATTTGGTGATGAAAGAAAAGAAAGTGGGGAAGAAAAAGATAAAAAAAAATTGTTAGGACAAGTTATCTAGAGTAAAGAAACACGTTAGATACATGTTGAATCAAATGAATTATGAGCAGAGTTTGATTGATGCTTACTCTAGTGAACGCTGGAAGGGTCAAAGGTTTGTATCATATATTTTTCTATTTATAACTTTCAGTGGTTATGCCTTTTTTTTTCTTTAATCTATGATTTATATTTATTCATTTTATTATTCTATTATGTTTAATATTTGTTGTGCTATTTGTGGGCTCCGAAAATTCAGCCCCTGCCTCTGCTAGCTGTTATTGGCTTTGGCAAGGGGAATTTTAACGGATTAAGTTCCAAGGTAAATTTTGGAAGGCAGATGAGTTTATAGATAAGACACTACCCAAAAATTTCACCCTCATTTTGTGAGGACTTTATGATCTGAGTTTTGGTTTTCTATAGACGCAAGCCCCTATAATTAATTACCCCTCCCATTAGTGAGAGAGAACTTTCGATTAAGGCTAGTCTTCAATCAGATACGTAGAAATACGTGTTATCTGGCATATAGTAGCAGCATAGATATAGGTATTTGAATAGTTTGGAGATTTAGAAAATTCATATTTAAAATAAAAATTTCACCATCTTTCACTTAAAGCAGATGGTGGGGGAATGAATGATGGACCTGATCCAGATCCCATGGTTCCATCATCTCGAGCCATCATGATTACTGTTCTACTTAGTCAAAGGAGGTAGTCAACCAAACCTTATAGAAATATCATTGTCGACAGCCATGGGTTGCTTCGTCTAAGGGTATCTTGTAGACTTGGGATGGGTATTTATCTTAAGGGACAAATTTGAATCCACCTTAGCTGACAGAGGGCTTTATGCCCCATCGATCATATCCTATTGATTAATATCTCTAAAATTTGATGCCAATAAGGAACATATTGGCTCTGGACATAACTGGTTCTTTGTGGTGCCATTTGGCAGTAAAACCACTCAGTTTATAGGGTCCCGAGTTATAACCATTTATACTGCGGTGCCATTTGGCGGCAAAACCATCGGTTAGAGGACACATACCACATTTTTATTGGTAAGAGACTGTTTGAGAATGGATCCTAGTGATATTTTTGACTAGGCATTAGCTCTATGTGAGCTAAAATAGTTTTTAATTTGTTCACCTCAGCAAACTGTTACGGAGGGTGGATGGATTTTGCTTTAAGTATATGATGATTATGTTTCAATTTTAAATATTTTTGGAATTTTGGATTTTATGGTATTTAGGATGGCATTTTGAAATATTAGAATTAACCTGTACAGTTGAGATTTTCTGTCAACGCGGCCATCATCGGGGTATTTGGGGTCATTTTCATTTGAAAATATTTGCATTTTATGGATGAACCTTGTCAACTCTATCGAGCTATCTACATAGGATCGGGTTTTATAGGCTTTATACCTTTATTAGTGAATTCTCTTAATTATAGGCTTTGAAGGCCTAATATGAATATATTAAAACAAATATACCGATCCTCACTATCGCATATTTATTTGATGATTTAAACCATGTAGACTCCCATTGATCCATATAGAAGGATTGGGTTTGAACTTGAATTCACTTATCAACCTCCGCAGCAATCCTAGACATCACGTATGTACCAATAACATGTTGGTCGAGGCCCATATAGGTATTGGGGGCATTTTATAATTATTTGTCGAACCTTGTCAACTCCTATTTACTTGTATAGGAGGATTAAATTCAATTTTGTTGACCCGTGCGATATACCTAGACCTCACGTGTATACCAATAACATGCTCGCCGAGGCCCATACGGGTTTATGATTGCACTTACCCCTTTTATGTACCTATGTGTATACAAACTGCAGTGCATGTGTGGGGGTATTTTTAGAATATTTATAAATGCCTTTTGTCTACTTGCATGAATGTTGTGGATTCGGTGGCGATGCGTAGCAGCTTCTGAATTGAATTATTCGTTGCTTTATATAAGTAGACTGTCATGCACTATTTATTGCTTTTTACAATTAGATTATAGTGAACTAATGAATCTCCTGCTTCTGAATACAGGTGAATCGTAGCATTGTCACCTGATTGCAATTAGATATTTCATTATTTTGATGCAAACTCCCTTTTCTCTTTATGGTTTTGTGAATGAATTTCTTTTGTTATAGACCTTGAAGGCCTAATATGAATATATAAAATAAATACTCCGATCGACTTTGTGACCGCATATTTATCTGATGGTTTAAATCCTATCTACTCCTATTTACCTGCTTAAGAGGATTGGGTTTCATAGGCTTTATGTCTTTGTTAGTGAATTTTCATTATTATAGGCCTTGAAGCCCTAATATGAATATATAAAATAAATATTTCGTTCGTCCTCATGGTCAAATATTTTTTTAAGGGTTCGAGCCTTGTCATCTCTCACTTGCCTGCATAGGAGGATCGAGCTCGAACTTGAATCCACTTATTGACCTACACAACATCTCTAGACGTCACATGTGTTTTTACAACATGCTCGCTGGAGCCCATACTGGTGTTTGAGAATTTCAATGATTGGACATACCCCTTGTGTACCTATGTGTATAAAACTACAGTGCATGTGTAGGGGTACTTTGAAATGTTTCAATTGTGCAGGAAATGGCCATTTAAATACACAACATTTCATTTGAGAGCTTATACACACCTTCTATCTGCTAGTATGAGTGTTGCATATTTGATGCCGTTATATCTGGATGTCATAAGGCACCACATCGTACTAATGTTGACTCCCCATTTCTCATTCATCGGCAAAGTGGTTCTTAAAATTCGAGGCCACCACCTTGAAAGGGACTCTTTTCAAGTTCTTTAGTGAATAAACTTGTTAATTCCGGTGTTTGTGGACACCATAACTATTTTTTTCTTAAGTATAAGACTAAGAAGAAACTTTAGAATGCCAAGAAGATAAGCTCAATTCTGCTTAAACATCTCTTCCATTCTGCCAGAGGGTATCCTTTTACGTATATCAAGATGTCTTCATACTCGACATACTATACAACATTTTAATCGTTACTGTTATAAATGATACTTGTACTTGCGTCCATAGTGGTTCGCTATGCTTATGATATACCCACTATTGTTATCCACAAGTAAATCATATTGATTTAAAGGGGACCACTATATTCACTATGACTTCCTAAAGGTGTTTGTGGAGAAGCCATTTGCACCAGTATCATATCCACCTTTCACCAATCTTAAGTGGTTTCAATGACTGTACGTGTTTGTAGGGACAGGTCTTCCGCTATCAAATGCCAAGATTGCCATCAAAATCTACAGGAAATTATAGCTAGTGTTAGAGGTTTCAAAAATGTATACAGGGGACACCCATGCGTTCTGCAACCATTTGTTGTTCTTGCAGGTACGATGCACCTAACCTCATAGAGAAAGTTGTAAGAGCCCACTACATTCTTTATTTATATGCATTGAGGTCTTGTAGTGTGCCTTCTTGTACCTTGATGTTGGTTACAAGGATGTTGCAATATCCTTCCTACAAGAGCTCATGATCGTTTGTATATCGGTACTGAGTGTAAGGTAACTCCGTTGCTTTCATTTATTTCTTCATGCTTGTCGATTGTCGTTTCTAGGTTTGATTGCATGTGCTTGTGCCTTTCATGAATATCTCATTACATATCTCTTGATATTATTCAATAATATTTTTTCTCGTATATTGCTGCTTGCTAAGATCGATGTAGGTGCGATACACCTATCCCTATTATTCATGTATGACTTGTGTGTTCAAGTATTTAGTTACAATCAAGTTACATATCCTCCTTGCTCCTTGTTGATGATCACTTGATTTTCACTTTCAATAGGAAATGAGTCATCTTGCATATGGCTTGTAATGCTCCTTGAAGGATTCTTGGGCCTTTATTTGTGACTGGATTACATTGCTTGTAGAGAGGTTATAATTATGGACTCCTTGCCTCCACATGTTATTTGCAACATACGTAATGGTTCCACATAAATCTTTACATTTGAATATAAGCAAAACCAAGTTCATTTGAGCGTTTAGGTCTAAATCCAGTTCATTTAGTATCAAGTCCAAACTCCTTGGGTTCAAGTTCTAAGTCCATAAATTTTTGTTTGAGTTCAATTATAGTTCAAGCTCAATATGAACCTCTTCTGTTCGAGTCCCTTGTTGTTTAAATTATGTTCACTTGAATCCAAATGTTCAAGTTATTTAATTAATTTGAGTACAAGTCCACTAGTCCTCTGCTCAATCTGTTGTCATTTATTAAGTTCAAATTTTGTTCAAATCATGCAAGTCATGATCACTTAAGTTATTTTCTTGTTCAAGTTCAAACTCATTGTCATTTGAGTTTAATCAAGTCCAAAGCTTGTTCAAGTTTGAGACCAGAGTGCAAGTTTAATTTGTTCAATTTTTGTCCAAGTCTAATCATTTCAGTCCAAATTTTGGCAGCCTCCTGTCGTCTCCCACATTTAGGGAAAAAACTAAGAGGCAACCTTCCCCTCGTCGCTACTTTGAGCACTTCAGGTAGGTGTCAAATGACACTACGGTCGCATTCATTTTTTTATCCCTGTCTTCTACATGAGCATTTAAGGATTTTAGGTTCGTTATTAAATAGCATAATTTATTTCTCCCCTCTGCACTATGTGAGCGTTTGGAGATACTTATTATTATTTTTATTCCTCTCGCCACAAGTACCGCATTAGTTTCTCTCTTTACTATGCTACGTGAGCATATAGGGGGTTTGTCGGCTTGTCGCTAGTACTGAAGAAGGATTTTTTAAGTCATTGCAAGTTCCGTACTGATTTCCCTCCGTACTAAACTACGTGAGCACGTAGGGGATTTGCCGGCCCATTGTAGGCCATGAGAGAAGGATTTTAGGTTAGAGATATTTTACCTTTGCGGGGCGGCGATGAAAGAATGCACAAAATCTCCCTTTTTTTGAAATCACTCCTTTTTTTTTAAATCTTCCACACGACATATATTCATATACATAATAATGATAATAATTTAAATAATTAAAATATTAATAATTGTTAATAAATTAAAATACAACATAATACTAATAATAGTTACTGCAATTACTAATTCAATTTAAGTAAAACCTTTACCTAATTACCTAGGTAAGTCTAGATTGAATAGGTAGTTGGGTGAATACGGTTCAGTCGGCTACAGACAGAGAAGGTCTTTGGCTTAAGGAGATTTGGACCTAGCTAAAAGATAGCGAGGCTCAAATTGGGCTAGGGTAGAGTTGAGGGGTCGGCTGGCTTTGATTTCAGGAAGGAGTGGTCGGGTGAGGGAGATAGGATCAAAAGAAGCGATGGGAGCTCATAGCTTAAGGACTTCTAGAAGAAATGAGGTAGGAAGAAGCTCTCTATCACACATTCTTTCTCTCTTACTCTCTCTATATGGATAGAAGGAGGTTGGGGTGTGAGTCAAAGATGGAGATCGGGATTTGGTGGATCTGGAAGGCTTCGATCGTGGGTAGAAGTCAGCACAAGCGACTGGTATAGGGAGAGGTAGAGGGCTACGGGAGGAATCAAGAGCTAGAGAAGGAGTTTGGTTATGAGATAAGCATATAAGGAGCGAATTCATAGCAGCTGCTTGCGATAGAGCCCCGGATATGAGGATTTCAGTCATCTATTTAACTACTCGATTCAGTACCTCTTCATATGTGAGATATGACACTTCAGTGTCGTTGAAGAGGGAGCAGGATATAGAGTAGGATTATGGTATGGGCTATGGATAGGTAATGATATAAGTCCCTTTTTTATTTTTCCTTTTGTCTACTTCTTTTGGATGCATAATAGAGGACAACAAATGCCCCCTAATAAATGTGGTACATATTTAGAGCAAACCAGATTTGTTGTATGCTGATTGACCCTGTGGATCTCCAAAAACTTATTTTGGATGTTACACTAAGATTTTTATTTAGTCAATCTCCAAAAGTTTATTTGGTTGTCACACTAAGATTTTTATTTAGTGTATCTCAAAGGATTTACTTGGATGTCATTGTAAATTTTTCATTTAGTTGATCTCCAAGAATTTACTTGGATGTCGCAATAAAATTTTCATTTTGTAGATCCCCAAGAGTCCCTCTCTGTACCTTCATAGATCTTTATATGCATGTGTAGTCTTCAATATAGTTGATATATTTACTCTTGGTAAAATAGATATCCACGGGTAGTGATAGAGTACTTTGTACTTAGGTTTCTAGAACATCACTCTATAGATTGATGCTGGTAAATAGCGTCACCACCATTTGTTCTCTTTAATCACCATAATCACTTTGGTTTATAGTCTTTCTATATATGCTCATCATTCTTCTACCATCTGGTTGTATCTTGAAAAATTTTTAAATATTTATTTGGGGATCTCGGCATGCACTGCGATGTCGACCTTAATAAACATTTAAAATGCCCACAGTCTTTAGGGACATTTGTAGGTATCATCTAAGGTGCTCATTCCATGGCTTTAACTTGATTGCTAAGATTTTGATTCCTCTTTTCCTATGTTTTGTGATGCGGACATTGATAGAGAATCACTTGATTTGCCTCTACTAACTTATTAGGTGGTTTTTGTACCTTCGGCCCTATACTTTTTGCTTTGGCAGGCTTGATGAAGGGGTAGATGCTGGTGACCTAAACCCTTTAAGTTTGTACTAGGTCAGTGGCAAGAAGTCATTGGTTTAGAGCTTTACTCTTAACGGACTAGTTGATGACAGAATCCTCTTAGTTCAACCATAGTCTTTTCATGAACTTTGGGATAATTTTCTTCAATCATTTACTTTGTTCTTTACAGATTTGTTGAAGGATTTATAGGTTTTGGATTTAGTTGATAATACCAAATATGAGTAGTATCTTGATCCTTAACCACTTGAGAAGACTTTAATCTGAGTAATTTGAGTTCATCAGATTAAGAGAGCTAAGATTTGATAGCTCTTCATCCTCGTGTTGTTGAGATGGGGGTTCCTCAACTATGACCTTTCTTATGGCTTGTTAAGTAGATGGAGCTATCAGCTATTCATCCTTTTTTAGGCGTATTAAATCTGACCTCCTACACTCATTTAGAATTTAGAGTTGAGCTATGAGAAATGTGCTTCCTAATGCTGATTTTAAAGAATTTGGTAGATTTGGAGTCATCCTTTATGATTGGAAATTTGGAGCCTACTCACATTTTATAGTTGCTCGAGATTCCTTCTTCCCACTGAAATTTTGATTCTCCAATCATTTAGAAAAATTTTATGAACTACGATCACTTGAACTTGTTTAGTCAAATTAGCCTTTTATGCTTCCTACAATCCCTATTGATGGGTTGACGAAGTGGGGGTTCCGCTACTACAACTTTTCTTATGGCGTATTGAGTAGACAGTGCTGCCAGCGATCCGGCCATATTTAGGCATGTTGGATGCGGCCTTTTACACCTATTTAAACCTTAGGCTTCATGCTGTTGAAAGACTTCAAGTTATTCTAGCCCAGTTTGTTGGAGTGTATAGTCATAAAAATCTCTCTTTTGGATTTTAAACTTTGGTACATTAAAGAAGATGGTGCCTTGAACATTTGAAAGATCATTTGCATATACTTTGAAAAATAAATCATTGTATTCTTCAACATAAAAGAATATTTGTATTGATAACTTTAAATATTTATTCAAGAATTTTGGCACGCAGTGCATTGTCGACCCGAATAAATATTTAAAATGTCCCCTGTCTCGTAGAGACGTTTCATGGTAGAATTGATTTGAAATTTTGATATTTTAAATATTCATTTGGGGATCCTAATGTGTAACACAATGTCAATCCAAATGAATATTTAAAATGCTTCCTGTCTCACAGGGAGAGTTGGATAGGCTGTGTATGTTTGGGATTTTAAATATTTATTCGGGAATCTCGATGCGCGATATGATGTCGACCCATATAAATATTTAAAATACTCCCAATCTGATGGGAGAGTTTGAAATGCCTTCTCGCTATATAAGAAAATTTTAAAATATAGATGTAATCATGCTTTGATAAATATGCATATAACACTTTGATCACTATAAAGTACCTTAAATGTGGAATTTTCATGCATGATACTTCTTTAAATAACGGCCCTTAATAGACGGCATAGGCCTCTGACCGTTCAGATTAATCAAATGATATGCTCCTCTTTAGTACACCTTCTTGATGACAAAGGGGCTATCCCAATTGGATACGAATTTTCCATTGATTGTTCGGTGAGGGATGATTGGTCTTCTCAGCAATAGGACCAATTCCCCTTCTTGAAATGCCCAAGGGTGCACCATCCGATCAAAAGATTTTTCTATTCTTCCTCAGTAAATGTTGAGGTTTTGTTGAGCTTGTAACATGAGTTTATCAAGTGCGTCGAGCTCTTTCATTCTTAGGCGGGCATTTTTCTCTTGAGTAAGATCATTCTAGATTACCACCCGAAGTGATGACAGTTCAATCTCTAATGGTAATACAGCTTCAACACTGAATATAAATAAATAAGGATGACTTTGGTTGGCATTTTATAGGTTGTATGGTATGCTCATAACGCTTCTGCCATCTTCGTATGCCACTCTCTTTTGTTTTTGGTGAGGATCTTCTTTAACAATTTGACTAACGTCTTGTTAAAGGCCTCAGCTAAACCTTTTGCTCTTGGGTTGTATATGGATGAGTACCACCGACCAATTTTTTCCTGATCAATGAATATATAGATTTATGTACTTTTGAATGTCGTATCATTATCTGATATTATGTGGTGTGGCACACCAAATTTATAGACAACATTTTAAGTAAAGAAATTGATCACATGCTCGGATGTGATTTCTCTGAATGGAGCAGTCTCTACCCACTTGGAAAAGTAGTCTGTTACTACCAAAATAAAGAGGTGTCCTATCGATGATGGAGGATCTATCGGCCCAGTTATATCAGTGCCCCAACATTCAAATGGCCAGGATGCTACTGTTGGGTGAAGAGGATTTAGTGGTTAATGTATAACATCACCATGTATGTGACATTCTTGACACCTCTTTGCGTGATCAATATAATCTCTGATCAAGGTTGGCAAAAAATAACCCATTCTCTTGATTTTAAAGGCCATTTTAGGACCTAATTGATGTGCTCCACAAAGCACTTCATGGACATCTATCACCACTTTATCAACTTCTTTGGTCCCTAGGCACCTTAGCCATATTTCATCAAAACTCATCTGAACAATGTGTTATTGACAAATGCGTATCGCAACCCCTTTTTCGGATTTGTGCGGCCATAGATTTATCTATTGGGAGTTTACTTTCTTTAAAAGATTCAATGAAGGGTTGCTTCCAATCATCTCTATCCTTAATGTCCAAGCAATGTAGCCACGACTCTAAGCACCTGGTAGTTTTACGTCTCTTGACTACACGGTGTTCTTCTAGTTGATTTTCAAAAATGATTTATTTGGGAGGTTGAGGATCAACTGGGATTGTATCCTATTGGCTTGAATCTAGTAATCCTTCTACCTGCAGGAATTATAAGACTGTTGGCTCTAAGATCCAACTGTCGTGAACCACAATTGGTATAGGCATCTCCTCGTTAATATTCATCACACCCTTGACTAATTTGGCCAGACAATCTACTTTAGTACTCTATCCTCGAGGAACTCGAGCAATTTCAACATTTGACACTTTCTTCAGAAGCTCGAGAGCTCGCCGATGGTAATGAGCCAATTCAAATTTGCCAACCTTGTAAATGCCGAGGACTTGATTTATCACAAGATGAGAATCACCAAAAATTTGGAGATTTTGGATTCTAACATCAATGGGATCTCCAATCCTGCTATTAGAGTTTTATATTCAACTTCATTGTTGGTCCGAGGTTCAATCAAACAGAATGAAAATATCATGGTGCCTCCCTCAAGTGCTACGAAAATGAGACCAATGCGGCTCGGGCTCTTGTAATATTTGGAGGTTCAGCAGGCTTAATCGAGGAAACCCCATCAAAATACATCTCCCAAAATTGTAATTTATTCTTTTCTTTGACCTGCATGATTTTCTCAACTGGCAAATCATCATTGAGCAGAGAGTCTGCTGGGATTGGATGCACAGTGAGGAAGTCTTCCAAGGCTTTCCCTTTTAATGCCTTTTGTTGCATATATGTGATGTCAAATTGCAGCAATAATACTACCCACCTAGTCAGATGACCTTTCAATGCTAGTCTCATCATCATGAACTTTAGCGGATCGAACTTTAATATCAGGGTGATTCTGTGAGAAAGCATATAGTGATGGAGTTTTTGAACTGCAAAAATCAGTGCTAGGCAATGCTTCTCAATTGGGGAATAGCAAAATTTTGATCCAATCAACCTCCTACAGATGTAGTAGAGTGCATTTTCTTTGTCTTCTTCATTATGTTGGGCCAATAATGCTCCGAGGGACTGTTATAGTACTGTCGTATATAGTATAAGAGGCTTCCCCGGAATTGGTGCCATAAGAATATGCAAATTCAATAAATATCCTTTGATACAATCAAATACTTCTTGACACTCTTCATCCCATTTGAAACAAACATCTTTCTTCATTAGCTTTGAAAATGGTTGGCACGTACCGATAGATTTGATATGATTAGCCGAATGAAAGCCAATTATCCTTATAAGGAGCAAAGTTATCAAATGTTTCTGGGAGGTGGCATCTCCATAATTGCTTTTATCTTATTGGGGTTAATCTCGATACCTCAATGATGAATAGCATACCTAAAAAATTTGCCGGAAGAGACCTCGAAAGCATTTAAGAGGATTCATCTTCAGATTAAACTTTCTGATTCTCTCAAATACGATTCTTAGATCACTTAGGTAGTCTTTTCGAAACATGCTTTTGACAACAAGTTCATCCACATAACACTCAGCCTTTTGATGTATTAGCTCATCAAATATACATGTCATTGCCCGTTGATAGGTAGCACCAGCATTCTTTAGGCTAAAGGGCATGACTGTATAACAGAAAATATCAATGGGCATTCTGATCAATGTGTGCTTTTCATTTTCAAGTGCCATCTTGATTTAGTTGTAGCCTAAAGATTCATCCATAAAGGAGAACATATCATAATTGGAAGTATTGCCAACTAAAGTTATATTACTGGGAGCAGGAAGTCATCTTTCGGGCATGCCTTGTTAAGATCCCTAAAATTGATACAGATACAAATCTGCCCATTCTTCTTCTTCACTAGGATGATATTTGCGATCCAATCAGCATATTTTCTTCTCGGATGAAGCCCACCTCTATATGCTTCTTCGTCTCTACAATCACCTGCTCTTCAATCTAAAATCTCATTTTCCTTGGAGCTTGCTTTATGGGTGTCGTGTCATGCTTGATGGCTAACTTGTGAACTGCCACATCAGTGTTGTGACCTATGACCCCGAGTTTGAGATTTTGATGATGACAAATAATGTCGCCTGAACTACTATTCATTGAATATAATTTATTATTTGCTATTGTCCGTGAGTACCAACATTTCAGGAAGATCACTGGCTACTCAAGATAACAGGAAGACTCAAGACTGGTTAAATTAGGAGTATGAGTCTGACAATATAATTTTTTTTTTGAGTCTGGCCACAAACTGCATGTAAGTCTAAGAAACCATGCACACACACAGGGAGAGAGGGTTTTAAAAGTAAAAAAAATGTAGATTTTCTTTCTCTGGTGATCGTACTGTATGACTTTATTTCATACTGTATGATTTGAGCTTTTAAAATAATTTCTGTGAATAAATTGTACCGTATGAATACTATCGTACTGTACGATGTGTTCCAAATCCAAAACCCTAGCCAGCAACTTAACTTAAGTTTTTCTCAATCGTTCTTACTTTACGAAGGACTTCGTAATGTACGATTTATTTTAAATACTTACTTAAATTATCCCGTAATTAGTGGAATAAATCAAGGCTTAATTACTAATCAAAAATCATACTACACGAACACATTTGTACCATACGATGAACAGAGATGAATTCTGATTGTCCCGAATATCGTCCTGGACGATCCCTCATTTTTTGTCGCATCATACTATACGATGTCTATCATACAATACGATGAACAGATGCGACATTTGATCATCCCGAAATTCATCCTGGATGATGCCTTGATTTTGACCATTCGTACTATACAATTTAGATCATACCATATGATGAACAGAGACGACATTTGATCATCCCGGCTATCATCCTGTATGAGCAGTAGTATTGAGGATCGTACCGTATGATTTGTTATCGTATTATATGAATAGATTTTGAACTGTTCGTATACCTTTATATCAGGATAAAGCCTATTTATACATGCGTACTGTACGATGTAAAATTGTAATGTACGATTGTAACGGCTACTTTGAAAAATTCAAGAATTTTGGAGCCCGTTTTATGTGTCAAAATTGTTATGTTTTTAGGGAGAGATAGAGAAAGAAGAAACATGTTTATAGAGGAAATCCTTGGGAGAGAGCTCTTGAGAAGTTTTAGGGTTTGAGAAAGGAAAGAGATGGTGAGCTTGGTGAGGGAGAAGGGTGTGAGGGAGATCGCACGGTTGCTCTATTCTTGCTTGATCTTGCTCCTCCTATGGCCCGAGAAGAACTTATGGGAGGCTCTCTGAGGAGGAGACTCTTCTACATCCGTGACCTCGAAGGTACTCTACATTCTCCAGGAGGTAGAAAAATGAGAAGGTACTCTGCCATCACTAGGAGGGGGAAAATAACGCTTGGCACTCCGCCACGCCGGATTGTTGAAAGGGAGTATTGTAAGGGCTTCTCCGCCTTCCCGAGGGGGGCAAAAGGAGAGCTATAATTTGTAGTGAAATTCCCGAAGCAGAGGACTCAGGGGAGTGGATGTAGGTCATGGTTTGACCGAACCACTATAAAATTCTTGTGTTCTTTTTCCTTATCGCTATTTACTTTTGCTTGCACTTAATTTTCATAATATTTTCTTCATGAAATTTATGGAAGAAAAGGATTCTATTATTGCACATTGAGTTCAATTGGTTTGCCTTCGTAGTAGTTTAAATTTTCATGTTAAAAATTTAAAAACATCAAAAAATTAGAACTCCTGCTTAGGGTTTATTTATTACTACAAAGTTTTCACAATTTACCCCTTCTTGTCGATCTAGTTATTTCAATTGGTATCAGAGCCTATTTTCAACAATAATGTTTTAGAGAACCCTGAAAAAATGATCATGTTGCATTTTGGAAATCATAACACTACGGAGGGTTATTCAATAACCTGTCCACCTCTTTTTGATAACATCCCGTTTGATTTCTGGAAATTAGAATGTCTACCTTTTTGCAATCTATTGATTACCGCATGTGGATATTAGTCAATGATGAATATATTGCACCTTTTAAAATTGTGAATGGAATGAAAACTTCTGTACCTTTTAATGAATGGAGCAATAAGGATAGGGATTCAGCCCAATTGAATGCTAAGTGTTTAAATTACTTTTTCTGTGCATTAAAGTCTGAGGATTATATGAGAGTTTTTACCTATGCTACTGGTAAGGAGATTTGGGATAGACTGTGCATTACATACGAAGGAACAAGTGAAGTGAAATAGTCTAGGCTTAACATTCTATTGCATGATTATGAACTCTTCCGTATGAAACCTAGCGAAACAATATCTGACATGTACACTAGGTTAACCCAAATTGTGACATCCTTGCAAGCATTAGGTAGAGAGATTTCGAATTCTGAGAAAGTTAATAAGATTCTAAGATGCTTTTCTAGTTCCTACGATGCTAAGATAACTACTATCACTGAATCTAAAGATCTTAATATTTATTCTATTGATAATCTCCTTGGGTCACTCATTGCATATGAGCAAGGAGTGAGTCAAAGATAAAGTGATACAGGTGAAAATAAGGAGTGAACAGTAGCATTAAAAGAAAATAATTCAGAAAGCGACAGCTCTACAGGGGAGGAAGAAGATGATACAGCCTTGATGACACGATAATTCAAGAACTTCTTAAAGAGAAAATAAAGGCGTCATCAGAACGGCTGGAATAAAGGTAAAAGCTCTAAGTTTAATAAAGTTTCATCTGACATAATCTGTTTTGAGTGCAGGAAGCCAGATCACCTTCGAGCTAATTGCCCCAACTTAAAGAGCTAGCCAGCTAAGGAAAAGAGTGAGGACAAAGCCAAGTATAAGAAAGGAATAATGAAGACACAAAAAGCTTTTTGGGCCAACTCTGCCTCATAATCATCAGAAGAAGAAGCAAAGGACGAGGTAAAAAATTTGTGTCTAATGGCTAATGATAATATTGATCAATCAGATCAAGATGAGGTATGTTAGCTTTCATATGAAGATTTATTACTCATTTCTAAAAACATTCATGACTCGTATAGGAAATTGAAAATCATGCATGCTAGTCTTAATATTGAATTTAGCAGTATACTAACTGACCATGCTAACTTAGTCAAAGAAAATTTTGATTTAGATAGAGATCATATGCTACTTCTTGATGAGTATGATGCATTAAATAAGAAGCATATTGAACTAATTGAAATGCATGAAACCTTGAAAACCACTCATGTTGAACTAGAAGGGGCTTTTCAAAGACTAGACAAACTTGCATTAGAAGTAGATCATAATGAGCATTTATTAAAAATAAAAGTTCATGGATTGACATATCAAAACAACACTTTTAAAGAAAAAATCAAAGAACTAGAAAAAGAAATTACATCACTCACATCAGCCCAACTTTGTTAACCCCCAACACAACATGCATCACACAACTTTAGGAAGAGGCATCACCACCCATATAGGTTAGTGAATCCATTTTCTGGTGTTAGGTGCTTCTCTTGTGGCATGCTAGGTCACATAGCCCGCACTTGCACAATTCACCGTAGGACACACATAGTATGGAGACCTAAAGTGCATCCATCACAGCATAGCATGTATACATCTCATTCATGTAAGCATAAGGAGGAACCCAAACTCACTTGGGTTCCCAATTCTAATCCTTGAATAAAATTATAGGGATGCTCTAACAAATGACCTAGTGAGAGCATGTGGTACCTGGATAGTGGCTGCTCATGAGACATGACTAGAGATATGAAGAAGTTCATTCTACTAGAGATCAGAACTAGAGGCAAAGTAACATTAGGAGATAACACTACCAGGAAAGTGATAGGCTCAGGTACTGTTGGTAATGCTAAGAATTTTTTAATTGAAAATATCTTATTAGTTGATGGTTTAAAGCATAACTTACTTAGCATTAGTCAATTGTGTGACAAAGGTTTGATATTAAATTTTCGTCTGACAAATGCCTGATTAGTATAAATGATAAACTAGTTCTAAAAGGAAAATGAATGAGCAATGTTTATATGTTAGACCTTGATTGCATTGATAGTTCAAATTCAATTTGTTTGAAAATAATTGTTGATGACTCGTGGCTATGGCATAGGAGACTATGTAATGCTAGTATGAAAACACTAAGAAACATCACTCAGAAAAACCTAGTTAGAGTCGTACCTAAGTTAGACTTTACTAAGGATCACTTATATAATGCTTGCCAACTAGGAAAAGAAGTCAAATCATCCTTTCATTCAATTAGAGATGTGACCACCTCTAGGCCATTAGAAATCCTACCCATGGACTTATTTGGACCCATTAGTACAGCCAGTCTAGGTGGAAAAAATTATGGATTTGTGACCGTAGATGACTTCTCTAGGTTCACTTGGGTAAGATTCCTAGCACATAAGAATGAGTCTTTTGAGGAATTTAAGCTATTCTCCACATGGATTCAATAAAAATAGGTTGTGAAATCTCAACAATCCATAGCAATCATGGTGGAGAGATTCAAAATGATAGATTTGAATCATTCTATCAAGAGATAGGAATAAACCACAATTTCTTAGCTCCTAGAACACCTCAACAAAATGGTATAGCGGAAAGGAAGAATAGAACTTTGGTAGAAGCTGCTAGGGCAATGTTAGCGGAGACCCTTCCTAGATACTTTTGAGCAGAAGCAGTCAACACAGCGTGTAATATTTTAAATAGGGTAAACATTAGATCTAAGCTGAATAAAACTCCTTATGAACTCCTTAAGAGTAGGACTCCGAATCTTTCACACTTACCTATCTTTGGGTACAAGTGCTTCATTTTGAATAATGATAAACATCCCTTAGAAAAATTCGATCCCAAGTCTGATGAGGGTGTCTTCTTAGGTTATTCGTCTGTAGGTAACACCAATAAAATCTTTAATAAGAGAACCCTAGTAGTAAAAGAGTACACCCATATAGTATTTGATGAATCAGATAAGCGCTCTGAATATAAAAATGAAGATGATGAAATAGAGGCAATTTAAGGAGTAGAGACTATGACCCTAGAAGAAAGGGTAGAGCCTCAGGAAGATTTGCCTAGAGAATGGAGATATTCTTCTAGTCATCCTAAAGATTTAATTTTAGGAGACCCTTCAGAAGGTGTAAGAACTAGACAGGGACTTAGGAAAGAGGTTAGTCATTCAGTATTCATCTCTATGATAGAACCTACATGTATAGATCAAGCCTTAGAAGATGAAGAGCTGAACCAATTCACCAGGAATGATGTTTGGGAGTTAGTCAAGAGACCTAAAGAAAAAAAGTGTTGTTGGAACAAATTGGGTCTTCAAAAATATGGTGAATGATTCAGGTACAATAATAAGAAATAAAGCTAGATTAGTAGCTAAGGGGTACAACCAGATTGAGGGAATAAACTTTGAAAAAACCTTTGCCCCTGTTGTTAGACTAGAAGCCATAAGAGTGCTCTTAGATTTTGCTTGTTTCAAGAACTTCAAACTATATCAAATGGATGTAAATAATGCTTTTTTGAACGAGGTAATTAAGGAAGATGTTTATGTTGAGCAACCCCCCAGATTTGAAAGTTAACAATTTTCAAACCATGTATTCAAATTAAAAAAGGCACTTTGTGGATTAAAGCAAGCATCTAGAGCATGGTACGAAAAACTTAGCTCATTCCTATTGGATAGAGGATTTGAAAAGGGTAGTGTAGATATTACACTCTTTTTAGAAAAGATCCCAAATGAAATTCTCATTATTCAAATTTATGTGGATGACATCTTATTTGAATCTTCAGATAAAAACTTGTGTGATGAATTCTCAAAAATAATGAGTAATGAGTTTGAAATGAGCATGATGAGATAACTTAATTGCTTTCTTGGCTTTAGTGTAAAACAAATGGATAACAGAACTTTTCTTAGCCAAACAAAATACATTAAGGATATTTTGAAAAAAATACAAAATGGAGAGTGCTAAGCCCATGAACACTCCAATGAGCTCAACAATTCAATTAGACAAAGATCCTAGTAGAAAATCAATAAATCAAAAAAAGTATAGAGGAATTATTGGATCCCTTCTTTATTTGACTGCCAATAAACCGAACATAATATTTAGTGTGTGCCTCTATGCCAGTTTTCAAGCTGATCCTAAAGAGTCTCACTTAACTATGGTCAAGAGAATCCTTAGATATCTACTAGGCACCCCGAACATAGGAATTTGGTATCCTAGGCACATTACTTCCTTTAAATCTTAGGGTACTCAGATTCTGATTTTGCAGGATGTATGATAGATAGAAAAAGCACCTCTAGTACCTGCCAATTCATAGGATAATCATTAGTTTCTTGGTCCAGTAGGAACAAAAACTCAGTAGCCATTTCCATGGTTGAGGCAGAATATATTGCAGTAGGAAGTTGTGTTGCACAAGTACTAAGGTTAAAACATCAAATTCTTGATCTTGGCCTACCTGTAGGAACCATCTCAATCATGTGTGACAATACAAGTGCAATTTGCATCTGTAAGAACCCAATTCAGCACTCTTGAACGAAGCATATAGACATTAGACACCATTTCATAAGAGATCATGTTGCTAAGGGAGATATAGAATTGCATCACATCGCTATAGGAGATCAATTAGTTGACATATTCACAAAACCACTAGCATTCGACACCTTTAGCACCTTGAGGACTAGATTAGGTGTCATAAACATTAATGCATAAAACACAAAAAAAAATTCTTCTAAGGTTGTTCTTGATCGTCACACACTCACTACACGAAACCATAAAATTTTGACATTTCATTGTCGTACTGTATGATATATCTAAATCTACACAAAACACAACCATGGGAAAATTTTGCCTCTTTTGATCATACTGTATGATCTCTATTGTATTATACAATACAGCTGGCTGGCATTCAATCCATCTAGTACAACATTATTGCTCATCTTACGGTACAATATCTCCTCTTCATACTATATGATCCACATCAGCAAATGAATGGGGGCGAATTAACTCGATTTGGTATGATATAATTGGATTTCATACTGTACGATGCCTCCACTTCGTACTATACGATCCACCTCAGCAAAACAGATGAGAACGAAGTAAATATGTCTGGTACGATATAATTGTAGTTCGTACTGTACGATACACCTGTTTATACAGTATAAAACTTTTCATCAAAGGTCATACCGATGACCCTCATGACAATCGAAATCCTTCTGGTCATACGGTATGATATCCATCGTACTGTACGAGTTGACCACCTTTTCTCGAAACGACCCGTCAGAACATTTATTACCAATCATACTGTATGAAACATGATTATACTATATGATGTTGGAAAAAATTTAGAAATTTTCCTCACTTCACTTACATCTGCTCCTTCTCACCCTTCACTCAGCCTCTACATGATGTCTAGTTCCAGCAAGAGGAGTCGTTTGGAAGTTGGAAGCTCGTCTTTCTCTAGCTGTCATAGCACTCGCTTTCTAAGTGGTGAAAATGAAGAGGCATATCACAACTATAAAGCCTGCAAGGTTACACCATCCAAAATGCTTAATCACCCTGCTCTGAATTTCGAGGTACTACACCTCTTTGCATCCACCACCTTCCAGTTCCTCCTCACCCTAGCCTTCCCCTACAACTCTGAACTTCTTTTGGAATTTCTAGCAAATCTAACCTAGACCGTCGACAACCTAACTTTCCACTCCTTAGTCTGTCGCCAAAATATCAAAATTACCAAATCTGACATCACCCAACACATTGGGCTATCTACTGAAGGGCCTAGGTTTCATTCCTTTCTAACCAATGAATTTGACTGGAGTTATATTATTCATTTTCTTAGGAATGCTGCCTTTTATCAACACGAACCACTTGTCCAATCACTTAACCAAATGCCAGAATTATTCAACATGTCCTTAGAACCTCTATAATACCCAAAGCTGGCGACCAGATCAACATGACCAGACTTTATCTGTCGCTACCTATCTCATCATGACTAACACCAAATTCGATGAGGCAGATCTGATTATTTACTACATTTGTCATATGACTTTCGTTCGCCTCCCTACTACTCGCCAGAAATAAAATCTTGCTCTTGGTCACTTTACAGGATACGTCCTTCAAAATAAATACCAACTAACCTATCCCGATGAGCCCAATAATCTTTCAATCTTTTATATGGATGCCTCTTTCTGTATTATTTTCCATCGGGGACAAGCGCCAGAAGAACCCTTCTTTGATGAAAAAGATGGAGAAGATGCCCCCGCAGCCGCTCCAGCTCGACCATGACGACATGAAGCACCCCGAGCACCTGCACCAGCTTATCTTCACGATGATTTGGTCAAACGTCTCGACCAACTTCAGCCTCATCTCGATACGTACATACAAAAGCAACATCAGCAACACGAGGCCGACATGCAATGGTTTGGGGAACGCTTCACCACGATTGATCAAAGATTTGACACAATCCTTCACTATTTTCAACCAAACCCACCTCCACCTCCAAGTGATCAGGATCCTTCCCTTTGAAGTGTATGTGTTGTATTTTTCTTTCTTAGTGTTGTTTACTCCTCTTTTTGGTGCTGTCGAAAGGGAGAGAAGATTGTTGTAGTTTGCTTATGTTGTAGTTTCCTTTTGCATTTAAATAGAATGTATTTCATCTCTTTTCTTATTTTGTCTAGTTCATATTTTCTTTTTCTATTAACAGAAATAATAAAAATATGCCTTTCAAACTTGCCTACAACAAACATTATTTGACATCATCAAAAAGGGGGTGATTATTGCGATCCATGACCACGAGTTTGAGATTTTGATGATGGCAAATAATGTCGCCAAAACTACTATTCATTGAATATCATTTATTATTTTCTATTGTCCATGAGTACTAATATTTTAGGAAGATAACAGGAAGACTCAAGACTAGTTAGATTAGGAGTATGAGTCTGGCAATGTAATTTGTTATTTATTTTATTTTTTATTTTCTTGAGTCTAGCCACAAATTGCATGTAAGTCTGAGCAATCATGCACACACACAGAGGGAGAGGATTTAAAAAGTAAAAAATGTAGATTTTCTTTCTCTAGTGATCGTACTGTACGAATTTATTTCGTACTGTATGATCTGAGCTTTTAAAATGATTTCTGTCAATAAATCATATGATACGAATACTATTGTACTATACGATGTGTTCCAACTCCAAAACCCTAGCCATCAACTTAACTTAAGTAAGGTTTTCTCAGCCATTCGTACTGTACGAATGAATTCATACTGTATGATTTATTTTAAATACTTACTTAAATTACCTCGTGATTAGTGGAATAAATCAAGGCTTAATTACTAATCGAAATCATACTGTACGAACACATTCATACCATACGATGAATAGAGATGAATTCTGATAGTCCTGGATATCGTCCTGGACGATCCCTCATTTTTTGTCACATCGTACTGTACAATGTCTGTCATACCATACGATGAACAAAGACGACATTTGATCATCCCGGAATTTTTCCTAGACGATGCTTTTATTTTGACCATTCATATTGTACGATGTAGATCATACCATATGATGAATAGAGATGACATTTGATCATCCCAACTATCGTCCTGTACGAGCAGTAATGTTGAGGATCATACAGTATAATTTGTTATCGTACTGTATGATTAGATTTTGAACTGTTCATACACCTTCGTACTAGGACAAAGCCTGTTTATACATGTCGTACTGTATGATGTGAAATCGTACTATACGATTATAACAACTACTTTAAAATTTTCAGGAATTTTGAAGCCCTTTTTATGTGTCAAAATTGTTATGCTTTGAGGGAGAGGCAGAAAAAGAGGAAACATGATTAGAGAGGGAATCCTTGAGAGAGAGCTCTTAAGAAGTTTTAGGATTTGAGAGAGGAAGGAGAAGGTGAGCTTGGTGAGGGAGAAGATGTGTGAGGGAGAACACACGGTTGCTCTGTTCTTGCTGCACCTTGCTCCTCCTATGGCCCGGGAATAACTTATTTTATTCGTTCCTCGGGTATGAGAGAACTAATAAAGGTGGGGCTAAGAACTTTTTTTATTCCCAAGTTGACTTCTTTTAGTTCATCTATAGTGGCTTCCTGTCCACCATCTTCAAGTTCTTCTGGTGCAGGCTTGGCTTCTATGGGTTGGTCATCATAATTATCAACTTCATATGCTTCCTCATCACCATCATCATCGAATTTGATTTCCCTGCATGTGATTGCTTGGCAAATCTCCTTTTTAGGGTACTTCAGTACGATGAATCCCATGCCCTTTTTTGCAAAAATATTCTTCTTCTTTAATGAGTGAGGATTTCTTTGATACTAGAGGCTCAAGCACAAACGAACCTTTTGTTTGGAAGAATAAGTTTTATCTCGCTTTCGTAAATTTTTTTGGATTATTCTGTATTATATCTGGGAAATCTCATAGGTACAAATTACCCGGAATTGACGAGTGTACGGAACCAGTCCTAATTTATTTCTTCTTCAAGTTTTTAAATTGACTAAAATAAACTAGCTGGTCCACCTTTTCTTTTAGGGGAGGTACATAGAATGTCACGAGCTCTTCAATATTATACACCTCTCGAGTAATGACTTCTTTGGAGTGTTATAGGGGAATACGTGTGACTACAAGTATACTATTTAAAATTGATAGGCTATCTATTCTTTTGGAGAACTCGTCCAACACCGTGTTCATATAGATAGAGTCGTAGTCATAATCATCATTTGAGGATCAACTTCCCTACTCCATTTGGCCATTGACTAGCATATTCTTTGAGATTTTGTAAGGGTGGCATCACTTTCATCTATGTCACTCCCTAAATGAGGTATGTATTTCCTTTCCTTATGGAGGATTGATGCCTTGGAAAGAGTCGGCGTTTCCTTCTTTCTCTCCACCTTCTTCTTCATGCCTTCTTGTTTAGTTTGCTTTGCAATTTCTGAGTCCGATGCTTGGGCCTCAAGAGAGCTCGATGGCTTCAGTTTCTTTGGAATGAAGTATTTAGTATCTTTATATATCTTCATTTCATGAATTGCAAAGTGTTGGATGTCACCATATATTCTAAATTCTTCTCCATCCCTGAGGTACTTCATACATTGATGTAGTGTTGATGGGACGATGCCGTACTCATGCATCCAAGGGCGACCAAGGAGCGCTTTAAAGGCAATATCTACATCAATCACATTAAATTTAGCATCTATATGAAGTTCTCTAAATGAGAGAGAGAGAGAGAGAGAGAGAGTAAAGGATATTAGGTTTTTCTTCCCCTTCTCATTAAAGCCATGCACCATCAGTTTATTTGACCCAAGATGCTCCACATCGAGGCATAATGACCTAAGTTCTTTTAAGCTCATTAGATTTATGAATGAACCTGAATCGATTAAGATTTGACTAATCATCATCCCACATTTTTCAGCAGTCACATACAGAGGGCAATTATGATTCACCATTCCGAGCATCATATCCTCTTCAGTGAAAGTGATAAATGGCTAATTTTAAACTTGTAAGACCTCCATCATATTATGCTCAATAAAATATGCCTTGTACCTTTTGGGATCTTTGAGAGCCTGAATCAAAGTCTCTCAAATATTTTTGGACATCACTAAAGCATCGTATATGCCGAGTTACACAAAATTTTCCTTAGATGGGATAAGACATTGTAATCTACCCCTTGGCCGAAGTATCTTTCTTCTTTGAGTCTTCGAGGATGATATCTTTATTTATAACTATCTCATTCATCTTATCTTTATTAGAGATCCCTTTATTCGGTGGTGGTGGCAGTATCTTACCACTCTTTAGTTGCACTTGATCGATCTCCTCTGGCTTAAACTCATTTAATGGGACATTTTCTTCAGAGTCAGTCATTGTTATATCCAAGGATTCATTTGTCAATTCAGAGTCACCACCCAGGTTTATACATCCTATATGCGACACTATGTTAGGGTCTGACTCATCTGTCTTTGGAAAATAAAGATCCCCCTCTGAACTGTAATCCATTGGCAACATCATCATACATGATTCGGAAAGTACTTCTTTAGTGTATTCTTCTTTTATCGACGTATTTAGCACCACTAAGATAACCCGATATACTTCTAGAGGAAGTGATTCTTCATCACCTTATTCAGCTTCATCTATTTTATGCCCTGACATAAAGTCAGCGAGCTTAATAGGTCACCTCATAGTCTGATAGTATTTATCCAAACCGTCGATAATCCTTTGAGTTGTTGCCTTTTTCTCCTTGGACTTCTTTAGTTTGGTTTTCTTTTTAGAGGATTTCACCCTTCCAGGCTTCGAAGTGCTAGCTTGGTTGGGAAATTATTTAGAAGTAGAAGCTTGTACCATAGGTAGTGCCTTCAAATCTATTAACGACTCAATAGGAGACTTCCACTTTACACCTGGAACTCCATCAAGCTGCTTCAACATTTTTAATGCCTTCATGGAGATTGCAGTCTCCCACTGCTCTTCTTGAGCTGGCTTCTTTTCATTTCTTCTTTCTTCAACTAGGGATATGAATGAGGACGTAACCACCTGAGTTAATTATTTCCTAGGATGAGTCAACACATTGTCATACAATGTGAGTTCTCCTTTCATGCACTTTCTTTCAAGCCAATCCTTAATAATCTTCAGTAGGATGGCTAACTACCAGATAGTATGGGTAATAATTTGGGTCACTAGTGTGCTTCGACTCTTCAGGCCTCTTACATTCAGGCAGTTCTAAACTCGCTTTTAGTACTTGTAAAAATAATTTTGCTACACTCTCCCTCTTGAATAAATATTCTTTATTCATTTTATACTTGAGAGATTGGAATATTCTATCACTAGTTCCTATTATTTGTCTTGGGCATTCTCCTCCACCTTGGAAGGTTCACAGCCTATCATTTCCCCCGAGTATCATCTTCGGTTGGGGGTTAGGGTTGTAGGCCTACTTGGGCTTTCTTCATATTTCATTGGCTGCTTGACTTTGTCTACGTTATAAACCAATAATTTTCTTTTATCAGCTATGGAGAAAAATGTAGATTCGATATCACCCCTTCTAGCACCCGGGGCCTTAGCCTTATTGGGCTTTTCAGATTGATTTTCTAATCTAGCCAAGTTCAGTTTGTCAAACATTGCCACTCTATCCAGCATGTCTTGGAATGTAGTTATTGTAGCAATGCATAGCAAGGGTTGCATCTTATCGTCGATGTTTCCCATTAATAACTATACAGCATGCTCTTCTTCAAGTTATTGTTCATATTTCATACATAGGTTATGCTAGCGAGTGATGTATTTAGTTATTGATTCTTCCCTTTTTCTCTTATCCAGAGTTAGGTCAACGATTGTTATCTTTTCAGTTGCACTAGCCAATCTATTCATGTACATATTTTCCAATTCTATGAAGGACTTCACTGAATCATTTGGCAGTTAAGCGTACCATTCAAGAGCCATTGTTGTTAAACTACTAACAAACTATCAAAAGAGTAGGGCGTCGTTTCCCCATATATTCCTATAAGTTGCCTTAAATTATGCCAAATGCTTTCAGGGGTTATTAGTACCATTGAAATTATTGAACTTTGCTACAGAGTATCCTTTCGGATAAGGGATTTGATAATATTCAATAGGGTACGGAAAACCCTTGCCCACTAGTTTCCCGACCTAATCAACAGCTACGATGGCCTTAATCTTCTCGGTGATAATTTCTTCCAACTATGCAGTAGTCACAGGTTCAAAAGTAGTTGTAATATTTTACGGTGTGCGATGGCGGGTAACATTATTGACTTCATTATCACCTTTAGGAGCATCCCGTACTCCAGAGACTTGAGGCGCTTTGAAGTTTGGAGGATTAATAAGAGGATTAGGCATAGCGTCAATAGTGCAGTTCTTTGCATCATCTACATCACTGCCCCCATTTGAGCCATCATTTCAGTCATCTTCTCATTCAACTGAGAGATTTCTCTATCTTTGGCTCTCATCTGTCACCTCATCTGCCTTCTCATATTGGCGAGTGTGGCTTTTCATCATTAAGGGGATTCCCCTCTACTTCTTCCACTTCATCCTCTCCTAGGGAATGACTACCTCTACTAGTAGTGGACCTAACTCCATGGATACGCCGGTGTGTCTGCCTAGGTGGAGGTTATCAATTATCATCGCCTTCACCACCATCGTAGTAGCCCTTGTCATTAGCATTGGTGTGTCTCACCATAAAGACAACTTTTATATCCAAGGTGTTATTTATATCCTCCCTTTTTTCCTCTAAATTTCCTCTATATATTCTTTGATATTTTCTTCCCCTTCAAGATATTCTTCTCCTTCTATATATTCCTCCCCTTCTTTAATGTCTTCTTCTTTTCCTTCCCTTTCTTCTTCTAGTACTTAGATCTCCTAGTGGCGATGCCACTAGATCTCTGGTTCTTGATTAGGTAAGGAGATTTCTTCAACTAGGAGGATGCGATCGAAGTTACTCTTCCTTTGGAGGGGATGGTGAGTGACGAGATTCCCTGGAGGATTCTCCAAGGTGTCGACTGTCAGGAGGGAAACCATTGTGGATACTTTTTGAGAACCATTTCTGATGTTCTTTGTAGATGGGGGCGGATCTCCGGGAAGCCTCACCGGATGTCATTCCCATATCAGTTCTTCTTTCTCTTTTGTCTTCTCTACAAGGCTTTGGCCTCTATATTTCTTTTTCTTTCCACTGGGACCTTTCACCGATGAATCACTGAATATATGGTTCAAGTGTCATGCCCTGATGCTCACCTCGCGAGATATACTTTCTTTCCTTTCTCTCCACCACCATAGACAAGCATTCTCTTAGTGGAGTTCTCCTAGCTTCAGTTATCGAGGGTCGTTGATACTTCTTTTTCTTCAGTCCTTTCTCCTTCACTATTTTCAAGACTCTGTATACCCGAGCTGAAAGAGTCTTAGGCTCTTCCTTCCTTAAAGGAATTGGGGCTTCAGGCCATTGATCCCAAAAAGTTTTCTTTAGCTCCATAGTCGAGCTATTTCTCTTAACCCATTTCAGATTTGCAAACCCATTCAGGGTTGGAATGGTAGCTTCAAACTCTTGGGCAGGTAGGTTTGAAAGGTGGATAGGCACCAAATGCTACTGAGCTCGGAGTTTGGCATTCATCTTCCTTCTTTGCCTCCTTGTAAGCCTTCCTCTAGATGAGGAGGCTTCAACATCATATTTGTTGGGTGTAGATAACCTAGTTGATAGGGGTTTGGTGTATATAGTCCCCATAGAGACTCTTTGACCATTCATAATTCTCTTGGTGATCAGGGCCTCAAGCTGTGATAGCCTCTCGAATACAGAAACCCTCTTACAAGGATTTTCAGCAATAGGTCATTGTGTTGGCAGATGTATACTATGGGTAGGAGCTCTGGCAGTTCTTGCAACAACTACAGAAAAATTAATGTTACCAAACAGGATGGTAGCTCCAATATTTCTAGTGTTAATCACAGCATTTGCCGTTTGAATGCTGGCTCTACATCTCAGTTGGACAGTAATTGATGCGTTCTATAGATCCATCTACATAAATGAAAGGTAAGGGTTAGTAATCAGCATCTGATACATCACCCTACACTTTCAAAATACAGAGACTTACACAAAATGATAAATAAAATAAATAAATACTAGCACGTGATTAAAATAATATAAATTTAAAATCTCGCTAAATGTTATATGAATTGGATAAATGATCATTTAAGAAAATTTAAAGCTTTAATTTTTTAAATGTCATTTTGAAAGACTCAAAATCTTGAATATGGATTAAAATAGCTGTTACTATAACATTGAGATGACTAGCCAAAGATGGAAAGAGAAACCAATCCCCAGTGGAGTCACTAAAAATCCGTGGGCTCTAAAAATTCAGCCCCGGCCTCCGCCAGTTGTTGTTGGCTTTGGCGAGGGGAGTTTTAATGGATTAAGTTCCAGAGTAAATTTTGGAAGATATATGGGTTTGTAGATAAGATAGTACCCAGAGATTTTGTCCTAATTTTATGTGGACTTTATGATTTGAGTTCTAGTTTCCTAGAGGCACAAGCCCCTATAGTTAATTATCCTCCCATTAATGAGAGAGAAATTTTGATTAAGGCTAGTCATCAGTCAGATACGTAGAAATACCTGTTATTTTGCATATAGTGGTAGCACAAATATAAGTATTTGAAGAGTTTTGAGATTTAGAAAATTGATATTTAAAATAAAATTTTTACAATCTTTTACTTAAAGCGGATGGTGGGGGAATAAATGATAGACCCGATCAAGATTCATTGGTTCTATCATCCCGGTCCATCGGGTCCCTGGTCTACTTAATCAGAGGAAGTAGTCGACCAAACCTGATAGAAGGATCCTTATCAGCAGCCATGGGTTTCTTTGTCTAAGGGTACCTTGTAGACCTGAGATGGGTATTTTTCTAAGAGGATAAATTTGAATCCACCTTAGCTGACAGAGGGTTTGTGCCCCATCTATCCTATCTTGTTGATTAATATCTTAAAGATTTGATGCCAATAAGGAACATATTGACTCTGGCCATAACCAAAATTTTGTGGTGCCATTTATCAGCAAAATCACTCGGTTCAGAGGGTCCCGAGTCATAACCGTTTATGTTGCAGTACCATTTGATGCAAAACCGCCGGTTAGAGGACATGTACCACGTCTTTATTGATAAGAAACTATTTGAGAATAGATCCTAGTGATATTTTTGACTTGTCATTAGCTCTATGTGAGCTAAAATAGTTTTAAATTTGTTCACCTCGGCAAACTAATATGGAGGGTGGATAGATTTAGCTTTAAATGTTTGATGATTATGTTTCAATTTTAAATATTTTTGGGATTTTTGATTTTGGGGTATTTGGGATGACATTTTGAAATATTAAAATTAACACCTGTGGTTGAGATTTTTATTAACGCAACCATCATCGGGATATTTGGCATCATTTTTATTTGAAAATATTTGTGTTTTATTGATGAACCTTGTCAACTTTATCGAGCTGCCGATAGAGGATTAGGTTTCGTAGGCTTTATGCCTTTATTAGTGAATTCTCTTGATTAGAGGCCTTGAAGGCCTAATATGAATGTATTAAAATAAATATATCGGTCCTTACAATCGCATATTTATTTGATGTTTCGAACCATGCCAACTCCTATTTAGTATATTTGATTACTTTGAAATCCTGTGACTGTGGATGAGGATTGGGTTTGAACATGAATTCACTTATCGACCCGCCAGCATTCCTAGATGTCACGTGTTTACCAATAATATGCTCATCAGGGCCCATACCAATATTTGGGAGTATTTTATAATTATTTTTTGATCCTTATCAACTCCTATTTACTTATATAGGAGGATTAGGTTCAAGTTTATTGACCCGCATGGTATCCCTAGATGTCACGTATGTACCAATAATACACTTGTCGGGGCCCATATGGGTTTATGATTTCACTTACCCCTTTTGTGTACCTATGTATATACAAACTACGGTGTATATGTGGGGGTAATTTTGGAATATTTATAAATGCCTTTTGTGAGCTTGCATGAATGTTGTGGATCCGGCGGCGATATATAGTAGCTTCTGAATTGAATTGTTTGCTGCTTTATATAGGTAAACTATCATGCGCTATTTATTACTTTTTGTAATTGGATTACAGTGCACTAATGCATCTCCTTCTTCTGGATATAGGTGAATCGTAGCATTGTAACCTGATTGCAATGAGATATTTCATTGTTTGATACAAACTCCCTTTTCTCTTTATGGTTTTGTGAATGAATTTCTTTTGTTATAGATCTTGAAGGCCTAATATGAATATATAAAATAAATATTTCGGTCGACTTCGTGATTGCATATTTATCTGATGGCTTAAACCCTATCTACTCCTATTTACCTACTTAGGAGGATCAGGTTTCATAGGCTTTATGTCTCTGTTAGTGAATTTTTATTATTATATACCTTGAAGTCCTAATATAAATATATAAAATAAATATTTTGGTCGACCTCACGATCGAATATTTATTTAACGGTTCGAGCCTTGTTGACTCCCACTTGCGTACATAAGAGGATCGGGCTCATACTTGAATCCACTTATTGACCCGTGCAGCATCCCTAGAGGTCACATGTGTTTCTACAACATTCTTTTCGGGGCCCATACAGGTGTTTGAGAATTTCATTGATTGGACATACCCCTTGTGTACCTATGTGTATAAAAACTACGGTGCATTTGTAGGCGTACTTTGAAATTTTTCAGTTGTGTAGGTAATTGCCATTTGAATACACAACATTTTTTTTGAGAGCTTATACACGCATTTTGTCTGCTAGTACGAGTGTTGCAGACCCGGTGGCGGTTTATCTAGATGTCACAAGACACCTCATCGTACTGATGTTGACTCCCTACTTCTCTTTCATCAGGAAAGTGCTTCTTGAAATTCATGTCCACAGCCTTGAAAGGGACTATTTTCAAGTTCTTTAGTGAATAGACTTGTTACTTTTTGTGTTTGTGGACACCAAAAGTGTTTTCTTCTTAAGTATAGGATTAAGAATAAACTTTGGAACACCAAGAAGTTTAATTTTATTCCACTCAAACATCTCTTCCATTCTGCCAGGGGGTATCCTTTTCTGTATGTCAAGATGTCTTTATAGCTGACATACTTTACAACATTTTAATCACCACTGTTGTAGGTGATACTTGTACTTGTGTCCACAGTGTTCACTATGCTTACAATATACCCACTATTGTTATCCACAAGCAATTTGTGTTGATTTACAGGGACTCGATATATTCACTACGACTTCCTGAGGGTGTTCGCAGAGAAGCCTTTTGCACCAGTATCATATCCACCTTTCACTAATCTTAGGTGGTTTCGATGACTGTACTTGTTTTTAGGGATGGGTTCTATCAAACGCCAAGATTGCCATCTCAATCTACAGGCAAATGTTGCTAGTGTTGGAGGTTTCAATAATGCATACAGTGCACACCCATGCGTTCTACAACCATTTATTATTCTTATAGAGGCGATGCACCTGATCTCGTAAAGACGGTTGTAAGAGTCCACTACATTCTTTATTTGTGCTCATTGAGGTCTTATAGTGTGCCTTCTTGTACCTTAATGTTGGTTATGAGAATGTTGCAATATCCTTCCTACAAGAGCTCACAGTCATTTATATATCGGCACTGAGTGTACAGTAACTCCGATTCTTTCATTCATTTCTTCATGCTTATTGATTGTCGTTGCTAGGTTAGATTGCATTTGCTTGTGCCTTTCATGAATATCTCACTACATATCTCTTGATATTATTCAAGAATTTTTTCTCAGTACATTGATGCTTGCTAATATCGATGTAGATGCCATACACCTATCCCTATTATTCATGTACGACTTATTTGTTCAAGTGTTTAGTTGCAATCGAGTTACATATCCTCCTTGCTCCTTGTTGATGATCACTTGATTTTCACTTTTAATAGGAAATGAGTAATCTTGCATATGGCTTGTAATGTTCCTTGGAGGAATCTTGTGCCTCTATTTATGACTGGATTACATTATTTGTAGACATGCTATAATTGCGGACTCATTGCCTCCACATGTTGTTTGCAACATACATAATGGTTCCACATAAATCTTTTCATTTGATTATAAGCATAATCAAGTTCATTTGAGCTCTTTTGTACTCATTGAGGTCTAAATCCAGTTCATTTAGTGTCAAGCCCAAACTCCTTGGGTTCAAGTTCTAAGTCCTCAAATTTATGTTTGAGTTCAAATATAGTTTATGCTCAATATGAGCCTATTCCGTTCGAGTCCCCTGTTGTTCAAATTTTGTTCACTTGAGTCCAAATGTTCAAGTTCTTTAGTTCATTTGAGTACAAATCCCTCTTCTACACTACGTGAGCATTCAGAGGTACTTATTATTTTTTTTATTCCCCTTGCCGCAAGTGCCTCACCGGTTTCCCTCCCTACTACCCTACGAAAATGTGTATGAGGTTTGACGGCTCATTGCTAGCATTGAAGAAGGATTTTTTAAGTCATCACAAGCGCCCTGTCGATTTTTCTCCCTACTATGCTACGTGAGCACGTAGGGGGTTTGCCGGCCCGTTGCAAGTCATGAGAGAAGGATTTTATGTTAGAGATGTTATACCTTTGCGGGGCGGCGATGAAAGAATGCACAAAATCTTTTTTTTTTTTTTTTTGAAATCTCTCCTATTTTTTAAATCTTCCACACACACGTATATTCATATATATAATAATGATAATAATAAAAATTATTAAAATGCTAATAACAATTTATTTATTTTTTTTGAGAAATTGTAAATTGCATTGAAGAAGGAACTAATTATAAGAACTAAAAAACCTCACATTCCTTCTTTAACAAACTAGAAAAATTAGAAGGAATGTCCCCAAAAGAGAAACTATCAAAACAAAAACTATTATTTAAAGGTAAAGTAGCACAAACATCCGATACTTTATTACACTCTCTATGAACATGATTAAAAAAGACTTTATTGAAATCAATAAGGAATAAAATATCTTTGTTAATCCTTTTGTTGAAATTCCACTTCAATTTCTTCAAAGAATTTTAAATGAAGTTGATGATATTTATGTTGTCTCCTTCTATGATAACTCCTTAAGTTTCCATCATCTAAGGTTGTATGAAATCCTTTATAGTCAAAACAGCCTCCAACTCAAGTTGAGATACATCCCAATGAAGTTTCTTCTTCCCAAATGCCAACAACAACCTTCCTTTATGATCTCTTAATACACCTCCAATTCCAGCTTGATTAGATTCCAATAATGAAGCATCTACATTTATTTTAATCCAACCTAGCGGTGGAGGGTGCCAAACTTTAGTAAACTCCCTTAGAAGATTAACACCCCAGCTATCTAGAATTGGATACAAATTCTGTTTAGCCAAAAACAAGGCATTTGCTGCAACAATTGTGAAGCGGTATTACCATGTACCAAATCATTTCTACTGTTTCCAAGATAGAAAAACTGCTATGAAGTAAATCTTCACCATGTTAGGAAATCAAAATGAATGTCCTCTAAGTTCTTCCAAACAATTTTCTAATGAATGAAAGAAGGCAATATAAAAGCCCCACTCTTAATCTAAGAATGATATCCTTGATGAATTTGCAATGCACCAAAATATGAGCATAACTTTCTACTTCTTGACAGCCTCTTGGACATAATTCATTTTGGCTTAGCTTTCTATACTTAAGAAACTTAAATGTTGGAATAGCAAACTTGCTCATCCTCCACCAGAAAAGCACCACTCTCGGGTTCAGCTTTAGACTTCTTTGCCATCTTATAAATTTATAGTCTTCCTCCTTAGACCACCTCTTCATAGATTCCTTATAAGCTAAAGCAGTGATAGATTTACCAGTGTGGCAATACATGGTTTCCAAATAATCCATATCAGCTTCATGATCAATGTTAACCTGCAAAATCAGCACAATAAGTTCTTCATTAAGAATTGTTGCAGTAACTCCACATTCCAGCTGCAGTTGGCGTGATGAAAAAGTTCTATTTTTTGTTCTCCAGCTCCACACAATCAGCTAGAGTAGGCCATGTGTTGAAGCACCTATCCAAGAGCCAAATATCCTTTATAACATTGATTTTCTTCCCATCAACAACTTTCCATCTAACAATTGGTTTGAGTGACTTTCCACCTTCTAACAAAATTTGCCATGTCATGGAAGATCTAATTTTCCTATCTCAACTCAAAATATTATCAACATGTTTAGTAATAATATTCTTATAGAACAAATTCCCTTGATATTGGATGAATCTTCATGTTAACCTCGATCTAAGAGGCCCCATGCGATGAACAGCAGAATGTAATCCCAAACCACCATTAGATTTCAGTTTGCATAAAACATCCCAAGAAACATAATGTAATCCCTTTCTACCCATGTATTTATGCTAAATGAATTCTTTACAAAATTGATCAACTTGATATTATACTTTCTTTGGAACCAAAGAATGAGTTGATAAGAAGCTTGGTAAGGATAAAAGAGATGTTTTAATTAGAGTGATCTTACCAGCCATAGATAAATGTTTGCCTCCCCAATCATTAAGTCTTTCCAATATATGGTCAAACATACATTGAAAATCATGTCTTCTTAATCTTCTTAGAGCTATTTTAACACCCAAATAAAGCATCTCCTTCACCATCATAAAAACTAACTTCTTCTTTATTTGATTCTTCATTGGATGCTTCACAGCCTTGCCAAATAAAATCAGATATTTGGAATCATTCACTCTCTGTCCAGACCATCTACAAAAATCTGACATAATGGCCTTAAACTCTTGAGTTACTCTTAAAGAAGCTTGGGAAAAGACTAACACATCATCTGCAAATAGTAGATGTGTAATTTTCTGATTTTTGGGTGTTAAATGAACTCCTAAATGCAGCCCTCTTTGATTAATTGCATGAGATAAAGTTGGGAACACATGATGAATAAGTAAGGAGATAATGGGCAGCCTTGCTGAAGTCCACTTTCAGCTTTAATCCAATTAGAGAGTGTTCCATTTAAAATGAAAGAAAATCTAACATTCATGACACATTCCATGATAATCTTACAAAAAGAATTAGGAAATCCATAAGCTTGTAGCACTTGATAGAATGTTGGCCAACCTATGCTATCAAAAGCTTGTTCCATATCTAATTTCGCTGCCATCAATCCCTTCTTATCCCTTGAGGTCCTAAATTTGTTGAAGATCTCTTGAGCAAGTAGACAATGCTTAGACATTGATCTACCCTGGATAAAAGCAACTTGCTCTTCCGAAATGATCTTGGAGATACACACTTTAATTATATTAACCAATATAGTTGTGACCAATTTATAAGTGGATTGACATAGGCTAATAGGTCTAAAATTTTATGGCACCATAGGAAACTTCACCTTTGGAATTAATATGATCAATGTGTCTTTCCATTCATCCTTCATGTGGCTAGTTTTAAAGAAGCTTTCAACAGCTTTTCAAGTTGATTCTCTCATAATACTCCAAAACAATTGAAAAAATGTAGGTGTAATCCCATCTAAACCTGGAGATCTATTTCTTCCTTACCAAAGAACCGCAATTTTTAATTTCTCCTGAGTCAAATCGCCATTTAGAAACTCTATATCTACTGAATTTAGTTTCTGGTTATCAGGGAAAGCAGACCATCCCGTAAGGATGCAAGTTCTAGATCTCCATTTATCTTCAAAAAATTTCTGGAAAACAGATAAAATCTGTTCAAAATTGTCCACAAAGACATTATCTTCACCTCTAATTTGTCTTATAAGATTACCATTCCTTTTAGCTAAAGCAAACTTGTGAAAGAAGTTTGAATTTACATCACCTTCTTCATGCCATCTTACCTTAGCTCTTTGGTTCCACCAAGTTGATAGTCTTCCTAAAGTTACATTGAGTTCATGCACTTTATTCTTGAGTAAATTGAACCTTTCCACCTTCAAACCACCTTGTATTGATTCTTTCAATTGTAGATCCAAGATCTCCTTCTTTAATTCATCTTTTAACAGATTCAAACTCTTTCATTTGTTCTTGCTCCAGAAAAACAAAGACCTCAAAGATCTTCTTAACTTCCTCCGCAAAACATCCATCTCATTACCATGATAAGATTTCCTCCATGAATTAGAAACAATGCTCCATGCAGCCGAATAGGACTTCCAGGTTTCCTCAAATCTGAAAAAATGAGAGTTGTATTGTGTCTCTAATACCTTGAAAGCAATCGGGGAATGATCAGATGCTACCCTTACTAAGTGTCTCACATAAGCCAAAGGAACTTTTTGAAGAGCAGCTGCATTCATCAAGCACCTATCAAGCCTTTCCTATATTCTCATAGCACCTTCCTTATTATTGCACCAAGTGTATCTAGGTCCAATAGTACCTACATCATGAAAATCATTATTAGTCATAAACAATTTCATCTCCTGAGGCACTTTGGAAAAAAGAAACCTCTTGCCTCCTTTCTTACCATTTTTAGATAATATACAATTGAAGTATTCCCCAACTACTGAAGGTATATTGCCCATAGCAGCACTCTCAAGTATTTCCCATAAACTTCTCCTCACACGATATTCCTTGCTAGCATACACAGTGTCCACAATCCAAGAACCAAATAAAGGAGATTTAAACACTCAAAAGATCTATAACCTCAAAAGACATTATTTCTACCCCACAAAATAAGGATTCCACCAGAGGTACCTTCTGCAGGATGGTGGAAGAAATCCCATTCACTTCCAATAACCTTATCAACATCAAACCTATCAATTTTTGATATCTTAGTCTCTATAAGACCAATAAAGAATCCTCCATAATCCTTCACTATCTCTATAATCCTCTCTATAAGACTAATAACAGTTAATAATAACTAATAATAGTTAATAAATTAAAATATAACATAATACAAATAATAGTTAGCAATTACTAACTAAATTTAAGTAAAACCATTACCTAAATACCTACGTAAGTCTGGCTTGAATAGGTAGTTGGGTCAATAGGGTTTGGTCAGCTACAAATAGAGAAGGTCTTTGGCTTAAGGAAATTTGGACCTGGCTATATAAGAGAGAGGCTAGAATCGAGCTAGGGCAGAGTTGAGGGGTTGGCTGGCTTTGAGTTTGGGAAGGAGAGGCCGGGTGAGGGAGATAGGATTGGAAGAAGCAATGCGAGCTCACGACTTAAGAAATTCTAGAAGAAATGAGGTATAAAGAAGCTCTCTATCACACACACACACACACTCTCTCTCTCTCTCTCTCTCTCTCTATATGGACAGAAGGAGGTTAGGGTGTGAGTCGAAGCACGAGATTGAGATTTGGTGGAGTTGGAACCATTTAGTCATTGGTAAAAGTCAGCATGGGCGACTAGTATAGGTAGAGGCAGAGGGCTACAGGAGGAATCAAGAGTTAGGGAGGGAGTTTGGTCTCGTGATGAGCATGGAAGGAGCGAAGTCGTAGCAGCTTCTTGCGAGAGAGCCCCGGATGCGAGGGCTTTGGTCGTCTATTTAATGACTCAAATCAGCACCTCTTCGCATGCGAGATATGACACTTCAGCTCCATTATAGAGGGAGAAGGCTATGGAGCAGAATTTCGTTATGGCTTTGGACAGGTAATGATAAAATCCCCTTTTTTAATTTTCCTTTTGTCTACTTCCTTTGGTTGCATAGTAGAGGTCAACACTATATATTTCTTTCTTCATCTTCTTAGAATTAGTTTCTTAGACAAAAATATATTCAATATTTTTCATTTGTTGATAATCATTGACATTAGGGTATTGTGGAGCAAGGCCAACATATTTGTTAGCTAAATTTAGATGCCTTTCTTTTCTTCTAAAGTATTCTCTATGATATGGAAATATTTATATTTCCTATAATTGCTACTATTGGTGGCTTTGATGATAATTTGATTTGGATCTCAGTACTCTCAACATCTCTTCTCACAATAAATTGTTGTGAAAAGAAGTAGTGTAGAGCTTAAAATGAACGACAAATTTGTTGTAGTGGCTATATTTTCCATTTGATTTAAGATGTAGTTTTGTGATATGCTACTGTTAAGTAGCTCTTCCATTGCCAGACTATGATAGCGCTTGAATTTACTGTCAACTATTATTGTTGCTTTGATGATAATTCATTTATTTGAAATTAGGTTTTTGGGTTTTGAATGCCATGTAAAAATTCTCACTCTGATAGGATTAGAGTAAACCTTTTTGATAAGCTAGCTATCATTTTAAAGATTATTTACCTTACAATGACCTTTAGGTGATTTAGATTTGGCTTCATTCGCAAGAAAACTTATGGTAGCTATAGATTCCAGTCTACTTTGGAATGTTATTAGCCATTGATTGACTTTCTGCTTCTTGCCTTTTTTGCATCTTTCATAAATGAAGATGTATTTTCATACAAAAGTCAGATTTCTTCTATCTTTAAGTTTACCAAATTTGATTGTTATTGAAATTTTTAAGTATATGTGGTGGCTTAGTTAACTTTCCTCTTGCAAATGTCAACATTAATAAGATATATATAATAAATCAACTTACTCATATTCATGATTTCATGATTTCAGATTCCAAATTTTCTTTTCAGATGTAGGCTGGATTGGATGCCATTGACGTTTGGAAATAATGATCTTAAGACTTGATTGATATTGTGTAAAGAAATTTCCCTAATGATAAGGGGTTTTTTTTTGTTTTTCATGTATTATTTTGTGAAGGCATTTATTGTAATAAATAGATTATGTACATATATGAAGATTTTATTAGAACTTCCATTATATTTAAGGTGGAAAATTCTTCTAATTTTAAATTTATGAAATAATTTTTTTATTTGAAGAAAAATATCTTATGTAAGCTCTCATATGTACTTGAGATTTTTAGAAATATGATTGGAGATTAAGTATTTGCAATTGAAATATTATGAGTCAGCATAAGTAATTGATAATTGAATGTAATTTATATTAGATATAGCATAAATTGAGGCACATATTATATCATTTTATTAAAATTATTTCATTAAATTTAAGTGTTGGAAATCAAATTTTTTAGGGAAACTTAAATGTGCCTTATTATTAAACATGTTCGATCAAATAAATGTGTTGGGAAAGCTAACCTATTATGACACATAATATTTGTTATATTTATTCACAAACACTATCATATGAAGGTGTTAGGAAAGGTTGTCTATTAGGACACTATAAAGGTGTCGTTAAAGAGACTATGCCATGACAAATTATTTTTCATGAAAATTAATTTTTTAGGGCACATAAATATGCGTTGAACTCTATGCCAATGGCCATCTAAGTGACTGTGGGCTCCAAAAATTCAGCCTCGGCCTCCACCCGTAATTGTTGATTTTCGCAAAAAAGTTTTAACGGAATTAAGTTCCGGGGTAAATTTTGGGAAGGCAGATGGTTTTGTAGATAAGACACTACCCAGAGATTTTGCCCTCATTTGTGAGGACTTTATGATCTGATTTCTGGTTTCCTATAGGTGCAAGCCCCGATAGTTAATTATCCCTCCCGAAAACGAGAGAGAACTTTCGATTAAGGCTAGTCGTCAATCAGACACGTAGAGAATATGAGTTATTTGGCATATAATAGCATCAATGGGCTTTGGATATAGTTGGAGAATTTGGGAGTTTGGAGAATTGGAAGATTTGGAGATTTGATATTTAAAATTGAAAATTTCACCACTTGCACTTAAAGCGGATGGTGGGGGAATGGATGATGGACCTGATCAAGATCCCATGGTTCCATCATCTCGAGCCATCATGGTCCCTGGTCTACTTAGTTAGAGGAGGTATTCGACCCAACCTGATAGAAGGATCCTTGTCGATAGCCATGGGTTACTTCGTCAAAGGGGACCTTGTAGATATGGGGGGAATATTTATCTAAGGGGATAAATTTGAATCCACCTTAGCTAATAGAGGGCTTTATACCCTATCAATCATATCCTATTCATTCATATATCAAGGACTTGATGCCACTAAAGAACGTATCGGCTCTGGCCATAACCGGTATTTTGTAATGCCACTTGGCGGCAAAACCACTTGGTTCAGAGGGCCCCAGGTCATAACCGTTTATTTTGCGGTGCCATTTGGCAGAAAAACTGCTAGTTAGAGTACACGTACCACGTCCTTATTGGCAGGAGATTGTTTGAGAATGGATCCTAGTGATATTTTTGACTATGCATTAGCTCATTGTGAGCTGAAGTAGTTTTTAATTTGTCTACCCAACAAACTATTGCGAAGGGTGGATGAATTTTGCTTTAAGTGTTCAATGGTTTGATTTTTAACTTTAAACATCTTGAGATTTGAATAAAATTACAATTTTGGACTTCTGATGAACATTTGAAGTATTTGGAATGGAACCCTCCGGATGAGATTTTCGTTCAACGTAGCCATCATCGGGGTGTTTTGGGTCATTTCTCTTTATGGATTTAATCTTGTCAACTCTGTCGAGTTATCGATAGAGGTTCAAATTTCGTAGGTTTTATGGCCTTGAGAATGAATTTCTTTTATTATAGACCTTAAAGGCCTAATATGAATGTATAAGATAAATATTCCGGTCGACTTTGTGACCACATATTTATCCGATGGTTCGAACCCTATGTACTCCTATTTACCTACTTAGGAGGATCGGGCTTTATAGGCTTTGTCCTTTGTTTATAAATTTTCTTTATTAAGGGCTTTGAAGTTCTAATATGAATGTATAAAATAAATATTTTGGTCAATTTCATGACTACATATTTATCCGATGATTCGAACCCTGCCTACTCCTATTTATCTGATTAGGAGGATTTGGCTTTGTAGGCTTTGTGTCTTTATTAGTGAAATCTCTTAATTATAGGCCTTGACGGCCTAATATGAGTGTATTAAAAATAATTCATTGGTATGTGTATTTATTTGAAATTTAAACCCTGTCAACTCCTATTGATCCGTATAAGAGGATCAGGTTTGAACTTGAATTCACTTATTGACATGTACAACATCGCTATGCATCACATGTGAACCAATAACACGGTGTCGGGGCCCATGTGGGTCGAGATTGTATTTACCCCTTTTTGTGTACCTACGTGTATACAAATTATGGTGCATATGCAGGGGTATACTGAAATAATTATAGCTGTGCAAGTAATTGCCATTTGAGCACATAACATTTTATTTGAGAGCTTATATACGCCTTTTGTTCACTAGTAGGAGTGTTGCGGATCTGGTGGCCATATTATCTGGATGTTATGAGGCATCTCATCATCCTGATGTTGACTCCCACTTTCTCATTCATCGGGGAAGGTTTCTTCTTGACTTTGAAGTCCGCTGCTTTAAAAAGAACTCCTTTTGAGATCATCAGTGTAGTGGATTTATTATTTCTAGTGTTTGTGGATACCAGGACTATTTTCTTTCTAAGTATGGGATTAAGAAGAAATTTTGGAATACCAGGAAGTTTAGTTTAAATTTGTTCAAACATCTCCTCCATTCTGCTAGGGGGTATCCTTTTTCTTACATCAAGTTACCCTTGTACCCGATGTACTCGTAGATCTTAATCATCATTCTCACATGTGGCATCTGTACTTATGTCCACAAGAGTTCATTGTACCTATGATATGCCCATTGTTGTTACCCATAAGTAGCTCATGTGTATTTACAGGGACCCATTGTATTCACTATAGCCTCCTGGAGATATTCATAGAAGAGCTGTTATCCCTACATCATAGCCACCTTTCACCAATCTCAGGTGGTTTAATTATATTTGTTTCTAGGGATGGATCATTGATTGCTACATATGGGTAGGAATGGCACACCTTACAACTGTCCGTTGCTTCTTATAGGTATAATGCATTGACTTTGTGGGGACTGTTGTATCTACTACGATCTCTTGGAAATATTCTTAGGAGAACCATTGCCTTTGTATCACGTCCACCTTTCACCAATCCCAGATGATTTGATTATTGCACTTGCTTGTAGGGGCGGATACTTCATTATTGGTCTCAAGTATTACCATCTCAATCAACAGGCATATGTAGGGATTGTCGTAGGAGTTTATTGCATTTATATTTCGTGTGCATCCAGATTTCATCTTCCACTTGCAACTTGTTGTTAGCTTAGAGAACTGTGCATTTAGACTTTGATTTGTTCATTCATCCAAAGCATAGTCCTATGTATTCCATCAGACCCGAGTTCAAGGTTCAATTCATGCTTGAGTCTTGTATATTGTTATGGGTTCAGCTCTTTGCATCCCATTCTCAAGCTCCTTGAGTCCCCTATTGTGCTTGAAAATTCAGGTTCTTTATTGTTCAAATCTCTTTGTATATGATTCAAGCTTGAGTTCTTTTCATATGTTCAAGTTCGAGTTCGGTTTCATTCAGACTTGGATTCAAACTCAGTATGAGTCTTCTACATTCATTCAAGTCTTTTACTATCATGCTGAGTTCATCCAAATTTAAATCTAATGCTTGCAAATCCAAATTTCACTTGGCATCGTAAAGTTCAAGTTGAAATACATAAGTTCTTGTTGTCTACATCTTATTCTAGTTTTGAGTTTAGAGTATAATTTCAAGTCTTTGGTTCA
This sequence comes from Dendrobium nobile, assembly GCA_022539455.1. Taxonomy (NCBI): domain Eukaryota; kingdom Viridiplantae; phylum Streptophyta; class Magnoliopsida; order Asparagales; family Orchidaceae; genus Dendrobium; species Dendrobium nobile. The sequence continues at coordinate 15,268,921 of CM039721.1, read as the reverse complement.
GTTGAACATCATTTGATTAGGCTTGATTTAGTTTTCATTTTATATTTATAGAGAGAGTTCCTATTTGCATGTTTTACATTATTGCAACTTGTATTATTTTGATGATTTTAAATATTATTGTTTTATAAATCTCCTAACACTATTTAGAAGATTTCTTTTTGCTCTAGTGCGTACTAACATTTCGGAAAAATCAACTCCAAGCGATGAAGACTTCAAATTATTCTTTTGTAAATTACAAGTTTTGAAATGAGAGAGAGTGATTGTAATTGAGTGAAAAATCATAACACACACTCTTGGGGAACAATTTTTATGAACTGATCGTACGGGACGAACTTGGTTTGTACGGAACGATTATGTCAATTAACCCTCAGAAGAGCAATGGATCAAACATGCGAGTAGAAAATTTTCTAAGTCCTAATCGTCCAGGACAATTTTAATATTCATCCCAAGATGAACGTCTCTGGATTCTCACCTTCACTGTTTGTCCAGACGAAATTAATTTTTGTACTGAGACGAAGCTCTCTGTATGAGATCGTACTGGACGAAATTAATTTTCATCCCTAGATGAAACTCTCTGTATGCGATCATACAGGACAAAATTTATTTTCGTCCCTAAATGAAACGCTCTGTATAAAATCGTCCCAAGACGAAACCTGTTCGTCCGAAGACTAATCGAACCGACTTACGTCAGTTGGTTACGTCCTGTAGAATTTTGTGGACTGACCTATGTAATAACCGTTTCGTACCGGACGAACCTAGTTCGTACGGGAAGATGAGCGTGTACGAACATAGTTCGTACCAATATATATTAGGCTCATTTTCGACACTTTAAGTAAAATCGTCTAGGACGATCCACGATCATACGGGACGATCCACTGCGTACAGAATTGAAACTTGCAGTTTTTGGGCGGTTTTTCTTATCTTTTGTATATATAGTCCAAATTAGACTGCCACCCAATCTTTTTACTCATTGATCTTCGTGCCTATTGGAAGAAGAGTAAAGGAGAGAGTGAGAGAGAGCATTCAAAGAAGTTTTTCTACCATTGGAGCGTGAATGCTTTGCATTGTGTTCAAAGGTAAGATTTCCTACTTGTGATTTGAGATTACTTCACTCTTTTTCTTTCTTCTTTCTAGATTTCTTGGGAAGAGATCTGTCAAGGAGATCTGGTTCTCTACCGACACTAGGAGAGTGTGAAAGGATGAAGGGTTCTCTGCCCTCACTAGGAGAGTGTAAAAGGACGACAGTTCTCTGCCAACACTAGGGAAAGTGTAAAAGGACGACGGTTCTCTGTCGACACTAGGAGAGTGTAAAAGGATGAAGGGTTCTCTGCCCTCACTAGGAGAGTGTAAAAGAATGACAGTTCTCTGCCAACACTAGAGAAAGTGTAAAGGATGACGGTTCTCTACTGCACCGAGTAGTGGTGAATAGAGTGATTGTAAAGGCTTCTCCGCCTTGCTGTGGGCTCAAAAGGAGAGACACTATTGGTATTAGTGCAATACTCAGAGGGTGCCTCTGGGGAGTGGATGTAGGTCTGGTTTAGACCGAACCATTATAAATCGTGTGTCTTTTTATTTTACTGCTTTTATTTTCTGTATTTACTTTAGTGTTTTAAAAATTGTGGTTGAAAAACTTTTAAAAAAAAATCATTAAAGTTTAATTTCGGTTAAAATTATCTAAAGAGGGAAATTTTTTAAATACCAATTCACCCCCCCCCCCTCTTGGTAGCTTTGGGACATTAACTTAGGTTTAATAACCTATTTACTAGACTCAACAAGTAGTATCAGAGCATGGTTTCAAAATCATAAGTTTAAACTAGTTTTTGATTAACGTAGATGGCTACATTTGGAAACCGAAATACACCTGAGGGTTACTCTATTACTAGACCTCCACTGTTTGACAATATACCTTGTGATTTTTGGAAAATACGCATGTCTACTTTCATACAGTCACTTGATTATCGTATGTGGATCTTAGTCCATGAAGGTTATACAAAACTAACTAGATTAGTTGATGGAGTTAGGGTAGAAACACCTTTTGCAGATTACTATAGAAGAACGTGAATTAGCTCAACTAAATGCTAAATGTTTAAATAGCTTCTTTTGTGCTTTAAAATTTGAAGACTACAAGCGGGTTTCCACTTACAAAAGTGGAAAGGACATATGGGATAGACTTTGTATAACTTATGAGGGGACTAATGAGGTTAAGCAATCAAGACTTAATATCTTGTTACATGATTATGAATTATTTTGCATGAAACCAAATGAATATATTTCTGAAATGTACACAAGATTCACACAAATTGTCACTTCTTTGCATGCACTTGGTAGGGAATTAACTAATACTAAAATGATTAAGAAAATTCTTTGTTGTTTACCTACTGCTTATGATGCTAAAATTACTGTAATTACAGAGTCTAAAGATATAAACATTTATTCTATTGACAATCTTCTTGGTTCACTCATTGCTTATGAGCAAGGGGTTAGTCAAAGAAAGATTGATGCAGGTGAACCACAAAAAGAGAAGAATATAGCACTAAAAGTGGAAGAGACCGAGAGTGAACACTCACAACCTGAGGATGAAGACGATATTTCATTGATGACTAGACAATTCAGAAGCTTTCTGAAGAGGAAGCAGAAGAGACGCCAGCAATGGAATAGACGTAAGTTTAACAAAAATGACAATTTTCTAATGAAGTGATTTGTTATGAATGTAGGAAACCAGATCATATCAAGACTGATTGCCCAAAACTCAAAGCCACTCCTTGTAAGGAGAAGGTAGAGGAGAAATCAATTGTAAAGAAGGGCAAGAAGAAGCTTCAAAGAGCTTTTTAGGCGGACTCAGTTTCAGATTCATCAGAGACTGAAAAGGAAGAAGAAGTTACCAATCTTTGCTTGATGGCAGATAGTATAGATCAATCAGATCAAGAAGAGGTATATGACTTAAGTTACGATGAATTATTTGAAGTTTTTGAACACATGCATGATGCATATAGGAAAATAAAAAAGATGCATGCTAGTGTAAGTCTAGAATTGGAAGAACTTAAGAAAGAACATGAAATTCTTAGGAAAGATCATGTTTTAATAGATGATAACCACATGAAATTACTTGATGAATATGATGATCTGAATAAAAATCATGAGATTTTAAAATCATCCTATGCTGATCTTAAAAAAGAATTTAAAATATTTAAGGATGAATCTGAGAGCAAAACATATCAAATTAATTATACAAATCGAATCTTGGAAGATATAAATTCATTTTATAAGTTGAAAATAAGAGCTCCTGAGGATAATAGGATACCCCCCAAACTTGAAGATTTTACAAATCCTAAATTTTATCCTAATTATATGGAATCCCTTAGAAGACAAACAAATGGTAGAAGACTTAGGAATACTTTTCCTAATGTCAAATATAATAATTGTGGATTATTTGGACATATAGCGCACACCTGTACTTTGAAGATGAAATATGATTTGGTGTGGAGACCTAAGATGCATAAACCTAGACATGCCATACATGCATCTGATTATAAATTACTAAAAGGTGAACCCAAACTTGTTTCGATTCCCAGGTCTAACATTTGATATTTTTGCAGGGTCGCTCTCACACAAGATCTCATGAGAGCATATGGTACCTGGATAGTAGATGTTCAAAGCATATGACTAGAGATACTGCTCAATTCATAACGCTGGAAGCTAGAAGTGGAGGCAAAGTAACACTTGGAGATAACATCACAAAGAAGGTGGTTGGATCAGGTATGATTGGAAACTTGAAAAACTTTTTTATTGACAATGTGTTGTTGGTTGAAGGATTAAAGCATAATTTGCTAAGTATAAGTCAGCTATGTGATAAGGGTTATAGTGTAAATTTTTTTCCTACTAGCTGCATATTAAGCATAAATGGTAAAGATGTGTTGAATGGAAAAAGGGTAAATAATGTTTATATGCTAGATTTAAACTGCATTCATACTCCTACTGCCTTTTGTTTAAAAACTGTTTCTGATGAGTCATGGCTTTGGCATAGGAGACTTTTTCATTCTAGCATGAAAAACCTTAGAAACATTACCCAAAAGAATTTAGTGAGAGGTATACCTAAACTAGACTTTAATAAGGACCACCTTTGTGATGCATGTCAATTAGGTAAGCAAGTGAAGTTCTCTTTTCAGTCCAATAAGAATCATAGGACTAGTAAACCTTTGGAAATCTTACACATGGATCTTTTTGGACCAGTTGGAACTATAAGTCTAGGAGGAAAGGTATATGAATTTTTTATAGTGGATGATTACTCAAGATTCACTTGGGTTAGATTTCTATTTCATAAGAGTGAATCATTTGAGGAATTTAGAAATTTTTTGACTTGGATTCAAAGGAAATTAGGTGTGAAATTATTTCTATACAAAGTGATCATTGAGGAGAATTTGAAAATGAGAGATTTAAAAACTTTTGTAAAGAGAAAGGAATTGATCACAATTTTTTTGCACCTAGAAACCCTCAGCAAAATGGGATAGTCGAAAGGAAAAATAGAACATTAATAGAAGCCGCCCGAGCAATGTTGGCAGAATACTCACTTCCTAGATATTTTTGGGCTGAGGCGGTTAGCACTGCATGTTATGTTCTGAATAGGGTGAATGTGAGATCAAATTTAAATAAAATACCCTATGAGTTGCTAAAAGGGAGAACACCTAATTTTTCATATTTGCATGTTTTTTGTTGCAAGGTGTTTATTCATAATAATGAAAAATCTGCATTAGGAAAATTTGATCCAAAATCAGATGAAAAAATTTTTGTTGGATATTCAAGTGTTGGAAAATCTTATAGCGTATTCAACAAAAGAACTTTAGTCATTGAAGAGACCACACATGTTGTATTTGATGAATATAGAAATTTGGAAGAGCCAAATATTATTGAAGATGAGATTGAGGATAACTCCCAAAAGATTGATAAGATAAATTTGGAAGAAAATGTGGAAGAGAATTTGGATATAGAAAACCTTTTGCCTAGAGATTTGAGATAATCTAAAAATCACCCAAGAGAATTGATTATTGGTGAACCTAGTGAGGGTGTTAGAACTAGGCGTGGATTAAACAAGGAAGTCAATCATTCAGCCTTTATTTCAACTATAGAATCTACTAATATTGATCAAGCACTTTCTGATGAATTTTGGATATTGGCCATGCAAGAAGAGTTGAATCAATTTATAATAAATATTGTTTGGGAATTAACTTAAAGGCCAAAAGATCAAAGCATAGTTGGAACTAAGTGGACATTCAAAAATAAAATGAATGACTCAGGAATAATCATTAGAAATAAGGCTAGATTAGTTGCTAAGGGGTATAATCAGATTGAAGGAAATGATTTTGAGGAGACTTTTGCCCCTGTAGCTAGACTTGAAGCAATTAGGGTTTTGTTTGCCTTTGCTTGTTTTAAGGGTTTCAAATTGTTTCAAATGGATGTGAAAAGTGCCTTTTTAAATGGGGTAATTGAAGAAGATGTTTTTGTAGAACAACCTCCAGGTTTTGAAAATTTTAAATACCCAAATCATGTTTTTAAATTGAAAAAGACATTATATGGACTAAAACAAGCACCTAGGGCTCGGTATGAGAGGTTAAGCACCTTCCTACTTGAAAGATCTTTTGAAAAAGGAAGTGTGGATACAACTCTATGTTTAAAGAAATTTGGAAAGGATATACTCATTGTTCAAATTTATGTGGATGATATCATTTTAAAATATTCAAATAAAAATCTTTGTGATGATTTTTCTAAAATAATGAGTAGTGAATTTGAGATGAGTCTAATGGGAGATTTAAATTACTTTTTAGGTTTTAGCATTAAGAAACTTGAGGAAGGTACATTTCTTAGTCAAACTAAATATGTTAAGGACATCCTCAAAAAATTTGAAATGGACAATGCTAAACCTGTTAGTACACCAATGAGTTCCTTAGTTCAGTTGGATAAGGACCCTAAGGGAAAATCTGTTGATCAAAAGAAATTTAGAGAGATTATTGGATCATTACTTTACTTGACTGCTAGCCGACCAGATATCATTTTTAGTGTTTTCTTGTGTACTAGATTTCAATCTGATCTAAAAGAATCACATTTGACAGCAATGAAAAGGATTTTAAGATACTTACTAAGAACTCAGAATTTAGGAATTTGGTATCCAAAGTTTAGCTCTTCATTTGAAATTATTGGTAATTCAGACTCTAATTTTGCAGGCTGTAGGGTGGATAGGAAAAGCACTTCTGGAATATGTCAATTCATTGGAAATTCCTAAGTTTCATGGTCTAGTAGAAAACAAAATTCAGTAGCCCTATCTACTGCAGAAGCAGAATACATTGCATTAGGAAGTTGTGTGGCACAAGTACTTTGGTTAAAATAACAGTTGATTGATTTAGGATTAACTATAGGCACTATACCAATTTATTGTGATAATACTAGTGCTATTTACATTTTGAAAAATTCTATTCAACATTCAAGAACCAAACATATTGACATAAGTCATCATTTCATAAGGGATCATGTATCCAAGGGAGAAATTGAACTTAACAATGTTTCAACAAAAAATCAACTTGCAAACATTTTTGCAAAACCTTTAGCCTTTGATACTTTCAGTATATTAAGAACTAGGCTAGGAGTTATTGATTTAAATGCTTAAATAAAAATATTTTTCTAAAAAATTGATATTTTGTTTTTGTTTTTGTGTTTATTGTATTTTTGTTTTTTTGTTTTGATTTGTTGTTTTGTTTATTTTTGGTGTGTATTTAAGTGTGTCTTGTTTATTTTTATTCATTTTTGTTTTGAGTGTGAAAATGAAAATTTGTGGTCATCATCGTCCGGGATGAAATTTTTTCTTACGGGATGATGTGTGTAAAATGACAAAACTACGTGATTTCGAACCATCATAAAAGCAGTTTTTAATGTAGTTCGTCTAGACGATCTTCACGATCATCCGGGATGAAATATTTTTCAAACAACGGGATGATTGAATGCAGCAGTTGGATAAGACAGTTTTTATTATGAACTTTGTCCATATGAACCTTTGGTTCATCCAGACGAACACATGTCAGTTCATGGCGGGGGACGGTTTTCAACTGCCATCAAAATGAGTTAAATTTATGATCGTCCGTACGAACACGTGTTTGTCTATATGATCGTCTTGGTCAAAAGTCTGTACGAAAGGACGCTTCAAAAATTGTGTGCTTACGAAAAGCCGTTATTTTTTAAACTCATTTGTTCGTCCATAAGAAATATTTTCGTACGGGATGAATCTAATTCGTATAGGACGAATGAAAATTTCTTCTGGTACGAACAGTCGTTTTTCTTTAAATTAACGGCAGTTTTTTACTGAACAATCACTTTCACACATCTCTTTCAAACCTTTCCACTCTTCAAATCCTTTTATGGCAAGTTCTAGCAAGCGCCAAAAGACTTTGGCTAAGGGTCCTCCAAGGAATACATCCGAAAACTTCCTTTCTAGAGCCAATGAAGAATCCTTTCCTAGGTTCGTCTCTGCAAAAATCTCCCCATCTAGAGTTCTCCTACAGGATCAACTAACTTTTAAGGTAATGCACTTGTTTACCTTCACTCAGTTTAGTTTGATCCTCACTTTAGTTCACTTCTATAATAGAGAAACCTTTCACTATTTCTTGGCAAATATGTCATTCAATTCCGACCATTCTATCACCAGTCCTTTTGTTTTCAAAAAGAAAGTTGAAATCACCAAAGATGACTTTGGTATTTTTCTAAACTTAAGGACTGAAGGCTTAAGAGCACACACTTTAACAAACTCAAGTTTTGATTGGACAGAAGTTAATCGTGGGATTAGAGGAATAAGAGTTAAGGATCATCAACCTAAAGTATCAACTTTATTGCGTGAAGCCCGTATCATCCAGCACGTTCTAAGAACTTCCATTATCCCTAAAGCTGGTGATAGAATCAACATCACTCATCTTCTTTCTACTGTTAACTACTTGATTATGACTAGACAACCTATAGATGAGGCCCAACTCTTAATTGACTACATTTATGGTCTCTCTAAAAATGGTCATGTTGATCATAAAAGGAAGAAGAACATAGCCTTAGGACATATGATTGCTTATATTTTGGAAAAGTAGTATGATTTAATTCATCCAGAACAAGACTTTAAAGAACCACTCTACTACAACGACGCATTCTTTAGGGCTATCTTCAATAAGGACGAGCCTAATAGAACTCATGTAGTTCTGAGTGAAACAAAAGAAGAAGCTGGACCTTCACATGCTGCTGGACCAAATTATGAGGATTTGGTTCAAAGATTTGAAAATTTAGAGGCTTATTTTGATCAAAGATTTGATCAAATTGAAACTCATCTGCAGCAGCAAGATTTTCAGCACAATCAAGATATGGGATATATGCGTGAATAAATAAATGCCATTAATTCCAACATGTTCATGATGAGTAGTTACTTCAACTTCTTTGGTGCAGCATCACCTCCTCCTCCAGATCAGGGTCCTTCAGAATGATTTGTTTAGTGTTTGTTCAGTGTTTGTTCTGTGTTTCATTGTAGTTATTGTGTTAGTGATTATCTTTAGTTTGTTGTTCTGTTCTTGTCTTAATTGTGTTACTATTGATATCTTGAACTTCAAATTGTAATAGCTTTATCCGATATCAATATATGTTTCAATATTTTGTTGTTTAATGTTTTAAAAATGTATGTTTGACTTTATGACATTCCTTTTTTATTTTTATCTTAATAGTGCTTTATTTAATTTGTAAATTAAAATTAATTTCATTAAAAAATATAATTTTTTTAAATGTAAGAAATGCTTATAACTTGATATTATTAGAATTTTCAATTCCATGTCTCTTATTTAGACTACATTATCTTTAATATTATTATTGTAATTTAGATGATTTTTTATTTTTTATTTCTCTTTTCAATTAGTATTTATGCACTTAGAAAAATTTAAAATTTTAGATTATTGATTTTGGAAAGAATTCAAATACTCTTGAGAATTGTACAAATATACAAAAATTAATATGATACTGCAAAAAATTTGCAATGATAAAAAGAGGCACAAAATAAGCCCAAAGTAAAAAAAAAGGGAGATGCACAAAAGTGTGCCATAAAAATTGAAAAAGATGCGCAAAGCGCCACACGTGGTAATTACTTCTTTCCAGACTCTTTTAATCTCTAAATTCAAATTGATCTAATGTTCATTTATAATTTATATTGAAATTTAAAATATAAAATTTTTTATTCATCCTTATAATTCTCATTATCTTCATGTCTAAATTGACACATGCCCTTGAAAAACTCTTTTTATTTTCTAAGTTATATCACTTCTTAAATTATATAAAATTTTATGTTTTTTTTTAATATTTTTAATTTTATTTGGATACCTTATTTCAATCACTTTCAAGATTAAAATATCAAATGAATTTCATATTTCTGCTTACATTTCTAACATTCTTTTCTTCTTCTCTTTTTGATGTTGTCAAAAAGGGGGAGAAATTATTTATTGCTGAGTATGTTTTCGTACTGTTTGATTTTAGTATGTGTGTTTTCGTACTGTTTGATAATGTTTTATTTTCGTATGTGTTGTTTTTGTAGTAGTTGATTTTTTTCTTTATTTTATATTTTGTGTTGTTTTGTGTTGCATAAAATTTTTGAAAAACAAAATTTTTTTTAAGTAATTCAAATGTCTCCTTATTTTCATGAGTTCATAAATTCAGGGGGAGTTTAGGAGATTCTTAGAACTTGAAATCCTACAAACAATAATTGTTTTGCCATCATCAAAAAGGAGGAGATTATAGAGAAAGTTGCTATTTGCATGTTTTACATTATTGCAACTTGTATTATTTTGATGATTTCAAATATTATTATTTTATAAATCTCCTAACACTTTTTAGAAGATTTATTTTTACTCTAGTGTGTACTAACATTTCAAGAAAATCAACTCCAAGCGATGAAGACTTCAAATTATTCTTTTGTAAATTACAAGTTTTGAAATGAGAGGGAGTGATTGTAATTGAGTGAAAAATCACAACACACACTCTTGGGGAATAATTTTTATGAACTGATCGTACGGGACGATCATGTCAATTAACCCTCAGAAGAGCAATGGATTGAACAGGCTAGTAGAAAATTTTCTAAGTCCTAATCATCTAGGACGAATTTAATATTCATCCCGGGACGAACGTCTCTGGATTCTCACCTTCACTGTTCGTCCAGACGAAATTAATTTTCGTACCGGGACGAAGCTCTCTATATGAGATCGTACAAGACGAAATTAATTTTCGTCCCTGGACGAAACTCTCTGTATGCGATCGTACTGGATGAAATTTATTTTTGTCCCTAGATGAAACGCTCTGTATAAAATCATCCCAGGACGAAACCTGTTCGTCCTAGGATGAACCGAACAGACTTACGTCAGTTGGTTACGTCCTGTAGAATTTTGGGGACTGACCTATGTAATAACCATTTCGTACCGGACGAACCTAGTTTGTACGGGACGATGAGCGTGTACGAACATAGTTCGTATCAATATACATTAGGTTTGTTTCCGACACTTTAAGTAAAATCGTCCAGGATGATCCACGATCGTACGGGACGATCCGCTGCGTACAGAATTCAAAACTTGTAGTTTTTGGGTGATTTTTCTTGTCTTTTGTATATATAGTTCAAATTAGACTGCCACCCAATCTTTTTGCTCATTGATCTTCGTGCCTATTGGAAGAAGAGTAAAAAAGAGAGTGAGAGAGAGCATTCAAAGAAGGATTTCTACCATTGGAGCATGAAGGCTTTGCATTGTGTTCAAAGGTAAGATTTCCTACTTGTGATTTGAGATTACTTCACTCTTTTTCTTTCTTCTTTCTAGATTTCTTGGGAAGAGATATGTAAAGGAGATCCGGTTCTCTGCCGATACTAAGAGAGTGTGAAAGAATGAAGGGTTCTCTACCCTCACTAGGAGAGTGTAAAAGGATGACGGTACTCTGCCAACACTAGGGAAAGTATAAAAGGATGACGGTTCTCTGCCGATACTAGGAGAGTGTAAAAGGACGAAGGGTTCTCTGCCCTCACTAGGAGAGTGTAAAAGGATGACGGTTCTCTGCCAATACTAGAGAAAGTGTAAAAGGACGGCAATTCTCTATCGCACCGAGTAGTGGTGAAAAGAGTGATTGTAAAGGCTTCTTTGCCTTCTTGTGCGTACAAAAGGAGAGACACTATTGGTTTTAGTGCAATACTCAGAGGGTGCCTCTGGGGAGTGGATGTCGGCCTGGTTTTGACCAAACCACTATAAATCGTGTGTTTTTTTATTTTACTGCTTTTTATTTTCTGCATTTACTTTAGTGTTTTAAAAATTGTGGTTGAAAAACTTAAAAAAATTCATTAAAGTTTAATTTCGGTTAAAATTATCAAAAGAGAGAAATTTTTTAAATACCAATTCACCCCCCCCCCTCTTGGTAGCTTTGGGATATTAACTTAGGTTTAACAACCTATTTACTAGACTCAAATCATCAAATATATGAGTCATCGTTCGCTAATAGGTGGCACCAGCATTCTTTAGGCTAAAGGGCATGACTATGTAGTAGAATATACAATAGGTGTTCTGAATGATGTTTACTTTCAATCTTCAGGTGCCATTTTGATTTGATTGTAGCATGACGATCCATCCATAATGGAGAACATATTATAGTTATAAAATCAACTTTCGGGCACGCTTTTTTGAGATCCATGAAGTTGATGCAGATACAAATCTGGCTATTCTTCTTCTTCACAAGGATGATATTATAAATCCAGTTAGTATATTTTTCTTCATGAATATAGCCCGCATCAATAAGCTTCTTCATCTCTGCAATCACATGTTTTTCAATCTCCAATCTCATTCTTCTTGGAGCTTGTTTGACGGGTGCTGCATCAGGCTTGATGGCTAACTTGTGAACTGTCACATAAGGGGATAAGTCGGGGATCTCAGCGCATGTCCAGGCAAAATAATCCTTGAATTCATAGAGAAGCTTTTTCACTTCTTCTACCTGACCTTTTGGTAGAAGGGAGCTAATGAAGGTTGGACGAGGGTCTTCCTCGGTTCCCAAGTTGACTTCCCTTAGTTCAACCATAGTAGCAGCCTGTCCACCATCCTCCAATTCTTTCAGTGTAGGTTTCGCTTCAACGGGTTGATCATCATAACCATTAGCTTCATATATCTTATCTTCATCATTATTGGAATTGATTTCTCTGCATGTAATTGCTCGGTAAGTCTCCTTCCGAAGGTATTTTTTCTTGATAAACCCGACACCTTTGTACGCAGCTATATCCTTCTATCATAGTGGATGCATATTCCTTCCATATCAGAGGCCTAGGCACGAATGAAGTTGTCTTTTAGTGGTATGAACATTGATCTTCTTTCGTAGCATTCATTGAATACTTTTGGTATTAAACCTATGTAGCCTCGTAGGAAGTAACTCTTCAGCATCAAGGTGTATATAACACTAATCATGGTTCTCTAGTTCACGCACTGCGGTAGAATACAATACATTCTCCGGTACAGTCCCCTTCTTCAGAGGAGGAAAATAAAGAGTGGAGAGTTCTTCAATCTTGTGCATCTTGCACGGGAGAATTTCTTTAAAGTGTTTAGGGGAATTCTTGTGACTAATAGTACGCCATCTGAGATTGATAGACTGTTTATCCTTCTGGAGAACACACCATGCACTGTGTTCATGTAGATAGCATCGTAATTGTAATCATCATTTGAGTATTCAACCTCCCTGCTCCATTTGGATGCAGACTGGCCTACTTTTTTGAGATTTTATAGGGGTAAAATCAATTTCATCTATGTCACTCCTGAGGTGCGGTACGTGTTTCCTTTCTTTAGGGATAATTGGTGATTTGGGAAGAGTCGGCGTTTCCTTCTTTCTCCCTACACACTTCTTCTCACCTTCCTATTTGGTCTTCTTTGCAGTCTTTGAATTTGATGCCTTAGTCTCAAGGGAACTCGAAGGCTTTTGCTTCTTTGGCATTAAGTATCGTGCATCTTCATAAACTGTTGCTTCATGTATTATAAAGGACTGAATATTGCCAGAAATCATGAATTGTTCCCCTTCAAATATTTCATACACTGATGTAATGTTGAAGGGACGACGCCATATTCGTGCAACCAGGGGCGACCTAGTAGTTCTTTGAATGAAGTGTTCGTATCGATTACATGGAATTTAACTTGTGTGTGGAATTCCCCAAATGTAAGAGGAAGCATAAACGAACCAAGTGTTTTCTTCCCTTTCTCATTGAAGCAGTGCACCATCAATTTAACTTGCCCAAGATATTCCACATTGAGGCATAATGATCTTAACACCTTAAGGCTCATGAGATTTATGGAAGATCCGGGATCGATCAGGATTTGACTGATCATCGTACCATCGCTCTCTACTGTAATATATAGCAGGAGATTATGATCTGTCATCCCAAGTATCATATCATTCTCAACAAAGGTAATGATTGGCTCATTTTGAGCTTGTAAGACCTCGGTCAGATTACGTTCAACAAAACATGCCTCGTATCTTTATGGGTCCTTGAGAGCTTGAATCAAAGTCTCCCAGAGGTCTTTAGACATCACGAGGGCATCGTATATACTAAGTTGTGCTGGGATCTTACTGTGGGATAAGAAATTATAATCTATCCCCTTAGCCGAAGTTTCTTTCTGCTTGGAGTCTTCAGGAATAATATCTTCATTGATAATTATCTCTTTTTCCTTATCTTTATTAGGAGCCCCTTTCTTTGGTGGAGGTGGTAGTATCTTGCTACTTCTTAATTGCACTTGGGTCACCTCATATGATTCTGACTTATTTAGTGAAGCATTCTCTTTGGAGTTAGCCATCACCGTATCTGGAGATTCATATGTAGACTCAGAATCGTCCCCCAGTTTCACCTGCTTCATTTGCAATGCTATACTTGAAAGTTTGTTAGGGATGTTAGACCCATATAAACTAGCACAAGGCTAACCAAGTGAGGGGGGGGGGGGTGAATTGGTATTTAAAAAATCTTTTAGCCAAAGCACAACAATGCTCAAACCAAAATCACTACGGAAAATAAGTGCGAAAAAATTAAATGCAGAAGCAGTAAAAAGAACACAAGGGTTTATAGTGCTTCAGTTAACTTGACGAACATCCATTCCCCCGAGGCGCCCTCCGAGTATTGCACTACCAAAGTGACTCTCCTTTTGCTCCGACAGCAAGGTGGAGAATCCCTTACAAGAACCTCCTTTTGGCCACCCCTGGCAAGACAGAGAACCCAACTCCTTTTGCTTCCTCCTGAAGCAGGTAGAGAACCTTGATCGATCGCTAAAGCTTACCTCTCCCAACCCTTCCAAGAATGAGAGACTCTAGTGGAAGAAGAAGTAAAACAATGCTTGGAGCAACCCTTGTGAACCCCCTCATAACCTCCCCCTCACAAGATCCTCTCTCTCTCCCTCTCTCTCTCTTCTCTAGGCTTTCTCAGGTCAAGACAGCAGCGAAAGATTATTCAAATTGTTAAACAATAGCTCTTAAATAAAAGAACTTCAAAATAGCTCATTAATTTCTTGTTGCCGACATTATCATCCAGGATGATTGGTATATCCTCCTGTACAATCAGTGCAATTTAAGCATAATCAGCCAGGACGAACTAGGACGAATAGAGGAAAGTTGTTCATATCTTCTAGGATGATACTATATCATTTTGTGTGATTAGTTCAAATCACAGAATATCAGCCAGACAATCGATCTGAAATGTTGTCTGGATGACTCCAAAATAGCTTGATCGTCTAGGCCGATATCACGATCATCCCGGACGATTAGTTCAAATCAAAGGAAAATTATCCAAAGCATCGCCCAAAATTTGAGCTGGCTGATCCTTATCATCCAGACCATCGCCCGAAATTTGAGCTGGCCGATGTTGATCGTCCAGGAGAAACTAAGGTTTTTTGAACTGATCATCCCGGTCGATCTTACGATCGTCCAAGACGATGTGATCGTATCAATCATCCTTAATTGCTTGCCTTAAATGCCATATTAATTTAGGCATGATTGTATCATATCATCCAGGCTAATACAAGATTGTCCTAGCAGATTTCCATAAATAAAGAATGCCTAAATAGATCAAGGTGGTTAATTCTTTCTGTTTTGAGCCTATCGTCCTGGCCGATACAAGTATCGTTCAGGATGATCGGCTAATGATGACTGCCTTAATAAGATGTTCTGATTATGATTTTGTTTCGAACCTGATAGTCCAGGACGATAATAATATCATTTGGGACAATGTGAGTAAAAATAGAAATTCTAAGTCAGACAGAAAAATCACTCAAGTGTGTGTGTGTAGGGATCAGAACACTTCAATGGTTATAATTGACTCAAGAAAGGGAAGAAGAAAATTACAGACTAACTCAGACCTAGTCTACCCAATCTTGAGCTGGTTCCAATTGCCGTCCGTTCTTGTGGTCCAGAAATATTAGTAGCCAAGGTAGTCATAGATAAACAAGAATATTTGCTAACATCAAAATCATAATCCATAAAAAGTAGGTTTACAATAATCTCCCCCTTTTTGATGATGGCAAACACTTTGATGATCAATACTAAAAAACATGGAAAGCTTTCAAATTTCAGAAAAGTATAAGTACAACCATACTACTCCCCCTTTTGACATCTTCCCCTTTTTATGATGGCAAACACTTTGATGATCAATACTAAAAAAATATGGAAAGCTTTCAAATTTCAGAAGATAAGTACAACCATACTACTCCCCCTTTTGAAACTAAAAGCAAATTAAAGCAACTAAAAAACTAAAAGAAAAACACAATGCAGAGAAAATAGACTACAGAAAACAGAAACTATAACTAGAGAAATGAGGGACCCTGATCATCAGACGGAGGTTGTGGTGGTGGCTGCTGAAAGTAATAAGAGAGCGAAGCAAACTGTGCCCCAAACAAGGCCATGTCTTGGTCATGCTGCTGCTGCTGGCGGGCTACGTCCTTATCGTGCTGCTGCTGGTGGTGAGCTATGAAAGTGTCGAACAGGGCCTCCAACTGATCAAATCTCTCCACCAAATGATATAGATGTGAGTGCTGGTGAAGAGGAACAGGTTTAGAAATGGGAGCGGGAGCCTCCTCCTACTCGGCCCCCTGAGCTTCCCCATCTCCTAGGAGGAGACGAGTACTGTGAAGGACATTGAAGGAACTATTTGAGTAGCAGGGGGCTTAAGATTCGGACGAGCAGGATATTGAAGTTGGTATTTGGTTTTAAGAACATAAGCTATGAGGTGTCCTAAAGTAAGGTTGAGTTTCCTCTTATGACCTAGATAACGGATTGTTGTTAAATGATCAATGTATCGAAAGATCAGGTCAGTAACATTAAACTCTCCATGGGCCATGGTGTAAAAGGTAGTAAGTGAAAGAAGTGAAGTGATGTGGACTCGATCCCCAGCTTTTTAAATAATGGAAGTGTGAAGGTATGTTAGATTATCCTAGCATCTTTGAGTAAAGAGCTAGCTCTCCAACATGAAAAGGTGCATTGATGTGGCGAAGAAAGTGGTTTGTAGAGGACCAGTAAAATTAGGATTAGAGATAATGGTATGCAACTTATCCCCAGTGGTGGATAGCTACAACAGTTCAGCACAGTCCTGGTATGTGATCTCGACAAGGCATCGATTGACATAGGAGGTGAGGGCAGTGTAGGAGGAGTTTATGCGGAGGTTTGCAAAAAATTCAAAAACAAGTTCAGAAGAGAAGGGGATAGTGAGAGTAAGAATAAAGCATAGAGAAGTGTGAGTGAAGAGTTCTAATACCGGATATGAGAAATGGATAGGATTGATTATTTTGGAGAGAGTGATCCCGCATTCTTTGTACCGATGGTAGGCAGCCTGATCTTCTGCCTCCCTGAATTGAGGGGTCTAGTGTGGCACTCGATGAGCTTCTAGAGGTTTGTCGAACTCACTTTCCGCCAGCCATAAGCAAGGAATAGCAAGCAAATAGAGAGTAGAAAGCAAAGGGAAAGAAAGTGTGAAGAAAAATGGCTGAAATCTGGCTGAATTTAAAGAATCAGTCATATTGTCCAGGATGATCGTAGAATCATCCAGGACGATCAGGTTCAATAATTGCATACAATCCGATTGGTCAAAAAGGCAGTCCGATTATCTAGACCGATCAAATATCGGCCGGGACGATTAGACACAAATGATCATCCCGAGGAGTCAGGCCAAATGACCATTGAAAAAGCAGATCGTCCAGGCCGATTAGGTGGATCGTCTAGGAAGATGCTCAATAATGAATCGTATCGGCCAAATTTAAAATTTTTTAAATCATGAGCCACGTGTATTGTCCAGGACGAACAGTTGATCGTCTAGGACGATATTCCAAAAAATGGATCATCTCGGGTGATTTTAAAGATTTTAAATGTACTGATACATGGATCATCCAGGATGATCAAGTGTATCGGCCAGGATGAAGTCCATAAATGCATTGGCCAGGTCAAAAATTTTATTGGCCAAGACGATCAAGATGATTGTAACAGAGTTCGATTAGATCGTCCAGGACGATATGGGATCGTCTAGGACGATGAATTTCAGCAAAGTCAGAAAAGTCCAGCAGATGAATTTTTATGAGAGATGATCATATCGTCCAAGACGATAGGAATATCGGCCAGGACGATGTGACAAAATTTGAAGTTTAAAGAAAAGATGAAGATGATCAAAGAAGTCCCAAAAATAATAAAATCAATCTAATAATAATAATAATAACATAAAATCAAACAAATAATTTTTTTTTTAATTTTTATATATTTTTTTGAGTTTTTAGTAAAGCATGCATATGATAAATTATCCAAATTATTAAATTTTAAAGATTTGAAATATTAATGAGTTAACAATATCAAAATCTGAAAATGGTAGAATATCCGATCCTGTTAACCCTAGCTCGGACTTCTTTCAAGGCAAAAATTATCTTTTGAAAACAAAAGTCCTAACTCAGAATAAACTAACTGGAAAGAAAGAAGATCAGTTCAAAATTTGCTCCAAAGAAAAATAACTTATAGAATAATATACCAAAGCAATTTGTCTCAATCGTGGTATTTGAAATCAAGCCTTTGAAAATATCAAGTAACACATGAATTCTTTTAAAATTTTAAAGGTTTGAAAGAGGGGTAAGCTTGTCTTATGTAGGCTTATTTTATGCCTCTTATCAATTTGAATGGCGCTCTTTGTGCATCTTTTGACTTTTGATACACTTTTGTGTTAAATTTTTCAATTTGACGTCTTTGCACATCTTTTCGTTTTTGGCATCATTGGCCTTTTTATTTTTGTTCTTGCAAGCTAGATCCCTTTTTTTCAATAACTCTTAAAATATAATTAGTTGTGAGTAGATCTTCTAGATATTAGAGAAGAAAAACTCACCCTCTAATATAAGAAAGAATAGACTACAAAGCAGATTTTAGCAATTATATGATAAGTACAATGGAAAGATTTCATTTAACTTGAAAGATATATAAAAGCTTTGAATATTATAAATATAAGGTAGATTACTATTATAAGATAGAAAAGATCTTATTTTTGAAAACCAATTGTTAATATGAGATAGACTTTTGTTTAGAGAAGAAAATTATACCACTAAAAGAGGTTTGAGGGAGGGAAACCATCAACGGTGTTTCTCCCTTTAACCGATTTAGAGATGTTAATCATTGGCTATAAATTTCCAAAATTTAAGAACTAGAAAAAATCATCATAAAGACAAAGAAGCCCAATGTAAAAACTACTAAAACAAATATAAAAAGGCTAGCACAAAAGAGAAGAAAAAAAGGGTGCAAATCAAGAATTTATTAAGTAGCAAGTTTAAGCAATTATGAGCTGTGAGCCTCCATTTGTTCAAGTATTATATACTTCTCAAGAGGTATTTGGTGAGAGCAATCCTGCAAAAATCAATAACCATCAGATTTAGGAACCCAAACAAGTTTGGGTCCCTTCTTATGAAAAATAGACAGCAATGTATGTGTGCTATGCTGTGAATCATGCAATTTGGGTCTCCACACCCAATGTATGCTATAGTGAACAGGGCAAGTGTGTGAGATGTGTCCTAGAATGCCACATGAAAGCATCTAACATAAGGAAAAGGATTTCTTAAGTGGTTTGGGTTATAATACCTCTTCCTAGGTCTTGGCTTTAGATCAATAGTGGATGTCATCCAATTTCTCTTAATTATTTCCATTTCAGTTTTAAATCTCGAGATAGTACTTTCTAAAGCAGCATTTTTAATCCTAAAATTTTGCTCCATCTCTTTAGATCTCTTAAAATTAGATTCAAGTGAGGTGTGTGAAGTTTTACTGAATCATGCTCATCAATCAATTCCAAATGCTTTTTATTTAATTCATCAAATTAATCAAATAAAGCCATATAATTTGAATTAATTATTGAATGATTTTTGAGAATAATTTCATACTCTTTTATAAATTCAAAAGCTCCAATTTTAAACTAGCACGAGTTTTCTTAAGTTTTTTGTATGATGCATGAATTTTCTCACAAATTTCAAATAGTTGATCAAAGGGTTGTTTACATACCTCTTCTTCATCACTTTGATCAACATGATCTTCTACCATTAAGCACAAGTTTGTTATTTCTTCCTTAGGTTTAGTCTCAGATGAATCTGATGTAGATTACGCCCAGAAAACTTTTTTAACTCGCTTCTTATCCTTCATGAACTTAGGTTTTTTCTCACTCCTTTCTTCACTTGAGTGATCCTGAAGTATAGGACAATCAGCTCTGACATGTCCAGGCTTCCTGCATTCAAAACAAACAACATCAGAAGATCATTTAGAATATTTATTATCCTTACATTTTCTCCAATTTTGATGATACTTATGACTCTTTCTTAGAAAGTTTTTGAATTGTCTTGTGATTAAGGTAATTTCATCACTTTCAGACCCGAAAGAATCAGAGTCCATTTTGTTTGGCCTTCAATGCCATAGTTTTCTCCTTCTTTTTCTCACCTACATCAAGATTTCTTTGATTCACCCCTTGCTCGAAATCAATGAGTGAGCCAAGTAAGTTATCAATCGAATAGGTATTCAAATCTTTAGATTCAATAATTACAGTGATTTAGCATCAAAAGAGGAAGGCAAGCATCTCAAAATTTTGTTCACTTTTTTATAATTTAAAAGTTCTCTTCCTAAGGCATGCAAAGAAGTTATAATCTGAGTAAACCTTGTATACATATCAGAAATTGATTCAGAAGGTTTCATACTAAAAAGTTCATAATCATGCAAGAGAATATTCAAATGAGATTGCTTAACTTCATTGGTTCCTTCATAAGTAACGCACAACCTATCCCAAATCTCTTTACCAGTAGTGCATGTAGAAATACGAATGTAATCTTTAGACTTTTAAGCACAGAAAAAATAGTTTAAACACTTCACACTAAGTTGAGCTAAATCTCTTTCATCAAAAGTCCATTCAGTAAAAGGCACTTCAGTTTTAATTCTATTAAGTTCACGAGAAGGTGGAGAATATCCTTCTTTAATAAGCATCCACATGCGATATTTAGTTGATTGTAAAAAAGTAGACATGCGAGTTTTCCAAAAATTAAAAGGTCGATTGTCAAACAAGGGTGGTCGAGTAATAGAATATCATTCCGTTGTATTATATTACGATTTCTAAAGTTAGTCATGGATCAAAATTCAAAATATTTTCAAATTCAATTTTTATGAATTCCGCTCTGATACCACTTGAAAGTTCATTAGGGATGTTAGACCCTTATGAACTCACCCAAGGATAACAAAGAGGGGGGGTGAATTGGTATTTAAAAAATCTTTTAACCAAAGCACAACAAAGCTCAAACCAAAATCATCAGGAAAAATAAGTGCAAAAAAATTAAATGCGAAAGCAGTAAAAAGAACACAAGAGTTTATAGTGGTTCGGTTAACTCGACCTACGTCCACTCCCCGGATGCACCCTCCGAGTATTGCACTACTAAAGTGACTCTCCTTTTTCTCCCACAGCAAGGCGGAGAAGCCCTTACAAAAACTCCTTTTTGCCACCCCCGGCAAGGCAGAGAACCCAACTCCTTTTGCTTCCTCCTGAAGCAGGCAGAGAACCTTGATCGATCGTTGAGGCTTACCTCTCCCAACCCTTCCAAGGATGAGAGACTCTAGTGGAAGAAGAAGTGGAACAATGCTTGAAGCAACCCTTGTGAACCCCCTCGCTAGCTCCCCCTCATAAGATCCTCTCTCTCTCTCTCCTCTAGGCTTTCTCAGGTCAACATAGCAGCAAAAGATTATTCAAAACATTGAACAATAGCTATTCAAATAGAAGTGCTTCAAAATAGCTCATTAATTACAAGTTGCCGACATTATCATCCTGGATGATAGGTATATCGTCCTGTACGATCAGTGCAATTTAAGCCTAATCAGCCAGAATGATCTTGGACAAACAGAGGAAAGTTATTCATATTATTCAGGACGATACTATATTGTTCTGTACGATTAGTTCAAATCATAGAATATCGGCCAGTCAATCGCTCTGAAATGAGGTCTGGATGACTTCAAAATAGCTTGATCGCCCAAGCCAATCTCACGATCATCCCAGACAATTAGTTCAAATCAGAGAAAAATAATCATAAGCATCGCTCGAAAATTAAGCTGGCCGATCCTTATCGTCCATACCATCGCCTAGAATTTGAGCTGTCCGGTGTTGATTGTCCAGGAGCAACTAAGGTTTTTTGAACTGATTGTCTCGGCCGATCTTCTGATCGTCCAGAACAATGTTATCGTATCAATCATCCTTAAATGCTTGCCTTAAATGCCAGATTAATTTAGGAATGATTGTATCATATCGTCCAGGCCGATACAAGATCATCTTGGCCGATATCCATAAATAAATAATGCCTAAATAGATTATGGAGCTAATTTTTTTCTGTTTTGAGGCTATCGTCTTGGCCGATACAAGTATCGTATAGGACAATCGACTAATAACGGCTGACTTAACAAGATGTCCTGATTAGAGATTTTGTTTTGAACTTGATCGTCCAGGACTATAATAATATCGTCCGGGATGATGTGAGTAAAAAAAAAAATTCTAAGTCAGACAGAAAAATCACTCAAGTGTGTGTGTGTGTGTAGGGTTACTTAGCATCAGAACACTTCAATGGTTATAATTAACTCAAGAAAGGGTAGAAGAAAATTACAAACTGACTCAGACCTAGTCTACCCAATCTTGAGCTGGTTCCGATTGCCATTCGATTTTGTGGTCCTGAAATGTTAGTAGCCAAGGCAGTCGTAGAGAAATAAGAGTATTTGCTAACATCAAAATCATAATCCATGAAAAGAAGGTTTGCAATAATACTTGGATCTGAATCTTTGTCATCTGGAAAACATAATCTTTTTCTGAACAATATTCCATTCATGACACCATCAGACAGAATTCAGGGGGACTCTTTTTCAGCTTATTTCTCCCTTTATGTTATCTTTGATGTCATAGAGATGACTTGGCATGTCTCTGTGGGAAGAGAATCATCCTCAACTTCTTCCTTTTCATTTATATTGAGCTCTTTCATGAAATCACCGAACTTGATAGGCCGTCTGGTAGTCTGGTAATATTCACCCAAACTGTCAATGACCTTTTGAGTTGCAGTCTTCTTCTCCTCAGGTTTCTTCAATTTGGCTTTCTTCTTAGAAGCTTTTGATTTTGCTTTACCAGACTTTGATGAACTAGCATAGCCAGGTTGTTGTTTAGAGGTGGATGCACGTGGCATAGGAAACCACTTTAAATTAAACACTAGCTCAATAGAAGACTTCCACTTGACACCCAAAACTCCTTCTAATTGTTTCAGCATTTTGGTTGTCTTCTTGGAGACCACGGTTTCCCACTGCTCATCTTGAATAGGCTCTTTTGTTGTTTCTTTATACGGGAGTGTGGAAGAGGATGTGACTACCTGGGTGAATTCCTTTCTAGGACGAACTAACACGTTATCTGATAATGTTAATTCTCCCATTTTATACTTCTTCTCAAACCAGTCCTTGAAAACATAGCAATCTTCAATTGGATGGCTAATTACTCGATGATACAAGCAACAGTTAGGGTCACCATTGTGTTTGGACTCTTCAGGTCTTTTACATTCTTGCAATTCTAGACCAGCCTTGAGAGCTTATCGGAATAATTTAGCGACACTATCCCTCATAAATAAATATTATTTATTCATTTTCTCCCTGAGGAAGGGGAACGTTCTATCGCTAGTTCTTGTAGCTTGCCTCTGGTGCTCTCCTCCATCGAGAAAGGCTCGAGGTTTATCATTTCCTCCAAAAACCAACTTTAGTTGAGGATCAGGATTGCAAGCCTGTTTTGACTTTTCTTCATATTACATTGGCTGTTTTTTTTATCTACGTTATACATTACCTTTTTATCTTTATCAGGTCTAGGACGGAATGTGATGTAAACCTCATTCTTTCTGAGGTCAGGAGCCTTGGCCTTTTTGGGTTTTCTTGAGAGGCTTTCATATTTTGATAAGTTCAACTTTTCAAACTTTGCCACCCTATCCAACAGATCTTGGAAGGTAGTGATTGAAAACATACATAAGAACTGTTATATTTTATCATCAATATTCCCCCATCAATAATTGAACTGCATGCTCTTCTTTTAGTTACTGCTCACACTTCATACTGGGATTGCGCCAACGTGTGATATATCTCATTTCTGACTCATCCTTTCACCTTTTATCTAGGGTGAGATCAGCGATGGTAGTCTTCTCAATTGCACTTATAAATCTCTTCACAAACAAGGCCTCTAACTCCACAAAGGTCTTTAGTGAATAGTTTGGCAACTCGGCGTACCATTCAAAAGAAGTTCCACCCAAGCTGCTTACGAATTATTGGAATAATAGGGCATCATTGCCTCCCATATTCCTGCAGGTAGCTTTGAACTGTACGAGGTGCTGTCTGTGATTCTTATTATCAATAAAAATATTGAATTTTGG
The DNA here is from genome assembly GCA_022539455.1 of Dendrobium nobile. Lineage (NCBI taxonomy): Eukaryota > Viridiplantae > Streptophyta > Magnoliopsida > Asparagales > Orchidaceae > Dendrobium > Dendrobium nobile. The sequence goes on along the minus strand of CM039721.1, from coordinate 15,244,964 downwards.
TATAGAATATCCCTTTGGATACGGCACCTGGTCGTACTCTATCGGATATGGGTGACCTTTTCCTACCAATTTCTCTGCTTGTTCAGCAACTATAATGGCCTTAATATTTTCACTAATTAAACCCTCTAATTATGTTGTAGTTACAGGTTCAGAGGTTTCGCCACATTTTGTGGAGTACGCTGGCAAGTTGGATCATTAGCCTCTTTACCACCTTCAGGTACAACTTTCACACCTGAGATTTGCGATGCTTGGGGATTTAAAGGATTTGCTGGAACATTGTTCACAACTTTATTGATGGGTTGAGCCGGCGTAGGACCCATAGAAGTGATCTTCTGCATCATCTCCATCATTACCATCATTTGAGTCATCATCTTAATCATTTTATCATTTAACTGAGAGATTTTTTTATCTTTTGCTTTCATCAGTCGCCTCACTTATCACCGCATATCTGTGAGTGTAATATTTTCAACAGTAAAAGGGGTTTCTCCTACTTCTTCTTCCCTTTCTTCCTCTGAGGAGCGAACACTTTGGCTGGCGATGGATCTAACCCTGTAGAAACGTCGATGAATATGTTCACATGGTTGTGATTATTGATCATCCTCGTCATCATCATCATCATCATCATCATCATCCTCAACATCGACATGGCTGACTATGCAAACCACCTCGATTTCCATAATACCTTCATCGTCATATTCTTCTTCTTTTTCTTCTTATACCAAAATTTTTTAGCGTCGTCGCCACCAAATTTTAGGCTCTTGGCTTGAGATAACTACTTCTTCGATCCATAGACTGCAGTCAAAATAAACTTCTTCTTTTGTTGAACTAGGTGAATGATGGGATCCCCTGGAGGACTCTCCAGGGTGTCGACCGTCATTATAGTTGTTGGTATTATGGGCTTTCTTTTGGACCCATCTCTGACAAGTTTTGTTGGTAGGGGCGGATCTCTGGGAGGCCATTATGGATGTTACAACTGAATTAGATCTTTCTTTAATCATCTTTTTTTTTCGAGGCTTTAGCATCCAAACTTGTTTTCCTTTCTGTTGGGCCCTTTCGTTGGTTGATTCTTGAATACACGGTCCAAGTGTCACACCCTGATAAGCTTCCTGTAGAGCTTGATGTTGATTATCTCTTCATTGGGTTATCACAATAGATTATAGCCTATCCCTTAGAGGGGTCCTTCGGGCCTCAACGATCAATGGCCTCTAGAACTTCTTTTTCATTATCCCTCTTTCCTTAACTATCTTCAAAACTCAGTGTACCCGGGAAGACAGGCGTTCAGGCTCTCTTATCTTCTGAGGGTCTGGGGCTTCAAATCGACGCTCCTAGAAGGATTGCTTGAGCTCACTAGAAGATCTATTTCTCTTTGTTTACCTCAAGTTGGTGAACCTGCTCTGAGTGGGGATGTTCATCTCTATTTCCTATGCTGACAGGTTAGAGAGATGGATTGGTACTCACAACTACTAAGTGCGTAGTTCTACATTTTTCTTTCTCCTCTGCCTTCTGTTGAGCCTTCCTCCATATGAGGAAGCTTTATGTCATATTTCCCAGGTGTAGATAACCCGATTGGCAGAGTGGTGGTGTTGGCAGTCACCACAAAAAATTTTCTTTCATCAACAACCCTCTATGCAGTAATGTCTCGGGTTGGGATAGTCTCTTGAACATAGAGACTCTTCCTTGAGCAGCACCTCTGGTAATAGTCCTTGCAGAGTGGGACCTTCTAGAAAGTTCTTCAGAATTTATGCCATACACAGGAATGGCTGCAGCCCTTACAGTAGCTGCTGAGAATTTAAGCCACCAAAGTGAATGGTGGCTCTAGCATTTCCAGTTTCAATGATAGCATTCATCAGCTGAATCCTGGCATCTCATCCTAGTAGGACGATCATCAGGGTATCCTAGATTTTCATTCTGCATAAATGAAAGGCATGGGTTAGTGATCAAAATTTGATACGTCACCTCTCACTTTCAAAATGCAGAAATTAACCAAAATAAATATCAGAAGCAGGAAAGTTAGAATAGAATTAAAACCCTGCTCATTGAATTTCTAATTAATCTTATTTAAAAGATTTACTTTTAGGAAATTTAAAATTTAACCCATATGGATTTGGTCACTACTATAGTACTAAGATGACTAGCCAAAGATGGAAAGAGAAATCATTCCTCAGGGGAGTCGTCAGAAATCTGTGGCTCCAAAAATTCTGCCCCGGCCTTCGTCCGCAATTATAGATTTGCTTTTATTTTGGAGATGGAGTTTTAAGTTCCGTGGTAAGTTTTGGGAAGGCAGATGGTTTTGTAGATAAGACACTACCCATAGATTTTGCCCTCATTTGTGAGGACTTTATGATCTGAGTTCTAGTTTCCTATAGTCACAAGCCACTATTGTAACTACCCTGCCCAAAAATGAGAGAGAACTTTTGATTAAGGCTAGTTGTCAATCATACACGTAAAGAATATGTGTTATTTGGCATATAGTAGCAGCAATGGGCTTTGGATATAGTTAAAGAATTTGGGAATTTTGAGAATTGGAAGATTTGGAGATTTGATATTTAAAATTAAAAATTTTACCATCTTGCACTTAAAGCGGATGGTGGGGGAGCGAATGATGGACCCGATCAAGATCCCATGGTTCCGTCATCTCGGGCCATCATGATCCCCGATCTATTTAATCAGAGGAGGTTGTCGACCCAACCTGATAGAAAGATCCTTGTCAGCAGCCATGAGTTGCTTCATTCAAGGGGACCTTGTAGACATGGGGGAAATATTTTTCTAAGGGGACAAATTTGAATCCACCTTAGCTAACAGAGGGCTTTATGCCCTATCAATCATATCCTATTGATTCATATCTCAAGGATTTGATGCCACTAAGGAACGTATCGGCTCTGGCCATAATCGATATTTCGTGGTGCCATTTGGCGGCAAAACCACTCGGCTTAGAGAGCCCAGGGTCATAACCATTTATACTGCGGTGTCATTTGGCGGAAAAACTTCCAGTTAGAGGACACATAATAGATCCTTATTGGCAGGAGATTGCTTGAGAATGAATCCTAGTGATACTTTTGACTAGGCATTAGCTCTTTGTGAGATGAAGTAGCCTTTAATTTGTCCACCCGACAAACTATTGCAGAGGGTGGATGAATTTTACTTTAAGTTTTCAATGGTTTGATTTTCAATTTTAAACATCTTAAGATTGGAATAACATTAGAATTTCGGACTTTTGATGGAGATTTGAAGTATTTGGAATGGATCGCTCCGGTTAAGATTTTTGTTCAACACGGCCATCATCGGGGTGTTTGGGATCATTTCTCTTTATGGATTGAATCTTGTCAACTCTAGCAAGTTATCAACAGAGGATCGGATTTCGTAGGCTTTATTGCCTTGAGAATGAATTTCTTTTATTATAGATCTTGAAGGTCTAATATAAAAGTATAAGATAAATAATCCGGTTGACTTCATATCCGCATATTTATCCAATGGTTCGATCCCTGTCCACTCCTATTTACTTGCTTAGGATGATTGGGCTTCATAGGCTTTGTGCCTTTGTTTATGAATTTTCTTTATTAAGGGTCATGAAGTTCTAATATGAATGTAAAAAATAAATATTTCGGTCAATTTCGTGACCGCATATTTATCCGATGATTCGAACCCTGTCTACTCCTATTTATGTGATTAGGAGGACCGAGCTTCGTAGGCTTTGCTCCTTTATTAGTGAAATCTCTTGATTATAAGCCTTGATATCCTAATATGAGTGTATTAAAATAAATACATCGGTCTCCATGACTATGTATTTGTTTGATGGTTCAAACCCTGTTGACTCCTATTGATTCGTATTGGAGGATCGGGTTCGAACTTGAATTCACTTATTGACCCGCACAGCATCTCTAGGCGGTATGTGTGTACCAATAACATGCTTGTCGGGGCCCATGTGGGTCGAGACTATTTTTACCCCTTTTTGTGTACCTATGTGTATATAAATTATGGTGCATATGCAGGGGTACACTAAAATAATTATAGTTGTACAAGTAATCACCATTTGAGTACACAACATTTCATTTGAGAGCTTATACACGCCTTCTATCCGCTAGTATGAGTGAAATGGATCCGGTGGCGATATTATCTAGATGTTATAAGGCATCTTATCATTGTTGAAACTCGTTCACTATGAATTAGGTTGTTAAACCTAAGCTTATGTCTCATGGCTAACCAAGAGGGGGGGTGAATTGGTAATTAAAAATTTTTATCCCTCTTTTTAAATAAGAAACAAAAATAAAACTTTAGTGAATTTCTCTAGAAAATATTTTTTAACCACAATTTTAAAAGAAAAAAAACACAAAAATAAAAAGTAGTAGAAAAATAAAGACACGAGATTTATAGTGGTTCGATCAAAACTAGACCTACATCCACTCCCTAGAGGCACTCTCCGAGTATTACACTAATACCACTAGTGACTCTCCTTTTGCACCAACAGTAAGGCGGAGAAGCCTTTACAAAACTCTCTTCTACCTCTACACGGTGCGGCAGAGAACTATCATCCTTTCACACTTTCTCGGTGTAGGCAGAGAACCTTTCATCCTTTCACACTCTCCTAGTGTGGGCAGAGAACCCTTCATTCTTTCACACTCACCTAATGTGGGCAGAGAATCTTTCGTCCTATCACACTCTCCTAATGTGGGCAGAAAACCCTTCAGCTGTTCACACTCTCCTAGTGTGGGTAGAAAACCCTTCGTCTGTTCACAATCTCCAAGTGTGGGCAGAGAACCCTTCGGCTGTTCACACTCTCCAAGTGTCGACAGAGAACCGAATCTCCTTGACAGATCTATTTCACAAGAAATCTAGAAGGAAGAAAGAAAAAAGTGAAGTAAACATAAATCAAAAGTAAAGATTCTTACCTTTGAGTACCAAGTGAAGCCTTCACGCTCCAATAGTAAGAATCCTCCTTCAAACACTCTCTTACACTCTCTCATTGACTCTTCTTTCAATAGGCACGAAGATCAGTAGGCAAAAAGATTAAGTGGCAATTTAGATTGGACTATTTATAGGAAAGACACAAAAAATCGTCAAAAAACTGCAAATTTTTAAGTCAATAAACTTTGGAACGTCCCGTACGATCGTGGATCGTCCTAGACGATTTTACTTAAATACGTTGGAAACGAACCTAATGTATATGAGTATGAAATGACTTCGTACACACACATCATCGCATACAAACTAGGTTCGTCCGATACGAACGGTTATTCCATAGGTCGGATCCCAAAAACTACAGAACGTCACTAAAATTTCAGAGTTGGTTCACTTCGTCCAGGGATGAATATGGGTTCATCTTGACAAAATTTTTTCAGAGAGCAACTCGTCCTAGAACGAATATAAATTTTGTCTGAACAAAAATTCTCCAGAGAAGATTTTGTCTCGGGATGAATACACTTTGTCTTGGATGAAAATACTCCAGAGAGCAACTCGTCCTGGAACGAATATAAATTTTGTCTGAACAAATTTTCAGAGAACATTTCGTCCTTGGACGAATACACTTCATCCTGGATGATCAGTACTTTGAAAAATTTTCTTCAATTCCTGTTCGTTCCATTACTCTTACGATGAGATAATTGACTTGATCATCCCGTACGAAATATGTTCGTCCCGTATGATAAGTACAAATTTTTTAAGATCTCCTTAAGTATGTGTGTTTATTCACTCAATTACAATCACTCCCTCTCAAACTTAATTCAAAGAAAAAAATACAAGCTTTAAATACACAAAGTATCTCATGTTAAATTTGATTTGAAGTCTTCGTATTCTGGAGTTTGATTTTCCTGAAATATTATTACACACAAGAGCAAAAACAACTCTTCCAAAAAATGTTATGAGAGAACTACACATAAAACAATAATATTTGAAATCATCAAAACTATACAAGTTATAAGAATGTAAAACATGCAAATAGAAACTCTCTTAACAATCTCCCCCTTTTTGATGATGGCAACAATTATTGTTTGTATAATTTCAAATTCTAGGAATCTCCTAAACTCCCCTTGAATTGATGAACCCGTGAAAATAAGGAGGCATTTTTAGAAATACAAAACAAACAAAAACAAAGCAAACATACAACATATACAACATACATAAAACACAAAACAAAAATAAAAATAGACACACATATAATACAAATCAAACAATATCACGAATCAAACAATTTCTCCTATTTTTTGACAACAGTAAAAAGTGAAGAAGAAAAAGACTTGAAATTTAAGCAGACATATGAATATCATTTGATAATTCAATCTTGAAAGTGATTTATATAAGTTATGCAAATAAAATTAAAATATTAGGCAAATCATAATAATTCATAGAATTTAAGAAGAGATATAACATTGATAATAAAAAATATTTATAAAAAATATGAGTCAATTTAGAAACTAAAATAGAGAAAATCATTGCAAAAAGGATGAATAGAAAATTTGTATATTTTAAATTTCAATACGGAATATAAATGTACAGTAGATCAATTTAAATTAAGAGATTAAAAGATAATAGAAAGAAATAACTATCATATGTGGCGCTTTGCTCATCTTTTTTTTTTTAATTTGTGGCACATTTTTATGCATCTTTTTACTTGTGGGCTTATTTTGTGCCTCTTTTTCAACTTGCGAACCATTGCGCATTCCTTCTGATTTTTGTACATTTTATATTTTTTAAGAGTAATTTTGATCTTTCTAAAATTAATAAAAAAAATTTTAAATTTTTTTAAGTGCATAAATATTTATTGATAAGTGAAATATAAAATAAGAAACATCATAGTTGCAATAATAATATTATAACTAATGTAGTCTAAATAAGAGACATGAAATTGACATTCTTAATTATATCAAGTTATAAGCAGAACTTAAATTTAGAAAAAAATAAATTTTCTAATGAATTTAATTTTAAATTGCATTTCAAAGTATAGCACTATTAAGATCAAAAATCTAATGATTGTCATAAAGGCTAACATACATTTCAATACCATTAAAGCTAAAACACGAGAACATATATTGATATCAATATGAAGATATTACAATCTAAGCTCAGGATATCAATACAAAAATAAAATATCTAAAGAAAAGAAAATACAACAAACTTTCTTAAAACAACAACTGACACAAACTATAGAAAATACATAAAATCAAATGCAACTATCACTGAGAAGGACCCTGATCTGGAGGAGGAGCAGGAGGTACAGCACCAAAGATGTTAAAGTAAGTACTCATCATAAGCACATTGGTACTGATATCACTCATCTAGTCCCTCATAAAACTTATGTCATGCTGATACTATGCATCCCTCTACTGAAGATGAGTCTCAATTTGATCAAAATGAGGCTCTAGGCGATCAAATCTTTGAACCAAATCCTGATAATTTGGTTCATTGGCGGGTGCAGGTGCAGCTTCTGGTTCTTCTTCTATATCACTAATGACATGTGCTTTACTTGGTTCTTCTTTGAAGATTGTTCTAAATGATCCATCATTGTAGTAGAGCGATTCTTTAAACTCTTTATCAGGATGAACCAAATTGTATTTCTTGTCCAGAATGTAGGCAACTAGATGTCCTAAGGTGATGTTCTTCTTTCTCTTATTCTTTACATGTCCAATTTCAGATAGCCCATAAAGATAGTTAAGGATAAGTTGGACTTCATCTATAGGTTCTTTAGACATAATCAAGAATGTTACCATAGAAAGAAGAGGTGTAATGTTGATCCTATCATCAGCTTTAGGAATTATAGAAGTTCTAAGAACATGTTGGATGATACGTGCATTTCAAACGAGACTGGATACTCTAGCCACATGTTCGTTCAAATTGTTTCCTCTAATCACATTATTAATTTCATACCATTTTTAATCATGAGTGTTGATCAAGTGATGAGCTCTAGCTCCCTCTGTCCTTAAATTCAAAAAGGCTCCTAAGTCAGCCTTGGTGATTTTAACTTTTTGTTTAAAGACAAAAGAACGGATTATAGAATGGTCAGAATTAAAGGACATGTTGGCGAGGAAGTAGTGAAAGGTTTTTTTATTGTAGAGATAGACGAGGGTAAGGATAAAACCAAACTGTGTTGAAGTAAATAAGTTCATCACCTGAAAGGTAAGTTATTCTTGAATTAGGATTCTGGAGGGTGTGATCTTTGCTGAGGCAAACCTAGAAAAGACTCCTCATTTGCTTTGGAAAGGAAGTTCTCAGAAGAATTTCAATGTGGTTTCCTAGCCACAACCTTTTGTCTCTTACTTGAACTTGCCATTTGAAAAAGATCTAAAGTAGGAAAGAGATTGAAAGAGAAGTTTAGAGTGTGACTGTTGAGTTCAAAAGCCCTTCTATTTATTGAAAATGACACGTTCGTACCAGACAAAAAAATTTCATCCCGTACAAACTTTTTGATTTGTCTCGTACGAAAAAATTTCATATGGACGAACCAATGCATCAAAATGAAACTGCTTTTCATAATCAACGCAACTTATGAAGCATCCTTTCGTACAGACTTTTGACCATATGATCATACAGACAAATACGTGTTCATCTTGGGATGATCAGAACTTACGATCGTTTTAATGGCAGTTGAAACCACCCCATCCATCGAACCGACATGTGTTTGTCTGGACGAACCAAAGGTTCGTACGTATGAAGTTAGTATTAAAAACTAGCTTATCCATTCAATTGCTTTATTCATTCATCTCATTGTTTGAAAAATATTTCATCCTGGATGATCGTGACGATCGTACAGACGAAGTGACAATTAAAAATTGAAAATTGCATGCAAATAGTTCAAAACCGACAGATACACTACACAAATAGTCCCGTACAAAAAATTTCATCTCGGACGATGGACACTCAAAAATTTTAAATCATGCACTCATTTAAGACTAAAACACAAACACACTAAAAAACTCATTGAAAAATGAAGAATGGAAATACTAAATAAAGAAAATCACACATACAAGTTCACAAACACATAAAAAACATACAAAAACATTAACTAGAAAAGCAAACATCAATGTTACAAAAATATTTTTAACTAAGCATTCAAATCAATCACACCAAGCCTTGTTCTTAATGCACTGAAAGTATCAAAGGTTAAATGTTTTGTAAAAATGTCTGCAAGTTGATTTTTAGTAGAAACAAGAGTGAGTTCAATTTCTCTTTTGGATACATGATCCCTTATGAAATGATGCCTTATGTCAATATATTTGGTTCTTGAATATTGAATAGGGTTTTTAGAAATACAAATAGCACTAGTGTTATCATAATAAATTGGAATAGTGCCTATAGTTAATCCTAAATCAATCAACTGTTGTTTCAACCAAAGTACTTGTGCCACACAACTTCCTAATGCAATGTATTCAGCTTCTATAGTAGATAGGGCTACTGAAATTTGTTTTCTACTGGACCAATAGACTAGAGAATTCCAATAAATTGACATATTCCAGAAGTGCTCTTTCTATCCACCATACAACCTGCAAAGTCAGAATCTGAATAACCAATTATTTATAATGAAGAGCTAAACTTAGGATGCCAAATTCCTAAGTTCTGAGTTCCTAATAGATATCTTAAAATCCTTTTAACTGCTGCCAAATGTGATTCTTTTGGATCTGATTGAAATCTAGCACACAAGCAAACACTAAACATGATATCGGGTCGTCAGCTAGCAGTTAAGTAAAGTAAAGATTCATTTATCCCTCTAATTTTTTTTTTATCAATAGATTTTCTCTTAGGGACCTTATCCAACTGAACTAAGGAACTCATTGGTGTACTAACAGGTTTAGCATTGTCCATTTCATACTTTTTGAGGATTTCCTTAATATATTTTGATTGACTAACAAATGTACCTTCTTCAATTTACTTAATGTTAAATCCTAGGAAGTAACTTAAATCTCATATTAGACTCATCTCAAATTCACTACTCATTGTTTTAGAAAAATAATCATAAAAATTTTTATTTGAAGATCCAAAAATGATATCATCAACATAAATTGGAACAATGAGTATATCCTATCCACATTTCTTTAAAAATAGAGTTGTATCCACACTTCCTTTTTCAAAAGATCTTTCAAGTAAGAAAGTGCTTAACCTCTCATATAAAGCCCTAGGTGCCTGTTTCAATCCATTTAATGCCATTTTTAACTTGAAAACATGATTTAGATATTTAGAATTTTCAAAACCTGATGGTTATTCTACAAAAACATCTTCTTGAATTACCCCATTTAAAAATGCACTTTTTACATCCATTTGATACAATTTGAATCCTCTAAAATAGGTAAAGGCTAGCAAAATCCTAATTACTTCAAGTCTAGCTACAGGGGCAAAAATCTCCACAAAATTAATCCCTTCAATTTGATTATACCCCTTAGCAACGAATCTAGCCTTATTTCTAATGACTAATTCTGAGTCATTCATTTTGTTTTTGAATACCTACTTAGTTCCAATTACACTTTGATCCTTTGGCCTTGTAGTTAATTCCTAAACTTTATTTCTTACAAATTGATTCAGCTCTTCTTGCATGGCCAAAATCCAAAATTCATCTGAAAGTGCTTGATCAATATTTGTGGGTTCTATAGTTGAAATGAAGGCTGAATGATTGACTTCTTTATTTAATCAACTCCTAGTCCTTACATCCTCACAAAGTTCACCTATAATCCGTTCCCTTTGGTGGTCTTTAGAAAATCTCAAATCTCTAGGCGAAGGATTTTCTATCTCCAATTTTTCTTCCACATTTTCTTCCAAATTTTTTTCCAAATTCATTTTATCAATCTTTTAGGAGTTAAATCTCAATCTCTTCTTCTATAACATTTAGCTCTTCCAAAATTCCAAATTCATCAAATACAACATGTGTGGTCTCCTCAATTACCAAAGTTCTTCTATTGAATACTCTATATGATTTTCCAACACTTGAGTATCCAACAAAAATTCCTTCATCTGATTTCGGATCAAATTTTTCAAAGGCAGATTTTCAACTTTTATGAATGAACACCTTGTACCCAAAAATATACAAATGAGACAAATTAAATGCTCTTTCTTTCAGCAACTCATAGAGTATTTTATTTAATTTAGATCTCATATTCACCCTATTTAGAACATAACATGTAGTGTTAACCGCCTCAGCCCAAAAATATTTAGGAAGTGAGTATTCTGCCAATATTGCTCGGGCGGCTTCTATTAAAGTTCTATTTTTCCTTTTGACTACCCCATTCTGCTGAGGGATTCTAGGTGTAGAAAAGTTGTGATCAATTCTTTTCTCCTTACAAAAATTCTCAAATCTTTCATTTTCAAATTTTCCTTAATGATCACTTTGTATAGTTATGATTTCACACCCAAGTTTTCTTTGAATTCATGTCAAAAAATTTCTAAATTTCTCAAAAGATTCACTCTTATGAAATAGAAATCTAACCCATATGAATCTTGAGTAATCATCCACAATCACAAATTCGTATACCTTCCCTCCTAGACTCACAGTTCCAACTAATCCGAAAAGATCCATATACAAAATCTCCAATGGTTTACTAGTTCTAAGATCTTTATAGAACTAAAAAGATGACTTCACTTACTTTCTTAATTGACATGCATCACAAAGGTGGTCCTTATTAAAGTCTAGTTTTGGTATACCTCTCACTAAATTCTTTTGGATAAACCTCTTAAGATTTTTTAAGCTAGAATGACAAAGTCTCCTATGCCAAAGCCATGACTCATCAGATACAGTTTTCAAATAAAAAGCAGTAGGAGATTGAATATAATTTAAGTCTAGCATATAAACATTATTTACCCTTTTACCATTCAAAACATCTTTACCATTTAGGCTTAATATGCAGCTAGTAGGAAAAAATTTCACACAATATCCTTTATCACACACCTAGCTTATACTTAATAGGTTATGCTTTAAGCCTTCTACTAATAACACATTCTCAATGTAAAATTTATTAAGATTTCCAATCATACCTTATCCAACCACTTTTCTTATGGTGTTATCTTCAAGTGTAACCTTGCCTCCACTCCTGGCTTCCAGCGATATGATTTGTGCAGTATCTCCAGTCATATGCTTTGAGCATCCGCTGTCCTGGTACCATAGGTTCTCACGAGGTCTTGTGTGAGAGCGACCCTACAAAATTATCAAACATTAGACCTGGGAACTTAAATAAGTTTGGGTTCTCCTTTTGGTAATTTATAATCAGTTGCATGTATGATATGTCTATGTTTATGCATCTTAGATCTCCACACCAAATAAGTTTTCATCTTCAAAGTATAGGTGTGAGCTATATGTCAAAACAATTCACAATTATTACATTTGACTTCTAGAAAAGGATTCCTAAGTCTTCTATCATTCAACTATCTATTCAGGGATTGCATAAATTTAGGATACATAATAGGATTAGTAAAATCTTCAAGTTTATGAGGTATTCTTTTATCCTCGAGAACTTTTATCGTTAATTTATAAAATTAATTTATATATTCCAAAGTTCAATTTATATAATTTGATCTATAAATCTTGCTCTCTGATTCATCCTTAAAATTTTTAAAATCTTTTTCAAGTTTAGCATAGGATGATTTTAAATTTTCATATTTTTTATTCAAGTCATCAAACTCATCAAGTAGTTTCATGTGGTTGTCATCAATTATAGCATGATCTTTCTTAAGGATTTCATGTTCTTTTTGTAATTCTTCAAACTCTAAACTTAGACTAGCATGTATTTTCTTCATTTTCCTATATGCATCATACATGTGTTCAAAAACTTCAAAAAGTTCATCATAGGTTAAGTCACATACCTCTTCTTGATCTGACTGAACAAGACTATTGGCCATTAAGTACAAATTAGTGACTTCCTCTTCCTTTTCAGTCTCTGATGAATCTGAAGCTGAGTCCGCCTAGAAAACTCTTTGAAACTTCTTTTTATCCTTCTTTACAATTGATTTCTCCTCTACATTCTCCTTACTAGGAGTGGCTTTGAGTTTTGAGCATTCAGTTTTGATATGACAAGATTTCCTGCACTCATAGCTAATCACATCATTTGAAACCTTGGAATTTCTATTAAATTTATCTCCATTTCAATGCTGGTGTCTCTTTTGCTTCCTCTTCAGAAAGCTTCTGAATTGTCTAGTCATCAATGCGATGTCATCTTCATCCTCAGGTTGTGAGTGTTCACTCTCATACTCTTCCACTTTTAGTGCTATGTTCTTCTCCCTTTGTGGTTCACCTGCATCAATCTTTCTTTGGCTAACTCCTTGCTCGTAAGCAATTAGCGAACCAAGAAGATTATTAATAGAGTAAATGTTTAGATCTTTAGGCTCTGTAATTATAGTAATTTTAGCTTCATAAGAAGTTGGCAAACAACAAAGAATCTTATTAACCATTTCAGCATTCATTAGTTTCCTACCCAGTGCATGCAAAGAGGTGACTATTTGTGTGAATCTTATGTACATATTAGAAATGGATTTATTTGGTTTCATGCAAAACAGTTCATAATCATGCAACAAGATATTAAGTCTAGATTGCTTAATCTCATTAGTCCCAACATAAGTTATACAAAGTCTATCCCATATATCATTCCTACTTTTGTAAGTGGAACCCGCATGTAGTCTTCTGATTTTAAAGCACAAAAGAAACTATTCAAGCATTTGGCATTTAGTTGTGCTAAGTCATGTTCTTCTACTGTCTAGTCTATAAAAGGTGTTTCAACTCTAACTCCGTCAACTAGTCTAGTTGGTTTTGTACATCCTTTCTGAACTAAGATCCACATACGATAATTAAGTGACTGTAAAAATGTAGACATGCGTGTTTTCTAAAAATCAAAAGGTATATTGTCGAACAGTGGAGGTCTAGTCATAGAGTAACTCTCGGGTGTATTTTGGTTTCCAAATGTAGTAATCTACGTTAATCAAAAAGTAGTCTAAACTTATGGTTTTGAAATAAAGTTCTGATACCACTTATTGAAACTCGTTCACTATGAATTAGGTTGTTAAACCTAAACTTTTGTCCCACGACTAATCAAGAGAGTGGGTGAATTAGTAATTAAAAAATTTTAACCCACTTTTTAAATTAGGAAACAAAAATAAAACTTTAGTGAATTTTTCTAGAAAATATTTTTCAACCATAGTTTTAAAAATAAAAAAAAACACAAAAATAAAAAGCAGAAAAAAATAAAGAAACGAGATTTATAGTGGTTCGGTCAAAACCAGACCTATATCAACCCCGGAGGCACCCTCCAAGTATTGCACTAATACCACTAGTGACTCTCCTTTTGCACCCACAGCAAGGCGGAGAAGCCTTTACAAAACTCACTTCCACCACTACACAGTGCGGCAGAGAACTACCATCCTTTCACACTTTTCCGGTGTAGGCAGAGAACCCTTCGTCCTTTCACACTCTTCTAGTTTGGCAGAAAACCCTTCATCCTTTCACACTCTCCTAGTGAGGGTAAGGAACCCTTCATCCTTTCACACTCTCCTAGTGTGGGCAGAGAACCCTTTGACTGTTCACACTCTCCTAGTGTGAGCAGAGAACCCTTCATCTGTTCACACTCTCCAAGTGTGGACAGATAACCCTTCGGCTGTTCACACTCTCCAAGTGTTGGTAGAGAATCGGATATTCTTGACAGATCTTTTTCATAAGAAATCTGGAAGGAGGAGAGAAAAGAGTGAAGTAAATACAAATGAAAAGTAAAGATTCTAACCTTTGAACACCAAGTGAAGCCTTCACGCAACAGTAGTAAGAATCCTCCTTCGAACACTCTCTTACACTCTGTCCTTGACTCTTCATTCAATAGGCATGAAGATCAGTAGGCAAAAAGATTAAGTGGCAGTTTAGATTGGAATATTTATTGGAAAGACGCAAAAAATTGTCCAAAAATTGTAAATTTTCAAGTCAATATGCATTGGATCGTCCCGTACGATCGTGGATCATCCTGGATGATTTTACTTAAATGTGTTGGAAACGAACCTAATGTATATGAGTACGAAATGACTTCATATACACACATCATCCCGTACAAACTAGGTTCATCTGGTACGAACGATTATTCCATAGGTTGGTTCCCAAAAATTGTAGAACGTCACTAAAATTTCAGAGTCGGTTCACTTTGTCCTGGGATGAATATGGGTTCGTCCGGATAAAATTTTTCTGGAGAGTAACTCATCCTGGCACGATTATAAATTTCATCTGAACGAAAGATCTCCAGAGGAGATTTCGTCCCGAGACGAATACACTTCATCCTGGACGAAAATACTCCTAAGAGCAATCGTCCTGGAACGAATATAAGTTTCATCTGAACGAAAATTTTTATGAGAACATTTCATCATAGGACGAATACACTTCATCCTGGACAATCAGGAATTAAAAAAATTTTCTTCAATTCCTGTTCATTCCATTGCTCTTACGAGGAGATAACTGACTTGATCGTCCTGTACAAAATATGTTCGTCCCGTACGATCAGTATAAATTTTTTAAGATCTCCTTAAGTGTGTATGTTTATTCACTCAATTACAATCACTCCCTCTCAAACTTAATTCAAAGAAAAAATACAAGCTTTAAATACACAAAGTATCTCATACTGAATTTGATTTAAAATCTTTGTAGTCTGGAGTTTGATTTTCCTGAAATGTTAGTACATATAAGAGAAAAAACAACTCTTCCAAAAAGTGTTAGGAGATAACTACACATAAAATAATAGTATTTAAAATCATCAAAACTATTTAAGTTGCAAGAATGTAAAACATGCAAATAACAACTCTCTTAACAATCATCCCAATGTTGACTCCCCCTTTCTCATTCACTAGGGAAGGTTTATTCTTGACTTTGAAGTCCGCTGCTTTGAAAAGAACTCCTTTTGAGATCATCCGTATAGTGGACTTGTTATTTATGGTGTTTGTGGATACCAGGACTATTTTCTTCCTGAGTATGGGATCAAGAAGAAATTTTGGAACACCAGAAAGTTTAGTTCGAATATGCTCAAACATTCCTCCATTCTTTTAAGGGGTATCCATTTTCATAGATCGAGTTTCCCTTGTACCCGACATACTCATAGATCTTAATCAACATTCTCAAAGGTGACATCTATACTTATGTCTACAAGGGTTCGTTGTACTTATGATGTACCCATTGTTTTTACCCACAAGTAGCTCATGTGTATTTACAGGGACCCATTGTATTCACTACAGCCTCTTGGAGATATTCATAGAAGAGCCATTGTCCCTACATCATATCCACCTTTCACCAATCTCAGGTGGTTTGATTGTATTTGTTTGTTGGGATGGATCTTTGATTGCTACATATGGGTAGGAGTTGTACACCTTACAACTGTCCGTTGCTTCTTATAGTTATAGTGCATTGACTTTGTGGGGACTGTTATATCTACTACGACCTCTTGAAAATATTCGTAGGAGAACCATTGTCTTTGTATCACGTCCACCTTTCACCAATCCTGGATGATTTTATGATTGCACTTTCTTGTAGGGGTGGATCCTCCATTATTGGTCTCTAGTATTACCATCTCAATCAACAAGCATATGTAGGGATTGTCGTAGGAGTTCATTGCATTCAACTTTTGTGTGCATCTAGATTTCATCTTCCACTTGCAACTTGTTGTTAGCTTAGAGAACTGTGCATTTAGACTTTGATTTGTTCATTCATCCAAAGCCCAATCCTATGTGTTCCATCAGATCCGAGTTCAAGGTTCAATTCATGCTTGACTCTTGTATGTTGTTACGGGTTCAACTCTTTGCATCCCATTCAATCTCAAGCTCCTTGTGTCCCCTATTGTGCTTGAAAAATTAGGCTCTTTATTATTCAAATCTCTTTATATATGATTCAAGCTTGAGTTCTTTTTATATGTTCGAGTTCGAGTTCAATTTCATTCAGACTTGGATTCAAACTCAATATTAGTCTTCCACATTCATTCAAGTCTTCTACTATCATGCTGGGTTCATCTAGATTTGAATCAAATGCTTGCAAATCCAAATTTCACTTAGCATTGTACAATTCAAGTTCAAATGCATAAGTTCTTGTTGTCTACATATTATTCTAGTTTTGAGTTCAGAGTACAATTTTAAGTCTTTGGTTTAGTTGAACATCTTCTGATTAGGCTTTGTTTAGTTTGCATGTTGTATTCATGTCGTAGTTAATTGTTTTTATTCAAGCTGGAGTTCTATCAAGTATAGAAACTCAATATGCAAGCTCAAGTTTTATGTCCCCTATAATCCATCTGAAGTATTTGCTTGAATTCATATTATGTTCATTTAATTATTCAATTCGGGGTTCAAGTTTGAATTTATTTTATTTGGGTTTGAGTTTTGATTAACCATTTGAGTTGTGTTCAAGTACAAGTCCACAAGTCCATCGTATTGCTGCTCAAATGATGTCTTCAAATTGCCCAAGTCTTGTGTATTTAGTAAAAATTTCGGCAGCACCCCGGCATATCCCCCATTTGGGGGAATTATAAGGAGCTGAGCCTTCCCACGATGCTACTCAAGTTTGTATGGTAGGTGTCCGTAGACACCGCGATCTTATATCTTTTCATCCCACCATGCTAAAAGAGCATGTATGGTGCCTTCAACACTATCTGTACCAAAACACAGTGGTGCTCCCCGCCATGCTATAAGAGAGTGTATAGGGCTTACCGACCTCACCGTATGCGTCGCACCAGGCTACCTTCTACCGTGCTACAAGAGCGCGTATAGGTGGTTCTCTGGTCCGCTACAAATGCTGAGAATGGGATTTTAGAACATTATACCTTTCATAGCAGTGTCGGTGGTTCTGATGTCGAGGTCGAGGACTGTCCCCACCACGCTACAAGAGCGTGTATAGGGCTTACCAATCTCGTCGCACCTGTCGCACCAGATTCCCCCCCACCGTGCTACAAGAGCGTGTATAGGGGGTCCACCGGCACGTCAAGCATGTCGAGGGCATGATTTAAGTTAGAAATTTATACCTTGAAGACCGACGGGGAGGCTCATGGCATGAGGCAATAGTAGGCACGGTCGGCTCGTGGATCGAGGCAAGGAAAGGGCCTTCTCTTTTTCTCTCTTTTCTTTCTCTTCTCTCTTCTCCTTTTTATAAATAAATAAATAATAATAATAATTTATTGCTTAATTAGAATTAATTATACTTAATAATAGTTAAGTAAAAATAATTGTTATTAATAATAATCAACTATAATTAATAGTTAATTATAATTAATAATAATTAATGATATTTAACTATAACTAATTATAATTAACTATAATTAATATTACTTATATAATTAATTTTAATTATCAATAATTAATTAGTTAATTATATTAAATATAATCAATGATATTTAATTATAATTAATAATGATTAATTATAATTAAAAAATATTTAACTAATTAATTATAAATAATTATAATTAATTATTTATTTAAAAATAATAATAATAATAATAATAAAGAAATAAACCCTCCCCTGCTCGGAGGGTTTACGGAATTTGGCAGACGAAGCGTGCGGAAGGGAGTAAGTTACCTTCACAGTGAGCTCCCGTTCTTGCTTCCGATCCAAAGGTCATGACTTTCAACCTGACCGGGAGGGAAAGTTGCCGGGGAGCAAAGTCGAAGAAGCGTACAATTGGGAGAAGGTTCCTTACACAACAGCGAGCTCTGGTTCTTGCTCCTAATCGAAATGCCGGAACTTCCATACCGACAGGATGGGGAGGTCGTTGAACGTGTAGAGTCGAATAGCCAAGAGGGAGTTGGCGGAGCGATTGGAAGGGAGGAGGCTATTGTCACAGCAAGCGAGCTCCTATGGTAGCTTCTGATCAGAACGTCGAGACTTCCGATCCGATCGGAGTGGAAACGTCGTCGAGTGAGTGAAGCTTAACAACATCGAGGGAGATGGAGAAGCACTTTAAAGGGAGAATGTTATCTTCACCGCAAGAGAGAGCCCAATTTTTCTTCCGATTCGAATGTTGTAACTTCCAGTCGGACCGGGGGAAAGTCATTCGAAGGGGTGAAGTTAAAAAATATAGCCCTGAAGAAGCTTGGTTCCTCTCGTTTTAACAACATAAGGGTCATGCAAACCATGTCATCAATGTGTGATGAATGACGCCCGGACATGTACATGAGATTTGGGCAAGATTTGCATGAATGACGTGGGAAGTTCGACGCCGAATAGGTACGAGAAAAGATTTATTTTTGTTTTTTTTTTTTTTTTGGCTGCGGTATATAGGTCAATAGTGAGACCATTATTTGATGCCCCAATATATCATGTGCCCTTATAGATACATGTTATGGCGCTTTGAGGTGCCCTAATAGCCATTATTTTTTGTAGTGGGGGACAATGATCAATTTTTGTCTAATTATCATCCAAGGTGTAGGAGAAGGAAAGTCAAAATATAAATGGGCACAATATTTTTCTTATGTAGACTAATGTTTGGTTTTGAACATTTATAAACATTTTGATCTTTTATTCGGCTCTAGGTAGTAATATTTATTTTGATAAATAATAATATATATTTTATAATCTAAATAGCTGAAATACTTGATATTACTTAGGCCAAATTTACTAATCTTTGTGATGTATGTTCATCTTAATATGTAGAAATAACTACAAAGTTCTCTTCTTCTAACCTTTTTACTCTCCTTTTGGGAGTACTTTTCTTTTGGGAGTGTTTTAGTTGGAGTAATTTAGCATAAATAAAATATTTCATACCTAATTATTACATCTTGATCTTTTTTGACTTTGGTGTAATCAACAAGAACTTGGTTTGACCAAAACATTTCAAGCATGTTTCATGTTTCGCTTTATGATTTCCTACTTAAATTGAATTGTGCATAATATTAAATTTCGTTCCTTTTTCAAATTGTTGGTTATTCCTTCAGATTCTTCTCAAAGAAAGTTGTGGTAAAATAATCATCTTCAATAAATAGTTTTAGTATTTAAATTTCCAATTATATTTCATATATTATTTTTCTATTTCTCCAACCTACTTAAAACTTCTAGGTTTTTTGGTTAAATACAATGTCTAGGGGATCTTTTTTTAAATTTCCAATTATATTTCATATCTTATTATTAGATAATTGATGATGTATATTTGTAGTGGAAGGGGTTGGTCTATGATCAACTTAGTTCTTTGAGTGTTGCACCAAGCTATTGTTTTATGCTTGCTTATTTTATTTAGAAAGTATTGATTTAGTTACTTATTGTTCTCTATTTTAGTGATAGCTTTAGAAGGGCTTTTAACTAATAATATTTGGTTTTGGAAGCTTCAAAGAAATGAAGAATAGCTTTGAATGTTAATTATTCAAAGAAGTGGATGAATGGTATAAGAATTGTGGGGACTATGGGTACCATTCTTCTTAAAAAACATAGTAATCCACTTCTTTCTCTCTCTCTAAGAGAACTGGCACCCGACTGTTAGACAAGAAGAAACAAGTAAAGGAGAAAGCGGTTGAAGACGGACAGAACGCCGATGACAGGCTGGAAGACGATGACAGCCTGGATGAACGATGACAGGCTGGACAACCTGAAATGTGTAAAACAGAGGGATTAGCCACAAGTATAAATAGAGGATGTAACTATCTGTAATAGATAGATTGAAATAATAAAATTTCCTCTTCCCTCTTCTTTCTGATTCTTGAATCTACGCTAGTCAACTTGGTATCAGAGCACAGGTGATTGAATTTTTTTTTACGATCTATCAAATGGATGGATCGATGTCTTCTCCTACTTCAGTCGACAGCGTCGAACACATAAGTTTCGTTCAAATACCTTCTCAACTAAAATTCTTGATCAGCAACATCAAGAATTTAGTTTCTTCTACTCTTACCTCCGACAATTTTTCGATTTGGCGATCTCAGGTGGAAAAAGTATTTACAGCGAATGGATTCAAGGGATTTCTTGATGGATCGTGCAAATGTCCGGTGAAACAGAGCACAACAAACAACAATACACAATCAACGTATGATACTTGGATTCTGATAGATCAGAATCTAGCTGCAGCGTTACTATCAGTAATTTCATCGACAATTCTTCCATACGTGCTGTCGTTGAATCATTGCATAGAAATTTGGAACACTTTATCTCTTCGACTGCAAGATTCATCAAGATCAAGAATTATGCAGTTAAAGAATGAATTACAATTTCTTACAAAAAGGGAATTTTCAATGACACAGTATTTACTGTGTATCAAGTCCAAAGTCGATGCAATAGAAGCAGCAGGATGTCAACTGGATCCTGAAGATATCATACTGCATACGCTAAATGGACTACCTGCAACTTATCAAGCATTCAAGACGGCAATCAGAACTAGTCGACAACCATTAAATCCCGATGAATTGTATACTTTGTTATGCAGTGAAGAATTAACTCTTACTCAAGAAGCAAATCGAGAAATGCAGCAACTGCAAATCTCAGATAAAACTGTGGCTCTAGCTGCATATTGGGGTCGTGGATGAGGTAGAAATAGTAACTACCGAGGATGAGCCACAAATAACAATAACAGTCGAAATACTACAGGAAAACCAGAGAAGCAATCTAATCGAAGTATCTTTTGTCAAATCTGTGCAAAACCAGGTCATTCAGCGGTTAAATGTTGGTATCGACATGATACCTCATATCAAGAATCATCAAAATCTGCATTGTTCAGTCCTACAGTTGAAAATCAGACAAATGAATGGTACTTAGATAGTGGAGCATCAACCCACTTGATAGCAGATGCTTCGCAACTCATGGCAGCTGAAACTTATACAGGCAATTCTCAAGTGATGATGGGAAATGGCCAACAGTTGACAATTCAAAATACAGGCAAAGGACTGCTACCTATTCCATCAGGTAATTTGAAACTCAACAATATTCATCATGTTCCAAATCTATCATTCAATTTGTTATCTGTTCATAAACTAACCCGAGACAACAATTGCACGATATCATTCTCATCGAATGGTTATCAAATCAAGGACGCCCGGAACAATCAAATTCTACTACAGGGGTCTAGTCATAACGGACTCTACTCTATTCCTAAACACAATAATCAATCTCTTGCATTGTTCTCAGCTCAAACTATAACTGATCTATGGCATATGAGATTAGGACATCCTTACCACCACAAACTTCAAATTCTTGCAAAATATCATCCTAGCATTTGTACTACTTTACCTACAAGAGCATGTAATACATGTAATGTAGCAAAAAGTAGACGTCTATCTTACTCAAATTCTGTTTCTACTACATCGTGTAACTTTGAACTCATACATTCTGATGTATGGGGACCTTCACATACAAATTCAATTCATGGTTATCGATATTATGTTTCATTCATTGATGATCATTCAAGATATTATTGGTTATTTCCATTACACCAAAAATCAGAAGTTGTTCAAAAGTTTATTGAATTTCGAAATTGGGTAAGGTGTCAATTCAATAAAGATATCAAGAAAATACGTACAGATGGTGGAGGAGAATATATAAATAATAAGTTTCAACATCTGTGTAAAATGTGGGGTATTATACATCAATATACTTGCCCACATACACCAGCTGAAAATGGGGTAGCAGAAAAAAAACATAGGCATTTATTGGAAACTACTCGCAGCCTTTTGATTCAGTCCCAAACTCCACCAAATTTGTGGGTTGAAGCTGTTCAAACAGCGGCCTTTCTTATCAACATTCAACCTACTACAAAACTTCATAATAAAACTCCTCATGAAGTTCTGTACAACAAAGCTCCATCATATGATTCATTAAAACTATTTGGATGTTTGTGTTACCCTTGGCTTCGACCATACATCAAATCCAAACTTCACCCTCTATCCAAACCCTGTGTATTTGTGGGATATGCAAGAAATTAAAAAGGATATCACTGCTTAGATCCTATCACTTGCAAAATTTACACATACAGACATGTGATATTCAATGAAAAAGAATTTCCCTATCAAACAACACACAACTCCACAAACAACTCTATCAATCCAACCAAAATTCAATCCCGTATACCTCCTTTATTATTGGTTCCAACAGCAGCTCTACCAAAAAATCATAAACCATTACCTAGTACTAACTTGATACCCTCATCTCAATCACATGAGATATCGTCAAACATGAGAATGTCAACTAGCCATGAATCATATCAGAGAGCAACTCAAAGTTCCAATCAAAATACACAACAAGCCACAACTGTTCTAGAGCAGCAACAGCAAAGCTCTAGACATCAAATGGCAACGAGATATAAAACAGGGCATCTTAAACCCAAAATAATGATGAATCTTACTCATCAAATTGTGCCACAAGATCCAAATTCATATACTGAAGCAATGAAACATAAGCATTGGCGAACAGCAATGTCACATGAGTTTCAAGCACTTCAATCACAAGGTACATGGGAACTAGTACCATCAGATTCCAGCCAAAATATACTTGGCTGCAAGTGGATGTTCCGAACAAAATACAATTCAGATGGATCAATAGCAAGATATAAGGCTCGATTAGTAGCTCTTGGGTATAAACAGGAATTTGGCTTGGACTATAATGAGACATTTAGTCCCGTAGCAAAGATTCCAACCATAAGAGTACTTATTGTGTTAGCTCTTCATCACAAATGGGAAATTCATCAACTAGATGTATCCAATGCATTTTTGCATGGGAAATTGAATGATCTAGTATATATGAAACAACCAACTGGTTTTTTGGATGAAAGTCATCCGGATTATGTGTGTAAGCTCAAAAAGGCACTATATGGGTTGAAACAATCACCCCGACAATGGTTTGAAACATTATCTGGGTACTTACAAACATTGAATTTCCGCATGAGCAACTCAGATCCTTCATTGATGATTTACAATCAAGGCAATATACAAATGTATATCGTCATATATGTAGATGATATTATGCTAACTGGAAACAACAAAGAAGAAGTTCAAAAAGTATTGGCCAAACTACATGGTCAATTCAATATGAGAAATCTGGGACAACTATCTCAGTTTCTCGGTATTACAGCAGTCTATACATCTACAGGATTAATTCTAAATCAGAAGAGATATGCACAGACAATTTTGGATCGTGCAGCATGAGCATCTATAAAGCATTAGCTACTCCAGTTAATACCAAAGCCACAATGATATCAGATTCTCCTGAATGTTCAAATCCTCTGTTATATCGACAATTGGTAGGTGCACTTCAATACTTAACCTTGACAAGGCCAGATATAGCATATGCAGTAAACAAGGTTTGCCAATATATGCACAAACCAACAGAAATTCAGTTTGAAGTAGTCAAAAGAATACTCAGATATGTTAAAGGAACATTGCAGATATGATTACCAATATCTGGAGAATCAATGCAGTTAATATCATATGTGGATTCCGATTGGGCCTGCGATCATCAAGATCGCAAATCCACAACTGGTTACTGTAATTTTCTTGGGCAAACACTAATATCATGGAGTGTAAAGAAGCAATCAACAATTGCCCGATCCTCGGCTGAAGCAGAGTATTGTGCATTAGCTTCAGCAACAACGGAAATTATATGGTTAAGACAACTATTGCAAGAACTGGGAAATGAACAAAAAGCACCTACGACACTCTACTGTGATAATACATCAGCTATATCATTAGCACACAATCCGGTATATCATGCTAGAACTAAGCACATTGAAGTTGATTATCATTTTATACAAAATTGTATAAAAGATAAAACAATCCAAGTTCAGCACATTTCAAGTAAAGATTAGCTGGCAGATGTATTTACCAAGGCGTTGGCTATAGCTCCATTTCAGCATATTATATCCAAACTAATTGATTCAACTGAATCAACAGTTTGCAGGAGGATGTTAGACAAGAAGAAACAAGTAAAGGAGAAAGCGGCTGAAGACGGACAGAACGCCGATGACAGGCTGGAAGACGATGACAGCCTGGACGAACGATGACAGGCTGGACAACCTGAAATGTGTAAAACAGAGGGATTAACCACAAGTATAAATAGAGGATGTAACTATCTGTAATAGATAGATTGAAATAATAAAATTTCCTCTTCCCTCTTCTTTCTGATTCTTGAATCTACGCTAGTCAACTCCGACCTTCTAAATAACTCGCTTATCATTATTTCGTATTATGCTGCTACTATTATAAATCGATTTTGGTGCTTATTCTTCTTGTTTTATGGTCCTTAAGAATGGACTATGTATTGGTAGTCACTAGTGCATGACTTCCTTTTCTTATATTGTGAGCTTTTTAATTATCAGGAGAGTTGAGAGTGTTTTCAGGGTGTTTTATTATCTAAATATCAATGACATCCAAGGTACAGGAGAAGTAATGTTCAACTTTTTTTTTTCCTTAAAGTGCCATTTGAATATTAGAAACAATATATTCTTATTAACTTTGAATGTATTTTGATATATTTTTGTATTGTAGACCTCTCGTATGAACGTAATTTAAGATAAAGCTTGCAATGATTGCAAATTATTAATGATAAATAAAATATGTACATGTTTAAAATCATTAGTTAAAAAAAACAGCCAGAATTGCAATAAAAAGAATTAGGAAAAAGCCTAGTTAATTTGACGATGCAGAAAAAAGATAAATAATGGCGTTGTTAAGGAGAAAAACTACAACGCCATAAAATTAACTAAATTATCTTTTCAGGTTTATCTTCTCTGTAATGTTTACGCATTCGAAGGAGTCGCCGATAAAGCTCAAAATTTGTGTTTATCCATGTTTGATGCCGCTTATTATCACAGGAACCTATTATTTCGTTCCCCAAATAGAGATTTTTCAAGGGTTCTTCATCTCCACTCCTGTCAATCTCCTATGCCCTCTCTATCCAGGATTGGAAAGAGTGCACTGTCAACTTAAAAGCAATTACAACAAAGTATTTAGTAACCACATAAGAGAGTTCAACAATCATAAAATAAGACATAAATTATGTAATTCGGCTTAACTAAAGATTATATGTATGAAAACATAGAGATCAAATAATACACAGAACTTCAAAAGAGATATTTGAAATATTAAATTTCAGGCAAGATTATAGATAAGAACAAAAAAATACAACCACTTACTGTAAAGACGAGGGGTAGGCTTCTTTTTCATAAAATGATAAAGAAATACACTTGCAAGCATGGAGAAGGCTTCTTCCTTTCTTTCTCGAATGAAACCCCAATTCCCTAATTCCTTTTCTCTCCTCACTTCGGTCCTTCTTGCTATGGGATTAGCTCTAGAAATGAGGATTTGATCTGTTTATATTGTATAGAGTTCATCTTCTAACATTAATAATCAACCTATATTAATAGTTTTATACCTTTCAATTTAAATTATTTTGGTAGCCTTCATTTTGAACTTTATGGATGCCTCAAATTAGGAATTTGTGGTAGCAAAATCTTAGATAATCTATATATTTTAAAAAATAATTAATAAAATTATAGTCAACACTAAATAATTTTCTTACCTAGAGTTTGAATTTCCTATTAATTAACTTAATGATAATGGTTTATTAACTCTATTTGCATATTAATTTCATCTGCTTTTTACTTTTTATGGTCATCATCTTCTTTTTGTTCTCTTTTCAACAAATTAAAATAATTCTTCATTATGTGCCTATTCTCATATAATAAAAGAAAGTAATCTATTTGAATTTATTCTGAAAGTTAGTCCATTCATTTCTAAAACAGAACCCTGATTCGTAAAATATCCCTCAAACTTACAATAAACCATCAATTGATTATTATTTCTCTTATGCATAGAATCAATCTCTTGTAAAAGAAATGACTTTTTAATAGGCTTATAGTATCAGAATTGTATAGTATAGCATCATAAAAGTGCTCTTAAGCAAGAAGTAAACAATTATAATTATTTTTTTTTTAACCAAAAACTTAATTATATTAAAAGCAAAAAACAAATACATGACGCATAGATGCAAAAAGCCCGAGAATCAAAAGAAAATACAAGGTCCGAGGGCTCTGTAATTGGCTGAGACTTCTAGCTTCCCATAAGCCAAGCTCTGACCATCCAATTTGATGAGAAAAAGAAGCAGCCAACCCAACCGAGCAAGAGACCATCACCAAAGGATACCACGAGCCATGCCGAAAGCAAGCCCCAACCACATCATTGCCGGGCCAATAGAAATATAAATCAGAGAGCTCAAAAATACAAGCACAATGTATGTGCCAAGAAGAAACAACAAAGAAAGGAAACCACTAGCACCAAAAGATCCAACCAATCCAACCAAATAAAAATACCAGGCACGGCCAACCAGAAAGGCACCCAACAAGTAAACCAGGAAGGCCACCACCAGCACCTTCCTATAGAAATTACCTAACACGTCTGCCCCTCCCACAAGCCCTTCCACGAGAGGCACCAGAAACAATCGGTTTGTCACGCATCAAGGCAAAAGTATTCCCAGGATCATAATCCCTAGAAAACTCCGAAGAGGAAACGGACTCAGAATCGGACAAGCAATGAAGCCAATCGAGATGCACTCCACATCCATCCTAGAATTGTCCCCCACATGATAAACCAAGGCTTGAGGATCAATTAAGTTAACTGGCACATCAACAAAAGAGTTATGAACTAAACCAGCATTCATAACAGGGGAGGAGATAGTGGGGGCAGTACACTTAGAGCTAGCAGAACGCCCACACACAACCGCACCCAAAGTAACAGTAGTAGGAGCAGACCCATCCAAGCATTCCACAACCACAGGAGGCATATAATTACCAGCTAAAACACATGGGGCAAACACATCACCCACCTCTGACAACATGGGACTAGAATTTATAGCACAACGAAAATAAACATCAACATAATTACAAGCTCGAGGGGACAAATTAGAAGGTAAAACTCCAGCCACAACCTCCTCACAGACTTGCATGGAGGACACAACAGCACCAACCTCACCAACAGAATTAAAACCATTCATCGTATTAGGAACAATAGGAACATCAGCTTCGACATGAACCACAACTCCAACTTTCGGAAGTTGAGCGCCCCCCCGGGCTCCAAATTAACAAGATTAGCCTTGTCCACATCATTTACATTCTGAGCTAGCGGAACCAAATCAGAAGAAACAAAAGCAAGATCATTAGATGGCATAGGTACATCAATCTCAGCAGAATCAAAACCAACAGTCCGAAACCACATGCTCAGCACCACCCAAAGGATTCAACAAAACAATAGAGTCAAGATTAGGATAGAGAATCCTACACCTAGTCTTAGAAAGACCCAAAGCAAGACAATGTGCACAATATTCTGGAAAATACTAAAAAATCACAGATTGAACATAGCCAGTATTATTCGAACCAACCCAAATTTTATCCTAATACTGTTTGGACACATCCAGTGAAAGTGCACGATGAGCCACTTGAAGGTGCTCTAATGGCACTAGAAAGTTTGTTAGGGATGTTAGGCCCCTTATGAACTAGCCCCAAGGCTAATTAAGAGAGAGGTGAATTGGTATTTTAAAATAAACACAATCTTAAAATCAAAACTAAGATTCACCACAGAGAAACAACGCGAAAAAATAAATGCAGAAATATTAAAGGAAAGAAAACATCAGATTTATAGTGGTTAGGTCAAACCTTGACCTACGTCCACTCTTCAAAGGCACCCTCCGAGTATTGCACTAAACTAAGTGTCTCTGCTTTAGCCCCCATAGCTAGGCGGAGAAGCCCTTACAAAATCACTTCCACCTTCTCCGGTGCAGCGGAGTCGCCGGGTCCTTTGACACCAAAGAGATCTTCTTCTTCTATGAACTTCCCTCAAGACATACCTTGAATCTGATAATATTAAGGTGCAAGCCTACCGGAGCAACCATGGAATCCCCCTCCACATTCCCTTGAGTCCCCCTCATATGGTCTTCTCCCTCTCTCAGACTTCACCCATTCATCACTCTCTTTCAAGCTCTCTCCTCAAGTTTCCACTAAAAAAATGAAACTACAATGGCTGTCAAAGACACTTAAAAAGGTGCCTTGTCAAAGCTTAAATAGAAGATCTCAAAACGAGCTCATTAATGCAACTTGCCGATTTTATCATCCAGGTCGATAAGAATATCGTCATGACCGATCGGTACAAAATAAGCTCAACTAGCTGGGACGATTTGGAACGATCTTAAGAAAATTAGTTACATCGTCCAGGCCGATAAAATATCGTCCTGGCCAACTAGTTCAAATCCGAGCATAATCATCCTGATCATCGCCCTGAATAGAGTCTAGCCAATGCCAATCATCGAGGGTATCATCCTGGCCGATCCTACGATCGGCCCGGCCGATGTGATCATATCAATCAACCTTAAATGCTTTCCATAATTACCAGATTAATTTAAGCATAATTGTGCTACATCAGCCAGGCCGATGTATATATTGTCCTGATTGATGTCGTGAAATAAAAAATACCTAAATTAATCATGGCAGCTGATTCTTTCTAATTTGAGCCTATCGTCCTAGCCGATATAAGGATCTTCTAAACCAATCGGCTTAATGACGGCTACCTTAATGAGGATGATGCCCTAATTAGGGTTTCTATTTTTGAACCGATCGTCCAGAACGATATAAATATCATCCCATACAATGTTATCAAAAAACATTAGACTCTAGGGAATAGACAAAAATCTTTCAAGTTGTGTGTGTGCAAAGTTACATAGCATCAGGAGCCACACTAAATATAATAGACTCAAGAAAGAAAAAAGATGTACAAACTGACTCAGACCTAGTTTACCCAATCTTGAGCTGGTTCCAAATTGTAGTATGATCTTATGGACCTGAAATGTTAGTAGATAAGATAGTCGTAGAGAAATAAGAGTGTTTATTATCATCAAAATCATAATCCATGAAAACATATTTGTATTAATCTCCTCCTTTTTGATGATGGCAAACATTACAGGTTGAATTAGCAAAAAGATATCATGTTCTCCTAATCCCCCCTCACTAGAATAAAACTTTAAAGAATAGGGGAAATCAATTTTTTTTTTAATTTTTGAAAGAGAAAAAGATACAAATACAACAATACGTTATGAATACAACAGTACGTTCTTCCCCTTTGAGATTATCAAAAAGAGAAGGGGCACGAAAGAAAATTATTTTAAAAAATTAGAAAGTTACCTCTAAATTTTATTCAGAAACTTAGTAAGGAATGGATTCACAACGCATAATCCAGTAAAGGTAAGAAATTTAGAGATTGTTAATCCAAACTCAGGTTCTTTTCAAAGGATAAAAACTTTTTAATCCAATATCTAAATCAAAGAATAAATTAGAAAAAGAAAAACTAATTTTTCAATACTCCTTTCATAAAATATATCTAATAGAAGATCAATGTAATAATCGCTAAATCAAGAACTATGATTTTCAAGCTCAAGTTTTAAAAATATCAAGGATTTTCTTAGGCTTTTAGTAGTATAAGAAAAATAAGCATATTTTTTTTGTGGGCTCATTTTGTGCCTTTTGTCACTTGAATGGCTCTTTGAGCATCTTTTGATTTTTAATATACTTTGTGTATTTTTTTTCAATTTGGCGTCATTGCGCATCTTTTAGTTTGGCATCGTTGGTCACTTTTTTTTTATTTTCAACCAAAATATGCTTTTTTCTTATATTTTCAAAACTAAAGTAAACCCATATTATTGACAGAACGAACTACTTGATTAAGAAAATTTTGAGGTGGATTCAACAATATTGCAAAAGATTCCTATGCGATAAATAAAATGTAGGGAGATGAAAAAATTCAGTTTCAAAATCCAATTTAAAATATGATAAAGATTTTAAATCAAAAGTAGAATAACCTCATTTAGGAAACAGAGATTGAGAGTTAAAATCATGATTTTCCTTTCTTTGACTGTTTTTATAGCAGTCAACAACAGGTTACCTAAAAATTCAAGAAAAATATGAGATAGTCTTTTCATTTAAAAAAGATCTTCAAAAAGGTGATGTGTGTGTGTTGATCAGTGAAAACTTCACAAAAAAATAAAAAAAATAATAAGCACTCAAGATGAAAGAAGAAAAAAGAAAAGAAAGGAAAACACTACAAAAAAAAAACTAAAACACAAAACAAATAAGTAAGGCTTTTAAACACCTAGCTGCTCCTGGTCCGATGCTTCAGAAATCAGGTCTGCCCTGGAGATTTTTTGCTTTTCATTAATTGCCATTTCTATAAGTTGCTTAGCTTTACCCTTTTCTTTTGCAGGAAGAGTTCTCAAATTAGACACTAATTTTTCATATGTCCAGGCTTCCTACATCCAAAAGCAAACAATGTTAGAAGAAATATTAATATTCTTACCATTTTTATCTTTATTCCACTTTTGTTGATGCTTATGTTTTGGTGAGCTTTTTAATTTGCTTGACCAGTTATTGCTTTCATCACCAACTAAGCTACCTCTTTCTGTATCTTCAGCTTTTAGCACTGTCATTTCACCTGCATCCAAAAGTTTTTGAATCAAACTTTGCTCATATGTAATGAGTGAGACAATCAAATTATTAATAGAATATTTTTTCAAATCTTTTGATTCACAAATAGCAACAACTTTAGCATCAAACTTATCTAGTAGACAATGAAGAATTTTATTGACTTTTTCAAAGTTTGAAAACTCCTTACCTAAAGCATGCAATGATGTCACAATTTGAATAAATCTAGTATATAGGCCTAAGATTGTCTCATAAAATTTCATGCAAAAATGTTCATAATCATGCATTAAAAAATTCAACTTGGATTGCTTGATTTCACTAGTGCCTTCGTATATGGTGTGTAATTTATCCCAAATTTTCTTACCAGTAGTGCATGTTAAAACTAACATAAAGTCTTCAGAATTTAAAGTACAAAAAAAAAAACAGTTTAAAGATTTTGCATTCAATTGAGCATTGATTTGTTCTTCCCTATTCCATGATTTAAAAGGAATATCAACTTTAATCCCATCTATAACACGTGACGGTAAAGAATAACCAATTAAAATCATTTACCACATTCAAAAATCAATTGATTGCAAAAATATAGACATGCAAATTTTCTAAAAATCAAATATAATATTTTCAAATAAAGGTTATTTAGTGATTGAATAACCTTCCGTAATATTATGATTAGAAAAATTAGCCATGGATCAAAAATTTAAAAGCTTTCAAAAATTTAGTTTTTATGAATCTCACTTTGATATCACTTGAAAGTGCTCTGATACCACTTGAAAGATCGTTAGGGATGTTAGGCACCTAATGAACTGGCCCAAGGCTAATTAAGAGAGAGGTGAATTGGTATTTTAAATATCTTTAAAACAAAACTCAAACCAAATCAAATTCACCACAATAAAAATTAAAGTGCGGAAGAAATAAATGCATAAATAATAAAAGAAAGAACACACCAGATTTATAGTGGTTCAGTCGAACCTTGACCTACTTCCACTCCTCAGAGGCACCCTCCGAGTATTGCACTAAACTAAGTGTCTCTCCTTTAGCCCCCACAACTAGGTGGAGAAGCCCTTACAAAATCACTTCAACTTTCCCTGGTGCGGCGGAGTCCCCGGGTCCTTTAACACCAAAGAGATCTTCTTCTTTTGTGAACTTCCCTCAAGATGAGCCTTGAATTTGACGGTATTAAGGTTCAAGCTTGCCGGAGCAACTGAATGGAATCCCCCTCCACACTCCCTTGAGCCCCCCCTCACAGGATCTTCTCTCTCTCTCAAGCTTCACCCGTTCCTCACTTCCTTTCAAGCTCTCTCTTCAAGTTTCCCCCAAAAGAACGAAGCTACAATGACTGTCAAAGACACTTACAAAGGTGCTTTGTCAAAGCTTAAGTAGAAGATCTCATGATGAACTCATTAATGCAACTTGGGGACTTTATCATCCAGGCTGATAAGAATATTATCTTGGCTGATCAGTACAAAATAAGCTCAATTAGCCGGGAGGATTTGGGATGATCTGAAGAAAATTGGTTACATCGTCCAGGCCGATAAAATATCATCCTGGCCGATTAGTTCAAATCTGATCACAGTCATCCTGATCATCGCCCTGAATAGAGTCTGGCTGATGTCAATCGTCAAGGGTATCATCTTGGCCGATCTTGCATTCGACCCGGTCGATGTGATTGTATCAATCATTCTTAAATACTTTCTATAATTATCAGATTAATTTAGGCATAATTATGCTACATCATCCAGGACGATGTATATATCGTCCTAACCGATGTCCTGAAATAAAGAATGCCTAAATTGATCATGGCGGCTGATTCTTTCTGATTTGAGCCTATCGTCCTAGCTGATATAAGGATTGTCCAGGCCGATCGGCTTAATGATGACCGCCTTAATGAGGATGATGCCCTAATTAGGGTTTCTATTTTTGAACTGATCGTCCAGGCCGATATAAATATTATTCCGGATGACGTTACCAAAAATAGTAAACTCTAGGGAACAGAAAAAAATCTTTCAAAGTGTGTGTGTGCAAAGTAACATAGCATCAGAAGCCACACTAAATATAATAGACTCAAGAAAGGAAAAAGAGGTACAAACTGACTCAGACCTAGTCTACCCAATCTTGAGCTGGTTCCAAATTGCAGTCTGATCTTGTGGACTTGAAATGTCAGAAGATAAGGCAGTCGTAGAGAAATAAGAGTGTTTGCTATCATCAAAATCATAATCCATGTAAACAGATCTGCAACATCCAGTTCATCCAAAACCCGGGCAACTGAAGGGCGAGACCCAGTGTTAGTAGCATTATCAGTTTTCAACAGTTTACCAAAAATTAAACTTTGTTGAGTCTAGTAATTAGGTTGTTAAGCCTAAGTGAATGTCCCAAGGCTACCAAGAGGGGGGTGAATTGGTAGTTTTAAAAAACAAAGTTAAAATTTAAGACCCCCTTTTTAAATATTATTGAACCGAAAAAAAATCTCTTTTAAATTTTGTAGAAAAAGGTTTTTCAACCACAGAGTTTTTAAAACTGAAATAGAAAGTGCGGAAACGTAAAAATAGTAAAGTAAATGACACCAGATTTATAGTGGTTCGGTCTACAACCAGACCTACATCCACTCCTCAGAGGCACCCTCTGAGTATTGCACTAATACCAATAGTGACTCTCTTTTTGCACCCACAGCAAGGCGGAGAAGCCTTTACAACACACTCTTTTCACCACTCCCCGGTGCGGCAGAGAACCGTCCGTCCTTTTACACAACACCCAGTGTTGGCAGAGAACCGTCCGTCCTTTCACACTATCCCCAGTCTGGGCAGAGAACCCTTCGTCCTTTCACACTCTCCTAGTGTGGGCAGAGAACCCTTCGTCCTTTCACACTCTCCTAGTGTGGGCAGAGAACCCTTCGTCCTTTCGCACTCTCCTAGTGTGGGCAGAGAACCCTTCGGCTGTTCACACTCTCCAAGTGTCGGTAGAGAACCGGATCTTCTTGACAGATCTTCTCACAAGAATCTAGAAGGAAGAAAGAAAAGAGTGAAGTAATCCCAATTCACAAGTAGAGACTCTTACCTTTGAAATCCAAGTGAAGCCTTCTCGCTTCAGTGGTAGGAATCCTCCCTTGAATGCTCTCTTCAACTCTCTCCTTGGCTATTCTCTCAATAGGCACGAAGATCAAATGACCAAAAGATTGGGTGGCAGTCTAATTTGAACTATTTATACAAAAGACAAGAAAAACCACCCAAAAACTGCAAGTATTCAATTCTGTACGCAGTGGATCGTCCTGTACGATCGTGGATCGTCCTGGACGATTTTACTTAAACGATTTGAAACGACCCTATTTGAATATGTGTACGAAATGTCTTCGTACAGCTGATCGTCCTGTACGAACTAGGTTCGTCCAGTACGAACGGTTATTACAAGGTCGATTCTAGAAACTGCTGAAAACTGTCCTAAGTCGGTTAATCGTTTGGACGAAAATAGATTCGTCTGGACGAAATTTTTACAGAGGACTGATCGTCCTGTACGATAAATTATTTTGTCTGGACGAAAAATTTCCCGAGGGCTGATCGTCCTGGACGATAATTTATTTCCGTCTGGACGAAAATTTTCCAGAGACCCAATCGTCCTGGACGATAATTAATTTCGTCTGGACGAAAATTTTCCAGAGAGCCAATCGTACTGGACGATAATTTATTTCGTCCTGGACGAATAGGACTTAGAAAAAATTTCAAGGAAGTTCCTATTCGTTCCATATGCTCTATAGGAGATAACTGTCTGATCGTCCAGTACGAACTGAAGATCGTTCTGTACGATCAGTATAAATTCTACATGATCTACTTATGTGTGAATGTTTTTATTTTCTCAACATACAATCACTCCCTTTCAATTTGATTTCTAAGAAAAGTGCAAGCTTCAAATTTTACAAAGTATCTCATGCTGAATTTAATTTGAAGTCTTCGTAGTCTGGAGTTCGTTTTTCCTGAAATGTCAGTACACACAAGAGCAAATACAATTCTTCCAAAATTGTTAGGAGATAACTACACATTTGAACAATAATGTTTGAAATCATCAAAACTTTATAAGTTGCAAAAATGAAAAGCATGCAAATAACAACTATCTTAACAATCTCCCCTTTTTGATGATGGCAAAAAAATTATTGTTTGTATGATTTCAATTTAAACAAATCTTTCTATCTCCTAAACTCCCCCTGAATTGATGAATACATGAAAATAAGGAGGCAATTTGAAGCATAAAAAAAATTTTATTTTTCAAAAACAAATAAACTAGAAACCCAAACATACAAACAAACAAAACATAAAACATATGAACAAACAAAACATACAAACACAATGATTTCTCCCCCTTTTTGACAACAACAAAAAGTGAAGAAGAAATAGACAAGAAATGTAAGTAATTGTATGAAATTCATTTGAACATTTAATCTAAATGGTGATTGATACAAGGTATGCAATTTTAAACTAAAAACATTAGGTCAATCATAGAAATTCATGAAATTTAAAAAGTGATATAACATTGTAAGTAAGAAAAATTTAGCAAAGACATGATTCAATTTAGACATTCCAATATAGAAAATCATTACTAGAGAGATGAAGAAAAATTCGATATTTCAAAGTACAAAAGAATATAAATGAACATAAGATCAATTTGAATTAAGAGATTGAAATAATTTGGAAAGAAGAGAATTACCACAAGTGGCGCTTTGCGCATCTTTTTCATATAGGTGGCACATTTTTGTGCAATTTTTTTTTATTGGGCTTATTTTGTGCCTCTTTTTCACATTTGCAACTTTGTTGTGCATTCCTTTTGATTTTGTACATTTGTACAATTTTCAAGAGTAATTGAATTCTTTCCAAAGACAATAATCTAGAATCTCAAATTTTTTTAAGTGCATAAATATTAATTGAGCTATGAAATACAAAATAAGACAACATCTAAATTGCAATAATAATATTAACTTTTATGTAGTCTAAATGAATAGACATGAATTTAAAAGTTCTAATTACAATAAGTTATAAACAACTTTTAAATTTAGAAAGACTAGATTTTCTAATGTAGATAATCTCAAATTACAGTCTAATTTAAGCACTATGAAGATTAAATAATACTAATGAAATTCATAAAAATTAACCACATTTCAATAACAAATCAACATTGAAACAAGTACGAAATGCATTGATATTTATGAAAGGATTACACATTTCACAATATCTAAACACAACTTAACAGAAAAGACAAACAAACACTTAACATAAACACTAACACAACAAGACATAAAAAAAACTACAACACGAGTACAACAAAGACACAGAAATTTATCTCTACTATTCTGGAGGAGGAGGAGGAGGAATGCCACCGAAAAGGTTAAAGTAGGAGGCCATCAACATTACATTGGTATTGATATCATGTACTTCATTTCTAATTATACCAATGTCATGTTGTTGTTGCACAAGTTGAGCATCAAATTGATCAAACCTTTGATCAATATGAGTCTCTAATCTATCAAATCTCTCAATCAGATTCTGATAATCTGACTGAGGTGCAGAGGTTTGCGCTCCTTCTTCTTCTTCTTCTTCTTCTGAAGCACTGGCATGCGCTTTTTCTTTTTCTTTTTCCTCCGTGAAGAGCAATCTGAAGGATGCATCATTATAGTAAACTGGCTCTTCATATTCTTCATCAGGATGCACCAAATTATATTTCTTCTCCAAAATGTAGGTAATTAAATGTCCCAAAGAAATATTCTTTTTCCTCTTCTGTTCAGCATGTCCTATTTCTGAAAGCCTATAGAGATGATCTATGATAAGTTGGGCTTCGTCGATAGGGCGACGATCCATAATCAAAAAGGTTAGAACAGAAAGGAGAGGAGTAATGTTTATCCTATCACCAGCTTTAGGAATGATTGAAGATCTAAGGATATGCTGGATGATACGGGCATTTTGGGTCATCCCAGATACTCTAGCAATATGATAGGTTACGCCACTTTTTCTAATTACCATATTGACATCTTCCCATCTGATTGTGTTTTCGGTCATAAGGGTGTGAGCTCTATATCCTTCAGTCCTTAGGTTTAGAAATGCACCAATGTCATGCTTGATGATTTCTACTTTTTGCTTGAATACAAAGGAACTAATGGAAGAGTGGTCGAAGTTAAAACTCATGTTGGCTAGAAAGTAGAGAAATGTTTGCTTGTTGTAGAAATGGACGAGAGAAAGTATAAAATGGAATTGGGTTGAGGCAAAAAGGTGTATTACCTTAAAATTTATCTCGCTTTGGACTAAGATGCGAGATGGAGTTATTTTTGCGGAAGCAAAACGAGGAAATGATTCCTCATTTGCCTTAGAAAGGAAGTTTTCTGAGGCATTCCTATTCGGCTTCTTCGCTAATACCTTTTGTCTTTTGCTTGAGGAGGCCATTGACAATTTGAAGTAGAAAGGGATTGAAAGAGAAGTTTGAAATTGTGATTGTTGAGTTAGAAAGCCTTCATATTTAAAGAAAACGATACGTTCGTCCTGGACGAAAAAGGTTCGTCCTGGACGAAAATCATCGTTCGTCTGGACGAAAATTATTTCGTACAGACGATCAAATTCATCCAAAATGTAACGGCTTTTCGTAATCAACACAACTTACGATGCGTCCCTTCGTACAGACCTTTGACTTGACCGATCGTACATACGAATAAAAGTTCGTACAGACGATCTAGAAATAACTCGTTTAAATGTCTTTTGAAAACCGTCCCCTACACTGAAACGACATATGTTCGTCTGGACGAACCAAAATTTCATACAGACGAAATTCATATTAAAAACTGTCTTATCCACTCAACCGCTGCATTCAATCGTCCCGACGTTTGAGAAAAGGAAAAAGTTCGTCCTGGACGATATTCAGATCGTACAGACGATTTAATTAAAATCTGCTCTCAAAACGGTTAAAATGCACGCAAACCAATTTTTCTCACATCGTCCAGTACGAACCAAAAGTCGTCCCGGACGATTTCCTCCAATTTTTGAATTTTTGAATTTTAATTTAAGAAAATCAAACCAAACTTAAAAAAAACACAGAAAACATACAATAAAAAAACTTACACTCAAAAACAAATTCATTCAAAACACACAAAAATTCACATAATCAAAAACAAAACAAAAACATAAACATCAATGTTGCAAAGACATTTTATTTAGGCATTTAAATCAATAACACCTATCATTGTTCTTAAAGTACTGAAGGTATCAAGGGCTAAAGGTTTTGTAAAAATGTCTGCAAGTTGATTTTCAGTTGAAACATGTGTGAGTTCAATTTCTCCTTTGGATACATGATCCCTTATGAAATGATGTCTTATATCTATGTGTTTGGTTCTAGAATGTTGAATAAGATTTTTGGAAATGCAAATAGCACTAGTATTGTCACAATAAATTGGAATAGTGCCTACAGATAATCCTAAATCAATCAACTGTTATTTTAACCAAAGTACTTGTGCCACACAACTTCCTAATGCAATGTATTCTGCTTCTGCAGTAGATAGGGCTACTAAATTTTGTTTTCTACTGGACCAAGAAACTAATGAATTTCCAATGAATTGACATGTTCCAGAAGTGCTTTTCCTATCCACTCTACAGCCTGCAAAGTCAGAATCTGAATAACCAATAATTTCAAATGAAGAGCTAAACTTAGGATACCAAATTCCTAAGTTTTGAGTTCCTAGTAAGTATCTTAAAATCCTTTTCACTGCTGTCAAATGTGATTCTTTTGGATCTGATTGAAATCTAGCACATAAGGAAACACTGAACATAATATCTGGTCGGCTAACAATCAAGTAAAGCAAAGATCCAATGATCCCTCTATGTTTTTTTTGATCAACAGATTTTCCCTTAAGGTCCTTATCTAACTGAACTGAGGAACTCATTGGTGTACTAACAGGTTTAGCTTTGTCCATTTCATATTTCTTGAGGATGTCCTTAATATATTTGGTTTGACTAAGAAATGTCCCTTCCTCAAGTTGCTTGATGCTAAAACCTAGAAAGTAATTTAAATCTCCCATTAGACTCATTTCAAATTCACTACTCATTGTATTAGAAAAATCATCTCAAAGATTTTTATTTGAAGATCCAAAGATGATATCATCCACATAAATTTGAACAATGAGTATTTCCTTTCCAAATTTCATTAAGAAGAGAGTTGTATCCACACTTCCTTTTTTAAAAGATCTTTCAAGTAGGAAAGTGCTCAATCTCTCATACCAAGCCCTAGGTGCCTGTTTCAATCCATATAATGCCTTTTTTAACTTAAAAATATGATTTGAGTATTTTGAATTTTCAAATCCTGGAGGTTGTTCTACATAAACATCTTCTTCAATAACACCATTCAAAAAGGCACTTTTGACATCCATTTGAAACAATTTAAAACTTTTAAAATAGGCAAAGGCAAGTAAAACCCTAATTGCTTCAAGTCTTGCTACAGGGGCAAAGGTCTCCTCAAAATCAATTCCTTCAATTTGATTATACCCCTTAGCAACTAATCTAGCCTTATTTCTAATGACTACTCCTGAGTCATTCATTTTATTTTTGAACACCCACTTTGTTCCAACAACACTTTGATCTTTTGGCCTTGTAGTTAATTCCCAAACTTTATTTCTTACAAATTGATTTAACTCTTCTTGCATGGCCAATATCCAAAATTCATCAGAAAGTGCCTGATCAATATTAGTGGGTTCTATGGTTGAAATAAAGGCTGAATGATTGACTTCCTTATTTAATCCACGCCTAGTTCTAACACCCTCACTAGGTTCTCCTATAATCAATTCTCTTGGGTGGTTTTTAGAAAATCTCAAATCTCTAGGCAAAGGGTTTTCTCTTTCAAAGTTTTCTTCCACATTTTCTTCCAAATTTAATCTATCAATCTTTTGGGAGTTTTCCTCAATTTCTTCTTCAACAATATTTGGCTCTTCTAAATTTCCAGATTCATCAAATACAACATGTGTGGTTTCTTCAATAACTAAAGTTCTTTTGTTGAATACCCTATAAGATTTTCCAACACTTGAATATCCAACAAAAATTCCTTCATCTGATTTTGGATCAAATTTTCCTAAGGCAGATTTTCCATTGTTATGAATGAACACCTTGCAACCAAAAACATGCAAATGAGACAAATTTGGTGTTCTACCTTTTAGTAACTCATAGGGTGTTTTATTTAAATTTGATCTCACATTCACCCTATTCAGAGCATAACATGCAGTGCTAACCGCCTCAGCCCAAAAATATTTAGGAAGAGAGTATTCTGCCAACATTGCTCTGGCGGCTTCTATTAATGTTCTGTTTTTCCTTTCAACTACCCCATTTTGTTGAGGGGTTCTAGGAGCAGAAAAGTTGTGATCAATCCCTTTTTCTTTACAAAAATTTTCAAATCTATCATTTTCAAATTCTCCTCCATGATCACTTTGTATAGACATTATTTCACATCCTAATTTTCTCTGAATCCAAGTTGAAAAATTTCTGAATTCCTCAAATGATTCACTTTTATGAAAAAGAAATCTAACCCAAGTGAACCTAGAGAAATCATCCACAATAACAAATCTGTATATCTTCCCTCCTAGACTTACAGTTCCTACTGGTCCAAAAAGATCCATGTGAAGAATTTCCAATGGTTTACTAATTCTAAGATCATTATTGGACTTAAAAGAGGACTTCACTTGTTTTCCTAATTGACATGCATCACAAAGATGGTCCTTAGTAAAGTCTAGTTTTGGTATACCTCTTACTAAATTCTTTTGGGTAATTCTCCTAAGATTTTTCATACTAGAATGACAAAGTCTCCTATGCCAAAGCCAAGATTCATTAGAAACAGTTTTCAAACAGAAAGCAATAGGAGTATGAAATGAATTCAAATCTAGCATGTAAACATTGTTTACCCTTTTTCCATTTAAAACTTCTTTCCCATTTAGGCTTAATATGCAGCTAGTAGGTAAAAATTTCATATTATAACCCTTGTCACATAGCTGACTTATACTTAACAAATTATGCTTTAAGCCTTCAACCAATAGCACATTGTCTATAAAAAAGTTTTTGAAATTACCAATCATACCTGATCCAACCACTTTCTTTGTGGTATTATCTCCAAGTGTAACCTTGCCTCCATTCCTGGCTTCTAGCGATATGAATTGTGTAGTGTCTCCAGTCATATGCTTTGAACATCCGCTATCCAGGTACCATATGCTCCCACGAGGTCTTGTGTGAGAGCAATCCTGCAAAAATATCAAATGTTAGACCTGGGAACCAAAACAAGTTTGGGTTCACCTTTTAGCAATTTATAATCAGATGCATGTATGATATGTCTAGGTTTATGCATCTTAGGTCTCCACACCAAATTAGATTTCATCATCAAGGTACAGGTGTGAGCTATATGTCCCAAAAATCCACAATTATTACATTTAACATTAGGAAAAATATTCCTAAGTTTTCTTCCATGTGATTTTCTTCTAAGGGATTTCATGAATTTAGGATAATATTTAGGATTTGTAAAATCTTCAAGTCTGGGGGGTTTCCTATTATCCTCGAGAGCTCTTATTGTTAGTTTGTAAAATGAATTCATATCTTCCAAGATTCGATTGGTATAATTGATTCTATATGCTTTGCTCTCAGATTCATCCTTAAAATTTTTAAATTCCTTTTCAAGATCAGTATAGGATGACTTTAGATTTTCAAAATTCTTATTCAAGTCATCATATTCATCAAGTAGTTTCATGTGGTTGTCATCTATTAAAGCATGGTCTTTTCTAAGGATTTCATTTTCCTTCTTGAGCTCTTCAAATTCTAAACTTAAACTAGCATGCATCTTTTTCATTTTCCTATATGCATCATGCATGTGTTCAGAAACTTCAAATAATTCATCATAGGATAAGTCACATACATCTTCCTGATCTGAGTGATCCACATTGTCTACCATCAAGCAAAGATTAGTGACTTCTTCTTCTTTTTCTGTCTCAGATGAGTCTGAAGCTGAGTCTGCCCAGAAAGCTCTTTGAAACTTCTTCTTGCCCTTCTTTACCATAGGTTTCTCCTCCACCTTCTCCTTAGCAGGAGTGGCTTTGAGTTTTGGGCAATCAGTCTTGATATGACCTGGTTTCCTGCATTCATAACAAATCATTTCATTAGAAACCTTGACATTTCTGTTAAACTTACCTCTATTCCATAGCTGGCGTTTCTTCTGCTTCCTCTTTAAAAAGCTTTTGAATTGTCTAGTCATTAGTGCAACATCATCTTCATCCTCAGGTTGTGAGTGTTCACTCTCTGACTCTTCCACTTTTAGTGCTATATTCTTCTCCTTTCGTGGTTCACCTGCATCAATCTTCCTTTGACTTACTCCTTGCTCATAAGCAATGAGTGAACCAAGAAGATTGTCAATAGAATAAATGTTTAAATCTTTAGACTCTGTAATTGCAGTAATTTTTGCATCATAAGCAGTAGGTAAACAATGAAGAATCTTATTGACCATTTCAGCATTAGTTAATTCCCTACCAAGTGCATGCAAAGAAGTGATAATTTGTGTAAATCTTGTGTACATGTCGGAAATAGATTCATTAGGTTTCATGCGAAACAATTCATAGTCATGTAATAAGATATTGAGCCTTGATTGTTTAACCTCATTTGTCCTTTCATAAGTTATACAAAGTCTATCCCATATGTCCTTTTCGCTTTTGCAAGTGAAAACCCGCATGTAGTCTTCAGATTTTAAAGCACAAAAGAAACTGTTTAAACATTTGGCATTTAATTGTGCTAAGTCACGTTCTTCTACAGTCCAATCAGTAAAAGGTATTTCTATCATTACTCCATCAACTAATCTAGTTGGTTTTGTGTAGCCATCCTGGACTAATATCCACATGCGATAATCAAGTGACTGTAAGAAAGTAGACATGCGTGTTTTCCAAAAATCAAAAGGAATATTATCAAACAGTGGAGGTCTAGTAATAGAGTAACCCTCAGGTGTGTTCTGGTTTCCGAAAGTAGCCATCAACGTTAATCAAAAAGTAGTTCAAACTTATGATATTGAAACGAAGCTCTAATACCACTTGTTGAGTCTAGTAATTAGGTTGTTAAGCCTAAGTGAATGTCCCACG
This sequence comes from Dendrobium nobile, assembly GCA_022539455.1. Taxonomy (NCBI): domain Eukaryota; kingdom Viridiplantae; phylum Streptophyta; class Magnoliopsida; order Asparagales; family Orchidaceae; genus Dendrobium; species Dendrobium nobile. The sequence continues at coordinate 15,201,530 of CM039721.1, read as the reverse complement.
GCTACCAAGAGGGGGGTGAATTGGTTAGTTTTAAAAGACAAAGTTAAAATTTAAGACCCCCTTTTTAAATATTATTGAACCGAAATAAAATCTCTTTTAAATTTTGTAGAAAAAGGTTTTTCAACCACAGAGTTTTTAAAACTGAAATAGAAAGTGCGGAAACGTAAAAATAGTAAAGTAAATGACACCAGATTTATAGTGGTTCGGTCTATAACCAGACCTACATCCACTCCCCAGAGGCACCCTCTGAGTATTGCACTAATACCAATAGTGACTCTCCTTTTGCACCCACAGCAAGGTGGAGAAGCCTTTACAACACACTCTTTTCACCACTCCCCGGTGCGGCAGAGAACCATCCGTCCTTTTACACAACACCCAGTGTTGGCAGAGAACCGTCCGTCCTTTCACACTATCCCCAGTGTGGGCAGAGAACCCTTCGTCCTTTCACACTCTCCTAGTGTGGGCAGAGAACCCTTCGTCCTTTCACACTCTCCTAGTGTGGGCAGAGAACCCTTCATCCTTTCACACTCTCCTAGTGTGGGCAGAGAACCCTTCGGCTGTTCACACTCTCCAAGTGTCGGCAGAGAACTGGATCTTCTTGACAGATCTTCTCACAAGAATCTAGAAGGAAGAAAGAAAAGAGTGAAGTAGTCCCAATTCACAAGTAGAGACTCTTACCTTTGAAATCCAAGTGAAGCCTTCTCGCTTCAGTGGTAGGAATCCTCCCTTGAATGCTCTCTTCAACTCTCTCCTTGGCTATTCTCTCAATAGGCACGAAGATCAAATGACAAAAAGATTGGGTGGCAGTCTAATTTGAACTATTTATACAAAAGACAAGAAAAACCGCCCAAAAACTGCAAGTATTCAATTCTGTACGCAGTGGATCGTCCTGTACGATCGTGGATCGTCCTGGACGATTTTACTTAAACGATTTGAAACGACCCTATTTGAATATGTGTACGAAATGTCTTCGTACAACTGATCGTCCTGTACGAACTAGGTTCGTCCAGTACGAACGGTTATTACAAGGTCGATTCTAGAAACTGCTGAAAACTGTCCTAAGTCGGTTAATCGTTTGGACGAAAATAGATTCGTCTGGACGAAATTTTTATAGAGGACTGATCGTCCTGTACGATAAATTAATTCGTCTGGACGAAAAATTTCCCGAGGACTGATCATCCTGGACGATAATTTATTTCCGTCTGGACGAAAATATTCCAGAGACCCAATCGTCCTGGACGATAATTAATTTCGTCTGGACGAAAATTTTCCAGAGAGCCAATCGTACTGGATGATAATTTATTTCGTCCTGGACGAATAGGACTTAGAAAAAATTTCAAGCAAGTTCCTATTCGTTCCATATGCTCTATAGGAGATAACTGTCTGATCGTCCAGTACGAACTGAAGATCGTCCTGTACGATCAGTATAAATTCTACATGATCTCCTTATGTGTGAATGTTTTTATTTTCTCAACATACAATCACTCCCTTTCAATTTGATTTCTAAGAAAAGTGCAAGCTTCAAATTTTACAAACTATCTCATGCTGAATTTAATTTGAAGTCTTCGTAGTCTGGAGTTCATTTTTCCTGAAATGTCAGTACACACAAGAGCAAATACAATTCTTCCAAAATTGTTAGGAGATAACTACACATTTGAACAATAATGTTTGAAATCATCAAAACTTTATAAGTTACAAAAATGAAAAGCATGCAAATAGCAACTATCTTAACAAACCTAAACCATGCAAAATACTTAGGGAAAATAGGTGAGCCGAATGTTAGGGAAAGAGATCCAGATAGGTATAACAGGTGATTCGGTCTCAACATCCAAGATAGGAGTCCATTTAACCAATTTCATATAACAATTACTCACGAAATACGATCTATGAGCAAACATCCTACAATAATCCAAGTCGTTGAAAATCTTAATCAAAACATTATGTTGATTCAAAGTAGTAACCGAGATTTCACCATTAAGCTTAAGCTTAACAAAGAAACTCCTAATAGCATCAAGAGAAGGTCTACGCCTAGGGAATATATCTACCAGTGCATATTTAAAAGGGACAGCCAAAGATTGAATTTCTGCCTCGAAAATCCACAGAGAAGGCAAATCTTTATGCGAAGACACTCTCAAACCAGGAAATGCAAAAGAAGGAGAAGAACTAGAGTGAGCATCCTTTATAGGGAGAGATGATGATCCAACCAAAAAATTGGGATCACGAAAGCGAGGAGGCGGCGCCATAAAGAAAAGGAAAAACTACACCGAAGGGAGAAGAAGAAGAAACTTCCTTGAGATTTGAGGAGAAGAATCCAACCGGAGAGCCAGAAAAGGGCGGCTAGAGCGAAGGCCGAGCACCCCCCGAAGAGCGAGAGAGGAGCATATCTTTATTTTCATGATCAACATTCACAAACATATTGCTCAAATTTTAAATAATAGAACTAAAAAAATTCAAATGTGATTTAAAAGTCATATCTTTAGACATGTAAAGCAAATAAATTTTTTACTTTTGTTAAAATTTCTTGGTGATGCTTTTTTTCATAAAAAGACTCCAGTTTAAACTACTTCTAACGGTTGAACACATCATCTCTAATAAAATATTGTATATTAATATTTAATGAGATAATATTTGGCAAAATAGAATTATTAAATTTAAACTAACTTTTGTTGAACTACATTTCAATCCTTTAATCCAATTGGACCAAAACTATTATTTTTTGCTTATATAAGACCAATCTTACGAGATTTAACAAAATTTATCAAATTGATTGATCTAGATGCCTTAGAATAGTTTTAATAGTTCAATTATAGGTTCCTTAACCTGAATTGGTACTTGAATGGACCAATTGACTCACGAAGCCGTTTAAAGGTATTTTGACCTTCTTATATGAATTGAGCTCAACCAACTCAAGAAAATTATTTTAATTAATTAACCATAGGTAAATTGCTTTCAATTTTCCTAGATTAAACAAATTTGGAAGATTAACCCATTTACCCCAAAATGACCCAAATAGGCATTATAAACCAAATTGGATAATATCATTGAATTGATTATAATTATTTCTTTTATATGATTTAGATCTTCTTTTTTTTTTGAGAAAACCTGCAGATTGGCATATGCGTTCAATTAAAGAAAAATTATATGTCCTTAAAGAACGACAAAGCCCTCTAAAAATTCACCCTTCAAAATAAAACTTACGAGTATGTGATCCTACCTATTACAATATACCAAAATAAAGGACAATCAGAAACCATCCACAAGAGTTGAACCAACAACCAGCACAATCCACAGCTGACACCATAGCTAGCAAAAATAGTCATCCTATAAACAGACAACGAAATAGTAAGCAAGAAGAGTCCACTTGCAAATTGCAAACAAAAACAGGAAGAAGCAAAGGAGGCTACAAGTAATGCTCCAAGATAAAACCCCATAGGAGGGAACCACACCAAAATCAAGCAAAGAAAAGATCCAACTCAATAAATAAGTGCATAGACCAAACCACCACAAACTGAGCAACAAAAGCCAAGTAGGAAATAATCCCTTGCCATTTCTCATAAAAACAAACAAGTTCACTAACATTCTCTTTCCTTTAAACAAAATTTTCTTTCCTATATTACAAAAAAGAGATAGAACCAATGGCTAATGTTTGCTGAAAACTTGTACCTATGCTGAAACTTTACTTTACTAGATCACAAAGAAAGCGATATAAATAAAAAACTTATTCTTGTTTGATGATTTTTTTTTTGTTCTCAAGAAAAATGCATAAATCCCTCATTGTTTTCACCTCTAGAAAAACAAAATCCAATCTATCAAACCTCACTTCAGCTAGAGCATTTATATTCAAACAAATTAAATTTCAACAAATAACATTTCAACAAATAATATTCCAGGAAATAACAGTTCCAGCAAAAATATATTTCAACAAATAACATTTAGATAAATATTTTTTGAGCAAATAGATTTTCAACAAATAATAGTTCTAGAAAAAAAGATATTTAGGCAAATAACATTTCATCTGCATATGTTTAATGAAATGAAAATTTCAGCATCTTGTGTTTTCAAGAAAAAAATTGTAAGGCAAAGAAAATTTTAGCACTCATCCAATACAAAAAAAGAACCAAATTGGAGTTTTAACCAGTTGTGAAACCGGACAGGACAACGAACCGAAAGAAGGAGAGGTTCACAGTTTGACCGGTTCGACTTGTCAAACCGGGGTCGAACTAGATGATGTAATAAATAACAATATTATTTAAAATTTATTAAATGAATGAAAAATTTTACTCTAATACATTCACTCTACATTCCATTTTCATATCAAACAAATTTTAGGGATAATAAAGTCAAAAATTAATACCATAGAAACAATAAATAATTATCATTCAATTGTTTATATATGTTTATAATGAAAACATAAAATGCAAAACACTCCTAATGAATCTAATAATCATCAATAAAATTTGTGAGATCAAAAGATGGCTTCCCACTTCACCAAAATCTTGCATCACAAATACTTCTGCGTCCTCACATGGTATGTAATCTTCATCATATGTATTAGCTAAGTTGTATTCATATGCAAATCATTAATGTGAAATAATAAGTTTATATTATACTCAGAATATATAACTTATTTTACAATCTTACTTAGGGTTGGTCTTATTGATGTTATGTTTTGTTCTATATCTATATAGGAATTGCATCATCTTTATAAATTTCTGTCTGCAAGTCTTCTAGATGCAATTCTAGAGTTGGCTCATCATCAAGGATCCAAAAGTCAATAAGTTTAATACTTGTGTAGTCTAAAGGATTATAACTTATTTTTCTGAACTGCAACCTACAAAATTATTATAAAATTTTTGATAATAACATGTACATCATCATTTAAAAAGATATTTAAAATGCTCTCAAATAATACCTATTTTTTAAATTGAGATTTTAAGGAACATATACTAAATCATGTAGCATTTGGTGCTCAAGATGATTTCATCTTTTTGTATGATTCTGCTCAAACACACTCCAGTTCCTCTCACAACTTGATGAAGATGATGTCTTACTAAGAATTCTAATAGCCACTTTCTATAGGTTTGGTGCACTAGAGCTGAAAATCTTCCACCAATCATGTACAATTCAATAAACATGCAGTAGTTTGTTCAAATATTTTTATTATAAATAAAAGCATCATAATTCACGTAAATATTAAAATAAAATCTTAAAATTTTGTCATCTTACCAGGTTGCATTTCTTTTGTCAATGTTAATGCTATTGGCTTCCCAAAACTTTCCAAATTATCACAAAATAGCCTCTCCTCATTCATTTCCAAAGATAGTTTAGCACAAATATCTTTATTGCCAATTAAATCTATTAAACCTTGCATAACATCAGGCTTGTTGCAGTAATTTTCCTGTTAAATTGAATATGAGGGTTAAGAAAATAACCAATTGAATGTATCCCTTGTCTCAGCTAATTATCCCATCTTCTCTTAATAATACTAGTGAAGGGCATGTACATTTTTTGTTGTTGTTTTTAAACATGGCCTTCATTACTTTTCTAGCTCTATACATACCATCATAAAGGTATCCAAGAGATGGCTTTTCATCTGCATCAACAATTCTTAACAACCTAATTAAATGCCTTAATAATTTAAAAATTATTAAACTATCATTCCAGAACCTTGCATCCAAAATAATTGAGGATGCCTCTTTCCCCTTCATTTTCTTACATAACTTTGAATCAATGTAAGCCTTGTTGGTGATGAATGCTTGAAAATCATGTTTATGATCATGAGCACTTTGTAAGGTGATGAATGTTATTGTAAATATAGTTACTCCTTGCCTTACAATTTATGTTCAGCCTGCTCTTTTCCTTAATCATGCTAATATGAATGTATGATTATAAATTAAAATTGTAATCTTTGATACTTTTCTTGCAAGTTCTGTGATGTAAGGCATGCTTCCAATATCCTTCAGAATGAGATTTCAGCAATGTGCAGCGCAAGGTGACCAATATATATTTCCAAAATTTTCATGCAATAACTCACCAGCTTTCTTATAGTTTGCTGCATTATCTATCACAAAATAAACTATGTTCTCTTGACCAACCCATTCAATAATATCAGTGAATAGTGCACATAATGTTGTTGCATCTTTAATGACATTAGAAGAATCTACTAATTTTAAAAATGAAACTCCACAAGGATAATAAATAAGAGATTTATCAATGTTTGACTTCTTATATCTGTCCAACCATCATCCATCAATATAAAACCAATTTCTTTCCATGTTCTTCTATAAGAGTCAATTAACAACTTATATTCATCTTTAGCATCTCGTAGTATATTCACTCTCAATCTCTCAATCTGTAGTAAGAGGGTAATTTATAACTAGGTCTTATTGCAACAATTGCATTAATAGCCTTTTGTGTAAAAGGTGAATTTATAGCATTGAATGGAATGCAGCTATCATAGAACTACCTAACAATTGCCAAATCAGTACGGTGCCCTGCATCCTTAGATGCCATTACACATTTACGGATGGCTAAGATCCTGGTTTTGTTATAGGTGTAAGAAAATTATCAACTTCATCAATTTTTTCTTCCCTTTATCAATTCCTTTACCATGTGTATCAGAATTTTATGATTTTATGACTGAACATGAGCCCTCTCTTCCTCATTTGGACCATCACCAAATATATCAACACTCTTGGAAAGGTCTTCTTATGCTAGTTGTTTTCTCTTTGTTATTTCATTCAAATTCTATTGCATCTGATATCAGATATCATGTGGAACCTTCTTACAAGAAGAATGTTAACTTTAATTCTTGTTAAATGTTGTTGCATCCTATTAATGCCTCAACCCTTATAGGTTGTTCCACAATGAAGACATTTGTATTGCTTCCTACCATCAGCCGTTTTGCACTCACTAAAACGGTTCCAAGCAATATCCACCTTCTCCCGTATGCTTTGAGTTGGAGGGGCCAGTTGATTGTTTTGTTGATCCATTATTAATATTAAGCTAAATATGTGATTAGAGATAAGTTATTTAAAAAAAACTTCACCATTCAATATAAAAATAGTAGTAAATATAAGTCAAAGGATAATTCTAATATAGAAACTTCAAATAAAAAGTGACACATAAGTGTTATGGTCAAATCACTATAGAAAATTCATCAATTACTGGCGGTCTAGACAGGCGATCCTCATCTGACCGCCAGTAATAATGGCAGCTTAACCGATGGTGTGACCGCCAATTTTTATCGGTGGTCTAACCAGCCGTTATGTAAATTAATGTCATTGGACATAGAGGCAGTCCAAAAACTATCGGTTAACCCGCAAGCATTAAATCTTACCGGCGCATTGCTGGCGGCTTAAACAGTCGGTGTTAAGTAAATAATTTCTGGTGGTTGAAACTGCCGGAAAGCCATCGCAAAATACCCTAGAATAAGCCATCCCAAGCCTTCATTTCATTTCATCGCCTGGTCCTCTCTCTCCTGCTCGATGCTCGCCCCCGTCTCCTCTGTCCTCTCGCGATCGAGACGTGCCCTCCGACCGCCGACGAGGTTCCTCCGACCACCTAAAAGGTCCTCCAAACAAAGATCTTGCCCCCACTGTAAGGCCAAAGATCTCTCCCACTCCCCACTCATGCGTGAAACTGAACTCCGAGGTTTGGTTTTTTAGTTTTTTTTTTAATTTTGAAGTTTTTTTGCTATTTAGGTTAGATTACATCAAGGATCAACCTTAAGCCAATATATTTTTGCTTTAGTCATAGATGTTCTCACTAGACATTTGCGAGAGGATGTACCTTATTGTATGCCTTTTGCTGATGATAATCTTCTTGTTGATAAGATTAGAGAGGGAGTTGATGGTAAACTTGAATTATGGAGGTCAACCATAGGGTCTAAAGGTTTTCATTTGAGTAGATCTAAAACTAAATATATGAAGTATAATTTTAGTAGTAATAAACCTAGTATGGGGTTTGTGACTTTGGGCAATCAAGTCATTAATAAAAGTACATGTTTTTGCTTTAGTCATGGATGTTCTCACTAGTCATTTGTGAGAGGATGTACCTTGTTGTATGCTTTTTGCTGATGATATTCTTCTTGTTCATTAGACTAGAGAGGGAGTTAAGGGTAAACTTGAATTATGGAGGTCAACCATAGAGTCTAAAGGTTTTAGCTTGAGAAGATCTAAAACAAAATATATGAAGTGTAATTTTTAATTGCCAGTAATCACTAGCAGTGTACCGGGTGTCTACGCTGTAATAACGATGATAACTTACCGGTGGTTGAACTGCCGGAACACCGCTGGTAACTAAACCTGCGATCACCAACTCCTTGACCGCTGGAACCTAACTGACGATATACACCGCTGGAAAACCGTTGGTGAAAAAAACCGCTCGAAAAATAATGCCAGAAAAGGTTTTCGACGCCATTTTTATCGACAGTTTTTGAACCACCTACAAGTCGTCGGTGTTTTGTAAAATCACTAGAAAACTAATGGTAACCGGCGAAACAAACCGCCAGTAATGAGTGATTCTCCTGTAGTGAATCCATAATTTGTGTGATCAAGTATAGAGTAGTTATATTTCACAAGAAAATTTATTTTTGAACTTGAGAAATCTTAACCGTGCTAATAATATACATTTGATAAATGTTAATAGATACTTTATTGAAACAAGCAAACTAATAATTTTATGAAGCATAAGTAATCAGGCTTAAGGTCAATTTTAGATTTAAGAAGAAGTTTCAAGTCTTGTTTCGGTTCATAAGAACATTCAAGTGTGGACTTAAACATTGGTGCTGGTATAATTAGTTAGAATTTGTATGTAATCATGATGGTACAAGCTTCCCTTGAGCTCCTAAAGAACAAAATTCAAGTTAATAACAAGGTCTAAATTTGATTAGGATAAGATTAGCTAACATCCTAACACTACTATATGCATATAAGTAAATAATGAAGTTAAATGAAAAGTGAGGTGAGAATTTAGTATGTGTGTGTGTGTGTGTGCATGTGTGTGTTCCCTTAGCACCTTGATCTTTTTGGCTAATGGGTATCAATCCACTAGTGTATTGTGCTCAAAAGGTCTCTAGTATTCTACTCTCCTAACATTCCTTTCCTTCTTCCCACATCTACTCCCAGCCAACCATCTCTATGAATAAATGGCTAGCTCCTCATGAGGATTGACCCAACAAACCCGATCAAAGCCAAATTAAGGAAAATTCCCAAATGATCCCTTATCATTTAACCTTAACCATGTATATTACACAATGCTTACTCCATCCGTCAGGCCTGGCACTACAACTGAATTCAAAAACTTTATGCCCTTCAGATATGTCCATACCCTCTAATTGCAATGAATGGAAAGCATAAGTAAATTAAGTTGGCTTGGTTCCAGGGAGATGGAAATAAGAGAACAAGTGAATAAACTCACTGGCAGTTATAGAGAAGGATGCACATTTAAATTCAATCTTAGATTGAAGTTCATATTAAAGTGGAGGTTAAATTATAAAATCATATTGGAATGTAAAATCAGTTGTAAACTAAAATTTGATTTAGTCGTGCCTTCTGTCATAGTGAACCAAAGAAGATATGCTAAAATCAAAGAAGAAGTTTGGAGTTCCAAACCAAAGAAAATATGCAGAACAAGCTGAACTTTAGAATGGGAAAATCAAATTAAAAACATAAATGAAAAAAAATACATTAATTGATTCAATGATTCATGTATCTGGTTTTGACAAAAAAACTACTTTAGAGTTTAGAACCAAATGATACAAACCAGAAAGAGCGAGGTTTACATTTTGTCTTCATGAACGAGTAGGCCTCTTCAGTGATGGCTTCCAGCTTTGCGAAAAAGAAAGAGACGCCGCGAGATGGGAATGCTGGGAAGAGCCAAAGAAGAAAAGGTAAAGAGATGAAATGAAGCATGCAAAAAATGAAATCGGGTTTCTTTTTTTTTTTTTTGCATAAAGCATCACCATCTTTGAATCTCTGCTGTCTGATCTTCTCAATTTCGCTAAAACATCATTGTAGCTGAACCGGATGGTTTGCAAAAACCAGGGCAGGTTCGATAGTTGTATCGCCGATTCGAGTGGCTGAACAATGGTTTTATGATATAGTGGTATTGATTTGAACAGTAATCGGCCGACAGGTCGATTCGTTGTTCAATTGGTGGAACCAACTGGTCCAGTCCGATTTTGAAAACCTTGGTTTTGACCTTCATTCAATTTAAAGAGAAAATAAAATAAAATCTTACCTTGCAGTCCTTTTGTCTCTTGCTCAAGACAAAAATTAAATCAACCTTTTATCACCTTCTTTATTAAAAGAGAAAGACCTAGCTGCCCGGAAGTGGCTTGAATCCAACGACATACGATCAGTCCTTACTATCCTTAGTGTACTGCGGGGTTGCTAGCAGTAAAAAAAAAGGATTACTTGGCTCTTTTAATATTTATTTAAAATAAAGCCAACTCAAATTGAAATTGTGTTGAATTTGATTCGATTAAAAGGATTTAAGTATGACTTCAAAGTAATTTGGAGAGATTTGATTTAACTTAATTTGGACATATTTAAAATGATTAAAATTTATTTGATTTAGCTTGACTCAACTTGACTATAAAAAAACAACATAGGATATGAATCTCATTTTAAGGAGGCCAAAAAAATATGTTCAAGAGGGCTTCCCCTCCCAAAGTTTACATTTTAGGTGGCTCGCAAATTCATAATTATGACTTCATTGATAGCACTACATTGCAAATCACCCATGCCCAAAAGTGATTTGTTGAATAAGTACTTCTTTAACATCCCTACACTTAACAAAGAAGCTAATTAGGGGCCTAAAGTCACGATGAGCTAAAAGCAAGAAGATTATTATTTTTTTAAATTAACTTAAAATAGATTATAATAGAACTCCCAGTGTTGATTAATATATTACTAATCTGGTAATTGGTAATAAGGGCTCCGACGACCATAGAATCTTGATAGGAGTTCCGATTGGAGGGCCTGTTTTCTTCATAAAAGTGAACAAGGTGGCTTCCATGACTGACACCCATAAGATGGTAGAGGAATCCACTATGCCATTTTAAGGCCTTTTGAGGTTGGTCTCCATGAAATACACCCCTAATTCTTCTCCTATGATGGTGGATGTATTTTGTATGACGTTAATGTTAAGTTTCAATCCATAAATCAACTCCAAGTTTCCAAACTCATTTCCAAATTTAATTTCTAAACCCTAAAGCACTTGAAATTCCCTTTCCCATAAGAATACTTGAGCCTGTTTAAAACTCTAGATAAAGCCTTTGAATATTGATTTGGTCTTTTACATATTGAACAATCATCTCTTTAAAGCCTGCCTAGTGTGCTATGGAAGCCTTTATGCCCTTCCAAACCTTAAACAATAAATCATTCAAGCATGAAAACCTTTGAAAATGATTTAAACTTATTCATAATATTCATTGTAATGATTTGAACCTATTGGAGTCCATGGTTGACCATGGTTGACCTAAGTTGATCAAGTTTGACTAATGGAACCCTAAATCTTGATCATGTGCATAAAGAATCTTGTAAATATGTATCCAAACCTAGGATTTATCCCTATGCCCCCTACAATCATCCTTGTGCATGCCTAAATGAAATTGCACCCATGATTGAACAGAAATAGTTATGTTGACCGTATGGATTCCCTTTGACATAAAACATGAATTCATGTATACAATCTATTTCAAACTCAATAAATTTATGCTACACATTCCAAAAAATCACTCAAATATGTTTGTGTATTGGAGCCCATAGTGAGCCATGGTTGACCATGATTGACCAAACCTTCCATTAAAGGTCATTTTTGACCTAAATATTCATTTCATCATGTGTAAACCTTGGCATGCCTTCAAACCACTTCTAATCAATTGCATGAACCATTATGAAACCAATGGACCCAACCATTATTCTCAGTCAACCTAAACTGACCAAATGGTCTATATGGCATTCCTCTTTGAATTCAACTCACCCTTGTGGACTCATGACCCCACAAAGCATGTAAATTGGTTCATTAGGTCCCCAAGAGCTAACTTTAGCCTGCCTAGTCCTGGGGCCCACCTAGTTTAACCAGTTGGGCTAATGAAATTGTACTCAAAGTGGTCTTATTAAGATAGACACCATATAAACTAAATCAACCTGAACCAATGTATACATCACAAACATGTGAACTTCTTGTACTTATTACAATAAGCCTAGCCAATGGGCTAGATGGGGTTAGCCAATCGAGCTAACCCAAGCTCACCAAAATAATGTTTCATGAACCATCCCATGTATCAAGCCCAATTGGGCTGATATATTATGTAGGCTCTCTTTCCTGGACCCTAGTAGCCTACCCAACCAATCCTTAACATTGGCCAAGTTTGAGTTGGTTGGAAATTTCTTCAAAATATCATTAATTCCATTGGTTTAACTTTAACATCCTAGCCATGTTACACCATATGGGTTATGATGCAACGTTTGCATGGGCTACATTAAATGCATGAACTAAGTTTATTCTCTAGGATGAAATGTGCTTAAGTTACATTAAATATGTAATACCCACTAAATATGTAAGTGTACATGTCAATCAAGTAATAAAGTGATTGACATATTGTTTAACCCACAAGGAAGTGTTATGGTAACCAACAAGTAAACTAGTATTATCTACTACAGTTGTAATGTTTATCCTATTGAACAAATATAAGGGTTGAAATTAAGTTACTATAGAGCATTATAAGAGAAAATTTATGATAGCACATAATAAAATATTTTTGACTAATGAATACATATTACCAAAGTTTTTCTAATGAGCTCCTCTTTTTTTATGTGGATTAAACCATATGCTTCCATAGATCTCTTACAAGCTTATAGGGATGGATGTTTATGACCTTCTTACTATAATTATATCTCCATAGAGCCTAAAAGGCTAAACAACCTATGTCTAGACAAGCAAATATTTCATTCCAATACTCCTATTTATAATAATATTCCCCTATCAAGGTAATATATCACACTAGTTTTTTACTATACGCATGCCCACTAAATGTATTAAATTAAGTTTTTGAGATATTGAAAACATTTATTTCTCATTCAAAGAATTAGAATCTATATTAGTACTAACATTGGATTCATATGATCAACCCAAAACTATGAAATTAGCCAGACCTGATATGTAAAGAAAGAAAATCAAATTTCATTACCTTCATAAATGAGAAACTGCAGGAATAAAAATTATTTTACATGTCACCTGGATAGTACCAATGCACTCTCAATGGTCGTTTCTCCTCAAAATGTTTATTTTCTTACAAAGAGATAGGCTAACAATTTCCAAATGTAATATCCTTTTTCTCCTTTAGGCTCCCTTAGATTTTACTCTTAGGGCACACTAAAGTCTAGAATAAAGTAGATATAAATTATAATAGAATTCCCCACTAAAATGAATTAAAGAACTATTTATACTTATATATAAATATACTCAGGTGCCAAAATGCTTGACGTGGTGGCACCGTAGCTTGTAGAAAGAACTAGCACCTCGATACTTTTGGGATATCTCCATTGTAACATTCGGTTGATTAGGAACATCTAGTGGTTGAACCAATGTGTCACTTGGTTGATTTGATATGGATCCATTTGTAATTAATCGATCTACTATGGTACTATAGAGGTTGAGTGCTATTGCACTTGAATGTAAAATTAGGCACTATAACATTATGAAGCTTGGTGTTCTGGAGCTTAAATTTCTAAGACTTGGGTGTTGTGATGTTGATTTCTAGCACTGCAATGTTGTGAAGCTTTACAACACTCATATTGGCTCCATCATGGCATTGAATTAATTATCATTTTTTTAGTCTCTCGCACTGTGATTTCTTGATCTGGCACTAGGGCATTTTGGCCGCAATTATGCTAGTGATTTGAGTGTTATAGCACTGGTTCAACAACTATGAATTTTCTCCTTTTTCTTGAGACATTCATGTATAACAAAGGCTAAAATAATATTTTTATTGATATTTAAGATAGTAAAATGCTACAAAATGTATATTCAACAAATTTTCCCGAACATAAATTCTTGATTGTCCTCAAGCAATTATGTAATAATCACCTAGTGGTTAGCCTAGTAGACCAAATAAAAATTAATAATTTAAGATTATCAAAATGTAAGAAAAAAATTCATTATTTAGTTGTAATTTTCAATAATTAAAGCTATGGAATTTAAAATTGAATGATCACAAGTAATTAACTAATTAATGCTTATGATTTCTTTGATATAGATTACCCACTAGATACAGTATATGTATCGATCAAGTAATAAAGTGATTAAGAGAGTGTCGTTTCCAAGAGAAAGTATTCTGTTAGATTGCAATTAAGCTACTATTATCTACTATAGAAGTAGGATTTCCCCTACTGAATAAAAATTAAGGGTTTTGGATTCTTCCACTCATGGAGAAAAAGCAAAAAAAAAACTAGGATACTAAATATTTAAAATTTCTTATACTAATGTATGCAAAATAAGAAAGTTTTCCTAATGAGACTCTTAAATATTTATGTGGATTAGAGCATGTGGGTCTCTAGATCTTTATCAAGCTTGTAGGGGTCAAAGGGAGATTTATGGTCTTTTTATAATCTTAATCTCCATAAAATCTAGAAGGTTTAGCATCATATGTCTAAACATGCCAACATTCCATTCTAATACCCTTACTTGTTCAAATACTCCTTCATCAAGGTAATATATCACACTAGATATTAACTATACACAGCCATTATTTGCATTAACTTAAGAATGGGTGACATTGAAAACATCCATAATTTTTTTCAGGTACAAGAGTCTACATTAGTACTTTCAATGTGGTCACAATAATAGCCCAAAACTTAGATATTAGTCTTATATCATAAAGATAGAAGGTAAACACATCATCATTTCTTATGTAAAAGAGAACATACATGAGAAAAGTAGGGTAAAATGTCACCTGAATATTGCAAAGGTACTCTCCACTCTCCTTCCTAATATATGATTGATCATAACAAGATAGGTTATGATCTTGAAATAAAATAATCTTTCTCTTCATTAGCCTCTCTTAGACTTGACTCTAAAGGGACGTTATACAAAAGTACAACCCCATACTATTTTTGGCAAAAACTCTTACAAACTTTAAACTAAAAACTTTTTATTGAGAACAAAAATGTGTTTAGGCATCATGACACTTGAAATAGTGGAATTGAGACATTATAAGATGAACTAGAACCTTGACACAAATGGGCTTGTTCCATTGTAAAGCTGTGCTAACTCGACGTGTATGTTGGCTGAGCTGATGTGTTGCTTAGCTATATCAGCATGGCTATATCTTTCATCAACTACTCTTCCATGGTGCTATCAAAGTTTAGTACTACGAAGCTTGAATGTGCAATTCAGTGCTATAGTGTTGTAATACTTAGTTCTCTACCACTCAAACTCTTGAGATCTAGATGTTGCAACGCATATTTCTAATACAACAGTGCTCTAAAGCGCTGTGATGCCGACATTGGCTCAACTAGGGTGTTGAATTGTTTGCCATTTTTTCTGAGGTCTTGTACCGAGGCATTATAGACACTTCGACACTGGTTGTTGGAATGCTACCATGCTTTTTCAAAACTAGTAATTTTTTCTCCTTTTTTTTTTCTAAACATCTTATATAACATGAACTAAAATATCATATTTTTACTGATTTTTATGATAATAAAATAATATAAAATGGCAATTAAAAATTCTCCTAGCTTAAACTCTTGTTTTTCCTAAAACAATGGTGTAATCACCTATTGATTAGATCATTAACCTAAATAAAAAATACTAATTTAAAATTAATAAAATGTAAGAACATACTTCACTTTCTAGATGTAATTTGGAATAATCAAAGTTTTAATTTTAATTTGATTAAACATAAATAATTATCTTAATTAACCATCCTTATTAATGCTTGAATTGAGCTTATCCACTATAAGTGTTTGTGTTGGTTTTGACTTATAATTTTTTATATGAATAATATATCATTTAGAGATTAGTGCTTGTAGTTCAATAAGAAGTTCTTTAGTGCACCATTCTATGTATTAGTTCTCTTACCTTGTCTTATTTGATTTAGGTATTAGGATGCTTTTTAGAATTGTGCTTTAATAGATACCAATTTTTGAATGTACTCAACTTTTCCTTGTACAAAATTATCTTTTGTTTTTTTTATATTTTTCACTTTTCCATATTTGGAATACATATTAATGATTTTGAATATCATCTTTGCCTTTATTCCTCCAACAATCTTAAATAAACTAATGTAGGAATTTAATAAGATTGCTAATTCCATAATGAGCTTATAATAATCTTCATAAAATTAATCTATAATTTTTTTTCTCCAAACTCAATTACTTGTACTTCAATTCAGTAGTCAGTGTTTAACTATTGTATAGCTTTTGAGCTCAAACAAGATAATAACTTAGGTAATTTTTCTTAATTAATTGTTATGGTTTTTTAATGATGAATTAAAGTGCATTGTTCATTAAAACTATCACCTAATGTTTATTATTATTCTTAATTAAAAAAAAATATTTACTCTTTTTATTTTGACTAAATAAATAACTAATATATAAGCGTTATGTTGAGAACAATTTTTAAGAGCTAAGCAGGTGTGGAAAGTTTAATTAAATGTAAATGATAGAACAAAAATTAATAAAGACTATCATAAATAAATATAACATAACACATAAAAAGAAAAACTTGACTATTCATTAAAATGATAAAAAGCTCCAAGGAAATGAAGTACATACTAGTGAAGATGAAAAGATATCTATAGTGCATGAATCACTATTCTCTAGATACAATATCCATCCACCTATTCACAAACATGTCATCAATAATTGATATCATAGCCATCCACCAGATCAAAATACAATGGGGATCTCCCATCAAACAAACAACTCAAAAATAAACAAAAGAAAAATAAACTACAAATCACAATAACAACATCCCCTACTCTCTCCTCTCTCCTCTCTCTCTCTCTCTCTCTCTCCCTCTCTCTCTCTCTCTCTCTCTCTCTCTCTCTCTCTCTCTCTCTCTCTCTCAAGTATAAAACTCAATAATAAAATAAAGAAAATAAAATAACAACCAATAATAACTTAGAATTTATATTTTCCTGCTCCTCATCCTCCTCCTCCTCATCATCATCATCAATATCACATCAAGTCCAAATGAA
This sequence comes from Dendrobium nobile, assembly GCA_022539455.1. NCBI lineage: Eukaryota > Viridiplantae > Streptophyta > Magnoliopsida > Asparagales > Orchidaceae > Dendrobium > Dendrobium nobile. The sequence goes on along the minus strand of CM039721.1, from coordinate 15,184,321 downwards.
ATACTCATATTCTAGAACAGTAAGAAAATGAAGTTGGTTTGGATTTTCAACAAAGGGCCTCCTTGTGAACATCCCAGCTAATGCTTCATTAAATTCAATAGTATTGTTGTAATGCCTCTCCTGCAAGTTAGACATATGAGCATGGTAACTCATGTTCTCATCATAAAAATTAGTGACTCGATCCAGCTACTCCCCCAAATATGCCACCTACTCTCCTAAGGGCATAGAAGTCTGGGTACTCCTACTACTACTGGGTCTATTAGTCAACCTTGGCTTACTGGGTTTAACATCTTCTTGTACACCAAGTCTTTTAAAGCTCTCTAATTTTCTTTTAGTTAGTGAAAAAATATGAAAGTTTATTCCTCACATAGATCTCCTCTAACTCCAGTAACAATACATAAAGCATAAATTAAAGAAGGGTGACTAAGACCTACAAAAGTGGTGCCCTTAATGATATACATAAGAGATGAATGAATATGTTTACCAACATTAATAGAGTGCCCCGCCTAAATAGAATAATTTAAAATAGCCTAATCCCTAGTGACTTCACTAATGGTTTTACTTGGCAAAAAGTGAGTAGAAAAAATTAATACAATGCATTAGAAGTTTTAGTCAAACAGTTAGCATGAAAATTTGTTACCTTACCATCTCTTTCCTTTCAAATAGACCCACTACAAGGTTCACAAAGCCTTCTCAAAATTTCTTAGTGGTCAATGGGTGCTAAGCTCCATAAAAATCATCATACTCTTTATTCATATATTTATAAAGTTGGTTAATAATGGAATGATTAACCCTTACGTTTTGCATGCTTTGGCTTCAATTTTTGGCCAACCACTCCAAACTCATAAAGATAGTGCTCTAGATCAAGGTCATCTATGGCTAGAGCTTTGATTGAAATGGATATCTTGAAAAAATATCCTAATGAAGTCTGGCTTAGACCTGAAAGTTTCGGTTAGCAACAAAATGTTGAAATAGAAAGCTTGCCCTTCTTTTGCAATCATTATAAAATTCATGTTCACTCTCATGTCAATTATTTTATCCTTCATTCATCATAGAATGGAAAAACAATAAAAAAAAAATTGTTAATTATGTGGATACACCTATCTTGGTGATATCTTCTAAAGAGAATTATCGAAATAATGAGGAAGTATAAATCTTGAATGTTACAACGTATCTAACTAAGCAATTGTTGATGAACATATGGCCTCTATTCATCAAGACCCTCAAAATTTAGAGAGTACTAATATTTTTCCTGGTAATATCAATTTGGATAATTTGGATGATCTATTAGAGATGGGAGGTGAACCTTCCTTAATTATTACTATTAATCCTATTATTAACTAATCCCATTATGTGGTTCAGAATGCCATTCAATCTTCTACTCCTGAATCTTTACTTATGGATAATGTTGAGGATTTGGAGGTTAAACCTATTATTTCAGTGGAACCATAAAAAATGAAAGTTGTGTGAAATAAAGAATTGGTTATTCTTAATATGTTAGTTGATAATTATGTTAATGTTGTTGTTCACTATTCTGATAGTCCTTGTCCGTATAAATTAGATGCTTTAGAGAAATGGGGATTTTTTTCTTTGAAAGATCCCTCTCCCTCCAAAAGAAACTTGGGTAGTGATGATGATTTTATTCCTATAAAAAATAAGAAACAAAAAGGAAATAACTTTTGGTTAGTGAACATATGGGTGCTAATTTGTTACCTTAATAAGAAATAAAAAGGAAAGAATAAAATCTATCGCATAACACCTAAGCCCACTTGGTCCTTTACTTCTTAATAGCATGATTATATTTATTGCCCTTATTTGGAATATTAAGGGAGCGGGGGGAAATTTGTCTAAGGATCATGTTAGGAATCTTTATAGAATTCATGGAATTTTAATTCCTTATGTTAATGGAACATTTGATTTCTTCTTCGATGTTGCTCTATAATGTTTAGAACTTTGGTTTTAATAATGGTTTTTCCAATTACTCAAATAAAATCTGGAGCTTTCAAAATAATCACTTTAAGTTGGATATCATTGTGGATTTCACGCAAGTGGTCCATACAATCATTTAATTTAATCATTTCACTTGAAATGCCTATTGTGTATATGCCTCTTGATCTAGGATTGAAAGTAACTCTCTTTAGGATCAGCTTCTTGACTTCTCTTCTATATCTAATAGGTCTTGGATGGTTAGTCGGGAAATCAACACTATTTATTCCGTTTTTGAAAAGATTGGAGATAATGCTCCTAATTTTCATTCTATGAATGATTTTAATCAAATGATTTTAGATTATAACCTTGTTGAAATTGGTTACTCTTGTGCCAATTTCACTTGGCACAAAGCTAATTTATGGAAAAGACTTGATAGGATGTTTTTTATTAATTAATGGATTTATGAATATCCACTTACTCATGCTGAGCATTTAAGTTGAACCTTATATGATTATTCCCCACTTCTAGTTTCTATTAGTAATTAGAATAATTTTTTCCCTATTGCACTTATATTTCAGAATATGTGGCTTAAGGATAATTACTTTTATAATATGGCTGATATTAATTGGAATGATCCCATCCAGCCTGACAATAATATTGCTGGGTTGAAGTGTCTTTGGTATAAACTTAAGAGATTTAAGAAAAAGATTAATTGGTGGAATAGAAATCTCTCCAAAAGTCTCTTTGAGAACATTCTAGAGGCTGAGAACTCTGTCAATAGTTTGGATATCCTCTATCAGAGTAACCTATATCTAGAGAATTCTAATAAGCTTGTTGGAGCTAAGGAATGTCATTTTTATTTTCAAGAGCAAGAAGAGATGTATTGGAAACAAAAGGCTGCCTCTAAAGTTCTTTAAGAAGGGGATAAAAAACTCTAAGTATTTCCATGCTTTTGCTAACAAGAGAAGAAGTACCAATCACATCCAAAAATCACTCTTCATAATGGGAACATCTATACAATGAGGATCAAATTCTCTCTTTTAGAGTGGATCATTTCAAAAATATTTTTAATACGGATTCACTCATATTTCTATTGATCATCCCAACATCATTCCGTCCCTTATTTCTTACAATGATAACAATGTAATCTTTGTTATTCCTTCCATGGATGAGATTTCTAATACTATGATAGGCATGAATGTTGACTCTGTGGCTGGTTTTGAAGGGTTTACCACTCAATTCTTTCAAAAATCTTTGATAATTATTAAATAAAATGTTGTTAGTGTTGTTACTAACTTTCTGAAAGGAAACCCCAAGCTAAGAGTTTTTCCTCTACCTCCATTGCCCTTATCCCTAAAAAAGATTGCACTAACAATTGGGATAATTTTAGACCTAGAAGTCTTTACACTTTTTTTAACAAATTGATCTCTAAGATTTTAATGAACATATTATCTCTTATTCTTTCAATTATTTTTTCTTCTTATCAACTGGCTTTTTGAAAGGTAGGGCTATATTTGATAATGTTCTATTCACTCAAGAATTAACTCATGATATCGATGTTAAGGTTAGAGGGGGAAATGCTATATTAAAACTTGATATTTCCAAATGTTATGATAATATTAATTAGAATTACTACATAAAATTTAGTTTCTTTTTGGTTTTAAGAATGATTTCATTCATTTGATCAAGAACTATATCAAGCAATGTGGTTTCTTTGTGATCATTAATGGGAGATGTAATGGTTTTTTACCTCTTATCATATCCTTAGACAAGGTGACCCTCTCTCCCATGAAATTTTTATCATTGCTATGGAATATCTTCTGAGGGGGCTTGATGATCTTTTTTTTTAATCACCCTCATTTATATTACTAATCTATTCTCCAATATCCCACCTTAGCTTTGTAGATGATTTCATTATATTTGTTAATGGTTCCTTGAATAGGGTGAAAATGCTTATGAAACATGTATAATGATTTGAAAAGAATTTGGGTTTGAATATTAACAATAATAAAAGATATTTTATCACTTTAATTATGTTTACTCCCCATAGAATCACTTCTACTGTGTTTACTCCCCATATAATCAATTTGATTCAACATACTACTAGCTTTGTTCCTAAAACTATGCCAATCAAATATTTGAGAAATTTTCTGTTTAAAGGTTAAAAGAGATCTCACTTATTTGAGAATATTTTTGCTAGTATTATTAAAAAACACTCAGCTTGGGAATTCAATCTCCTCTCCTATAGGTAGAGATTGACTCTTAGTAAAGTGTTATGTGCTCTATCCACATTATATCCATCAAACTCTCAATCCTTCTATTGAGACTTGTAAGTGCAATGAGAGACTTTGTTTCAATTTCTTTTGAGGTTCCATTGCTCCGAATCTAAAATTCTCTAGACTCATTGGTATAAATGTTGTGGTGTTTTAGAAGAAGGTGGTATTTGCTGCAAAAGTATCTCTAATTTTGTTAATGCATTTTCTTTAAGATGTGGTATTCTTCTCATATGCAACAATGTCTGTGGGACACTTTTATGAATATAAAATAAAGTGCTGGAAATATCCTTAAATTTGCCACTATAAAGGTGGGGACATGTTGGACTGGAATGCCTTTGTTCTATTAAATGGGTTGTTGAATCTCTTATCAAATTATGGTAACATTGATTTCAAAGAAGCTTAGAACTATTATAGAGGTAATTACCCTTCATATATTATTTACTCTATAATTTGGCACAATAGTATTCCTACCTCCTACTTTATTTTAACTCCGAGAATCATCAAAAAGTTTATTCATGTTGACAAGAATTTGAAGGAGAAAGTATTATGTTTAACTTCTAAATATCAATGTTGATATCATATTGAGACCCTTATTCATGTCTTTGTTAAAGGGTAAGTTGCTTCTAAGGTTTGGAATTATTTTGATGTAATCTTCAATTTTAATTATTATAGCTGCATTTCAAATATTTCAAACATCCATCAAGCTTGGTACTTCCACATCAAGGCACACATTAGAAACATAATTCTAGTTTTAACTTTTTAGTTCCTATTGAAGGAAAGAAAGGATTCCAACCATAAAAATATCAAAATGAGTCCTAACACTATTATTGCTAGAGTTAAGGACGAAAATCTCTAACTATTTTATGCAAATCTTAGTACTGCTAAAAACTTAAAGGATTATAAATTTATTGTTTTTATTTTTGGCATCTAGCAAAATCATGTCAATAGTTCTTCCATCCCTAAGATTATTAAATGGCTCAAACTGGATTAATTTGTCTTAAAATTAAACTTTGATAACTCTATTAATAATTTTAATAAAAATAAACTCTGACAGCTCTATAAACAATTTTAAAACTGCATGTGGGGCATTATTAGAGATTATTTTGGCACTGTATATGTTACTTTTACGGGCTCTATTAATCTATCCTCGATTATCATGATTAAACTTCATGCTTTATATTATAGTATAAATATTTGTTTGACTTCGAATGCTAAAGAAATCTGGGTGGAGACTAATGCCAAGCTTATCATTCATATGCTTAAGGATATGGCTACCTATAATACTCACTTATTCTACATAATAAGAGTAAAAGTTTATCAGAGATGTTAAACCCTAGTGAACTAATCTTGAGGCTAATCAAGAGGGGGGGGGGGGGGAGAATTAAATATTTAAAAAACTTCATTAACAAAAAAAATCATTTTAGATTTTGCATCAGAAATAAAATAAATCAATAATAAAAAAATTAATCAGAGATTTTACCCAAGCAGTTAATCATAATAAAAATAAAGTGCATAAATAATAAAGAAAAAAATACACCATATTTATAGTGGTTCGGTCCAACTTAACCTACATCCACTCCTGAGAGGCACCCTCCGAGTATTGCACTAAACCTTTAGTGATTCTTCTTTATCCCCACAGCTAGGCGAAGAAGCCCTAACAAAATTACTTCCACCTTCCTAGGTGTGGAGGAGTAGTCAGGTCCTTTGAAACCAATGAGATCATCTTCTTCCCAAAACTACCCTTAAGATGAACCTTGAATCCGATGGTACTAAGGTGCAAGCTTGCCAGAGCAACCATATGAAACCCCCTCCACACTCCATTAAAACCCCCTTTAAGGATCTTCTCCCTCTCTCAAACACCATGTTTTCCTCTCTCCCTTTCAAGTTCTCTCTTTAAGTTTTCTCTAGAAGAATGAAACTTCAATGGCTGTCAAAGACACTTATCAAGTTCCTTGACAAAGCATAAATAGAGGGCTTTGAAAAATCCTAAAAATGAATCTTGGCGACAAAAATCATGCAAGACAATCTTAAGATCGTCATGTACAATGTGCTTAAAAAGTGCACTTCAAAAAATCCTAAAAACTCTATTTCGGTGCCAAATATCATCCAGGACGATCATAGGATCATCCCGTATGATATGCTTAAAAAGAGGGCTTTAGGAAATCTTAAAAACCCAATTTTGATGCTATTATCCAATATGATCTCGGGATCATTTAGGACAATGTGCAGAATTTGACCTGATAGTCCAGGACGATCACCTGGACGATATAATCAAATTTGTACTGATCATCTAGGTTGATATTGTGGATCATCCTAGATAATCAAAAGAAAAAATTATGTTATTTCATCTTGGATGGTTTATGAAAATTAAATAAGTTGGCAAACATCGTCCAAGATGATATACAGATCATCCAGGATGACATGATTGAAAAATTTAACTAGAATTAGTCCCCTAATCACATGATCAATTTAGGCAAGATTGGTATTGATCGTCCAGGATGATCTAGATCATTCAGAATGATTAAAACAAAAATTGAATCGTAAATCCTTGTCCTTGCCTAAATTATCATTGGCATCTGTTATCTAAGATCATAAAGGATCATCCTAGACAATCCAAAATCATCCATTATGATTAGTTCAAAACTTAAACTTCTTGTTATGACTATATCTCACTCCCCTGTGTGTGTGTGTGTGTGTGTGTGTGTGTGTGTGCATGGTCACTATGCAGGAAAACTCCCTTATAGGACTTGACTCAAGAAATCAAAATTACATCAATGAATATTACAGACCCTTTATAGTATAATCTTATTCAACCCAATCTTGAGTTCTGATTCTTTGTTTGACTTTGCATGATATTCCTGAAATGTTAGTATATACACAAATAAATATAGATTGAAAAATACTATGAGATATAAAGATGTTTGTTATCATTAAAAACATAAAACTCGTGAGCTCGAGTCGCAACAATCTCCCCCTTTTTTATGATAGCAAATATTACTAATGAAGATGCAAACTAAAAGTATTTTCTCCTAACCCCCTCTTTAAGATAAAAATTTAAAAACAGGGGTAAACAAAACTTTAGTATCTTCTCCTAACCCCCTCATTTTATTTTAATTTTTTATATTAAAATAAAATAAGTAAAACAAAACAAATAACTAAAATAAATATAAAAACAACAATATGTTCTCCCCTTTGATATTATCAAAAGGAAGAGGAGTATAAAAAACTAAAATAGTAAAAAAACTAACTAACAAAACATTAAACGATCCCTGATCTGGTGAAAAAGTTGTTTTTAGAAGAATTAGTTTGAAAATTTAAAGTTTCTTGAAATGAGAAAGTTACTTCCTAATTTTATTTAAAAATTTAGTATGGAATATATTGAAATCGCATAACCTAGAAAGGCTAGAAATTTAAAAATTGTTAATCCAAGTTCAAGTTCTTTTAAAGGCTCAAAACTTTTTAATTCAACATCTAAATCAAGGAACAAATGAAAAAAATAAACAGTAATCTTTTCAAAACTCCTTTCATGAAATATATCTAATAGAAGATTAATGCCAAAATTGGTGAATAAAAAATTATAATTTATAAACTCAAGTATCAAAGATTTCAATAGTAAAAGGATTTTCGTAAGACTTAAGAAGTACAAGAAAGGTAAGCTTATTTTTTGTGGGCTCATTTTATGCCTCTTGTTAGTTGTTTGACGCACTTTGCGCATCTTTTGATTTTTGATAACTTTATATATCTTTCTAAATTTGGCATCATTGGCCTTTTTTTCTTTTCACCAAATATACTTCATTTATATAATTTTTAAAATACTAATGTAAATCCATTATATTGAGAAAAATGAACTACTTGATTAAGAAAATTATGATGTGGATTCAACAACTTGTAAAAGATCCCTATGCGATAGAAAAAATATAGGGAGATGAAAAAGTTCAATTTAAAAATCCAATTTATAATTTAATGAAGATTTTAAATCAAAAGTAAAAAAACCTATTTAAGAAAAGAGATAGAGAGACAAAATTATGAGTTTCCTTCCTTTGACTATTTTTAGAGAACTCAACCATAACTTACGTAAAAATTCAAGAAAAATAAGAGGTAAATTTTTTATTTTTAGAAAAAAAAAGATCTTTAAAAGGATTTATTTTCTAAAGTATATTGAAAATTAAAAAAAATGATGTGTGTATTGATCAGAGAAAACTTCATAAAAATAAATATAAAAACTAATTTAAAATCGTAACACAATAACAAAAATGAAGAAAAAACTAAACCCAAAGAAAATACTAAAAAAATACATAGAAAATAAATAAAAACATAACGAACAAAAAAATATGCATACACAAGTAAATAAATACATAAATAAGGCTTTAAATATAATCTTGCTCCTGTTTGATGACTTAGAAGCTAGGTCTGCCCAGGAGAATTTTTGTTTTTCCTTTTTATAATTTGCTTATCTTTACCATTTTCCTTTATAGGAAGAGTTCTCAAATTAGGGCACTGATTTTTCATATGTCTAGATTTCATACATCAAAAGCAAATAACATTAGAATAAATCTTAATATTCTTACCATTTTTATCATTATTTTTCTTTTGTTGATGATTTTGCTTGTGCTTTAGTGAGCTTTCAAATTTGCTTGTTAAGTCATCGCTTTTGTCCCCAACTAAGTCATTTTTCTGTATGTCTTAAACTTTTTGCACTATCGTTTCACTTGCATCCAAAAGTCTTTCACCCAAATTTTGCTCGTAGGCAATGAGTGAGCTAATCAAATTATCAATATAATATTCATTCAAAATTTTTTATTCTCAAATAGAAAAATTTTGGCACTAAACTTATCAAGTAGACAATGTAGAATTTTATTGACTTTTTTAAAGTTTGAAAATTCTTTACCTATAGGATGTAATAATGTCATAATTTGAATAAGCTTAGTATATATATTTAAGATCGTCTCATAAGATTTCATGTAAAATAGTTCATAGTCATGCATTAAAATATTTAATCTGGATTGCTTGATTTCACTAGTGCCTTCATATATAGTGGGTAATTTATCTCAAATTTTCTTTCCAGCAGTGCAGGTCGATACTAACATACAATCTTCAGAATTTAAAGTACAAAAAAAAGATTAAAGATTTAGCATTCAATTGAGTATTGATTTATTCTACCCTATTTCATTGATTAAAAGGAATATCATTTTCAATTCCATCTATAACATATGACGGTATAAAATAATCAATTAGAATCATATGCCACATTTAATAATTAATTGATTGCAAGAAAGTAGACATGTAAATTTTCCAAAAATCAAAAGTGATATTTTCAAATAATGGTGGTCTGGTGATTGAAAAACCTTCTGCAAGATTGTGATTACCAAAATTAGATATTGATCAAAATTTAAAAAGTTTTTAAACTTAATTTATGAATTCCGCTCTGATACCACTTGAAAGTTCATCGGGAATGTTAAGCCTTTATGAACTAGTCCCCAGGCTAACCAAGAGGGGGGCTGAATTGGATATTTAAAAAAGTTCTTTAAAAAAATCTTTTTATATTTTACAGTGAAAATAAAATAAATTTATAAAAAAAATTAATCAGAGATTTCACCCAAGCAGTTAATCTTAATAAAAATAAAGTGTAGAAATAATAAATGAAAAAATACACCAGATTTATAGTGGTTTGGTCCAACTTGACCTATGTTCACTCTTCGGAGGCACCCTCCAAGTATTGCACTAAACCTTTAGTGACTCTCCTTTAGCCCCCACAGCTAGATGGAGAAGCCTTTACAAAATCACTTCCAACTTCCATGGTGTGGCGGAGTAGCCAAGTCCTTTGACACCAAAGAGATCTTCTTCTTCCCAAAACTTCCCTCAAGACAAACCTTGAATCCGATGGTACTAAGGTGCAAGCTTTCTGAAGCAACCGTGTGAAACCCCTCCATATTCTCTTGAAACCCCCTCCAAGGATCTTCTCACTCTCTCAAACTCCATTCTTCTCTCTCTCCCTTTCAAGTTCTCTCTTCAAGTTTCTTCCATAAGAAAAAAGCTTCAATGGCTGCCAAAGATAGTTACCAAGTGTTTTGATAAAGCTTAAATAGAGGGCTTTGAAAAATCCTAAAAATTAATCCTGGCGGCAAAAATCACCATGACAATTGCATGATCATCTTGTATGATGTTCTTAAGAGGAGCACTTCAGAAAACCCTAAAAACTTTATTTCAGCACCAAATATCATCCAAGATGATCGCAGGATCGTCCCGTATAATATGATCAAAAAGAGGGCTTCAAGAAACCCTAAAAACTTAATTTTGGTGTCAAATATTATCTAGTACGATCCCGAGATTGTCTAGGACGATGTGTAGAATTTGACCTGATAGTCTAGGACAATCACCTAGACGACATGATCAAATTTATATTGATCATCCAGGATGATATTCTGGATCTTTCTGGGCAATTAGAAGAAAAATTATGATATTTCATCTCGGACAATTTAAGAAAATCAAATATGTCGGCAAACATCATCCTGGATGATATACAGATCATTTAGGAAGATATGATTGAAAAATTTAACCATAATTAATCCCCTAATCACATGATCAATTTAGCCATGATTGGTATTAATTGTCCTGGTTGATCTAGATCATCCGGGATGATTAGAACAAAAATTAAATCTTAAATTCTTGCTTAAATTATCATTGGCGGCTATTTTCCAAGATCATAAAGGATTGTCCTATATGATCCAAAATCATCTAGTATGATTAGTTCAAAACTTAAACTTCTAGTTTTAACTATATCTCACTCCCCTTAGTATGTGTATTTCAAGCAAGCAAACTCACTTACAGGACTTGACTCAAGAAATCAAAATTACATCAATGAATATTACAAACCATTTATAGCATAACCTTATTCAACCCAATCTTGAGCTCTGATTCTTTGTTTGATATTGCATAGTATTCCATAAATGTTAGTATTCATACAAATAAATATAGAATAAAAAATACTATGAGATATAAAAATGCTTGTTATCATTAAAAATATAAAACTCGTGAGCTCGAGTCACAACAAAGAGAAATTAAATACTTGCTTGGTCAGTTTAATTTTTACATTTCTCTTGTCTTTCATGACGGTAATAAGTGCACTGATTGGTTGGCTAGTTGTTAGAGTAATATAAACTTAAGATAATAGCCCTTTTGTCTTTCTTCCTTCTTAGTTGCACTATTTTGATGTTCACTTTGTTTTCTGATGTTTGGTGTTTAGGGCTTTCTGTTGCTGACCTGGAAGGTTGGTGGAGGCTGTGGAGGGTGTTTTGCTGGTGGGGAATTTTTGGTGGATATGTTCTGCTGCTCAATTTTTTGGTTCCTTTAAGTTTCTTGGGGGATTTATGGGTTGTTTTGGTGGTGGTTAGCTGATCATTAAGAATTTGGGTTTCAATAATGGTTTTTTGTCTTGCTACCATTTTCCATGGTGGTTGCTTGATTGGTTTTTCTATTCATTTCCAAGACTTTTTCTTCAATAACTCTGGTTACTGGTTGGGTTTATTGCTCATTTTGGCTTCCTTTTAGGTTTTTGGGGGTATTTTGGATTGTATTGATGGTGGTTACATAACCATGGCAGGGTTGGTTAGTTTGGGCATATTTCCCGATGGTTGTTTTAGGTCCTTTGTTAGTTTCCTGCCTTCTTGGGTTATTATTATGTTTTAGGGTGCTAATTTCTCTTAGTTTGTAAGTTTTCTCCTTCTACTCTATGCAAGTGGGGTAGTGTTTATTTATATTTTTATCTTGGTTGGAGTTTTCATGTAGTGTTTTTTGAATTTTTTTTTCTTTTTAAACTCCTTTTGGTTTGTTCTTGTATTGCTGCTAATTTTTTTCCTTTTGAGATTCTTCATGGAGGATCTAGTTATTGGGGCTCTTTATAGCTAGGTGGTATCTTTTGGAGGTTAGTTCTTATTTTTCTTTGGGAATTTCTTTTAAATGAAGGGTTTTGTTAATTTGTTGGGAACTATTTAAAACAAGGATGAACTTTTAAACATTTGTTATATTTATATCAATACTAGAAGAAAAAGGCTTAATTTTTTTTTTAGGTATATAAGTTGGACATTTTAAGTCTTTTCAACTAAATTAGTTTTAATTTATGTAATAAATCTATTATTTTTTAAAAATTAAAATAACATTTTGATTTGATTATTTTAAGAACATTTTAAAAAGTTATATCATTTATATAAAAAAAACACTCATGGCATCACTTAAGTTAGTGGAGCTGCATCCAACAAATCGAGACCATTGATCTCCAACTAACCAAAACACCACAACGCTACACCTATAAAGAAAAAAGTAGCACTCAACACACATAGCACATCTTCTACCTTTATATACAGTAGTATCACATTGTAAAACGGATTCACTCGAAACAGTAATTTCCAATGGGCAGTACACTATCTTATGTAATTTCTCAGTTGGTCAGTGTATACAAGTTTCTTTGTTGCTTACTTTAGTAGCTTTTACATGGTATCAGAGCTGATACCACCTCACAGTATGTAGTATGGAGCAATTTGATACATCTCAGGTTGAATCTTTTCCCATTCCACAAATCCCATCCTCTCTAAAATTTGTTTTCTCTGATATCAAAGTCATTGTTCCAACCCAACTCTCTAATGACACCTATTCGATCTAGAAATTACAAATTATCAAACAATTCTCCACTAATGACTTCCCAGGCTTCCATAATGACATAAATCCCATTCCTCTGTTCCAAATAGCCAAACCCAACACCTCACTCAACAAAAAATCCTACAGACAAACAATGGCATCATAGACCAAAATTTAGCTGCCACCCTATGCTCCACCCTTTCCACCTCTATCCTCCCGTATGTTCACAACCTCAAAACCTATTGTCAAATCTAGATGACCCTCGAACGTCCACTGCAATCAACCAATAATTTGTGAGTTATCCAACTCAAGAATGAGCTGCACAACATTTCCATGAAGAATTTTTCTATGAGTCAATACCTCACAGAGATCAAGACACTTGTGGAAAACATATCTGCTGCCAGATCAACCGTGGATCATGAAGATATTATTCTCTACACTCTTAACGATTTTCCACCCCAATATCAATCTTTCAAAACTTTTATCAAGACCCAACTCAATCCTGTATGCTTAGATGACTTCTATTCTCTACTTATCAATGAGGAAATCAATCTCCTTGATGATTCTACCAAAGCCCAGTTAACCACCAACCCCTCAAATGCTCTCTATAGCACCGGTGGTTGTGCCTCCCGCTATAGAGGATGGTCATCCTACAATGCAACTCCTCGGCATTCACCACCCAATTCTTCCTACCTTCCTCCACTCATATGCCAAATGTGCAATAAAAGAGGCCACTCAGCCTTCAAATATTAGCATTGACTCAATGCCAACTACATTCTTCAATCCATTACTCCATCGCCTATCTCAGCGACAACAACACTCACTACCTCCTTCAATCGAATGGAAACTCCTTCAATAGAATGGTTATTAGATTCCGGAGCTACCTCCCACCTCATGCCATATCTAGATAATCTTAATCAACCTGACGACTACTCTAGACTAGATTAAGTCATTGTTGGAAACGATAGTAGCACACCCAATACCCATACCGAATAGGGACTGCTTCCCCTTCCATCTAGTAATCTACTATTGTCTCAAATCCTTCACACTCAAATTTTGCATACTCTTTTTTCTATTCCAAAACTCACTCAAGATAATAACACCTCAATTAATTTTTTAACCTTTGGATAAAAAATTCTTGATCAGTCCCTCCACTACATATATCAAGGCCTAACTCATAATCCTCTATACCCATTGTACCTTCCCTCCCAGACGACTCTCAAGGCATTCACAACATCCACCTCTCCTAAGCTATGTTGGCACAGATGCCTTGGTCACACACACAACAACATTGTGTCAACCATATCCACCATATACCATCCATGTTATCTTCCTGTTTTTCTTGTATATCGTCTAAGAATAAGAAATTAGTCTTCTCCTCTTTTAGTAACCACAAATGTACTCCTCTTGTTTTAATACATTCAAATGTATGGGGACCCTCTCCCACTACTTCCTCTCAAGGCTACATTTACTACTTATTTATTATTAATGACTTTTCACGATACATGTGGTTATTCCCTATGCGAGCCAAGTCTAAAGTTACTTCCTTAATCATTAACTTCAAATTCTTCATTGAAAATCAACTATCTACTAAAATAAATTACATTAAAACTAATTATAGCAACGAATACATCAACCACTCTCTTCAATAATTTCCAGTCCAATGGTATTCTTTATCAGACAAGCTGCCCATATACTCCTAAGCAAAATAGTCTTGCCAATCGCAAGCACCATCATATTATTGAAATCACTTGCACACTATTGGTTGAAGTCAATCTTCTTCACAAATTCTGATATGATGTAGTCCTCACCCCTATCTACCTCATCAACTGGATGCCTTCTCCCACCACCAACTATAAATCCCCATACCCACTTCTATTCAATTAGCCACCCATCTACAACCATCTTTGAATTTTTAGTTGCACATGCTTTCCATGGTTTTTCCCATCTACTCGAACCAAACTACAACTAAAGTTCACCATGTGTATCTTTCTTGGTTATTCTGATCACCAAAAGGGATACAAATGCCTTGAACCATCCACTGGTAAAGTTTTTATTTCTCATCATGTTCGCTTTGATGAATATGCATTCCCCTATCAAACTCAATCAATTCACCAATTACCATATCCTCCTACTCCCAATCAGTTTCTCCTCACACCAACTTCTAGCCTCCACCAACCAGTGACTACACCTCCCTTCCACAAAGTCATCCAATTAAATACCTCTTTAACATCCCCTGTAACATCAAACCATCTCCCATCCTCACTCTAGCCTTCAACACAAATGCACCCAAACCACAACTCTCCTCAGCCTACCCACCACATGCCCACCTGCTTCAAAACATGTCACCTCAAGCCTCGTCAACCCTTAAATCTTCTCACCTCTATCCTCCCAACAACTGAACCCACGTCATTCCAAGAAGCATTCAATCTCCCAGAATAGAAGAAGTCTATGGAAGCTGGATTTAATGCCCTTCAACGTAATGACACCTGATTACTAGTTCCCAAAACACCTTCCATACAAATCATTGGTTGCAAATGGACATTTCATACCAAACCCCAACAAAACACCTCTTCCTATAGCTACAAAGCCGGATTAGCTGCTCCTGGCAACCACTAAGAGCTTGGTCTCCACTTTACTAAGACGTTCAGTCCTGTCACCATATTTTTGTTCATTTGTGTCCTCCTTACCCTTGCTCTTCACAAGAACTGGCCACTACTCCATCAATTAGATTTCTCCAACTCCTTTCTTCATGACCCTCTTCATGATACCATCTACATGATTCAATCCAAAGGTTTTGAAGATCCTAATCACCCTCACTACATCTGCCTTCTCAAAAAGGCCATCTACGGCCTCGAACAAGCCCCAAGATAATGGTTCACCACCTTCTCCCATCACCTTCTATCTCTCGGGTTTCAACCAAGTAAGGCAGATCCGTCCCTATTTATCATCACCTTCTCCACTCACTCCACCTACCTTCTCATATACGTCGATGACATTCTCATCACCGACACTTCCTCAACCCATGTCCAATACATCATACAAAGAGCCTCCACTCTCATACAATATTTCAACATAAAGATAACTCATCCTACTTCTCTTCACTGTAACAACCAATCAGCCATTACACTCGCAAACAACCCCGTCTTCCATGCCAGAACTAAACATATGTAGATCGACGTACTACCACTGCATCCAGGAACAAGTTCAAGCTCACCACATTCTCTTGCTTCCAATTGCCTCACATGATCAGCCACTTGACATCCATACCAAACATATCTCCACCGATTGGTTTCAACAGCTTTGCACCAAACTCGCTTTTCAGCCACCACCATGTGTTTGAGGGGGGATAATAACACTCACGGCATCACCTAAGCTAGTGGAGCTGCATCCAACAAATCAGGACCACTAATCTCCAACTAACCAAAACACATCAACGCTACCTACACCTGTAAAGTAAAAAGTAGCACTCTGCACACTTATTACATCTTCTACTTTATATACAGTAACATCACATTGTAAAAGGGATTCACTCAATACAGTAATTTCCAATGGGCAATAGACTGTCTTTTGCAATTTCTATGCTGGTCACTGAATATAGGTTTCTCTGCTACTTACTTTAGCAGCTTTTACAACATATAGTTGCCAAGCAAGCATATACAACCTTTGTTAATATGCTTAATAATGTTAAGTTGTTTCAAAAATAAAAATTTAATAGCTTCATAAGACTACTGCATACATAATGTAATACATACAAAAATCTGTATTAAATTATTTTCTATTGGGCATTCGATAATAATTTCAACATATGATAAGAAAAGGACCAAGCAATTTCGATTATTTTATCTTATAAAGTATCAATTAAATTTACTTAAAATATGTAAATTTTCAATAATAAAATTGAATAATATGAAGCTGCGTGGAGCATTTAGTAAGTGAAAAATTCCCTTTATAACTCGCCCTTTACCCTCTTAAATAGAATTGGTCTTGCACTATCACGGTACTCGATAAAATAAAAAACAAAAAGCTTTCATCATTCATTGAAATCATATAAAGAGCACATAACTTCAAAATGGAAATAAAAAAGCAACACATTTGGCTGAAAAGTTCACAAGTTGATCAACACAAATGTTCAACAACCCAAATATTCTGAATTATTAATGAAGCAAGCAAACAGTAAGATACTAAGAAAAGACCATAAGAAAACAATAAGCCTTAAGTGCATCTACGTACTGCCAATACACCAACACTCATACTATTTATATCCTTCAGGAATCAATATCCTTAAAAGCTCTCGGATTTCTCAAACTCAGCTCAGGCTATGCGCCTGCAAATGGTGACCCCATCACCGATGCAGACCTGCGAAAGCTCGACCCTTGGATCCGTGGCCAGCTGCTTGTTTAGCTTGATGATGCTCTCTAGATTATAGTTGATCCAATCTGGATAGTTCGGTTTCGGCGAGCCAGTTACGGTTCCAAACCAGAGCGTGTTATCATACAGAATCAGGCCATTAACTTTGACTAGCTTCAGCAACCTCTCATGGTAATTGTGGTAGTTAGTCTTGTCAGCATCCACAAATGCAAAATCAAAGAGATCATCTTCCTTCACCTGCAATTATTTCAACCAAAAATATGCTCTTGTTAATCCGATTATTATTTGAATCATTAGAATGCATACATGAACTAGCACGGTTCTTCTGTTACTGTTATTCCTGATTTCTTCCATCTTTCAACAAAGTATACAAATAATATTACAAACTCATTACTTTCATGAGATGGTCTGATTCAAATGATTAAGTAATCACGTAAGATTATAAGAAATAAGCCTCTCACAACACTAGAGATTATTCTTTGCAGACACCAGACAGATAGAATTGTCCGGTTTTCTCTCTGTCTACAGTTAAAGCACAGTTAAAACGCATCTGCTACAGTAACTGTGCTATGACTGTAGATAGAGACGGTTCTCTCCTTCCGGTGTTCGTACAGAATAAAAAGTCCCACAACAGAGCTGATCCTTACTCAAATGAGATAGAAGGCCCTAACGACTAAAAAAATACTAGTATAGCCTACTTTTGAAGTTAACCCATAGTAACTCCAAAACTAAGTAGCAGCTAATAATGGGAATGACATTCGCTACCTCCTCAACCAATTTGTCAAGGGCAGGAAGACCTTCTGATTCGATGAATTCAATCTTGTGCTCAACTCCTGCTTTCTGGATAAAAGGTAGGCCGATTTCATAGTATGATCTATCGATATCGATCGCCGTAATCTGAATCAAGAATAAAAATCACAAGCTGTTAGTAGGTCCGTCATATGATCTAGTTTGAAATATGTCTATATTAGATTTTGTTTTCTATGTTTGAGAAAATTTCATTATAAATTTGCACAGTTAAATATATTAGATCTCGAGCTCAAATCGTAAGACAAAAGCCTAAACTCCCAATATCACTACACCAATATAGATTGCATATTATTGAACAACTTTTTAAATGTTTCATCTGTGTCGTAAAAGAACAGTAAGGTTATACGTTGAGTAGCAAATGACAACTTGCTATCCTTGAAAGTGACGTACGTTACAAGCTCTTTTTTTTGGGACAACTATAATCATTGGTTGTAAATTTACCTTAATTACTCAAATATCTAAACAAAAAAATATCATTTACTTCTAACTATTTGTCCTACAAGATCTTTTTATATTTTTTTTCAAACCAAGAATTTCAAAACAAATTCGGAGAAAAAAATAGAAGAAGAAAACTTTTACCTTGCCATCTTTAGGTAACGCTAAAGCCGTAGTCAGGAGGGAGTAACCTGTGAAAACCCCAATTTCTATGGTTTTTTTGGCGTTCATCACCTTAAGTAGTATAGAAAGGAGTTGCCCTTCATCAGGAGGCACACTCATCAAAGCCCTGCCTTCCCCAAAAAATTAACACAATGAAGAGAAAAATGAAATCTTTCATTAAATTTGAATAAAACATTAAGGTTTTTTTTTATATAATCACTATAAAAATAAATAAAAATGATTATAACAACAAAGACTTGCTTGCCTGCTGGGAATCTTAGTTTCAGTTTCATCTCTCAAATCCTTAAGCAGTTGATGCTCTCTTGGGTACACATTTGTCTCAAAAATATACTACATGAAAAGATTCATATACCATTGCTGCTAATTAGAAGAAATGAGATTATAATGGCTTTTCGACTGAAGAATAGATAGACAGAATTTCTGTCGGAAAAATAAAAGAACCTTCTGAAGAGCTTCGCTTTGCAACAAACACTTGTTGATGCCAGAGAGGTCAGAAGCCATTGAGATAAATTTCTTTAGATAACTTCTTCTTGCAAAAGATGATGAGAATGGACAAAAAGGTTATACAGCCAATGCAACGTTTCAGTCCTCTAAATTGTCTATTTATAATTTGGTAGTTTTGTTCTTAAATTCGTAATGCTTCTTACGTGGTGCTTCGCCTTTGGTCGATCTGCACCAATGGTAATAATAATATTTAAATGGCAGAATAGCGTGAGATTTAAGTAAGAGCAGATTTGGGGGAATGCAAGCGCGGCCGCACCAAAAATATTTTATCATTATAATTAGACCTTTAAAAATAATTCGATTAGATGCAAACTTTAAATAAAAAACAGCCAAAATAAATTTTCTTTTAATTATTTCGTAAATCATTTGAATAATAATTTTAACAAATCTACAGTTAAAACAACTTCTTTCTATATATACATGAATCCATTAGACCAAAAGACTCAGAACCTTTTGATTAAATGAATAATCACGACTTGTACAATTATAGCTTGGATCAATATATGCTTAAAACAACGTGTTTCAAGATGCAGGAGGAATCCATTAGATCAAAGGATTTGTGGTCTATTAGTTAAATAAGCTAGTTGCATCATCAATTCTAATTATATTACAAATTTGAATGGAGACTGATCCGGCATAAAATATTGGCTTGAGTAGGCCTGAATCTTGATTTATATTTAAATTGCAAATTTTAAAATTAAAATTAGGACCATATAAACTCAAGTTTCAATTACCTTATACTCAAACTAATCGAGTTGACCAATTGAATCTAATGACATAAAAAATGATTTGATTCGAGTCCAAATAAATACATACAAATGCTTGAAATATAGTTAAAAGCTTTGAAATATTTATTAAATGTCCTAATGATCTTCAAATTTAGTACGCTTATAATAAAATTTAACAACAACAAAAAAATCTAGCAAGGCTAGGGTCACATAATTTTGACATTATAAAGGGACCAAAATGTTCAATGAACTCTCTATAATCAAGAGAACCAAAGTGGAAAATTTGATTGTGCTTTTTTTTCCTCCATCTTGATGGGGCATACTATACTAAAAATTCTATAAATAGGCCCGCACACTCAACATGAAGAAGACTCCATTTGGTTAGAGGACACTCTAGATGTCCACCTAAGCATCGCTGTCATT
Source organism: Dendrobium nobile (assembly GCA_022539455.1). NCBI lineage: Eukaryota > Viridiplantae > Streptophyta > Magnoliopsida > Asparagales > Orchidaceae > Dendrobium > Dendrobium nobile. The sequence goes on along the minus strand of CM039721.1, from coordinate 15,164,031 downwards.
GAACAACCACTTGACAACCATTGTTAAACCTTCAATACTCAACATTGCCTTAGAATAACAACTTGACAATCGTCATTGGGTCATTGTTCAACTATCACCATTAGAAACTTCATCGCCCCACCACCACGTGATTGCTGCTATCAAGGCATTGCCACACAGATAGTGTGTTGGAGTATCATCCTTCACTATCTTGGTGTGCAATTAAGGGTCACAACTGAGTAACATAGCATCCAGCCTAGCAAAAAAGTAGGGGAGACCGTAACAGAAAAGGACTTGAGCAAAAAAAAAAGAAACTAAACATTTTTTTTTAATTTGTGCCCATGTTGTTTCCCAACACCATGGAATTGGACTTTCAAGCACAATGACTTGCATTCAAGCTATACTCATGAAAATCATCCTCCGACTCATCCAAATTATCTTCAACATCCATGTAAGAAGAGGAACAAGATCCATCCAACCAATCGAAATGATCCACATGACTAAGTGTGAATTTTGAAGCCAATTGATTTTTAAACTCCTCAAAAGAAATAAGTGCACTTGGAACATCCACAAAAGGAACATTCACAATCGGTCCCAAATTACTTGTCGAAACAACATTAGAAATCAACGAAATGGGAGCCTCAAGACTAGGCACTTCAACATTATAATCCACTAGAGTACCCACAACACCTAGATGCTGATCATCCAAGCCAACATAAGCATTTACATTCTCATTTGGCACACCATAAACCAAACCATCCGCATGAGTGGAAACATCATAGTCCACATGATCTAAAAAATTTGAATTTTTGATGGGAGACTCAATAGGAGAGACAATATAACTAGTCATACAAGAATCATTTCCCGTTACCGCTAACACACTCTCATTATTAGCATAAGAAAAATCTATAGGCATAACAACAACCGACGGTAGAACATTCTCCTCAACATGACCAACAATTGCCCCATAAACCTCCACCTCAATATCAGTTACCCCATCATTACCCCCATTAATGGGCCCCTTATTAATAGGAGAAACAGTACAATTTCCAATAACGTTTTCCAAACCATTAGCTAACTTCTCATTAGTCGTGATGAGATTAGAATTAATAGCAGGAACATTCACCAGAGAAGAAGTCTTGTTGCAATCCCCCCTACCTTGGCAAATACAATTACAATAGACAGAAAAGGTAGGATATTCCTCTATGTCTACAAGTTGAATATACCCAAACTTTTCTTGACCTAGCCACCTTTATTTGGATATTTTTTAGTAATGTCAAGCTCCACTAAAACCCGAACTAAAGATGGTCAAGAACCAATGGAGGTGGCATTATTAAAAATTAATGGACAACCAAACATATAACCAAGAGCGCGAAGGATACGAGGTGAGTAAAGGTGATGTCTTAAGTTAGGGAAAGAAGTCCAAATAGGAATGATAGAAGATTCAATACCAATATCAAGTAAGGGCAACCATTTGGTTAACTTCATGTTGTAATTATTGACAAAATAAGATATATGATCAAACAATCTACTATAATCCATATCATTCATCAACTCACTCAGAATATGCGATGGGTTGAGCAAAGTAATTGAAAAATTGGCATTGAGCTTAAAGTTTAAGAAAAACTTTTTGATGGTTATAAGCTAGGGCATCGGCTAGGAAAAAAACCCTCCAAAGTAAATTGCAAAGGAGCCGCAAATACTAGGATTTCCTCCTAAAAGATCCAAAGAGAGGGCATACCACGAAATGTACAAGGTTTGATCTCAAGAAAGCATACATTAGAGGGAGAACCAGATAAATCCTCTTAAAAATAGTACAATTTCAAAGAACCATCCAAAAAGCTAGGATCAGAGATCTTTATCCTTGCCATATGGCCAGGAATGCCTGGATAACGACGATGTTGCAATCCAGGATCCCTAGTTTGCTATTTTGATGATGAAATAATATTGACTAAATTCCTACTTTCTTCCTTGAATATTTTAGATGTTATTTTTGTCTGTGAGCACTAACATTTCAGAAGAAATATATATTTCCCAAGACTGCTAAAGACTCAAGAATGGGTAGAATAGGATGTGAAAGAGTTTGTAATTTGTATTCTTTTTTCATATTTTATTTCTTGAGTCTGTCCACAAAAGAGTGCATGCAAATTAGCTGACCATGCACACAAACAGGGGGAGATTTCTTTTTTATAAAATTCTTTTAAAGACAAATTGTACTGTATGATTTTTATTCGTAATATACTATCTATTATGTGAGAAAAGGCTTGATGGCTAATTAGAAGATTAGTTTCTGTGAACTAATCGTAATATTATCTTGATCATACTGTATGATTTATTTTGATTTGAAAACCTTAGTCGCTAGATCAATTTAAGTAAGATTTTAAATTTTATTTTTTTTTAACTATTTGTACTATATGATTACAATCGTATTGTATGATCATTTGAAATCTTGCAAAAATTAACCCCCCATAATTAGGCAATTAAATAGTGGTTAATTAATGATTTCTGATTCATGTTGTGCGATCTTTATCATATTTTATAAAAACAGAGACAAAGTTTTGTCATCCCAAAGATCGTATCGGATGGAACCACAATTTTAGTTCTAATCATACGATACAATATTAATATCGTACTAGACGAACTATTCAAAATTAACTAATCGTATTATATGAAATGTACAATACAGGACAATGAATAGAGATGGCTTTCGGTCGCTCCAGGATTCAACCTGTATAAATAGAGGAATATAATAGATTATGCTGGACAATCTCTAAATTGTACTGTACGATGTATTGAAAAATTGTGAATTGTTCGTTCGCTTTCGTATTAGACGGGACTAGTTTTGAACTGATCATATTGTACGAACTTGGATCGTATTATATGAATAGTGACAACTAACTTGAAATTTTAGAGTTTCTTGAAGCCTATTATAAAAGTAATTCTTTAACCTTTTTCTATATAATTATGAAGAGAGGAACATGGCTAAAGAAGGAACTCTGAGAGGGAGTTTTGGATGAAAATTAGTTTTTGTGAGAGGAAGGAGAAGGTAAGCTTGAGTGTGAGGGAGAAGGATTGTGAGGGTAATCGCATGGATGCTCCAGGCTAGTGGCATGCTTGCTCCTTTTGTGGCCTCGGTGAGTCTTGTGTGAGCTCTCCAAGGAGAGAGACTTCTTAGTCGATCCTCAAGATTCTCTGTCTTCTCTAGAAGGGAGAAAAATGAGTCAAGGTTCTTAGACTGTGAAAGGAGTTTTGGCCCTTTGCCACAATGAGTTGGTGAAAGAGAGTTTTGTGAGGGCTTCTCCACTTTATTGAAGAAGTAAAAGGAGAGTCACTTTGTTAGTGCAATATAAAGAGTGGAGGACTCTGGGAAGTGGATATAGGTCAAGATTTGAATGAACCACTATAAAATTGGATGTGTTTTTTCTGATTTTACTTTCTATATTTTACTTTTTGCACATCATCTTAGTTTAAACTACTTGATAAATTTCTGAGATCTATGTTCTGTTTTGATAATTAGAATTTTATCATCACTATTTTTCAAAACATATTTAATTTGTTACCTTTCACATACAAAAATTATAATTGCTTATTTCTAAGTGTTTTGAAAAATCTAAAAAATTAGTACTCTTGCTTAGGATTATTTTAAAAGCACAATTCAGCCCCCCCCCCCCCCCCCCCCCCCCCCCCCCCCTCTTAGCGCATCTCATACTTTCAGGCGGGATAATAAAGCCACATGATTGTCATTGGATTATCACTATTGGATAACTAACATTATGTCACTATTATTTGATTGCCTTTATTAAACCACTGCCTCCATATCTCCATTAGACTGCCATCACTCGACAACCACCATCTTACCACCATTAGCATTGAATCACTACTATTGGACCACTATCTCCTAATCATCATTATGGAGTCATTAATGCCTCTATGAACATTATAGTACCATTATCACTATACCATAATATATAAATGGATTTTATCATTGTTGACCTAGTTTTTTGTGCATATCTCCTTGAGCATACTTTCATTCCTCCAATAAGGTAGATTTGAGCCTAGTCATGATTGATCTGCTTAATCAACTTGATTGAGCCCCGTTGAACCTAATTTGATTCAAATTGATGCTAATGCAGGTTCAATTTCATCAAATTATATTAATCAAATTAAACTGAACCCAAATTGACTCATATTGACTCAAATTTGGCTCGATTTAGACTCAATTTTAGTCCAATCAACTCAATCAAACATAATTTAAATCAAATCAGATCAATTCAAGCCCAATTTCATCAAATCAGCTCGATCAGAACAAATTGGTCTCAAATCAACCCAAATCAATTCAAATTAGGTTCAATTTAAGTTGAATTTTAATTGAATTGATTGAAATTGAGCCTATTTAACTTTTCAACTTAATTCAAATGCTTTCAAGATAGGAGATATGAAATTGACTATTGAGAATAACTTGAAATATGAAACCTGAGTAACCATAATGCTCATTCCCATGATATCCTCATTTAGAAGGGGATCCAGGTGATTTTAGTGATACAGACTGACTATAGGCTATAATTTTGCATGCTTTTGGTCCATCCAAGAGAGGAAAAGAAGGAGAGAGAGAGATGTTTTTCCTTTTTTATCTTCCTTTTTTATTTGTCCCTAACTAGTTGAGGGTGAGATAGGGCAGGGATTTGTTATTCTTAATGCTTCATCCATGTGTATCCTACCCGACCAAATGCACCCCACCCACCCCCCCCCCCCCCCCCCCCCCCCCCCCCCCCCCCCCCCCCCCTCAAAGCTTGTTTGTGTGGTTCATAATGATGTTATGGAGAGCCAGTTTGTGCATGAGTTTTCATATATGAATGGACAAACTACATACCATACACTTCTCTGCTCGTAAGGTATGCATTCCTTCATCCTCTTCTTCTTCTTCTTCTTCTTCTTCTTCTTCTTCTTCTTCTTCTTCTTCTTTTTCTTTGTCTTCTACTACTTTTTCTTCTTCTTCTTCTTCCTCTTCCTTCTTATTCCTCATAATCCTCTTCTTCCTTTTCTTCTTATTATTCTTTTTCTCCCTTTTCCTCTTCTTCTCCTCATTCTTCTTCATCTTCTTCTTCCATTCCTCCTTTCACTTCTTCTTCTTCTTCTTCCTTCTTCTTCCTTTTCCTATTCTTCTTCTTCACCCTTCTCCTTTTTCTTTTATCCTACTTCCTTTTCTTTACAAGCAACTTTAGAAATTAAAGGTGAAAATTGTACCTAATAACTTCTTTAAAAAATATGAAAAACCTATGAAACCTTTCATAATGTGTTTTTTTCACTTCTGTTTAAATAATTGCATGAATCTTGTAATTTATACTCTTAAAGGATTTTCATTACCTCTTGTGATGGACTTATTTAGTTTCCTCTTTCATGGCAATGATCAAGTATCTTGAAAGGAAGCTAAGAAGACATGTTTGTCTTTATATGTCTTGAGAGTAAAGAATGAGTATTTTGTGACAAAACATTAATAATCAGCATAATCACCAGATTTTGTTAAAGCCTTTCTCAAACTCAATCATGAGGTAGTGTTGTAGTTTGCATTAAGGAAAGGAACAATGTTAGAATCCATATGTAAATTACTTCATGGTTGGTTTAGAAAAAACTCTCATGGGTATTTCTTATTTAATCATTCCATATGTGTATTTCCGATTTAATCATTCCATAATGGTGACATGTTCACACACATTAGTGAATCTTGATATGCACATATATTTGGTATTACGTGATATAAGATTTTCTAACCATGTTAAATGCCTTCAACTATTTTATATTTTTTTAATTGTGGGCACATATAAACTCAATCCAAAGATGTTTTTTTTTATATATTGGAAAGGAATGTGAAATTTTTTGAAGAAAGTGAATTTTTATTTGTTCTCTTTTCCTCCTTTTATCATTAACATTTACATCATGATTCAAATGAAAAATGGAAATTGTCATTAGAAAAAATTCTTGTTGATAAAATTCCCATAGTTTGCTACTTGTGCTTCAAAATCAAACACAATTTGAAGTTTGGGAATTTGTATGTGCAGTTCTAAATTTCAATAAGTATATTTATGTCTAGAGCATAAGTACATGAAGCATGATAGATAGAATGTTGTGCTTTATTTCATACATAATTTGGAATTGTGCCTTGTATAATAATCAAAGGTTTTTTCATTAATATCCATAATAATCAAATGAGACATTGAACTTAAAGTTATTTCTTATGATATTGACAAGGCATGTCTTGAATATATCATTCATTAATAATGGATATATGGTGTTCGCATCAACTTTGATGAAGAAATGTTGAATATTTATCTTTTTAAATTCTGGTATTTGAAAGTTGAATTGCATGACGTTTTACACTCATTAGCGGACATGTGGAAAAGAGCTTGAATTTTAAAAAGAGAAATATACATATGTGATAAAACCTTGTTTAGGTATTGATACCTATCTTCCCCCCTTATCTCTTCTTATCATTTTCTATCCTGCTCATTATATTTGATTTACATTCACCACATTCCTTTAATAATTTGTAACCACTACTTCTCTTTTGTTTGTTTGTATGTTTTATGAGGAACATCATGTAATATATTCATGTTGACTGTCAAGTTGTGTTTCCTTGGGCCTCTGGAGAGGCTCCTTTGTTGTGTCTATGTATACGGATATGCATTGACTTGCTTCATAGTTAGGTATAATCTATGCAACTTTGTTAAGACCATCTTTATTGTTGAGATAAATGATAACACTTACACACACTATGGACTACTTTTTTACTTTCACCCAATGATATATGGTAGGATTGTATTAGACATTGGCCATATGTTAGTGCAGTAATGAAGCTTTTTCCTTGTTAGCAAAGGTTTTCCCCACTTTGTGAACTGTTGGGACCCTCATGTGGTAACTAAGGCTTGTAGTATAGGCTACATATTTATGTCATGTACATCTTTATTTTTTTGCACGAAGCTTACCTCTTTAAAATGTTTATTTTTGGGTTTTAAAACACTTACATAAATATAAAAATCACCTCTTAATGATTTCTGGGCCTTTAACTCTTATTTCCCTTAACATAACTAAGAATGTTAAAATCAAAAATAAAATATGAGCTGTAGCATACTAGGTTGATATATGTAGTAATTTTGTGTAGTGCATCATTCTATAGGCAATAAATTAGGCTCGATTGTCTCAGCCTAGTATAAAATCAATGTTTAAAGTTCATTTGCTATGAATACTAAAATATTGGAGAAAATATTTGAAACTTTTCATGCCACTCATCCCATTAATAAAGTTATATAAAAAAAGAAACGAACCATAATTAATTAAATAACAAGGTGATTATCAGGTAATCCATACTTATGTGGCTATTGAGTTATAGCCCTAAGGAGGATGAAATAAATCTCATATCCTTGGTGTAAACAAAGATAATTTCCACTTAACTTTATTAACTAATTAATTAATTAATTATTAACTAACCGTTTAAATTAATTTAAATTAGCAAGCTAAATCAAACAAAAATTAGAAGATAATTACTAGGTAACCTAGCCTTACGAGGTTATTAAGTTAGCCTTATGGAGGGTGAAATAAACAACATATCCTTTGTTTAACAAAGCCAATTATTATTCAACTTAAATAATTAGTAATAAATTAATAATAAATTGAAGCTTTCATAATCTTTGTTATACTTAATTCACATAGTAAATATATAGCATATTCATAAGACTTTATAGGTTAAAATGACTAACAAAATCTAATGTATATATATATATATATATATATATATATATATATATATATATATATATATATTATACCACCCATTTTATCAATGAAGTTTATAGGTTGTATTACCTCGAGCTGCACTATTACATGTCCTAAGGAGGCCTAAGTCCTCGTTCCCACTTTGAAAATGCCATTAATAAATTGATGGAATATAGGTACTAAATTATAAACTTTACAAAAAAAAAAAAAAAAAAATCTATTTTTAAAAATTATTTTCAAATGTAACGTGTCGTATTGGAGAAGAAAATGAATTTAAAGTCAAATCTTATTACTATATATCCTATCAGATTTGTATTCATATTTTTATCCCCTTCTTAAATTTATATGAGAAATATAGGTTGGACTACCTCATGTTATAGTGTTATGTATCCTAAAAAGGACTTGGCCCTTGTGCTTGTTGTGACAATGCCACGTACCTCACAAGTTAGAGAGAAAGGTATACAAATTTGCATAAATTATCCCTCTTTTAAAAATCTTAAGCTATCTTTAAGAGCCCAATCCATCTCCTTAACCACCCAACTATCAAAATTTAAGTAAGGTACAACTCTCATATGTCCTTATGTAGTGGGTTTTCCAATTCTTTGTCACTCTTTTGAAATTGAATAATCTTATACATAGGAAGCTTAGGACTTTTATGGTAGTAATATTTCCTCTTTAGTATGTATCCTATTAACCCTGCCTTAAGTCTTTTTAATTCAAGAAGAGATCAATAAAACATGTAGACTTATAAGCACTTTTGCCTTAGTTAGGTGTAGGAGTGCGGATAGACCATTTGTCTCTCAATTAATATCATAGGTTAGGTCCTATATATTTGGAATCTTATACCTTTTTGATAAAAGATAATTAACTCACCCTAAATTACTTAAGAGAAATATTTGGGCTAATAAATTGAACAATATAAATCTGACCTTATAATTTGAACTCTTAACAAAAATTTGGGTAGTTAGTAAACCCTAATTTTGCATACACTTAGGTGCTGAATAAAAACATTTCATGTCAAGTGTATCACTACAATTCATTTAAAAAATTTTGAAATAATCAAGAGAGAGAAACTCTCATTTCTTAGATAGAGAAAATTTTGAAATTTCAACTTCTTTGTTTGGCATTTTTTTTTCGAAAATGTCGTCTGCCCCTTCGACCACCACTCCTGGTGGCCGAAACTTGATTGAGTCACCTACTCCATCATCTCGTATCATCCAGCAATCAATTCAATCAGAGCTTTTTGGTGGAATTCAAAATGTGAAGATTAGGAATAGACCTTGATAATTAAGGAGCCTACGGTGGTTTCGGTTATATCCAATTCTCCAATTATTGGTAAGGTAAAACAGGTTGTTGAGGTTGGTTCTTCTTAACATCTTCGATCATTAGGAAATGTTTGACAAAATGATTATGAAGCATCTTCTTCATCAGGTATGAATTTGATTGTGAATAGATTTGGCAATACACTGCCAAAAATACTTTGATTTTAGAGGGATGTCCTTCAGTTCAAAACATTGGTGATGGTACATGAGCTACTTGTGATTTTGCTCATGAAAATTTAAGTAAAGGTGCTAGCATTCTAAGAGAAACAAATGGGGAGAATCCTTAGTCTAAAAGGCCTTATATTAAAGTTAATTTATCTAAAGAAGAATCTTTTTTGTCTGATGATGGGATCGCTGTTAATTTTTTTTTTTTGAAGGAAAAGCCAAGGCTTAATATATTAAAGGAAGAATAAAAGCAACTACAAAAATGATTCCTCCTTCAATTTATTAAAAAAAGAAGGAGGAATCTTATTCAAAGAGAGCTCATCCCAACTAAAACTACCAAATAAAGCATAGTTAGCACACATGTTTGCTAACTCATTGTTGTCACGATTTATACAATTAAAAATGACAAAATTAAAATTTTGTAAAAAATCCATACCCTCATCCGATTGAGCTTTTTGAAGATAAGAAATGACATTTGAATTGTCTCCTTCAATGATGATGCCTTTATATTTGAACATCCAATCCTTTATCTCCTCTTTAAGAGAATGAATAGCTAGTAATTCCAACTGAGCAATGTCCCAATGAGTGCACGATCTTCCATAAGCATAAAGAAATCTTCCATAGCTGTCACAGAATACAGCTGAAATTCCAGCTTTGTAGGAAGAAAGAAGAGAAGCATCCACATTTACCTTTAGCTAATTGGGTGGAGGAGGATGCCGAATATTGGGCAGTCTTGATGACTGGTTGGCATCCCAAATGCCCAAATTATATGGACTAAAGCTGTAAGAAACCGAAGCATGAAAAATGGCATTTGAAGCTATAAAACTTGGATTATCCTCCACTCATTCATGTGTAAATTTATTCATGCTTTTCTAAGATAAGAACACCGTGTTGCAATACAAATTAACCACCGTTCCTTTCTTCTTAGAGCTTGATTCTAACCAATCCAGGCATAGTTTGATGTTATCAAAAGATGGAATGTAAAATCCCCAATGATTTAGATGGACAATCACCTCTTTAAATTTTAAACAGGAACACATGATATGTTCACTGTCTTACGTGGAGTTGCATCCTCTTGGACAGTTAACATGATCGGTTAATCCTCTATATGAAAGGAATTTAAGAGTTGGGATTGAATTTCTACAAAGTCTCCACCAAAAAACTTCCACCCGTGCATTGAGTTTAACTTTTCTGATCCATTTCCAATATTTGATGTCTTCGATTTCAATGGCTGTAGCATTATAAGCAAGAGCTGTAATGGTCCATCCAGAATTTTGGTGGATCAACTCCATATGATCCTCTCCATCATTAATATTAATTTTGGTTTGAATGATCAAATCAACCATTTCTTTCCCAAATGTCTCCAGTAGCTTAGCTTCATTCCAAACTCCATCATTGATAAATTTATTGAGATTAGTCGAATCTTCTTCTTGGGGAACAACAAATGTTGGCGAGCTTTGAATAATTCTATCAAGCAACTAGATATCTTTAAAAACATCAACTTTATCTCCATTCACAAGCACCCATTTGACAATGGGTTTCAGCATTTTGTAGCCTTCCCTAAGTAATTTATAAGAAGAAGAACAAACAATTCTTCCCTTTCCCTTGTCCAGCTTCTCTCCATATTTAGAGACCATATGCTTGTTGAGAAGAGAATTTTTATCTTGAATAAATCTCCATGCTAGCCGTGCTTTTAGAGCAGGTGATTTGAAGCTATTAGAGTGCATTCCGCGGTCTCCTTCGTTCAGTGGTTTGCACATTTCTGACCAACTGATGTAATGCATTCCTTTAACTCCATTCTTCTTACTCCATATAAAACGCCTGCTAATTTTGTCCAGCTCATCCAATATTCTCTTAGGAACTAGAGAATGAGTAGCATGGAAAGTAGGTAATGCTAATAGCACATATTTCACAAGGGTCATTTTACCCGCAAGTGACAGCATCTTATTACCCCATTGATTCATCTTTTTCAAAGCATTTTAAATGATAAACTGGAAATCATCATATTTGAGTCTTCTTAAAACAATCTTCAAACCAAGATAGTTGAATTCTCTCATTGTCTTGAATCCCATGATTCTTTTGATGCTTTTTTCCTTCTTCTTTATCACATTTTTTTCAATCATCATGGCAAATTTATTCAAGTTAATTTTTTGGCCAGTCCAATGACAAAAGTTATCAAGTATTTTCTTAACTTCAATAACTTTCTTCCTATTGGATTTCGAGAATATGATAATATCATCGGCATAGAATAAATGATAAATTCTCGGTGCACTCGAACAGATTTTGATTCCACATGAACTTTGAACAAAAGCATTAGAGTGAAGCTGAGAACATAAAATAAAAAGGATTGGAGATAGGGGACAACCTTGTCTAAACCTGCTTTTTGCTTGAATCCAGCTAGAGTAGCTGCCATTGATGATAATAGAATAATTTGGATCTTCTACACATTCCATGCTTAAATGAGAGATTTTTGGAGGGAAGTTGAAGTATATAAGCACTTTCTTTAAAGAAGGCCAAGCCATGGAATCATAGGCTTGTTCCATATCAATTTTAAAAGATACTAGACCCGTGGATGCCTTGGAATACCTGAGTTTATGAAAGATCTCTTGTGCCAACAGAGCATGATCCAACAAAGACCTTCCCTTGATGAATGCAGCTTGCTCCATATTAATTAGTTTTGGAATGACCAAAACCAATCTATTCGAAATAATCCTTGCCACCACCTTGTATACAGTGTTACAAAGACTAAGAGGTCTATAATTATTAGTAAATAAAGGATTTGATACCTTTGGGATTAAGACAATAAGTGTATCCTTCCATTCCTTGTTTAAAACACCTTTGCTGAAAAACTAGTAGAGAGCTCTCCAAAAATCTGCTTTGATCAATCTCCAATAGTTTTTGATGAAGGAGTTTGTGACTCCATCATTACCTGGAGCTGTATTACCATTCATTTGCTCTAAAGCAACCTCCATTTCCTTCCAGGTCAGATCTGCTTCAAGGAAACAATGCTTTATTTCATCAACACAATTGTTAACTTCCGGCCGGCCAGCCAAAATGCAATGTCTATCTTTCCATTTTCTATTGAAAAAATGAAAGAAAATTTCTACCAATTTGTCTTGTTCTTCTACTATACATCCATTTTCATCTTTGATTTTGATTGTTTTGCTGGAATTTCTTTTAGCACTTGCATAAGAGTGAAAGAAATTAAAATTAACCTCTCCCTCCTTGAGCCACTTGATTTTTGCTCTTTGCTTCCACCAAGAATTTAATCTTGCCATAGTGGAGTTAAGCTCATTAACTTTGTCTTTAAGACTCCAATATTCAAATTCAGAGAGTCTACCATTTGCAGCTTCCTTATTTTGAAGATCCAAGATCTCACTTAATAAAACTTCCATGAGTTTGTTCAAATTCTTCAACTTAAATTTGCTCCAGTAAAACAGAGATTTTAAAGATTATTTGAACTTTTTGTTCAGTACTTGGGAGTAATCACCTTGATACTTTTGGTTCCACTCCTTTCTAACAATTGCAAAAGAAGCTTGATAAGAAGACCAATAATTTTCGTACCTTATTGTTTTTGAAATTGCCGGTTTAGAATTCTGAAAATGGAGAATGATTGGGCAATGATCTGAAGCTACCCTAGCCAAATGTCTCTCTATCAACTGAATTGAAGTACTCAAAGAAATGGTGTTAATGAAACACCTATCCAATCTTTCAAGAATTCTAGCACCTCCACTTTTGTTATTACACCAAGTGAATTTGGGTCCAATAAACCCAACTTCATGAAGATCATTGTTGAGCAAGCATTCTTTCATCTCCTTAGGCCCCTGAGAGAAAATGAATCTTCTACCACCCATCTTGTCTTCTTTGTTCATAATACAATTAAAGTCCCCTCCAACTACCAAAGGAACTTCATTACTAGCATACTTGTCAATCATGTCCCAAAGCTCTCTTCTGTTATGAACTTCTCTACTACCATATACTGTAGCTACTCTCCAAGTCCCTTTGTCTTGAATTTTGAGATCGCCAATAACAATTTGAGAAGAACAAGTTACCAAAGAAAATTCTACAAAAGTAGAATTCCAAAACAGTAAATAACCTCCAGAAAGTCTTGTAGATGGCACCAGGTAATACTCCTAATTAGTTCCCACCGTTTCATTAATTTCACCTTGATTAACATCACCAACTTTTGTTTCTACCAATCCCAGAAAAAAACTCTATTATTTTTCACGAACTCCTTGATGTAGAGAGAAACACTCCTCTTCCTTGCTCCTCTACAATTCCAAAAAGCTATGGAATTCATTAAAAGAGTTTTCGGGGATTAATCCCCATATTACCTCTTCCTTCATGTTCAAGTCTTCTACTTCTTGAATTGGAGTTGATAGGACCCAATTACCTCAATTGCTTTGGAATTCTCTTCTTGATTGAAATAGCAGAATCTACCATCCCTGTTTTAACAGTCTTTAGATCCTCACCCAATGATGTGTCCGAGATTTCTTTATCATTAACAATTGATATACAATCAGGACCTTCTTTGTCTTGAGGAATAAAGCTATCTTCTTCAGCACTGCAACTGCATTTGGGATAATTTCTCCTTCCTCTAGATTAATTAAAGCATTGAAGTAGTTTTCAATTCTCACAAGATTTGATCCTCTGCTATTATTTACTGCGGTCACTTCATTACAAACTGTATTACTCTCAGGATTGTTTCTCACCATATCAGCAATTTCTTCATTCATCTTATTGTCCTGTGAAACCACACCATCATTTTTGTTCTGTTTTACTAGTATCCAGTTGGTCTTCACCCGAGGAAGGATTTTCCTGGCCATATTATTGAAGAATTTGTTCTTCCCATAATTTACTAGCATCCATGGACCATATGAATCATTGTCAGTAGTTACAACTGTCTCCATATCAGCTGTTCCTTTGCCCTCCATATTGATAGCATCTGACATAGTTGATTTTGTAAACATGGACTTGTGCTCCAATGCTTTAACAGAACATTCATTCTTTCCATGTCTGATTTTCCCACATTCAAAACAAAGATTTGGTAGCCTCTCGTATTCTACTCTCTGAAAGAATTTATCATCCTCACCTTCCACCCATACTCCTGTGGGAAGTTTTGCATCCAAGTTTATGCGAACACAAACTCTACCAAATTCACGCTTGGACCATTGGAACATATTTCCATCTATCAAATATGGAGAACCTACCATAGATGTTATACGGTATATGTTTATTTCATCCCAGTAATGCAGCGGCAAATTTGGCAATCTAATTCAAATGGGAGCAGATATACCTTTAAGAGAGTTAGGATCAAACTTGTGAGACCATCTGTCTAATCTCACAATGTTACCATTAACAAACCATGGACCATTGGTTAATACTGCCTCCATGTTTTCAGCTTCATAAAAAGAACATAGAAACCATCCTTTCCCGAGCACCGTTAGATGGAATTTTCCATATTGACTCCATTGTCTCCTCAATTCATAACTAATGGAAGAGAAAGAGATTTCATTCCCAAATACCTTCACTACCAGTGATTTCTGCAGTTTTTTTGAACTTTCCTGAACTTTCACCTCGTTGAGCTTCACAGATTTTCCATCCACGGATTTGCAATTCCCAAATTCCAAATCAGCAACATTAATGTTTTTATTTTTTGACCAAACATTTTGCTGATTGTCTTGATTGATCCTTTGTGGCATTTCAGCATTCAAATCTTTGCATCTACCCAAATCTCCAGATTCACAGGTATGAACTTCCTCCAAGTCATTAACCGGTAAATCCTTAGCAACAAAGATTTTTTACTTCCAGAATTCACTACTTCAATAGAGTCATTCATCATTTCTTCAGATAGTTTAACTTTCTCACCTTTACCAGATTCATAGCCGGCTGCATTATCTGCAGTATTTGTATTCACCTTGTTTTTAGAAGATGGAGAAAAAGAAATTTCTCCCTTCACAATAGATTATTTCTTCAGAGGTTTAACTTTAACCGGATATTCTTCTTCTACCATGATACCTTTTCCTTTGCCATCTACCACAGGAATTTGTTTCATCATTAAAAGACCTCCTTCATTGATAATTAAAGGTTTGTTTGCATTAACCTTCAATCCATGAAATTCTCTGATATCTCCAAATGCTAGAGGTGATGTCGACACAAATCAAACTCCTCCTGATTGATGTCCATCCAATCGTTTATCCTCCACCGGAGCACCGGCTGAAGATGGCCGGCGACCGTGCTCCCCCATCGTCCATGATGAAATAACCACGAAAATAGCTTTAAAAAAAAAGAATTTTGAAATTCCCAGAGCTTCTCTCTCTAGCTTCCCAATCTTGTACACCCTCTAGCTCCACCATCCAAATGATGAAATAGAGCATTGTTAAATTGTATAATCCAAATTTTAGAGCTAATTCTAAAAACTTCAATTTGCAGTGGTTGTCATGCTATTTGGCAGAGATGTCCCTATCCATTTGGTTGCAGGGGAATTGTGATTACAATGGTCTCATTTGGGTATATTTCATCTCACTGTTCTTGGCCTGGGTTGGGCCTTATGTTCCTTTTCATTATTTGAGGCTATGGAAAATGTGCTATTGGGTGGACCTTGGTTTGTGAATGGATATATCACTGGTCTTGACAATTGGAGCTCTAAATTTTCTCCTACCTCATTAAAAGGCTTATCATCGCCAGTTGGGTGAGAATGCCTAACCTTCCTCTTTATTGTTAGGATGAAATCAATGTAGCTAGAATTGCTTCTTTGGTGGGTACTCCACTTATGCTAGATGGTAACATGTTTTAATGGGGGAGAAGATTGTTGAGATAGTTGCTACTTAGTTTTGCATGTTTGATATTCTTGCAACTTGTATGTTTTTGATGATTCTAAATATTATTGATTTAATTATTATTTCTCCTATCATATTTTGGAAGAATTATTTTGCTCTTATGTGTACTAACATTTCACGGAAATCATACTCTAGATTGTTGATGACTTCAAATCAAGATCATTTTAGAGCTTATTATCTTTTTTTAGAGCTTATTATCTTTAAAGTCTGTATTTTACATTTTATTGAGTTTGAGAGAGTGTGCTTGTAATTGAGTAACTGAGCACACACACACACACACACCGGGGGAGAGTTTTAAAATTCATATTTTTAAACTGATCGTACTGTATGATACTACTTCGTATGGACGATATTGTCAGTTATTTTTTCCCGACGAGCAATTGAACGAATAAGAAATGAAAATATTTTCTCTAAGTATGGATTATACTAGTTGATCCCTGGTTTGTACAAGGATGAATGTCTCAGGTTTGTTTTCACACGAAGATCATACTGGACGATCCCTGATTCATACAAGGGCGTACATCTCAGATTCGTTCATGTACGAAATTTTTTTTCTAAGTACGGATCGTACAAAATGATTCCATCTTAATACAAGGTGAATGTCTTGGGTCCATTCTCAAGTTTGGATCGTACGGGCCAATCCCAACTTCATACATGGATAAGCATCTTAGGTTCATTCTCTCTCATTTCATCCTGATGTTCCGTACAGATGAAATTTGAAAACTTTCAAACAGTTCGTCCTGGATGAATTTCTTTCGTACCGGATGATGATCGTGTATGAAATGATTTTGTACCGATTCACAATAGGTTTGTACTCAACAGTATTTGAATTGTTCATACGTATGACATATGATCATATTATACGATCATGTACGCTCAGAATTAAAAAATTTAGTTTTCTTAATGATTTTTCGTGTCTTTTGTATAAAAGGCCCATTAAAGGCTGATGTTAAAAATCTTTGCTTCAAGATTTTTCAAGGGCAATTGAAGGAGAGAGTGTTTGAGAGAGATTTCTTGCTAGTGGAGTGTGAAGGGTTACGAAGGTTGCTCAAAGTTAAGGATCTCTATGTGTAATTTGTGTTTTTCACTCTTCCTCTTGTCTTTCTAGATTGCTCGTGAGAAGATGTTTGAAGAAGATCTGGTACTCTGCCGACACTTGGAGAGTGTGAATAGCCGATAGTTCTCTGTCGACACTTAGAGAGTGTGAACAGACGATGATTCTTTGCCAACACTTGGAGAGTGTGAAAGGACGACGGTTCTCTACCGCACCAGGGATTAGTGGAAGAGAGTTTTATAAAGGCTTCTTTGCCTTATTGTGGGGGAAAAAGGAGAGTCACTTTTGGTAACAGTGCAATACCTGATAAGGGAGTCTTCAGGGAGTGGATGTAGGTCATGTTCAATCGAACCACTATAAATTATTATGTCTTTTAATTTTTCGCTGATTACTGCAAATTTTTTTAAAAAATTTGTGGTTAAAAAATTTACTTTCAAAACTTCAATTAGCTTGCTACGAATCATCAACTTGTTTCAATTTTAAAAATCCAAGAGATTTTTTTAAAATTATCAATTTACTCCCTCCTCTTGGTTAGCCTTGGGACTTAAACTTAGGTTTAAACCCCTATTCAAGTTTCAACAAGTGGTATCAGAGCTTTATTTCAAAACCATAAGTTTATACTACTTTTGAAAAAATGAGAATGGCTATATTTAGAAACCAGAACACACCAGAAAGTTACTCAATCACTAAACCTCCTTTGTTTGACAACATCGCTTTTGATTTTTGGAAAACATGCATTCCTTCATTTTTACAGTCACTAGATTATCATATGTAGATCTTAGTTCAAGAAGGGTATATAAAACCAACTAGATTAGTTGATGGTATTGGAGTTGAAACACCCTTTATAGATTGGATTGTAGAAGAACGTGACTTAGCACAGCTTAATGCAAAATATTTAAACAGTTTCTTTTGTGCACTTAAGTTATAAGACTATATATGTTGGTTTTCACTTGCAAGAGTGGAAAGGACATATGGGATAGACTTTGTATTACTTATGAAGGGACTAACAATATTAAGCAATCTAGACCAAACATCTTGTTACATG
The DNA here is from genome assembly GCA_022539455.1 of Dendrobium nobile. Lineage (NCBI taxonomy): Eukaryota > Viridiplantae > Streptophyta > Magnoliopsida > Asparagales > Orchidaceae > Dendrobium > Dendrobium nobile. The sequence goes on along the minus strand of CM039721.1, from coordinate 15,145,860 downwards.
ACTATGAATTATTTTGCATGAAATCTAAAGAATCTATTTCTGACATGTACACAAGATTCATTCAGATAGTCACTTCCTTACATTGGGTAGGGAACAAACAAACGCTGAAATGGTTAATAAAATTTTGCGTTGTTTTCATATTGCATATGATGCTAAAATAACTGTTATTATAGAGTCTAAAGATTTGAATGTTTACTCTATTAATAATTTTTTTATTTCACTAATTGCCTACGAGCAATGACTGAGTCAAAGAAAGATTGATTCAGGTGAACACCAAAAGGAGAAGAACTTTGCGCTAAAAGTGGAGGAGTTTGAGAGTGATCTATCGCAACCTGAGGATGAGGATGACATTACTTTAATGACTAGACAATTCAATAGCTTTCTTAAAAGGAAGCAGAGGAGACACCAACAGTGGAACAGAGGTAAATTAAATAAGAAAGCTAATGTTTCAAATGATATGATTTGCTATGAATGCAAGAAACCTGGACATATAAAATTGGATTGCCCAAACCTAAAAGTCACTCCTATCAAGGAGAAGGTATAGGACAAACCAAATGTGAAGAAGGGAAAGAAGAGATTCCGAAGAGCTTATTGGGCAGACTCGGCTTCGAATTTGTCAGAAACAAAAAAGGAGGAGGAAGTCACCAACTTGTGCTTAATGACTGATAATCTTGATCAGTCAGATCAAGAAGAGGTATGTGACTTAACCTATATTGAATTATTAGAAGTTTTTGAAAGGATTAATGACACATATATGAAGCTAAAGAAAGTGCATACTAGTCTGAATTTTGTATTACAAGAACTTCAAAGAGAATATGAAATCCTTAAAAAAGAACATGCATTGATAGAAAATAACTACATGAGCTTACTTAATGAATTTGATAACTTGAATAAGGAGAATGAGATCTTAAAATCATCTTATGCAAAATTGGAAAATAAGATTTTAAGGATGATTCTGAGAATAGAGAACATTATTTGAATTTTGATAAACATGTGTTATAAGATTTAAACACATTTTTGAAGTTGAAAGTAAAAGCTCTCGAGAAAAATAAGAAACCACTAACACTTGAAAATTTTACTAATCTTATTTTGTATCCAAAATTTTTAAAACTCAAGAAGTGAGAATAATTATAAAAAATTAAGAAACCCATTTCCTGGAGTAAAATGTTATTCTTATGACATGTTTGGACATATAGCACACACTTGTACTTTAGATAGAAAAACTCATTTAGTGTGGAAACCAAATATGTATAAATCTAGACATATCATACATGCATCTATTTTTAATTTGCCAAACAGAGATCCCAAACTTGTTTGGGCTCCCAGGTCTAATATTTGATTAATTTGCAGGCATGCTCTCATACAAGGCCTCGTGAGAGCATTTAGTACCTATACAGAGGTTGCTCAAAGCATATGACTTGAGACACTAACAATTTATAACACTGGAAGCCAGGAATGGAGGCAGGGTTACACTGGAAGATAACACTACTAGGAAGGTGGTTAGATCAGGCATGATTGAAAATTTACAAAACAAATTCATAGAAAATGTACTACTTATAGAAGGCTTAAAGCATAATATATTGAGTATTAGCCAGCTATGTGATAAAGGATACAATTTAAAATTTTTCCCTACTAACTACATATTAAGACTAAATGGTAATGATGTTTTGCATGGTTTAAGGGTAAACAATATTTATATGCTAGATTTAAATTGTATAAAAACTCATAATGCTTTTTGTTTGAAAACTATTTCTAATGAGTCATGGTTATGGCATAGGAGACTTTGTCACTCTAGCATGAAAAATTTTAGGAGGATTACTCAAAAGAATTTGGTGAGAGGTATACAAAAACTAGACTTTACTAAGGATCACCTTTGCGATGCATGTCAATTAGGAAAATAGGAGAAGTCCTCTTTTTAGTCCAATAAAGATTTTAGAACTAGTAAACCTTTGAAGATTTGACATAAGGATCTTTTTGGACCGGTTGAAATAGTTAGTTTAGGAAGGAAGGTATACGGATTTTTGATTGTAGATGATTTATCTAGATTCACTTGGGTTAAATTCTTTTATCATAAGAGTGAATCATTTGAGGAGTTTAGAGATTTTTTGACTTAGATTCAGAGAAAATTAGGATGTGAGATTTTAATAATCCAAAGTGATCACAGTGGTAAATTTGGAAATGAAAATTTTGAGGATTTTTTTAAAGAGAAAGGAATTGATCACAATTTTTCTACACCTAGAATCCCCCAACAAAATGGGGTAGTTGAAAAAAAGAATAGAACATTAATAGAAGCCACTCGAGCCATGTTGGCAGAATATTCACTTCCTAAATATTTTTGGGCTGAAGCGGTTAGCACTACATGTTATATTCTGAATAGATTGAACATTAGGTCTAAATTAAACTAAACACTCTATGAGCTTCTTAAGGGGAGAACACCTAATTTGTCACATTTGCATGTTTTTGGTTGTAAGTTATTCATTCATAATAATGAAAAATAAACCTTAAAAAAATTTGATCCAAAATAAGATGAAGGAATATTATTGGATACTCTAATGTTGGAAAATCTTATAGAGTATTTAACAGAAGAACTTTGATTGTTGAGGAGACCACACATGTTGTATTTGATGAATATAGAATTTTGGAAGAGTGAAATTTGGAAGACAAAGAGATAGAAAATAACTCCCAAAAGATTGAGAAGATTGTTTTGGATGAAAAGTTGGAGATAGAAAACACGTTACCTAGAGATTTGAGATTTTCTAAAAACCACCCAAAGGAATTGATTTTAGGTGAACCTAGTGAGGGTGTTAGGACTAAGCATGGACTAAGCAAAGATGTCAATCATTCTGCCTTTATTTTAATGATAGAACCCATAAATGTAAATCAAGCACTTTCGAATGAATTTTAGATTATTACAATGCAAGAAGAATTAAAATAATTTGTGAGAAATGATGTTTGGGAATTAATGCAAGGCCAAAGGATCAAAGAGTTATTGAAACTAAGTGGGTATTCAAAAAAAAAATGAACGACTCAGGAGTTATCATTAAAAATAAGGCTAGATTAGTGGCTAAGAGGTATAATCATATTGAAGGGATTGATTTTGAGGAGACTTTTTCCCCTGTAGCGAGACTTGAAGCAATCAGGGTTTTGTTAGCCTTTGCCTATTTTAGAGGTTTCAAATTATTTTGAATGGATGTTAAAAGTGCCTTTTTAAATGGGTTGATTCAAGAGGATATTTATGTTAAGCAACCTCTAGGTTTTGAAAATTTAAAATACCCAAATAATATTTTTAAATTGAAAAAGGTATTATATGGATTGAAACAGACACCTAAGGCTTAGTATGAGAGGTTGAGCACTTTCCTACTTAAAAGATCTTTTGAAAAAGGAAGTGTGGACACCACTCTCTTTTTGAAAAAATTAAGAGATGATATACTTACTATATAAATTTATGTTGACGATATCATCTTTGGATCTATAAATAAAAATCTTTGTGATGATTTTTCTAAAATAATGAGTAGTAAATTTGAGATGAGTCTAATGGAAGATTTGAGTTACTTTCTAGGTTTTAACATTAAGCAAATTGAGGAAGTAATATTTCTTAGTCAGTTAAAGTATGTTAATGACATCCTCAAAAAGTATGAAATGGATAATGCTAAACCTGTTAGTACACCTATGAGTTTCTCAGTTCAGTTGGATAAGGACCCAAAGGGAAAATCTGTTGATAAAAAGAAATTTAGGGGAATAATTGGATCTTTTCTTTACTTGACTGCTAGCAGACCCGATATTATGTTCAATGTATATTTGTGTGCTAGATTTCAATCATATCCAAAAGAATCACATTTGACAGTAGTGAAAAGGATTTTGAGATATCTCTTGGGAAATCAGAACTTAGAGATTTGGTATCCTAAGTTTGGCTCTTCATTTGAATTAATTATATATTCAGATTCGGACTTTGTAGGTTGTAGGGTTGATCGAAAGGAACTTTTATTAGGTCAGGACACCTGATGTTGCTCTACATTCGGACGCCAATAAAATGTCACCAAGTGCTCTTACTCTTTATCGCACGATCCGACGACCCGACCCGGACCAGAACCCGATATTGCTATGTTCGTGTATTGCTAGGTATTGCTCATTACTCAAAGATATTGCTCAATATTACTAGGTATTGCTTGACAATAATGAGAAATACTCCTCTTTCAAGACCAATACCGAGCAATACCTACCAATACCGAGCAATATCTAGCTAAACTAGGGTATTTCTCGGTATTACTAGGTATTGGTCTTGACATAATGGTATTTCTCGTTACCGAACAATACCTAGCAAAACCCTGGTATGCACAAATTAGCTAATCCATAGCAATACTGGGTTTCGGTCCGTGCCAAGTCATCGGGTCGCGCGATAAAAAGTAAGAGCACGTGGTGACATTTTATTGGCATCCGGATGTAGTGCTATGTCAGGTGTCCTGACCTAATAAAAGTTTGATCAAAAGAGTATATCTTGAACATGTCAATTTATTATAAATTCTTTACTTTCTTGGTCCAGTAGAAAATAGAATTCCATAGCCCTATCTACTACAGAAGTTGAATACATTGCCTTAGGAAGTTGTGTGGCACAAGTTCTTTGGTTGAAACAATAGTTGATTATTTAAGATTTTTAATAGGGACAATTCCAATTTATTATGATAGCACTAGTGTCATTTACATTTCAAAAAATCCTATTCAACATTCTAAAACTAAACATATAGACATAAGGCATCATTTCATAAGGGATCATGTAACTAAAGGAGAAATTGAACTGAATCATGTTTCAACTAAAAATCAACTTGCAGATATTTTTACAAAATCACTAGACTTTGATACTTTCAGTACATTAAGAATAAGGCTTGGTGTGATTGATTTGAATGCTTATTTAAAAATTTTCTGCAAACTTGATAAGTGTCTTTGTGTGTTTCCTATTTTTGTATTTTATGTGTTTATTTATGTTTGTGATTTTGTGTTTTTTGTGTTTGTATGATTTTGAAATGTTTCAACATCGAATTTCCTGTTTCTGATCGATCGTGCAAATTTTTCTAAGTGTTCTATTTATACTGTACAAAACTATTTTTGTCATGTACGAATTTTGTAGCATTTCAATCATTATTTTGAACTGATTGCATAATGTTTTCATTTTTTAATACATTTCATATTATACGATATTTATATCATCTCAGATGATTTGCATTCCTTTGTCTATATGCATGTTGAAGGTTATATGGGTAGAATTAGTTATTATATCTGATCGTACGTATGAACATGTAGTTCGTACATACAAACCACGTGTCATTTTATGTGGGTGACGAATCTAACCTTCATTAAAATGATCTTAAATATTCGATCATCCCATATGAATACCTATTTGTTTGTACGTTCGTCTAGTTAATAAACCTATACGAAAGGACACTTCGTAACTCACGTGATTACAAAAGTCGTTTCAGTTTGAATGTATTCGTTCGTATATACGAAATTTATTTTTTTATGTACGAACCAAAAATTATACTATACGAACCTAATTTTGCACATATGAAAGATTATTTTTCTTTAAATAAGAGTGCTTTGGAATTCATTTTCATTCACTTCAATAGCCTTTTCTAATCCTTCACATCATAGCAATGACTAGTTCTAGCAAGATGGGTAGACTCATTATGGGATCATCTTCTAGGAATAGAGACGACGAATTTCTATCTAAAGCTAACAAGGATTCTTTCATTAGGTTTGTCTTTGCCAAAATTACTCCTTCCAAAATCCTACTTCAAGAGGATATCCAGTTTCAAGTGATGCCTCTTTTCGCTACTACCCAATTTGCATTTCTTTTGACCCCTGATTCATGCCTATAATAAAGAAATCTTTCACTACTTTCTAGCAAACATGTCTTTTAGTACTGACGAAAGTGGGATTAGATCTTATGTTCTGAAAAAGAGGGTAGAAATAATTAAGGATGATTTTGGAACCATTTTGCACTTAAGGAGTTAAGGAGTTAGAGCCCACACTTTGACCTCTGCATCTGATTTTGACTGGACTAAAATAAATAAAGTTATTAGAGGGATTGAATAAGTATGTCATTTTCTTAGGGTCTCTTCTTTAAACCAAATGTACGGATCATTCAGCATGTCCTTAGAACTTCTATTATTCCTAAAGCTGGTGACCGCATTAACATTACTCCTCTTTTGTCCAATATTACTTACCTTATCAGGACTAGTCAACCTATAGATGAAGCCCAACTTATTATTGACTATATTCAGGACCTTTCTTAAATTGGACATATCTCACATAAGAGGAAGAAGAAGATTACTTTAGGACACATTGTGACCTATATCCTTGAGAAGAAGTACAATCTTGTTCATCCTGAGCCATAACTTGACTTGCTTATCTATTTCACTGATGCTTCATTTTGAACACTTTTTGAGAGAGATGATACAAGTGAGGATTCAGAGAGAAGGGGGAGCACCTGCACTTGCACCTGCTAATGGTCCTGACTTTCAGGAGATGGTCCAACGCTTTGACCAAACTAGAGAGTCATTTTGATCAGTGCTTTGATCAAATACAGACTCACCTACCCCAGCAGGATGCTCAATACTAGCAAGACATGGGATGGATTCGAGGACAGTTTGAATCTGTGAACACCAATATGGCTATAATGAATAGCTATTTTTTTGGGTTCAACCAGCCTTCTCCTCTAAACAAGGCCCCTTCAGATTTTATTGGTATCAAGTATAGTTTAATGTATCTTTTATTTACATTGTTATCAATAAAATATGTCTTGTTTTGTTTAGTAGATTTTGTTCTTTGTTTGAAATGTTAGTTTGCTTATATGATAATTTTGACTTGATTGATCTATAAAGAATTATAATATGAACTGCAATACAAAAATTAATTTCATTATTAAATCTCATTTTTTAAAAATATAAGTTAATTTATAACTCGATTAAGTTAAGGCTATCAATCTCAAGTTCTTTTTAGGCATACATAATTTTAATATTATTATTGTAATTTTGATGTCTTATTATATTTTTTTATTTCTCTTTCCAATATAATTATCTTTGTACTTATAGAAGTTTGACTTTTTAGATTATTTATTTTGGAAAGATCAATTAAAAAATTACAGAAATATATAAATGTACAAAAATTGAAACAATGTGCAATGGTTTGCAAATTGAAAAGACTCACAAAATTAGCCCAAATACAAAAAAGATGCACAAAGTGTACCACAAATATTTGAAAAGAAGTGCAATGTTTCCAAACAAGTATATTGATAATGTTCTTTCCTCTATCTTTTAATCTTCAATTTCAAATCAATCTAATATTCATATATATCTTTTATTGGAAATTGATTTAAATTAATCTTCATTTCATCATTTATGCAATAATTCTCCTTATCTAATTTTCTAGAATGTTTCATGACCTTGATATATTTTTCTTGTCTAGGTTGTATTTTAATTTAAATGTTTTGAATCTTTATTTTTATCTGATGGAAATAAATATTGTTATTGCAATTATAAATCAATCTCTTTCAAGATCAATTATCAAAGGTTTCCCGTATGACTACTTACATTTCCTTTATTTTTTCTTCTTCCTTCTTTTTATTGTTGACAAAAGGGGGAGAAATATTGTTTGTTTGCATTTGATTTTTTTCATTTTAGTGTTCATTATTATTCGTTAGAGTTGTTTTATTTTTCTATTTTATGCTTTAAGTTTGAAGTGTTTTGTGAGTTTTTGAAGTGTTTTGTGAGTTTATGAATAATAATAATTTTTTTATTTGTTCTTAATAGAAATACCCTTATATTCACATGCTTATTCATTTAGGGGGAGTAAAGGAGAAATTTATGATTTTTAATTTTATTTAAATGATAATTGTTTTGCCATCATTAAAAAGAGGGAGATTGTTGAGATAGTTGCTACTTAGTTTTACATATTTAATATTCTTGCAACTTGTATGTTTTTGATAATTCCAAATATTATTGATTTGATTATAATTTTTCCTAACATTTTTGGAAGAATTATTTTTCTCTTATGTGTACTAAAATTTTAAGGATATCATACTCCAGATTATTGAAGACTTGAAATTAAGATAAGTTTAGGGTTTATTATTTTTAAAGTCTTTATTTTCCATTTTATTAAGTCTTAGAGAGTGTGATTGTAATTGAGTAACTGAGTACATGCACACTGGGGGAGAGTTTTAATATTTATATTTTTAAATTGATCGTACTGTATAATACTACTTCGTACGGGACGATCTAGTTAGTTATTTTTTCCTGACGAGCAGTTGAATGAACAAGAAATGAAAATATTTTTTCTAAGTATGGATCGTACGGGATGATCCCTGGTTTATACAAGGACGAATGACTCGGGTTTGTTCTCACACAAAGATCGTACGGGATGATCCCTGGTTCATACAAGGATGAACTTCTCCAGTTCGTTCATGCACAATTTTTGTTTTCTAAGCATGGATTGTACAGGATGATTCCAGCTTCGTACAAGGACTAACATCTTGGGTCCAATCTCAAGTTTAGATCGTACGGGACGATCCCAACTTTGTACAGGGATAAACCTCTCGGGTTCGTTCTCGCTCATTTCGTTGTGATGTTTCGTGCAGACAAAATTTGAAAATTTCCAAACTATTTGTCCTAGATAAATTTCATTCATATTGGATGATGATCGCGTATGAAATGATTTCATATAAATTCACAACATGTTCGTATGCAACAATATTTGAACTGTTCGTACGTACGAACATATGATCGTACTGTATGATCATTTACGCTCAAAATTGAAAATTTTAATTTTCTGGATGATTTTTTGTATCTTTTGTATAAAAGGTCCATTAAAGTCTAACGTTAAAAAATTTTCTTCGTGATTTTTCAAGGGCAATTGAAGGAGAGAGTGTGGGAGAGTGTTTGAGAGAGATTTCTTGCTAGTGGAGTGTGAAGAGTTCACAAGGTTACTCAAGGTAAGAATCTCTATCTATGATTTATATTTTTCACTCTTCCTCTTATCTTTCTAAATTGCTAGTGAGAAGATCTCTGAAGAAGATCCGGTACTCTGTCGACACTTAGAGAGTATGAATAGCTGACGGTTCTCTACCGACACTTGTAGAGTGTGAACAAACGACAGTTCTCTGCCAACACTTGGAGAGTAGGAAAGGATGAAGAATCTCTGTCGCACTGGGGATTGGTGGAAGAGAGTTTTATAAAGGCTTTTCCGCCTTGCTGTTTGGGAAAATGGAGAGTCACTTTTGGTAATAGTGAAATACCTGAAGAGGGAGTTTTCATGGAGTGGATGTAGGTCTTCTTTGACTGAACCACTATAAATCATTGTCTTTTAATTTTCTGCTACTTACTTACTGCAATTTTTTTAAAAAAATTTTGTGGTTGAAAATTTTACTTTCAAAACTTCAATTAACTTGCTACGAACCATCAACTGGTTTCAATTTTTAAAATCCAAGAGAATTTTTTAAAATTAGCAATTCCCCCCCCCCCCCCCCCTAGCGCTCTTGGTTAGCCTTGGGACATAAACTTAGGCTTAACAACCTATTCATGTTTCAACAAAGGGAGTTTGTGAAGGTACGTGTTCGTGTGGAGCTCGATAAGAAATTGCCTTTGGGGGTATGGGTGGAAGGTTTGGATGGTTATTTTTTTTAGAAGGTGGTGTATGTAAAAATTTCCTCTTTTTGCTATAAATGCTGGGAAATTGGTCATTTGAATAATGCTTGCACAAAGAAGGATTCGAATGGATGTGATACAATTAGAGAAAATGTTGTCATTCTAATAAATACTTCAGACAATAAGGGGTTTGTGGAGATGGCTCAACTGGAAAGGGATTTAAATGAAGATTTATCTTATGGACCTTGGGTCCATGTCAATTATAGAAGGAAAAGAATTTTATGGTAGTCGGTAAGAAAAATAAGTATGTCCCTAAATCAGTTCCAGTTCAAACAAATTCTCTACCAGAAGTTATAATTGGTAAATCTGTTGTGAAGGAAGTTGTTGGCAAGGCTGTTGAGGTCCATGAAGGAGATGTCCCTTTATAAAATTGTAATGTAATTATGGAGCTAGCAATGGAGGAATGCAAGAGTCTTCATGGTTATCAGGGAGTTTCCACAGAATCTATTTAGACTCAACTCTTTTCTGGTGGTTTGGATAACAACAAGTTTAGGTTGTTGAACTTCTTTGGTGAGGATGGAGAAAATTTCAAGAAGACTAAAGTGCCCACTTTTGGTGGAGTTATAGAGGAGCGTGAGATTGTGAATCCTGTGGATGGTCATGTTTATGTGGAATAATCTTTGGCTACTCATGGAGATAATGCTACTTATTCCAGGGCTGAGGTTGCAGAGATTGCTTTTAATTCCACTTCAGGAAGTTCCAAACCTAAACTATTGAAGGAGCTGAAGTCCCTTGGTTTGTTGGACTATTCTTTGAAGAGCAGGAAGGTGGAAGGTGTGAATAAGAGGAGGAGCGGGGGTCCTTCCCCCTCTGTCATTAAATGAGTTCCATTGCTTTGTGGAAATGTAGAGGGGAAAATAAAAAGGAAGCCTCTCATTATTTGAAAGAAGTTGTGAAAGATTGGGAGGTTTTTTTATAGGCATTGCTAAAACTAAGATCTCTTCTATTAGCAAGGGAGTATTTCGTGAAATCATTGGTAAGGAATGGGACTTCTTTATTTAGCCTTCTAATGGATTGTCGGGTGGAATTATTGTTTTATGGAATTCTAAATTTGCTTCTTTCTCTGTTTTGAATAGTTCTCCTCAATGTGATTCTGGGGAATTGAAGTGTGTTAAGGATAATAGCACTTGGGTTATCTCCACGGTATATGGCAGCAAAGATTTGTACAATATAAGGAGGTTGTGGGAAAATTTGGAATTGTACTCCAGCTCAAGCGTTCCTTTGGTCATAGGGGGGTATCAATTGTATATTGTCCCAAGAGGATAAGAGGAGAGGAAAGAAGTTTAAATTTTTATTGGTCCTTAAGAAATGAAATAATTTATGAATAATAATGATTTCCATGATGTGGGGTTGGTTGGGCCCAAGTTTACTTGGTGTAATAATAAAGTTGGCAGCGCTTGGATTTTGGAGAGACTTGATAGATGTTTATTGAACTTCAAAGCACTTCAGTGATTCAGCAAGCAACCACAAGGCATTTAGTAAGAATTGCATCTGATCATTGCTCGATAGTGTTGAAAATCATCAATTCTAGTTTACAGAAGAATAGACTACTCAGGTTTGAGGACGTCTTGGTGTCTTACCCAGCTTCTACTGCAGTGGTGCGGAGGTCTTGGGGTAAATCTTCGGATGGCAATCCAATGGAAGTTATGAACATGAAATTTTAGAGGTCATTGAGATCTTTATACTTCTAGAGTAAAGCAAAAGTTTAAGATTTATCAGGACTTAAGGATAAGTTGAAAAAGGATGTAGCTGATTTTTAGTTGGAGGAAGCTAATGATGGTGGTTTATCTGATCAAAAGCTCTTGGTTCTGAGGTCCAAGGATAATGAGTTTAATACAACTCTGGCTCAGCTGAACACCTGGTGGAGTCAAAGGGCAAAGGTGAAATGGTTAGAAGATGGTATTAAGAATTCCAAGTTCTTTCATGCAATTGTAAATGGTAGGAGGAATGCCAATTTTATTAATCAAGTGAAGGATGAAGAGGGTAATTTGGTTGATGATCAGAAGAGTATTGAAGAAATCTATTTCAAATTCTTCTCAAATAAATGGAAGGAGAGGGATGCTATGCTGAGAGGATGGCCACCGTTCCAATATAATCTAGGTCAGGAAGATTGTAGTCTTCTGGATGTTGATCTATCCTTTCATGAAGTGGAGTCTGTGATAAATTTCTTAGGTAAGAATAATTCTCTAGGAATTGATGGTATCACTTTTTAATTTTTCAAAGCTTATTGGAATATTATAAGTCAGGATGTTTGGCTTGCAATACTTCATTTTTTTTCTTTGGAAAAAATTAGTGCTAAGTGGAAGGAGACACTTGTTATTCTAATTCCCAATGTTAAAAATTTAGTTCTTCCTTCCCCCTTTCATCTTATTAGTTTGTGCTTATCTATTTATAAGATTATGGCTAAGGTCTTATTAAATAGACTTATGAAGGTTATTCATAAATTAATTTTAGATGTTCAAGTGGCATTCATTAAAGGAAGGACTCTTTCAGATAATATTCTTATGTTCAAGAAATTTCAATAAGTTTAGACATTTTAAATCTAAAAAGGGTTTGGTGGCGATTAAAATTGATATGGATCAATCTTATGATAGCATGGCTTGGTCAACCCTTAAGCAAGTTCTGGAATCTTTCAGTTTTCCAACTCAATTTTCTAATCTTGTGATGGAATGTGTAGTAGATCCACATTTCTCATCTTATTAATGTTAATAAATCTGAGTGGATTGTAGCTAAAAGTAGCTTTAGGCAAGGTTGTCCTCTTTCTCCATATATGTTTATTCTTTGTTCACAGCTCTTATCCAATGCATTTATTCACAAGGAAAGACATTTGGGAATCAAAGCTTCTCTTATTGCTTCTAAGATCAGTCATTTGCTATACGCTAATGATATTTTGATGTTCTTTGAAGCCAAATACATTTATGTGAAGAAATCAAAAGAATTATTGTTGATTATTTCCTATGGACGGGGTAGGTTGTTAACATACAGAAATCCAGCATTATTTTTGGTAAATTTGTTAGTCAGAGTAATAGAAGGACATCTTGAACTTGATAAGATTCAACGATTTTAAGGAGCTGGTTTATTTGGGTATTAAAATGGCATTAAAAAGGATGGTATCTGCTGATTTCTTATATCTCTTGGAAAAAGCTGCTAGCAAGTTGAGTGTTTGTGGGAACTCACACATTTCTTTAGCAGGGAAACTGGTTTTGATCAGATCACTTACTATATCTATACCAATTTTCTTTGCTTCACACTCTTCGGTACCTCTAAGCATATTGAAAGAGGTGGATAAGATGTGTAGGGAGATTTTGTGGAATAAGCAAGGACGTAACCATGAGTTACATTATGTGGCTTGGAATGAGCTTTATTAACCGGTGAATTTGGGTGGTCGTGGATTGCATTTAGCTGAGTCTATTGTTGGCCCTCTACGAGCAAAGTTTGCGTGGAATTACTTTAAATATCCTGATTCGCTTTTAAAAAGAACATTAAAGGCAAAGTATGGTGATTTCTGGGAAGCAGAATATCGGAGAAACGATTATAACAACTATAAAGTGGTTTCAAGTTGGATGAGAACTCTTTAGCAAATTGTAAGATGGAACGTGTCTTTAGGTTCTTCTATAAACATTCTAAATGATGTCTGAATCTTAAATAAAATCTTGGTTAGATGGCCAACCTTTATATCTGTGTTGGATGAGGATTTCCCGTCTCTTGAGACGTTCATTGATGATGGAGATTGGAAACATGTTGAGTCACATAAATGGTTTGGCACTAGTTTAATGGAGGTAATAGCTTAGATAAAAATTTACCTAGAAAATTCTCAGGATAAATTGGAGCTAATTTACAAGCTTTCTAGTAAATTGATTGCTTCCTTAGTTACTAGAACAAGGTTGGTGAATTTGGAGAGGGCGAATTATGGGAGATGGATGAAAAAATTGCAGTTATCTCCAAAGGTGGATTATTTTTGGTGGTGGGTATTTAAGAATGCAATTCCTACAAATGACTTCTTATTATATAATAGATTGGTGGATTACAATTCTTGTCCAAGAGGTTTCAAGGCAGTTGAAAATCTAGATCAAGTTGTGGCTACTTGCTCCTATGTTAAACAAGCTATTGTGTTGTTGAATAGGTGGGGTTTTTTAGTTTCTTCTTTCTCATCATTCGTGGAGTGTAAGAGTAGATTGGAGTAACTTTCAGAAGGAAATCAATTTATAGGAAACCTGTATTGCTCTCTTGTTTTTCTTTTGTGGGTAAGCATGAATCGTTTAAAGCATGGAGATAAGGAGCTTGGTTTAGGCTTCATTGCATCAGAGGCTGTTAGTATTGCATTGAATTTTAATATATTTTTTGATCACTAGGGTGTTAACCAGCTTAGGCTTTCTTGGCACCATCTTACTCCCGAATGGATTAAAGTGAATATTGATGCGGCTCTTTTACAATCTAATGAAGCTGGCATTGGCAGCATTTTTAGGGTTCATAAGGGTAGGTTCTTAGCTGCTTTTGGTTACAAATGTACTCATTGGGATATAGGGTATGTGGAATTGTTTGCTTTTTGATCCTTGAAGGAGGTCATTAAAGATTGGATGATGGAAGCTAAAGGTATTATAATTAAGGGAGATATTTACAATGTCATGAAGCATTTATAAGGCTAGGTTGGCAAAACTTCTTCGGAGACAAATAAGTAAGAAGTGGAGGACTTGCCTTTTCGGAAAGATTTTGGTATTTTTTATTTCATTTTACTTATAGGAATTGTAATAAGTTAGCTGATTGTTGTGCTAACTTGGCTTTAGAAGGTAATTTTTTTGGGATGGGCTAGATTATAATAAGGTTCCTCCTATTTTTCTGTATTAAGCTTTTGTTTTCAATTTCAATGATATTTGCATTTCTTCCAAAAAAATAAAAAAATGAATAGGAACATTTCTATAGGAATCCTTGGGTAGGGTGAAGCTAGGAATACATTTTTAATTACTTCATTTTCCATTTTACATTTTTGATGATGTAATATTATGTTTTTGGTTTGGATTATTCATGGTTATATTATTTCTTAATTTATGAATTGATGTGTGGGAACTTGCCCTTGAGTGATTAGAATTTTTATAAAGATACCTTTTGTAGGTGGACACATTCCAAATGGGCTAATAAAATGGTGTAATCATCATTAAAATATACTCTTTACTAGGTACAAAAGCGTTTCTAAGCCAATAGGAATGTGGTCCTAAAGACTAGTTCTAGATATTAATATAGCTATTTATTTATAACATGCTAATCTAAATTTTCTAGAGAGTTTATGTATTTTTATATTTCATATGTAATTTTAGCATGAGAAGCTATGTAGGTTTGTGGGTATTTTAGAAGGCATGAGGACAAATATGTGAAGATAGATTAAGACCCCACATACCATTCGATTGATGTATAATTTTAGGATGAGTTGTAATTATAATAGACCTTAGCTACCTATTTTTCTCTTTTCCTGAGGTGTATTATAGAACCCAATTGTCATTTTAGCCTTCCATTTATTATTTATCCTTTAATGATTTGAGTGTTTACATTGATAGTGTATTCGATCTGCATTCTTTTCTTAAGTTTCTTTCATGGTTTTGGTTTAGGGTGGCTGGAATAGAATCCTTGCGTTAGTCTCTTAAGAAGTTAAATTTTATATAAAAGATAAAATTTTCCTAAGCAAGATAAAATGAACATATAGCTTAAAATCAACCAATGTTTAAAAATAATGCATGACCACACTTGATTTAATCTTTCAAAGTATATTTAATATTTCAAATCTAGTCCACTTCATCTTAGCTAAATGTTAGTGTTGATTTGCCCCACACTTCATGCATAGCACGGGTCAAGCACATAGATTTTATTTTTCATCACATAAAGGGATAATTCATGGTTGTATTAGTATAGTACCATTCATGATCAAGCCAAAAAGCCCATTCTTATTTTATACTTCCCCCACCATTCTTGTATTTATATAAGATTTGAGTGCATAGATTTAAAATGCTAGGTGGAGTTTTATATATTACCTCTTTTTTAGTAGGTGAAAGCCATTATTTTCCATGTTTAAATATATGAATGATTCTATATATTCTTCCATTGGCCTTCTTGCATAGAGTGTAAACGTCTGTGATCATTTTATTGTACGTGAAAGTGTGATCTTACCCTATACTTTCTAACCTGCGATTGTAGTTTCCCTTTTGGAGACCCATAACTGCATACCCTATATGAAATAATTTTGACCAGGTCATTATTCTCAAGTAATATTGCATTCTCTAAATTAAGGGATGTGAATGCTTTAGTAAGCAACACTCACTAGTGGAATCAATCCATCTAGGAAGGGCTTTATGGTTTTTCCCCTTCTCATGTTTTCCACATTAGACTTATGTGTTTTCTATGTCCTTTTCCTTTATTTATGTGTGTGATGAATCCTCATTCAAAGCTAGGATGCAAAACTCATTAACTCTTTTGTCACAAAGTTTTCTAGCTTCTATTTATTTTGCACCATTTTAAGCTCTAGAGACACAGAGTAAACAGTCAATAAAAAAAATAATCATAATAATGTAGCCTCTCATGCATCACTTATATTTTTAGAAATATATCTTTTAACCTTGGATGATAGACATACATATCTTTGTACCTTAATGAGCATAATTATGTTAGTGAAGGTACATACAATTTGTTTACAAAAGTCCACATTCACAAGATGGAGAAATCTCTTACTAAAATTCTTCAAGTCTTATAGGATGCTTAGTAGCCAACACTAACATATTAGGATGAGACTATTCTCTCTCAAGATTAATAACAAATAAGGGTTTTTTTATTTAGATGGGGAAGTGATGGAACGATGGAGTGTAATTTTGATTTGTAAAAAAGGTAAGCTTAGGGCTCTATCTCCCCTAAACAATGCTTAAGTTTTTTTTATATATATATAAAATAACAATCAACACTTAACATATACAAGTATGCATGTTGAATCTCATAATAAAATGATAGAATTGAGTATCAAACCCACGGGGGAGTATGTTTTTCAACAATTAACTAGTACTACTTACTCAAATTAAAAAATTATCCTACTTAAATAAAAATGTTTGTTGTGGATATTCATTTACTAAATACAACAACAACAACAACATCCTCAACAACAACATCAATCCTTTGTTCCACTACATGGGGTCGGCTACATGAATCTTTTTTCTCCATTGTGTCATGTTAAAATTGAAATTCTCATTTAAATATAATAAAGAAAGATCATTTCTAATATTTTCTAACCATGTCTTTTTAGGTATACCTCTACCTTTCTTAATATAAGTAAAATATAATACCTCTAATTTTCTACCTTGATCATCTAAAGGACATTATTTTATGTGACCAAACCATCTAAGATGACTCTTCTAATCTTATCTTCCATCGGAGCTACTCCAACCTTTTGACATATATGGTCATTTCCTATCATGTCTCTAAGGGTAAATCCACTCATCCACCTGATCATCCTCATATCTGCATCACCTAACTAAGTATTATGCTTCTCTTTTAATGGCAAACATTCTACACAATAAAGATTTATAGGCCTCACCACCATCTTATAGAATTTTATCTTAAGTTTGAGGGGGACTTTTCTATCACAACACCAACCTGATGCATTCCTCAACTTCATTCATCCATCTTTAATTCTACTGATAATATCCCCATCAATTTCACCATCATTCAGAATAATATATCCAAGATATCTAAAACAAGTATTCTTATTAATGACTTGATCATCCAAAGTCATAATCCCCCCACTAGGTCTATTTCTACTAAAATTACATAACATATATTCAGTTTTAGATCTACTCAAGCAAAAACCTTTAGACTATAAGGTTGACCTCCATAATTCAAGTTTACCATCAATTCCCTCTCTAGTATTATAAAAGAAAAATAATATCATTAGCAAAAAGCATACACCAAGGTACATCATCTTACAAATGTCCTGTGAGAACATCCATGACAAAAGCAAAAGGATACAGATTTAAGGCTGATCCTTGATGTAATCCAACCGTAATTGGAAAAATACTTGATGAAACTACCTTGTGTTAGAAAACAAGTAATAGCTCATGCATACATATCTTTAATGATTTGAATATAAGAATTATTAACTTCTTTCTTTTGAAAAACTCTCCATAGCACTTCTCTTGGAACTTTATCAAATGCTTTCTCTAAATCAATAAATATTTTATATAAATCCTCCTTGTTCTCTCTATATTTCTCCATCAAACCTCTCAATAAATATATGGCTTCAATAGTAGACCTACCCGGCATGAATCTAAATTTATTATGATAAACATTAGTATCACACCATAACCAATGCTCCATAACTCGTTCCCATAGTTTTAAAGTAAGGCACATTAACTTAATTCATCTATTATTCGCACAATCTAGTGCATCACCTTTATTCTTAAAGTAAGGCACATTAACTTAATTCATCTATTTTTCTAGTCTTCAAAATATTATTAAAAAGTTTAGTAAGCCAAGAAATTCCTTCATTTCCTAAGCATTTCCACACCTCTATTGGAATATTATCATGTACAACAACTTTTCCACACTTCATTTTCTTTAAAGCCTTCCTAACTTAAATTTTACTAATATGACGATAAAAACAAAATTGATTATTTTCATTTAGGGTGCTAAGGTCACTAAAGTCAATTGTGTTCTCACAATATTTATCAAAAAGTTTAGCAAAATATCCCATCAACCTTTGTTGAATATCATCTTCTACAAAAATATATATTCTTATCTTCATCCTTAATACACTTTACTCATATATATCTAATTTACAGCTAGCTAAAAGTATAAAGCTAGAGAGAGAACGTCCAGGTTTCTAGAAAGAGAAATGGAAATTCGAATTTTTGTTTGGCGGTAACAGTCAGCATACTGATGAAGGAGGACGATCGCCGGCACATCACCTGTAATTTTTCTAAGGATGATCGTTGTTCTTCTGCTGATGATATGAAGTCATCGAAGGTGGCAAATAAACTCCAGCAATGTCATAATGTAGGAGTGGATATCTCACATCAATCTCGGTTGTCAAATTCCCAGTTGGCCAAGGAGAATGAAGATGGAATGGCGCTCTTGAATTCTATACATATAGGTAAAATCCCTTTGATGAAACGTCAAGGAGTGTTGGTAATTAAAGAAGGTGCAGAACGATCGCCCATGGTGGTAAAGCATGTGGAAGGAAAACGTAAGGCTGTTGTTGACTTGGGTGATATGGTTACTCCTAAAAGCATAAAATCATTTGTAATTCCATCCGATAAAGCTGCGTCGAATTTCTGGAATGAAGATTTTTGTTAACCGTTTTGTGAATTCGAATGCAATCCCTGGACTTTGTCACAACGAGATAAATGAAGATTCACAAATTTTGGTTAACAAAAATGTTCATTATGTTTTTGAAAAAGCTAATAAATTGAATGGAGTTAAGATGACTGTCGATTTGCCTAAATTGGTTGATTCTAGTTCAATGAATCCTTGGAGTAAAAAACCATACATTAAATTGGATTTCAAAGAAGATGACGTGTTCTTATCAGATGATGGAAAAACAGTGAAGCTCAATATGGAATTGGAGGAGCTGAACTATAAAAAGCTATCTAAATCTTTGGTTATCAAAGTTTTGGGGAAGGATTTACCTTCTCATATGGTGGCATGGGAGTTAAGAAAACAATGGAAACAGTTTGGACAATTCCACTTTACTACATTAGGAAGTGGATGGTTTTTATATTCATTCTCATCGGAAGAAAGGGTAGAAGCTGTTCACTCGGGAGGACCATGGTATGTAAATGAACACATAGTAGGAATGGAGAAGTGGTCTCCTGAATTCAATTCTTCTTCAACAAAGGTGCTTTCTTCTCCTATGTGGATTAGAATGCCTCATTTACCTTTACAATGTTGGGATGAGAAGAATGTTGCTTGCATTGCTTCAAGAGTTTGAAAACTAATCATGCTAGATGGAAATATGTTTCATTGGGAAGAAGAGAATTTGCTAGAGTATGTGTGAGAATCCAACTTGATCAACCTCTTCCTTTAGGAGTTTGGGTTGATAGTTTGGGTGGTAGGTTCTTTCAAAAAGTGGAGTATGAAAAGGTTTCAAACTTTTGCTTTGTTTGTGGTAAGATAGGACATGTGGAGAAGGATTGTGTGCCTTTGAAAGAAGTTCACAAGGAGGTGGAGGTTGCTAATGAAGCTGCTGAAAGTATAGATGTGGGAAGGAAGCAAATAATATCCAGAGAACCTTCTTATGGTCCTTGGATCTTGGTTAAGAAAAGGTTTCTAAACAAAGCAATAAGTGGATTAATCCAAACTACTCCAGTGTTTTAAGAAGACCTGCTGCTCCTGTGGTTGAGGTAGACAAAACTCAATCTGCTAAGGAAGTAAGTGGAATTGATTCAGGAAATCCCAAAAAAATTAAGTTTTGCTGCTCATCAACTAGAAGAAGGGGAGATAAGCAATTCAGATTTTTTTCAGGATGTCAACATAAAGGGAAAGGGTTGCTTGCGAACTCAGGTAAGTCCGAAGGGATTACCTGCGAACTCAAGTGTTCCCTATCAAGGTTCAGATGTAAAGATTCAGGAGGTTGCAATGGAGCATTTGATTCTTCAAAATTCTAATGTAGCAGACCTTAATAAGAATTATGTAAATGAAGCTCTTACTGTTCTAGAAAAGAGGTATTCTTCGGAATTTATTACTGAAAATATGTCTACAGATAAAATTTTGGTTGATATCAATAGCAAGAACATGTTTTCTATTCTTCAAACTGTTAATGATGAAGATAAGGCTGATCCTTCAAAGGAAATTTCTTTGGTTTAAAGAAGAGTAGAAGAGTTGGAGGAAGAGGAAAAATCTGTTAAAAATATTATTGACAGAAATGATTTGGTGGAGAATCCTGCTTTTGGTGAAGTAAAGTTTAAATTGCAAAAAGAATTAAAATAATAAGGAAATAATTCGTTAAAGTCTAAAACAAAGAAAGGTGATTCTAAGAGTTTTTGTGGTGGGTCTAATCCCACTTCAAAGAAGAAATGAGTTCCCTTATATTTTGGAATTGTAGGGGGGCTAGGAAGGTGGCGGCCTTCATGTATTTTAAAGAAATTGTGAAGGATAATGATGCTTTGTTTGTTGGTCTTATGGAAACTAAAGTATCTTCTATGGATCCTATTGAAGTCAGAAATTTTGTTGGTGAGCTGTGGGATTCTTTCCTGTATCCGGCAGTTGGTCTATCAGGTGGTATTTTGGTTTGTTGGAGACATGACTTGGCAACCTTTGAAGTTATTGAAGCCAATGAGCAGGTGGTGGTAGGTAGACTTAAAGACAAAAATCATCAAAAATGGATGATAGCTATGGTTTACGGAAGTAGGGAAAATAGTAAAAGAAGGATTCTTTGGAATAATCTGGAAAATTATTTTGATGATGATTTTCCATGGATTATAGGGGGAGATTTTAATTGCATAATCTCTCAAAGTGATAAAAGAGGTGGTAGGAAGTTTGCACACTCTCAAGGATCACAAGATATGATCTCATTCATGAATAGAGGAGACTTACATGAAATTGGATATTTGGGTCCTAAATACACTTGGTGATACAATAAAAATGGAGGAGGAAGGATTTTGGAAAGGCTGGACTAATGCCTTCTTAATTGTGCTGCTCTAAATCTTCTCCAAACAGCGGTGGTTAAGCATCTAGCAAAGATAGCATCGGACCATTGCCCAATCTCTATTAAGATCTTGGCATCCAGTATAACAAAAATAAGGAAATTTATATTTGAAGATACATGGTTATCTTATAGAGCTTCTCATTCAATAGTTCTAGCTGCTTGGAACAAAAAAATAAGAGGTTCTGCTTCAGATATCTTAAATACTAAGTTCAAAAGAACTTTGAGATCCTTGTTCTTTTGGAATAAGGAAAAGCATAAAAATCTGATAGAATTAAAAGAGAAGCTGAAAATTGAAATTCTGGATTTACAAAAGGAAGAAATTGATTTGGGAGTTTTATCTGATCTGAAACTTTGCTGTTTAAGATCTAAAATTGCTGAATTTAATAATACTTTGGGAAGGCTTAGCCTATGGTGGAAGCAAAAGGGCTAAAATTCAATGGTTGAATGAGGAGACTCTAATTCCAAATTCTTTCATGCCTATGCCACGGCAAGGAGAAATGCCAACATAATTAATTGTGTGAAAAATGAGGAGGGGTTCATTTGTGAAGACATGCAAAGTATTGAAGATGTTTTCATCAAATTCTTCAATTGCAAATGGAAATCTAGGAGCTGCAATTTAAATGGGTGGTCGGAACCTTCAAATAAATTGAATGATGACGACTGTAAAATTCTCAGTAAAGAATTTACTTTGAAAGAGCTGGAGGATATTATTTCAAACTTGGGATCCAATATTTCACCAGGTATTGATGGCATAACATATTCTTTCATTAAATCCTATTGGTTTATCATTAAGAATGATGTTTGGGATGTTATTAATGATTTCTTTACTTCGGGTGCTCTTTGTCCTGGTTGGAAAGAAACCAATGTGATATTAATTCCCAAAGTAGTTTCTCCTATATCCCCTGCTAATTATCGTCCCATTAGCTTGTGCAATGCTATCTATAAAATAGAGGCTAAAATGATCTTAAACAGGATAAGTTTTGTATTCCCTAAGATCATTTCTGTTGAACAAAATGCTTTTATCAAGGGATGGTCTATGGCTGGCCAATTACTTCTAGCTCAAGAATTGTTTAATAAATTTAGACATTCTAAAGCTAAGAAAGGTTTGGTAGCTATCAAAGTAGATATGGAACAGGCCTATGATAGTATGTGTTGGTCTGCTTTGGAAAAAGTTATGGATTGGTTTGGGTTTCCTAAGCTCTTTTCTAATTTAATTTTGGAATGTGTAGTTAATCCAAAATTTTCCATTTTAATTAATGGTGAAAGTTCAAAGTGGATAGAGGCCGATTGTGGTTTTAGACAAGGATGCCCTTTGTCACCTTTCCTTTTTATCATGTGCTCTCAATTATTGCCTGAAGAATTTGGAAATATTGGTAAGAGGATTGGTATTAAAGTCAATCCAAATGGCCCTTTAATCTCTCACTTAATGTATGCTGATGATAGTATGATATTCTCAAGAGCTAATAAGAATTGATTGAAGAAAGTGGACAAAATCTTGAAGAACTATTGTACTTGGACTGGACGAAAGATTAACTTGCTCAAATCTGCGGTATTATTCAGTAAAAAAAGTGAAGAAAAGAGATTGTAGATCCCTTATTAAGGTTATTAAAATGAATATGGTGAAAGAAATGGATTATTTAGGAGTTAAAATTGCTCTTAGAAGATTGGTTAAAGCAGATTTCAGCAAAATTATTGTGAAAGCAGCAGCTAAGATGAACATTTGGGGTACAAAGTTCATTTCTCTTGCAGGTAAAGTTACTTTGATCAATTCTTCAGTTCTTTCTTTACCTACTTATCAATCCAGTCATTCTTTGATCCCTTTAGGGGTATTATATGAACTAGAGAAAATGTGTAGAGATTTTCTTTGGAATAAAAGAGATGAAAGTTATGGTATGCATTATGTTTCTTGGAGTCATTGTGTAAACCAAAAAACAAAGGAGGCTATGGTTTACAATCCTTAGTAGAAAAATTGGGACCTTTGAGGTCTAAACATGTGCTGAATTTCATTATGAAGCCTAATACTCTTCTAAGTAGAGTTTTAAGAGCCAAGTATGGGGATGTATTATGGAATGGTGCTAATAACAATTGTTGCTCTTCAACCTGGAAAATAATTCATAATGGTGCAGAATTTTTACTTCCTGCGATGAGATGGACAATTTCTAATGGAGAGTATGTTGATACTTTCAAAGATATGTGGATTCTGGATAAGACAATAGATAAGTGGCCTACTTTTGTAACCATTATAGATCCAGATTTTAGCTAAGTTTCGGATTTTATCATAGAAGGAAGATGGGATATTGGAAAATTGAAGCTCTGTTTCGGTGAATTTTTTATTGAATTGATCCTCTCAATTCCAATTCATTCAGATCAAATTGAAGACAAGATGGAATGTATCAAGAAGTTATCCGGAAAATCTATTGCAGCTAATGTTTATGGAAAATTTTTTGAAAATATCAGTGAAGATGAAAATTTTAAATGGAGAAAAAAATTAAAATTAAAGCCTAAGATTGATATGTTTTGGTGGAGAATAAGTAAGAATGGCATTCCAACGTTTGCTTTTCTTTTATATAGAAGGCTTGCTGATTGTGGAGGTTGTCCGAGAGGCTGTTTGGAGATGGAAGATACAGAGCATGTGGTTTCTAAATGTTTTTTAATTAAGGGGGTATTAAAGTTGCTTGCTGATTGGAATTTTAATATTCCTGAATTTGATTCTTTAGCTGGCTGTTATCATGTATTAAGTAATTTGGCTGCTTTTAATCCTTTCCTGGGTAATCTGCTTTGTTCTGTGATTTTTTACTGCTGGAATAGTAGAAATAAACTAGTTTATGGAGGTGTTGATGACAGCAGTTCTTTTATTGCTTTAATATCTATTATTCAAACTGTATCATATTTTAATTCTTGTTTAATTCTTGAAAACTGGGATGCTAATCAGTTATTTAAGCTGTCTCAATCCTCTTGGCATCCTCCTCCTCCGGGTTGGATCAAGGTAAATATTGATGCTTCAGTTTTTCTTAACAACAGTACCAGCATATGAGGCATTTTCAGGGACTGTAAAGGCAGAGGTTTAGTTGCTTTTGGTTTGCAAGGTTTGCATTAGGATTGTGCTCAAATATAGCTATTAGCAATTTTAGCATTGAGAGATTATATCAAAGATTGGATGCTTGAAGCTAAAGGTATTGTGATAGAGGGTGATAATTTTAATGTCATCATGATCTTTCAAAGTGCCTTTAAAAAACAGTGGATTCATGAAGAATTTCTAAAGCCTAAGGATTTAGATTTTGTTTTTAAATTTAAGCAATTCATTTTTTCTTTTGCTAATAGAAATTGTAATAAGTTAGCTCATTTTTGTGCTAACTATGCTCATTTCTCATCCTTCTTTTGGGATGATTTTTCTAGAGATAACGTTCCTCCTTCAATTTTAGAATAGTTGAAGGAGGAATCTTCTTGTAAGTAATTGGTGGTTAATAAAAATTATTGTTGTTTGCACTTTTCAAAAAAAAAAAAAATAATACACTTTACTCGAACTAAATCCTTATTACTCCTATCTCTTTTTTTGGATATCTTATACATGTACCTTTCTCCCTCCTTAGTATCTAATCTATTATATAAATCATTAAAAGCTAAGATCTTTGTTTCACATATTGCTTTCTTATATTCCTTATGTGTCTCTTTATATCTTTCCCAATTGCCAAAATTTTTACATTTAAACCAATTTTTATAACATATCATCTTTTTTTATCCTTTCTTACACATTTGGATTCCACTACCAACCATTTTTACTATTAGGAGCTTTTCCTTTTAAAAATCCAAGCACATCTTTTGCAATATTATTAATATCACTAGCCACTTTTTCCCATATAACATTAGCATCCTCATGCAAAGACAAAATTCTAAGATCTTAAATATTACTCTAAAATATATTTTTGTTAATATTCTTTAAATGCCCCCACCTAATCTTAGAATATTGCTTTACTTTATTTTTTTCTTTTCTACCCCTTCATCCTAAAGTACAAAACTAATAAGCGATGTTGAGTACATAAATTTTCACTCGGAATAATTTTACAATCTTTGCAATCTAAGCGATCTAATTTTTTAATAATAAAATAATCAATCTGAGATTCACTATATCCAATCTTATACATAATAATATGATCCTCTGTTTTTTAAATAAGATATTAGAGATTAAAAAACCATAAGCTAATGAAAAATCTAATATGGTCTTACAACCTTCATTAGTCGTTCCAAACCCATGACCACCATGAATGCTTTTAAAATCATCCACTTCTCTACCAACATTTCCATTTTAATCTCCTCCAATAAAACTCTTTTTTCAAGAGGTGTTTTTTTTATTAATTCTTCTAAGACATTCCCAAATTTTAATATTGAATACATATCCAAAGCTACTTGAGAAGCATAAGCACTTATAATATTAAATCTTATCATCAACAATAATCTTTAAAGCTATAATTATATATCCAATTATATTAATTTTAAAAATATATCTTTCAAAGTTTTATCTATAATCACACCTACACAATTTCTGGTACGACGCCTACCAGAATACCACAGTTTAAATCCTAAACTATTAATCTCCGTAGCCTTCTCTCCAACCCATTTAGTTTTCTAAATGCATAAAATATTCATCTTCCTATTAATCATAATATCTATTATTCCATTAATTTTTGTGTAAGGGAACCTATCTTCTAGGTTATCAATCACTAAATGATAAAAGTAAAATAAGGGATACAATACTTAAATAAACTATTTTAATGATGAAATAAAAAATTAATATATTTCCTAATAAAAATTCTTAATTGTGATGTGATTTATAGCATATCCGTCCCTAGATCTCTATCAAGCTTCTAGGGGTGAAAAGGATATTTGCTGACCTCCTATAGTCACATCATCTCCTTAAGGAACTAACATATTTTACATCCTATGTCTACGGATGCAAACATGCTATTTAAATATTCCTAATTATGCTTGCATTCCTCCATCAAGGCTATAAATCACACTAGTTTTTTACTACACATATGGTCACTATGTGCATTAAATAAAAAGTGAAATAATACTGAAAAGATATTTTTTAACTTTAGAGAATAAGTATTTTCATTAGTACTTATTATGTTCTTTACATTATCAATCAAAAACTAAGGAATTAGCCAGATATGGAAGAAAAGATAAACAAATTCATTTCCATTGAAATCAGAGAAGAATGAAAATATCAGAGAATTTTATCACCAGGATGGTTTAATTTATCTCCTCTGCACTCCTTCCTTAATATACGGAGTTGCTCTAACTAACATTAACAAAACACTTTAATGATTGTATCAAGTACTTTCCTAAACTCTCTTAGTTATCACCCTAAGAGAGATTTAAAGAAGCACTTTGAAATATACTAAAATTAAATAAGTGAACTCTCCTACAAGCATAACATAGTGATGATTTATAGTAAAACACAAAAAAGACAACTAGCACTGCAGCGCTTGGAAGGTCGGCACCAATGCACCCAATAAATGAATTATCATTGTCACACTACTATTCTAGCTTCACCGCTGGGCTTACTTACATGGATTAGTTACTTAATGAACAGTCATGTCATTTCATTGACAGGTCATGTCTTTTGGGAGTTATAACTTCTACACCATGGTGCTGCTGACTTTTGAATAGTGCAACACCAAAAGAGAAAATTTGGTAATGAGATGTTATAGATTGTAATGTTGCGGCACTGGACAATAGAAAACATGGCGATGTAAAGCTGAATAGTTTACACTAAAACACAGGACGATAGAGAACATGGCACTGTAATGCTGAACATTTGAAGCCATGGTGCTACTTGAGAGAGAAGTTGGCACCACAATGTCAATGTTGTGGTTCTCTAGTGATGTCTTTGATGTTGTTGTGGTGTTATTTAATTCGACATCATGTATCTTCGAATTTTATGTATTTTTCCTATAAAACATAACTAATATAACATATTTTCACTAAAATATAACACATAAAGTAACATATTATTTATACTTATTAAGAATCCCATAAAAACCTTTTCTCCTTCTCAATCTAATGGAGATGCTACAATTGTTTTCACCACCTAGGTGCAACAGAGTAGTCGAAATCCCTTACACCTCCTAAGTGCGATGGAGTAGCCAAAACTCCCTTCACCTCATCGGTGCAATGGAATAATTGAAATCCCATACACCTCCTCAGTGAGGCGGAGTAACTAATGGCATTCAATACCAAAGGCTACTTTATAGAGCTTCCCTTAAGAGAAACACTATGAAACCAGAAGTAACTAAAGTGCAAGTTGGCTAGTGTAACCATGTAAAAACTACTGTCACACTCACTTGAATGCCACAAGGATCTTCTCCCTCCCATATAACCTCACCTTTTCTCTTCTTTGCTAAGTTCTCTCTCTTTAATACTTGCACAAAAGGAAAGACCTTTGACTACCTAAAAAACTCTCCTAAATTCATAACAAGATTTTAAATAGAATGCATAAATTAATACAAATCTTTTAAATAGGTCACTCATGTATAGTACGATAGGAGTATCATACACTTATTAGTTCATACTATGTTGTATGATCCAATATTATCCAATACTAGTTGTTCAATTGAATGCAATTTGTACATGATAAACCTCAAGATGATTAATTATCATACAAATGGACTTTCTGTAAATCATTTAGTGTGATTAAGATCATACTTTTTTATCATCAATCTTAATTTATCATGATTCGATCACTTTGTCAAAGGGATTAAATTAGGAAAGATTTTTAAACATCATATTATACAAACTAGTTAGTACAATATAGCTGTAATAAATTTAAAATTTGAATTATTACCTAATTTATATCATGATAGGGATACTAGATATTACTGATTATCTTGTATAATGGTGTGGTCATACATACGATTAATTATAGCATTTTAAAAATTAATCCCCTTTAATTAAATATTTTAATTAATTTTTTATTGTACATATCATATAATATGATCATTAATAAATTAAAATAATTAACTGCACTCCCCCTTGTATATGTTTGCATGGTTGCTGACCCAACATACACATATTACAAATATTAACTCATAAAAAAAATGAAATATACATGCTCTATGAGACTTATTGACTCACACGCACTTTCTTGAGCTCTTATTTTTTTATGGTTCTTTGTGTATGCTGAATCTAAAAGTTTTATTAGTGTACAAGAAAAATATATGTAATATTTAAAGCGGGAGAAAATAAATAAACATCTAATAATATTTGAAATCATCAAAACCCAATGTGGGTCTCGTAGATTGCAACAAGATTACATTCGGATAAATGATTTCGTTAACTGGCCCTACAAATGAATTCGACTCAAAGGCTAAAAAATTTGACTTTTTCTTTTCTTTCTTTTTCTCTTTCCTCTTTTCACCTCTTAGTTCCTCTCTCAATGCTTCTAGTGATTGAAATAGTTTGAGGGGTATTTGTTTAGTGCCTTTATTTTCTTATGTAAAAATATAAAATTGGCTTAACATCACAGTGGTACTATCATCATGGCCATTGCACTCTAAAGGGAAAATTCATCAAACAATTTTCCATAAATAGGCACTCCAAACAAATAGAGAAGGTAGCATTGTAGTGCTCCCGAGGATAACAAATCTTTTACATCCAAATAGAGAGCTTAGTGCCATGACGTTTCCACTCTTGTGTCATAATGCTCCAAGGAAATTTTCTAGCTATAAATTTTTTGCTTAAGTCAAATGCATAGAAATTCATTAACATGTAACTAAGCATCTAATTTTCACCAAGTTCACTTATCTCCATTGCACCCAGATTGGACATGAAGTAATAGAGGTTATTTATATGGTGGCTACATCACATCTCAAATGATTTGCATTGAATTAAGGCCAAAATTGATGCTTATACTATATATATTAAAGTGCAACTTTTGAGAAAAATTGTTAAAGTAAATCTTGCATGTGCACAATTGAATCCATTTGAATAGAACAATCAATATCTCCCTTAAGGGAAGTTTGAAAGTACAATATAGGTACAAGAAATTATAACAATATCCAAATTTGATATGCTCGATGAGTAAAATCAATACTTCCTTTTAGGGGAGATCCAAACCACCTCAAAGGGATTGGAAGTCTTAATTGCCATAAAATACATCTATTAAATGAGGGTAGCTAACACTTTAATCAGTAGCTAACACTTTAATCAAGGGAGGATCTTAGCTTCTTCGTGGGTAATAAAAACCTTGATCAATTCCAACAACTTTTAAAGTCTTTTAGGATTGTTTTTTCCAACATTTCATGAGGGAAAATTGGAGATTACATAAAGGAATTGAACCTTGAGCATGTTAATTGGCTTTTCTTTTCTTTTCTTTTTTCTAATGGGTTTTGTTCCTTTTGTAGGAGAACCAAAGCATGTATAAGAGAGTTGAGCAATTCCAACAGTTTTTAAACACTTGCATGACTATATTCCCTTGCTTTCTCTGAAGAAAACTAGAGATTGCATAAGGAAACTAAGCTTTCAACTACTCCAACTACTTTAATCTTCTTGTTGGACAATTTTTCTCACTTGTTATAAGGGTGAACTGGAACCTATGTAAGAAGAACTATTCCTCTCCCTTAACCCAAATATTTGTATTTATATATTCTAAGTTATAATAACTTTGAAAATTCGTTTGAAAAATTTTGGAGATTGTAAGGGAAAATTTGTTTCTTTAATTTTTTAATTATATATATATATACCCCTTGAAAAAACATTTATTGGTGCACTGTGTGAATGCCTTCCCTATGTGTTATGGGTAGGCAACCCAATGATGGCATTATTGTTTGGTCTTCTTTTCCCTAAAATTACATATGATCCCATTTTTTTGGCTTGGATTGTCTATTTTTGATGTTTTTAGGATATCTAGGACATTTTCAAAATTTTTGAATGAATTTTGAAACTATAAAACCCCAACAGACTCTATAATTAATTTGAAGCAATTTTAAAAATTTTGGAGCAGTAATTTTTAATAAACTTTGGTCAAACTAATACGATGACTTCATGAAAGGTTAAAATTATAATTAAAGCGATTTTATCTAGTTTGACCCTAATGGGAGATCCATATTGACATGTAGGATGTCATTAGACCTAATAATTTTCTAAGATTGTAATCTTACATGATAATGTTTTTCAAGATGTTGAGCATAAAAAAGATTAAATGTATTGGATATATTAATAGTTGAGTCATGATTAGCTTTATATAGCACATATTTCTTCAAATGGTAAAAATAATATTTTAATTTCAAAGTATTTTAGATGTAGGCTTTGATGGCCTTCTTTTTTGAGGTGGGGGTGTAAATAATTTTTCATAAAAAATAAGATTGTTAGACTAGAATCACGATGTATAATTGAATTATAATAATCAAATATAGGACAATCAAAACTTTTATTACAAAAAATTATAGGCAAAATAATCAAACTGATTAATTAAACACAACAACACTAAAGTGATTCAATTCAAGTCCAAAATATCCTAATTAAAGAGCATAAAGTAAAGTTGAAATTTTTGTCGTATTATTTTGAGGATCAGATGATCTCCAAATTTAGCATGCTTATAGCCAAATTGAATGTTAGAATGAGATGAATCAAACTATGATAGTTTATTTTCAATAATATTAAGGAACCATTATATTGAACAAATATTATATGATAAAGAGAATCAATATGGACCACTAATTGAGTGTTCCAAAATTTAATCATATTTATGGGGCATGTCACTCATTCAAATTTAGAAAGAACCCCTCCCCTCTTGACATGAAGAGAATTTCCACTTAATAGGGATTTAGGAGAGCTCAAAATCTTGAAGAATCTTAGAGCTCTATATGAGCACCATCGCTCAATTATCACCATCAAATCATAACACAACCACATCCATTAGACCACCACCAAACTACTACAGTGGGACCATTGTTATAAAACCTTTGCTGGCTAAATGTTATTATTGGACTAACATATCTCAATTATAATCATTGAAGCACTACCGTCATCATACCACGAATGTTAGACCATTGTCACATGTCTAGCAGTGTTAGGCCCTCGCTACTAAACCACTGTCATTGACAACCACTGCTCGACCTTAGTCATCAGAATACTTGCATCACAGAAATACCAACATTTTCCTGCCATTGCCTAATTGACATTCTCAAACTTTTCATGCTAAAGACTGCCTTTATTGGATCATAGTTGCATGACCATTATCTTATAACACCACCTTCATCAATCCTCCACCTTTGGACCACTTTTTCCTAACCATAATTATTAGGCCTTACCATCTACTAAATATTTTCAGATTATTTTTTTTATGGGCCACAACTATCTTAATGCTTTTCACTCTATACTAACATTATTATATTTTCAATGAACTTGTCATACTCCTATAATCTTACTATCAATAAATTAAGGGAAGAGCAAATCTTAATGATAGACACACATGTAGCAGAATCATTTTTACTTAGTAGGGACTTATGGTTTTTCATCTTTTTCTAGTTTTCCATGTAGAAACTCTTGCCTCTCCCATGAACTTTTGGTTTATCTATTCATGTGTTGGATCCTTGTGCAAAACAATGATGCATAACTTTTTCTTTATGCCTCCACAAAAATCTTAGCACACACTAAAGAAAATTACACTTAGCTGACCTATTATTAATGATAAAAGAATAAAATTAACATATAAATATCTATATATGAAAACTTGACATATACTTGTATGATTAAAAATAAATATCATCATATACATCCTATTATGATAAAAAAAACTAAAATAAAAAAAAAATTATAATCTTAGCCATTTATTTTCTTATAAAATTTTTATTACTCGTTACATTTTTATATTACTAATAAAACGTTATATTCTAGAGTGACAAATATTATCAACTTATTATAAAACACAATCTTGTTAAAGCAATCCTAAAATATATTATTTGATTCATATTTGAGAGTTTTTCTATTATATTCCTATTAAAAAGTTTAAATTATCTTAGACTTGTATAGGTAAGCATAGTGGTGAAAATAAGTCAAGT
The DNA here is from genome assembly GCA_022539455.1 of Dendrobium nobile. NCBI lineage: Eukaryota > Viridiplantae > Streptophyta > Magnoliopsida > Asparagales > Orchidaceae > Dendrobium > Dendrobium nobile. The sequence goes on along the minus strand of CM039721.1, from coordinate 15,113,434 downwards.
CAAGCTCATATTATGCTTCTTTAATAGCAGGCTCAAATTAAGTCATAGCACGAGCATGAGCTCAACTTGCTAGAATAGAAATGGGCTCGAGCTTGACTTTTGAGCTCATGTAAAAATCCCAAAATGGCTATGATGGGTGTTCATATTTTGGAGATGGTATTGATGAAAATAGTGACTTTGATGGAATTGATGATATTAGTAGGATATGTGACGATGAGAACTCACAAGAGATGCATCAATAGGACTTGCATAAGAAGTTACGATGAAAACTTGTGGGAGATGGCATTGATGGAGCCATAGGAGATATCACTAACTTATGGGAGTGCATTGAAGGGAACCTTGGGGAAGTTGCAATGACAACTCATTTGGAGAAGGTATTGATAGGTACAATGGCGTTTGAATAAGTTAAGGAGTTCATGAGGATTGCAAATTTAAATTCACTACCCCAATGTGTTGTAACATATGATCTATATACTAAACTCAAGCTCAAGCTAAACTACACCCTATCATGCAACAAAAATATCTAAATTCATAATGTGACTATACCACAATAGTAGCCCTCTATTTGTTGACTCCTCTTTCTGACACCCCACCTTCGCCTCCCATGTGACTGATCCTGGCAAACCAACCTCTACACTTGCCTGTTGTCTTCGTTAACTACACCATTCAAAACTAGAAAATTGGGTGACCCTACTTCCCTCTAGTCTCATTTGTAAGACCTATCCATTGGTTATAAAGCATTTGGTGAAATATTTAGCACTGTTAGGGTTCCTTCGCTCATAGGTATTCTTCTCTATGATGCCATTTTCACAGGTTCTGCCTTCCTTTTTGCTAGCAGAGAAGTTCATGACTCCTACATTTCGCTTATTTCTGTGATCTTTTAATTTTTTTTTCATTTTGGTTTTCCCTTCTTTCAGATTTATGGCTACTCTCCAGGTGCAGAACCCTGGTTTTTTTAATGGGATTTCATCTTGTCATTCATTAAAGATGTTGTATCGGGTTTGTCTCCTACTTCGGCTGCGTTCCCTTAATTACCTCAAAATCTTGACTTATCGGCTTCATTGTGGATTTCAGAGGCTGAAATCTTCGCTCTTGTGGCCCCGTTTGAGTTTGCTTTGGTTGGGAAATTTTTGGGTCATAGACCCTCCTTCTTTCGATGCCATTGGAAATTTTTTTTCAATCTTAAATTGATTGTTGATTTCTCTGTTACAGTCCTTAACCCAAAGCATGTCTTTATTAAGCTTGTGAATGACCTTGATTATTGCAAAGTGTTTCCTCATCATTTCTATTTTTTGAACATTTGTTATATGAATTTGTACAAATGGACTCCGAATTTTGATATTGAGGTTGAGTCTCCAATCATTACGATTTGGGTTTCATTTCCCAACCTTAGCTTTCACCTTTTCTCTCCTAGAATACTTCATGGTCTTGGCTCCCTCTTTGTTCATCCACTTAAAATGGATAATCATACCTCCTATGGATCTTGTCCTTCTATAATTTGTGTTATCATTGAGTTTGATGTAACCGAATGCTATCCTGATAAAGTGTGGGTTGGCCCCAAAAATTTGGGTTACATTCAGGATGTGGTTATGGAAGACTTTCCTCCTTATTTTGTGCATTGTAAATCCTTGGGCCATTCTAAAGCTTAATGTTATATTCTTTATCCCCATCTTAATCCTTCTCCTGCTATGCAACATCTCTCAAATATTGGGGGTTGTAACCTCAGTAGAGGATTGGATAAAAGTATGGTTGGAACTGGTTGTGATTTGGTTAAGCAAAATTATGTGGAGGTTGGTGTTGTTAGTAATGAGAAGTTGTCTAAACTTGCGTTGCTGACAATGAGCCCTCGATTGAGCCTAATGTTTTACTTCATGTGGTGCCTGTGGAGTTTATTTATGCTCCTTATGTGGGCCATGTGGTGATGCCCATTTCGGGTGTTGCCGATGACCCTTTGGTTACTCCAAGCGATCTTCCTATCTCGGTTAACATTGACTCTATGGTGGAAATTAAGTGTTTGGAGCATCCTCTTATTGTTGTTAATCAATTGGAGGTGATGAAGGCTCTGTGCGAAATTAACAAGGTGATGGATAATGGTTTGTCTAGTGAGTTAGGGTATTGCTTCTGATGATTCTCCTTTAGCTATTATGAATATGCTAGTGGGTGAGCTTGAGCATGAACCTTTTTTTTTTGATGTACTAGTTTCTCCAATTTCTAATGAAACGTTAAAAGCTTAGGTTACTAGCAAGTCCACATACACTAATGTGAATCATTTTGACTAGCTAGATTCTTCCTTTTATGGTGATGGGGTGGGGGATGACATAGTTGATGAAAGTCTTGAATTATATAATTTGTAGGTTGGTAGCAGTGTTAACAAAGCTTTTTCTCATGGTGGTGCCATGCGCCATGGTAGAAAATAAAAAAAAAGAAGTAATTACCTTGGGTTTGATTCTCCCTTTGTGATTGGATGACTTTGGGGCTATTGTGATTGGATTCCATTGGATTGGTTTGCCATTGCAGGTGGATGTGGCTCGGCAATGATGAGGCATCTTTCTGCTCACCATTTGGTCGGAAGTGACTTGTTGGCAACCATTGGTGGTCTGTTTTCTTATTCTGTTTGGTGACCTTTATTTGGGATGTGAGGCCGTGTTTCATATGTGTGGGCTATGATCGTTGCCTCCACTAAATGATCTATGTCATCTTTCTGGATAGTTGGCAGAAAGCCTCTTGCCATTAATACGCCCGTCTAGCTTGTGTTTTGCTTATTGTCTGTTTACTTTTATTTGTTGGTTTTGTCTTGTAATTGGCGTTTTGTCCTTTGTTGGACTTGCTTGTATCCTTTTAATTTTGTTGGAATAATTTTCCTTATATATATATATATATATATATATATATATATATATATATATATATATATATATATATATATATATATACTAAACTCAAGCACTAATTTGATCATTTCAAGCTTGAGCTCGAGCTTAAGCTTTTATAATATAAAAGCTATAACCTGAACTCAAGCTTGAGCTTAGCTTGCGAGTTCACTAATGAGACAAGCTCGAGTCATATTGCGAGTTGATTGGGCTCACATACAATCTAGGCAAGCACAATTTCCCTATGTATTTCTATTTCTTTTATCAAACTCTCAAAATATATCTATATTTTAGTACGTGTCAGATAACAAGTTTTAGGTAATGGGGGCTTATTCATGATTTCTTGTTTGGTAGGTGTTCATGTTGGTGGACTATCTTAAGTTTGTTTTGATTAGGTGGTACTTCACCTTTTAATTGGTGTGATCTTCATCATCTAATTGACGTGACTGTATATTATTATATGCAAATATCACAAGATGTTTAATTAAGCGCAAAAATGGGGGTATTCGTATGCGGCCATTAACACATGATTAGAAATGCAAAATTTATCGATGTTCTTTTTGGGATAACTTTTTTATTGCTTTCTAAAGAAGTTTTTTAGTACAAAATTTTTTTGTACTAGAAAGCTTCTTTAGAAAGCAGTAAACAACATGTTCCAAATGAAGTCCTAGTCAGATACAAATTTTAGAAAAACAGTTTTCAAAATAAGTTTTTTCAGATGGCAAATGAATATAAATTTCAATGAATCTATAATTAAAAGAACGGGTTTATACAAACAGGATGAACCGGTCGGATCAAATCAAATTCCGACTATGTTTTATATCTTATTCGAGACAAATTGGACCGATTTGACTCATTAATAATGATAAAACTATAACTTTTAAAAAATATATATTTATATAAGAAAAGCGGAATTATTTGACAAAGTCGTCATATTAAAAATAATTATCATCAAGCTTTTTTTTTAAAAGAAATTACAATACAAAATACACTATATTCTATATGATGAAAAATATCTACAACTACAATTAATTTTAAATTTTTTTTTAGGTTTAAAATTAAACTTCATTATTTGCTTTATGTTTTAGTTATTATTCGTCATTTTATTTTTATTTTAAAAATTAAGTAAATCAAGTTTTAAATTATTCTACATATGCATAAGCGAGCATATATTCTATGCAATAAGTATTTTCATTTCTTATATAAATTCTCAAATAAAAATCATTTAATCCATTTATAGCTTATGGTAATGGGTTCTGTTCATATTATGATTTTTAGGCAGTAAGGCATTATTCTTGATTTATTGTATGGCAGACGTATTGTTCTTAAATTTGTTTCGTTTAGGCAGTACTTTAAATATTATTTTAGAACGGATTTGGCAGTCTGCGTGTGAAGCCGCTTCATTAAAATATCTGCTCGAGATAAACTTCGCGCCGTTGGCCAATGTTTAAAGTTGAATTGCTTTTCCCAAAAAGATAAAAATTTCGAATTGGCACATTCTTTCATAGTGATTCATAATGCGTCGCATGCCAAGATATTAATAAAAATTGTCTCTCAAATAAATAAATGGCGTTAGAGTTGAAGAGACGTGAAGAAAATTATTACGTGTAGAGTTCATATAAAAAGAATTATTTGATTTTGTGATTGTAAACAGTAAAAATATAATTAATATTCACTATTATAATTTTATTGTTCATTGTTGTGGTTTTAATATTCACTGCTATGTTTTTACTATTCACAGTCATAAAACTGAACAATTTACTAATTCCGGACTCCGCATACTAATCTCTCTTTGATGAGTGGATTCCAACGCAAATAATATCATCCCAAAAAATATGCAAATAGGTTATGGTATTGTTGGAGAGAGAAGTTCACGTCTAGAGAGAGAAAGTTCCATTTTCAAACTCCACTTTCCCAATTTTCATCTACTTTTTCTGCAGGTTTTTAGGGGATGGTAGGGGATGGTCGCTAGCAATCAATGGCCTCTATGGTGAAGGCTAACCCTAATGGTTGGTTTGGATCGTGATGTAGAGGAGTCACGTAAGAGAAGATCAAAAGGTGCTTTAGTGATAAATGAAATTACCGGTAATGTTTCTAATATGATTACTTATGTTGAGGGTAAGTGCAAAGGTGTTTCTCAGACTTTTGAATGTAAAACACTGCGGAATTTGAGAGCAACTGGATTGTCTCCATTGAAAGCTATCAACCTTGAGGCTTCTTCGTCTGGTATGAATATTTTTGTTAACAGATTCAGAAATTCAAATGCAATCCTTTGTGACAGTGTGATAAATGTAAATTCCCTGATATCGGGTAACACAAATATTTGTGAAAATTTCAAGAAGTGTTCTGAAGGTTTAATGGTGGAGTCTACTTCGGATAATACCATAATGCATTGCCTGTGCACGATCAAATGCCTGTGAGTAGTGGGAGAGGTATCAGTGTTGATAATCCTTGGACCAAGAATCCTTATATTAAAATAAATTTTAAGGAGGGGGTGCTTTTTTGACAGAGGATGGTAAGGCAGTGAAATTGGTTGAGGCCAGTGAAATTCTGAATGCTAACAGACTTGAAAACTCTTTGGTAACCAAGGTATTTGGTAGAGAATTTGTTCCCATATAGTGGATTGGGAATTAATGCGCCAATGGCTCAATTTGGTCAATTTATTTTACTACCCTAGGGATGGGTTGGTTTTTGTGTTCTTTCAAAGTAGCCGAAGCTTTGGATGGAATTCTATCATGAGGTCCATGGTTTATGAATGGTCACATTATTGGTATGGATAGGTTGTCTCTGGAGTTTTCTCCTTCATCGATGAAAGGCCTTCTCCTATATGGATTAGAATGCCTCAATTACCCTTGCAATGTTGGGATGAGGTCAATGTGGCATGGATTGCTTCTATGGTGGGGTTTCCACTAATGTTTGATGGCAACATGTTTCAATGGGGAAGAAGAGAGTTTGCAAGAGTTTTTGTTCGTGTGAAGCTAGATCAACCTCTTCCCTTATGTGTTTGGGTGGAGAGTATGGCGGGAACATTTTTTCGAAATGTTGAATATGAGAAGATTTCCACTTTTTGTTTTGAATGTGGGTTGATTAGACATGTTAAGAGGTTTATAAGAAGGGATGTATGGTGGTGAAAGGTCCTGTTGGTGGTGTTAATAAGAAAGTCCAAGGTAACCATGAAGATTTGGGGCAAGAAATTGAGAAGAATACAACCTATGGGCTGTGGGTTCATGTTAATTACAAAAGAAACAAGAGAGTTTCTAAAGGTGTTCTTAATGGGAGGCCTGTGCAGAAGATGATCAGTAAGAAGATTCTAAGCAATCCTGTGATTATGGAGACAGAAATCTATCAGTTTGGGAGACAAGGAGTTGGAATTAACTATGAATGTGGAGGTGGATAAGGAAAAGGTAAATATTGTACTGGTGGAAGAGGGTGAAATTATTATGGAAAGTGAGCTGGGTAATGAAAGGTTGGCAACTTCTGATCCTTTGGAGCAGTTCAACCCATCTAGTGAGGTGCTGGAAGATCTGGGTGGTGGCAAGGTAATAAACTCTACACCTATTTCTTCTTTTATTACTATTGTTGTTAATAAGTTTCAAGCTTTGAATAATTGTGTGGAGGAAAACTTGGAGTTTTATGAAACTTCAAGTAGGAAGTCTGAGAGGGACATAAACAATGGTTTGTCTTTAGAAAAGGAGGTTGCTATGGTAAATAGTGGTGCGATGGGAGAAAGGAGTGGGGAGGTTTTGAAAAATGATAGTGATAATTAAGAGGAGGTTGGTGGCCTAAATGATGTGGCTAAATTTAAACTATCAAAGGAATTAAAATAATTTGGGCATGTTAAATTCCTACCTAGTATTAGAAATATTGAGGGGAGTGTTAAAGTAAGGGGCGGGGGCTCTTCCACATTGAAGGACCAATGAGTGCTACTGCTTTTTGGAATTATAGAGGGGCAAAAAAAAGGGAAGCCAATCTTTACTTAAAGGAGTTTCTAAAAGAGTTTAATGTTTTTTTTTTATGGGTTTGGTGGAGACTAAAATCTCTTCCTTGGATAGAGTGGTATTTTAAAAGATGATGGGAGAAGATTAGGATTACCTTTTGCTTCCATCTGAAGGATTATCAGGAGGTATTAGTGTGTTGTGGTGATCTGATTTGGCTTCATTTTTGTAGTAAAGACTTCTAATCAATATGTTATTGGTGATCTGAACATGTTTAACAAGGGGGTGTGGATGATCTCTATGGTTTATGGTAGTAAGGATGTTCATAAGAGGAGGAACTTGTGGGATTGTCTTCAAGTGGGGTCTCATAGGAAGATTCCTTCTGTGATTGGTGGTGATTTAACTGCATTTTGTCTTAAGAGGAAAAGAGAGGTGGTAGGAAGTTTTTTTTTTCTCAAGGCCCTAAGGAGATGATGAACTTTATGAATTGTAATGACTTTCATGAAGTTGGAGTGGTTGGACCAAGGTTCACTTGGTGTAATAATAAAAATGGTTGGGGGAGAATTTTGGAAAGGTTGGATAGATGCTTGCTAAATTCCATTGCTTAGGGAAATATACAAGTAGCAGTTGTGAGGCACATTGCTAGGGTGGCTTCAGACCATTGTCCTATTGTTTTAAAGATTTTTTATTCAGCTTTTAAGAAGAAAAGTTTTTTGAAGTTTGAAGATATTTTGGTTTCTTTCCATGCCTCTTCTTATATTGTTTTGAGAGTGTGCAAAAAATCATATGATGGTGATGATATGCAAATTCTAAATAAGAAATGTAAGAGAACATTGAAAGAGCTATTTTTTTGGAGTAAGGCAAAATTGAAGAACTTTTTGTTACTTAAAGATGGAATTAAAAAGGAAGTGTTGCAACTCCAATAAGAGGACGCTGCATAAGTTTGGCTGAATGAAGAAAAATTGTGGCTTTTGAGAGCTAAGGTGGGAGAACTAAATGTCTACCTTGCATGGTTGAATAATTGGTGGAAGCAAAGGGTAAAAGGTGAGGTGGATTGAAGAAGGGGATTCAAATTCCAAATTTTTTCATGCATTTTTGAATGCTAGAAGGAATGGTAATTGGATTAGCCAAGTTAGGGGGGCAGATGGTAGAATTGTTGAAAATCCATAAGAGGTGGAAGAGGTATTTTTTCAGATATTTCAATGAGAAATGGAGGGAAAGGGAGTGTTGTTTGAAGAATGGGCCTTCTCCTTGGAAAGTATTGGATGATGATTATAAAAACAAGATTGATGCAAAATTCTCTACTTCAGAAATCCTGGATGTTATCAGGAATTTGGGAGGAAATAAATCTCCATGAAGTGATGGAATATCTTATTCCTTTTTCAAAGCTTATTGGGATATTATTAGTTATGATGTATGTAAGGCTGTCAATAGATTATTTTCTTCGAGTATGCTCTGTAATGAATGGAAGGAGACTTTGATTGTCTTGATTCCTAAGGTCAAGGATCCAGTTTCACTAGCTGGATACCATCTAATTAGCCTTTGTAAATCTATTTATAAGATTGTAGCTAAAGTCCTTTTTAATAGGATGCTTTTGGTGGTTCATAAGATAATTTCGGAAGAGCATGCGGCTTTTGTGAAAGGGAGATCAATCTCGGATCATCTTCTCTTAGCACAAGAAGATTTCAACAAAATCAGATGTTCTAAAGCAAGGAATGATTTCTTGGCAATAAAGATTGATATGGAACAAGCTTATGACATTATGTGTTGGGCTACTTTAAGACAAATGTTGAGTAACTTGGGTTTTGCTTCCAAATTTGCAAACTTGATCTGGAATGTGTAATGGAACCAAGGTATTCTATTATCATTAATTGGAGCAACTCGAAGTGGAGTAAGGGAAAGTGTGGGTTTCGGTAGGGGTGCCCACTTTCTCCCTTATTATTTATTATGTGTTCTCAACTACTTTCTAATTCATTTTTTAGTAGAGGCATGGATCTTCATATCAGTATATCTCCAAATGCACAAAAAGTTTCTCACCTTTTTAATGTTGATGACATTCTACCTTTTTAAGATGCAAAGTTGAGGAATATCAAAAAGTTGAATAAAGTGCTATTAGACTACTGTAAGTGGACTAGACAAGTGGTAAATCTTCAAAATTCTTCTATGCTGATGGGTAAAAATATTAATAGAAGAAAGAAGAAATGAATCTCAATGTTTTTGGGCATTAAGGTGGTGGAGGAAATGGAATATCTGGGTATCAAAATTGATTTAAGGAGATAGAGGAAGTCTGATTTTAAACATCTATTGGATAATTCCTCCAAGAGACTCAATGCTTGTGATAATAGGTTCATCTCTCTTGCTGGGAGGATGATCTTAGTGAAAACAATTTTTCTTTCTCTTCCTTTATTTCTTTCTTCACACTAAATAATTCCCTTGAGTATTTTATATGGGATAAACATGATGGTATCCATGGGCTTCATTTTGTGGCTTGGGATGTCTTGTGCAAACCAAAGAAACTTGGTGGAGGTGGTCTCTATTTAGCGGTGTCAAAATTAGGACCTTTTAGACAATCTGGATTCTATGCTTAATAAGAACCTGTTGGCTAAATATCGAAAAATCTGGTGGAGAGGTGAGGGGAAAAAAACTTGCTTAGCTTTTTTTTTGATGAAATGCAAATTGCATTAAAAAGAAGAAAACCCTATTACAAACTAGAAAGCAAAAGCAAACACTTTAAAACTATCATAATGGATATGTGATCCACTAAATTCCATTTTAGATTCATTGGGATGATGGGGATACCAAATATTAAAACAACCTAAAAGGTTGGTTAGTATCCCAGCTTTCCCAAAAGATGGAAAATGAAGCCTAGTAAAAATCTCATATTTTATCACAATGGTTTTAAAAAGGCAAAAGAAGCCTATAAGCAAAACAAGCAAATGACAACTAGTAACAAGAAAAATAAAAAGAACTACTAAACCAGTTAAACAAACATCAACAAGACCCCCATCGATCTTAGGGCCCAACAAGCTCCAGTCAAGAGTAAAATTAGTTGTTGCATCAACACAACCGACAACAGCCACCAAGAACGAACCAATCAACGTCGATAAAGCAATAACGGCAACTCCCCCCTCAAAATTCCAAGAGTCAGCCTCTTCACAAGCAAAGTCATACGAACTGAAAATCTCCATCACACCCATCATATTGGCAAGAGCAACACCAGTAATATTCCATTCCTTTGAGTTTCCAAGAAATAAAACTAGTTCTTCACAGACCAAAATAATAAACATCTTAATTCTAGATGGAGTAAGCCTCCATCTACAACTAGCACCAACTCTTATGTGATAGTCCATAAAATAAACCAACAAAAGCATAATAGCTTCAATGACTTCGGCTTCATCAGAGAATTTATCCGGTCTTAGAAAATTAGAATTCCTTTCGCACAACAAGAATTCAGACACAGTATCTGTTTCTCCAAAATGCTTGAAGAAAAAATAAAAAAAGCTGCTCAAAAGTTCTTCAAACTGATCAATCCAATTCTGCATCGCATACTTCAAATGAAGCTTTTCAATCCTTAATTCCAAAAGGATCAAGAAAACTTTCATAACCAAATCTTGAAGACAAAACCAACCACATATATAAGATAAAAAGCAACACCGTAGCTCCTTAATTAACAGCTGAATCCTCATCAAGAAACTCCCGAGATCAAACGTCAAACCCCAAAGAATACCAGCTCCATGAACTGATTCAAGGTTATTATAAAATTCATACAAAATCAATTAGACATTACCACAAAACTTAGCAAATCTTATCAAAGCAAAACAACCAGTCCATAAGCTAGCTCCGGCAAAACAAATCACTGCCAGATTCACAAAAATTGACCACCAAACAGAGATCTCGTCCACAAAAAAACTGAACCCACTATCGAACAAATGAAAAACCTTCTCAAAGATCACATCCAGAATTGTAAACTTACCAACTTCAATCAAGAAACTAAAATCTGGACAATAGTTCCAGATATTATCCAACTCCGGTTGATGGAGAACCACAATCAGTCTAAGGTCCACCAATACCATCTTGAAATCCATCGCCTCTCTAACCAGATTCTTCAAAGATGATGGAGAACCACGAATCTCCAAGGAACTGCCAAAATCTCCGCTCCGATCGCTCTCCGCGCTCTCTTCGCTGAGCGCTCTCTGAATTATGTTTAATAAAAAAAAACTTGCTTAGCTGCATGGAAGATTATTATGGATGGTTGGAATTCTCTCAAAGGGATTATCAGGTGGAAAGTTTCTTCAGGTACTTTGATTGATATCCGAAAGGATGTGTGGATTCTTGATAAAAGTATAGAGAAATGGCCGACGTTTGTAGCAAGTTGGGAGAAGGAAAATATAACTTTGAACTCACTCATTGACAATGGTGCATGGAATTTCTCTCTACTGAAAAATTTCTTTGGAGAAGACCTTGTAAACTTGATCGCCAAAGTTGATACATGTCAAAATATGGATGAAGATAGGATGGAGGAGAAATTTAAATTGTCTGGTAAATCTATTTCAGCAATGATTTCAGAATTTCACTTTCTTGAAGATATGGAAGATTACTATGGTTAATGGGTGAAAAAGCTTAAGCTCAATCCTCGGGGACTGCCTTGAAGGGGAATACATTGATCACTATACTGCTACTTATCCAAAACTTATTCAGGTAATAAGTTTGTTGAATGCATGGGGATTTATGGTGTCGGTTTATTGTTCTTTTAAGGTTTGTCAAGAATGTGAAAATTATTTCTATAAGAAATCCATTCATTGCCAAGCTGTACTTAAGTTTGTTGCTATTTTCTTGGAATAATAGAAAAAAAAAGTGAAACATGGCGGTGTGGAAGATAGTGTTGCTGTTATTGCAGCTAGAGCCATCAATTTTATGGTTGTTTTACATAAAGATAAAATCATCTTGGGTCACTAGGGTGTTAATCAGTCTTCCGGACTGTGTTCTAATTTTTGGCGGGTCTCGAGTGGTTAAAAATCAACTTTGACGCTTTCCTATGTAAATCGAATAGAGCTGGTGTTGGTGGAGTGGTTAGAGATAGTAGATGGAGATTCTTGTTGGCCTTTGGGTTTGGTTGTATTCATTGGGATTGAGTACAGCTGGAGTTATTGTCTTTCAAATCATTGAAGGATGTTATACAAGAGTGGATGCTTAAGGAAAAAGGTATTGTGATTGAAGGGGACAATTGGAACGTCATCAACTTTCTCCACAAACTGTATATTATACCGGAGAAGATGATGGGAGGACATGTAGATAAAGACTTGTTATTCATGACGGATTTCAATAATGTTTTATTTCATTTTGTTAGTCATCATTGCAATAAGTTAGCTGATTATTGCGCTAACTTAGCTTATTCTTATAATTTCATTTGGGATATTTTTAGTGAGAATAGTATTCCCCTTCCTTTGTTGCTTTGTTGAAGGAGGAGTGTAATAGGTTGCCTTTTTTTTAATACTTTGCATCTAGGTCTTTTTCTTAAATGCAAAGTTACATTTCTTCTAAAAAAAAAAACTTTGTTTATCAATAAATTAGTTCATGAATATACAAAGAAAATTAATTATCTAATATTATTATATGAGGATATTAATGAAATATATGATCTACATATCAATAAATTAGTTCATGAATATGAATAATTTTTATTAAATATTATGAAATTAGTTTTTGAGATGCATATGAGATTTATAAAAATTATTAATGCATTACATTCTCTTGATATAACGTCTAGAAATTATCTTGCTGCTCTTGATAAGAAGTGTAGAAAGGATTTTGTTTACAATAATCTATGGGATCTATTAATAAATGGATTTTTAGGGTAAGGATCTTTTGTGATGCTAAATATTTGATTTTTTACTTTCAATGTTGTTTGGTTCTTTATTACCCCATGAATTGATTATAAGAACAAGCTGACATAAAGAAGAAATTTCAAAGAAGAATTGTTTGGGTGAGTAAAGAAGAATATCAAGCTAATTATAATGGCCACACTAAAAGATCAAGATATAATATAACAACAATAAGTGCATCATGCACTGAACTCACTTAAAAACATCACCAAAATAGACTTCATGGGGACATCCCCATGGAATAAAAATGAAACATGAAGGAAATAAAAATGATAAACAATAACAACATCAATCATCTCCTCCTCTTCCTCCTCTCTCTATCTCAAGAAAAGAAAATTAAAGAAAAATAAATCAATGAAGATCAATCTCAATCGCCCTCCTAATCATCTTCATATGATACTGCTGCTACAGGTGGGTGCCACACATAAGGATAGTGTGTAAGTGTTGGAAGGAATTGAAGTTGATCTGAGTTTTCCATGAATGAAAATAACTTTGATATATTGCACTTTGACATCTATGTTAATAAAAATAAAAATAGCAATTAAAAATTATTTAAAATTAAAATAATAAAAAAAATTTTAGGTCCTAAATTAAACCAACAAATAATAATAATTTCTAATTTAGAAATCGTCACATGCAAATAAGGAAAATTATCTAAATTAGTACTTCATTTTTTACTTCAATGCTATAGCAACTAAGCACTGACTTTTGATGTAAAGAACGAATATCTAAGTTTAGAAGAAAAAAAATTAATTACATAAATTTATTAAATTCATTATGAATTTAAGCATTAAATTATTGAACTTGTGTAATCCATGCATATATCAAATTTCTGATCATTTGAAATAATAAAGCTAATCCGATATTCAAAATCATTAGTTTAGCACTCATGTGCATCAAAACGAAAGAAATGAAATTCAAAAAAGAACGAAAGAAATAAAGAAAAAAAGATTAAAAAAAAAAGAGTACTGTAACATTAGAATTTGGTATCCCAGCATGCTGAATCCGTAAAGGATTTTAATACTTAATTTTTGAAAGAAGAATATAAGTAAGCTATTGCTTAAATGACAAATGAATTTCAAAATTAACTAATGTAAGATCGTTTCTTAAATGACAAACTACAAAACCAAAATAAGTACTCCAATTGCATTTACACTTGTAGTTAAGGAGTTCTAGTTGGATATAAATGAAGATGATTCTTTATGATGCTTTGTTCTTGATTGTTTAAATTAAAATTGGCATACCTAAATCACTCTAATTAACATATAAATGGTATAGTATCATCTTAAATTTAAATTTATTTAAATTGAAATTTTTTTTAATTAGAATAATTAAGCTAATCAAAGGTTTAAACATAACTGCTTGAGGACAAGCAAGAGTTTAAGCTATGGGGGATTTATTAAATGAAAGTTATGTAGTATTTTTATTCTATTAATTCTAGTAAAGATGTCTATTTTAGTTCATTTTGTGAATGAATGTCTCAGGAACCAAAGAAAAATTTGTAAGTTTAAAATCAGCGTTGCAATGTCCAACTATCAATGTCGTAGTGTCACCAACTCCCTAGTGGCTTTTTTGGATATTTCAATGCTGGAGTCTCGAGAAACTTTTGCTGAAGTCAGTTCCCCAATAGATCGAAGGGCAACACTGCAACATCAAAAATTAACATTGTATTGCCTGAGTTTTGTGAAAAATTATAAATAATTGAATACTAGAGCACCAACATCAAAAGCGTTATAGCATATGATGATGTAAAAAAGCATCATAACACATATCTTCTGTAGTGCCATAAAGAAATAGTTAAGGAAAAGAAGCACCATGCTGAATCAGCCATAAGTTAAATCAATTTAGTCAATATCTGTATTGAGTCAGTCAGTGTCATAGTGGAGCAAATTTAGCAGCACCGAGGTGCTTGTTCATATTGTCCTTCAAAGACATCTTATTGAGGATCACAGCACTTAAATATAGTTTTACATTAAATATAAATAGTTTTCTATTTTTTGTGAGAGTATTTTTAGAGAAGAATCTAAGGGAAACCAGTGAATAATGAGATACATTATTTAGACTGGCTCATCAACATTATTGTGAGCAAACAATCAATTGGAGAGGAAAAAGAGCGCATAGAGCAAATTTGTAAGTGGAGATTCACTTTGGAGGGAACTATCCATAGGATCTATTTGGGATATATCATTTCATGTGATTTTTTCTACACTTTCTCTACTTATACTTTCTTTCTTGAGCAAGTAATCAAATTTGTGTTCTTCAATTTTAATCCAATGGCTGCTAAACTCATTTTTTTTGGACTAATATAGTGGAAACCTTTGTAATTTCTAATATAAACTCTTTTATTTTATTGTATGAATGTCTATTTTTGTATGAGTACTATTTTATAGCCAAGACTCATCTATAAGAGCTTTTAGAATGTGGATATTATTTTATGCATCAATATAATTTAAGTCAAGCATATAAATTTTATTTATCATCATTCTTTTTTAAATTGTTTTACCATTTAGAATAGTTAGTCTTTTTTTATATAAAATTTAATATTAAATTCTCTATCATACAATTGAGTAATACTTAGCAAGTTATAATTTAATCCTTCAACTATCATAACACTTTAAGTAGATCCATTGATTTTGCCAACTGTACTTATACCTTTTACATTCTTGGTAGTGCTAGCCCATAAGTAACTTTAGCCTCCACCATAATGAAATGGTCAAGATCTCAAGTCATATGCCTCAACTATCCATTATCCAAGCACAACGTTCTCTCATTGTCCATTTATGAGAGCATACCAATAAAGCAATCATAGGTTAAGTTTAGCAACTCAACTGGGTTTGGGTCCCATCTTAACTTGAATGTATTAATAATATATTATGATGGTGATAGCGTCTGCTAGGGTTTGCCCCTTCTTAGGGTTTCTCCCGCTGCTTTCTCTCCGCCGCCTTTGGCTGCCGGAGGGGTCTTTCTATGGAAAAAAAACTTTTGGATCCTTGGTTCCTCGCGGGTAAGCAACCTAAATCTTTTAGGGATGCTTTATCTGGCTCAACTGATGCTAACCTATTTCCGGATTTTCGCATTTCTTCGAATCGTGGTATGCCCTCTTTATGGTTTTCGGAAGAGGAATTTCTTCATCTTGCTAAGCCTTTTGAGTTTGCTTTCGTTGAGAGATTTCCACTCAAACGCCCCTCTTTGGATTCTATCCGTAAATTTTTTTTCATTTTGAAATTATCGGGGGATTTTTCTGTCACACTTTTGGATCAAGCTAATGTTTTGATTAAGCTTGATAATGATTTGGACTATGCTAGGGTTTTTGCTCACAGATCCTATCAGGTTTTTGGTTGTTTCATGAAAGTTATTAAATTGTCCCCTGTTCTTGATCTGTCCGAGGAGTCTCCGATTGTGCCTGTTTGGCTCTCTTTCCCTGGTTTACGCCCTCATCTATTCACTTCTCGTATTCTTTTTGGATTAGGCTCTATTTTTGGTAGACCGATTCACACTGATAATGCTACTGCCTATGGTTCTAGACCATCCATAGCTCGTGTCCTTGTTGAAATAGATGTCACCAAAACTTTTCCCGATTCTGTTTGGTTAGGGCCGGAGAAGTTGGGTTATGTCCAAAAAATTGTTTTTGAATGCATGCCTAGTTTTTGTTCTTCTTGTAAAGCTTTAGGTCACAAAAAACTGGTGTGTCCTAAATGTGTATCTAAATCTCCCCTGGCTGACCCTAAAGTTTTGGAAATTTTCACGAATCCTTTATCGACTGTAGCCCCTGTTACTTCTCGTGAATTTGGTATTTCTGTGAATGGTTCTGATGATTCTTTAGCTAAAGCTGGTCTTGATTGTGAAATTCCTATTATTAGCAATGTGGTTGTTGCTGAGGACGTATCTCTGCCTGTGGTTGATTGTCGGTTTGTTCCGAATGATTAGGTTGTGGTTTCTTTTAATGGTGTTGGTATAAATGAGGATGAGGTGGTTGCTGGGCTTGAAGGTGATGCTGAGTTGGTAAGGGATGGTGGATTGGAACATGAAGTTATTTGTGCTTTATCTCCTTATGCTCCTCCTTTTGTTCCTCCTTTGCTATTGTCTAATTGCGATGAGGTGGTGCCAGCTGTTACTGTGGCTGGCTCGGTTGGGGTTTCGCCTATTGATAATTCGCCGGATCTTAATTTACCTGTTGAACCTAAATGTACTAAGGTAGCTAATTCGTTGGTTGATGTTCCTGTTAACGTGGTTGATTCGCATTTTGTTGGGATTTTTTTGGGTGACTGTTCGGGTATGGATGTTCGGAATAATTTGAATTGGCTGGACTCGTCAGAGGGGGAACTAGTTTCTGATTCTGATGATGCTTTTATGCCGTCGTCTGATTTTTGTGGTGGTTCCGATCCTGGCTGTGACTTTACTCTTGTTAATGTAAGACCGGTTTCTGTGGTTGGTATTCGGGGCAGAGCTCGTGGGCGAGGCAGGGGTCGCCGTCACCGTTAGCTTATTTCTTTTATTTATCTGTGCTTTTTTCTTTTCTGTGGTGGGTTTATATTCTGATGGTTTTTCGTCGAATTTGGGCAATGATGGTTTGGGGCTTGCATCATTGCACCGAGCTTGTGGCAACCATAGCTGAGGGTTCGAGTTGATTCGGGGTGCTTTTGGACGGTCCTGGTGACGTGTTGCTGGTGCTTGTGCCTCAACCGCCTACTGAGCCCGCTTTTTATTGTATTTTTCCTTTTTCTTTTTTTCCTCATCTCTATTTCTTTGTACTGTTTTCTTTTTTGATTATTAATATATTGTTCTGTTAAAAAAAAAATATTATGATGGTGATGCTTTGGGTGGCCAAATCATGTGTTCTATAATGTTGTGTACAAGTGCGTGCAATGTGTCCTTTTATGCCATATGAATAGCACCTAATTATAGAAATGAATTTACTAATCTAAATGGGAGAAGGTGTCTTTTTCTAGAGAAGGATGTTTTATATCATATTCTAGGCTGTTTCTTTACTATGTGTGTAGGCCCGAGTCCAATTCCTTAAATTTCTATTATTTTCTTTATTAAATTCTTATTTATAATTTTATATATTCCTACTTCCACCTTCAATGCATGTTCATTACTATCCAATTCAAATGATTGCTCTTATCATTCCTTAAATGCTACCTCTAGCTCAATATGATCTTCATTCAAGGAACCATGCTTTTCTTGTAATTTAATATATTTTTTATTCAATGAATCATGCTCTTCCATTAAAGTTTTATACTTCTTATCTAGTGCAATGTGTTCAATTTTTAAGCTTGAATAATTATTATTAAAATTTATATACTCTTCTTTTATGGTGGAATATTTTCTTTTAAGGCATGCATGTTATTTTTTTTTTTCTTATAGTGATCAAGAAAATTTTTAGATAAATAAAATAGTTCATCATATGATAGCTGGCATACTTCATCATTGATAGAGTCCTAAACGCTCTCTTTAGCCATTAAAAAAACTTTGGTTACCTCCACTTTTGGTTTAGTTTCTGATGATTTTGATTCTAGATTTGTTTAGAATATCTTTTACAGCTTTTTTTTTCTGTTCTTTAAATTTGATTTGTCCTCTCCCTTAGCCTTTGTTTGGTGGCTCTTGATTTTAGGCAGTCTAATCTAACATGTCTTGGCTTCCTACACTTGAAACAAATCATGTTAGAAGAAAACTTAATTGATATTATAATTTTACTTTTACTCTTATCAAAATGGAACTTTTATTTGCATTTCAAGAATCTCTTAAATTGACGAGTCATTAATGCAAAGTCATCACTTCCATCAGCTCCTAAAACACTACTTTGAGTGTCTTCAACCTTTAGTGCCATAATATATTCTTTATTTCATTCCGTTGCACAGATATGCTTTTGACTCATATTTTGCTCATATGTAATTAGAGAGCCCAGAAGATTGTCAATAAAGTAAATTTTTAAAATATTGGATTCATATATATAGTACTTACTTTAGCATCCCATGATTCAAGTGGGCAATATAGAATTTTTTTTACTTTTTCAAAAATTTCAATTCTCTCTACCCAAGGCATACAAGGAAGTGATGATTTCAGTGAATATAGTATATATATTTGAAATGGACTCGTTAGGCTTCATGAGAAAAAGCTCATACTCATCTAACAAAAAATTCGAGCATGATTATTTAACTTCATAGGTAATGTAGAGTTTGTCCAATACTTCCTTACCACTAATGCAAGTAGAATTATACTCGTAATCTTTAGATTTAAAAGCACTAAGGAAATTGTTCAAGCACTTAGCAATATGTTATGAAAGTTCTCAATCTTTTATAAACCATTCATTAAAGATTATTTCAACTTTTACTACATTTAAAATATGAAATGGTAAAGAATGTCCATATTGCATCATGTGTCACATTCAAAACTCAATTGATAATAAAAATAATAGACATTCAAATTTTTTAAAAATAAAATAGTATATTATCAAATAGTGCCATTTAGATTATTGAAAATCCTTCTGAAGTGTTGTTGTTACCAAATTATGCTATTGGATCTACTCAAGATATTAAAATCTAAAAATTGTGAGAACCCCCTCTAATACCAATGGACAGTGCTATTGGCACAAAGTGGGGAGGGGGGAGGTAATTGGTTCGTTTAAAAATATTTTGAAATATTTGAAAATAATTATATTAAAAATGAATTTAATATGTGAAAGTGTTAAAGAAATAAAAAATTCTAAAATAGTGACTAAAACAACAAAGAAATATTTTTAGTTTTATTTTTATTTTTTATAAAAGAATTTTGTACAACAAAAAATTTGTTGCAGGCTAATAATACATTTTTGTTTTCTTTCTTTACTAATTTCAAAACAATATTCATTCAATGATTATTCACCAAAATGCCTCTTTTTTCAAGGTAATCAAATCAACACTAGAGTGCAATAAAAAAATTGCTTGGAAAATAAGTGTGGAAAAGTACTACAATGAAAAATGAGGTTTAAAGTGGTTCAATCAAATTGACCTATGTCCACGCCTCAAAGGTCCTCTTCTTTGGTATTTTCACTATGTGTGTATTCCCTTCAGCACACAACTAGATAGAGAAGCCTTTCTCCCTTGAGTAAGCAGAGAATTACCCTTATAGACTCTTCACACTTAAAGAATCTCCTCATGTTGCTTCCTTATTCGGGTGGAGCTGTCGTCTCACCATTTACCAATAGGCTTGGTGTTGATGCGAAAACACCTTTCACTTCCACGCGTGGTACAGATTGAAAGTTCATGAAGGTTGTTAGACCTTATAGAACTAGTTCCGAGGCTAACCAAGATGGGGGGGGGGGGGGGGGGGGCTGAATTGGTGATTTAAAAACTTTTTTAAATACTAAGAAAAATCCCCATTTTTTAAAGCTTTTTCAACATCTGAAAATATATAATTTTATCTCATGATGTAGAATCAAAGTAATTTTATAATAATAAAAAATAGAGATTTTCAACCACACAATTAATACATAAATAAATATAGAAAATAAAGTGCAAAAAAATAAAACTACGAACAAACACACTATAGATTTATAGTGGTTCGATCAACCTGACATATATCCACTCCCTTTAATCACCCACTCCAGGTATTACATTAATCACTTTAGTGACTCTCTTTTAGCTCCCACAGCTAAGCGGAGAAGCCCTTACAAACTCTTTTCCACCAATCCTATGTGAAGAGGATCGTACTCCTTTCACAGGTAGAGAACCTTGACTCTTTTTCACCATCCTAACGAGGGAGAGGAGCTGGAATCCATTTCACCATCCTAGTTAGGCAGTGAACCTTGAATCAATTTCACCTTCCCTAATGCAGTGGAGTAGCTTGGTCCTTGTACACCAAAGAAATATTCTTATTCCCGAAACTTCTCTCAAGATAAATCTTGAATACAATGGTACTAAGGTGCAAGCTTCCCAGAGCAACCATGTGAAACCCCCTCCACACTCCCTTGAAACCCACAAGAATCTTCTCTCTTTCAAACTCGACCCTTTCCTCTCTCCCTTTCAAGGTTCTCTCTTCAAGTTTTCTCTAGAAGAATAAAGACTCAATGCATGCCAAAGACACTACAATGTCTTTAGAGAAAGATTAAATAGAGGTCTTCAAAAACCCAAAAAAATTAATTTTGATGTAAAAGATCTTCCAATATGATCCTGAGATCATGATTAGTATAAAATAGCCTTTCATCTAGTATGATCATTATTTCCCTGTATGATGAGTTCATGTATTTGGATAGATCACCCAATATGATTTTCTAATTTATGGGGATGATTAGTTCAATATACTATATTGATCATCCAGTATGATTTGGGATGATGGGCGGTGATTTACATATCACCCCATATATCCCTAGAGACGTCCAATATAACCTCTTGTATAATTAAAATAAATATATAGTTTTCATCTTGGATAATTGGGGATCATCCAATGAAATATCAAAGATCATCCAGTATAATTATCATCGATCATCCTGTATGATCTAATGGAGCAATCTAATAATAATTAGTCCCCTAATTAGAGGATCAATTTTGGCATGATTGACATAGATCATCTTGTATGATGTATATCATCCTGAATTATAAGAATAAAATTTGAATCTTAAAATCTTGCCAAAATTATGATTGGCGGCTATTTTTATAATTATAACTGATCATCCTGGATGATATAAATCTTCGAGTACAATTAGTTCAATTTGTAATACATGTAGAAGTTACCTATTTTGATGAGCTAAACATACAATACGATATAAATCATACAGTATGATTAGTTCAAAATTTGAACATATGGTTTTAACTTAATCTGACTCCCCCGGAGAGTGTGTGGTCATGGTCACCAAGATAATATACTCTCTTACAGGAGTAGACTCAAGAAATCAAAATTATAATAATGAATATTACAAAAATCTTTATAGCATAACCTATTATACACAATCTTGATCCTTAAATCTTCATTGGTTGTTGCATGGGGTTCCTAAAAGGATAGTACAAACACAAACAAATATATATTACAATGACTATGAAACATAATGATGTGATCCACAAGAACTATTTTCATTAAAAAAAACATAAAATCATGGCTCGGGTTAAAACCCATATGCTACTCCTAACCTCTTAGGCTAGTGAGAGTTGATTTATCCAAAGAATATCTCTCTTGGAGCTCTCCTCCAAAAGCTCCACATAAATAAAATTAGAGGACCAAATGTGTAGGCCAAATGAGGAATTTATGTGAACCACCTCACACTCCCTTATCACCCTCAAGGATCATATCCCTCTCTCAACCTTACCTCCACTGTCTTCTTTTTCTTTGTGGACTCTCTCTAACCTCTATCACAAAAGAAAGACTTATCTAGATTCCAAAAAAAAAAAATTCTCTTATGTTATAAATAAATTTATGAAGTGAAAGTTCATTAGGGATGTTAGGCCCTTAAGAACTAGCCCGAGGCTAACCCAGAGGGGGGGGGGGGTGAATTGGTATTTAAAAAATTCTTTAAATAAAAGAACAAATATCACAAACCAGAGTCACCACAAAAAAACAAGTGCTGAAAATTAAAGTGCGGAAGCAGTAAAAAGAACACAAGGGTTTATAGTGGTTCGGTCAACTTGACCTACGTCCACTCCCCAGAGACGCCCTCCGAGTATTGCACTACCAAAGTGACTCTCCTTTAGCCCCCACAGCTAGGTGGAGAAGCCCATACAAAAACCTCCTTTTTGCCACCCCCGGGAAGGAAGAGAACCCCACTCCTTTTGCTTCCTCTTGAAGTAGGCAGAGAACCTCAATCAAACACTGAAGCTTACCTCTCCCAACCCTTCTAAGGACAAGAGACTCTAGTGAAATAATGCTTGGAGCAACCCTTGCGAACTCCCTCACAAGCTCCCCTTCACAAGATCTTCTCTCTCTCTCTCCCTCTCTCTCTCTCTCTCCTTTAGGTTTTCTCAGGTCAAGACAACAGCCAAGGATGTTCAAAAACATTGAACAAAAGCTCTTAAATAGAAGATCTCTTAAGGAGTTCAATAATTACAAGTTGCCGACCTTATCGTCTAGGATGATCATCCTATCATCCTGTATGATCAGTTCAAGTCATAGATGATCGGCCAGAACATCGCTCTGAAAATGAACTGGATAATTGAAAATTGGCTTGATCGTCCAGGCACATCTCACGATCGTCCCTGACGATCAGTTCAAATCAGAGAAAAATCGTCCAGAGCATCGCCCGGAATTCGAACTGTCCGATCTAGATCGGCCAGAACATCGCCCGGAATTTATGCTGGCTGATATTTATCATCCAGGAGCAACTAAGGGTTTTTGAATATATCATCCCGACCGATCATACGATCATCCTGGATGATGTGATCGTATCAATCATCCTTAATTGCATCCTTGATTGTCGAATCAATTTAGGCATAATTGTCATATCGTCCAGGCCGATCCAAGATCGTCCTGGCCGATTTCCAAAAATACAGAATACCTAAATTGATCATGGCGAATATTTCTTTCTTTTTTGAGCATATCGTCTTGGCCAATCTCACGATCGTCCAGGCTGATAGACTAATGACGGCTGCCTTAATTAAGAAACCTGATTAGGGTTTCTATTTTAAACCATATTGTCCGGGATGATGTGAGTAAAAATAGAAATTCTAAATCACTCAAGTGTGTGTGTGTAGGGTTACTTTACATCAGACACTTCACAAGATTACAATTGACTCAAGAAAGGGAAAAAGAAAAAATACAGACTGACTCAAACCTAGTCTACCCATTCTTGAGCTGGCTCCGTTTGTCGTCTGATCTCTTGGCCCTGAAATGTCAGTAGAAAAAGGTAGTCGTATTGTTTGTTATCATCAAAAACATAATTCATGAAACCAAATCTGCAACAATCTCCCCCTTTTTTATGATGGCAAATAATCCGATGATTATTTCAAAAAATAGCAATGTAATAACAGAAATCGAAAGTGCAATCATACAAATATACTACTCCCCCTTTTGACTTCTCAAAAAGGAGGAGGAAACCAAGAAACCAAGTAAACAACACTCCCTTTTTTTTTTTGATAAACCAAGGCATGAACATGATGTAGTATTCCATGTGATTGATTTTAAAAATTTGTGAGTTAATGAGTTAACAACATCAAAAATCCAAAAAATGATAGAATATCTGATCATGGTTACCATTAGCTCGGACTTTCTTTTAGGGTAGAATCATATTTTTAAATCAATGAACTAACTCAAAAATTCAATTGGATATGAGAAAAATGATTCATTCATCACTTGGTTTCAGAAAAAATATCTTATAGAATAATATACCAAAGTAAATTTGTCACAATCGCAAAACAATCGAAATCAAGCCTATCCATGAAATCTTCTAAGTTTTAAAAGATTTGAAAAGAGAGGAGAGCTTGCTTTTGGTGGGCTCATTTTATGCCTCTTGTCAATTGAGTGACGCTTTGCGCATCTTTTGATTTTTGATACACTTTGTGTATATATATATTTTTTTCAATTTGGCGTCATTGCACATCTTTTGTTGGCATCATTGGCCATTTTTTTTGCAAGCTCCATTCTCTTTCAAAAACAACCTTAGTTGTGAGTATATCTTCTAGATATTAGAGAAGAGGAGCTCTCTCTCTAACATAGAGAAGAACAATCCACAAAATAAAATCAATAACCAATTACAAGGGTAACGAGGAATCTTGATGTGACATAAAGACTTTGATCATTATAAATACAAGATAGATTTGCTGTAGCTAGGTTAGAAAAGATCTTAATTTCATATTTCATTCGTTAATTTGAAATAGATTTTTGATTAGAAAAGAAAACCGTGCCACTAAAATAAGTTAGAGAAAGAGACACAATCAACGTTATATTTTTACCATTTAATAGATTTAAGAGATGTAAAACACTGACTACAAATTTTCAAAAGCAAGGACAAGGCATACGATATCAATTCAGCGATGATTTTTGAAACCAAATAAAAGTACAACAAATCAAACAAAAACTAAAAAGTAAAGCAAAGGGAAGAAAAAGAAAATAAAGAGCAAAAAGGAAAATCAAATAAAAGAAACGAAAAAAAAGAACAAAAACAAAAGAAAAGCAAGTAAAAGATCAAGTTCATGCATTTATGTCAAACACACCCAATCTGGTCCTTAAAGAGCTGAAAGTGTCGAAGGCCAGTGGTTTAGTAAAGATGTCAGACAATTGATTTTCAGTTGTCACATGGTGTAACTCAATGTCTCCCATAGTCACATGATCTCTAATAAAGTGATGCCTAATGTCAATGTGCTTAGTCCTTAAATATTGGATAAGATTCCTAGAAATGCATATGACACTAGTGTTGTCACAAAAGATTGAGATGGTGCCTACATGTAGTCCTAAATCTAATACCTATTGTTTCAACCAAAGGACTTGGGCCACACAACTTCCAAGAGCAATGTACTCAGCTTCAGCAGTGGAAAGTGCAACAGAGTTTTGCTTTCTACTAGACCATGAGACCAATGATTGTCCTATGAATTAACAAGTTCCAGAAGTACTTTTTCTATCCACCTTACATCCTGCAAAATCAGAGTCAGAAAACCCAATAATCTCAAAAGAAGTACTATGCCTATGATACCAAATTCCTAAGCTTTGGGTCCCTAAAAGATATCTAAGAATTCTCTTAACTGTAGTCAGATGAGATTCCTTAGGGTCAGCTTGAAATCTAGCACAAAGACAAACACTAGACATTTTATCAGGTTAGCTAGCAGTCAGGTAAAGTAAGGATCCAATCATGCCTCTATACTTCTTCTGATCAATAGACTTATCACTTGGGTCCTTATCCAATGGAACACTAGAAGTCATGGGAGTATTAATTGGCTTAGCTTTATCCATCTCATACTTCTTCAAAATATCCTTTATGTATTTTGTTTGATTTAGAAAGGTTCCATCATCCAATTATTTTATGCTAAATTCCAAAAAGTAGGACAACTCTCCCATCAAACTCATCTCAAACTCTTTACTCATTGTTTTGGAGAACTCATCACAAAGTTTCTTATCAGAGGATCCAAAAAGTATGTCATCCACATAAATTTGAACGATGAGCAAATCATCTCCAACTTTCCTTAAAAAAAGGGTGGTGTCTACGCTCCTCTTAACAAACTCCCTTTCTAGTCAGAATGTGCTAAGCCTCTCATACCAAGCTCTTGGTGCCTGTTTTAAACCATACAAAGCCTTTTTTAATTTAAAATTATGATTTGGAAATTGAGAACTCTCAAAACCTGGGGGTTTTTCTACAAACACATCCTCTTTTATTTCCCCATTTAAAAAGGTACTCTTAATATCCATTTGAAAAAGATTAAATCCATTATAACAGGCAAAGGCTAATAGCACTCTAATGGCTTCCAATCTAGCTACAGGGGCAAAAGTCTCCTCAAAGTCTATCCCTTCTATTTGGTTATACCCCTTAGCCACTAATCTTGCTTTATTCCTAACCACCATACCATAATCATTCACCTTGTTCTTAAAGACTCACTTTGTTCCAACTACACTTTATCCCTTAGGTCTTTTTACAAGCTCCCAAACATCATTCCTAACAAATTGGTTCAATTCCTCCTGTATGGATAAAATCCAAAACTCATTAGTAAGGGCTTGGTTTATGTTGGTGGGTTCAGTCATTGAGATAAATGCAGAGTGGTTCACCTCCTTCCTAAGTCCATATCTAGTCCTAACTCCATCAGAAGGGTCTCCTAAGATCAAATCTTTAGGGTGATTCAAAGAGTATCTTTAATCTCTAGGCAAGGTGTGTGAAGGTCCAACCCTTTCCTCCTGATCTATATTTTTTACTCCATGGGTGACATCTCCTACTCCTTCAGTGTTTAGGTGACCTACTCCCTTCTCCAAAATTTCTATTCTAGTGGTAATCTCTCCAACTTCATCATCATCCTTAACTCCAGGCTTTCTAGGATCAAACTCATTAAATACTACATGTGTAGTCTCTTCCACCATCAAAGCTCTATTATTAAACACTCTAAAAGACTTCCCAACACTTGAATATCCTAAGAACACTCCTTCATCAGATTTTGGATCAAATTTTCTCAAGTGAGACTTCCCATTGATGTGAATGAAAACCTTACAACCAAAGACATGAAAGTGGGAAAAATTGAGTGTCCTACCCTTAAGAATCTCATAGGGTGTCTTATCTATTTTGCCTCTAACATTTACCCTATTCAATACATAGCAAGCTATGTTAACCGCTTCAGCCCAAAAGTATTTTGGAAGTGAATACTCAGCAAGCATGGCTCTAGCAGCTTCTACTAAGGTCTGGTTCTTCCTTTTAGCTATCCCGTTCTGTTGAGGGGTCCTTGGAGCTGAGCAGTTGTGGCTAATCCCCTTGTCCTCACAAAAATCTCTAAATCTTTCATTTTCAAACTCTCCCCCATGGTCACTATAGATGGTCAAGATCTCACAACCTAGCTTTTTCTGAATCCAAGTAAAAAAGGTTTTAAACTCCTCAAAAGACTCATTTTTGTGTGAAAGAAATCTAGTCCAAGTGAACCTCGAGTAGTCATCAACAATCACAAAATCATAGACATTCCCTCCCAAGCTGGCAGTGCTAATGGGTCCAAACAAATCCATGAGAAGGACTTCTAAAGGTCTAGAGGTGCTAATGTCCTTAATGGGGTGAAAAGTCAAGTGGACTTATTTTCCTATTTGATAGGCATCACAAAGGTGGTCTTTTGAAAATTTGAGTTTGGGGACACCTCTAACTAGGTCCTTTTGGGTCACTTTCCTAAGGGTTTTCATACTAGCATGACATAATCTCCTGTGTCACATCCATGAATCATCAACCATAATTTTAAGCAAAATGATGCAGCACTTTCAATATTATTTAAATCAAGCATGTACACATTGTTGATTCGCTTTCCCTGCAAAATAGTATTATTATTTAAACTTATAATGCATGAATTTACAAAGAATTGTATGATGAAGCCCTTATCTCAAAGCTGACTGATCTAAGCAAGTTTTGTTTTAATTCATCTACAAGCAAAACATTTTCAATCATAAGGTTCTTGTAATTACCGATTATACCTGCACCTATCACCTTCCTGGACGTGTTGTCTCCAAGAGTAACCTTGCCTCCTATCCTTGTCTCCGGCAAAATGAATTGATTGGCATCGCCAGTCATATGTTTAGAGCATCCGTTGTTCAGGTACCACATACTCTCACGAGGCCTTTTGTGAGAGCTCACCTACAAAATTATCAAATGTCAGATATAGGAACCCAAACAGGTTTGGGTCCCTTCTTATGAAAAGTAGAATGTAATGCATGTGTGATATTATGTGAATCATGCAATTTGGGTCTCCAAACCCAATGTGTACTATTGTGAACGGTGCAAGTGTGTGAGATGTGTCCTAGCATGCCACATAAAAAATATCTAACTCCAGGAAAAGGATTTCTTAAATGATTAGGGTTATAATGCATCTTCCTAGGTTTTGGCTTTTGATCAAATGTGGGTGTCATCCAATTTTAAATGTGTCCAATTCATTTTTAATCCTTAAGTTAGTGCTTTCTAAAGAATTATTATCAATCCTCAATTTTTTATCTATCTCTTTAGTTTTCTTAAAATCAGATTCAAGTGAGGTGTGTGAAGCTTTTAATGTCTCATGCTCATCAATTAATAAAGAATGCTTTTTGTTTAAATCATCAAATTCATCAAGTAGAGCCATGTGATTTGAATCAATCATAGAATGATCTTTGAGAATAATTTCATGCTCCTTTTATAAATTCAAAAACTCTAATTTCAAACTAGCATGTGTTTTCTTGAGTTTTCTATATGATGCATGAATTTTTTCAGAAACTTCAAGGAGTTGATCATAGGATAGTTCACATACCTCTTCTTGATCAAGATGATCGTCTGCCATTAAGCACAAGTTAGTTGTTTCATTTTCAGGTTTAGTCTCTGATGAATCAGATGCAGACTCGGCCTAGAATGCCTTTTGAAATCTCTTTTTATCCTTTTAAATTTGGGTTTTTTCTTACCCTTTTCTTTGCTTGAGTGATCTTGAAGTGTAGGACAATCAGCTTTCACATGTCTATGCTTTCTGCATTCATAACAAACCATATCATTAGAACTCTTAAAATTTTTGTTTCCCTTACCTTTGTTCCACTTTTGATGATACTTTTGTTTCTTCCTTAGAAAGCTTTTGAATTACCTTGTGATTAAGGCAAAGTTGTCACTTTCAGACCCGGAAGAGTCCGTGTTGTTGGCCTTCAGTGCCACTATTTTCTCCTTTCTTTTCTCACCTGCATCAAGATTTCTTTGATTCATCCCTTGCTCGTAAGCAATGAGTGAGCTAAGTAAGTTATCAATCGAATAAGTGTTCAAATCCTTAGATTCAGTTATTGCAGTGATTTTAGCATCAAAAGAGGAAGGAAAGCATCTTAAAATTTTGTTCACTTTTTCATAGTTTAAAAGTTCTCTTCCCAAGGCATGCAAAGAAGTTACAATTTGAGTAAACCTTGTATACATATCAAAAATTGATTCAGAAGGTTTTATACGAAAAAGTTCATAGTTATGTAAGAGAATATTCAAACAAGATTGTTTCACTTCATTAGTTCCTTCATAAGTAATGCACAACCTATCCCAAATCTATTTTCTAATAGAGCAAGTGGAAACACGCATATAGTCTTTAGATTTTAAAGCACAGAAAAAATAATTCAAACACTTCGCATTGAGTTGAGTTAAATCTCTTTCATTAAAAGTCCATTCAATAAAAGGCACTTCAGTTTTAATTCCATTAAGTTCACGAGAAGGTGGAGAATATCCTTTTTTAATAAGCATCCACATGTGATAATTAGATGATTATAAAAAAGTAGACATGCGAGTTTTCCAAAAATCAAAAGGTAGATTATCAAACAAAAGTGGTCGTGTAATAGAATATCCTTCCATTGAATTATGATTTCCAAAGTTAGCCATGGATCAAAATTCAAAAAGTTTTCAAACTCAGTTTTTATGAATCCTGCTCTGATACCACTTAAAAGTTCGTTAGAGTTATTAGGCCCTTAAGAACTAGCCTGAGGCTAACCAAGAGGGGGGTGAATTGGTATTTAAAAAGTTCTTTAAACAAAAGAATAAATATCACAAACCAAAGTCACCACAGAAAAAGAAGTGCGAAAAATTAAAGTATGGAAGCAATAAAAAGAACACAATGGTTTATAGTGGTTCGGTCAACTTGACCTACGTCCACTCCCCGGAGGTGCCCTCGAAGTATTGCACTACCAAAGTGACTCTCCTTTAGCCCCCACAGCTAGGCGGAGAAGCCCTTACAAAAACCTCCTTTTTGCCACCCCTAGTAAGGCAGAGAACCCCACTCCTTTTGCTTCCTCCTAAAACAGGCAGAGAACCTCGATCAATCGCTGAAGCTTACCTCTCCCAACCCTTCCAAGGACAAGAGACTCAAGTGGAAGAAGAAGTGGAATAATGCTTAGTGCAACCCTTGTGAACTCCCTCATAAGCTCCCCCATATAAGATCCTCTCTCACTCTCTCCCTCTCTCTCTCTCCTTTAGGTTTTCTCAGGTCAAGACAGTAGCCAAGGATATTCAAAAATGTTGAACAAAAGCTCTTAAATAGAAGAGCTTCAAAGGAGCTCAATAATTGCAAGTTGCCGACCTAATCGTCTAGGACAATCATCCTATCGTCCTGTACGATCAGTTCAAGTCACAGATGATCGGCCAGAACATTGCTCTGAAAATAAACTGGATGATTGAAAATTGGCTTGATCATCCAAGCCGATTTCACGATCATCCCGGATGATCAGTTCAAATCAGAGGAAAATCGTCTAAAGCATCGCCCGGAATTCGAGCTATCCGATCCAGATCGGCCAGAACATTACCCGGAATTTGTGTTGGCCGATATTTATCATCCAGGAGCAACTAAGGGTTTTAAAATATATCATCCCAGCCGATCATGCGATTATCCTGGACGATGTGTTTGTATCAATCATCCTTAATTGCATCCTTAATTGTCGGATCAATTTAGGCATAATTGCCATATCGTCCAAGCCGATCCAAGATCGTTCTGGCCAATTTCCAAAAATACAGAATACCTAAATTGATCACGGCAGCTATTTTTTTCTTCTTTGAGCATATCGTCCAGGCCGATAGACTAATAACGGCTGCCTTAATTAAGAAACTTGATTAGGGTTTCTATTTTAAACCATATCGTCTAGGACGATATAAATATCGTCCGGGACGATGTGAGTGAAAATAGAAATTCTAAATCACTCAAGTGTGTGTGTAGGGTTACTTAGCATCAGACACTTCACAAGATTACAATTGACTCAAGAAAGGGAAAAAGAAAAAATACAGACTAACTCAGACCTAGTCTACCCAATCTTGAGCTGGCTCCATTTGTCGTCTGATCTCTTGGCCCAGAAATGTCAGTAGAAAAAGGCAGTCGTATTGTTTGCTATCATCAAAACTATAATTCATGAAACCAAATCTGCAACATGAAATGGGTATGAGAACCTTAATTATCGAATAAACTACCTCTAATCATATAATACAATACTTGGATCTTACTATATGATTAGTTCGATATCATTAAAGATCTTCCTATATAATTAGAAATAGTCTCATACAAATTGTTCAAATAAAAAAAAAAGAACATACAAGATGAACCAAAGTTTATTCAGAGCTCTTAGGTGGATCAGATTGTACTACATTTCTATCATATAGTACCATATATAATTAATTTAGATCTAATTTATTTTCTGAATAAACAAACTAATAATATTTAATTCTAATGAAATAGCATGCAATACAAAGTGATTCATATAGTATGATCAGTTTAATTTTGAAAATTTTAAAATTTTCTATTTTACATAATTAGGATTGGACAGTGGGGCTTCTTAATATAGCCTTATTTAAGACTTTATTTTAATTTTTTTTAATTTTTTAATACTTCTACATATTAAATTTATTTTTAAGATAATGATATTCAAAGATTTCATTTTTTTTAAGGAACCAAGTTACCCCCACCCCCTCCCTCTTGGTGTGGCATGAACACTTTTATTTGGTATCAAAGCCAAATGTGCACTTTCAATTGGAAAGAATTGGATAAAAAACTTTGCACTTTGGGCCAAATGGATACCATATAGTCAACTTGAACAATCATTATAAACTAAGGTCAACTATGGCTCTAAATTATTTTAGGCATGCTTAATGATTATTATGTATGAATCCTAGCATTTTAGAATTATGTTTATATCATGCTTCATGTATAGGTTTTGAATTTAGAGTTTAAGGGGTTTAAATTCAAACTTGCTAGAGCATGAACCCCAGTGAGTTTAGATCATTCAAATTATCTTCATAAAAAAAAATTGCATAAAAAAATTGCATCACTTCCCAAGGTTTAAAATGATGTATTGTTCAATATTCCTTATTGGGTAACATGGAATATAATTTTGAAGGGGTTTGATTTTAGGTTTAGGGTTTATTGGTTTGATGATTGGAAGGGCATGGGATCTTCTAATGACCACTAAAAATAACCTAAGGAGGTGTTATGCCAATGTGCAATTTGCCTAAATAGGTTCTAAAGGTTTCATCTAGGGTTTCCATCAAGCTAGGACATCCTACTAGAAGAGGAATCCTATATCCTATTAGACTTGAATATGATGAATTGATCTTATACAAAAATGACATCAATAACTCTAAGTAGGATAGTAAAAGGCCCCTAGCATAAAGGTCTATAGGAGAGACAAAACTCCTAAGTTAAGGAAAGTCTCTACTTAGGTAAAGTCTCCTCCTTACTCCTTATCGAGTCATGTGGGAAAGTTATGTTAAAATTTCATAAAATAATTACCATGATATCTACTTAAACACTAAAAAAAATAAATAAATAAAAATAAGAAGAAGAATGCAATAGTTACTCATCCTTATATGATTATCAAATAAAGTACTCAGTTACGAAGTGTAGCTTTCAGCTAATTATAATTAACTTGTAATAGGAATTATAGACACACATCACCTATACTTTACCATCGAATTCTCACACTATCTAGCTAAGCCACATATGCCTCCTCCTATTGAAATGAGATATGGGGTCAGTAGCGAGCGAATTCCCTATATCCAATAAGCCTTAGTGGTTACCCCTATGAATAGTATAAATTATAGGATAAGAAGAAGCACCCTAAAGGGGATGTTGACTTCATACAAAAGCAAGTAACCTATAGGACAACTCCCCTATTATGATAAGATACATAATGAGTAGCTTGCAAGTCTCCTATAGTTAGTGATTCTAGTGGTTACCCTCATGAAGGCTATAAAATATTGCACAAGGCATATCCCACTTAAGGTGACTTCACATATAATTCACAAAATTAATGAAATTTTAGAAAGTGACAAACTCACTCCAGGCATAATCTATGCAAAGTTGTGAAATGTGCAAGCATAAAGCTCATAGATCAATTACCAAGTAAATAAAGGAATGAATCATAATTATGTACTACTACTGGGTCAAGGACTTAGAATATTTCAATGATAATTTCAAGGGTTTTAATGTTGGTTGCTCATGTTAAAATTTACCAAAGTTTCATATATTATAGTTATTCTCATGTTGAGTTTAGTTTTATTTTCTATTACATCGAGCTCATGTATAACTATTCATATAATGGGTGCAATTATAAGCATTCTTATGTTGAGTTCAATTATAATTATTCTCATGCCAATTTCAATTATAGTTACTCTATTGCGGAGCTCAACATAACTATCCTTATAATGAGTTTAGGTTTATTTACTCTTATCATATGTTCAAGTATAATTAAATTCCAGTTGACAACAATTTTACCAACTTAATTTATGAAATATTTAAAAGGCTTCTTCTATTTTCATATATTTTATAACCAAGTTATACTCCATTTTATTTAAAAGATTGAGTTTCTTATTTATTTATTAAATAATAAAGAAATATTATCAGCCCTATGTTACCTACTTGACCACTGAATTCTAACTTATTACCAAATTAGGTAATTTCTTATCATTCATCAAGTTGCCCACTCATTCATAACTTTATTATTGGAAATTCAAAAACTAAGAGAAATAAAAAGATATTCTTATAGATATCTATGGGAAAGTACCATAATACTCAAATCCAACCTACCATTCATACTAAGACAATTAAATTTAAAGCTTAGGAAAAAAATTACAAGACCATAAATAAACACAAGCATATGAGAAAGAAGAAAAAAAATTCTATTCATTAAAAAATCTTACATATACAACTCAACCCATGAAGGCCAAAATTAAAAAAAGAAGTATATATATAGGTGAGGTAACCTAATTCCCAATCTCACTAGCACCATTAGTCTCGTCACTATCAAAAGTCTCCCCAAAGAAGATGATTACACCTTATAACTTATCATTGAGCTTACCCGTTCATATGAGCTTCTTTAGGTAGTACAAATTCCCTTCATTATATATATAGCCAAGGATCTCAAAGAGCATGTTGGACTTGAAGAAGAAGGCATACTTAACATCAGTCACCATTACCTCCACAAACACCCTAGCATCCTCTATTTCAGTGACCTCTATGACCTTCAACCTCACTTTTCTCTGTGACCTCTACTCCTTCAAGTCTTAACTTAGATTTTCTTATTTATTGAGAGTTTTCTCTATAATTCTTTAAGTTTATCCTTTATAGTGAGCTTAGTTGGCCTCTCTTCTCCAAAGTATTTTTGCATAAAGTTATGAGTCCTATAAAGGTCGTATGCCTTCACTATAGCTCACCATTTATTATGATCTAGAGCATAGGAAGACTCTAAATTATTTATAATTTTTTTTTGCTATATAATCGTGCATTCTTTAGGGAATGAACCTAAGGTATTCTTTTAATAACCTCAAGTAAATAGGGTAGGGTGAAGGTCACTAGCTTCACACATGGAGAAGCCTACCTCCTACGAGTGCTAAGGATTAGACATTAAGCCCCTACTCTTTCTCATCCCTTCCTCCTTAGCATCCATGATACTTTCTTTCACCTTGCCTTAAATTGTAGCCAATGGCACAATATAACTCAGTTCCTCTGCTCTCTTATGAATTTCATCCTCATTAATCACAATTACTTTAGCAGTTATAGGCACCTTAGTTATTTTCATTTTCCATCTACTTTTTTAAGTTTAGAAGGAGCATATTAATGCTTACTCGTCACCATGAATTTGCACCTTAAGATAAGATGGGGAGACAACCACTAATCTGCTCCTTTTAGTGGGTAACTCCTCTCCTTCCTTTGATCACTCAAAGGGCCCTATTGAGGTCCGAACCTCCTTTTCCTTATCTCCTTCTCTCCCTTACTTGAGGGAGAGATCTCATATATATAGTTTAGTAATATCAAGTCTAAAAGAAGTTGCACTTGGGTATATCATCTACACATGAATGAATATATAATAAAGTGATTTAAAAATATAGAAATTAGTTTCACATAATAACTAATTAAATAATCTATACAATAGAAAATGATATGTATATGGCGATAGACAAGGTAATTCTTAAAGATCAATGAACTCATGCTGAGGAAATTCAGTGCCTTTTTCTCTTTCTCACTTAGCATGGTAGTGCTCTCCTTACTCTTTGAGAAAGGAAACAACATAAACTATTCAAATGAGTTATGCATAAAGACAAACTTAGCTTTCTAATTCTTTCCTTATTTTTTAGTCAACTCATCCTCATCACCATGAATGAAAATTGAATGTACATCTTCTTAAATGTCTAGGTGGTGAATACATGATAAAAAAAAGGGTTAATATCATTTATAGTTGATGTTCTTCCACAAAGGAAATGAATAAAATGATTCTAGCCAAGGAGCATGGAAAGGCAATTGTATAGTAACATAGAGTATGAACAAACTCATAGAAGAATAGTAGTTTTAGATCTACTTGAAGTGGTTAAAGGAGATGCACAATTCTTCTTTGTAAAAAGCATTTAAGTACTTAGCCTCCTTGGGCACTTGCACTTGCACTTGCATGGAATGCTCCAGAATTAAAATGCAAGGAAAATATGGTCAAAAATCTTAACAGACACTAAAAAGGATTATAACATTCAACATCTGCAAAGGTGGTGGCACTTCCATAAATAACCTCCTTAGTGATTTATAAATTGTCTTTCTAGGGACATGGGAGATCTAATGGAATTTAATATACAACTGACACTCATGTAGATCCTACTAAGGAGTAATTATAAAGAAGGTGAAATGCATAAATATTGGACCACAAATTAAATTAACATTAAGTGCATGGATCTCATCCACACCCTTCTATCATTATTACCTGCAGACTTGGCAACTCTCTACTTTCTTGTCCTAATAAGTAGTCACCAATAGAACTTAGATATCACAAAACCATAGGTCTCTTACCAAATATCTCACCATGGAGTCCCATTCATAGTGATGTCAGTATACTACATCAAGTATCCATTCCTTGAATAAGAACTCACCTCAAGGTAATAATTATCATGCCATAGTAAAAATGAAATAAAAGTGATAAATTTTACTATGAATTTTTTCATTATTTAGTGTGAATACATTGGGAATTACAACATCATCATAATTGTAGTACTCATCATAATATCATAAACTAAGGTACCCATCACAATTTAGCAAAGTTTATACTTATCAAAATGTCGTAAATAACATGCCTGCACTATAATGAGGAAAAACATAATGAAAGTAAAGAAGTCACCCAAATACCAAACTAAGGTTCCCTAATATGAATCTTTGCCACTCTAGAAATTGAATCACCCTCAATAGGTCATAAGTCACCAACATCTCAACTTACAAAGTTATGGTCCTTCTTGAATTAAGTTCCTGTATCGGATGCTGCTCCCTTTCAAGTGCTACTTAGCTCTCTTACTACCCTCTTCAAATTAATCATTTTCTTGAGGACACAGAATCATAGCACTGACATATCCAAGGTACGTACTTGACCTTAACGAGGAACACCAACATCACCATCATCCTTTTTTGTCGAGGGGAGGGAACCTCCTACACCCTGGGGGCGCCACCTTAAGCTTAGTAGTCAACTCTTTAACTTGCTTTCCAGTGCAACAAGGACATGTTCACTGAACGCTCAATATCTTGAAGGTTACATGAAAGAGGCAGCTCTATTGTCAATTATGATGGATCAAAATTTGAAAATTTTTATAAAAATATTTAAGCGAACCAAAAAACTTTTATCATGTAATATGGTCATCTTTGTATATAGAGTAGGTGCCCATTATGTATTGCCAATGCCTTAAACTCACTCAAAGGACACCTTAATAGCTTGCTTGAAGAGATGCAGATAACAGGACCATCTACAGTTGGCGCTTGTCCACTTAAAGAAGCCCTACATAAATATTTGTCATATTTTTTTCTACTTTTCTTCAATGATTAAAGGTGCCTTCTTAGCACTAAGTGGGTTTTCCACAACCTCAGTAAAAGTTACCTTTTTAGTCAAATCCATCTCTAGTAGGAATACTAGGGACCCTCATCTCTCATCCTCGAACTAAGTGGCATGTCCTAAAAGTTAGAGCATGGGGTCGCTCTCTCAAGAGTCATTGTGTTGTTACCTACAATAATAGATTCAGTAGGTTCAAGTGCCTTAACCGAAAGAGCTATTGTTTCCTTCACTACCTCAGGCTCAAATTTTACTCTCTTTTTATAGGCAGTGTTGATGGGTTTAGTAGACACCTGCATTGTTTTAACACCTCCTTTGGCCTCTCTATTTTGGTGGTCTTGGGGAATGGTGTCATGTTTCTTGCCTCTTATCAAACTTATCCACCTTCCTAATATTAAAGCCACCTTCTTTATTGTTTAAAGCTTAAAAGGGATAACTTTAAGGGGTTCATTTTTATCAAACTCATAGGTCTCAATAGCTCTATAAATTATAAAAGGAGTAAAGGATCTAAGCATGAAACATGTTTTATAGAGGTTGGTCATGTTTTGCTTGCCATCACCATTATTATGGGAAATTCTATGCAACAAGTAAGGCTATAGAAAAATAGATAGTCATTTTGTATCTGTTCTCTCACAATAGTTCAATATACTTACTTAATGCTAGTATTTAATTCACTTATCCTTGAAGTCACTCACTTTATAAGATCAAGTGAATTAGCGAATTAAATGTATACTCACATTTACCTTTTTATGTATTTGGCATATAATTTGTTATTAAAATAAGAGATTAAATCTGTTGGAACCACATAGGATCTTGTCCCATGGTCATAATGTTCAACCCTATAAAGGATTCAGTATGTAGTCTCCTCCCATATGTATAGTTAGGGATCCTCACCTGACAGCTAACTCGCCACTCATCCCCTTTAAGTATCTAGTATCAACACCGCTCACCATCCACCATGGCAAGATACCATTGATCTAACTCGCTGCTTCAACTATAGTGAAGGTGGAAACTCAAATGACTCCTAGATTTTCCTAGCATAGTCATCCAACCATGGAGTTCATCTATCTAGTAGATCAGTCTCACTTACCCCACCCTATATGGTGATACATGGCTCAAGCATGGTTTACAAATGATTTCATGGTGTCAGACAACCTCGGCTCTCTCTATCCAGTACTTGCATGCCCTTTCTATCCTATGCACACTTGGCACTACTATGCTCACCTAGAGGAAGATAAGTTAGGTTTAAGGAAGGAAATTCCCCCTCAAGCCAACTAGAATGTGACACATGTCTAATGAACTCGTATAGTCATTGATTCAATTACCTTTTTACTATTATTTATTGGTGTAGCTTTTGTTGTAGCCCTTAAATCTCTATAAATAAAGAGTGAAAATGAGTATTTTGGATTTTTTGCATCTTTAGCATCTGTTGGCAATTGTACTACAGACATTTAAAATAATGAATTACTCTATTTCTCCATTCTCACATAAGTTTCCTTGTCATATGCCGAGAGCAAGTCTGTTACTAAGTTTAAGTATGACCCATAGATAAATTTTCATCCAACAATGTGGACTAATCGATATTAGATATTTTTCTAATATCAACTAATTTTAGTGAAATGTTTATATCATTTACCCAATATTTTGTTGCTTTTTTCTCATTGTTTCTATTCGGCCAGTAATATTCTTATATTTTCTCTAACTTACATGATCCAAGTTGTGCATCTCTTAAATTTCAATCAAAAGGGATCACCTCTTGGATTTCACTCCTTTATTAGATGTTATTACTAACAAGCTTTCTGGCTAGAAATCTAAGCTTATTTATTTTGCAGGTAGACTTCAATTTTTGAAGATATACCAGATGGAACACTATTGCCTATTGTATCCGAGCAGTTGTTTTACCTAAGAAGCATTGTAAGCTTATTAATAAACTCTCTACTAATTTGATATCTTGGAAAAACACTTACAAAACCAAAAAGATGAAGAGTTTGGGGCTTCCTTCTTTACTTGGCCTTTGCTTTGCATAAAACGTTCTATTATTTAAAGGATGTATAATAGCCACTCTCCACTAGCTTGGTAGGTTGTCCTGTACCTACTGCTCTCCATGGAAACCTCTTAATCCTATGTCCTCCCCCATGTGGAAAAGTATTTGTGATTCTGCAAAGGAAGCTAAAAAGAAATTTGCTTTTAATATCAAAGTTAATTCTTATATTTCACTATCATGGGATCAATGGTGTAATGGAAGGTGTCTAGCTGAACTTCCCCACTACCCTGCCATTTTGGAAGCCTTTCCTTATGCCGCTCATCTTTTGGTTAATATGGATTCATCTGGTTGGAAAATTCATGTTGATTCTCATCTCTTCATCCAAATCTACATCCTTTCCACCCCCATAAGTTTTGATGCTAATAATATTACCTTAAAGTGAAATGTTGGGGGAGCCAGTTGTTCTAAGGAATTCTTATTAGAGTTTTATATGAATGAAATTGAAGTATATTGGCACAAACTCGCATGGCATAAAGGCTCAGCCATTCACTTCTTTTTTTTGGCTGGCTGAGTTTGATTGGTGGGCTTAAAATTGTTGATATCGTGCTTAGGAGATATATTTCAGTGGATCTTCTTTGCTGCCTCTGCCAAACAAAACTTGAAAGCATTGCTCACATCTTCTTCGATTGTGATTATACATATTCAATCATCATGGACCTCATTCCATACTTAAGATCTTTTCTAATGCATCCAAATTTATACCAAATCATTAACTTATTTGCTAAAGTGAAAAACTTTGGGGATAATTCTTTTTATCCGCTTATGTTGTGGTGTGTTGTTTACTACTTGTGGAGGGAAAGGAATGCTAGAAGATTTGGTAATAATCTTTCTAGAAAATCCACTATTCGTATCAACATCATTAATGATGTTAGTCTCAAAAAATTTGGATGGAAGAATGGGGAGAAATTTATGCATCTTCTTAACAATCCCTAATGTTTTGGGGTTGGCTTTGTTGGCTGTGTACTCTGTAGGCCTCTGTTGCTTTGAAATTTCATTGCTGGCAACATTTATTTTGGCTTAATTTTATGCTTGGGTGTTGACTCTATTGGCTATTATTTATATTGGCCTCCGTAGATTTGACATTTCATTGTTGCCACCCTTTGGCTTGGTTGAGCTTTACCTGGAGATTCTTTGTCTCAGTTGGAAAATGCAGTTTTGGTTTAGGCCATTATTTATGATGCTCTTGTATTGTGAAGTTGGCTCATTTTGGTTTCTAAAGCTGGCCCTCTCTGCTCGTAATGTTCTCGATCTACTATATCTCGAATTTTGTCTTTTCGGATGGGAATTTTTTTGCCATGGACATTGATGTTGTCCTATCTTGGCATCTCTTGGATGGTCTTCAGGCAACCAGGAGTGCTATTTTAGCTGTTTTAATTGCCAATGTAATTGCTTATTCCAAAGTCGTGGCATTGGTGGCTTCCTGTTATGGTTGCAATTGTCCTTTTTTTTATATCTTTTTCATCCT
Organism: Dendrobium nobile; assembly: GCA_022539455.1. Taxonomy (NCBI): domain Eukaryota; kingdom Viridiplantae; phylum Streptophyta; class Magnoliopsida; order Asparagales; family Orchidaceae; genus Dendrobium; species Dendrobium nobile. The sequence goes on along the minus strand of CM039721.1, from coordinate 15,072,857 downwards.
TCATTTTTTTTGGCTGCCTTCGTGGTGGTCTCTTCCTTGAGCCTCTGCTCATTTTTGTCAGAGCACTGTTTGCTCTTTAGCTTCTTCTTTTTACTTGTATATCTTCTTTTACTTATATTTTCTTTAGTTAATAAATGGGCTTCACCCTTAATTTTCCCAAAAAAAAAAAAAACTCTCACTGTCTCTGACAATCTTGCGTAAAATTTAATTTTGGGTTAGGAGTAATTGATCCTTGTTTTGAAGGAGGTTTGGGATTCTCCACGTCTTTAAAGGAGTTTTAATGGTAAATAAGGGATCTTTTGAAATTTACAAAAGAGAGGCACTTAAAGAGTAGATGTCAGCAATTGTATTGAATTACATTAAATTGATTTTCTATTTACATTACGGTTAATAGATTTATTCGTAGTTCTACAATATATTCTAACATTGGACATTTGAATGGGTCATAATAAATAAATATTGGATTTTTTTTCACATTTCAATTCACCTTCTAGTTTTGCTCCAAAATATTTTTTTCCCCAACAATGTTATATTCAAGATTAATTAATTAATATATTTTAAATTTTTTAAGCTAAACATTTACGTTTATTAAAAATCAAAATTCACTTACATGTCTTATTCTTATAAATATGCAAAGCATTATACTGACTTCATTTGGGATAACTTTTGACTATTAATTTTTTATTGTTTAAAAAAAAAAAAAAGTTTTTAAAAAAGCAATAAAAAATTTGTTCCAAATGAATCTTAATTACACACCAGTATTAAAATTCCTTGAACTTCCAAAATTCTTAAAGCATGCCCCTTTTTAATTTAATTTAATTTAATACAAATTTTTATTTTAATTTATTTATTTATTATAAAATTTATTTTCATTTAATTTAATTCAATCAATTTAAATATATATATATATATATTTTAAATTATAAATTATAAAAAAATTTAGTTTTATTTATTATGCCATGTTTTCACCGGTGAAAATTTTAATTTATGTTTTAATAAAACCGGTGATAAACATGATAATAAATACAATACTATTTAATTAAATTTTTAATAAATAAATAACATTAAATTTTTAATAAATAAATAACATTCAATTTATCTTAATTTATTAATCACTTATAATTTAACAAATAACGAAAATTTGATTTAATTTTTTATTTTCTTAGAAACCATAATTCACTTCTATGTTTCTCCGAAAATGTTTTCTTTCCTGATTTCAATAGAAATTGGATAATTAAGTTTCATATTTGCTCCTTTTTAAATTTTTTCGTAAACCGGCTCATTAAATTAATTTAAGTTTAAAACAAGCTCCTTATAACTTGGCCTATATATATTTTTCCTAAGGGCAATTAAGTGCCACCGAAACAGCGAAAATCGTTCTATGCATCTTAATTAAAAAAATCGTCTCTTAAATATGTATCCAATTGCCACACCATCTCCATCACGTTCGGAAGGTCGCACGCAACATATATTTATTGATGGTTAGGTTTGATACTTGGTCCAGAGGTAACGAGTACTTTTCAATTATATTTTATGGAAAATGCTGAGTTGTTGCTCAAAATTATATTGATATAAGTATTCCATTACACCAGAATCTAGAAGAATGAGCATCACAAATTAATTATCCTTCTAACGATAGCTGAACAGAAAGATGAAAAGAGAAAAAAAAGATAAGCTGTACCGACTAGGATTAGAATTAATAATATAATAAACTACGAGAACCGAAGATAGGATGAAAATAATTGGCGAACGGAGTCCAGAGACGAATGAGAATATGCCATATTGTTTTTTTTTGCTGTGTATCAATGTTGCATGAGTACCGAACGACGCCACTCTTTCTAATTCTGCTCTGAACTGTCTAGTGACAGCACAAAATAATTTCACCAGTTACAGTGATCCCTTCCAACCTCCATGAATCACATATGCTATAACCTCAGAAGACCAGTACGTCGTCATTTTCTTTTCAATTTCTTAATATTGAGAGCCAACTTATATTTGATTTTGGCCGAGAGAGCATGTTGGCAGTAAATAATTCTACGATAATTCTCTCATCTCTTTCTCGTCAAAGGTTAAATACAAGTGTACACACAGAAACAATAAGAAATCTTCTGAAAATATAATGACTTTAAAAAATTTTGATGCAAAGTTCTTCAAAGAAAATGTCCGCTGAGAAAGTTTTTACGTTGGATAGCTCTGGATAATGACGATTATAGGTTGAACAGATGACGTAATATATTTAAAATTATATAAATAATATAAAGAAGAAATAATAATTATAAAATGATTCTATAAGAATATAAATTGGCGATTAAAAAAATTAAAATTTGTACACAAATTATATATTTTAAAATTTTTAGTTTAAATATATTAAATCTTCAAATAATTATATATATATACATATATATATATAAGTTTGTAAATCTTCATCACATGAATATACATTTATTTTACATATAAGTTTGTAAATATAATATAAATAATTTTTAATTTATGTTATGTGTTTAAATATAGTTTATATATATAATTCACAATAAAAAATACATTTATAAATTCATATCAGATGATTTATAATTCAAAAAAATGATTAAAACTTGTTTTTTATATTAAATAAATAAATAAATAAAAATTAAATAATTTAAACTAAACAAATTATTATTCATTTTTTGTAAACTTATTTAAAAATATGTGATGCACGTATTGTGCATTTGAAAATTTAATCTTAGTTATTTAGTTCAAATCACTAGAAATTTTGTCATAATAATTGTTTGTATAAATTGTTTGTTTATATTAGTAAAGAAGTCGTATTGGATTGCGTGACAAAGTAAAAGTATATGGTTATTGCTAGGTGGTCAAATTTATTATAAAAGTTTAACTAATTTTAAAATTAAACATATTAAAGTTAAATTAATTAATTGTGTTTAATAATTATATTAAATTTATAAAATATGAGTTGAAAATATCTTATGTTTCGATGATGATTTGATAATTAGCTCTCTAAGTAGATGCTTTATCCACCTGAATTATAAGAATCCACTATGCCTCTTAAAAATCTAGCCCACAAATTTATGATTGGCGGCATCTTTTATCCATATAACAGCTCCTCCTGGCTGATCATAAACTCTTCGGTACACCTTAGTTCAATTTGAACTACCTGTAGAGACGTAACCTTCTTTAGATGCGCTAAACATACACTACGATTATACATCCTCCAGTATGCTTAGTTAAAACTCTGAACATATGGTATTATTAAACTGACTCACCCCGGCGCGTGTGGTGTGGTATGGTCCCCACGATAACTATACTTCTTACAGGCGAAGCCTCAAGAAATCAAAATTATACTAATGAATTATTCCAAAAATTTTAAAGCATACCCTATATACCCTCTGTCCTTAAATCTACTATGGTTGTAGCATGGGGTTCCTAAAAGGCTAGACCCACCCCACAACAAAATAATATTACATTGAATATGAACATCCTGATGGTGAATCTCACGCAACATTTTCTTAAAACAAAACATCAAAACATGGCCTCGGGATTACTTTTTTAAAAAAACCCTAATGCTACTCCTAACCTCTAAGGCTCGTGGAGTATGATATAGCCAAAGAATATCTCTCTTGAGCCTTCTCTCCACCAAGGCTCCCCAAAAATCAACTTAGCGGACCACATGTGTCGGCCCCAATGCGGCACTTTATGTGAACCACTCACCTCCCCTTATCCCCTCAAGGATCATCTCCCTCTCTCACCCATACTCCACTGTCTTCTTTTTCTTTGTGGGTGGGGACTCTCTAAACCTCTATCACCAAGAAAGACTTATCTAGATTCCAAAACACACAATTCTTTATGATATAAATAAATTTAGACGTAGAAAAGTTCATATTAGGATGTTAGGCCCTTGAAGCAACTAGGCCGCGGCTCCCCCAGAGGGGGGGGGGGTGATGAATTGGTATATTAAAAATTATATATAAAGAAACAACTATCACAAACCAGAAGTCACCACCAAACAACAAGTGCTGAAAATAAGTGCGGAAGCAGTCAAAAGAACACAACGGGTTTATAGTGGTTCGTTCAACTTGACCTAGTCCACTCCCCAGAGCGCCTCGGAGTTTGCACTCCAAGTGACTCTCCTTTAGCCCCCACAGTCGGTGGAGACAGCCATACAAAAACCTCCATTTTGCCCCCCGGGAAGGAAAAGCGAAAACCCACCCTTATTGCTTCCTCTTGACGTAGGAGAGACCTCAATCCAACACTGAAGCTTACCTCTTCCAACCCTTTACGGACAACGAGATCTATTCGGAAAGACTGCTTGTGGCAACCCTTGCGATCTCCCTCCAAGCTTCCCCTTCACAAGTCTTCTCTCTCTCTCTCCCCTCTCTCTCTCTCTCTCTTTAGGTTTTCTCAGGTCAAGACAACCGCCCAAGGTGTTCAAAAACATTGCACAAAAGGCTCTTAAATAGAAGATCTCTTTAGGAGTTCAATAATTACACGTATGCCGCCCTTATCGTCTCGGTTGATCCTCCAATCCTCCTGTTATGATCAGTTAAGTCCTCGCTGATCGGCCAGAACATCGTCTGAATGAATGGATAATGAAAATTGGCTTGATCGTCCGGCACATACTCACGATCGTCCCTGACGATCGTTCAAATCCGAGAAAACTCGTCCAGCGCAGATGGCTCTCCGGAATTCGAAACTGTCCGAACTTAGCTTCGGCCAGAACATCGCCCGGATTTCTGCTGGCTTGACTATTAATCATCAGGAGCACACTATGGGTTTTTGTAGATATCCGACCTATCATACGCATCATCCTGGATGTTGTGATCGTATCAATCTTCCTTATTGCATCCTTGATTGTCGAAAATCAAATTTAGGCATAAATGTCATAACGTCCAGGCGATCCAAGATCGTTCTGGCCCGATTTCCAAACTACAGAATACCTAAATTGATCATGGCGGAAAATTAATTCTTTTTTTGAGCATATCGTCTTGGCCAATCTCACGATCGTCCAGGCTGATAGACTAATGACGGCGCCTTATTAAGAAAACTGATTAGGGTTTTCTATTTTAAACCATATTGTCCGGTGATGATGTGGTAAAAATAGAAATTCTAATCATCACCCAGTTTGTGTGTGTAGGGTTACTTTTCATCAAGACACATCACAAGTAACATTGACTCAAAAGAAAGGAAAAAAGAAAATACAGATGACTCAAACCTAGTCAACCCATTCTTGGCAGTGGTCGCCTTTTGTCGTCTGATCTCTTGCCCTGAATGCAGTAGAAGAAAAAGGTGTAGTATTGTTTGTTATCATCAAAAAATCATTCTGAACCAAATCTGCAACAATCTCCCCTTTTTTTGATGGCAAATAATCCGATGATTATTTCAAAAATAGCAATGTAATAACAGAAATCGAAAGTGCAATCATACAATAATACTACTCCCCCTTTTGATTCTCAAAGGAGGGAGGAAACCAAGAAACCAAGTAAACAACACTCCCTTTTTTTTTTTGATACAACCAAGGCATGAACATGATGTGTATTCCATGTGATTGATTTTAAAAAATTGTTGAGTTATGAGTACACCATCAAAAATCCAAAAAATGATAGATATCTGATCATGGTTACCATTAGCTCGGACTTTCTTTTAGGGTAGTAATCATTATTTAAATCAATGAACTAACCAAATTCACTTGGATATGAGAAAATGATTCATTCATCACTTGGTTTCAGAAAAAATATCTTATAGATAATATCCAAAGTAAATTTGTCACAATCGCAAAACAATCGAATCAAGCCTTCCTATGAATCTTCTAAGTTTTAAAAGATTTGAAAAGAGAGGAGAGCTTGCTTTTGGTGGGCTCATTTTTGCCTCTTGTCAATTGAGTGACGCTTTGCGCATCTTTTGATTTTTGATACACTTTGTGTTTATATATTTTTTTCAATTTGGCGTCATTGCACATCTTTTGTTGGCATCATTGGCCATATTTTTTTGCAAGCCATTCCTTTCCCAAACACCCTTTGTTGGAGTATATCTTCTAGATATTAGAGAAGAGGAGCTCTCTCCTCACTAGAGAAGAACAATCACAAATAAAAATCAATAACCATTACAAGGGTAACGAGGATCTTGATGTGACATAAAGAATTGTATCATTATAAATACAGATAGAATATGCTGTAGCTAGGTTAGGACGATCTTAATTTCATTTTCCTTCTATTATTTGCAAATAGAATTTTGATTAGAAAAGAAAACCGTGCCACTAAAATAAGATGAGAAGAGACACAATCAACGTTATATTTTTACCATTTAATAGATATAGAGATGTATGTAACAATGACTACAATTTTCAAGCAAGGACAAGGGCCTACGAAATCAATTCAGCGATGATTTTTGAACCAACAATAAAAGTCACAACAATCAAACAAAAACTAAAAGTTATAGCAAAGGGAAGAAAAAGAAAAAGAGCAAACAGGAAAATCAAATAAGAACGAAAAAAACGAACCAAAACAAAAGAAAGCAAGTAAAAGATCAAGTTCATGCCTTTATGTCAACACACCCAATCTGGTCTTAGAGCTGGTGACGAAGGCCGTGGTTTAGTAAAGATGTCAGACAATTGTTTTCAGTTGTCACATGGTGTAACACAATGTCTCCATGTCACATGATCTCTAATAAAGTGATGCCTAATGTCAATGTGCTTAGTCCTTAAATATTGGATAAGATCCTAGAAATGCATAAGACACTGTGTTGTCACAAAAGATTGAGATGGTGCCTACATGTAGTCCTAAATCTAATACCTATTGTTTCAACCAAAGGACTTGGGCCACACAACTTCCAAGGCAATGTCTCAGCTTTCAGCAGTGGAAAGTGCAACAGGTTTTGCTTTCTACTAGCATGAGACACTGATTGTCCTATGAATTAACAAGTTCCAGAAGTACTTTTTCTATTACCTACATCCTGCATAATCAGGTCAGAAAACCAATAATCTCAAAAGAAGTACTATGCCTATGATACCCATTCCTAAGCTTTGGGTCCCTAAAAGATATCTAAGAATTCTCTTACTGTAGTCAGATGAGATTCCTTAGGGTCAGCTGAAATCAGACAAAGACAACCCTAGACTTTTATCAGAGTTAGCTAGCAGTCAGTAAAGTAAGGATCCAATCATGCCTCTATACTTCTTCTGATCAATAGACTTCTACTTGGTCCTTTCCCTGGACACTAAAGAAGTCATGGGAGTTTAATTGGCTTAGCTTATCCATCTCATTCTCTTCAAAATATCCTTTATGTATTTTGTTTGATTTAGAAAGGTTCCATCATCCAATTATTTTATGCTAAATTCCAAAAGTAGGACAACTCTCCCCATCAAACTCATCCTCAACTCTTACTCATTGTTATAGGATCATCACCACAACTTATCTTATACGAGGATCCAAAAGTATGTCATCTACATAAATTGAACGAATGAGCCAAATCATCTCCAACTTCCTTAAAAAAAAGGGTTGTGTCTCCGCTCCTCTTAACAAACTCCCTTTCTAGTCAGAATGTGCTAGCTCCTTATACCAAGCTCTTGGTGCCTGTTTTAACCATACAAAGCCTTTTTTAATTTAAATTCATGATTTGGAAATTGAGAGAACTCTCACAACCTGGGGGGTTTTTTTCTAACAACACAATCCTTTTTATTACCCCATTTAAAAGGTTACTCTTAATATACTTGAAAAAGATTAAATCCATAATAAAGGCAAAGGCTAATAGCACTCTAATGGTTCCAATCTAGCTACAGGGGCAAAAGTCTCCTCAAAGTCTATCCCTTCATTTGGTATATACCCCTTATGACACTAATCTTGCTTTATTCCTAACCACCATACCATAATCATTCACCTTGTTCTTAAAACTCACTTTGTTCCAACTACACTTTATCCCTTAGTCTTTTACAAGCTCCCAAAACTTCCTAACAAATTGGTTCAATTCCTCCTGTATGGATAAAACTCAAAACTCATTAGTAAGGGCTTGGTTTATGTTGGGGGTTCAGTCATTGAGATAAATGCAGAGGGTTCACCTCCTTCCTAAGTCCTATCTCGTCTCTAACTCCATCAGATAGGTCTCCTAAGTCAAATCTTTAGGGTGATTCAAAGAGTATCTTAATCTCTAGGCAAGGTGTGTGAGGTCCAACCCTTTCCTCCCTGATCTATAGTTTTTTACTCCATGGGTGACATCTCCTACTCCTTCAGTGTTTTGAGATGACCTACTCCCTCTCCAAAATTTCTATTCTAGTGGTAATCTCTCCAACTTCATCATCATCTTACTCCAGGCTTACTAGGATCAAACTCATAAATACACATGTGTAGTCTCTTCCCCATCAAAGCTCTATTATTAAACCTCTCTAAAAGACTTCCACACTTGAATATCCAAGAACACTCCTTCATCAATTTTGGATCAATTTTTCCGTGGAGACTCCCATTGATGGAATGAACCTACACAACAAAGACATGAAAGTGGGAAAAATTGAGTGTCCTACCTAAGAATCTCATAGGGTGCTTTATCTATTTTGCCTCTAACATTTACCCTATTCCATTACTAGCAAGCTATGTTAACGCTTCAGCCCCAAAGTATTTTGGAAGTGAATACTCAGCAAGCCATTGCTCTAGCAGCTTCTACTAAGGTCTGGTCTCTTCCTTTTAGCTATCCCGTTCTGTTGAGGGGTCCTTGGAGCTGGAGCAGTTGTGGCTCATCCCTGTCCTCACAAAAAATCTCTAAACTCTTTCATTTTCAACTCTCCCCCATGGTCACTATAGATGGTCAGAGATCCACCACTAGCTTTTCTGAATCCAAGTAAAAAAGGTTTTAAACTCTCAAAAGACTCATTTTTGTGTGAAAGAAATCTGTCCAAGTGAACCTCGAGTAGTCATCACATCACAAAACTTAGACATTCCCTCCCAAGCTGGCAGTGTCTATGGTCCAAACAAATCCATGAGAAGGACTCTAAAGGTCTAGAGGTGGTAATGTCCTTAATGGGGTGAAAAGTCAAGTGGACTATTTTCCTATTTGATAGGCATCACAAAGGTGGTGTCTTTTGAAATTTGAGTTTGGGGGACCCTCTAACTAGGTCCTTTTGGGTCACTTTCCTAAGGGTTTTTCATACTAGCATGACATAATCTCCTGTGTCACATCCATGAATCAATCAACCATAATTTTAAGCAAATGATGCAGCACTTTCAATTATTTAAATCAAGCATGTACACATTGTTGATTCGCTTCCCTGCAAAATAGTATTATATTTAAACTTATAATGCATGAAATTACAAAGAATTGTATGTGAAGCCCTAATCTCAAAGCTGACTGATCTAAGCAAAGTTTTGTTTTAATTCATCTACAGCAAAACATTTTCATTCATAAGGTTCTTGTAATTACCGATTTACCTGCACCTATCACCTTCCTGGACGTGTTGTCTCCCAAGAGTAACCTTGCCTCCTATCCTTGTCTCCGGCAAATGATGATTGGCATCGCCAGTCTATGTTTAGAGCATCCTTGTTCAGGTACCACATACTCTCCCGAGGCCTTTTGTGAGAGCTCACCTCAAAAATTATCAAATGTCAGTATAGAACCCAAACAGGTTTGGGTCCTTCTTATGAAAAGTAGAATGTAATGCATGTGTGATATTATGTGAATCAGCAATTTGGGTCTCCAAACCAATGTGTACTATTGTGAACGGTGCAAGTGTGTGAGATGTGTCCTAGCATGCCACATAAAAATATCTAACTCCGGAAAGGAATTCTTAAATGATTAGGGTTATTAATGCATCTTCCTAGGTTTTGGCTTTTGATCAATGTGGTGTCATCCATTTTAATGTGCAATTCATTTTTAATCCTTAAGTTAGTGCTTTCTAAAGAATTATATCAATCCTCAATTTTTTATCTATCTCTTAGTTTCTTAAAATCAGTTCAAGTGAGGTGTGTGAAGCTTTAATGTCTCATGCTCATCCATTAAATAAAGAATGCTTTTGTTTAAACATCAAATTCATCAAGTAGAGCCATGTGATTTGAATCAATCATAGAATGATCTTTGAGAATATTTCATGCTCCTTTTATAAATCAAAACTCTAATTTCAAAATAGCATGTGTTTTCTTGAGTTTTCTATATGATGCATGAATTTTTCAGAAACTTCAAGGGTTGATCATAGGATAGTTCACATACCTCTTTGATCAAGATGATCGTCTGCCATTAAGCACAAGTTAGTTGTTTCATTTCAGGTTTAGTCTTGATGAATCAGATGCAGACTCGGCCTAGAATGCCTTTTGAATATCTTTTATCCTTTTAAATTTGGGTTTTTTCTTACCCTTTCTTGCTTGAGTGATCTTGAAGTGTAGGACAATCTCTTTCACATGTCTATGCTTTCTGCATTCATAACAAACCATATCATTAGAAACTCTTAAATTTTTGTTTCCCTTACCTTTGTTCACTTTGAGATACTTTGTTTCTTCCTTAGAAAGCTTTGAATTACCTTGTGATTAAGGCAAAGTTGTCACTTTCAGACCCGGAAGAGTCCGTGTTGTTGGCCTCGTGCCACTATTTTCTCCTTTCTTTTCTCCACCTGCATCAAGATTTCTTTGATTCATCCCTTGCTCGTAAGCAATGAGTGAGCTAAGTAAGTTATCAATCGAATAAGTGTTCAAATCCTTAGATTCAGTTATTGCAGTGATTTTAGCATCAAAAGAGGAAGGAAAGATCTTGATAAATTTGTCACTTTTTCATAGTTTAAAAGTTCTCTTCCCAAGGCATGCAAAGAAGTTACAATTTGAGTAAACCTTGTTACATATCAAAAATTGATTCAGAAGGTTTAATTCGAAAAAGTTCATAGTTATGTAAGAGAATATTCAACACAAGATTGTTTCACTTCATTAGTTCTTCATAAGTAATGCAACCTATCCCAAATCTATTTTCTAATAGGCAAGTGGAAACAGACATATAGTCTTTAGATTTAAAGCACAGAAAAAATATATTCAAACACTTCGCATTGGTTGAGTTAAATCTCTTTCATAAAAGTCCATTACTAAAAAGGCACTTCAGTTTAATTCCATTAAGTTCACGAGAAGGTGGAGAATATCCTTTTTTAATAAGCATCCACATGTGATATTAGATGATTATAAAAAAAGTAGACATGCGAGTTTTCCAAAAATCAAAAGGTAGATTATCAAACAAAAAGTGGTCGTTGTAATAGAATATCCTTCATGCATTATGATTTCAAAGTTAGCCATGGATCAAATTCAAAAAGTTTTCAAACTCAGTTTTTATGAATCCTGCTCTGATACCACTTAAAAGTTCGTTTAGAGTTATTAGGCCCTTAAGAACTAGCCTGAGGTAACCAAGAGGGGGGTGAATTGGTATTTAAAAAGTTCTTTAAACAAAAGAATAAATATCACAAACCAAAGTCACCAAGAAAAAGAAGTGCGAAAATTAAAGTATGGAAGCAATAAAAAGAACACAATGGTTTATAGTGGTTCGGTCAACTGACCTACGTCCACTCCCCGGAGGTGCCCTCGAAGTATTGCACTACCAAATAGATATCTCCTTTAGCCCCCACAGCTGCGGAGAAGCCCTTACAAAACCTCCTTTTTGCCACCCCTAGTAGGCAGAGAACCCCACTCCTTTGCTTCCTCTAAAACAGGCAGAGAACCTCGATCAATCGCTGAAGCTTACCTCTCCCAACCCTTCCAGGACAAGAGACTCAAGTGGAAGAAGAAGGAATAATGCTAGTGCAACCCTTGATGAACTCCCTCATAAGCTCCCCCATATAAGATCCTCTCTCACTCTCTCCTCTCTCTCTCTCCTTTAGTTTCTCAGGTCGACAGTAGCCAAGTGATTCAAATGTTGAACAAAGCTTTAAATAGAGAGCTTCAAAGGAGCTCAATAATTGCAAGTTGCCGACCTAATCGTCTAGGACAATCATCCTAATCGTCCTGTACGATCAGTTCAAGTCACGATGATCGGCCAGAACATTGCTCTGAAAATAAACTGGATGATTGAAAATTGGCTTGATCATCCAAGCCGATTTCACGATCATCCCGAGATGATCAGTTAAATCAGGAAAATCGTCTAAAGCATCGCCCGGAATCGAGCTATCCGATCCAGATCGGCCAGAACATTACCCGGAATTTGTGTTGCCGATATTTATCATCCAGGAGCAACTAAGGGTTTAAAATATATCATCCCACCGATCATGCGATTATCCTGGAGCGATGTGTTTTGTATCAATATCCTTAATTGCATCCTTAATTGTCGATCATTAGGCATAATTGCCATATCGTCCAAGCCGATCCAAGATGTTCTGGCCAATTTCCAAAAATAACAGAATACCTAAATTGATCACGGCAGCTATTTTTTTCTTCTTGAGCATATCGTCCAGGCCGATAGACTAATAACGGCTGCCTAATTAAGAAACTTGATTAGGGTTTCTATTTTAAACCATATCGTCTAGGACGTATAAATAGTCCGGACGATGTGAGGTGAAAATAGAAATTCTAAATCACTCAAGTGTGTGTGTAGGTTACTAGCATCAGACACTTACACGATTACAATTGACTCAGAAAGGGAAAAAGAAAAATACAGACTAACTCAGACCTAGTCTACCAATCTTGAGCTGGCTCCAATTGTCGTCTGATCTCTTGGCCCAGAAATGTCAGTAGAAAAAGGCAGTCGTATTGTTTGCTATCATCAAAACTATATTCATGAAACCAAATCTGCAACATGAAATGGTATGAGACCTTAATTATCGAATAAACTACCTCTAATCATATTACAATACTTGATCTTACAATATGATTAGTCATATCACTTAAAATCTTCTCTCATAATATAGAATAGTCTCATACAATAGTTCAAATAAAAAAAAGAACATACAAGATGAACCTAAGTTTATCAGAGAGCTCTTAGGTGGATCAGATTGTACTACATTTCTATCATATAGTACCATTATAATTAATTTAGATCTAATTTATTTTTGAATTACAAACTAAAATATTTAATTCTAAAGAATACATGCATAACAAATGATTCATCTATATGATCAGTTTAATTTTGAAATTTTAAATTTTTATTTTACTAATTAGGATTGGACAGCGAGGCTTCTTAATATAGCCTTATTTAAGACTTTATTTATAATTTTTTTTAATATTTTTAAATCTTCTACATATTAAATTTATTTTTAAGATAATGATATTCAAAGATTTATTTTTTTTTAAGGAAAAGTTACCCCCACCCCCTCCCTTGGTGTGGCATGAACACTTTTATTGGATCAAAGCCAAATGGCACTTTCAATTGGAAAGAATTGGAAAAAACTTTGCACTTTGGGCAAATGGATACATATTCAACTTGACCAATCATTATAACTAAGGTAACTATGGCTCCAAATGATTTTAGGCATGCTTAATGATTATTATAAAAGCTAGTATGAACCCTACATTTATAATTATGTTTACATCAGCTTCATGTATAGGTTTTGATTTAGAGTTTAAGGGGTTTAAATTCAAACTTGCTGAGCATGAACCCCCTGAGTTTAGATCATTCAAATTATCTTCATAAAAAAAAAAATTGCATAAAAACATTGCTCACTTCCCAGGTTTAAATGATGTATTTTAACATATCCTTTTGGGTAACATGGAATATAATTTGAAGGGGTTATTTTAGGTTTAGGGTTTTATTGGTTTGATGATTGGAAGGGCATGGGAGCTTCTAATGACCCTAAAATAACTAAGGAGGTGTTAGCCTGTGAATTTGCCTAAATAGGGTCTTAAAATTTCATCTAGGTTTCCATCAAGCTAGGCATCCTACTAGAGAGGAATCCTATATCCTATTAGACTTGATATGAGATTGTATCTTATACAAATGACATCAATACTCTGTAGGGAGTAAAATTCCCCTAGCATAAAGGTCATAGGAGAGACAAAACTCCAAGTTAAGGAAAGTCTCTACCTAGGTAAAGTCTCCTCCTTCTCCTTATCGAGTAATGGGAAAGTTATGTTAAAATTTCATAAATAATACCAGATACTACTTAACACAAAAAAATAAATAATAAATAGAAGAAGAATGCAATAGTTACTCATCCTTATATGTATATCAAAAAAGTACTCAGTTATAAAGTGTAGCTTTCACTTTATAATTAACTTGTAATGGAATTATAGACACACATCCCTTCTTTACCAAAATTCTCACATATCTAGCTAAGCCATATGCCTCCTCCATTGAATGAGATATGTGGTGAGTAGCGAGCGAATTCCTATATCCAATAAGCCTTTGTGTTACCCCTATGAATAGTATAAATATAGATAAGAAGAAGCACCCTAAAGGGGATGTTGACTTCGTACAAAAGCAAGTAACCTATAGAAACTCCCCCTATTATGATAAGATACATAATAGTAGCTTGCAAGTCTCCTATAGTTAGTGATTCAAGTGGTCCCTCATGAAGGCTTAAATATTGCACAAGGCATATCCCACTAGGTGACTTCACATATAAGTCACAAAATTAATGAAATTTCAGAAAGTGACAAACTCACTCCAGGCATAATTTGAAAGTTGTGAAATGTGAGCAACAAAGCTCATAATCAATTACCAAGTAAATAAGGAATGAATCATAATTTGTATATACTGGAGTCCAAGACTTAAAATATTTCAAGATAATTTCAAGGGTTTTAATGTTGGTTCCATGTTAAAATTTACCAAAGTTTCATATATTTAGTTTTCTCATGTGAGTTTAGTTTTATTTTCTATACATGAGCTATGTTAAATATTTTATAATGAGTACAATTATAAGCTTCTTATGTTGAGTTCAATTTATTATTCTCATGCCAATACAATTATAGTTATCTTCTGCGGTGCTCAACATAACTATCCTTATAATGAGTAGTTTATTTACTCTTATATTATGTTCAAGTATAACTAAATCCTAACAACAATTTTACAACTTAATTTATGAAAATATAAAGGCTTCTTATTTTCATATATTTTATAGTTTTATACTCCATTTATTTAAAAGATTGAGTTTCTTATTTATTTATTAAATAATAAGATATTATCACCCTAGTTACCTACTTGACCACGAATTCTACTTATTAGCAAATTAGGTAATTTCTTATCATTCATCAAGTTGCCCACTCATTCATAACTTTATTATTGGAAATTAAAAACTAACAAAAAGATTTCTCTAGATATATCTATGGGAAAGTACCATAATACTAAACCCAACTACCATTACATACAAGCAAATAAATTAGCTTAGGAAAAAATTACGCCATAAATAAACACAGAATATGAGAAAGAAGAAAAAATTTATTCATTAAAAATCTTACATATACAACTCAACCCATGAAGGCCAAAATTAAAAAAAGGTTATATATATAGGTGAGGTACTACTTCCCAATCTCACTAGCACCATAGTCTCATCACTATCAAAAGTCTCCCCAAGAAGATGATTACCTAACCTATATTACACTTATAACCTATACTGAGCTTACCCTCAATGAGCTTCTTTGGTAGTACAACATTCCCTTCATTATAATATCTAGCTAAGGATCTAAAGACATGTTGGACTTGAAGAAGAAGGCATACTTAACAACAGTCACCATGACCTCCACAAACACCTTAGCATCCTCTATTTCAGTGACCTCTATGACCTTCAACCTCATTTTTCTATGACCACTCTCCTTCAAGTCTTAACTTAGATTTTCTTATTTATTGGAGTTTTCTCTATACTCTTAAGTTTATCCTTTATAGTGAGCTTATTGGCCTCTCTCTCTACAAAGTATTTTTGCATAAAGTTATGAGTCCTATAAAGGCCGATACCTTCACTATAGTCTCACCATTTATTAATCTAGAGCATAGGCAGACTCTAAATTTTTTAATTTTTTTTGCATATAATCGTGCATTCTTTAGGAATGAACCTAGGTATTCTTTTAATAACCTCAAGTAATAGGTAGGTGAAGGTCACTAGCTTCACACATGGAGAAGCCTACCCTCCACGAGTGCTAAGGATTAGACATTAACCCCTACTCTTTCTCTCCCTCCTCTTAGCATCCTGTACTGTCTTTCACCTTGCCTTAAATTGTAGCCAATGCACAATATAACTCAGTCCTCTGCTCTCTATGAATTTCCTCCTCATTAATCACAATTCTTTAGCAGTTATAGGAACCTTAGTTAATTTCATTTTCCATCTACTTAAGTTAGAAGGAGCATGTTAATGCTTACTGTCACAATGTTTGACTAAGTAGATGGAGAGAGACCACTAATCTCTCTTTCGTGGGTAACTCCTCTCCTTCCTTTGATCACTCAAAGGGCCCTATTGAGGTTCCAACCTTTTTCCTTACTCCTTCTCTCCCTTACTTGAGGGAGAGATCTCATATATACTTTAGTATATCAAGTCTAAAACAAGTTGCACTTGGGCATATCATCTACACATGAATGAATTATAATAAAGTGATTTAAAAAATATAGAAATTAATTTCACATAATAACTAATTAAATAATCTATAAATAGAAATGATATGTATAGGGATGAGACAGGTATTCTTAAAGATCAATGAATCATGCTAGGAAATTTAGTGCCTTTTCTTTTCACTAAGCATGGAGTGCTCTCCTTACTCTTTGAGAAAGGAAACAACATAACTTCAAATGAGTTATGCATAAAGACAAACTTAGCTTTCTAATTCTTCCTTATTTTTCTAGTCAACTCATCCTCATCACCATGAATGAAAATTGAATGTACTCTTCTTAAATGTCTGGTGGTGAATGCATGATAAAAAGGTTCATATCATTTATAGATGATGTCTTCCACAAAGGAAATGAATAAATGATTCTAGCCAAGGATCATGGAAGGCATGTATAGTAACATAAGATAACAAACTCATAGAAGAATAGTATTTTTATCTAACTTGAAGTGGTTAAAGGAGATGCACAATTCTTCTTTGTAAAAAGCATTTAAGTACTTAGCCTCCTTGGGCACTTGCACTTCACTCATGGAATGCTCCAATTAAATGCAAGGAAAGTATGGTCGAAAATCTTAAAGACACTACAAAAGGATTATAACATTCAACATCTGCAAAGGTGGTGGCACTTCCATAATAACCTCCTTAGTTGATTTTAAAATTGTCTTTCTAGGGACCTGGGGATTCTAATGGAATTTATATACAACTGACACTCAAGTAGATCCTACTAAGGAGTAATTATAAAGAGGTGAAATGCATATATTGGACACAAATAATAACATTAAGTGCCTGGATCTCATCCACACCCTTCTATCATTATTACCTGCAGACTTGGCAACTCTCTACTTTTCTTGTCCTAATAAGTAGTCACCATCGAACTTAGATATCACAAAACCATAGGTTCTACCAAATATCTCCCCATGGAGATCCCTTCATAGTGATGTCAGTATACTACATCAGTATCCACTTCCTAGAATAATCACCTCAAGGTAATAATATCATGCCATAGTAAAAATGAAAAAAAGTGATAATTTTACTATGAATTTTTTCATATTTAGTGTGAATACATTGGGAATTACAACATCAATCATAATTGTTAGTACTCCATCAATAATCATAAACTAAGGTACCCCTCACAATTAGCAAAGTTATACTTATCAAATGTCGTAATAAACATGCCTGCACTATAATGAGGAAAAAAATGAAAGTAAAGAAGTCACCCAAATACCCAACTACGGTACTAAATGAATCTTTGCACTCTAGAAAATTGATCACCCTCATAGGTCATAAGTCCCCAACATCTCACTTCAAAGTTATGGTCCTTCTTGAATTAAGTTCCTGTATCGGAATGCTCCCTTCATTCAGTGCTACTTAGCTCTCTTACTACCCTCTTCAAATATTCATTTTCTTGAGGACACAGATCATAGCATGACCTATCCAGTACGTACTGACCTTAACGAGAACACCAACATCACCACATCCTTTTTGTCGAGGGGAGGGAACCTCCAACACCTGGGGGCGCCCCCTTAAGCTTAGTAGTCAACTCTTTAACTTGCTTTCAGTGCAACAGGACATGTTCACTGAACGCTCAATATCTTGAAGGTTACATGAAAGAGGCAGCTCTATTGTCAATTATGATGGATCAAATTTGAATTTTTATAAAAATTTTAAGCGAACCAAAACTTTTCATGTAATATGGTCATCTTTGTTAAAGAGTAGGTGCCCATTATGTATGCCATGCCTTAAAACTCACTCAAAGGACACCTTAATCGCTGCTTGAAGAGATGCGATAACAGGCCATCTACAGTTGCGCTTGTCCACTTAAAGAAGACCTACTATTTTTGTCTATTTTTTTCTATTTTCTTCAATGTTAAAGGTGCCTTCTTAGCACTAAGTGGGTTTCCACACCTCAGTAAAAGTTACCTTTTAGTCAAATCCACTTCGTGGAATACTAGGACCCTCATCTCTCATCCTCGAACTAAGTGGCATGTCCTAAAAGTTAGAGCATGGGGTCGTCTCTCAAGAGTCATTGTGTTGTTACCTACAATTAGATTCAGTAGGTTCAAGTGCCTAACCGAAGAGCTATTGTTTCCTTCACTACCTCAGGCTCAAATTTTCTCTCTTTTATAGGCAGTGTTGATGGGTTTGTAGACACCCTGCATTTTTACACCTCCTTGGCCTCTCTATGGTGGTCTTGGGAATGGTGTCATGTTTCTGCCTCTTATCAAACTTATCCACCTTCCTAATATTAAAGCCCCTTCTTTATTGTTTAAAGCTTAAAAGGGTAACTTTAAGGGTTCATTTTTATCAAACTCATAGTCTCAATAGCTCTATAAATTATAAAAGGAGTAAGGTCTAAGCATGAACATGTTTTTATAGAGGTTGGTCATGTTTGCTTGCCATCACCATTATATGGGAAATTCTATGCAACAAGTAAGGCTATAGAAAAATAGATAGTCATTTTGTATATGTTCTCACAATAGTTTCAATATACTTACTTAATGCTAGATTTAATTCACTTATCCTTGAGTCACTCCCTTTATAAGATCAAGTGAATTAGCGAATTAAATGTATACTCACAATTACCTTTTTATGTATTTGGCATATAATTGTTATTAAATAGAGAGATAATCTGTTGGAACACAAGGATCTTGTCCCATGGTCATAATGTTCAACCTATAAAGGATTCAGTATGTAGTCTCCTCCCCTATGTATAGTTAGGACTCACCTGACAGCTAACTCGCCACTCATCCCCTTAGTATCTAGAACAACACCGCTCACCATCCACCATGGCAAGATACCATTGATCTAACTCGCAGCTTCAACTATAGTGAAGGGGAAACTCAAATGACTCCTAGATTTTCCTAGCATAGTCATCCAACCATGGAGTTCATCTATCTCGTAATCAGTCTCACTTACCCCACCCTATTGGTGATACATGGGCTCAAGCATGGTTTACAAATGATTTCATGTGTCAGACAACCTCGGCTCTCTCTATCCGTACTTGCATGCCCCTTTCTCCTATGCACACTTGGCACTACTATGCTCACCTAGGGAAGATAAGTTAGGTTTAAGAAGGAAATCTCCCCTCAAGCCAACTAGAATGATGCCATGTCTAATGAACTCGATAGTCATTGATTCAATTACCTTTTTACTATTATTTATTGGTGTATTTGTTGTAGCCCTTAAATCTCTATAATAAAGAGTGAAAATGAGTATTTGGATTTTTTGCATCTTTAGCATCTGTTGGCAATTGTACTACAGACATTTAAAATAATGAATTACTCTATTTCTCCATTCTCACATAAGTTTCCTTGTCATAATGCCGAGAGCAAGTCTGTTACTAAGTTAAGTATGCCATAGATAAATTTTCATCCAACAATGTGGACTAATCGATATTAGATATTTTTCTAATTCAACTAATTTTAGTGAAATGTTTATATCATTTACCCAATATTTGTTTGCTTTTTCTCATTGTTTCTATTCGGCCGTAAGTTTACTATTTTATTTCTCTAACTTACATGATCCAAGTTGTGCTCTCTTAAATTTCAATCAAAGGGATCACCTCTTGGATTTCACTCCTTTTTAGTGTTATTTACAACAAGCTTTCGGCTAGAAATCTAAGCTTATTTTATTGCAGGTAGACTTCAATTTTGAAGATATACCAGATGGAACACTTTGCCTATTGTATCCGAGCGATGTTTTACCTCAAGAAGCATTGTAAGCTAATTAATAAACTCTCTACTAATTTGATATCTTGGAAAAAACACTTACAAAACAAAAAGATGAAGAGTTTGGGGCTTCCTTCTTTACTGGCCGTTGCTTTGCATAAAACGTTCTATTATTTAAAGGATGTATAATAGCCACTCCACTGCTTGGTAGGTTGTCCTGTACCTACTGCTCTCCATGGAAACCTCTTAATCCTATGTCCTCCCCATGTGGAAAAGATTTGTGATTCTGCAAGGAAGCTACAAAAGAAATTTGCTTTTATATCAAAGTTAATTCTTATATTTCACTATCATGGATCAATGGTGTAAGGAAGGTGTCTAGCTGAACTTCCCCACTACCCTGCCATTTTGGAAGCCTTCCTATGCCGTCATCTTTTGGTTAATGGATTCTTCGGTTGGAGAAAACATGTTGATTCTCATCTCTTCATCCAAATCTACATCCTTTCCACCCCATAATTTGATGCTAATAATATTACCTATAAAGTGAAATGTTGGGGAGCCAGTGTTCTAAGGAATTCTATTAGGTTTAATGAATGAAATTGAAGTATATTGGCAAACTCTGCATGGCATAAAGGCTCAGCCATTCACTTCTTTTTTTGGCTGGCTGAGTTTGATGGTGGGCTTAAAATTGTTGATATCGTGCTTAGGAGATATATTTCAGGGCTCTTCTTTGCTGCCTCAGCCAACACAAACTTGAAAGCATTGCTCACATCTTCTTCGATGTGATTATACATATTCACTATCATGGACCTCCTTCCATACTTAAGATCTTTCTAATGCATCCAAATTTATACCAAATCATTAACTTATTTGCTAAAGTGAAAAACTTGGGGATAATTCTTTTATCCGCTTATGTTGTGGTGTGTTGTTTACTACTTGTGGAGGAAAGGATGCTAGAAAGATTGGTTATAATCTTCTAGAAAATCCACAATCGTATACAACATTAATGATGTTAGTCTCAAAAAATTTGGATGGAAGAATGGGGGAAATTTATGCATCTTCATACAATCCCATGTTTTGGGGTTGGCTTTGTTGGCTGTGTACTCTGTAGGCCTCTGTTGCTTTGAAATTTCATTGCTGGCAACATTTATTTGGCTTAATTTTATGCTTGGGTGTTGCTCTATTGGCTATTATTTATATGGCCTCCGTAGATTTGACATTTCCATTGTTGCCACCCTTTGGCTGTTGAGCTTTACCTGGAGACTTTGTCTCAGTTGGAAATGCAGTTTTGGTTTGGCCTTATTTTGATGCTCTTGTATTGTGAAGTTGTCATTTTGGTTTCTAAAGCTGGCCCTCTCTGCTCGTATTTTCTCGATCTACTATATCTCGAATTTGCTTTCGGATGGGAATTTTTTTGCCATGGACATGATGTTGTCCTATCTTGGCATCTCTTGATGGTCTTCAGGCACCAGGAGTGCTATTTTAGCTGTTTAATTGCCAATGTAATTGCTTATTCCAAAGTGTGGCATTGGTGGCTTCCTGTTATGGTTGCAATGTCCTTTTTTTTATATCTTTTCATCCTTCATTTTTTTTGCTGCCTTCGTGGTGGTCCTTCCTTGAGCCTCTGCTCATTTTTGTCGAGCACTGTTTGCTCTTTAGCTTTCTTTTACTGTAATTCTTCTTTTACTTATATTTCTTTAGTTAATAAATGGGCTTCACCCTTATTTCCCAAAAAAAAAAAACTCTCACTGTCTCTGACATCTTGCGTAAAATTTAATTTTGGGTGGAGTAATTGATCCTTGTTTAGAAGGAGTGTATGGGTTCCACGTCTTTAAAGGAGTTTTAATGGTAAAAAGGGATCTTTTGAAATTTACAAAAGAGGCACTTAAAGATAGATGTCGCACATTGTATTGAATTACATTAAATTGATTTTCTATTTACATTACGGTTAATAGATTTATTCGTAGTTCTACAATATATTCTAACATTGGACATGAATGGGTCATAATAAAATAAATATTGGATTTTTTTTCACATTTCAATTCCTTTTCAAAATCTGAAAACATATAATTTTATCTCATGATGTAGAATCAAAGTAATTTCATAATAATAAAAAATTAGAGATTTTCAACCACACAATTAATACATAAATAAATGTAGAAAATAAAGTGCAGAAAAATAAAACTATGAACAAACACACCAGAGATTTATAGTGGTTCGATCAACCTGAATGCCCACTCCCTTATTCAACCCACACTAGGTATTATACTAATCACTTTAGTGACTCTCTTTTAGCCCCCACTCCACCAATCCTATGCGGCAGAGGATCATACTCCTTTCACAGGTAGAAAACCTTGACTCTTTTTCACCCTCCTGGCGAGGCAAAGAATCTGGTATCCATTTCACATTATAATTAGGCAGAGAACCTTGAATCAATTTCACCTTCCCTAATGCAGTGGAGTAGCTTGGTCCTTGTACACTAAAGAGATATTCTTTTTCCCAAAACTTCTCTCAAGATAAATCTTGAATACAATGGTACTAAGGTGCAAGCTTCCCAGAGCAACCATGTGAAACCCCCTCCACACTCCCTTGAAACCTACAAGGATCTTCTCCTTTCAAACTCGACCCTTTCCTCTCTCCCTTTTAAGATTCTCTCTTCAAGTTTTTTCCAGAAGAATAAAGACTCAATGCATGCCAATGACACTACAATGTCTTCATAGAAAGCTTAAATAGAGGTCTTCAAAAACCCAAAAAAATTTAATTCTGATGTAAAAGATCTTCCAATATGATCCTAAGATCACGATTAGTATAAAATCGCCTTTCATCTAGTATGATCATTATTTCCTTATATGATCAGTTCATGTATTTGTATAGATCATCCAATATGATTTTCTAATTATCGAGGAAGATTAGTTCAAGATATTATATTAATCATCCAGTATGATTTGGGATGATGGGCGGTGATTTACATATTGTCCCGCATATCTCTACGGACGTCCAGTGTGATCTATTGTATGATTAAAAGAAGATTATAGTTTTCATCTTGGATAATGGGGGATCATCTAATGAGATATCAAAGATCATCCATTATGATTATCATCGATCATCAATCATCCATTATGATTAGTCCCCTAATCAAAGGATCAATTTTGGCATGATTGACATAGATCATCTTGTATGATGTATATCATCCTGGATTATAAGAATAAAATTTGAATCTTAAAATCTTGCCTAAATTATGATTGGCGGATATTTTATAATTATAATTGATCATTTTGGATGATCGAAATCATCCAGTACCATTAGTTTAATTTGTAATGCATATAGAAGTTAGCTATTTTGATGAAATAAACATACAATATGATATAAATCATACTGTATGATTAGTTCAAATGTTGAACTTCTGGTTTTGACTTAATCTCACTCCCTCTAAGTGTGGGTGTTCATGGTCACCAAGATAGCATACTCTCTTACCATAGTAGACTCAAGAAATAAAAAATACAACAATGTATATTATAAAAATCTTTACAGCATAACCTATTATACACAATCTTGAGCCTTAAATCTTCGTTGGACGTTGGACGGGGTTCCTAAAAGGTTAGTACGCACACAAACAAATATATATTACATGGACTTGGAAACATAATGATGTGATCCACAATAACTATTTTCATTAAAAAAAAAACATAAAATCGTGAGCTCGGGTTACAACCCATATGCTACTCCTAACCTCTTAAGCTAGTGAGAGTTGTTTTATCCAAAGAATCTCCCTCTTGGAGCTCTCCTCCAAAAGCTCCACATAAATAAAATTAGAGGACCCAATGTGTAAGCCAAATGGGGCATTTATGTGAACCACCTCACACTCCCTTATCGCCCTCAAGGATCATATCCCTCTCTCAACCTTACCTCCTCTGTCTTCTTTTTCTTTGTGGCCTCTCTCTAACCTCTCTCACAAAAGAAAGACTTCTCTAGATTCCAAAAAAAATTCTCTTTAGTTATAAATAAATTTATAAAGTGGGTCTGAGAACCTTAATTATTGAATAAACTACCTCTAATCATATAATACGATACTTAGATCATATTATATGATTAGATCAATATCATTAAATATCTTCCTACATAATAAGAAATAGTCTCATACAAATTGTTCAAATAAAAAAAAAAAAGATCATACAAGATGAACCTAAGTTTACTCAGAGAGCTCTTAGGTGGATCAGATTGTACCATATTTCTATCATATAGTACCATCTATAATTAATTTAGATCTAATTTATTTTCTGAATGATCAAACTAATAGTATTTAATTCTAATGAAATATCATGCAATACGAAGTGATTCATATAACATGATCAGTTTAATTTTGAAAATTTTAAATTTGTTAATTTTACCTAATTAGGATTGGACAGCGAGGCTTCTTAATATAGCCTTATTTAAGACTTTATTTTATAATTTTTTTTAATATTTTTAATACTTCTACATATTAAATTTATTTTTAAGATAATGATATTCAAAGATTTAATTTTTTTTTAAGGAAAAAAGTCACCCCCACCCCCTCCCTGTTGGTGTGGCATGAACACTTTTATTTGGTATCAAAGCCAAATGCGCACTTTCAATTGGAATGAATTGGATCAACAACTTTGCACTTTGGGTCAAATGGATACTATATGCTCAACTTGACCAATCATTGTGAACTAAGGTAGACTATGGCTCCAAATGATTTTAGGCATGCTTAATGATTATTATAAAAGTCCTAAGTATGAACCCTAACATTTATAATTATGTTTACATCAAGCTTCATGTATAGGTTTTGAATTTAGAGTTTAAGGGGTTTAAATTCAAACTTGCTTGAGCATGAACCCCAATGAGTTTAGATCATTCAAATTATCTTCATAAAAAAAAAAAATTGCATAAAAACATTGCATCACTTCCCAAGGTTTAAAATGATGTATTATTCAATATGCCTTTTTGGGTAACATGGAATATAATTATGAAGGGGTTCATTTTTAGGTTTAGGGTTTATTGGTTTGATGATTGGAAGGGCATGGGAGCTTCTAATGACCACTAAAAATAACCTAAGGAGGTGTTAGGCCAATGTGTAATTTGCCTAAATAGGGTCTAAACATTTCATCTAAGGTTTCCATCAAGCTAGGACATCCTACTAGAAGAGGAATCCTATATCCTATTAGACTTGAATATGAAGAATTGATCTTATACAAAAATGACATCAATAGCTCTAAGTAGGAGAGTAAAATTCCCCTAGCATAAAGGTCAATAGGAGAGACAAAACTCCCAAGATAAGGAAAGTCTCTACCTAGGTAAAGTCTCCTCCTTACTCCTTATCGAGTAATGTAGGAAAGTTATGTTAAAATTTCATAAAATAAATACCAAGATAGCTACTTAAACACAAAAAAATAAATAAATAAAAATAAGAAGAAGAATGCAATAGTTACTCATCCTTATATGATTATCAAACAAAGTACTCAGTTATAAAGTGTAGCTTTCAACTAATTATAATTAACTTGTAATAGGAATTATAGACACACATCGCCTGTGCTTTACCATCAAATTCTCACATTATCTAGCTAAGCCATATATGCCTCCTCCTATTGAAATGAGATATGTGGTGAGTAGCGAGCGAATTCTCTATATCCAATAAGCCTTTGTGCTTACCCCTATGAATAGTATAAAGTATAGCATAAGATGAAGCACCCTAAAGGGGATGTTGACTTCGTACAAAAGCAAGTAACCTATAGAAAACTCCCCCTATTATGATAAGATACATAATAAGTAGCTTGCAAGTCTCCTATAGTTAGTGATTCAAGTGGTTACCCTCATGAAGGCTATAAATATTGCACAAGGCATATCCCACCTAAGGTGACTTCACATATAAGTCACAATATTAATGAAATTTCAGAAAGTGACAAACTCACTCCAGGCATAATTTGTGGAAAGTTGTGAAATGTGAGAACATAAAGCTCATATAACAATTACCAAGTAAATAAAGGAATGAATCATAATTTTGTATTACTGCTGAGTCCAGAACTTAAAATATTTCAAAGATAATTTCAAGGGTTTTAATGTTGGTTTCTCATGTTAAAATTTACCAAAGTTTCATATATTTTAGTTATTCTCATGTCGAGTTTAGTTATATTTTCTATTACATAGAGCTTAGGTATAATTATTCTTATAATGAGTACAATTATAAGCATTCTTATGTTGAGTTCAATTTTAATTATTCTCATGCCAAGTACAATTATAGTTACTCTCCTGCGGTGCTCAACATAACTATCCTTATAATGAGTTTATTTACTCTTATGATATGTTCAAGTATAACTAAACTCCAATCAACAACAATTTTACCAACTTAATTTATGAAATATTTGAAAGGCTTCTTGTATTTTCATATATTTTATTATTGAGTTATACTCCATTTTATTTAAAAGATTGAGTTTCTTATTTATTTATTAAATAATAAAGTAATATTATCATCCCTAAGTTACCTACTTGACCACCGAGTTCTAACTTATTAGCAAATTAGGTAATTTCTTATCATTCATCAAGTTGCCCACTCATTCATAACTTTATTATTGGAAATTAAAAAACTAAGCAAAAAAAAAAAAAAAAAAGATTTTCTTAGAGATATCTATGGGAAAGTACCATAATACTAAAACCCAACCTACCATTCATACTAAGACAATTGAGTTTAAAGCTTAGGAAAAAATTTACAAGACCATAAATAAACACAAGAATATGAGAAAGAAGAAAATTTTTTCTATTCATTAAAAAATCTTACATATACAACTCAACCCATGAAGGCCAAAATTAAAAAAAGAAGTTTATATACAGGTGAGGTAACCTAATTCCCAATCTCACTAGCACCAAATAGTCTCATCACTATCAAAAGTCTCCCCAAAGAAGATGATTGCACCTTGTAACCTATCATTTACACCTTATAACCTATCACTGAGCTTACCCGATCAGATGAGCTTCTTTTGGTAGTACACATTCCCTTCATTATATATCTAGCTAAGGATCTTAAAGAACATGTTGGACTTGAAGAAGAAGGCATACTTAACATCAGTCACCATGACCTCCACAAACACCTTAGCATCCTCTATTTCAGTGACCTCTATGACCTTCAACCTCATTTTTCTTTATGACCACTCCTCCTTCAAGTCTTAACTTAGATTTTCTTATTTATTGTGAGTTTTCTCTATAACTCTTTAAGTTTATCCTTTATAGTGAGCTTATTTGGCCTCTCCTCTACAAAGTATTTTTGCATACAGTTATGAGTCCTATAAAGGCCGGATACCTTCACTATAGCTCACCATTTATTAATCTAGAGCATAGGCAGACTCTAAATTGTTTATCATTTTTTTTGGCTATATAATCGTGCATTCTTTAGGAAATGACCCTTAGGTATTCTTTTAATAACCTCAAGTAAATAGTGTAGGGTGAAGCTCACTAGCTTCACACATGGAGAAGCCTACCTCCTACGAGTGCTAAGGATTAGACATTAAGCCCCTACTCTTTCTCGTACCCTCCTCCTTAGCATCCATGATACTGTCTTTCACCTTGCCTTAAATTGTAGCCAATGTCACAATATAACTCAGCTCCTCTGCTCTCTTATGAATTTCCTCCTCATTAATCACAATTACTTTAGCAGTTATAGGAACCTTAGTTAATTTCATTTTCCATCTACCTGTATCACGTTAGAAGGAGCATGTTAATGCTTACTTGTCACCATGAATTTGTACCTCAAGATGAGCTAGGGAGATGACCACTAATCTTCTCCTAGTGGGTAACTCCTCTCCTTCCTTTGATCACTCAAAGGGCCCTATTGAGGTTCCAACCTCCTTTTCCTTAACTCCTTCTCTCCCTTACTTGAGGGAGAGATCTCATCTATATACTTTAGTTATATCAAGTCTAAAACAAGTTGCACTTGGGCATATCATCTACACATGAATGAATATATAATAAAGTGATTTAAAAATATAGAAATTAATTTCACATAATAACTAATTAAATAATCTATATAATAGAAAATGATATGTATGTGGTGATAGACGAGGTGATTCTTAAAGATCAATGAACTCATGCTAAGGAAATTTAGTGCCTTTTCCTCTTTCTCACTAAGCATGGGAGTGCTCTCCTTACTCTTTGAGAAAGGAAACAACATAAACTATTCAAATGAGTTATGCATAAAGACAAACTTAGCTTTCTAATTCTTCCCTTATTTTCTAGTCAACTCATCCTCATCACCATGAATGAAAATTGAATGTACCTCTTCTTAAATGTCTAGGTGGTGAATGCATGATAAAAAAAGGTTCATATCATTTATAGTTGATGTTCTTCCACAAAGGAAATGAATTAAATGATTCTAGCCAAGGATCATGGCAAGGCAATCGTATAGTAACATATAGTATCCACAAACTCATAGAAGAATAGTACTTTTATATCTAACTTGAAGTGGTTAAAGGAGATGCACAATTCTTCTTTGTAAAAAGCATTTAAGTACTTAGCCTCCTTGGGCACTTGCACTTACACTTTCATGGAATGCTCCATAATTAAAATGCAAGGAAAGTATGGTCGAAAATCTTAATAGACACTACAAAAGGATTATAACATTCAACATCTGCAAAGGTGGTGGCACTTCCATAAATAGCCTCCATAGTGATTTATAAATAGTCTTTCTAGGGACAAGGGAGATCAAATGAAATTTAATATACAACTTGTTGCAAACTTGGTTTCATAGATTATGATTTTGATGTTAGCAAATACTTTGACTGCCTTCCTCTACTGACATTTCAGGACCGAAAGATCTGACGACAAACGGAGCCAGCTCAAGATAGGGTAGACTAGGTTTGAGTCAGTCTGTATTTATCTTTTTCTCTTTCTTGAGTCAATTATAAATATTTGAAGTGACTGATGTTAAGTAACCCTACACATACACTTGAGAGATTTAAAATTTGTGTTTTTACTCATATCATCCAGGACGATATTTATATCATCCTGAACGATCGAGTTCAAAACAGAAGTTCTAATCAGGATTTCTTAGTTAAGGCAACCATAATTAACTGATCAGCCTGGACGATACTTGTATCGGCTAGGACGATATGCTCAAAGCAGAAAGAAATAGCCGCCATAATCAATTTAGGTATTTTGTATTTTTGGAAATTGGCCAGGACAATATTACACAATTATGCCTAAATTAATCAAGGATTCAAGGAAGTAATTAAGGATGATTGATACGATCATATCATCCTGGACGATCTATTCAAAAACTCTTAGTTACTCCTGGATGATAAATATCGGCCAGCACAAATTCAGGGTGATATTCTAGCCGATCAGGATCGGACAGCTCAAATTCAGGGCGATGCTCTGGATGATTTTTCTCTGATTTGAACTGATCGGCCGGGACGATCGTGAGATCGGCCTGGACCATCAAGCCAATTTTCAATCATTCAGATCATCTTTAGTGCAATGTTCTTACCGATCGTCTGTGTTTTGAACTGATCATAAAGGATGATATTATTCTCATCATGGACGATAAAGTCGGAAACTTACAATTAATGAGCTCATTTGAAGCTCTTCTATTTAAGATCTTTTGTTCAACATTTTTGAACATCCTTGGCTGTTGTCTTGACCTGAGAATACCTAAAGAAGAGAGAGAGGGAGAGAGAGAGAGAGGATCTTGTGAGGGGGTTCACAAGGGTTGCTCCAAGCATTGTTCCATTTCTTCTTCCCTAGAGTCTCTTGTCCTTGGAAGGGTTGGGAGAGGTATGCTTCAGCGATTGATCGTGGTTCTCTGCCTGCTTCAGGAGGAAGAAAAAGGAGTGGGGTTCTTTGCCTTGTCGGGGGTGGTAAAAATGAGGTGTTCTTGTAAGGGCTTCTCCACCTAGCTATGGGGGCTAAAGGAGAGTCACGTTGGTAGTGCAATACTTGGAGGGAACCTTCGGGGAGTGGTCGTAGGTCAAGTTGACTAAATCACTATAAATCCTTGTGTTCTTTTTACTGCTTCCGCAATTTAGGTTTCCAAATTCTTTTTCTGTGGTGATTTTGGTTTGTGATATTTATTGGTCTTTGCTTAAAGATTTTTAAAATATCAATTCAACCCCCTCTTGGTTAGCCTCGGGACTAGTTCATAGGACCTAACATCCCTAATGAACTTTCAAGTGGTATTAGAGCGGGATTCATAAAAATTGAGTTTGAAAACTTTTTAAATTTGATCCATGGCTAAATTTGAGAATTGTAATTCGACTGAAGGATATTCTATTACACGACCTCCTTTGTTTGACAATCTTCCTTTTGATTTTTGGAAAACTCGCATGTCTACTTTTTTGCAATCAACTGACTATTGCATGTGGATGCTTATTAAGGAAGGATATTCTCCACCTTCTCATGAAATTAATAGAATTAAAACTGAAGTTGCTTTTACTGAATGAACTTTTGATGAAAGGAATTTAGCTCAACATAATACGAAGTGTTTGAATTGTCTTTTCTGTGCTTTAAAATCTGAGGATTACATGCATATTTCTACTTGCTCTGCTGGTAAAGATATTTGGGATAGGTTGTGCATTACTTTTAAAGGAACCAATGAAGTGAAACAATCTCGTTTGAATATTCTCTTGCATGACTACGAATTTTTTTTTATGAAATCTTCTGAATAAATTTCTGATATGTATACATGGTTTACTCAAATTGTAACTTCTTTGCATGCCTTAGGAAGAGAACTTTCAAACTATGAAAAAGTGAACAAAATCTTAAGATGCTTGCCTTCCTCTTTTGATACTAAAATCACTGCTATAATTGAATCTAAGGATTTAAACACCTATCTGATTGATAACTTAATTGGCTCACTCATTGCTTACGAGGAAGGGGTGAATCAAAGAAATCTTGATGCAGGTGAGAAAAAGAAAGAGAAAATTGTGGCACTGAAGGCGCATAAATCAAACTCTGACTCTTCAGGGTCTGAAAGCGATGACTTTGCCTTAATCACAAGGCAATTCAAAAACTTTCTAAGGAAGAAACACAAGCATCATCAAAGTTGGAGAAAAGGTAAGGATAATAAATATCCTAAAGGTTCATCTGATGTGGTTTGTTATGAATGCAGGAAGCCTGGACATGTCAGAGCTGATTGTTCTACACTTTAAGATCACTCAAGCAAAGAAAAGAGTGAGGAGAAACCCAAGTTTAGGAAGGACAAAAAGAGACTTCAAAAGGCGTTTTGGGCGGATTCTGCATCTGATTCATCGGAGATTGAACCTGAAGATGAAACAACAAACTTGTGCTTAATGGCGGAAGATCATCTTGATCAAAGTGATGAAGAAGAGGTATGTAAACCAACGTATGATCAATTGTTCAAAATTTGTGAGAAAATTCATGTATCATACAAATAACTTATGAAAACTCATGCTAGCTTGAAGTTGGAACTTTTAAATATACAAAAAGAGCATGAAATTATTCTCAAAGATCATTCTACGATTGATTCAAATCACATGACTCTACTTGATGAATTTGATGATTTAAACAAAAAACATTCAGAATTAATTGATGAGCATGATGCATTAAAAGTTTCACACACCTCACTTGAATTTGATTTTAAGAAATCCAAAGAGAGAAAGCGAAATTTGAAGATTGAAAATGATGTCTTAAAAAATACTAACTTAAGGC
Source organism: Dendrobium nobile (assembly GCA_022539455.1). NCBI lineage: Eukaryota > Viridiplantae > Streptophyta > Magnoliopsida > Asparagales > Orchidaceae > Dendrobium > Dendrobium nobile. Next base: position 15,041,062 of record CM039721.1, on the reverse strand, counting down.
TTAAAAATGAATTGGATTCACTTAAGGGAAATTGGATGATACCCACTTTTGATCTAAAGCCAAGACCTAGGAAGAGGAAAAATAACCCAAACCATTTAAGAAATCCTTTTCCTAGAATTAGATATTTTTCATGTGGCATGATAGGACACATCTCACACACTTGCATTGTTCACCGTAGTACACATTGGGTGTGGAGACCAAAATTGCATGATTCACAGTATAGCACACAAGCATCGCTTTCTACTATTCATAAGAAGGGACCCAAACCTTTTTGGGTTCCAAAATCTGACAGTTATTGATTCTTGCAGGATTGCTCTCACCAAAGACCTCGTGAGAAGCATAGGATACTTGGACAAAACAAAGGCTCGCAGCTCATAATTACTTAAACTTGCTGCTTCATAAATTCTTGAAATGCATTTGTTATTTTTATTTTTTCGTACTAGCATTTTGTTATTTTAGTTATTTGATCTTATTTTATTTTAATTTTGGTTTTCTATATGATTATTTTTCAAGATTTTAGATTTTGGAGATTTAATGCCAATGATTAGCATCTCTAAATCAGTTAAAGGGAGATTTAATGCCAATTAATGCCAATGATGTTTTCCCTCTTTCTAACTTCTTTTAGTAGGTATAATTTTCTTCTCCAAATAAAAGTTTATTTCTTTTAACAAATGGTTTTTGAAAATAAGATCTTTTTTATCTTGCTACAATGATCTATCCTAATATATAATATCCAAAGTTTTTATATATCTTTCAAGTTAATTGAAATCTTGCCATTGCACATATCATTTGATTGAGATTTGTGACTTATTCTTCCCGATGTTAGAGAGAGAGCTCCTGTTCTCTAATATGTAGAAGATATACTCACAACTAAGAATCATTTTTAAGAGATTGTAAAAGAGAATTTAGCTTGCAAAAAAAATGGCAAAGACGCCAAATTGAAATAAAAAGAGTATACACAAAAGTGTATTAAAAATCAAAATATGCTCAAAGAGCCAATCAAAGTATCAAGAGGCATAAAATGAGCCCACAAAATGCAAGCTATCCTATCTTTTTAAAACTTTTAAAACTTAGAAGAACTCATGGGTTATTTAATATTTTCAAAGGCTTGATTTCAAATTCCATGATTGAGACAAATTACTTTGGTATATTATTTATGAGATATTTTCTTTGTAACCAAGTTTTGAATGGATATTCTTTTTACCCAATTAAGTTATTTTGAGTTTGGCCATTTGTTTTCAAAAGACAATTTTTACCTTGAAAGAAGTTCAAGCTAGGGATTAACATGATCGGATATTCTACCATTTTCAAATTGTGACATTGTTAACTCATTGATCTTTTGAATCTCTAAAATTTAATATTTTAGGAAATTTGTCATATGGATGCTATGCTAAAACAAAAAAAATTATAAAAAAAACAAAAATTTCATTTTTCCTTTGCTTGTTTTTAACTTTTCATTATTGTTTTTAGATTTTTCTTATTTATTTTGTTTTGGGGGTTTCTTTGATCATCTCCATCTTTCCTTTGGTTTTCAACTCTTGTCACATCATCCAGGACGAAATCTCTATCTCCTAGACGATATGATAATTTCTATTCAAAATTCCATATGTTGACCTTTTCTGAGCTTACTGCAAATCATCATCCTGGTCGATCCAATATCGTCCTGGACGATATGCTCGTTCTCTTCTACAATCATCTTGATCGTCTTGGCTGATACATGTTCGTCCTGGCCAATGCATTTAGGAGAATCGACACTAGATTGTCCGATGCATTAGACAATCGTCCTAACCGATCCACTGTTCGTCCTGGACGATACATATGGCACAGATTTAAAATGTTTTAAATTTGATCGGTACGATCAATTATTAATCATCATCCTGGACGATACACCTAATCGGCCTGGACGATCTGCTTTTTCAACAGTCGTCCGGCTTGACTCCACGGGACGATCGCCTGTGTCTAATCATCCTGGTCAATATCTGATCGGCCCAGATAATCGGACCACCTTTTTGACCAATTGGATTATATGCAATAATTGAACCATATCGTCCTGGACGATTCTACGATCATCCTGGACGATGTGGTCGTTTCTTTAAATTCAGGCCTTTCTAGCCATTGTTTTCACCTCAAGCTTCTTTTTCTCTCATAATTGCTTACTGTTTTCTTACTATGGCTGGTGGAAAGCGAGTCCGATAAACTTCTGGGAGCTCTTCAAGGGCTAGGATTGACCGTCGATTTAGGGAGGTAGAAGATGAAGCAGCTTACCATCGATATAAAGAGTGTGGGATTACTGTCTCCAGAATCATCAACCCTGTCCACCTTTCATATCCGATATTAAACCTTTTTACCCACATCTCTCTGTGTTTCATTCTTACTCTTGCTATCCCCTTTAATACTAATCTTCTTCGTGAATTCTTCACAAATCTTCGCATAAACTCTGCTTACACAGTCCTGACCTCCTATGTGAATCGACGCCCGGTCGAGATTACATATCAGGACTGTGCTGAACTGTTGCAGCTGTCCACCACTGGGGATAAGTTGCATACCATTATCTCAGATCCTGATTTTAATTGGTCCACTACAAATCATTTCCTACGTCAGACCAACACACCCTTTCATGTTGGAGAAACTAGCCCTTTGGTTAAAGATGCTAGGACAATCTGGCATGTCCTTCGCACTTCTATTACTCCAAAAGCTAGGGATCGATTTCACTTCACTCCTCTACTTTCTCTGACTACCTTTTACATTATGGCCCATATAGAATTTAATGCTACTAACCTGATTTTTCATTACATTGATCATTTGACAACAATCCGCGATCCAGGTCATAAGAGGAGACCCAATATGGCTTTAGGACATCTCATAGCATATATTCTTGAAATCAAATATCAACTTTAATATCTTGCTCCTCCCAACTCTCTTCTACTCAAACAATTCTTTCAACATTCTTCATAGAACTCGTCTCCACCCAGGGGATGAGGAACCTCAGGGGGCTGAGGAGGAGGAGGCTCCTGCTCCTGTTCCTGAACCTGTTCCTCTCCACCAGCACTCGCAGTTTGATCAGTTAGTGGAGAGATTTGATCGATTGGAGACCCATTTCGACACTTTTGTAGTTCACCACCAGCAGCAGCACGACCAGGACATGGCCTGGTTTGGCTCACAGTTTGCTGCCTTGACTAGTTACTTTCAGCAGCCACCACCACCACCACCTCCGTCTGATGATCAGGGACCCTCATTTTTCTAGTCTTAGATTTTATTTCCTGTAGTTGCTTATATTTATTTTTCCTTCTTTTTGTACTTTTTCTGCTTTAGTTGCTTTTTAGTTCCCTCCTCCTTTTTGAGATGTCAAAACAGGGAGTAATATGTTTATACTTGTTGATTATGTTTATACTTATTAGTTTGTACTTGCACTTGTTTGTACTTAATTGATTTCTTGTTGCTTTAGTTTATACTTTCACTTATTTCTACTCTGAATTTTTGAAATTCTTGAATTACACTACTATAATCATCAAAGTGCTTGCCATCATCAAAAAGGGAGAGATTGTTGCAAACTTGATTTTATAGATTGTGATTTTGATGTTAGCAAACACTTTGACTGCCTTTCTCTACTAACGTTTTAGGACCAAAAGATCTAACGACAAATGGAGCCAGCTCAAGATTGGGTAGACTAGGTCTGAGTCAGTTTGTACTTTTATTTTTCCCTTTCTTGAGTCAATTGTAAATATTTGAAGTGACTGATGTTAAGTAACCCTACACGCACACACTTGAGAGATTTAGAATTTATATTTTTACTCATATCATCTCGGACGATATTTATATCATCCTAGACAATCGAGTTCAAAACAGAAGTTCTAATCAGGATTTCTTAGTTAAGGCAACCGTAATTAACTGATCAGCCTGGACGATACTTTTATTGGCTATGATGATATGCTCAAAATAGAAAGAAATAGCCACCATAATCAATTTAGGTATTTTATATTTTTGGAAATCGACCAGGATGATCATGAGATCGGCCAGGACGATATTACACAGTTATGCCTAAATTAATCCAGGAATCAAGAAAGTAATTAAGGATGATTGATACGATCACATTGTCTTGGATGATCGCAGGATCGGCCAGGACGATCTATTCAAAAACCCTTAGTTACTACTAGACGATAAATATCGGCCAGCACAAATTCAGGGCAATATTCTGGCCGATCGAGATCGAACAGCTCAAATTAAGGGCGATGCTCTAGATGATTTTTCTCTGATTTGAACTGATCGGCCGGGACGATCATGAGATCGGCCTGGACGATAAAGCCAATTTTCAACCATCTAGATCATCTTCAGAGCGGTGTTCTGGCCGATCGTCTGTGTTTTGAACTGGTCGTACAGGGCGATATTATTTGTTAAGAGAGTTGCTATTTGCATGTTTTACATTTTTGTAACTTATATAGTTTTGATGATTTCAAATATTATTATTTTATGTGTAGTTATCTCCTAACACTTTTTGGAAGATTTGTTTTTGCTCTTGTGTGTACTAACATTTTAGGAAAATTAAACTCCAAACTATGAAGACTTCAAATCGAATTCAGCATACAATCCTTTGCAAATTGAAGCTTTAAATTGTTCTTTGAATTGAGAGGGAGTGATTATAATTGAGTGAATAAACACACACACACACACACACACACTTAAGGAGATCTTATAAAATTTGTACTGATCGTACGGTACGAACCTAGTTCGTACAGGACGATCAGGTCAGTTTTCTCCCCGTAAGAGCAATGGAACGAACAGGAGTTGGAGGAAATTTTTCTCATCCCTGATCGTCCAGGACAAAATTATTTTCGTCCTAGGACGAGTTAGGCTCTGTAAAAATTTCGTTCAGATGAAATTTATAATCATGCCAGGACGATTTCTTCTCTGTAAAAATTTTGTCTAGATGAAATCCAAATCGTCCCAGGACGAATTCTTCTCTATAAAAATTTCATTCAGATGAAGTTCATTATCGTGCCAGGATGAGTAGCTCTCTGTAAAAATTTTGTCTGGATGAAGTCCTATTCATCCTAGGACGACGTGAACCGACTTACTAAAGTTGGTTACGTCTATGCAGTTATTTGGGAACCGACCTATGGTATAACTGATCAGATCGGATGAACCTAGTTCGTACGGGACGATGATCATGTACGAATATAGTTCGTACCAATATTCATTAGGATCATTTTCAACACTTTAAGTAAAATCGTCCAGGATTATCCACAATCGTACGGGACGTTTCATTTCGTGTTGACTTGAAAATTTTACAGTTTTGGATGGTTTTTCTTGTCTCCTCTATATATAGTCCAATTTAGACTGCCACCTGATCTTTTTTGCCATTTGATCTTCGTGCCTATTGAAAGAAGAGTCAAGGAGAGAGTGTGAGAGAGCATTCAAAGGAGGATTCCTACCACTGGAGCATGAAGGCTTCGCTTGGTGTTCAAAGGTAAGAATCCCTACTTATGATTTGGGTTTACTTCACTCTTTTCTTTCTTCCTTCTAGAATTCTTGTGAGAAGATCTGTCAAGGAGATCCGGTTCTCTGCCGACACTTGGAGAGTGTGAACAATCGTGGGTTCTCTACACACACTAGGAGAGTGTGAAAGGCAGAAGGGTTTTCTGCCCACACTAGGAGAGTGTGAAAGGACGAAGGGTTCTCTACCCACACTAGGAGAGTGTGAAAGGACGGATGGTTCTCTGGCAACACTGGGGATAAGTGTAAAAGGAAGACGGTTCTCTGCCGCATCGGGTAGTGGTGGAAAGAGTTTTTGTAAAGGGTTCTCCGCCTTGCTGTGGGTGCTAAAAAAGAGTCACTAGTGGTATTAGTGCAATACTCGGAGGGTGCCTCCGGGGAGTTGATGTAGGTCTGAATTTGACCGAACCACTATAAATCTGGTGTTCTTTACTTTTCACTTTTATTTTGTTTATCATTTACAACTTGTGATTGAAAAATCTTTTTCTAAAAATTAACTAACAATTAAGTTTTAATTTCCAAAGTTTAAAAATAGGGATCAAATTTTTTTTAATTACCAATTCACCTCCCCCCCCCCCACTTCTTGGTTAGCCACTGGGACATAAGCTTAGGTTTAACAACCTAATTCATTGTGAACGAATCTCAACATTATTATCGTCCTGGATGATAAAGTCAGCAACTTACAATTAATGAGCTCCTTTGAAGCTCTTCTATTTAAGAGCTCTTGTTCAACATTTTTGAACATCCTTGGCTACTGTCTTGACTTGAGAAAACCGAAAGGAGAGAGATAGAGGGAGAGAGAGAGAGAGAGGGGATCTTGTGAGGGAGAGCTTGTAAGGGGGTTCACAAGGGTTTCTCTAAGCATTGTTCCACTTCTTATTCCCTAGAGTCTCTTGTCCTTGGAAGGGTTGGGAGAGGTAAGCTTCAACGATTGATCATGGTTCTCTGCCTGCTTCAGGAGGAAGCAAAAGGAGTGAGGTTCTCTGCCTTGCTGGGGGTGGCAAAAAGGAGGTGTTTTTGTAAGGGCTTCTCCGCCTAGCTGTGGGGGCTAAAGGAGAGTCTCGTTGGTAGTGCAATACTTGGAAGACACCTCTGGGGAGTGGATGTAGGTCAAGTTGACCGAACCACTATAAATCCTTGTGTTCTTTTTACTGCTTTCACAATTTAAGTTTTCGCATTCTTTTTCTGTGCTGATTTTGGATTGTGATATTTGTTGGTCTTTGCTTAAAGATTTTTAAAATACCAATTCACCCCCCCCCCCCCCCCCTCTTGGTTAGCCTCGGGACTAGTTCATAGTGCCTAATATCCCTAACGAACTTTCACAACTGACACTCATGTAGATCCTACTAAGAAGTAATTATAAAGAAGATGAAATGCATAAATATTGGACCACAAATTAAATAAAGATTTAGTGCATGGATCTTTTCCACACCCTTCTATCATTATTACCTGTAGACTTGGAAACTCTCTACTTTCTTGTACTAATTAGTCACTAATAGTAACTTAGAATTCACTAAACCATGGGTCTCTTACCAAATATCTCACCATGGAGTCCCATTCATAGTTATGTCAGTACACTACATCAACTATCCATTCCTTGAATAAGAACTCACCTCAAGGTAGTAATTAACATGCCATAGTAAAAATGAAATAAAAGTGATAAATTTTATTATGAATTTTTTCATTATTTAGCATGAATACATTGGGAATTACAACATCATCATAATTGTAGTACTCATCATAATATCATAAACTAAGGTACCCATCACAATTTAGCAAAGTTTATACTTATCAAAATGTCATAAATAACATGTCTGCACTATAACAAGGAAAAACATTAGGAAACTAAAGAAGCCACCCAAATACCAAACTAAGGTTCCCTAATATGAATCTTTCCCACTCTAGAAATCGAATCACCCTCAATAGGTCATAAGTCACCAACATCTCAACTTACAAAGTTATGGTCCTTCTTGAATTAAGTGCTTGTATCGGATGATGCTCCCTTTCAAGTACAATATAGCTCTCTTACTACCCTCTTCAAATTAATTATTTTCTTGAGGACACAGACTCACACCACTAGCATATCCAAGGTACTTGACCTTAACGAGGAACACCAACTTCACCATAATCCCTTTTGTCGAGGGGAGGGAACCTCCAACACCTTGGGGGCGCCCCCTCAATCTTAGTAGTCACCTCTTTAACTTGCTTTACAGTGCAATAAGGACATGTTCATTGAACGCTCAATATCTTCAAGGTTATATGAAAGAGGCGCCTCTATTGTCAATTATGAGGGATCAATAATTGAAAATTTTTATCAAAAAACTTAAGCGAACCAAGAAACTTTTATCATGTAATATGGTCATTTTTGTATATAAAGTAGGTTCCCATTATGTAATGCCAGTGCCTTAAGCTCACTCAAAGGACACCTTAATAGCTTGCTTGAAGAGATGCAGATCACAGGATCATCTACAGATGGCGCCTGTCCACCTAAAGAAGCCCTACATAAATATTTTTGATATTTTTTCTTCTTTTCTTCACTGATTAAAGGTGTCTTCTTAGCACTAAGTAAATTTTCCACAACCTCAGTAAAAGTTACCTCTTTAGTCAAATCCGTCATCTCTCATCCTCAAACTAAGTGGAATGTCCTAAAAGTTAGAGTATGGGGTTGCTCTTTGAAGAGTCATTGTGTTGTTACCTACAATAATAAATTCAGTAGGTTCAAGTGCCTTAACCGAAAGAGCTATTGCTTCTTTCACTACCTTAGACTCAAATTTTACTCTCTTTTTATGGGCAGTGTTGATGGGTTTAGTAGACACCTGCATTATTTTTACACCTCCTTTGGCCTCTCTATTTTGGAGGTCTTGGGGAATGGTGTCATGTTTCTTCCCTCTTATCAAACTTATCCACCTTCCTAATGTTAAAGCCACCTTCTTTATTGTTTAAAGCTTAAAAGGGATAACTTTAACGGGTTCATTTTTATCAAACTCATAGGTCTCAATAGATCTATAAATGATAAAAGTAGTAAAGGATCTAAGCATGAATCATTTTTTATAGAGGTTGGTCATGTTTTGCTTGTCATCACCATTAATATGGGAAATTCTATGCAACAAGTAAGGCTATAGAAAAATAGATAGTCATTTTGTATATGTTCTCTCACAATAGTTCAATATACTTACTTAATGCTAGTATTTAATTCACTTATCATTGAAGTCACTCACTTTATAAGATCAAGTGAATTAGTGAATTAAATGTATACTCACATTTACCTTTTTATGTATTTGGCATATAACTTGTTATTAACATAAGAGATCAAACCTGTTGGAACCACATAGGATCTTGTCCCATGGTCTTAATATTCAACGCTATAGAGGATTCAGTATGTAGTCTCCTCCCATATGTATAGTTAGTGACCATCACTTGATAGCTAACTCGCCGCTCATCCCCTTTAGGTTTATAGTATAAACATTGCTCACCATCCACCATGGCAAGACACTATTGATCTGACTCGCTACTTCAACTATAATGAAGGAGGCAACTCAAATGACTCCTAGATTTTCCTAGCATAGTCATCCAACCATGGAGTTCATCTATCTACTAAATCAATCTCACTTACCCGATCCTATATGGTGATACATGGCTCAAGCATGGTTTATAAATTATTTCATGGTGCCAGACAATCTCGGCTCTCTCTATTTAGTACTTGCATGCCCTTTTTATCCTATGCACACTTGGCACTACTATGCTCACCTAGAGGAAGATAAGTTAGGTTTAAGGAAGGAAATTCCCCCTCAAGCCAACTAGAATGTGACACATGCCTAATGAACTCTCAGAGTCATTGATTCATTTACCTTTTTATTATTATTTATTGGTGTAGCATTTGTTGTAGCCCTTAAATCTCTATAAATAAAGAGCGAAAATGAGTATTTTGGATTTTTTGCATCTTCAGCATATGTTGGAAATTATACTACAGACATTTAAAATAATGAATTACTCTATTTCTCCATTCTCACATAAGTTATCATGTCATATGCCGTGAGCAAGTATGTTACTAAGTTTAAGTATGACCCATAGATAAATTTTCATCCAACAATGTGGACTAATTGATATTAGATGTTTTTTCTAATATCAACTGATTTTAGTGACATGTTTATATCATTTACCCAATATTTTGTTGATTTTTTCTCATTGTTTCTATTCGGCCAGTAATCTCCTTATATCTTCTTTAACTTGCATGATCCAAGTTGTGCATCTCTTAAATTTCTATCAAAAGGGATCACCTCTTGGATTTCTCTCCTTTATTAGATGTTATTACTAACAAGCTTTATGGCTAGAAAGGTAAGCTTCTTCCTTTTGCAGGCAGACTTCAATTTTTATGATTTACCATATGGAACACTATTGCATATTGGATCCAAGCAGCTATTTACCTAAGAAGCATTGTAAGCTTATTAATAAACTCTCTAGTAATTTGATATCTTGTAAAACACTTACAAACCCAAAATGATGGGGAGTTTGGGGTTTCCTTCTTTACTTGGCCTTTGCTTTGCATAAAACTGCTCTATTATTTCAAGGATGTATAATAGCCACTCTCCACTAGCTTGGTAGGTTGTCCTGTACCTACTACTCTCCTTGGAAACCTCTTAATCCTATGTCCTCCCCCATGTGGAAAAGTATTTGTGATTCTGCAAAGAAACTTAAAAAGAAATTTTCTTTTAATATCAAAGTGAATTCTTATATTTCACTATCATGGGATCATTGGTCTAATGGGAGGTTTCTAGCTGAACTTCCCCACTACCCTACCATTTTGGAAGCCTTCCCTTATGCTGCTCATTTTTTGGTTAATATGGATTCATATGGTTGGAAAATTCATGTTGATTCTCATCTCTTCATCCAAATCTGCATCCTTTCTATCCCAATAAATTTTTGATGCTGATAATATTACCTGAAAGTGAAATGTTGGGGGATCCAGTTATTCTAAGGAATTCTTATTAGAGTTTTATATGAATGAGGCTAAAGTATCTTGGCACAAACTCGCATGGCATAAAGGCTTAGTCATTCACTTCTTTGTTTTTGGCTAGCTGAGTTTGGTTGGTGGGCTTAAAACTATTGATATCGTGCTTAGGAGAAATATTTTAGTGGATCCTCTTTGCTGCCTCTGCAAGACAAAACTTGAAAGCATTGCTCACATCTTCTTCGATTGTGATTATACATATTCAATCATCATGGACCTCATTCCGTGCTTAAGATCTTTTCTAATGCATCCAAATTTATGCCAAATCATTAACTTATTTGCTGAAGTAAAAACTTTGGGGATAACTGCTGCTTTTTATCCGCTTATGTTGTGGTGTGTTGTTTACTACTTGTGGAGGGAAAGGAATGCTAGAAGATTTGGTAATAATCTTTCCAGAAAATCCACTAATCGTATCAACATCATTAATGATGTTAGTCTCAAAAATTTTGGATGGAAGAATGGGGAGAAATTTATGCATCTTCTTAACAATCCCTCTTAATGTTTGGGGGTTTGCTCTATTGGTTGTGTACTCTGTAGGCCTTTGTTGCTTTGAAATTTCATTGCTGGCAATCTTTATTTTGGCTTAATTTTATGCTTGGGTGTTGACTCTATTTGCTATGATTTATATTGGCCTCCGTAACTTTGACATTTCGTTGTTGCCACCCTTTGGCTTGGCTGAACTTTACCTGAAGATTCTTTATCTCGGTTGGAAAATGCAGTTTTGGTTTAGGCCATTATTTATGTTGCTCCTATATTGTGAAGTTGGCTCAGTTTGGTTTCTAAAGCTGGCCCTCTCTGTTCGTAATGTTCTCAATCTACTATATCATGAAATTTGTCTTTTCGGATGGGATTTTTTTTTGCCATGGACATTGATGTTGTCCCGTCCTGGCATCCCTTGGATCGTCTTTAGGCAACCAGGAGTGTTATTTTAGCTGTTTTAATTGCCAATGTAATTGCTTATTCCAGAGGCTCATTTTTGTCAGAGCACTGTTTGCTCTTTAGCTTCTTCTTTTTACTTTATATCATCTTTTACTTGTATTTTCTTTAGTTAACAAATCGGCTTCAACCTTAATTAATTATTATATTTTAAATTTATTAAGCTAAACATTTTTGTTTATGAAAAATCAAAATTCACTTACATGTCTTATTCTAATAAATACGCATAGCAGTATACTAACTTCATTAGGTATAACTTTTTACTATTATTTTTTTACTGCTTAAGAAAAAAAAATTTAAAAAGAGCATTTAAAAAGCAATAAAATAGTTATTCCAAATAAAATTTAATTATACAACAGTATTAAATATCCATGAACTTCTGCAATTCTTAAAGCACAGCCCTTTTTAATTTAATTTAATTTAATATAAAATTTTATTTTTTTTATTTATTATAAAATTTAATTAAATTTAATTAATTGAAATATAATTTATTTTTATATATTTTATTTATTTTAAATTTTTTATTTATATATATATTTTTAAATTTTAAATTATAAAAAAATTTAGTTTTATTTATTTTGCCATGTTTTCACGGGTGAAAAACTTAATTTATGTTTTAATAAAACGGGTGATAAACAAGATAATAAATAAAATTCTATTTAATTAAAGTTTTAATTAAAAATTTAATAAATAAATAGCATTAAATTTAACTTAATTTATTAATCACTTATAATTTAACAAATAACCAAAACTTGATTTAATTTTTTATTTTCTTAGAAACCATAATTCATTTTTTGTTTCTCAGAAAATGTTTTTTTTTACCTATTTCTATTAAAATCAGATAATTACGCTTCGTATTTACTCCATAGTAAATTTTTTCGTTAACCAGCTCCTTAAATTAATTTATGTTTAAAACAAGCTCCTTATAAATTTGCCTATATATATTTGCCCTAATGGCAATTATGTGCCAACGAAACAGCGAAAATCGTTCTATGCATCTTAATTAAAAAAATCGTCTCTTAAATATGTATCCAATTGCCACACCATCTCCATCACGTTCGGAAGGTCGCACGCAACATATATTTATTGATGGTTAGGTTTGATACTTGGTCCAGAGGTAACGAGTACTTTTCAATTATATTTTATGGAAAATGCTGAGTTGTTGCTCAAATTTGTATTGATATAAGTATTCCATTACACCAGAATCTAGAAGAATGAGCATCACAAAATAATTATCCTTCTAACGATAGCTGAACAGAAAGATGAAAAGAAAAACAAAAGAAAAGCTGTACCGACTAGGATTAGAACTAATAATAAACTACAAGAACCGAAGATAGGATGAAAATAATTGGCGAACGGAGTCCAGAGACGAATGAGAATATGCCATGCTGTTCTTTTTCGCTCTGTATCAATGTTGCATGTGTACCGAATGATGCAACTCTTTCTAATTCTGCTCTGAACTGTCTAGTGACAGCACAAAATAATTTCACCAGTTACAGTGATCACTTCCAACCTCCATGAATCACATATGCTATAACCTCAGAAGACCAGTACGTCCTCTTTTTCTTTTCAATTTCATAATATTGAGAGCCAACTTATATTTGATTTTTGTCGAGAGAGCATGTTGGCAGTAAATAATTCTACGATAATTCTCTCATCTCTTTCTCGTCAAAGGTTAAATACAAGTGTACACACAGAAACAATGAGAAATCTTCTGAAAATATAATGACTTTAAAAAATTTTGATGCAAAGTTCTTCAAAGAAAATGTCCGCTGAGAAAGTTTTACGTTGGATAGCTCTGGATAATGACGAATTATAGGTTGAACGGATGACGTAATATATTTAAAATTATATAAATAATATATAGAAGAAATAATAATTATAAAATGATTCTATAAGAATATAAACTGGCGATTAAAAAAATTCAAATTTGTACACAAATTATATATTTTAAAATTTTTAGTTTAAATATATTAAGTCTTCAAATAATTATATATATATATATATAAGTTTGTAAATCTTCATCACATGAATATACATTTATTTTACATATAAGTTTGTAAATATAATATAAATAATTTTTAATTTATGTTATGTGTTTAAATATAATTTATATATATAATTCACAATATAAAATTACATTTATAAATTCATATCAGATGATTTATAATTCAAAAAAATGATTAAAACTTGTTTTTTATATTAAATAAATAAATAAATAAAAATTAAATAATTTAAACTAAACAAATTATTATTCATTTTTTGTAAACTTATTTAAAAATATGTGATGCACGTATTGTGCATTTGAAAATTTAATCTTAGTTATTTAGTTCAAAATCACTAGAAATTTTGTCATAATATTGTTTGTATAAATTGTTTGTTTATATTAGCAAAGAAGTCGTATTGGATTGCGTGACAAAGTAAAAGTATATGGTTATTGCTAGGTGGTCAAATTTATTATAAAAATTTAACTAATTTTAAAATTAAACATATTAAAGTTAAATTAATTAATTATGTTTAATATTTTATATTAAATTTATAAAATATGAGTTGAAAATATCTATGTTTCGATGATGATTTGATAATATGAGATGATAATATGACAACTTGCATAACACATGGTATACAATTTAACTTAAACAGCAATAAATTTATTTTTTCATTAATTTTCTTAGTCAAATAGTAATAATATTATTGATTTCCTTAGATAAAACTTCCACAAAGTTCTTTTGAATCGTTTCATGATTGTAGCTCAATACAAATAACTCAATATTGTAATTTTAATAAAGTGGACATTGTGACCATAGGCTTAGGATAAATGATGATGGATAGTGCATAAAGTTGTAGTTCATGCGATAATAATCTTCATTTTAGGCATAATAGCCTCAAGGACTTAGTTAGATTGAAACTAATCAGTCTTGACTTACTTAAAAGTTATTTGTTAGCTATCATCAACAACCTACAGGATTGTTATTAAAAATTGTTATATTTATGCATGTCAAATGGCTATAGAATAAGATGAATTCAACATATGATGGCCCATCAGAGAGCTCAATTTCATTCTTGAAAGGATACAGCCCAGTGGAAGAAATTGAGGGCATGTTCTTCCTTATATATATATATATATATATATATATATATATAATGCACCATTAATGGTTAGTTTATTATTAATAACATGGTGTATAAGATGGTTCATTACAATGAAATTTGTCTGATTATTGCTTGTGTTCACCATGACCAATCCAACAAGGACATGTCAGTAGAGACTTCAGGTGACTTTGAAACGATTGGTGAAGATTGTTTTAGTATAGTATCTCCTCATAATTGTGCATAAATTATTATTTATCTTATCATCACTATGTAACTTCAAATTTTAATGTTACTTTATTTTCCATATGATTCATCAACAAATTTGTCTCCAATTCAAGCAAAATATGTCTAATAGAAGCTAAATTAATGTTAGGATTTTGTACACGTGAAAGCTTGGGATATAAGGTATAGGGTAATAAAGATTGTAATTGGAGGTTTGGAAGATTGTATCATTCTTTATTTAGGATTAAGAATGTTATATATTAAAATGTGTATAGGATTTAGTCCACAAATATTTGTCATTATAATGCCTTTTTTGGTCATTTGGACGAACGATCGATGTGTGAAGCTATTGCAAACTAGTTTTGATTTTGGATCTAACCTTCTTATTGGTTAAGCGAATGTAACATCTTTTGCTATGGAAGAGATGATATAATTCATTGTTTAATACCTCTAATTTTATTTCTCATCATCATTTTGGTATCGTTCAAGGGTGTAAGAAGATATTTCATAGGCTTGCACATAGATACTACTTGTACCATTTAAGAGGAAATTTTAAGAAAACTCTTAGAAGGATGAATGTCAGTTATGCTAATGCCCTCTGCCAAAGACATGTTTTAGATCGATATATAACACTAACGATGCACATTGATTTCAGAAAATATGATTGATACTTAAAATGCTATGTAAGAAGCATATGATTAGTCGTGGGAGAGAGAAATGTCAAACTAATGTTTAACACATTATGAGGGTTATAGATACAACATAATGACAATGAATTCCTTACAATGTTTTAACATTGTTGCTCAATGAACTGGAGAACTACCAATTTAAGCATTGGTATGTTCAATTTATTATTTACTATACCTAATGCATTTTAGTCAGCATAAGATCTGGAAACTTCTAGAAAATCACACCTGATTTTGTGCCCATTAGTAGTTTATTAAGATACAAAGTGGATGTTAGATGATTTGCAAAGGCTATTTTTATTAATTATCATGATTAATGACATTTTACTTTAGTTATAGATCTTGTATCATGGACTTTGGTCAAAATTATACATATTATTGTTCTTGTGATAAACCCCAAATGTATCGACTATCATGCAACATATCATAGATGGACTTGGCCATAAAGGTGTTAATTATTTTAAGTTACGTATCCTACTACTACACTACACTACAAATTATTACAAGATAACTAATATATCTAAGTTCCATATGGTCGTTGAACACTTGAACTAGCTTGATTATGACCCCAATAATTGTATCATCAAATTAGCTCCACCAAACTTTAGGCATATAGCAAGTAGTCGTTTATATGGTCTTACATGAATACTATGAATGAAACATATTCATAGGGATGTATAATTTGTAGTTAATTCATGACTGTTGGACAGAACAACTCAACCTACCCTTTTAATCTAAAAAATATGAAGTGAATTAATTATTTTTATCACGTATATTTTTTTTTGGAATAATTTTACTAATTTAATATCTTTTGCAAAGAGAATTATAAATATATATATATATATATATATATATATATATATATACATGAAGATGTGCACCATAGGTTGCTGATGCATCAAAAGTTGATTTTGTGCCACATCAATTGATATTCACCTATTGATTGCCAAGTTATAAGGGATGCATAGAGCAAGGCATCCAAATAAGGCACTAAATTCTTCAAAAAATTCTTTTCTTTTGAATCCTAACCTTTACATATATTGTTCTATATTTATGATAGTGAATATTTTAGAGGTTTTCTAAAATTTTTTTATGACAAAGGATTGTCATACTAGTGACCGTTAGTGCATAACAGTCTTTCAAAGCTAGCTTACATTTCGTTACGCATTTGCTTTTTTTTTTTTTTTGGGCATTTGCAATATATTAGGTTAGATCAGCATTTCTTACCACACAAGTTGAGAATTGGTATCTCCAAGCCAATACATTTTAATTACTAGTAGTTAAGATGACCATCACATTACAGAATGTGAGAATGATACAAGGTATTCATATAGAAGGTCCACCATTTGTAGAGCATAATCTTTTAGGTTTCATTAGGAGATGTCAATAATGGCCTAGTTTCTATGGTGTCTTTTAATGTGGTGTTTTCATCCTTTCATCTTTTTTCACTACATTACATCATTAACATTATCTTTCATCTTTTATCATTATTATTACATGTGGCTTTACATAAGCATTAAGATTCATCACCCTCTACTCATCATCATAATCAACCATCTTTTACGGGCTACAACAAAGATAATAACTCAAATCATCTTTAAAGGAAAGTCCGTCAGCCTACCCTCATATGTAGAATATTATATTTTAATAGTAAAAAAATTATAGTGTTAATAACAAGCATTCCTTGCTTATACAAATACCCCACTTATTTCATATCAATCGTATCATTATCATTGTACAATGCAATCTCATGCATGAAATGCAAAAAAATGCTCAAATCTAAAAAAGATAAGAAAATCTATATAATATACTATAACCTTAGAAAATCACAACTTCTATTTCACTTAAGGAAATTTGATAGAATTACAATAAAAAAAATATAATATTCATATCTAACATATGCAAAAAGTTACATGATAAAAGTGCAATAAATCATGTATATTTTAATCAATTTAAGAGAGATGAAATATATCGAAAAAAAAATCTTTGAAAATTAAAATGAGATTTGGGTTCCTTGCAATGATTAAAAGAAAATTTTTTAAAAAATTTGACGAATGAAAATGCTTGAAATTTGTTTCTCTCTCCTCCCTCTAACTTTCTTCCTCTCTCTATCTATTTCCTTTTTATCGTAAATGGTGCTTACAAATGTGAATCACTGACTTGTTGAATAGTTGCATCATTTCGATGATAGATCATGTCCTTTAGAATTTACAACTGCTACACCATGGCACTACTAACTTTCGACGTTGCAGCAACCTAGTGGAAATTTTGGCGCCAAGGCGTTATAGATTGTGATGGTATAGACGACGCTTGAATAAAGTGAATATGGTGCAATAAATCCGACCATTTTGATGTCACGATGTTGTCTAATAGAGAAGTTAGTGCCGCCATAGTGGGTCTCCGAATGGATGCTACTTGCGGAGTTTATAATGTAAAGGGTATAATTACACAATCCCATAAGATAAAATGGTTGTAAACATTTACACTATACATAAGCAGACCAATGAGAGAATAGATGAGATCATATATATGATTAACCATGGAGGATAGTAGGTTTCACCTACACACCTCGATGGATACTGATGTATATGACCTAATCAAATCATGAAATTTCTCCTATTTGATAAATCATCTCAAATGAGATTTATTTGATGTGGGCGTCAGTTTTCACTGGGCGTAAGCCCTCGTGGTTAATAACATTTTTAACATTGGCCTAAGAAAACTCTCGATTAAGGATGTTATATTATTTTTTCTACAGATTTGGTGCATAGAGGAATTTTTAGGCTTTCATAATCCAAAAGAAGATAGGCTCAGTTGGTTAATTCAATATACACAGATCATACAAGCACTTGGCTGATAAAAATAAGGGAAACTAGAAAAAAAAATTATTTCACATCGAACATGCAAGAGAGAATGACGAAAGCGACACCATCAAAGTGATGCAGATTGGTAGAATTTATAGCCTCCAAAAAATGGATACCCATCGATTTGGCATACAAAAGTATACTGATACAACCATCATTTATCCCTAGATCTATAAAGGACGTACTGTACACAAGGTACTTACACAATGAACTAACTAATGCAAGATATTATAATGGGACTTAAAACCTAAATCTCACAAGGGAACTAGCAGCCCCAACCTGAATTTACCACCCTGCTTGAAAAGGGGTAACAAATAAACTCCACTTAGCATATTAAATCAATGATATATAGTTTTATGCAAATGGAAGAGTGGTAGGAGGCATAAAAAGGGAAATTGGCACTAAGCCTGACCATGAATGATATTATGCTTACAGAGAATTAACTATCCCTCTTTGTTGTAAAAAGGAATATCTATTTGATTTTGACTCAAGGCTATGCATGTATGTGTAGGGCCAATCAGGACAATATAGTAGTCACTACAAAGTGAATAGGGCTTAACAAGTTAAATAAATTTTAAAGGGTGACCCTTAAGGGATCATACATTAGTTTTAAAAAAAAATTATTTAATTTTAAACCCTATGTTCATTTTTATCTTGCTTAAGAAAAATTTAGCTTTGTAAATGATTTAACATCTTAAGAGCCTAATGTTGACTCCATTCGAGCCACCACCAATCAAAGCAAATTAAGAAACCTAGAAAAAAGCATTTGATTCTATTACACGAGTAAAATAAAGACAACAATCATAAATAATAAATAATGTCCTTGCATGCAACTGAATTATGCAATACACCTCAAGAAAATGAAAAAAAAGATAACTGAGCTATACCATATATGTACAACTCACAATAAATCTATACTTGAGTAAATTGATGTGTGAGATATTGATGGGTCTCCACAATTTTACCTCATGCCTTCCTGAAATTTCCACACACCTACAGAGCTTTCCTAATTAAAATTACATTTTTAAAAATAAAAATTACATAAGCCCCCTAAAAAAAATATATTAACACAGTTATAATCATAAATAAATAATCAACAGTCTAGTACTTAGGGACATATTCCCATGGGATTTTTAGTATTCCTCGTGTTACCTATTTGCAAGTAGATTTATAATTTGTGTTTTTTTTTATTTGACCTTTCGGAACATGGCCACCTGCAAAAGATATCTCTAAAAAATTTTCTAACAACTTAAGGGTATGCGTCCACTTATCAATCAAAAAGAAAATAATGCAACCATAAAATACTTCAAGCAAAAAATAATCACCATATCATCACATCTGCAAAAATGAAAAAGAAAGAAAGAATAAAATGTTATCCTAGCTGCACCCTACCCTAGGATGCATGTAAAAAAAGTGTCATATCTAACACCTAAGTGTGTGAAAAATTCAATGCACATAACTTCCCCAAATTAAGTTAGAAGTTCAAGTTTCAAAGTCAAGTTCCTATTGTTTAATTTATTAACCCTCTAATTTCTCTTTAAATGATTAATGATTTATGGTAGATTAATTAACATTTAGTTTTAGGAACATAATTTCAATTATTGAGTTACGAAGACTCCAAAAATATGGGTCCTAAAATATGCTAATGTTATAAAGAACTGAGGGGCATGTGGCCCATCCTCAATTCTACACCTAATCAAGGCTGAAAATGCTATGAAGTGGCAAGGGTAGGTTAATCCTTCCTTGATAATTAAAGACTCGATGTAAGGCTGAAAGGTGAAATCTTAAGTGGATTTATCACCCACGATAAAGAAAAGTCTAAGCTTCACATATCTAAGGAATATTCATTTAAGAGATTGACATGATAATAGAAAGACCCACTACCTATAGATATGTTTAGGTTCTACCTGACTTAAGGTTTAACATTTAGATGGTTAAAAAATTGGCTTAGGTTCCTAACGGTGGCTTACAATTTTCAAAAGAGATCATTTATGTCTATCTTTAGACATTTCCTCCTTAATGCATAGAGTACGTGTCGTTGTCGCAATGGGTATGATGACCAAAGCATCGTTAGGATACGTAGCCCCGCAGTTCGAGGTAGTCCAACCTATATACCTTATGTATATCATGGGAAAACATACAACGATAAGCATAAACCCGACATAGGTTCAGACACTAAGGTATGACTCAAAGCTCATTTGCTCCTTCATTTATTGACATAAAGTTAATGTGTTTTAGTTAAAATTAAAGTTTTAATAACTTAGTGTCTTTTTATTAAACATTAAAGAGTTTATGGATGGTTTTTTTTATAGTTTTGTACTTTCATTAATATAGATTATGATTTATGATTATGTTAGGAGTTGAAAATGATGCGTTTTATGTATTTATGGATTTTACTTTTATTGGTTAAAATCTTTAAAGTTGTAGGTTGATTAGGGAGCTATAGGTGTGGTAGATTGGTTATGGGATTTTAGTAGTTTTGTAGATTTTGTATGGATTCATTTTAGGGTGTGCATATTTGTCATGGTTCATTAGTTATTTTTAATCCTTACCGTTTTAAATTTGACATGCATTTCTTATATTTTTAAAATTGATTGTAGTTTAACTTATAAGATTTAGTTTATTGATGATTTATAATTGATTATTAAAGTTATGTAATAATTATCCTTGTTAAATTAGGTCATGAGATTTATTTCACCCTATTTGGGGCTAACTTAATAGTCTTATTGGCCCGGGTTACCAAGTAATCACCTCATTATTATTAAGTTGGATTTTATGTTTATTGTTTAGTATTCTTTAGTGGAAGTTATCCTTATGATTGATGTATTACAAATTTTAAAGTTGGTTATGAGTTCATTAAATATGTTCCATTAGTTTGCTTTATAGTTTATTTTTTTAGTTTTAAGTTCTTTGTATTATTTGGATCAAATGAACTTCAAAAGGAAATAAGGTGATACACTAAGATCAAAATAAGAAAAACAACACATATCGTTAACAAAGAAATCCCATATACAATACTAGCTTAAAATCTACCCAATCATGCCAGAGCTTAAATTTTATTGTTATTTTTATATATTTTTCTAAACTTATTTATGAAAGATGCACTTTGAAGCAATTTTTAGAGTTATTTAAATATTTTTTTAAATACTAAAGAAAACTATCCTAATAATGTCCACTTCATGTGGGAAAAGTGATGCGCATGATACAAATAAGTGGCCTAAACTAAAGGCCTAAGATGACCGTAAGGATATCTAGATTTCACAAAAAGGGGTAGACTTTGGCCCATAAGATAAAAGCTTTATCAATGCGCTAACATATGGCAGGTTAACTAACTTCTTACCATATATATTTGGGTGTAAAAATAATTAGCAGTCTAGTATGTGTAGATGTATACATTCGACAAAACAATGAGAAATCTCTACGTGAATATCAAGTTGTACCTAACCGTGGCGTGCTCACTTGAGAGGTCCTAAGTAAACAACCCATTAACTCACATATGTAGGACATGAGTACCTCACAAGACAAAGTAAAAGGAGAAATATATGGGTGAGCGTAGATATCTTTCAGAAAGAAATATAGCTATGTAAGTAAGGGTGTCAATATTGGACCCGACTCAAAAACTCGACTCGAACCAGCCCTAAAAATTTCAGGTTTCGGTTTACGCAAACCCAAAGCTGGTAGGGTTCGGGTCCAGAAAATCGACTTGTTTGCAAAACCAATTCAGGTTCGGGTTGACCCGGAAAGTCGAGAATGACCCGGAATGACCCAAACCCAAACAATAATGAAGCCCAATGACAACAAGCAAACTCCTGTAGTTTGCTTCCGATTAAAATGTTGAAACTTCCGATCCGATGGGAGGGAAAATCGTTAAAGGAGCGATGTCGATCATCAACGAAGGAGTCGAATAACAACGAGCAAAGCCAAACAGCAACGAAGCCGAACGACAATGAGAAAATTCCCGTCGTTGTTTCCGATCAAAATGTTATTACTTCTGATCTGATGGGAAGGGAAAATCCTCAAAGGAGCGATGTCGATCAGCCACGAAGCAACGCGTGCAATCTCTATACCTCCTACAAAGCAACGGAGCCCAACAACAATGGCAAAAAGAGAAGATGAAAGGCACTATTCGGGTCAGGTCGGATTGACCCGAACCCGAAGTAGGTCAGGTCAGGTTGACCCGAACCCGAAGCGGGTCAGGTTCGGGTTGAAAAAATTGACTCATTTGCAAAAATGGGTCTGGTTGACCCGAACCTGAATAGTGCCGGGTTAGTTTCAGGTTCGACCCAAACCCGACCCGTGACCCGAAATTGACACCCCTAAATGCAAGAATTATCATAAAAATAATTACGATTTGAAATTTCTTTGGAATTTTTTTAAAAAATATATGGAAAGAAAGCATGTGAAGAACATCTGCAAAAAGGAGGTACAAGTAAACAACATAAATAGTTAACAAAATAAAGGTACAAGTAACTCAATGCATATGTTGATGTCACAATATAAATAAAGGTACATGTAACACAATGCAAAACACTCATCGTTTACCAATTACGAAAAACTTCTCTCACATGACCATAAGTTTTACATTAGATATGTGAATATCGCATTAAAACATGAGACAAGTATATGTATATACAATAGAATCACTAACCACTTTTTTATATGAGATGTATTATTTTATGAATCATATATATATATATATATATATATATATATATATATATATATATATATATATATATATATATATATAGTTTCTCCCACAAGTTTGATAATATCTAGTATTAGGTACACGTGTGGCATTTGGAATTTAAAATGAGAACTACATATATATAATGTCGAAATAAAGGTACTCATGCAATCTTTCAAAATAATTGATATCCATTGAAATTAAGACACTAATATGTATATCATGCCCACAATTGTGAGATGACACTTTTTTTTTTTTGAATAAGCAATAAATGCATTTAAAACTAAAAAAGGAGAACTAACTACACAACATTACCTACTGATTCCTCCTTTCATAATTCCATAAATGAAGGAGGAACCTTATTGTGTCCTAAATCATCCCAACAAAAAGAAGCAAAAATAGCATAGTTAGCACATAAGTCCGCTAACTTATTACCACTCCTTTCTATACAATTAAAAATCACATAACTAAAATCTTTAATAAAAGCTCTTTTCCATGTCTTATGTATAAATTATGAATGAACTTGATAGCATTTGCATTGTCTCCTTCAATAATAATTCCTTTATATTCCATCATCCAATCTTTTATCATCTCTTTAATAGTCTTTATAGCTAGAAGCTCCAAGTAAGCTATATCCCAATGTTCACTTGATTTACCAAAAGCCAAAAGGAACCTCCCTTTGTGATCTCTGAATACACCACCAACCCTACCTTTGTAGGAAGGTAACAATGCTGCATCTACATTCACTTTGATCCAATCAGGTGGAGGAGGGTGCCAAGCTTTATCCAACAGCAATAGCCGATTGGCATCCTACTGTCCCGAAGTGTTCCATTCAAAAGCTTTGTGCACAACTGCATAGTTGACAAATTTGATAGCTCTAAAGACTGCAGTTCTTTCAATTTTCACGTGGACCAACTCATTCCTTCCCTTCCAAGTAAAATAAACAATATTGTAGAAAAGGTTCAGCATAAAAGGATATAGTTTCCTCATCCAATTCCAGTGATCTTCAAAGCAGGAGACAATTGGTATCATGAATCCCCATTGATTTAGAAGAAGAATAACCTCCTTCAGTTTCTTAGAGCTCACCGTCAAATGCTTTGTATCTTCTACTTCATTGCATCCTCGTGGACACAAACTATTTGGCTGCAATCTTCTATAAGATAAGAAATGGAAAGTTGGTAAAGAGTTATGTAATAACCTCCACCAGAATATCTCCACCCTTGCATTCAACTTTGCTTTCTTCAAACACCTCCAATACTTGTACTCTTCAAAATCCTGTTTTGCCACCGAACCAGCCATTGCTGAAATTGACTTTCCAGATAATCCTTGAATGAGCTCCATCTTGTCTGCCTGATTATTTGAAAAAATTTGAATTTTATAAATCCTTTCCATCAGCTCACCTCAAAAATATTTCTTAACCTCAGCGACATTCCATCTTCCTTCCAAAATTAAATCACTTAACTTTACAGTTTCCACATTGCAATCTTTGTGCACCACAAATGTTGGCCACATGTTAAGGCTCTTATCCATGATCCATATATCGTTAAAGATATCAATTGACTCCCCATTTGCTATCTTCCATATCACTATCTTTTTAAGACACCTACCTCGATCCTTGATTAATTTCCAAGCCGGTGAACAAGATTTCCTTCCAACAGTTTGATCCCAGATCGAACCATATTTCAGATATAAACAATTATACAACATTGAATCTTTGTCTTGAACATATTTCCATGCAAGCTTTGCTCTTAAAGGGCCCACTTTGGTAGAACATGAATGCAACCCACGGCCACCATTCTCCAAAGGTTTACACATATTATTCCAACCCATATAATTGTTGCGGATTAATGGTTTATGACTTTGATGATAACAAACATTCTTATTTCTCTACGACTGTCTTATGTACTGACATTTCAGGTGCACACGATTGCACTATAATTTGTAATCAGCTCAAGATTGAGAAGACTAGGTCTGAGTAAGTTTATACTCTTTTTCATTTCTTGAGTCTATTGTATTTGGTGTAGCACCAAATGATTTGTAACTTAGAAGTTCTCTGTTGTTCCCTTAAAGATTTCTATTTTTGGGTAACATCGTCCGGGACGATCTGTCCAAAAACAAAAACCATAATTAGGGCATCCTCATTAAGGCAGCCATCATTAGCTGATCGGCCTGGATGATACATGTATCGGCCAGGACGATAGTCTCAATTCAGAAAGAATCAGCCGCCATAATCAATTTAGGTATTCTTTGTTTTTGGAAATCGGCCATGACGATATTCCTATCGTCCAGGACGATCTAACTCAATTATGCCTAAATTGATCTGATATCTTTTCGAAAGCATTAATGATTGATTGATACGATCACATCGTCCGGGACGATCGTAGGATCGGCCGGGACAATGTCCTGGACGATTTACATCGGACAGCTTGAATTCAGGGCGATGCTCTGGATAATTGAAATCGGTTTTAAACTGGACGATCGTGAGATCGACCAGGATGATGTAACCAACTTTCTTCTGATCGTCCCAAATCATCCTGGGCTGATGAGCTGAATTTATACTGATTGGCCAAGATGATATACCTATCGTCCTGGACGATAATGTCGGTAACTTGCATTAATGAGCTCGTTTTGAGCTTTTCTATTTAAGCTTGGCATGACACTTTGTAAAGTGTCTTTGGCAGCCATTGTAGCTTCATTCTTGTGGGGGAGACTTGAAGAGAGAGCTTGAAAGGGAGTGAGGAAAGGGTGGAGTTTGAGAGAGGGAGAAGATCCTGTGAGTGGGGCTCAAGGGAGTGTGGAGGGGGTTCCACACGGTTGCTCCGGCAAGCTCGCACATGAATACCGTCGGATTCAAGGCTTGTCTCGAGGGAAGTTCACCAAAGAATAAGATCTCTTTGGTGTCAAAGGACCTAGCGACTCCGCCGCACCGGGGAAGGTGTAAGTGATTTTGTAAGGGCTTCTCTGCCTAGCTGTGGAGGATAAAGGAGAGACACTTATTTTAGTGCAATACTTGGAGGGTGCCTCCAAGGAATGGACGTAGGTCAATGTTTGACCGAACCACTATAAATTCGATGTGTTCTTTTCTTATTATTGCTTCCGTACTTTAACTTCCGCATTTGTTTGTTTTGTGGTGATTTTGGTTTGTACTTTGATTAAAGTTTCTTCTTTACCAATTCACCACTCTCTTTATTTAGCCTTGGGCCAGTTCAATAGGGCATAACATCTCTAACGAACTCTGAAGAGGTATTAGAGCCTTATTCATAAAAATAAGTTTTTGAAAACTTTTGAATTTTGATCCATGGCTAATTTTGGGAATCGTAATGTTACGGAAGGTTATTCAATCATCAGACCACCTTTATTTGAAAATATGTCATTTGATTTTTGGAAAACTAGCATTTCTATTTTCTTGCAATCGATTGATTTTCGCATGTGGCATATGATTTTAACTGGTTATTCATCACCGTCACGTATTATTAATGAAATTAAAACTGATATTCCTTTTAGTCAATGGAATAGGGAAGATCAAACCAATGCTCAATTAAATGCAAAATCATTAAATTGCTTTTTCTGTGCTTTAAATTCTGAAAATTTTATGTTAGTTTTTACGTGCAATACAAGAAAGGAAATTTGGGATAAACTACACACCATATACAAAGGCACTAGTGAAATTAAGAAATCGAAGTTGAATATGTTAATGCATGATTTTGAACTATTTTCCATGAAACCTTATGAAACGATCTTAGACATGTATACTAGGTTCATTCATTGTAACATCATTGCATGCCTTAGGAAAAGTGTTTTCAAATTTTAAAAAAGTTAACAAAATTCTTCGTTGTCTATTAGATAAATTTGATACTAAAGTTATTACTATTTGTGAATCTAAATATTTGAATGTATATTCTATTGATAATTTAATTGGCTCACTCATTGCCTACGAGCAAGGGTTGGGTTAAAGACTTTTGGATGCAGGTGAAATGATTGTTTTAAGAATGGAAGATAGAGAAAAAGATAGCTTCGTTGGTGATGACTTGTCAAGCAAATCACAAAGCTCACCAAAGCATAAGCAAAAGTGGGAAAAAGGTAAAAATGGTAAGGATGTCCATATTTCTTCTGACGTTATTTGCTTTCGATGCAGGAAGCCTGGACATATGAAAAATCAGTGCCCTAATTTAAAAATTCTTCCTACAAAAGAAAAGGGTAAGGCAAAGCTAAATTTAAATTGAGGAAATAATGAAAAGCAAAAAATCTCATGGGCAGATCTAGTTTCTGAAGCATCAAATCAGGAGAGAAATAATGGTTAAAATGCTTATTGGTGTTTTCATAGTTGTGTTTTGTTTTATTTTTTTTTTTGGTTTTGTTTATTCTTTGAAGTTGTTTGGCTCGTAGATTTTTTCTCGGATCAACACACACATGCACTTTTTTAAAAATGAAAAATCTACTTCTTGTTTTTTCTTGAAATCTTTGGAAAGTTATGATTGACTTCTCTAAAACAGCCGAAGGAAGGAAACTCATTAATTTTTACTCTCAATCTCTGTTTCCTAAAAGAGGTTATTCTACTTTTGCTTTAAAACCTTTTTCATATTTTTAATTAGTCTTTGAAATTAACATTTTTTATCTTCCTATATTTTATTTATCGCATAGGAATCTTTTGCAAGTTGTTGAATCTAATTCAAAATTTTTTTAATCAAGAAATTCGCTTTATCAAAAGTATGGGTTAACTTTTGATATTTAAGATTTCAAAAAGGTAGCATAGTCAAAAAATTGGCGAATGATGCCAAAAATAAAAGATGCGCAAAGCGCCAAATTGAAAAATATAGAATACACAATATGTATCAAAAGATGCGCAGTGCACCAACCAATTGTCAAGAGGCATAAAATGAGCCCACAAAATTTTAATGCTTACCATTCTTGTATTTCTTAAAGCTTAATAAAACCCTTCATTCCTTCGATACTTGAATTTGAAAATCATGATTCCTGATTCAACAATTTGTGCATTGATCTTCTATTACATACATTTTATGGGAGGAGTTTTTGAAAAATGACTGTTTCTTTTTCTAATTTATTTCATGATTTAGATATTAAATTAAAAAATGTTTTTTAGCCTTCTTTAAAAAAACTTGAGTTTGGATTATCAAATTCTGAATTTCTAACCTTTTCTGGGCTATGCGTTGTCAATCCAATTCTACTAAGTTTTTTGATTAAAACTAAGAGGTAACTTTCTCATTTTAAAAATATTTTCTTTTTCACTAGATCAAGGAACTTTTTTATCTTTTGTTCATTTTTTAGAGACTCCTCTTTTTTTGATAATGTCAAAGGGGGATAACGTAAAGTTGAATTTGTATCTTTTTTCTTTTCAAAAAATTAAAAATAACAAAAATATTTTTTATCTCCCCTATTTTTTAAAAAGAGTTTATCCTAGTATGGGGGAGATTAGGAGAAATTATTTTTTTTGAAAATTCAAATTGAATTGTTTTCCATCATAAAAAAGGTGGAGATTATTGCGGATCAATGGTTTATGATTTTGATGATACCAACATTCTTATTTCTCTATGACTGCCTTATGTACTGACATTTCAAGTGCACATGATTGGACTACAATTTAGAATCAGCTCAAGATTAGGTATACTAGGTCTGAGTTAGTTTGTACTCTTTTTTATTTCTTGAGTCTAATGTATTTGGTGTGGCACCGGATGATTTGTAACTTGGAAGTTCTCTGTTGTTCCCTTAAAGATTTATATTTTTGGTAACATCGTCTTGGACGATATTTATATCGTCCTGGACGATCTGTCCAAAAACAGAAACCCTAATTATGGCATCCTCATTAAGGCAGCCGTCATTAGCTGATCGGCCTGGACAATACATGTATCGGCTAGGACGATAGTTTCAATTCAGAAAGAATCAGCCGCCATAATCAGTTTAGGTATTCTTTGTTTTAGGAAATCGGTCAGGACGATATTCCTATCGTTCAGGACGATATTCCTATCATTCAGGACGATCTAACTCAATTATGCCTAAATTGATCTGGTATATTTGGAAAGTATTAATAGTTGATTGATACGATCACATCATCCGGGACGATCGTAGGATCGGCCGGGACGATGTCTTGGACGATTTACATCGGACAGCTTGAATTCAGAGCGATGCTCTGCACGATTGAAATCGATTTTAAACTAATCGGCCCGGATGATCGTGAGATCAGCCAGGACGATGTAACCAATTTTTTTCTGATCGTCCCAAATCGTCCCGGGCTGATGAGCTGAATTTATACTAATCGGCCAGGACAATATACCTATCGTCCTGGATGATAATGTAGGCAACTTGCATTAATGAACTCATTTTGAGCTTTTCTATTTAAGCTTGGCATGACACTTTGTAAAGTGTCTTTGGTAGCCATTGTAGCTTCGTTCTTGTAGGGGAGACTTGAAGAGAGAGCTTGAAAGGGAGTGAGGAAAGGGTGAAGTTTGAGAGATAGAGAAGATCCTGTGAGTGGGGGCTCAAGGGAGTGTGGAGGGGGTTCCATACGGTTGCTCGGGCAAGCTCGCACCTGAATACCGTTAGATTCAAAGCTTGTCTCGATGGAAAATCACAAAAGAAGAAGATCTCTTTGGTGTCAAAGGACCCGATGACTCCGTCGCACCGGGGAAGGTGGAAGTGATTTTGTAAGGGCTTCTGCACCTAACTGTGGGGGCTAAAGGAGAGACTTATTTTAGTGCAATACTTGGAGGGTTCTTCCAAGGAGTGGACATAGGTCAAGGTTTGACCGAACTACTATAAATCCGATGTGTTCTTTTCTTATTATTGCTTCCGCACTTTAATTTTCATATTTATTTGTTTTGTGGTGATTTTGGTTTGTACTTTGCTTAAAGTTTCTTCTTTACCAATTCACCACTCTCTTTATTTAGCCTTGGGCCAGTTCATTTGGGCCTAACATCCCTAACGAACTCTCAATAATAAAGGCCTAGACCTCCATTAATCTTTCTCCAAATAAAACTTCTACATAGCTTATCAATTTTATTTAAAGTACTCATTGGAATCATAGAATGAGTAGAGAAGAATGATGTGTAAGAGAGCAATACTGATTTTACAAGTGTGATCTTCCCCGCCAAAGAGATAAACTTGGCACCCCAAGTATTTAACATTTTTAAGACTTTATCAATAACAAATTGGAAATCCATCTTCCATAGTCTTCTCAAAGCCACCTTAACTCCAAGATAATAAAATTCTTTAACTGATTTGAATCCCATGATATGTGTAATAGCCTTCCTCCTCCTCACGTTTTATAAAACAAAATCACTGATTTGCTTTCATTTACTTTCTGGCCAATCAACCTGCATAAATCCTTCAAGATTCCTTTGATCTTCTTGACACTTGTTACCTTTGCATCCTATAATATTGCTATGTCATCCGCATAAAGAAAATGAGAGATCTTTGGGCCATTTGTGCTGACCTGGATACCAATTGAGTTATCTTCAAAGAGAGCATTAGACAATAACTGAGAGCAAAGAATAAATAGATACGTAGACAATGAGCATCCCTACCAAAATCCACACTTAGCCTTTATCCAATCAGTTTGATTCCCATTAATTATCAATGAAAATGAGGGATTTAGAACACAATCCATGATTAATTTAGAGAAAAAAGTAGAGAATACAAAGTACTCCAAAGACTTGTTTAGAGCCGGCCAACCCATTGAGTCATATGCTTGCTCCATGTCGATTTTGAATGAAACTAACCCATTAGAAGATTTAGAAATTCTAAATTTATGAAAAACTTCTTGAGCTATAAGAATATTATCCGAAATTGATCTTCCTTTTAAGAAAGCCACTTGCTCATTAGAAATTAACTTTGGGATTATGCAAAACATTCCATTTAAAAAAACTTTGGCCGCTATTTTGTAAATCATTTTGCACAAGCTTATATGTCTATAAATGGATGGAGTCGAAGGATTACTTACTTTAGGAATCAACATAATGATAGTTTCTTTCCAATTCTCACACATTTCAGCTGATATAAAAAACTCGTTTAATGCATTCCAAACATCCTCTTTTATAATAGACCAATAGTTTTTGAAAAAGGAGTATGATATGCCATCATTCCCTGGTGCAATGAATCCCACAGATTCTTTTATCACAATGTCCACTTCTTCAACTGAGAACCTTTTGTTTAATAAGATTTTATCCTCCTCATCCAGAATTCTGCTCGATTTTTGCCAACCGTCCAGTGAACAGGTTTTTTCTCCCCATTTTCCATTACAGAACCTTAGCAAAACATTCTCTATCTAATGTGGTCCTCCACATTGCATCCATGTTCATCTTTTATACTGTAGATAAAATTGGAATTCCTTCTAGCACTTGCAAAGGATTGAAAAAATCTGGAATTGGAATCACCATCGACTGTCCATTTCACTTTTGACCGCTGTTTCCACCAAGTGTTGGGCGAAGTAAAGTTGAATTAAGCTCATTGATTTTAGTCTTCAAGCACCAAATGTCTTCAGTTGAAAGAAATCCATCCTCTGCTTCTTTTAGTTGTAATTGTAAAATCTCTTTCTTTAACATTTCTTTTTGTTGATTTTAGCCTTTAAATTTTGCTCTACTCCAAAAATATAGAGACTTCAAACCCCTTTTCATTTTTTGATTAAGAATTTGAGATGAGCTCTCACCAATTTTCATGTTCCATGCCTTTATCACCATAGCTTCCGAAGCCATAAATGAAGTCCAAATTTCTTCAAACTTAATTGTTCTTTTAGCCGAATGATGAATTCCAAAAAGATTCAGCATAATGGGGCAATGATCCGATGCAACTCTAGGAAGGTTTTTAACCACTAAACCATGAGAAGAGTTAACGGCCCAAGAGTTCACAAAGCATCTGTCTAGCATTTCTAGAATCCGATCATTACCCGATTGGTTATTACACCATGTAAACTTCGGGCCAACATAATTAACCTCATGGAGGTCATTGCAAGTGAGGAAAGTCTTCATCTCTTTAGGACCCATGAAAAAGGTGAATCTTTTACCACCCCTTTTGTCTTCCTTGGTAAGTAGACAGTTGAAGTCACCACCTATTACCATAGGAAAATCAATATTAACATAAGCTTCCAACCTTTCCCAAAGGTATCTTCTTCTGTAAACATTTTTGTTTCCATAAATGGTAGCTATTCTCCATTTGCCTTTCTTAGCCACCTCCAAATCCCCAATGATATATTGGGAAGAGACTTCCAATACACTGAAAGATGACAAACTATTTTTCCAACTTACCACAATACCTCTAGACAACCCTTTCGAAGGGACTTGAAAATGATCCCAACCAGAACCAATCAAAGAGTTGACATCACTGCTATCAATATAAGTCAACTTAGATTCCAAAAGTCCAACAAACAATGCATCATTATCTTTCACCACCTCCTTGAGATATAGAGAAGCCTTTTTTTTCTTAGCTTCTCTACAATTCCAAAAAATTATTGAAGTCATTTTTGGATAAGAGGGGAAGGGTTCCCCACTTTCTCCCTTGAATCTCCTTCCACTCTTCTATTTCTAGATTCTGGTCTAATTGGTCCCAAACTCTTTTATTGCTTAGCACCTTTCTTTTTAGAAACAATACTTCCACCTGCCTTACTATTCCCTTCAGAATTTAGAAATTTAACATGATTTGATACTACCTCACCTCCTTTCATCTGCTCTGTTACCTTTCCAGGAGTTTTATCAACAAGCTCACCTTCCATGGTCAAAGCATTTAAAAATTCATGCTTATTATCAGTAAAGAAGATACCATTATGATTGAGATTCATACCATTATTCAGATCACCAGAAGAATTCGAATCCAGACATTTTTGAGTTCGACCTCCATCCTTTACACCTATGGGATTCTTGGTATGATCTTCTAGATTAATGGAATTTGCATTTGAATCAATCTTCCTTTCTTCTTTACTGGGCTGATCCACAACTACCATATTTCCTTTCAGAGAATCAAGGCACCGTCCAGTTGCTTCAGGCATTTCATCTTCAGCAATAAGCTTGTTTCCTTCCACCACAACAACTATTCCAGAATTTTCAATAGCATCTATTTTATCCCTCAAAAGTTCTGGATTCCTTCCAACAGCAATGAACAACTGATCTTCAGGATTTTTCACAGCATTCCTTTTATTAACTTGATTTTCCAAGAGTTTGAAATTTGGCTTATTTAAATTCTTCTTCCCATAATTCACATGGACCCAAGGTCCATAACCTTCTCTAACATCATCAGCAAATCCATAAGATTTTCTTTTATTAGCTTCAACTTCAGCATTTTCAACATTTTTCCTTTGATCTTCACTGACAACTTGACTTTGGATGGAAGCTACTCCCTTCTCAGGGCAGTTTTCTTTCAAGTGCCCTATCTTCCCACAAGTGCAATAGAAGGTAGGAAGTCTTTCATATTCAATGCATTGATAGAACTTACCCAAATTCCCTTCAACCCAAACACCCAAGGGTAGTTTTTCATCAAGTTTTACACAGACACAAACTCTTGCAAATTCTCTTCTACCCCATTGGAACATGTTTCCATCTATCAAATAAAGAATGCCTACCATGGAAGCAATCCTACACACATTAATCTCATCCCAGCTTTGTAATGGATGATTAGGCATACAAATCCATATAAGTGCAATCAAACCTTTGAAGGAAGTAGGAGAAAATGATGTAGACCATCTATCCATTCCCACTATATTCCCATTCACATACCAAGGACCAGTGGTAAAAACCTTGTCCAAAACTTTTGGATTCTCAAATGTACAGAGAACCCAACCCATTCCGAGTAAGGTCAAATGAAATTTCCCAAAACTCCCCATTGCCTTCTTAACTCCATACTTATGATATGGAAAGAAATGTTGTCACTGAAGATTTTGATTATCAAAGATTTTTTAAGTTTGTTTGAGTTCTCCAACTCATTTCCTATGTGCAGTTTCATTGTTGATCCATTTTCAATGAATCCTTCTCCATATCTATATCAATTGCTCTGATGTTGGTCTTCTTGCTCCATGCATTCTTCATCACATTACCAGACTGTTGTTTAGGGCCATCCATGTTGTTAGAAGACAAGTTACAATTACCAAGTTCACCTGATTCACAATTCCTAACTTTGTTGAGATCCAAAGTTGTCTGCTTAAAGCATGAATTATCCTGCCCCGGAATAACAGACGCAGTCACAACTCCTATCTCAGCTTCCATGTTCTGCACATTTGAAATAGGACCAGCCTTAATTTTCTCCTTCTCATACTCATCTTCAATAATAGCTTCATTTTCCCTTACTTTCAATGAGCAATTACCACTAGAATCATCTTTCACCGCATAAAAAGACAAATTGCCCAAATCAGATTTAGCAACACCTTTTGAATTCCCGAGCTCTTCAAAAGAAGACCGATTTTTCACATAACTTTCAAATAAAATCTTCTTCCCCTTACCGACATCTTCAAATTGAACTTTCTCCTTCAATAATCCTCCCTCTTTTATCACCAGAGGTCGATCCATTCTGAATTTAACATATGCATCTTTATCAAAATTCGAATCCCCAAAGGCTGGAGGAGACGAAACCGATATCATTCGAGAACCATTCCAGGATGGAATGGATGGTGGCCGAACATTGAAGGAGACACCAGCTGAAGGTTGCCGGCGACCCTCCAACATCATCGGAGCTAAGCAGAAAAACTGCGCGCCGGAGAATTTCAAAATCCGTCTTTTCCCGGAATAAATGGAGCTTCTCTCTCTTCAAGTAATTTATTCCTAAATTCACATGGCCACCTTTTTTCAGATAACACTTTTGTTATGCATGCGATAAAGTAAGCAAACAAATACCTTTAAGTTTTAATCATTATATTAAACTCCAACTTGGCGTACAATACATCAGGCTTGGTAAATAGGCAAACACAATATATTTCAAGAAAAGTAATCTCAGGCATTCTCAAAATCATACATCTTACTTTACATTTTTTATATTTAATGTTTGAGGATATCCAATAAATCGTGAAGTAATGAGAGCAAAACATAAAACTAAGGCATATCCAATAAATATTTAAATCGTGAAGTATTGAAGCATGCGAACAAATTTAACTAAATGCTATGCTATGAAGTAAATGAGAGCAAAACATAAAACTAAGGCATGAATATACGTGTTGATTTGGAACAAGCGTCCTATACAACATCACTAGATGTCATTCATAAAATATTATATCGTATTCAATTTTTTTAAGGGTGAATCGCAATGAAGCATAAACAAATGAAATTCATATTTTGATCTAATATATTTATGGTTCTAGAAATGTGAGCAAACTATCAATGTAATAACTTACTCCAACTATAATGAGTATGAGGATCCCAACATACATATAGTATTTATTATTATTAAATTCGAAAAACAAATTTTTTTAATCATAAAACCCGCATACATGTATGCACTATTCTCCGTAAAGGAAGAGAAAATCCAACTCGTGGTATCCTATGATGCACCGACACTCCGCTTAAAGAGGGTATGCAGTGTCGGACACGTGTCAAACACGGACACGCGTCCGAAAATGCATGGACACGTGTCCGACACGGCATTGGAGTGTCGCAATTTAAAAAATTAAAATTAAAACCGGACACGCGTGTCTGGCTATTAAATAATAAAAAGCTAATGTACATACTCGGTACCACTAGGTATCGCTAGGTACATGGTCGGTATCGAGCAGGTACATGCTCGATACCGCTAGGTACATGCTCGGTACCAAGCTAGGTACATGCTCGGTACCACTAGGTCGAAACCCGTCAGGGAGAAGCAGCCCTTGGACCGCCAGTAGACCGGTATATTGTTGTACTCATGTTGTCTTATTATTGGGATATTTTGATTTCACTTCATATCAATTTAACTTGATATATTCCTAAGTATGATTGGTTTGTTACAATCTTATCTAGATAAAAACAATGAATAATTAATATATAAATGAAATTATAATTTCTATGTTGAAGGATAGACATTTTGTACTAAACATTTTTATGTTATAAGCTAAACAAGTTATCAGGAAATTGATTTATTATTATTTGTCATTTTTAATATAATGTCACCTTAATTTCTATATATTATATTAAAAAATTATTATACCGTGTGCATCATAGGTTGTATCTAAGAGATTCAAATATATTTTATTATTCATCAGTCTAAATGGAATGTCAACTCTTTTCATAGTAAAATAATGGAGCAAGTTTAGACATTCAACCTCTCAAATTTAAAAAAAATAATAAAATAAAATTTCAACGTCTCATGTTAAATTTAGGCATGATTCATGCATAAAGAAAGAGAAAATCCAACTTGTGGTATCTAAGGGATTCAAAGATATTTTATTAATCATCACTCTTAATAAAATTTCCAAGATTGAAAATATGCAATTCAAATTTGAGATGAAAGACTTTAATGTGTCGCATCATAATATCGTCACCTCTTTTTTTTATTAATTCCTGAGAAAGACAAAGAATAACATGACCCCTTTGTTCACCATTAAAATACTTCATTAATAATATGCAAGAAATAACCAAAAAAATTATTCGCGAATGGCTGCCTAAATTCGTTAAGGAAGAGAGTTGCAAGACTTACATAACTACTTAAGCACAAGTTGTTATAGGAAATTATTAATGTCTCATGGCTCGCTAGAAGAAATTAACAAGATCTCATACAAATCACATATACAAGATTTTATTGGAAACCGGAATGGCACATATTTACAACCCAATCACATCATACATGATAAGTTTCAAAACTCCACATACAATATGTGAGATTTTTGTAATAGGAAAACGTAAAACATGTTGATTTATTGATAATAAAACCAAAGTATTAGTATACATGTTGATTCAGTCATGGCTCATTAACTACAAAAATTGTTTGTATTTTTTTGGTTGGCAAGCAAAATCTCATAATCCAAGCTTATGGACCTCTTAGAGACATGAGAATGATGGGATATAAACATGCTCTCTCAATATACCAGATAGACGGTAGAGGGAGAGGGAGAGGCAGGCGAAACTGGGACCTGTGCGAATGGGAAGAGTCGAGAAAGAGAGAGATGGTGTGGGTATAGGGGCAAATTATTGGGTCAGGTGACCGAACCTATCTCCGCGTTCGGACGCCAATAGAAATCCGACATCTGGCAAAATAAACATGGATTTTTTTAATATAAATATTTTTTACTTTATGTCTTATCAGCCTGATCGACCCGACTCAGTAACCCAGTTGATTTGAATTTCGGAATAAAAGAATGGAAACACCACATTTTTTCATTTCACGAGACATTTTCACTGCTACTATGGCTCTGTTAAGCGCTATGGACTCCTCCAATACATTCGGTTCTGCAATATCTTCTTCCCGCCGGCGGTAGACGACAACATTGGAGAAGATCATTATTCAGAAAGAGGTATGGTTGGACCTAACTTGCGCTTTTGTTGCGTTTAAGTTATATGTTAAATTTTAGGGTTAAGTAATAATTTTATACATAGCATTGTTTGTTCAATGTGATGTTCAAATATTTATTTTATGAATTTCAACATTCTTCGTAAATGGAAGAAACAAATGATGCGAAAGGTTTACTTGTGCTTTATGTTAAATTTTAGAGTTTAGTAATAATTTTATACATAGCATTATTTGTTCAATGTGATGTTCAAATGTTTATTTTCTGAATTTCAACCTTCTTCATAAATGGATGAAACAAATGATGTGAAATGTTTACTTGCGCTTTTATGTGAATACTTTTTTTTTACAGATGTCGTATCAAAGACCAGTAGCTTCTCGATGCTATTTACCACTTTTTGAAAATATTGTGATGCTTTTGTCAAGATTATTGATGATGAACTTGAGCAGACATTAAAGAATTTGAATATTGATCACTTTTTGAAGTTCCCCGCATTACAACAGTGTATACCACTTCTTTTTGAGGTTCCTAAATATTGGAGTCCTTCTGATGAAGGCTTCATTGTCCTTGGTTATTTACTAAAATTCACTTCTGACGAGGTTGCCTTGTTGATAGGTAATATTTTGAATAAGAAATTATTTATACAGATATATTTTTTTAACTTTAAATATAACATGTTCAAAAAATTTCTGACAGGTATGCCTAACAGAGGCAATGATATCAAATGAAGGATTGATCCTCTAAATGGACCTCTAACAATTGAAATTAAAACAGAAATGTCAAAATTAGACAGATTAACTGATAATGCTACAAAATTAAAGACATTTATAATATTTTTGTTATCTAATCTTTTCTTTTCACTAAACAACCATACTTTTCTTTTCACTAAACAACCATAAAACTCCTAGAAGACTCACATCTATTACAAGTAATGTAAGTGAGTTCACTTCTATTAATTGGGCTTCATGCATAAGGAACTTCATGGTCGAGGAATTCAACATAATTTTTGATAAGTTTCAAATGCAAATACCATTGGGCTACACCAATAGTTTTTTTCCTCTCCTACTGATAAGTTTCCAGTCCTACTGGTTATTCTCCTTTCATAAAGCTTTTTAATGTTAACTTTTAATATTTTATGTTTGGCATTATACAGATTTATTTTTGGAACACTTTTCTGTTGCAAATCTATTTCATGGCTTATGTTTTGATGATTGACAAACACTATTGATTATCTTGGACTGCATGTTGCTTCTAACTTTTTAGGAATCGAAGATCGGTCGAACAAGCGAAGCCAGTTCAAGATTGCATAGGTCTAGGGTTGAGTCAGTCTGTACTTTATTTTTTCTCTTCTTGAGTCTATTTGTAATGATCAAAGAGACTGATGCTAAGTAACCCTACACACACACTTGAGAGACTTAGAATTTCTATTTTTACTCATATCGGCCAGACGATATTTACATCGGCCTGGACGATCAGGCTTAAAATAGAAAGTCTAAATAAGGATTCTTAATTAAGGCAGCTGTCATTAACAGATCGTCCTAGACGATACGTGTATCAGCCATGACGATAAGATCAAAATAGAAAGAAGTTGCCGCCATAGACAATTAAGGTATACTGTATTTTTAAATTATCGGCCAGGACGATCATTGATTGGCCTGGACGATATTCACAATTATGCCTTAATTAAATCAGATAAATCAGGGAAGTAATTAAGGATGATTGATACGATCACATCGTCCTGGACGATCGCAGGATCGGCCAGGACGATATATTCAAAAACCTTAGTTACTCCTGGACGATTGAGATCAGCCAGCCTAAAAATAGGGCGGTGCTTAGGACGATTTTCATCTGATTTGAACTAATCGGCTTGGACGATCATGAGATCAGTCAGGATGATCAAGCCAATTTTTAATCGTTCAGCACCCAAAATAGGGCGGTGCCCAGGCCGATCTTCAGAGTTTTGTACTGATTGGCCAGAACGATGTCGATATCGGCCTAGACGATATAGTCGGCAACTTGCAAATAATGAACTCCTTTGAAGCTCTTCTATTTAACAGCTCTTGTTCAACATTTTGAACAACCTATGTGCTGTTGCCTTGCCCTGAGAAGGCCTTGAGGAGAAAGAGAGAGAGAGGGAGAGAGAGAGGATCTTGTGAGGGGGAGCTTGTGAGGGGATTCACAAGGGTTGTTTCAAGGATCGCTCTACTTTTTCTTCGTCTAGAGTTTCTCGTCTGTGGAAGGGTCGGTAGAGGTAAGGAGTCAGCGTCTGGTTGTGGTTCTCTGCTAGCTTCAGGAAGAAGCAAAAGGAGATAAGTTTTCTGCCTTGCCGGGGTGGTAAAATGAGGCTCGTTGTAAAGGCTTCTCCGCCTAGCTGTGGGTGCTAAAGGAGAGTCACGTTTGTAGTGCAATACTCGGAGGGCGCCTCCGGGGAGTGGACGTAGGTCGAGTTGACCGAACCACTATAAATTTCTGTGTTCTTATTTCTTGCTTCCGCACTTTAAATTTCTACATTTAGTTTTCTCGTGGTGTGATTTTGGTTTATGTGATTTTTGATCTTTGAGAAAAAAAATTTTTAAAATACCAATTCACCCCCCTCTTGGTTAGCTTGGGCCAGTTCTATAGGGCTTAACATCCCTAACAAACTTTCATTTTCTTTGAAAAACCATCCGGTCCAGAACTAAGACTGTTTTTTTTTTGAGATGGGAGGGGTATACTGAATTATACTTTACTCAAGACAATGCTGCAAAATTATTTAAAATTTTAAAGAAAAATGAGGTAATTTTTACGTCTAAATTAGACAAAATTATTTATATTTAGAGTTGCGCTATGGTTGCGCTATAGTTACATTTTTGTTGCGCTTTCAGAAAATAATTTTTTTTTTTTTTTTTGCATATTTATTTTGGCCTTCAGAATATTACTAATGAAGAAGCAGAAAAATACGGGGCTGACATTAATGCTATACAAAACCTGGATAACCGGCCAGAGCATCAACTCCAGAAAATTCAGTCACCCACAAGAAAAAAAATTCACACCACCCCACCTCCCTCTCCTCATTCTCTTCATCAAGAGCCACCTGAAAGTTCACCTCCACCGCCAACAGAACCTTCTACGCATTTACCTATTGAAAAAATTCACACCACTCAACTTTCTGCTTAACAACCACCTATTGAAAAAACTCTAGATTTAGAGTCTGTTCAGAAAAAATATTTTGAAGTATTTCAGAAGATGTTGAATAAAATTGAACATAATTTGGGTGCTAGAGTTGATCGACTTGAAGATATTGTGGAGAAACTTCAAGCAGATGTAGATTTCCTGAAGTACAAATTCATTGACTTTCAAATGAATTATGATCATAATCCTAAAAAGCCGTCTATATCTAGTTCTTACTCCTGCCTCCAATCAGTGAAAACTACAACTCTTCAACCTTTAGAACCACTTAAAGAAGATGTTCTTCCACAACCACCCAAAGAAGATCTTCTTTCACAACCACCCAAAGATGTTCTTCCACAACCAGCCATAGAAGATGTTTTTTCACTACCACCCAAAGAAGATCTTCTTCCACAACCACCCAAAGATGTTCTTCCACAACCACACATAGAAGTGTTCTTCCACTACCACCCAAAGAAGATATTTTTCCAACCCCTCCTACCCACAAAACATATGTTCCTACACCTCCACCATTGACAAAAGAAGATGTGCTTCCACCAATAGAGAGTTCATCAAAGCACATCATTCAAAAAAGAAAAAAAGATAAGATGATAAAAAAACTGAAATACCAGATCTATTAAAGAAGAACAAAGAGACTATTTCGATTGATAATATACAAATTGAGCCTCGACCTGCACTGCAATTTATGGATTATCCAGGGAAGGCTTTCCTAACAGAGCAGCAACAAAATTTTATGAATGAAGGTTTCCAAAAATTTGATAAAAAGTAAGTTTACTTGCGTTATACTTGCGCTTTACTTGCGCAATGTGCTTTACTTTTTTTTTGTAGAGACGACGTAATATTTACATCTTGTAACATAGAAATAAAAAGAGCAGATATTGACTTTTTACTCATAAATGATTGGTTAGCAGATAACCTTGTGGATGCTTTTGCTTATTTTTTATTAGAGCAGAGTAGGGTAATGTCAGACAAATTTCAACGTTACTTATACATTTCTCCATTATACAGGGTAAGTATAATTATTATTTATATCCTATTTTCACATTATTTTTTTTATATTACTAAATTATTGCAGGTATACAAGTTCTACAAACAAGATTATCAAATGTTTCTCCAACACGTTAATCCTGTTTCTGTTAAAGAATGCAAACTTATTGTTCAACCCATAGTTTTCAATAAGCATTAGGTTCTTATTAAAGGAAAATTGAAGGAGAAAGTCTAAAAAATATATGATTCCTTATCAAATTCTGAACACAAGGATATATGTCATACAATTGTAAGTGAAATTCATATTTTAAGTTAAATCCAGATAACTATGTTTCCATACCTAATATACTTATAAAAGTTTTATTTGTTCAGATAAAATATTTGTATGAGGACACCCAAGGATACTTTTCAACCGATATAACAAAATGGAACTTATAAATGGTCCGTGGACTTCTAACTCAATCAAACGATTTTGATTGTGGAATGTTCATTTGTAAATACATGGAGAAAGCCGTGCAACGAAAGAAAGTAGGCTGGTCTGCTTATAAAGATTGGCAAACGTAAATGCCAAAATTTAGGGCAGAGTTAGCATATTTTCTTTTTCTTACAACAAAGAATTAAATTTTCTGTAACATATTGTAAATATTGTTCATGAATTCTAAATGTATATTTTATTATATTAATATATAGTTTTTGATTGTTGTGTAACATGTGTAAATTTGATTATTGTGTAACTTATACCTAAGCGCATGTATAGCATAACCATAGCGCAAGTAAAGCGCAAAAATAACGCAAGTAAAGAGTAAGTAAAGCGCAACCAAAGCGCAATGGGCAAGTATAACGCAAGTAAAGCACAAGTTAAGCACAAGTAAAACGCAAGTATAACGCAAGTAAAGTGCAAGTAAAGAGCAGATTTTTTAATTTACAAGTAATCGATGCATGATTCATATAAAAAACTTTACCAATAAATGAAATCATCAATTCCAAATAAATATTATTGCAATGCAGATTCATTAAATTCTAACTCCAAAGAAATGAAATTCATCATCAATTTGATGTATTCAGCACCAGGTTGGCTTGTTGGTAGGCCAGTTATAAATTCCTCATTGAAACATTCAGGCATGCTTGAAAAGTTCATCTGTGTTGAAGAAGGTTTATCCATTGGGTTTTCCCCCACCAAAGGTTTCTAATTTGTTAGAAACTAGAGTTTTAGTCTAAGGTAAGTAATTAAATAATTAACATGTTATTAAAAACTTATTCTTAGGCCATTTTTTCTTTTCCGAATTACTTTTCAGTCTTGCATTTGATATGCCTTTAGGTCTACGCTTTAGAGGATCTTTCAAATTAGCACTTCTACCTTAGGAACTAGCGACATCCATCTGATTTCTTTTCTTGCCACCAAAAATTAAGTATAATTTTTGAGACATTTCTTGCATTGAGGAAAGAATAAACTCCTCTGCCTCCTCATTCCCTTGAGCTTCTGTGTTCATTT
The DNA here is from genome assembly GCA_022539455.1 of Dendrobium nobile. Taxonomy (NCBI): domain Eukaryota; kingdom Viridiplantae; phylum Streptophyta; class Magnoliopsida; order Asparagales; family Orchidaceae; genus Dendrobium; species Dendrobium nobile. Next base: position 14,998,025 of record CM039721.1, on the reverse strand, counting down.
GATATGCAAATATACTCACTTGATTTTTGAATATGAATCCCCTACCACTTTGAATGTTATTACTTCTTTGAGAATTAAGCAAGTTACCTGAATAAAAAACTTGTTGAGCCCTTGTTGACGAACAGAGTAATAAGTATTTCTCAGGGAATTAGCCATATCCAACTATTTAAAAACCCTCAAACAGTGAGAACACAACAATCTCATGGTTTCATACTTCTTACAGCTGCATTGAATGTTACATTATGTTGCATCAAAGTGAACAACCCAAGGATGGTGTTGGTTCTTTTCTCTATGTAGTGACTAGAAACTTTGAAGAATCAGTCGAGACTAAGTCTATACTCATTTCTCCCACAACCTTTATAAATTTTTCCTCAAAATTTGAATATATTCTTCTTGAGTAAAATCGAGCAACTTGTTTTAATATTGAGCTATTCTTTATTACAGGAACAATTTCAGACTGACTGCATTTGTACTTCTCATCCTGCTCATTTCATCGTCAATTCATCAATACCTTTTCCAACCCAAACAATCAGTTAATGAACTTGTTGGCTTAGAAATACCATGACACACATTATTAGTACACTCGCTACACTGCATTAATAAAATGCTAATGCTAAAATAATCCTTGTTGAAAGTAGTTGACCACTTTCTCCTTATCTTATAAAGATCCTACAATCATTCATGGTTATGAAGGTTCCCTTCCTTGATCATTTCATCCCATGCTTCCTCAAACACTTTCTCAGAATCACACCACCTCATACACTTATAGAAGAGTCCTTTGAACTTTATTATTGCTATTGCAGATAAAAACTTTTGATGGAATCTTTTTAAAGATGTGCCATTGGCATAATCTATGACGAGTGTGAGGTAATGCAACTTTTATGGCCCTGGCCATAGCTTGGTCCTGATCAGTGAATATTGTTGTTGGATATTTATTACCCATTATTCGTACAAATATTTTAAATAACCATATAAAACATTCAATTGTTTCTTCTAACAAAAAAGCAACCCCTAACAAAATATTCTGCCAATGATTGTTAACACCAATAAATGGTGCACAAACAAAATTATACTTGTTCAGCCTGTAACTAATATAAAAAATCAACACATCTCCAAAACATTCATAATCTATCCTGCTTCTGCCATCAACCTAGAAAAAAATTAATAATCTATCCTGATCATCATATTGAACATCCCATGCGAACATGTGGTCCTCAACTTGTCGATCTTTAAATAATTGAATAAAAGAATTAGTATCACCAATTTCAATCCTTGTTGTTTTCTCATTCTGAATAAAATAGTATGCATCCCTCTTAGAGAATCCTGCATTCTCACATCCTCCGACTTTCTCTGCAAGGTAGACATATGCATCAACGATTCTAATCCCTGCATCTGTCATTGATTTTAGGACCGAAGCTTTTTCCTCAACAACATTCCTACATGATCTCAAAAGGTGTCGGCCGGATGGGCTAGCCATTTCATGGTTGTGAGATTCAATAAATCTTTTGACATGCCAGTAACCATCTTTATCTGTGATAAACCTCATCATGGATGGACAACTAGTTCTAACATATGGTCTAGTGAATCTTTTTCTTGAATTAAGATCAATACTTTTCTTGAATCCAGCTTTCGAACAGACAAAGTCCTTCAATCTTATCTTCCTAAAATTTGGTCAAAAATTATGATGATCCTTTTGGACGCTAAAGCCATTATCATGGGCATAAGTGCAAAAACATTCATATGCTTCTTTCTCATCTTTATAAACAATCTGAAATGATAAAAAATAATTAACTAAAAGCGAAGGTAAAGCGCAAATAAAGAGCAAGTAAAGCGCAAGTAAAACGTAAGTAAAGCACAAGTAAAGTGCAAGTATAGCACAAGTATAGCGCAAGTAAAGCGCAAGTAAAGCACAGGTAAAGCGCAAGTAAAACGTAAGTATAGCGTAAGTATAGCGCAAGTATAGCGCAAATATAGCGCAAGTATAGCGCAAATATAGCGCAAGTATAACGCAAGTATAGCTCTGATTTTTTTTATCATCTTTTGTTGACCAAAATCTATAAAATAATGATGTTGTTCATCCTAAACACAATAATAAAAGCTAAATAACAACATTAGAGCTTCTGATTTTTTTTATCATCTTTTGTTAACCAATCCTTAAAATAATGATGTTGTCCATCCTAAAAATAATAATAAAAGCTAAATAACAACATTAGAGCTTTTTTTACTTTTCTGCCAAAGCAAAAAAATATTATTCTTCCTAAAAATCACAACATCTAAGATCCTAAGACTCTAATGAGCTAAAACCTACGCCTTTTTTTTACGGCGATGACATTGAAACTAACTGTTTACAACTTTCAAACTCATTTTTCCAACTTGCGATGAGATTGAAACTTACCAATATGTTGAAACCAGAGGAATTTCCAGCTAAGTTAGCTTCCGATTCCAATTCATGCACCAGCCCTTTCGATTCATGCATCCTTTCCGATTCATGCACTCCTTCTTCCATGCCCTCTTCCACCTCCCTCTTTGCTGAGCATTCCATTTCTTTTCTGCAATTTTCTAACTTGTTTTTTCTTCTAAAGCAATAAATATTTACATCTTTCACGGGTTTTAAAAGGCAAAAATAGTGTAGCAAACTCTTAAAATGAAAATAAAGTAGATTGGGTCGGGTCGATCGGGCTGATAAGACATAAAGCAAAGAGATTAAATTAAAAAAATCACTGCCAGGTGTCGGCTTTCTATTGTCGTCCGAATGCAGAGATAGGTTCGGTCACCTGACCTAATAATTTGCTGGGAATAGTAAATGTCCTAGAGGGGCTTCGGTATTAGCATGAGGAATCGAATGATTCGATGAGGCGGAGGCAACGAATACCTTACAATATTTTTTTGTATTTACTAATGTGGCACACTTCTTATGAAGGTCAATATTAGAGACTAAAAGTTTTTGATTGAGTAGATCTAAAACGGAATATATAGAATGTAATTTTAGTAGTAATAGACCTAGTGAGGGGATTGTGACTTTTGGAGATCAAGTCATTAATAAGAGTACACGTTTTAGATATCTTGGATCTATTGTTCAGAGTGATGGTGAAATTGATGAAGATATTATTAGTAGAATTCAAGTTGGATGGTTGAAGTGGAGGAATGCATCGGGCTTGTTGTGTGTAGAAAAATACCCCTCAAACTTAAGGGAAAATTCTATAAGATGGTAGTGAGGCCTGCAAAACTTTATGGTGCTGAATGTTGGCCACTAAAAGAGAAGCATAATACTTAGTTAAGTGTGGTAGAGATGAGGATGCTCAGGTGGATGAGTGGCTTTACCCATAGAGATAGGATACGAAATGAGCATATACGTGAAAAGGTTGGAGTAGCTCCAGTAGAAGATAAGATTAGAGAGAGTCTCCTTAGATGGTTTTGTCACATAAAACGACAGCCTTCTAATGACCCAGTTAGGAGAGTAGAGGTATTAGATTTGACTTATGTTAAGAAAGGTAGAGGCAGACCTAAAAAGAGTTGGTTAGAAAATATTTGGAATGACCTTTCTTTATTAGATTTAAACGAGAATTTGACCTTTAATAGGACACAATGGAGAAAAAGGATTCATGTAGTTGACCCCACGTAGTGGGATAAAGGCTTGATATTGTTGTACTATTGCCAAACACTTCCGCTCAAAATCGAGGAGGTTATGCGTGAACCGGGAGCTGAGAGGAGGAAAATTACCTAAAAAATCAATTGAGCTCAATTGAAAAGTAATTAAGCTGATTTAAGTCAAATTTGGGTGAAAATCAACTCAATTTGACTCAAATAAAGTTGATTCATAAAATAATAAGTTAATCAATTCAATGATGACTTAACAATGCAAAAAATCTTACAATCATCAAATAATCATACAATCATGCAAAGATGGTGGGACAAAAGGGGAGAAAAAATCCCAACATATGTCCAACCAAATCAAATAGGAGAAAGGTAAACTTGACAATCACTCGGCATAAATGCCCACAATGATGCGAAGATGAGAAAGGTAACTCAACGATCACTCGACACAAATGCCCACAACGATGCAAAGAGGAGAAAGGTAACTCGGCCATAACTCGACGCACATGTCCACAGTGATGAGAAGTGGATGATCACCTGACACTAATGCCTATAGTGATATGAAGAGAAGGCAGGTAAAATCGGTGATCACACGGCACACACGCCCATAGTGATATGAAGAGGAGAAAGATAAACTCCAAGATCACCCGACACATATGACTGCAATGATGCGAAGAGGAGAAATGTATATCAACAATCACCTGGCACAAACGCCCACAGTGATATGAAAAGGAGAAAGGTAAACTTGACGATCACCCATAACACATGCCCGAAGTGATACGAAAAGGATAAAGGTGTAACTCGACGATCACCCGACACACATGCCTGCAGTGATGAAAAGAGGAGATAGGTAACTTGCTAGTCACCTGATACATATGTCTGCAGTGATGTGAAGAGAAGAAAGGTCCAATATTCACCTGACCATTAATTGCAATCGTAAATGAGGACGAATTAATATTTGCCTAACCATATTCACAATGGCAAGACAAGGAGTCACAAGAAAACTGAACAACCCCCAAACAAAAATAAAATAGGGGGAATGAAGAGGTTATGAAGTATACCTACTAGGGACTCTGTTGACTATCAACAAAGAAGGGAGTTCAACATTCGCTTAACCATATATGTAATGGCAAAAGAGAATGACTTAGTACACACTTGATCATATTTGTAACAATGAGTATATAGTCTCCAAAAAATTTAACGTCCACTTGATCATATTCATAATAGTGGGACAAAAGAGGAAATGACACTCAACAATCACACGACAAATATGTTTGCAGTGATGTGAGAAAGAAAGAGTGGAAAAAGAAATTTATAGTGTACATATATCCATGAAAAACACACCAAACTGGCCTTTCCATATATGAGTGCCATAATGGAGAGAACACAAACACTTTTATGTAGAACCAAAGCAATGATTGCATAACAACACAAGAAAGTTTATGAAGAAAAATATAACCGGAGAAGGTAAAGGGAAAAAACCTTAAGAAACAAGCTATCTAAGAAATCCTAAGCTTACATCATAGTTACCATGTGGTAGAGGATAAATCATCATAGCCATGAGTATCTAAATGCCAACACAATTTCTTAGATGAAACTGAAACCATATCACACTAGTCTATCAAGTGAGATAGAAAATAATTGAATAAAGAGCATCTCCAAAAAATAGGGAGAGATATGTAAGAAGCAGGATGAGAAAGTAATCTCACGCTAAAAAGAATAATATTGAAATAGAAATGGGACACACTCGCAATTGAGAATAAAGCTCTATTGAGAATCTAAAGTCTCTAAAGAACCACAATGGTAACACCCATACTAAATAATGGGACCATGTGGGTAATCTACTTGACATCGACATAATCAAAGGGTATCTCTTGAAACTAAGAGAAAAACTTTGACGAGTGAACTATGTCGCTAAGGAGGCAATGGATTGATTTTCTAGTAGAAAACCAACATACACTGAGAAATGATACTAACATCCAGGAAAAGATAAATTACACCAATAATAGGGAATACACAACCTCAACTATAAGAGAAGAACTACAATAGAAAATGAGAGTAAGGTCATCTCCTAAGCAATCTTAAAGATACTTCAAAGGAGAGAAAAGAAAGGGAATTTTGGAAGAACTTCAGCTCTTGAAGCGTAAAACTGGGTTCCACCTATGATAAGGGAAACCAATTATGCTCAAATGACAGCTTCCCTCTCTTTTATCATCTTCATATATTTGTATTTTAAATGTCGTATTCATAATTATAGATTGACATATCTCATACTATCAAAGATAACACAAGGTAGAAGGAACATTTACCAAATCCATGAGTTACTCTTAGTATGAAATATCCTCTATGACTAGAATACAAAAAGAGGGAGATATTGGTGGCTTTGATAACCCAGGCCATATTCGCCACATTAATAAAATTGGAAAGAGAGATATTATGCATAGGGTCTATAAGAGAATGATACGTTGGCTTTTATATCCCATGTCACATTCAACTCTTATAAATGAACTAGAAAGCATAACTATCACAATAAATTAATAGAGGGAAGAAATTCAAATTATGGTAGTGGGCCAAAATCACCACACCTGATTAACATATATTGGGTATTGACATAGTATTACATTTCATAAGAGATATGAATGAGTGGTTTTGATATCTCATACACACTTGGGGGTGACAAGTGAAACTGGGGGAAATTAACCCTCAATGGGAGGTAAAATAAAGGTTCCATGCAATAACACTAAGGTTACTAGTGTGCACGAATATAAGCAAAAATATCCCTACGCCGTATTTACATATCACTCTTAAGGACAACCTCATACATTGCATGATGAACATCACATGGTAGAGTATAAATCGTCGTGGCTATTGATTGCCAAAAAGTATAAGGAATCATCTCAAGTGATATTTATAGAGAGAAATATTTACAGGTGGAAAAAGGATACCCCCCCCCTGCTGATGTGTAAAACATAAACATAATACTTTTTAAAGTATTGACTGTTGATGATAGACTTGGAATGAACACCATTTGCATCAACGAATAGGTAAGTACTGCCTTTGTATACTTGCTTTATAACAAATGGGACTTCCTAAATAGGCTCAAACTTACCATCTCGAAAATGATGTGAGATGATAGGCATACACAAAATAAGTACTAAATCACAGATAAGAAAATTTTGGGGTCGAATAAGGTGATCAGCTTGAGCCATATGGGTCTGATATAACCTAAAGTTCTAATTAGCTTGCAAATAGATCTCTTCTAAACCATTAAGTTCTTTCAAACACAATCGGGAATTATCCTCATGAGAAATTGTCACATGTAGTGAAGGGACTCGACCTCAACTGGGAGGACAATTTTAACCCTGAAGGATAATGCATATGGGGTGGACTGCATAGGAGTTGTGATATATGGTCTTATAAGACCATAATGCTTCATTAATTTATCATGCCATTTAGGGGTGTCAATTTGGACACGACCCAAAAACCCGACTCGAACCCAACCCTAAAATTTTAGGTTCGTGTTGGATTGGGTTAGGTTCGGGTTATGGTTTTCGACCCGTTTGTAAAATTTGATCGGGTTCGGGTTGACCTAAAAAACTGGTAATGACCCAGAATGACCCGCAGTCCGCCATGATCGGGCCTGACCGAAGATGCCCGCGTCGTAATCATGCGTGACACGCGTCGCAACCCCGCAGCTCTACTACCCAGTCTCGCTTTGTGAGTCATGACGGTCACGCAGAACTACCCGCCTACCCGCCGCAAAACTGCCCAGTCTCGCTTCGCGTTGCCCCCCGCCAGCTTCCCGTCGCCCGTCGCTGATGACCTGCAATCCCATGTTTTAGTGGATAACAGGTCGTATCGAGTTGACCTGAACCCAAAGCGGGTCGGGTTCGGGACTAGAAAATTGACACGTTTGCAGAAATGGGTTAGGTTGGGTTGACCCGAATGGAGCTGGGTCAATTTCGGGTTTGACTCAAACCCGACCCGTGATCTGAAATTGACACCCCTAATGTCATTCCCATTTATTCACCATAAGTATTTTCCTTATTAGCTGGACTAAGGTCTTATTAAATGCCTCAACCAAACCATTAGCTCTAGGATAATAAATAGAGGAATAACGCCAATTGATGTCATGGTGGCGGGAAAATCTAGCAATTTTGGTGTTTCAAAATGGTCTGTTATTAGGGGTTATATGGCACGAGACACTAAAATGGTAAATAATATGATCACAAAAGAAGCACATCACATCCTCTGATTTAACTTTCTTAAGAGGGATAGCTTCTGCCTACTCTTAAAAGTAATCAATATCAACCAAAATAAACCTATAACTCCTAGAGGAAGGAGGGTCAATAGGACCCACTACATCTGTGCCCCAACTCTAAAATAGTCAAGAAGACAGTGGGGTATAGTGGATTAGGAAGTTAGTGGATAACAGTACAATTAATCTAGCATTGATGGCATTTTTTAGCATGCTCCATATAATCATGTATCATGGTAGATAAATAACAACCAAGATGTTTAATTCTGACCTTCATCTTAGGTCCGGATTGATGAGCACCATAAATCCCCTCATGTATCTCACCTATGACCTTGTGAGCCTCCTCATTGTTGAGGCAATGTAACCACATTTGATTAAAAGAGCATAGATTAAAAGAGTCATTCGCATAGGTATATGATAAAGTTCTCTTTCTAATTTGAGTGGAAAGAGAGTGATCATCCAGAAGATTACCATACTATAAATATTGAATGAAGGGTTCTCAAATATGGCTCTTCCTCAACAACAAGTACTGCAAGGGTTTGATCAGGATAAAACAAATATATGAGGCATAAGGCTTGACAATACTGAATAATAATAGACATTGGGCTTCCAGTTGGGTCAGTCAATGCCTCAGCAAGTTTGGCCAATGCATCTTCTCTACCATTTTCAAATAGAGGGATTCTAGCCAAAGTTATTTCATGGATAAGAAACAAGAGCTCCATTATTCTATTGTGGTCAGGCAAGAGCTCAGGTTTAAGAACATTGAAGATCTCAACAACTTTATTAATGATTAATTAGGAATCTCCAAAAAATTCACCCGCAAATATTTATTTGAATTATCAATTATAGTCCCAAAATCAGAGCATCATACTTAACTTCATTATTAGTATGAGGTTCTAAAAGACTATAAGATTAACGAAGGGTTTGGCCTTTAAGAGATATAAAATTAAGGTCTAAACCTACCCAAACCATGAGAGTTTCATGAGTGCAAAGTGATTGGATGAAGGATAATCCATTAAAGTAAAACTCTTATGTAGGGGACATTTGTCCTTACACATTCGTGACTAGTTCATCAAGCAAATCATCATTAATAGGAGAATCTATAGGGATCGGTTGAACGGCAAGGAAATCAGCTAGAGCTTGTCCTTTGATGGTCTGATGAGGGACAAAGTAATGTCAATTTACAGCAATATCATAGAATACTATGCTAGGCAACCTGAGAGGGTCGGACGTGCCATCAAATAATACAAAGGATTAACTCGAGAAATGAGGAAAATCTTGTGCTAAAGCATATAATGTCTAAGCTTCTGCACAACAAAGATTAAGGTTAAACACTGCTTTTCCATGCCAGGTACTTTAGCTATACAAAAATCAAATGTTTGTTAAAGTAATATATGGCATTTTGATTTCCTTCCTCATTCTCTTGAGCTAAAAGTGCATCAAGAGACTCATTAAAGGCCATAGTATAGAGAATTAATGGTCTACTAGTGATAAGTGTAGCTAATATAGGGGGATTTGTTAGATAGCGGTTCATGCTCTTAAAGGCCTCATGATAATGCTTATGACAATAGAAATAGGCATCCCTCATAAGAGCAGCGAAAGGATGGCATATATCGGCAAGGTTGGAGAAAAATCTTCATAAGAAAGCAAGCATACCCTAAAAATACCTCAACTGGGTAAGGCTCTTTAGATGTTTCAAGTCCACTATAGCCTTGATCATGTAGGGATCAATCTAAATACCATAATAGCAAATAATGAAACCAAGGAACTTCCCTACAGTAATGCCAAATGCGTACTTTAAAGGATTCATCTTCAAATTATGCTTGTGCAAGCGTTCAAAAATAATTCGGAGATCTCGAAGGTGATCTCTACGCACCTTAGTTTTATCCATAAGGTCATCCATATTAAGGGGCCATCTTTATCAAATTATAACCAAATATATAATCCATGAAGGAGAAAATTCTATAGGATGAAGCAATTTCAACCATAAGCTCGGTAATGGGGAGAGGGAAATCATCTTTTGAACATGCCTTATTCAAATCATGAAATTTTATACATATATGAATCTGCCACTCTCCTTCTGGACTAGAATAATGTTGGCAAGCCAAGTAGGTACTTCTCTTCATCAATAAGGCCAGCTTCTATGAGCTACTTAGCCTCAGTGATCACATGTTGTTCAATCTCTAACCTCATCCAATAATGTGACTATTTAAGAGGGACTACATTAAAATTAACAGCCAAGATCTAGACTAGGCATCTCGATATAGTTCTCGGCAAAGTAATTTCTAATATTAGATATGAGTTTAATATACTCCAGGGCTTCTAACTTAGATAGTAAATCACTATGAAAATTGGGTCAAGGATCCAATTCAGTGCCTAAATTAAATTCATGTAATTCATTCATAGCATAACTAACAACATCTTTAAATTCAAGTGGAGCGTCAAGGATCCTGTCCTCAACATCATCCGGGTCATCATTATTTGAGATGGAAATAACCAAATAGGAGTAGGAGATAACCTGGATGTTCTCAGAGGGAAAATGATCTTTCTCAAAATAGCCTACACCCTGCTAAGTTTGAGGTAGATCAGTTTGCCAGATACGAGCTTACTGTAGAGCTTTTCCATTAGACTAAGTCAAATATATAACATCTCGCTCAATACAGCTATCCACTAAAGAGGAAAAGTATTAAGGGACATGTGTGACCTCATTGTCTATAGTGGATTCCACGGGACTTTGTATATTGGTACTCTATGGGACACCAACACCATGATATAATAATGCAAGTTCACTAGGTTGTGGTGGCACATAGAAAGTGTTCAGCTCATACACAGAGTGACTGTCAGAGTGTAGTGAACCACGAGCACTAGCGGAAGGTGTGGAAGAAGGATATTAACTAGATTGATCAACTCTCATCCATATGTTTGATGAGAAAGGTGTGGTGGACTACTAGTTTGACCTCCAACATCAACATCGTTGTATCACTATTAACGACAAAGCCACCCTGAGGTATCAAATTCCTATATAATATAAGATATGGATGATAACTATTAACACTATGGGCCAGCGAGGGAACTGAATGATAAAGAGCATTGATCGTTTCATCATCAGAGTAATCAGACTCAATAGTTAAAAATGAAGTATAGAGACTCGAGGGAGGAGGAATTCGAGTATCGAAGTCTCTCACGGGGTAAGTTGAATCTCTATCTCAACCTCTACCACACCATCATCTTCCTCTACTAGGGTAAAAATTATGCATAATTGTAAACTATAAGAATGAATCAATATGATCTATAGTGAAAGTATATGCCTTAGTACCAACCTGTGATAGACCCTACACTGGTTGTTTATACATGACACTATATAGTGCTAGTAGGTATCACTAGTGATTGTGTTGTTGGAGGTCTATAAGCTTTCTGAGGTATATATTATGCTTGTCATCATCATAAATAAAGACCTCATGCACGATAAAAGATTGGGTATCCCCAAAAATGGAATACTCCCTATAATTCTTTATATACTTCATACACTTGTGCAATATAGAGGGCACCATCATATTCTCATGAATCTAAGGCCTTCCTAAGGAAGCCTTATATGAGGTATCTAATTTGATAAAATGAAACTATTCCTTGATTAAAAGATTTTAAAAATGCAATGCAAGGTTAATGAACCCTAGAGTATGGTGTCCTTGATCACTGAAACCCTTCAAAAAAATGTTATATAAAGTAAGCTTTAAGTAACCAAGTGAGAGACTCTTTATAGTGTATGTTGCGTAACTATTTTCAGAAATAGAAATTTGATGATTGAAAACACTTCTGTTTTACTTCAACTACCTTGTCCATTAACATTTCAGGTCCACAGGATCAAGACTACAATTTGAACTAGCTCGAGATTGGGTAGATTAGTTTTGAGTAAGTCTATAATGTATTTTTTCCTTTCTTTAGTCAATTGTAATCTTTGTGGTGCCTGATGCTAAGTAACCCTGCACACACACACTTGAGTGATTTTTTTTATTTGAATTAGAGTTTTCTAATTTTTCTCACATCGTCTATGACAATCACAACATCATCCTAGACGATCAAGCCAAAATAATAAAAACCCTAATTAGGGCATCCTGGTTAAGGCAGACGTCATTAAGCATATCGTCCTAGATGATTTTTTTGTCATCCTGGACGATAGGCACAAATTAGAAAGAATTAGCTGCCAGAACAATTTAGGTAATTTTAATTTTTAATTATCGACCAGGACATCGTCTTAGACGATGAGGTTCAATCATGTCTAAACTGGTTTGATGATTAAGGAAAGTAATTAAGGTTGATTGATTCGATCACATCATTTTGAACGATTGCAAGATCAGCCAGGACGATTAGTTCAAAAACCTTGATTTCTTCTGGATGACCAAATATTGTACACCGTCTATTCATAGCGATGTTATGGATAATTTGGGCAGATTTTGAACTAATCAGTCAGGACAATCGAATGATCGTTCTAGATGATCAAGTCATTTTACTTTCATCCAGACTCCCATCTAGAGCGATGGTCTGGATGATATTCCTCGATTTGAACTAATCGTACAGGACGATATAATATCATCCTGGATGATGTAAACTAAAATCTTTTGATCGTCCTGAGTCATCTTGGCTGATTGAGCTTATTTTATACTGATCGTACAGGACGATAGGAATATCATCTTGGACAATAATGTCAGTTCTTAAAAATCTATTTAAAGGATCTGTGGTTTCTCAAGCTCAAGAGATGCTTTGCTGCTGTCTTAACTTGAGAGAGCCTAGAGGAGAGGGAGAGAGAGAGGGAGAGAGAGAGAGAGAGAAACTTGTGAGGGGGATCTTATGAGGGGGTTTCACAAGGGTTAGTCAAAGAAAGGGTCCAAGTCATCTTACTTGATCATCATCATTTGTCCTTAGGGGTTCAAGGGGGGTCTTCTTCAACAATTGATCAAGGTTCTCTGCCTGCTTTAGGAGGAAGCAAAAGGAGTTGAGTTCTCTGTCTGCTTCAGGTGGAAGAAAAAGGAGTCGGTTCTCTACTGCACTAAGGTTGGTGAAAATGAGTGCTTTTATACAGGCTTCTTCGCCTAGCTGTGGGGGCTAAAGAAGAGACACTTAGTTAGTGCAATACTCAAAGGGTGCCTTCGAGGAGTGGACGTAGGTCAAGGTTTGACCGAACCACTATAAATCCGGTGTGCTCTTTCTTTGTTTTTACTTACGTATTTAATTTCCACACTCATTATTTTTTATGGTGGATTGTGTTTTGGTTTAAGTTTGTGATTGTGTTTGAAAAGTTTTTTTTTTAATACCAATTCACCCCCCCTCTTGGTTAGCTTTGGGACTAGTTCATAAGGGCTTAACTTCCCTAACGAACTTTCAAGTGGTATCAGAGCGAGATTCATAAAAATAAGTTTTTGAAAGCTTTTAAATTTCGATCCATGTCAAATTTTGGTAATCGTAATACTACGGAAGGGTATTCTATTACCCGACCTCCTTTGTTTGATAATATTCCATTTGATTTTTGGAAAACTTGTATTTCTACACTTTTATAATCTATTGACTATCGCATGTGGATGCTCATTAAGGATGGTTATACACCTCCTACTGGTAAAGTTAATGGTATTAATGTTCCACTTCCTTTTTTTTAATGGACTCTTAATGATAGGAATTTAGCACAAGTTAATGTAAAATGTTTGAACTATTTTTTCTATGCTTGAAAATATGAAGATTACATGCGTGTTTCAACTTGCACAATTGATAAAGAGATTTGGGATAAATTGTGTATCACTTATGAAGGAACTAAAGAAGTTAATCAATCTCGTTTGAATATTTTATTGCATGATTATAAACTTTTTTGTATGAAACCATCTGAATTAATTTCTAAAATATATACAAGGTTTACTCAAATTTTTTACATCTTTGCATGCCTTAGGAAGAGAACTCACTAACTATGAAAGAGTGAACAATATTTTAATATTTTTGCTTTCCACTTTTGATGCTAAAAGTACTGCAATTTCTGAATCTAAAGATTTAAATACCTATTCGATAGATAACTTACTTGGTTCACTCATTGCTTACGAGCAAGGGGTGAACCAAGAAATCTTGATGTAGGTGAAAGGAAGAAGGAGAAAACGGTGACACTTAAGGCGAATGACTTAGACACTGACTCTTCCGGGTCTGAAAGCGATGATGTTGCCTTAATCACGAGGCAATTTAAGAACTTTCTAAGGAAGAAGCACAAGCATCATCAAAAGTGGAATAAAGATGAGGGCAGCAAAATTTTAAGAATTTTAATGATACATTATGTTTTGAATGCAGAAGCCTAGACACATTAAAGTTGATTTTTCCTACGCTTAAGACTCACCCAAGCAAGGAGAAAGGTGAGGAGAAATCAAGCTTCAAAAAGGACAAGAGCAAGAAGAGGTTCTAAAAGGCATTCTTGGTGGACTCTACATCGGACTCCTATGAAACTGAAGCTGAAGAGGAGACAACAAACCTGTGCTTGATGGCTGACGATCATCCTGGTCAAAGTGACCAAGAAGAGGTATGTGAACCAACTTATGATCAATTATTGGAAATTTGTGAGCATATTCATGCATCATATAGAAAACTAAAAAAATCTTGTGCTAGTCTAAAATTGGAATTTTTAAATTTGCAAAAAGAGCATGAAATTCTTTTAAAATATCACTCTCAAATTGATAGCAATCACATATCTTTACTTGATGTGTTTGATGCATTAAACAAAAAGCATAATAAATTATCTAATGCACATGATTCTTTAAAATCATTCCATACTGAGTTAGAAAAAGAATTAGCAAATCTCAAATCTTTTGAAAATAAACCATTGCATGCATTTCAAAACTTTAAAAAGAAGCATCACCACATGAGTAGATTAGTACATCCTTTTCCTGGTATTAGATGTTTTTCATGTGGCATGTTAGGACACAACACACACTTGCACTATTCACCATAGTACATGTTGGGTGTGGAAATCCAAATTGCATAATTCACAGTATAGCACACATGCATTGCATTCTTCTTTTTCTAAGAAGGGACCCAAACTAGTTTGGGTTCCTAAATCTGACATTTGATGATTTTGTAGGCTTGCTCTCACAAAAGGTCTCGTAAGAGCATGTGGTACCTGGACAGCGGATGCTCACGACACATGATTGGAGATGCTAATCAATTCGTTTCGCTGGAGGGTTTGAAGTAAGGTGACTCTTGGAGACAACACCACCAGAAAAGTGGTGGGCGCATGTATAATTGGAAACTCCAAGAATCTTTTGATTGAAAATGTTTTGCTTGTAGATGAACTGAAACACGACTTGCTAAGCATCAATCAGCTATGCAATAAAGGCTTCATCATAATTTTTTTGGCAAACTCATGCATCATAAGCTTAAATAATAACATTGTTTTGCAGAGCAAGTGGATCAATAACATTTATATGCTTGATTTAAATAACATTGAATATATTGCTTCATTTTGCTTAAAAACTTCTACTAATGATTCATGGTTGTGGCACAGGAGATTATGTCATGCCAGTATGAAAACCCTTAGGAAAGTGATCTAGAAAGACCTATTAAGAGGTGTCCCCAAACTTAAGTTTTCAAAAGACCACCTTTGTGATGCCTACCAATTAGGGATGCAAGTCCACTCCACCTTTCACCCCATTAAAGACATTAGCACCTCTAGACCCTTAGAAGTCATTCAGATGGATTTGTTTGGACCCATTAACACTGCCAGCTTATGAGGGAAGGTCTATAATTTTGTGATTGTCGATGACTACTCGAGGTTTACTTGGATTAGATTTTTATCCCATAAGAATGAGTATTTATATGAGTTTAGGGCCTTCTTCACTTGGATTCAGAAAAAATTAGATTGTGAGATCTTGACCATCCATAGAGACCATGGGGGAGAGTTTGAAAATGAGAGGTTTGGAGACTTTTGTGAGGATAAGGAGATTAGTCACAACTTCTCAGCTCCTAGGACCCCAAGCAGAACAGGTAGCTAAAAGGAAGAACCGGACCTTAGTTGAAGCCGCTAGAGCCATGCTTGCAGAGTATTCACTTCCAAAATACTTTTGGGCTAAAGTGGTAAACATAGCTTGTTTCATGTTGAATAGGGTGAATGTTAGAGCCAAACTTAAAAAGACACCCTATGAGATCCTTAAGGGTAGGACACCCAATCTTTCCACCTTCATGTCTTTGGTTGTAAGGTTTTCATTCATAATAATAGGAAGTCTCACTTAGGAAAGTTTGACCCAAAATCTAATAAAGAGTATTCTTAGGATATACTAGTGTTGGGAAGTCTTTTAGGGTGTTCAATAAGAGAACTTTGGTGATAGAGGAGACTACTCATGTAGTATTTGATGAATATGATCTTAAGAAGTCTTGGTGAGATTAAAAATTTGAATAGAGGAGATTACCATTCTAAGTCTTTACTCTTCGAGTCAATCTTAGGAGACTGACTACCTTCACCATTATGTCTTTATCTCAATGACTGAACCCACCAACATCGATCTAGCCCTTTCTAATGAGTTTTGTATCGTAGCCATGCAAGAAGAGTTGAACTAATTTATTATGAATGATGTTTGGGAGCTTGTAGAGAGACGAAAAGGATAAAGTGTAGTTGGAACCAAATGAGTCTTTAAGAATAAAATGGATGATTCTGGTGTGGTGGTTAGGAATAAGGCAAGATTGGTGGCTAAGAAGTACAACCAAATAGAAGGGATAGATTTTGAGGAGACCGTTTCCCATGTAGGTATATTGGAAGCCATTAGAGTGCTATTAGCCTTTATCTATTATAAGGGATTTAAGCTTTTTCAAATGAACGTCAAGAGTGACTTTTTAAATGGGGTAATAAAAGAGGATGTGTTTGTAGAATAACCCCCAGGTTTTGAGAGTTCCCAATTTCCAAATCATGTTTTTAAATTATAAAAGGTCTTATATTGATTAAAACAGGCACCCAGAGCTTGGTACGAGAGGCTTAGAAAATTCTTACTAGAGAGGAAGTTTGTTAAAGGGAGCGTAGACACCACCCTTTTCTTGAGGAAAGTAAGAGATGATTTACTCATTGTTCAGATCTATGTCGATGATATACTTTTTGGATCTTCTAATAAGAGGCTATATGATGATTTTCTAAAATAATGAGAAAAGAGTTTGAGATGAGTATGATGGGAGAATTATCTTACTATTTGGGGTTTAGCATTAGACAATTGGATGATGGAACCTTTCTAAGTCAATCAAAATACATAAATGACATCTTGAAAAAATATGAAAAGGACAAAGTCAAGCCAATTAATACTCCCATAACCTCAAGAATTCAGTTGGACAAGGATCCAAATGGAAAATCAGTTTATTAGAAGAAGTGTAAAGGGATGATTGGATCTTTACTTTACCTGACTGCTAGCCAACCTGATATAATATTTAGTGTTTGCCTATGTGCTAGATTTCAAGTGGATCCTAAAGAATCCTCCATAACTGTTGTTAAGAGAATTCTTAGATACCTTTTAGGAACCCAAAACCTAGGAATCTGGTACCCTAGGCACATCACCTTTTTTGAGATTATTGGATTTTCTGATTTTGACTTTGCTGGATGTAAGGTGGATAGAAAAAGCACCTCAGGACTTGCCAATTCATAGGACAATCTTTAGTCTCCTGGTCTAGTAGAAAGCAAAACTCAGTTGCACTTTCCACTGCTGAAGCTGAGTATATTGCTTTAGGAAGTTATGTGGCCCAAGTCCTCTAGTTGAAGCAGCAAGTATTGGGTTTAGGATTACCAATAGACATAATTCCAATCCTTTATGACAACACTAGTGTCATCTACATTTCTAAGAATCCTATCTAACATTCAAGAATCAAGCACATAGACATAAGGCATCACTTCATTAGAGACCATGTGACCAAGGGAGATATTGAGTTACACCATGTGGCAACTGAAAATCAACTGGATGACATCTTTACTAAACCACTGGCCTTCAACACTTTCAGTACTTTAAGGATCAGATTAGGTGTGATTGACATAAATACATGAACTTGATTTCTACTGATTTCTAATTTCTATTTTGGTATTCGCTATTTTCTTTTTATTTTTCTTGTTTGTGTTTTTTATTTATTTCTCCTTTTTGCTTTTTTTTTACTCTGCTGAATCGATATCTTATGCTTTGATTTTGATTTTGAAAATTTATAATTAATGAATAACATCTCTAAATTAGTTAAAGGGAGAACACTGTTGATTGTTACCTTTCCTCTAACTTCTTTTAGTGATGCATTTTCTTTTATTAACAAAAATCTATCTCAAATTAATAAATGAATTTTGAAATTGCGATCTTTATAATCTTACTACAATAATCTATTTTATATTTAATATTCAAAGTCTTTACTTTACCTTCAAATTTTTTGTAATCCTATCATTGAAATTATCATATGATTTTTTATTCTGTTTTGTGATTCGTTCTTCCTTATTTTAGGAGTGAGTTTTCTTCTCTAATATCTAGAAGATTAAATCACAACTAAGAATATTTAAGGATTTTGAAAAAGGGATCTCGCTTGGATAAAAGTTAAAAAAAAGAAGTTGCCAATGATGCCAAAAACAAAGATGCACAAAGCGCCAATCAAATTGATAAGAGGCACAAAATGAGCCCACCAAAAGCAAGTTTCTTTTCTTTCAAAATTTTTAAATCTTAGAAGACTTAATGTGTCACTTAATATTTTTCAAAGGCTTTATTTCGAACTTCTGATTGTAACTAATTACTTTGATATATTTTATATAAAATATTTTTCTGGAAACAAGTTTTTTTTTAACGGATCTCTTTTTCTAAACTAATTGGCTTTTTCTGATTTAAATTCTTGTTTTCAAAAGACAGTTTATCTTGAAGAAGACTGAGTTAGAGCTAACATGATCGGTTGTTCTACTGCTTTTTCAGATTTGAACGATGTTAACTATTTGATTTTGCAAGTTTTTGAATTCAATCATATAGAGAAATTATCATATTCAGCATAAAAAAAATAGATTTTTTGTGTTTTTGTTCTTTTTTTTATTTTTTATATCTTATTTTTCTTTTTGTTTTTAATTGATTTTATTATTTTTGGGCCTTGTCTGATCATCTCCATCCATCCTTTATTTTCAATTTTTTTCACATCGTCCTAGACGGTCTCCATATCATCCTAGACGATCGGTTCCATTCACTTTTAAAATCCATCTACTAACTGTTCTGACCTTTCTGCTGTTTGAACGGTCGTCCAGATTGTCACCTCAGGACAATCGCGTGTGTCTTATCATTCTAGACTATACCTGATCGGCCTGGACGATACGAACACCTTTTTGACCAATCATCCAGCCTCAATTATTGCACTAGATCTTCTTGGACGATCCTGCGATTGTCCTAGACGATCCAGCCAATTCTTTAAATACCAAGCCTTTCCAGCCATTTTTCTCACATCCTTTCTTTCACTTACATTCTACTTTCTCCTTTCTCTATATTTTGTGCTAATGGAAGGAGGCAAGCGCTCTCGCCAAGTTTCAGGCAGTTCCTCGAGGGCCACCTTGGACCCTCACTTCATGGAGGTGGATGATCAAGCCACCTATCATCGCTATAAATTGGCCAGCATCACTGTGTCTTCGTCAATCAATCCCAACGATCTCTCTTATCTGGTACTCGACCTTTTCACTCACACCTCTCTCTGTTTTATTCTAACGCTCATAATTCCCTTCAATTCTGAGCTCTTGTTTGAATTTTTTGCGAGCCTTAGAATAAATTTTGCATTCACTTCTCTTGGCTCATATATATGAATCGATGCCCTGTCGAGATCACATACAAAGATTGTGCAAAAATTTTATAGCTCTCCACCACATGAGATAAGCTTCACACTCTCTGCTCTGATCCTAATCATGACTGGGCTCTAGCCAATCACTTTCTTCAAAACACTACTTCCCACTTTCATATTGGCGAGACTAGCTCTTTACTTAAAGATGCTAGGACAGTCCAACATGTCCTTTGGACATCCATAATTCCTAAAGCTGGTGGTCGTGTCTACATTACTCCTCTTCTTTCAATCACCACCTTCTATATTCTAGCCCATTTCAAATTTAATGCTACTAATTTCCTTTTCTGTTACATTGAACATCTGACCATAATTCATGACCCAGGACATAGGAGAAAGCCAAATCTAGCCCAAGGACACATTATTGTTTATTCCCTAGAATCTAAATACAATCTTCAATATCCTGCTCCTTTAAATTTCCAGCCTATCTTCTACTCCAACAATTCTTTCAATGTCCTTTATAGTACTCGTCTCCACCCAGAGCATGAGGAACCTCAAGGGGCTGAAGAGGAGGAGGCTCCGGCACGTGTTCCTGCACCTGTTCCGCTCCGCTAGCACTCTTAGCTGGACCAAATGGTGGATCATTTTGACTAGTGGGAGGCTCATTTTGATGCTTATGTTGATGCACAGGAGCAGCAACATATTGAGGACATAGCCCGTTAAGAGCAGCACCGAGCGGAGGACTTAGTCCAATTTGATACCTTCGTAGCACACCACGGCCAGGACATAGCCTAGTTTGGAGTACAGTTCGCCACGCTATCTAGCTACTTATAGCAGCCACCTCCACCACCTCCTCTTTCAGATGATCAGAAGCCATCATTTTACTAGTATTTTTATGCTGTTCTTTTTCATTGTAGTTTGTTTCTTTTTTTATCGTTTAGTTTATGCTTTGTTTCCATTTTATTATCCTCCTTTTTGTGATGTCAAAATGGGGAGTAGTATGTAGTCTATTATACTACTTACTTTGTACTTTGATTCTATTATTTAGTTGATGTGTCTTTTTCATCATTGCTTAGTTTTTCTTCACAGCTTAAATTTTTTTTGTGTGTTTGCCATCATAAAAAATGGGGATATTATTGTGTATCTATTTTTAGAATAGAATTTTGATGATTACAAATACTTCTGTTTTACTTCGACTACCTTGCCCACTAATATTTTATGTCCACAAGATTAAGACTGCAATTTAAACCAGCTCAAGATTGTATAGATTAGGTCTGAGTCAGTCTGTAATATTTTTTTTCCTTTCTTGAGTCAATAATAATATTTGTGGTGCCTGATGCTAAGTAACCCTGCACACAAGCACTTGAGTGAAATTTTTTGTCTGAATTTGAGTTTTTTTATTTTGCTCACATCGTCGAGGATGATCTCAACATCATCTTGGACGATCAAGCCTAAAATAGAAACCCTAATTATGGCATTTTAGTTAAGGCAGCCGTCATTAAGCATATCGCCCTACACGATTTTGTATCGTCATGGATGATAGGCTCAAATCAGAAAGAATCAATCGCCAGAACAGTTTAGGTAATTTTATTTTTTAATTATCATCCAGGACATTGGCCTGGACGATGAGGTTCAATCATGCCTAAACTGGTCTGATGATTAAGAAAAGTAATTAAGGTTGATTAATTCGATCACATCGTCCTAGATGATCACAGGATTAGCCAGGATGATCAATTCAAAAACCTTGATTTCTTCTGGAAGACCAAATATCGTACACCGTCTATTCAAAGAGATTGTTCTAGTTGATTTGGGCAGATTTTGAACTAATTGGCCAGGATGATTGAACGATCATCCTAGACGATTAAGTCATTTTACTTTCGTCCAGACTCCCATCCAGAGTGATGGTCTGGACGATATTCCTCGATTTGAACTAATCTTACTAGACGTTATAATATCGTCCTAGACGATGTGAACAAAAATCTTTTGATCATCCTGAGTCGTCCTGGCTGGTTGAGCTTATTTTGTACTGATCGTACAAGATGATAGGAATATCATCATGGATAATAATGTCAGTTCTTAAAAATCTATTTAAAGGACCCATGGTTTCTCAAGCTCAAGAGATCCTTTGTGATGGCTAAGGATATTAACTTTAACACATTGATCAATGAGGAACATATTCAACTCATGACTATTAAATTCAACAACAACATAAAAGGGATGGTTATGCTCAGAAGTCCCAAGGAGGAGATCCTGATCTTAAAAGGTAATACATGGCATCGCTCTCAAATAATATGCATCCCAAATAGACTCGATGGAAAAGAAGACTTAATAAGACTCTAGCTCAAGTAGGGCTTTCACCAAAGTTTCTATCAAGTCAGAAGACATTATAAGTGCATCATAAATACTGACAAGGGAAGGAATCTTCCTTAAATTATCCAACATATTATAATACATCCAACTAAGGGCCTTTTCCCCTCTCTTCAACCTAAACTTGATAAGAGGTGATAGGATCATCCTGTTGGATAATGATATTTTTATCTTTTTTTATATTATTTTAACCATTTTTGGTGGAAGGATCTTCCCTGAATGCAACTTAATCTATTGTATTGATTCAACCTCAATAGAAGACTCATTTGGTTCAGAGGTCATGGCTTGTGTTGGTTCTATAAATAGTGATTAGAGTATATTCTTAGAATCATATCCGGAGTCCATGTAACAATCTCCCTCAGGAAAGGAGAGCACATGTTCTTCCTCACACTTATACTCTTTCTCAGGAAAGGTGAACACATGTAGTTATACCAAAGGTATATAAAATATGAGAAGAACATGTGAGAAAAAGTAGAACTATAATGAGCAAGAGATCAAAAATAGCATGAATCGTCTTCTTCCTTTAATTCATCATCAATTGAAATGAGATCAAAATCCTTCAGCATGAGTACTGGAAGAGATCCCATCTTCCTTTCTAAAGTTACAATAAATTTCTCTATCTCATACATCTTTTTAGTATAAGAAAGAAAAGAAATGTGCTTAGTAGGCACTACAATGGAAGAAGGGAAAGAAATTGTTAGATTTTTTTTTAAAGATTTATTGATACTGGAAAGAACAAAAATATAAAAAGATACACAAAGCGTGTCGAACTTGAAAAAATACATAAAATGTGCCAATAGTTTAGAAAGATGCGTAATATTTGCCAAAGTGAAAAAAGCACAAAATTAGTCTAAATTAAAAAGATGCACAAAGTGTGCAACTAAAAATTGAAAAGACGCATAATATCTTTAATTGAAAAATTCATACTATTCTTTCCTTTATCATTCTATCTCTATACAAATTCATATAATCAATAATAATCTTCACTATTGAATTAGAAACTAATTAACTTTTATTTTATCATTATTATAATAATTATTTTTATTTGATTTGTATAGAATAAAATATGAACCTGGTTGAATTTTCTTATCTTAGTTATTCTTTGATTTAAAATTTAAGTTTTTTTTTTTTTTTTGCATTAAGAAGTTAATATTGTATTTACAATTAGTTTAAAATGTTCTTCTTCATCAACTATTTTGACTTATCGAAAGATACTTACCTTTTCAAGATGTACTTCCCTTTTTATTATTGGCAAAAAGGGGAGTCATTAGTTATTATTTAATATATTGTTTATTTGATTTGGTTGTTTGATGTATTATTTAATGTTATTTGATATATGTGTGTATTATTTTTTGTTTTGTGATTATTATAATGTGTGTGTGTTTGTTGTGTTATTTTTGTTTAAGTGTTTGTGTCTTTGTTGTGTTGTTTTTGTTTAAGTTTTTGGGTCTTTTTAATTTTTTGTTGTGATTTTGATTTTCTTTAAAATCTCTTATTTTAAATTGGTCATTCATTTAGGTGAAGCTTAGGAGAAAAATTGTCTTAAGTGTTAACTCAAATAATAATTATTTTGTCATTATCAAAAAATGGAAGATTGTCGCAACTTAGTTTTCAAGATTATGTTTTTATATCATATGAGTTTTTGAGGATACAAAAATATTATTGTGTTGATTATTATTTCTCCTAACATATATTAAAAAAAATTTATTTGTGTTGTTTATATTTTTGTGTGTACTAATGTTTTAGAGAAATCATATTCAAGTCTGTCGAAGATTTCAAGACATAGTAGATTAAGGTTTCATGTAATTGAAGTCTATAATTTTTCTATTTTTCTTAAGTATAAGAGAATGTGATTATAATTAGGTAACCGTGCATACACATATTGGGAGAGTGAGTCAAAACTTTTATTTTTAAAACTAATCGTTCTATATGATTCTTAAATTATACTGGACAATTTGACATTATAGTTCCTCCACAACTAAATCAAATCATGCCTTGGAAAATTATTTTGAATTGTTCATACTTTACAAAGTTAGATTCGTACAGATAACATTTAGAGTACAAAATGGATACATTCCAGTTCATCCCGAATGAAGTCTCCATATTTTCAAAGGTTTAGAATGTAATCAAGTGATGATTGTCACTTGAATGCTTCGTATTTGATGAAGAGATCAATCATGAATTTGGTTGATTATATTGTAGGATTTATAACATAGATCTTTGAGGATATATGGAAATCTCCACAACAATTTGATATCATAGGTATTGGTGTTAAATCAAAAAATTTCATCATAGACGTTAACCAAACTAAAGGGATAATCAATTTCAAAGGGCAAGCTCTCTCTCCTAAACCTATATAAATTTTGACATGATATGAACAATTGAAAATTTATACTCTAGAGGATTATTTATTATCATCCTTAATAATTAAAATTGGAAGATGCAAAACATACTTAAATAATTTGAAGAATGTATAGGGATTTATTTTTTGTGCCCTTGAAGACCCATATCTATCCAAAATATGCTTCACCAATTAGATGAGCACTTTCTGCAATTTTCTAATCAGTTTAGAAATATGATAATCCTAGAGAAAGAGACCTACACGCATTTTGATTTTATCATAGAACAAGCATTGAGTTGTAATCTATATAACTTGCAATTTTTGAAAGACACGCAAGCTAATCATTAAATTTGACTTTAAATAACCACACAATATAGGGTTTGATCATAGGTGAAAGTGTTGGGCTCAATATGAGTGCACAAACATGTAATTAAAAGGTGTTAGACACCAATCAAACATCCCTACGTACATCGGCATGCCCTTTTAGCTCTCATGTGAGAGAGATTCAATGAAAATCATCAGATTTTCATGAATTTTCTAAGGGGAAGCAAACGCACGATTTTTTTTTTTGGGGTTTGGAATTTATAATGCAAGGGGTTCTATGGACCCAAGGCACGAGGAGCGTCAACCATATATCAATAGGCTTATAGACCTATGCTTTGATAAGTTTTAGAAATTTTATCATGCTGGGTCAAGTCACGATCGATAGATGTCCACTCACCTTGCAAAGGTGAGAAAGAAAGTGATGAAGGAAGAAATCTATGATCCAATATGCTACAAGTGTTATTCTCGATGTTTGGACACTCACAAAAGATGAATTCACTATTACGAGCTTGCAAGGGTGAACAGGTGAAGGGAAAGAATCTTCCACAGTAAGAAATAGTATCTGAACACTTTAATAGCCCTTCCACTTCACTTCCTTCCACTTGAAAAGGAAAATAATAGGCACAACTTCTGGCTTTTTTATTTGGATGAAAGGAACAATAGCCTACCCTCCTTCCTTACTCGATTCAACCCAGGATGCTTGATCTCTCATAATAGCAATAACGGGCATAAAAGAAAGAAATGGTAAATCTTCTTATTAAACTTCTATTATAAGGGTCTATATATAGACTAAAGCTAAATACAATGAATGGTACAAATTACATGTTTACATCTAATGGTAAATAATAAAATATAGTTAATATCCCCCCTCAAGTTAGCCATGGATGGTTAACTTATCTCTGAGTTGTAAAAATTGTGTGGAAGACATAGTTTTTTGTGAAAATGTTAGCTGGCTGGTCTAAAGAAGCAATGTGATGCACTGCGATATGTCCATTTTTGATACAGTCATGTATAAAGTGATAATCGACTTCAATATATTTTTTTATGGCATGAAACACAGGATTATTTGTAAGAACTACTGTTGAAACATTGACACAATAGAGAGGTGTTCTCATAGAGCAGGAATGTTGAAATCAGATAGTAATCTCTTTATCCATATGACATCATTGGTTGCCGAGGCGAGAGCTCAATATTCCACTTATATGGATCATCGAGCGATAATAGGTTGTTTCTTGACCGACCATGAGAGAAGATTATCACCTAAGAATTCACAATATCTTGAAATTGAACGACAATCATTTGGATTGGCTGTCCAGTCTGAATCAGCGAACACTTGTAGTTGAAAAGTAGAAGGGAGAATGGGTAGTGAATATGCAGCCGTGCCTTTAAGATATCGAAAAACTCATTTGAGTAGCTGGTGATGTAATTTATATGATTTATGCATTTGCTGCCATAGATAGTTGACGGCTAAAGCAATATCTGGACTAGTGAAAGTGATATATAGCAGTGATCCAACTAATTGCTTGTAGAATTTGGGTTGATCAAACAGTTCTGAAGACTCAGACAACTTAGAAGGCAGCGGGCTAGTCATTGATTTACATTGAAGCATGCCCGTCTTGTTGAGAAGATCAGTGATATACTTTTTTTGAGATAAATGTAGATTTGTAGATGTATAAGTAATATTTATTCCCAAAAAATAAGTAACGTGACCCAAATTGCGTAAGTTAAACATATTATACAGTGTTTGTAAGAGAAGTTGAAGCTCATCTAAATTATTTTTTGTAAGATACAAATCATCCACATAGATAAGTAGATACATAGAAATAGAACCTTTTGAAAAATCAAAAGAGAGGGGTCAGTTTTTCTTATTATAAAGCCAAACTGCAGTAAGGTAGAGGATAGTGTGGAGAACCATTATCTAGGAGACTGCTTTAAACCATAAAATGCCTTAAGAAGATGACATACATGATTGGGGTATTGAGAATCAATAAACCTCGATGGTTGCATCATGTATACTTGATCAGATAAGGTTTCATGAAGGAATGCGTTGGAGACATCTAAATGATAAACCGGCCATTGCTTGGTAGCAGCCACAATAAGTAGCAGTCTAATTGAGAGTTTGACAGGAATGTTAAGCCCTAATGAACTAGTCCCAAGGCTAACCAAGAGGGGGGGGGTTTGAATTGGTATTTAAAAAAAAAAATTAATCAAAACACAAACTTAAACCAAAGTTCACCACAAAGAAAATGAAAGTGCAAAAATTAAATGCAAAAAAGGCTATAATAAATAACATATAAATTTATAGTGCTTCAGTAAACTTGACATACAACCACTCCCTGAAGCCTCTCCTTCGGGTATTGTACTAAACTTAGTGACTCTCCGTTTGCTCCCACAGCAAGGTGGAGAAGCCTTTACAAACCTCCTTTCCACTGACCCCGGTGAGGCAGAAAATCAGACTCCTTTCGCTTCCTCCTAAAGCAGGCAGAGAACCCGACTCCTTTTACTTCATCTTGAAAGCAGGCAGAGAACCTTGATCAATTGCGGAAGTAGACCTCTCTTGAACCTCCAATGACTAAGGATGATGATTGGAGCAATATTTAAAATTGCGTATTCGGGTATTGAGGCGTTTTTCATTCGTGAGGCGAGGCGTAAACCTCAAGGTGTTTTGAGGTGTAAGCCTCAAAAGCAAAAGATTGCATAAACATAAAGTCTTAAATTTTTTATATATTAATTAGCGAATAATATAAAACATAAAAAACATAAGATATGAAGTGAAATTAAAATATCCCAATAATAAGACAACATGAAATATAGTTCAACTCAAAATTCTATCTTTCCCAAATCCCAATATTCTTTTCATTAACATATAATTCAAATTTCTAAAAATAAATAGCAATGACATATCACATAAGAACTCATAAGTCATCAGCACTATCATCACTAAGGGGTTCTTCATTTGAATCATCATTATGATGAACTGCACTCTCCCCTTCCTCCTCTCATATAGAGTCCAATGTCAGACATTTACTTTAAGATTTATGTTAGTTTTAATATATATATATATAGTGTGAGGCGTAAGCCAGGCGTAAGCCTCATGCCAATGAGGCGAGGCGGGCCTCAACCAAGTTAAGGCACAAGCCTCATAAAAAAAACTCGAGGCGTAAGCATCGAGGCATTTTTTACTGGAATTGTGCAAAGGCGGGCTTCAAGGCAAGCCTCATATTGCGCAATTTTAAACCATGGATTGGAGAAGATGACTTGGATCCTTGATTGGAGCAACCTTTGTGAAATCCCTCACAAACTCCCACTCATAAGATCCTCTCTCTCTCTCTCTCCCTTTCTCTCCCTCTCCTCTAAGCTCTCTCAGGTCAAGACATCAACAAAGGATACTCTCTTGGGTAGAATAAGAGGTCTTACATAGAAGAGCTTCAGAATAGCTTTTAATTGTTACAAACCTACTTTATCATCCTATAATATCAGTACAAATTTAGGTCAATTAGCCAGGATGATTTGGGACGATCATAAGATTTTTTTGTTCATATCGTCATGTACGATTAGTACAAGTTATTGAATATCATCCAAACCATCGCCCTGAATGAATTTCTGGATGATATAAAAATAACGTAATCGTCAAGGCCGATCTCACGATCATCCCGGATGATTAATTCAATTAAGTACATATTGTCCAAAGTATCACCCTGAATAGAACCAAGCTGATGTTTGATTATCTTGAAATAACTAAGGTTAGTGAACTGATTATCTAGGTCGATCCTGCGATCATCTAGGATGATATGATCGAGTAATCAAATCTTAATTATTTTCCTTAATTACCAGATTAATTTAGGCATAATTGTACTTCATCTTCTAGAACAATATCCTGAATGATTTCCAAAAATAAAAGAGACCTAAATAGATCTGGTAGTTAATTCTTTCTGATTTGAGCCCATCTTCCCGGCCGATACTAATATCGGCCTGAACCAGGATGCCATAATTAGGGTTTCTATTTTTAACTAATCATCCAGGCTGATTTTTGGATCATCCCGGATGATGTGATCAAAAACAAAAAACTCTCAAAAAGTCAAAAAATTTCCCCCAAGTGTGTGTGTGCAAGGTTACTTAGCATCAGGACCCACATTATTATGAAGGACTCAAGAAAGGGTACAAGACACATGTCGTATATTACAAACTGACTTAGTCCTAATCTAACCAATCTTGAGCTAGTTTAATTACAATTTGATCTTATGGATTTGAAACATTAATAGGTAAGACATAGAGAAAAAGAAATATTTGTTATCATCAAAATTATATTCCCTAAAAATAGATTCATAACAATCTCCTCCTTTTTAATGATGGCAAACAATTAAACAATTAAAATTAAATAAAACATGAACAGAAGTAAAAAATAGTATGACAAAATAACTTAAACACTACTCCCCCTTTTGACATGACAAAAAGGAGGAGGAAAAAACTATAAAATGGTAAAGAATACAAAAAGAAGAATAAAAGCAAAGTTTTTTTAAAGCATGAATGGGACAAAGTCTCTATGTGATTGATTTTAAAGACTTGTAAGACCAATGAGTTAAAATCAATGAAATTTGAAAATGGTAGAATATCTGATCCTTTTAACCGTAGCTCGGACTTTTCTCAAGGAAAACTTGTCTTTTGAAAATAAAAGACCTAACTCAGAAAAATTAATTGGATAAGAAAAATAAATCCGTTCAAAACTTGGTTTCAAAAAAATATCTTATAGAATAATATATCAAAGTAATTTATCACAATTACAAAATTCGAAATCAAGCTTTTGAAATATCAAGTAACACATGAGTTATTCTAAGTTTTAAAAGTTTGAAAGAGAAGAGAGCTTGCTTTTGATGGGCTTATTTTATGCATCTTGCCAATTGATTGACGCACTTTACACATCTTTTGATTTTTGATACACTTTGTGTATATTTCTTAATTTGACATCATTGCGTATCTTTTGATTTGACATCATTGACTATTTTTTTTTTGCAAGCTAGATCGCTTTTCAAAACTCTTAAATACTCTCAGTTGTGAGTATATCTTCTAGATATTAGAGAACAAAAACTCACTCTCTAATATAAGGAAGAACAAACCATAAAACAGAATTAAAATCATATGATAAATGTAATAACAAGATTACGAAAAAAATTAAAAGTAATATAAAGACTTTAAATATTATAAATATAAGATAGATTATTATAGCAAGATAGAAAAGATCTCAATCGTAAAGTCCAGTAGTTAATTTGAGATAGACTTTTATTTAGAAAAAAAAAATTATACCACTAAAAGAGGTTAGAGAAAGAAAAATGATTAACGATTTTTCTTCCTTTAACTTATTTAAATATATAAAATATTGACTATAAATTTTCAAAAAAAAAAAAGACATAAAATATCATTTTAACAGTGATCATAAAAAAGAAAAAAAAAATAACATAAATAAAAGTAAAAATAAAAAAGAAACAAAAGCTAGTAAAAAGTAAAACAAATAAAGTGAAACAAACAAAAGGAGAAAAAAACAACAAAATAGAAAATTCAGAATTCCTTAACCATCAAATTCATGCATTTATGTCAATCACACTCAATTTGATCCTTAAGATGCTGAAAGTGTAAAAAGCTAATGATTTAATAAAGATGTCAGGCAACTGATTCTCAATTGTGACATAATGTAACTCAATGTCTCCTTTAGCCAAATGGTCTCTAATAAAGCGATGTCTTATGTCAATGTGTTTGGTCCTTGAATGTTAGATAGGATTCTTAGAGATGCATATGGTACTAGTGTTATCACACATGATTGAAATTATGCCTATAGGTAATCTAAATCCATAATTTGTTGCTTCAACCAAAATACTTTGGCCACACAACTTCCTAAGATAATGTAATCATCTTCAACAGTGAAAAGTGCAACAGAGTTTTATTTTCTACTAAACCAGGAGACTAAAGACTGTCCTATGAATTAGCAAGTTTCAAAAGTGTTCTTTCTATCCACCATACATCCTGTAAAATCAGAATCAGAATATCCAATAATCTCAAAAGAAGTGTTGTGCCTAGGATACTAAATTCTTAAGTTTTGGGTCCTCAAAAGATATCTAAGAATTCTCTTAACTACAGTAAGGTGGGATTCTTTAGGATTAGCTTGAAATCTAGTACAAAGACGACACTAAACATCATATCAGGTCGATTAGTAGTCATATAAAATAAAGATCCAATTATCCCTCTATACTTCTTTTGATCAACAGATTTTTCATTTGAGTCCTTATCAATCTAAATATTAAAAATCATGGGAGTATTTATTGGCTTAGTTTTATCCATTTCATATTTCTTATAAATATTCTTAATGTACTTTGATTGACTTATAAAGGTTCCATCATCCAATTATCTTATACTAAACTCCAAAATGTAGGACAACTTTCCCGTCATTCTCATTTCAAACTCTTTACTCATTATTTTAGAAAAATTATCACGTAGCTTTTATCAGAAGATTCAAAAAGTATATCATCAATATAGGTCTGAACATTGAGTAACTCATCTCTTACTTTCACCAAAAAATGGTGATGTCTACACTTTCCTTAATAAAATCCTTCTTTAGTAAAAATGTGCTAAGCCTCTCATACCAAGCTCTTGGTGCCTATTTTAATCTATATAAGACCTTTTTTTAATTTAAAAACATGATTAGGAAATTAGGAACTCTCAAAATCTTGGAGTTGCTCTACAAACACATCCTCTTTTATTATCTCAATAAAAAATACACTCTTCACGTCCATTTCATAAAGCTTAAATCCCTTATAATAGGCAAAGGCTAGTAACACTCTAATGACATCAAATCTAGCTATAGAGGCAAAGGTCACCTCAAAATCAATTGCTTTTTATTTGTTTGTACCCATTAGCTATCAATCTCACTTTATTCCTAACCACCACACAAAATCATTCATCTTATTCTTAAAGATCCATTTGGTTCCAACTATACTTTATCCCTTTGGTCTTTCTACAAGCTCTCAAACATCATTCCTAATAAATTGATTTAATTCCTCTTGCATGGCTAAGATCTAAAACTCATCAGACAAGGCTTATTTAATATTGGTGGGTTTAGTCATTGAGATAAAGGTAGAGTGGTTTACTTCCTTCCTAAGTCCATGCCTAGTTCTAACACCTTCAAAAGGGTCTCCTAAGATCAGTTCTTTAGGATGACTTAAAGAATATCTTCAATCCCTAGACAAGGTGTATGTAGGTTCCACCATTTCCTCCAAATTTATATTTTCTACTCCTTTGATAATCTTACTACACCTTTAATATTTTTTGGCTCTACACACTTCTCCAAATTTTTAACTCCTTGGGTAATCTCTCCAACACCATCTTCATCCTCAACATTAGACTCCTTAGGATCAGATTCATCAAACACTGCATGAGTAGTCTCCTCCACCACTAAAGTCCTGTTATTAAACACCCTAAAGAATTTCCCCATAATAAGTATCCTAAGAACGCTCCATCAAAATTTGGATCAAATTTTCCTAAGCGTGACTTCCCATTGTTAAGAATGAAAATCTTACAACCAAAGGCATAAAGATGGGAAAGGTTGGGTGTCCCACCCTTAAGGATCTCATAGGGTGTCTTACTAAGTTTGCCTCTAACATTCACCCTATTCAACACATAACAAACTGTGTTTACCGCTTTAGCCCAAAAGTATTTTGGACTTGAATACTCAACAAGCATGGCTCTAGCGGCTTCAACTGAGCTCTTATTCTTCCTTTTAGCTACCCTGTTCTACTGAGGGGTCCTAGGAGCTGAGAAGTTGTGACTAATCCCTTTATCCTCACAAAAGTCTCTAAATCTCTCATTTTCAAACTCTCCCCAATGGTCACTATGGATGGTCAAGATCTCGCAACCTAACTTTTTTTTAATCCAAGTGGAGAATGATCTAAACTTATTAAAAGACTCACTCTTACATGAAAAAAATCTAATCCAAGTGAATATCGAGTAGTCATTGACAATCACAAATCCAAAGACTTTTCCTCCTAAGTATGCAGTACTAATGGGTCCAAAAAAATCCATGCGGACTTCTAAAGGTCTAGAGGTTCTAATGTCCTTAATGGAATGAAAAGAGGAATGAACTTGCTTCCCTAGTTGGCAGGCATCATAAAGGTGATCTTTGAAAAACTTAAGCTTGGGGACACCTCTAACTAGGTCTTTTTGGGTTACTCTCCTAAGGGTTTTTATAATAGCATGACATAATCTCCTGTGTCACAACCAAGAATCATCAGAAATAATTTTTAAACAAAAAGAAGTATCACATTCAATATTATTTAATTCAAGCATGTAAACATTGTTAATCCATTTTCCTTACAAAATAGTGTTATTATTCAAGCTAATAATTCATGTATTTAACAAAAAATTTATGATTAAGCCCTTATCGCATAACTGACAGATGATTAGCAAGTTATGTTTCAGTCCATCTATAAGTAAAATATTTTCAATCAAAAAGTTCTTTGAGTTTCTGATTATACCTGCACCCACCACTTTCCTGGTGGTATTGTCTCCAAGAGTAACCTTGCCTCTAGTCCAAATCTCCAGCATAATAAATTGATCGGCATCTCTAGTCAAGTGTTTTGAGCATCCGTTGTCCAGGTACCACATGCTCTCACTAGGTCTTAGTGAGATCACACCTATAAAGTTATCAAATGTTAGATTTAGGAACCCAAATAGGTTTGGGTCTCTTCTTATGAAAAAAAAAATGCAATGTATGTGTGTTATGCTATGAATCATGTAATTTGGGTCTCCACTCCTAATTTGTATTATGGTGAAAAGTATAAGTGTATGAAATGTGTCCTAACATGTAACATGAAAAATAATTAACTCGACCTAAAGGATTTACTAATCTATTCGGGTTAAAATATATCTTCTTAGATTTTGGCTTTAGATCAAGTGTGGATGTATTCCTAGTTATCTCAAGTGCATTTGATTCAGCTTTAAATCTTAAGTTAACACTTTCTAAAACAACATTATCAACATTCAAATAGTGCTCCCTATGCTCATATTCTTCAAAATAAGTTTTAAAATCAGATTCAAGTGAGGTGTAGGATGCTTTCAAAGAATCATGCTCAACAATCAACATAGAATACTTTTTATTCAATTCATCAAACTCATCAAGTAATGATATGTGATTGCTATCAATTTGAGTGTGATCTTTACTTAAATTTTATGCACTTTTTATAAATTTGAGAATTCCAATTTCAGACTAGAATGAGTTTTCTTAAGTTTCCTATATGATGCATGAATGTTTTCACAAACATCAAGTAATTGATCATAGGTTAGTTTACATACCTCTTCTTGATCAGACTGACCAAAATGATTACCCATTAAGCACAAGTTTGTTATCTCCTATTTAGCTTCAGTCTCAGATGAGTCAGATGCAAAATTTGCCAAAAAAGCCTTTTGATACTGCTTCTTGTCCTTCCTGTACTTGGATTTCTCCTCAGCCTTCTTCTTAATTGGGTGATACTTAAGTGTAGGACAATCAGCTTTGACATATCCAAACAACATCATAAGAACTTTTATAGTTTTTTCTACTCTTACCTTTGTTCCATTTCTGATGGTGCTTGTGATTCTTCCTTAGAAAGCTTTTAAATAGCCTCGTGATTAAGGCAACATCATCATTTTCAGTTCTAGAAGAATTAGGGTCTGTGTTGTTGGCCTTCAGCGTCACAATTTTTTTCCTTCTTTTTCTCACCTTCATCAATGTTTCTTTGATTCACCCCTTGCTCATAAGCAATGAGTTATCCAAGTAAGTTATCAACAGAATAAGTATTCAAATCTTTAGATTCAGTAATTGCAGTAATTTTAACTTCAAATAAATAAAGCAAACATCTCAAATTTTTATTTACTTTTTCATAATTCGTGAGTTCTCTTCCTAAGGCATAAAATGATATGACAATTTGAGTAAACCTTGTATATATTTCAGAAATTAATTCAAAAGGTTTCGTATGAAAAAGTTCATAGTCATGCAATAAAATATTCAACCTAGATTATTTAACTTCAATTATTCCTTCATAAGTAATACACAATCTATCCCAAATTTTTTTACCAGTAGCATAAGTTGAAACACGTATATAATCTTCCAATTTTAAAGCACAAAAAAATAGTTCAAGTATTTTGCATTAAGTTGTGCTAAATCCCTATAATCAAAAGTTTATTCTGTAAAAAAAAAGTTCCGTTTTAATGTCATTAATTTCATGAGTTGGTGGTGAGTATCCATCTTTAACAAGCATTCACATGTGATAGTCAATCGATTGTAAAAATATAGACATGCGAGTTTTTCAAAAATCAAAAGAAATATTATCAAACAAAGGTGGTCGTGTAATAGAATATCCTTCTGCAGTATTACGATTACCAAAGTTAGCAATTGATCAAAATTCAAAAAATTTCAGAAACTAAATTTTATTAATCCCACTCTGATACCACTTGAGAGTTCGATAGGGATGTTAAGCCCTAATGAACTAGTCTCAAGGCTAGCAAAGATGGAGGTGAATTGGTATTTTAAAAAAGTTTCTCAATCAAAATACAAATTAAAACCAAAGTTCACCACAAAGAAAATCAAAGTGCATAAATTAAATGCGAAAAAATTAATAATAAAGAATACTGAAATTTATAATGGTTTGATCAATTTGACCTACGTCCACTCCCCAGAGCCTCTCCTTCTAGTATTGCACTAAACTCATTGACTCTCCTTTTTCTCCTACAGCAAGAGACATATTCCTTTACAAACCTCCTTTCCACTGACCCCGGTGAGGCAGAGAACTCGACCAATTTCGCTTTCTCCTAAAGCAGGCAGAGAACCCGACTTCTTTTGCTTCCTCCTAAAGCAGGCAAAGAACCTTAATCAATTGCTGAAGTAGACCTCTCTCGAACCTCTAAGGACTAGGGATGACGATTAGAGAAGGCGACTTGGATCCTTGCTTGGAGCAACCTTTATGAAACCCCTCACAAACACCCCCTCAGAAGATCATCTCTCTCTCTCTTTCCCTTTCTCTCCCTCTCTTCTAGGCCCTCTTAGGTCAAGACGGCATCAAAGGATACTCTCTTGGGCAGAATAAGAGGGCTTATATAGAAGAGCTTCGGAATAGCTTTTAATTGTAATAAACTGACTTTTTCATCCAGGATGAATATCATCCTGTACGATCCGTACAAATTTAGCTCAATTAGCTAGGACGATTTTGGAGGATCAAAAGGTTTTTTATTCATATCGTATAGGATGATATGCTATCATCCTATATGATTAGTACAAGTCATTGAATATCGTCCAGACCATTGCCCTTAATGGATGTCTGGACGATGTAAAAATAATTTGATTTTCCAGGCCGATCTCACGATCATCCCGGACAATTAGTTCAATTCAGTACATATCGTCCAGAGCATCACCCTGAATAGAACCAGGCTGATGTTTGATAGTCCAAGAATAACTAAGATTTGTGAACTGATTGTCCCGATCGATCCTGCGATCGTCCAGGATGATATGATCAAGCAATCAAATCTTAATTGATTTTCTTCATTACTAGATTAATTTAGGCATAATTATACTTCATCGTCCAGGACGATGTCATGGATGATGTCCAAAATTAAAAGATACTTAAATAGATCTAGCAGTTGATTCTTTCTAATTTGAGTCTATTGTCCTGGCCGATACTAATATCGTCTAGGACGATTCTCTTAATTAGGGTTGCCTTAACCAAGATGCCCTAATTAGGGTTTCTATTTTTATCTGATCATCTAGGCTGATTTTTTAATCATCCCGGACGATATGATCAAAAATAAAAAACTCTAAAACAGTAAAAAAATTTTCCCAAAGTGTGTATGTGCAAGGCTACTTAGCATCAGGACCCATATTGTTACAAAAGACTCAAGAAAGGGTATAAGACACATGTCATATATTACAAACTGACTCAGTCCTAATCTACCCAATCTTGAGCTGGTTCAATTGCAGTTTGATCTTGTGGATCTGAAATGTTAGTAGGCAAGACAGTCTTATAGAAACAGAAGTGTTTGATATCATCAAAATTATATTCCCTAAAAATAAATTCGCTATAGTAATTGTTGGATACTTAGCAACATGACTAAAAGTATCACTATAGTCAAAGCCATATTCTTATTTAAAACCTTGTACAATAAGACATGCTTTGTGACATGCAATGGAACAATTGAAATTAAATTTTATTTTAAACAACTATTTACAACCCAATATATTTTGGTCAGATGAGGAGGAACCAAAGACTATGTACCCTGAGCTTGCATAGCTTGAAATTCAGTCGACATGGCCGCACACCATGAAGGAAATTTATTGGCTTCAGAGAAAGAAGTTGGGGAGAGTGGTATAACATTATTTTGAAGATCAAAAATTTATTTTGGTTTAAGTGAACCAGTTTGTTGCCTTATAACCCTGGGATGACGGGTTACAGGAGGAGAAGATGAAATTTGCTGGTGTAACATGGGAAGAGAATTAGTGGAATTGGAGGTAGAAATAGCTGGAACAACAGGTGAATTAGTGTTATTTGGTGAAGTAGTGTTGGATTGATTAGAAAATGAATTGATAAACCACGGTGGTGAGTTTCGATTACAAATGAATTGTATATTTGTGCCGGCAGTGACAACAACATCAACACCCTGTTTAATCTCTGATAGATATTGCACCTTGGTGTGATCCTTCATTTGTAGCTGATGCAGTTCATTCTTGAGTTGCAAGATACGCGATCGATTTGATGATTGCAATCGACGTTCTAACGTGAACCAAATGTCCATGCAAAATTCAAGATTGAGAATGTAAGGCAAGATTGATGGAGAGATTATCGAAAATAAGGTGGACGCCAAATTTTGATCAAAAAGCAGCCAAGAACAGTAATAAGAATTAATGGCAATAGTATTATCATCAAGAACCACTTATTTTGAAGGCTTCAAAATCAAGCCATCAAGATAGCCAAAGAAATTATTCGTGGAGAAGAGTTTGGTAATTTGGGATCACCAAATGGGATAGTTATCAGTAGTAAGTTGAGTATTCAAAATGGCTTTCACATTTGACATCAAAAAATTTAATTGAGTGGGAATCAAGATCTCGGTGGTAGAATTTGAGATCGAGGGAACATCAGAGGAGGTAGATGAATTTTCTTGCACCGCCATTGGAACGATGACAGGAGAAGGATGAAGAAGGAGAGAAAAGAATGAAAAATTACCTGGTTAGCTCTGATACCATGATAACAACAAGAATGAAGATAAGATGAAAGAAAGAAATGGTAATTCTTCTTATTAAACTTCTAATGCGGGGATCTATATGCAGACTAAAGCTAAATACAATGAACGGTACAGATGATATGTTTACATCTAATGATAAATAATATAAGATAGTTAATGATCTCTACTAAATACCAACGGAAGTGGACTATTTGTTCTCAATTTTACCTGGCTGCAAGCAAAGAGAAACTCGACTTGACTTCCAGGTACACATAGAGAGCCAGTCAAACTCCTCTCTCAGTCGATCAGAAGCACCCATAAGCCATCCACTCCTCCAGATGAATGAAACGATCCCTCTTGACTCAAGAATAGGGCGAATTATTACGTCTGGTCACCGGACATCCAAACACCCAATCCAGACGCGCCACATCACCCGAATACACTAGGTCCTGATGTATTTTGGTGATGTGACACGTCTGGATTGGTGTCCGGATGAATCCAGACATCTGATGTAATAATTTTCCCCACGAATAGAGAGTTCATTCTTCTCTGCGACTCTAGAAAGATGAAATATATGCAGGCAGGAGCTCTAGCTCTGACTCCACCTCCCTCTAGCGCTCTCTGTCACTCAAGCATGCAAGATCCAATGAACTTCTTGCTCGGCTCTACCACACGGATGATCTAGCCCCTATTTTGATCTTAGGCATGAATAAAGAAGACCGCTTTCTCACTCTCTCTCTACTGGAAGGGTAAAAATAAGAGTCTCTCACACGAGAGATTATTTGGTGCGGAGTGCAGACGGGGAGAACCGTCCACATAAGCATTGGGTACCTGTGGTACCCGCACTCTGTACCGCTGAGTACCGCTAGGTACCCAGTACTTGTGTGGATGTTGCGCACTCCGCACCTAATAATTTTTCCTCTCACACAAAGCCAATAGAACAAATGAAAATCCCACACTTTTGACTTTCCTCTATATTTAAACTAAGGCTGTGCCCACTCGATTTGATTTCTTCCACAAAAACTTACTATAATTGCCCATATCCTACTCTGAATCAAAGAGCTCACATGATTATACAATGCGATTGCAGCTCAGAGTTGAAATTTTAATGAAATCGGAACCATTGATTGGGAAATTTGATTTGGAAAGTTAAGTTAGGCTAGAATTTGACCAATTGGACTATAATTAATCTTGAATCAAACTCGATTTGGATCAATTTAGCTCAATTCTAGTTTAATTGGGTTCGATCAAGTCAATTTTGTGAAGTTGGACTCAAATCGATGTCAAATTAGGTATAATTATGCTTAACAAGGCTAAGTTGGGTTGATCTGGATTGATTTGGGTCGATCTTGATCAATTTGATTTTAGCTGGATTAGATTGAGTTTAACTGGACCAAGTTTAGGTTCGATTTAGGTCAATTTTAGTTTGAGAATGCTGGATCAAGTTGGTTAGGTGCATTCGTGCCCAATTGGGCTCAAACCGGCTCAATCAGAGTTGGATAAGCTCCATTGAAAATCTCACTCCTTCACCCTTTCTCCTCATTCAAAGTGGCTTCAAAGGTTGCATCTCCTCTCTTCTCCCAAAATTTTTAACTCCCGATCCTCTATCATAATCCCTATATTAGGGTTTCCCTCACTTGCTTGTCCAGTTAATGGAGCTATTATCTTTAATAATGTCGGTTGGGTGTAAAGCTTCAATATTTTTCTCATCATATTCTCTAGGTTAGAAAGCCTTCCTTCCTTGGATAAAAACTTTTTCTCAACTTTAAATTTGAGTTGGCCAACTTCTCCTAGCTTCTCTTCCAAAGAACCACTATCCTAGCCATCAGAGTTTCTTAAAAAGTACTATGATACCAATTTGATAGGAATATGACCTCTACACAATAAAAATAACAACAATAAAGAGAAAACACATCGGAAATCAAGGAGAAAGATTTTTATTTTGGCCTAACAAATCAAGATACAAGTTGATCAACCATTCAAGAGGTAGACAAACCCTTCACAAACCCTAGGCAATGCTAGGAAAAACTCTAAAGAAAAATTACATAAGATATACAAATCATATAATAAAAATAAAGTAACATAATTAGTCTAAAAAAAAGTTTCTCTAGTTCCCTCCCAAATTAAAATTAAAATCAATCATCTTTCACTAAATGAAGCTTCCAAATTCCCTTACAAATCTGAATTCAAATCAGTCACTTTCCCAGTATAAACCTTCCTACTTTCCTCCCAATCAAATAAGCCATTTTTTTCTAAATAAACCTTCCTAATTTTCTCTCAATCAAATTGACCTTCGTTTCCTAAATAAACCTTCATAATTCCCTCCCAATCAAATCAACCCTCTATTCCTAAATAAACATTCCAAAATTTCTTCCCAATTTTAGTCTTCGATGTTAAGTAATTAATCCCCATTTTTTCCTTGCCCATCGTTCACCCTAGTGGGGCCCACAAGCTCAACCAATTCACACTAACATAGCATGTTTATTTGGTAAAAAAATAAGTTACCAACTCCAAACTTGAGATGCAATGGGCCCCATAATATACACAATAATGATTCATATTTAGAGCAACACTAGCAATCAGATATAAGTATAAAACCTTTTTAAGGATACCATAAACAAGAATAAAACCCTTAAAGTATTTTCTAGCATAAAATAGAATTGGCATGGGAATACTTTTATGACCGAAAAAACTAACACTTCTAACTTGTTTTCTTTCTATTAAAAATATTTAATTGAATTTAAAATCATTATCATCCTTAAATAAGATAGTGTCAGACTCAACGAAAGGGATATAAATAACTCTTGAAAGAATGTTGGTAAGATTATTGTTTTAAAATTTATTATGATATCAATAATTAATTTCAAAATATTAACAAACTTTGGAGCAGCTACAGTTTGAAACTGCTATAAAATTAGCAAAAGGCTCATAACCTCACCAAACATCATAATATAAATTGATTTTCATAGAAGCAATGCTAAAAAAATGTTCTCATTTGAAAGACTAATATTACACAATCTCTTCGATAAAAGAAAATCTCTTTTAAAAAGGAGTAAGACTTGGATGGATTCCATATATTTTATGAAATTAGCCCAGAGACTATTGTTTTCCACTTTTCCCTATAGTGCCACCAAAATTTTAAAGAGAAAGCCTATTTTGATCTCCTATAATGCACACTACCTTCAAAGCAACAATT
This sequence comes from Dendrobium nobile, assembly GCA_022539455.1. Classification (NCBI taxonomy): domain Eukaryota; kingdom Viridiplantae; phylum Streptophyta; class Magnoliopsida; order Asparagales; family Orchidaceae; genus Dendrobium; species Dendrobium nobile. The sequence goes on along the minus strand of CM039721.1, from coordinate 14,956,952 downwards.
AGCCTCAGAGGATAATGAACTTTTTGTATTGACATAATTATCCTAAAAGAACTTGTTTAACTAATCTTTCTGATCTATTATAAATAAGAGGGGGATTAATTATTTGAAGAAAATATATGTGCACTAAATAAAGATAGATTTGATAAGGGAGAATCTACCAATAGTAGTAAGAACTCCCAAACTAAACGTTTACTCGGAATGTTACTAATGAGATCAGTAAATGGCAAGTGATTTTCTCCTTTGTAAAGAGGGAAACAAAAATATTGACTTTGTATCAACTATGCATTAACTACTTATAAACTATGTTTTACTGTGTATCGAATATGCATTCAGTGAATATTTACATTTTGTGCCACTGGAAATGCCATCCAGTGGAATTTGACCTTGGAACCCTTTCCAAACCTTCCAACCACATCCATGACCCTTGTCATGACTTCTTGATCAATAACCCATACTTTCTTGGATTTGAGCCAGGGTTGACTTGGGGTTAAAATGATCAAAATACCCTTTAAAGAGGAATTTTAGTCTTTTCCCCAAAATCAACAAGGCCTTCTATCATTAATCTCCAAATCCTATACCAATGGATCCTAACTGTCTATAGGAACACAGTGAAACCAAACCTACACTTTTGTTGGACCTGGTTGACCAAGTCAACCATAGTTTACTAAGTCAATCACGGTTGACCAAAGTGACCCTTAAGGGTTAAACACTCATTTCCAACTAAATGACCTTCTCTTGGCTTGGGACCTCTTCCATTGAGTTCATATAATCCTCTTGAACTCAATCGATCCAACCTTTGACCCAAGGTCAACTTGGTTGACCAAGTCAACCAAGTTTGTCCAAATCATCCAAACACTCCAACCCCTTCAAATTCTTTGACAAAGACTAATCCAAACACATTACAACCTATCGAGTGATCCACAGGGTCCTCAAGAGACCCCTCTTGAAGACCCAAGCCTTAGGCCCACTTGGGTTAGCCACTTGGCTTGACTCAAGTGCCCAAAGAGAGGTCTCCCTTGAGCCAACTTTCATTCTAAACCAAATTGGATCCAACCAATGGTGGTTTTGGGTTCCCCTTGACAAAATACACCTTTCCTACTTGACTGAATCCTTGGGTCAAATTGGCTTGGGAATTAGGCTAGCCCAAAGTGGCCAAAACCATTAAGGCTTAAGCCATTTCACAACCTAAGTGCCACCTAGCCAAATCAACACCTCCACTAGGTAGCCCTAGGTCTAACACACTCACCTTAGCTATCCCAACCCTTGGTTGACTTGGGTCAACCTTTAGGATAGCTCAAAGCGGTTAAAACCACATTGACTCGAGTCATCTCCCACTCTAGACTCCATTGAATCTAATTGACAGTTGCATTGGGTGCCACATGACCCAATGCACGTTCCACCTCAATCCTACCCCCTGGCTTGACCTAGGTTGAGCTCAAATCGACCCAAATCATACAAGTTTGGGTTAACACAAGACCCATTAGTGATCCAGGCTCCCCTATGCCCAATTGACACTTCAGTTGAGTTTAGTAGTGCCCCATCAGTCTTTCTAGCTCAACCTGACCAAGTCCTTAGCCTGCAGCAGCCAAAACTAATAGAGATTTATATCTGGTGGTCCTCTCCATCTCGGGCCTCATCCAAAGGCTTCCAAAGCCTGAGATCACCTGCTTCAAGCACACGAGGCTCAGAGGGCATGTCCCCTTCCACCTGGAGGCCATCCAACGACTACCTTGATTAATCATTGTCGTCCGAGCTGGCGGGAGCCATTCGAATAGGGCATTCATCTCCATAGTGCCTCATTCTATTCTAGCTTTTTGAGAGAACTCCTTAGTCCTCCCTGAGCATTCCTCTCCCATTTCCCAGTCTCCCAATATCTTCTAGAGCCATTCATTCATGTTAACTCCGATGAAGTCTATGCGCCCTCCGTGCAAAGTCATAACTCTGGCCCTGACTTCTGAAGGAAAAGTCTTTGCCGTCGTCTACTTAAGCTTCCTAATAGAAAAATTCCTTCCCAAGCCCCTAGTTAGCTAGTGTTGGTCAACTGTGAAAGAAACTTTTAATCCAATAAGATCTTACCATTGGATTGAAAGCCCTCATCGTCTTGATCCTTCATGTGAAATTTATTGAGTTCCCCAGCTGGATCTTCCAAATCAAGCCAGAGAACATGAATGGCTTTGGGTCTCTGTGGGAGGTTAAAGATGTAATCTTAACAATTGATTTTAATTAATGGTTTGGATTAGAAGCCATGGTTTCAGAGCATGTTTGATCACAATCGTTCGATCAATCATCCGATAGTTGTAATTAACCCCGTATCTGCACAGTCAGCCATGACAATTGGCTAGCCAATCGGATGGTGCGCACATGTAAAGTCGGCAAACTATCTTTCGACATTGTAAATCTGAATTTAATTTTATAAAAAATTCAAGGAAACTTAAAAAAATAATATCTCCCTTAACTCTTGACCAAATTAGATGTTCTTAGGCTCATTGAAAAGATCGTGGGGAGATATTCAAAAGTCCTATGGTCCCAAGCCTTAATTGTTGTTATATATTTATCAATTTCAATTTGAATGTTTATATTATTAATGCATTTATGCGCATATTTGAAGTCATCGTTGCTTGGAACTTTGGGAGAGTGAACTTGGTCAGGTTTCTTACATGTCCAATTTTTTTCTCCAATGTTTGAGATGTTTAAGGGCATGTCCTAGTCAATTAAGGCTTAGGGGTCATGGTTTAACCCTTAAGTTCAAATTGGCCTTGTGATATATCCAATGAGAATTAGATTTTGAATTTTAGTGTGTTAATTATGTTTAGTCTAAGGAGTTTAGAGCCACTAATTACACCCCAATCCAAGCCTACAGTAGTAACCCAGGAATTTTCTAAGGTGACCTAGAGGTTGTCTTAGTTGGTTTGGTTAGCCACCTTAGATAAGTCCATTTTATCCCAAATTTAGGGAGAATGGACTTTGAGATCAGGTGATCTCATGGTCAAATATTCATTAAAATTTTGAAAATTTCAAAATTAACTTTAATTTAAAAGTCCACTTCTGGACCCTTAAATAATGCGATTAAATAATTCAAATAATTCATATAATCCAATTATTCATTTAAATTTCCAAAAAACTCTATCTTTATTAATAAAACCCTAAAACAACATTCTAATACATAATAACCACTCCAAAGATGAAGCTTTTAGAATGGACTACTCCGGGCTATGGGGCTAAGTGTCCTAAGAAGACCTGGTTCCTCGAGCCTTGTGGCATAATGCCACGAATGGAAATGGAGTGTAGAACATTAAAATTAAATGAATCTTAATTATTTAACTAAACTAAAATCCTTAATTCAACTACATCAACCAAGTTTTTAGAATGGACTAATCTGGGCTACGGGGCTACATGCCCTAAAGTGGCATGGTACATCGAGCTTAGTGACACAATGCCACAAATTAGTGATGAAAAATATAAATTAATTTAACTTTTAAAGTTAGTAACTAATTAAACTAATTAAAATTCATTGATCCTATAATCTTTAATTAATTAAACTCATTTGATCAATCAATCCTAATATTTTTTTCCTAAGTTAAGCATTAACACACTAACACTTAACTTCAAACGTAAACCTTTCCTTTAACCTCTAATAAACTCAAACATTATACAACTTTAACAAATAGTCCATTCTAGTATATATCCCAGCCACACAGCCTTCTCACACACTTTAGATGGTTTGCTAGGACAACAAATCTAGTCTAGGCTAGGTCAGTGTTTGCTTTACAGTTGTGTGCCATGTTTTTCAAGTTTTCAATGCATGCTGTGATTGAAATTAATTGATGTATTTTTTTACTATTATTGCACTCTATGAATTGATGTGATGGGTAATAGTTTACCCTTAAGTTAGGACCAATCTAGTTGCTCACCGAGTTTTCTGCAGGTGACCATGCTCGTGCAGGGCAATAAAAAGGGTGCTAAAAATATTTTAATAATTATAAATGCTACATGTGCTTCAGTTGCTTAGCCCCCAAATAAATAAGAGCATGATCAAGTGTGATTGTTTTGAGTATTTTAATTTTATTATATAACCGCTTGGGATATTTATTTATTTGCTTAGGATAACTTTGCAGGATAATCAAGATTTTTCTTTTCAATATCAATGTTATTTATTTAAAGTATTGACTTGTGAAAGAGTCTTTGAGTTTTGGATACTTATACCCAAAATTAAATTCCAAAGAGGAAAGGATACCCATCAAGGGGATAGTTCATTTCCATTTAGAATCTCAATTTTTTATCACTCTACTGCCCAAAGTGGGGAAAATAACCTCCCCTTCAAGAGTAGAGTTTTCTTTTCCATTTGGGTATTCAGGTACAACGAATCCAAGGAGTTCAAGGATGAGAAAACTAAGGAGCTAAAGAACGAAGAGTATCCCACTCAAAGTCTACTTACATCTATTATAGGATTAGAAACCAATTTGTTGTCAGTGGTGCCCGACAACTTTTAATTTTTCAATTCTGGGTTATAATAAATGTGGCACTTGTCTACAGACTTTACTCTAAGGAATTAATTATATTGCTGTGTTTGATTTGACTTGATTGCATATAGGATTTTACTTACTTTTCCTAATTTTTTGTCATTTGCGTGTCACTTTTTTCTTAGCCTAGATATGCGGAGGCTTGTGAGGGCATGACAAAACTTTTTCTAATAAAATCAAATTAAAACGTTTAGTTCCCATAGAAACTCTAACAATCTAAAAAGAAAGCCTAAGATTGCTGGGAGTTTGCATAAAGCATATCATTACAATCTCTTCCTTGTTAGGCACCTCCCTACCTATGGGTTCTAGGAGACCACCTGGCCTTTGAGGGTGCAGATCTAACAAAGGGATGTTGTACAATATGTAAGGAAAAAAATATTTTCATGCCTTCTTAAAACTGCTACATATTCATTTTATGTATTTAATCGAGAATCAATATATATTGCATTAGAAACCAATTCATAAGAGTTTAAATTTTAATTGCTTTTCTCTAAGAATTTGCATCCTATATAAGTCAAGGGACTAATTAGGACAAGCCCTAGATGTCGGTCCCAATTATAAAAAAAATTAATAAAAATTTCCCTTCCACTCTTTCATTAAGTGATCAGACTTACGAATTTTAAATCGACTATGTGGATAGCTAGCTCCCAAATATAGGCCGGGGTAAGCCTAGATTTTGCACTGTATTAGTTAGGTTTATGTCACCATTATCCGGTGCCAAATTTAGATTTTGGATTCGGGATAGATTTTGGAACATAAAACCCAACCTTCGAGAATATAATCTCAAATTTTTAATAAAATTATTAATTCAAATTAAAAATTCTCTCAATTCAAAACCTAAAGCATAACACTTAGCTTAGGCCGGGACACTTTTAAAATGTTTTAGAATCCCAAAGTGCCTTCTAACTCTTCTCTGTTGAATCAAAAATTAAGTGTTCTAACTTGCTCCAATCATACTTGAAATTTTAGTTTCACCTCCTTGATATCATTCCTAAAAAATTTTCAAATAAAATTTATCATTATTTTAATCAAGAGTATTCATAGAAAACTATAATTTCCTACAATGTAATTAACTGCGAGGGCTTACGCTCGTAGAGAATTTAGAGTCCACATCAACCTTTTTTAAAATTGTTTTTCAAAATTCAAATTAGTCTTCTTTAAAAAAAATTAAATCGACTATGATCGTTATCATCATGTTAGAATGATTATTAATGAATGATATTCTCTTCCTTTGAGGAGACCAATCATTTGTTGATAAAACTTCAGATGTGAAACTAATGATAGTTAATCGAGATTATCGTAGCTAGATATTGGATCAAACTTCACTTTGACCTTATGAGGTCATATACAGTTCTTTTTAAATTCGATTATGATATACAAGGTGAGACTTGCAATTCTAAATCTGAACCTCATCTTGAAACCTTATTTCTACCTCTCGAGGTAGTATGTCTTTTCTGATGAATTGTTCAATTTCAAAATTAAAGTCCAAAGTTAACTTCAAATTCCCAAAAAAGATTAAACTTTTCGAAATTATTTTTTCAAAACTTCCACCAACTTATGCATTCACATAATTGAACTTCTAATAAAAAAATATTTTTGATAAACTGTTAAAATAAAATTACTGTGTAAGGAGTATTTTTTTTCATAAACTGTTAGCAAAATTGCATATTTACTGTGATGTAATAGGTTGAACATACATCTGCAGACATCGTAGAAGAATACACAATAAATATACAATTGATATGCAGTAAATATCCATTCAATATGCAACAAATATGCAGTCAATATACAATAAATACATATTAAATATATAGTAAATAAACAAAAAATACATAATTATGTTGATAGTTTATCAAAAGAATTGTTCTTTACATAGTAAATACACAATGATCTTATCTTGACAGTTTATCAAAAATATTTTTTATTACAAGTTCAATTCTTAATGCATATTTGACTAAAAAAATATTAATTACAAGTTCACACTTAATGCATATTTGATACATCATCAATAAATAGTAAATATATAATTGATATGAAGTAAATATGCAGTTGATATGTAGTAAAATTGTAGTTAATACTAAGTTTAAAAACTAATAAAAATGAACAAAAATTGCTCAAAAATATTAACTTTTCAACGTAATATTGAAAATGGAATACGATTGATATGCAGTTGATACGGAGTTGATACTAGTGAATACGCAGATAATACACAGTAAATGTATAATTAATATGCAGTTCATACATAGTTAATACACAACTAATACTAAACAAGTCAATACAAAATATTGCATGATGGTTTACATTTGCTTGTTGTAGTACCGCGAGTGTCCAACCTGTGTACCCTAAACCGACTTCCTTTTTTTGCTTTTTTAATGGTGGATTATTTGGCATTTGTTGGAGGGTCACGGGCTAACTAATAAAATGAAAATAAAATACCCTAAGCCCTAAAAACTCTAAACATAAATCCTAAAATATATTTTAAGAGATACGTTAAAAAAAGTATCTCTTTGAAGATGAACTGAATAAAAATGACTGACTAGCCTTGTTGGTGGATGATGAACTTAGCACCCAGATGCAATTGAACAGTGAACTGTCTAGAATGACGAAAATGAAAGTGAACAGTGAATGTCAAAGATGAAAAATGAATGCCAAGATGCAAAGTGAAGCAGCTACAATACTACTTTTGATCTTCTGTGAATTAAAAATTTTCACCTCTAGGCTAGGTCGATCGAGATGATAAGAGAAAAAGAAAAAATGAAAGCCATATTGAATTTTCACATGTCATAATTTCTTTAGAGTCAGGATGCAGAGCTTTGTTAGGACTCTGCACAAAATATTTTTTTTTAGGAGAATCGGACTACAATGGTTAGGGATGCACCTTAACTGATCAGTACTATTAATGAGAAATGTTATAAATTCTTAAGGGGGTTGAAGGATGAGTTGAGGCATCCACTAACCACTGGGAATTCAAGATTTTTTTGAGTTAGTTGAGAGAGATAGATTGGTAGAAAATAATTTGGATATCATTTTCGAGGAAGATAGAGTAAATATAGCTCTTAGTGCCTTGAGCAGGAAATCTTTAAGAATGAGGAAGATTGAATCTTCAAGTTTTATTTTATTTTCTTTATTTATTTTATTTTTGTGTCAGGAGTAGAAAGATAGACTGATATAGCGATTGATATCCTAGCTATTGTAAACAAATTTTGAGAAATAAATACAGTTGTTTATTTTGATGAATATAATTTATATTTACTTCTATTTATGATTTTATTAATTAAAATAGATTAGTGGCTCTAGTATACCAATTAGTAGATAAATTGGCAATTCTTATAAAATTATACCCCCAGGGCATTACACCAATGATCATCAATCAAAAAAGTTAGAAGCGAATGCCTTAGTGGGAAATGAAAATATTGTAAAACCTACTGCCCATACCTCTCCACTAATGATAAGACATCCAAAACATATGCACACAAAAATACAATCAACCTGGAGATATTTTAGGAAAGTGCGAGGCGATTTTGCTCTGCTAGGGTTTCCTCGCTTCTTTCGCTAAGTTTCTCCTCCGCCGCCGCCCCTCCGGCTCTGCCGGAGGCCTTTCTGCATGGAGACTTCTCTCCAAGGCTCGGATTTTCCTCCTCTTTCTTCATCTGGAGCAGTTGCCCAGGTTTCCTTGCGCAACTGGAACCAGATTTTTGCTCCGGATGCCTCCTCTGTTCCTAAAGTTTTTAGCTTTTCTCACCACCCTTCAGAGCTTGATATTATTCCCTTCTCTAATGAGAAACTTACTGAGGGCGGCGAAGATTGGAATTTGTGTCTGGTAGGTTACTCTATTGGGAGAAGACCTTACTATGAAGCCCTGTTAGGAGCGATTAACAAAACATGGTCGCTTAAAGGTGCACTCCAGCTACTCTCGCTTAGTGATGGTTTCTTTCTTCTGCGGTTTTCCTGCGTTGAAGATTTTGACATGGCATGGTCTAAAGGGGTTTGGTTTCTACTTGGGAAGCCTTTTGTTCTTCAAAAATGGCACCCAAAGTTCAAACCGAAGCGAGAAAATTTTTCATCGGTTCCAATCTGGGTTAAAATACATGATTTGCCGCTGGCTTGTTGGAATTCGGAAGGGATCTCAAGAATCGCTAGTAAAATCGGTGTTCCGTTGGCTGCTGATCATCTCACAGAGCAAAAGACCCGGTTGACTTTTGCTCGAGTATGTGTGCTTGTGGATTGCAACGCAACATACCCTGACGTGATTAAAGTGTCTCTGGATGGCGATGTGGTTGATCTAAAGGAGCAATACGAATGGAGGCCGGTACCTTGTGAGCACTGTAAGTCTTTAGTTCATTATTCTGTTTCTTGTCCAACGAATCCTTCCACTTTAGGGACGGATTCTAGACCTAATCTTCCGAAATTCCGAGGAAGGAGTAGCAGTAAAAAACCCGTTAATCGCATCCCTTCAAGACCTCCTTCATCCTCGAGACCACCACGATCGGACTCTGTTTTGAAGGAAAAAGTCTCTAATTCTACAACTGATAATATAATCTGTGGAACTATCCCTCTTCACACCAATAGCTTCGGTCAGCCTCTTCATTACCAAGCTCACTCCCCCCAATCTATGATCAATAAAGATAAAGCCCAAATTTCTTCTAAATCTGTTGAGAACCAACCTTTTGCAAAGTCACCACAATCAGAACCTCATAAGGATGATCCTATGCTTGAAGTCTTAGTAGCTAATATTCCTAATTTGAACATTCCTACTGAAGAAGTTTCTGAATCTTCATCATCTCAGTTAAACAATACTTCCAAACCGATTTCGAGCATCACGTCACCCAATAAATTTGAGATTCTTAACTCTCAATATGAACTAGAGCCGCAAGACTGTTTGGCAGATTGTTCTTACGAGGTAGGAACATCGCAGAAACAGCTGGGTAAAAACAAAAAACAAACTACTTCTGACAATTCCAAAAAATCTGCTAAGGGAAAGCAGAGTAAAAAATCCCAATCTCAATCCAATAATTAAATGTCTCTACCTTCCATAGGCGTGTGGAATGTTAGAGGTTTTAACCGGCTTGAAAAAGTCCTTAGCTGTAAAAGGCTTATTAATTCTCATAAGCTTGATCTTTTTTGTCTGCTGGAGACTCGCATTCATGCCCCTTCTATTCAGGACCCCTTTTTTGAATCTTCTCACCAACTGTTTTCTAATGAAGCCAGTGTTCATAACTTTAATCTTTCAACCTCTGGGAGGATTTGGATCAAATGGGATGCCAATAAGTTAAATTTTATTCCTACTCTCATTACCCCGCAAATGATAAATGGGACGGTTACTGTTGGTAATCTCATTCCTTTTCAGATTTCTATAGTTTATGCCTGCAATAATGCTTCAGACAGGAAAGAGCTTTGGTCTTCTTTAAATATGGTTGCTCCTTCACCTGCTATGTCATGGGCTATTTTGGGAGATTTTAATTGTTGTAGATATGCTAATGAAAAATCAGGCGGCTCTCCCATTCACCATTCCAATCTGGTTGATATTAATAGCATGATTTTTGCTAATAGTCTGGTTGACTTGCACTCAGTTGGTAACTTCTACACTTGGTATAATCAACAAGTTGCTAACCCCATCTTCATTAAACTAGATCGTGTCCTTGTTAATGAGGAGTGGGTAGAGAATTCTCCTAATGCTTACTGCTCTTTTCTGAACCCGTCCTGCTCGGATCACTCTCCCATTATCTTGCAAGCTGGGAGGTCCACTAAGTCTCATCACCGGTTTCTCTTTAAGAATTACTGGACTAATCTTGATAGATATTGGGTTTCTATTTTAAATGCTTGCTCTTTGCCTTTAATAGGCAACCCTTTATCTCATCTCTGTAACGTCCTCAAAAATCTAAAAGGTGATATTAAAAATCATAACTGGGCTAATGTAAACTCTCTTAATCTTCAGTTAGATCATCTTCATACTAAGCAGCAAAACATTTTAGATCTTATTATGGATAATCCTTTGGATGGTGCTCTTAGTCTTTCCCTCAAAGACATTAACTTAAAAATCTCTGATGTCTCTACTAATCATGCTAGCTGGATTATTCAAAGAGCAAAGCTCAAATGGCTGCAACATGGTGAAGATGACCTCAAATTTCTCTACGGGAAAATTAGGAGCCGTATGGGCAGCTCTAAATCTTTGATGAATTTATTTACCTCTAATCCGAATATTACCAGAGAGGAAGTGATTAAATCCATAACAAACCACTTTCAGGATTTGTTTAATCCTCCTCCTCCTCCTGGCAGAGATTTGGATTCCTTCCCCATTGGTGATCAGATTCCTGATTATTACTCTAACCTGCTTGTTTCTCCGATCTTGGATGATGAGATTAAAGCAGTTGTTTTCAAAGGCTCCTCTAATTCTTCACCCGGGCCAGATGGTTTCAATTATCACTTCTACAAAACGGCTTGGCACATTATTGGTCCCCTTGTTTGCAAAGCCATTAGATTCTTCTTTATTAAAGGGTACCTTCCCAGCGGTATTAAAGCTACTGCACTTGCTATAATACCAAAACATCGTAATGCTGCCTCTATCTCTGATTATAGGCCCATCTCTCTTTGCAACACCCTTTATAAAATTATAACCAAGATAATTGCTGGCAGAATGAAACCTATAATGCCCCTCATTGTCAAGGAAACTCAAGCTGGTTTTGTGAAGGCTAGAATTTCGACTGATAGTATTCTTTTAGCCAATGATATTCTCTCTTTGGTCAATAAGGGTGGGGCTGGCAACATTTTTTGTGCTAAATTAGATATCAAAAAAGCCTTTGACACCGTTTCTAGAGAATTTCTTTTGACACGTATGCATCATAAAGGGTTTCCTAAGTCTTTTATTAACTGGATTAAGGCGTGTATCACTAAAGTTAACTTCTCTGTTAGCATTGATGGTGCACTGGAAGGGTACTTCTCCTCTTCAGCCGGACTTAGGCAAGGGTGTCCCCTTAGTCCTTACCTTTTTTGCATCGTTATGGATGCTTTGTCAAATCTTCTTGATGAAAGAGGTTTTAAAGGATTCAAAACTGATAATTATCACCTCTCTCATCTTCTGTATGCAGATGATGTGTTAATTTTGGGTGATGCCACTATTGAAAACTGTAATATCCTCTCTTCTGTTCTTAAAGAGTTTGCTAATGCATCTGGGCTTCATATTAATTACGATAAATGTTCTATCATGTTCTCTAAGAGTCAAAGAAATCAAGAAATGCTTTGTCAAGCTCTCTCTATTATGAATGTTAGCAATAAGTTAACTTATCTTGGCATTCCTATTTCTTTTACTAGATTAAAAGTTGAGGATTTTATGCCTCTGATGGATAAACTGCACAAAAAATTCACCGGGTGGAAGGCTAATTTATTATCTTTTGCTGGTAGATTACAGTACTTAAAATTCACCATTCAGAACACCATTGCCTATTGGATTAGAGGTTCTATTATTCCTAAAACTGTTTTTAAGTTTTTTAGAAAAACTTGCTCCAAATTTCTGTTTTTTGGGGACATTACCAGCCTTAAAAAGCTTCAAATGGTTTCATGGGATAATGTTTGCTTGCCAAAACAGAAAGGAGGATTGGGTATTCCCTCTATAGCTGCCATTCAACATGCTTTTAACTGCTCTGTAATCCAGCGTATGTATAATTATCCGTCGCCTCTTTCCTCCTGGTTATTGGCTCATTACACCTCTCCTTGGAAACCCACTGCTCATAAAGACAGCAAATTCTGGAAAAATGTCTGTAAGACTGCTGCAAGTATAAAGAGGAATTTCAAATTTGTGATTACCCCAAATGCACCAATTTCTGTGCTTTGGGATCACTGGTGCTGTAATACTACCCTGGCTGAATATGTGGGTGGTATATCCCTGGATAGTTTCATTTTTCCTTATCTAAAGAATTATATAGCCAATAATAACTGGGTTTTTAACATCAATACCCCTCAGATTTTGAAAAATGCTGTAAGGAACTTTAAAATTCTTGAGAGTGAGGGTCCTTGTTTACTTTGGAAGGACTGTGATCATCCTAAATTTAGAGACTATATCAAGGATTTTTACTCTGATTTACCTGATAAGAATTGGCACAATTTTGTTTGGCACAAAAAGGGAATGCTTAAACATTCGGTTTATGTGTGGCTTGCTTTGGTTGGGGGTTTGAAAACTCAAGATGCCTTAAGGCTGAGGAACATCAATGTTCCGGTAAATTGCTCACTGTGTTTCTCAGCACCTGAAACTATAAATCATATCTTTTTTGATTGCCCTTACTCCTTTACTATTCTCAGCTCTATTATTCCTGGTAGTAAGAATTTCTTGTTACGACCTACTATTTTGCAATTGTTTCACTGGATGGAAATTGAATTTTCTGGTTCTCCAAACACATTGATTTTCTACCTATTGGTGGTTTGCACTTTAATCTACCATATCTGGAGGGAGAGGAATAATAGGAGATTTGGCAGTGATGTTCGAAGTGCCTCTTCTCTAAAGTATTATGTGAAAAAAGTGGTTTTTAGCAGAGCTTGTAAATGGAGAATCTTTGATAAGCAGCTGGAAAATTTTAATCACAAGGACCCTTTTTAGCTGAAGATTGCTGGTGGGCTGGTTCTTTAACCAGGACAATGATGAAGCTCCTATTAAATCATATTCTTTCCCCTTGGATGGTCTTTGGGCAACCAGGGGAATAATTTTTCGGGACTCAATTTTTCTCTGAGTCCTGGTTAAATATATTTTGGAGCTGGATTAATATTAATTGTGAAATCTGGATGGTTTCTTCTGCTCTTTGTCCTGATCGGAGCTCTGGAGTCTCGTGATGCTGATGAAGTCTCTTACTGGTTTAATCATAATTTCTGAATGTATATTGGAGTAGGTTTAATATTATCAGGTGCTGTATGGTTCTCTACTGTAACTGTATCCTGCAGTTGCCCTGCTCTCTCTGTTTTTTCTGTCTTTACAGGAATCTCTGCTCTTGTGCAACCTGGATGGCTTCATCTGCTATTTGACCGGATCGGAGCTCTGGGATCTCGTGAAGCTGTTGTAGTTTCACCCTGTATTATTCAAAATTTTGGATATATTATGGAGCTGGTTTATTATTAACAGTGCATTCTATATGGTTTCTCCTGCTCTTGGACCGGTTCGGAGCTCTGGAGTCTCACGATGCTGATGCCGTTTCTTACTGGTTTAATCAAAAAATTTTGAATGTGGTGTATGGTTATAAGTGTTTCTTTTAGATTGTCATCATTGTATTTCCTTTGACGTTTGTTGGTTTGAGGTGTTTTGTTGTTCCTACATAAGCCTTTGTTTTTTGCTTATGTAAGGTAGTTTTTGTTGTTGAACTCTTGGTGTTTTTGTAATCCTCTATTCTTCAATAAAATTGGGCCTTGGCCCCAAAATTTCCCAAAAAAAAAAAAAAATGATAAGACATCTAGCCATAAATTAAAGAAGGAGAGGCGGAAAGCAAGGCAAACCTTGAAATAAACTTGGCATTAGATAAAGTGAGAATAGTGTCAATAGAACTAAGGCCCAATCCTCCTTTGTCCCTAGGCAGAGCAGCGGAATTGAAAGAAAAGGTGTGGATCTTATTCTTAATATTATGACCATATATAAAATCATTAATTAAACTAGAAAATTTTCATCTACTCTTCCTTGGAAAGGATACAAATCTCAACCAATAGTAAATTAGTTTCAAATGATGCAATAAATCAATTGAAACATACCAACAAAGGAAAGCAATTTTTGCTTCTAGCCGATAAGCTTATTCATAAGTTTATCCAAAATAGGAAAATAATTGAGAAAATTAGTCCTAATAGGGGAGAGGGAAATCGCCAAATAATTTAATGGAAGAGGCTTATGGTTGGTACCTAAAATATTAGTTAATTGGGCATATAATTGGGGGTTAACAGTTTTAGGCAAAATGATAATAGATTTGGTAGGATTGGTAAACAAACTAGTTGAAATTTTAAGAGAATCTAACATTGTGTGGAACTAAAGTAATGAATGATTATTAGTAACACCAGTAAGTCATCAGCATAAATAAGATGAGAAATCTTAGCCATTTTCTTAGAAATAGGGAGAAAGCATGCATTGATGCAAGTAGAAATCATCAATTAGAGAAGGCATCCAAGATAAAAATGAAACGAAATGGGGATACAAGGCATCCTTGTCTCAAGCCTTTCATAGAGTTGAAGAATCCATTCATCTCTCTGTTAATGATAGAAAAAAATGGTACTTGATATGTACAAGCATTGATCGATTTAACAAACATAGAAGGAAATTTAAGGGTCAATAATCCATTGTATAAAAAATGCTCCATCCATATTGTCAAAGGCCTTCTTCAAATCAATCTTAGCACAAAAATTTTTGAGAGCATTACAAAGATTAAAATCCCACAAAATTTTATTAATAAGTGTACTGTTATTAGCAATATCTCTCATATTGATAAAAGAAAATAAAGCATGATGAATAATGTTGGCAAGTAGTCAATAACATAGCAATGACTTTATAGGTAGCATTGCATAAAGAAATACGTCTAAAATAATCCATCATATTTGAGTGCTAGGATTTGAAATTAAGGCAATGGTAGAATGCTAAACCCTGGCAGACAAAGAAGTCATAGAGAAGAAATATCTAATAGCAAGTATACCAAATAAAATCCCAAGAATCTTTTAAAAATTTGAGTAGAAAACAATAAGGGAGAAGGGCTTTATCATTACCAATATCAACGAGAGAAGTTTTGATATCATTATTAGAGAAAATTATAACAATATAGTTTCTTTCGTCTAAAGAGAGAAAAAGACCGATAGGGATAAAGCTATTAAGACTATTAAACAAAGAGTTAAAATAGTTTATAGCTTAAGAAGCAATACCTTGCTAGGAATGGATGGGAACTCTTTCAACATAGATTTCTCTAATAAAATTCATGTTTCCTCTACCTGTTATATTTTGATATAAGAATTTAAGGTTATCCTGTGTGCGGGCTAACCAATATAATTTAGCCATTTATTTGATACAAAATATTTCATAATTTTGAGCCTCTATAAGCTCTTGTTGAGTTTTAAGGGTAGCATCAAAAAGATTTCTATCTAAAGGGTTGGTGGTCTCCAAGCTTGAGAAGATAGAAATATGAGATTCTTTAAGTCTACCAAGATGATTATATAAATTTGAGGAGTGCCACTTGATATATTTAAGAACATACTTTACATTATTGAGCTTATTGCATAAAGAGAACATTGAATCTCCCTTCATAGAAATATTCCAAGATGAATGCATAATACATAAAATCAAAGCATTTGGACCATTAGTTCATATAAGAAAATCTTTTCGAAGAAGTCCCAACTGCAAAGTCAACTTAGAGAAGAATAGGAGAGTGATAAGAGGAAAGAGATGTCAAGACTTTAAAATGAGAGAAAGGGAATTTAATCATCCAGAATGTATTATAGAGGGATCTATCCAAAAGAGACCTAATGAGATTATGAATCTGTTGGTTAAACCAGTTAAAGGTGAAGCCATATTGAATCAACACTACATTGAAGGTGAAATTATTGAAATCCAATAATTTATTAGTAAGTGGAGTTTTAGCCCCAATTTTTTTAGTAAAATTCTGGCATAGTCAAGGCCACCAATGATAATCCAAAAATTAGATAAATTCAAGTAAATATTATTGATAGACTCTCAAAGAACTTTTATCTCAAGAGCCCAATTAACAACATAAGTGAAAGTGATCATGTTTTTTATGAAAGGGGTCACGTAGATATAACCATGAATAAACTATGGATGAACTTTAATAGGAAGAAATGAAACTTTGGATTTCTACTTTATCCAGATGAGACCATTGGAGGAATGAAAATTATTGCAACTACCCTCATGAGGTAAGATACTATATTTCCTTTGATTGAAATCATCAAGAATGGAGTCAACATTAATTTTAGTTTCAATTAGACACATAACATCAATATTAAGATCTCTATTGATACCTTTACATTCATTAACAAAGCCTTCAAAATTTAAATCTCTAACATTCCATAAGAGAATGTTAGGGAAAGGCATAATTATTATTTGTGGATTAGGGGTCCCCCATTCTACTAGTTTTTTTGTCTTTAGGAATAGATGTGACTGTGGTGATTATGCTTTGAAGCCTTAGAATATGAATGAAAGAATGGCTAAGATCCTGGTTTTGTAGTGCCACAAAAATGAAATGTGGGGGGGGGGGGGGGGGGGGGGGGGGGCGTATAGGTGGTGACTTTCTTAGAGATAGGTCCATCACTGTACAAAGAGGAAGTTAAACCTGTAGAGGCAGAAACAATAGATGTACAGCCCAAGCCTAAAGTAAGTGGGGGAGGTTCAAGGTTAATATGGGGATCATAAGAGCTAGAGTTTGGAAATTTAGTAGCTAGGGTGTTAAGGTCATGGGTGATTTTGGGGTTTAGCTTCATTAAATGTGGTATGGTTGTTGAGGTGAAAACTGAATTTGTTGAAGGGCTTGATAAGTAGAATTGGGAGGATGACGAGATAGACTTTTGCCATGAAAATGGGTTTGTATAGATTGCTAGCCACATTGACATGGGTTGTGTTTGAGGATTTTGGGCAAGAGTGATTTTCATGTGAAAAAGTGTTACATGTTGAGCACAAAGAAGGTTTCTAATAGGATTTAACAAACAAAATAGCTCAGAAAAATGTAAATAATAGAAAACCTACTACAACTGGATCCAAAAAAAACACCAAGCGGATTATAATTATTAATCTCCAAGAGAACAAATACAAGATACAAGTTAATTCACCGTTCGAGAGGTGAATCATCTCTCCCACAAATCCTAGCAACCACTAAGAACCCAAAATCCCAACAAAAAATTGTTGTAGAAACATATTCAACATAACTCTAACACTCCAAAATCTTCCCACCTTAAATAGCCCAAAGCCCCTAATAAATGCCCCTTACATATTTCCCAAAGAGCTCCCCCCAAAGCCTCTTCTCTTATAGTTGATAAAGAAGGTCTTGGGACTTATAAGGGGGCTGAAAGGTTCTAGATCTAATGTAAAGTTCATGGGTCTCACATCAATACTCTTATCCCAAAAAGTCACCTTGTCGTAAAGGTGGAAAGAGGGAAACTACTTCTAAATGGTACTATAGGGCTCCCATATCTCCTCATACTCTGAAAAATTCATCCACTTTATCAATATCTCCATGATCCCCTTATCTCCTTGGCACACCCCTTTCACCTCCAATGGTTTGAATATCTCGTCCATATCCTCTTATAGTGTGGGAGATTGTGCGAGTGAGGGTGTGTGAGCTCCAATGGCTCGTCTCAATTATGATACATGAAATATTGGATGGATGGCTGAGGTCGGTGGAAATCATAGGTAATATGCTACTACGCTAATGCACTCCACTACCTCATAGGCCCTAAAGTAGAAGAGGAGAACTTCTCATTCCTTTGTCGACCCAAAGTCCTTTGTCTATAAGGTCGGATCTTTAAATAAACCCTATCCCCAACAAGAAACTTCATGTGTCTCTTGTGTCCATCTACTTGCTTCTTCATGATTTGTTGTGTTCTTCATAGATGTTCCTTCAATTCTACCAAAATTCGATCTATTTCTCCCAAGTATTACTCCACAGATGACACAAGTGTATTTCCATACCCATAATATATTAGATGAAGTAATCCCTCTCTTATAGGATTTTAAATGGCATTATTTTAGCTGTTGTATTTTATGAAGTGTTATACAAATATTAAGTCCAGGCTAACCACATGGCCACATATTTGGTGTATTTGATACAAAGCAATGAAGTGAAGTCTCCGCACTATGATTCACCACCTTCATTTGGTCATTCGTCTGGGGTTCGGAAGTTGCACTTTGCTTCAAGATAGGCCACTACATCTTGAATAACTCCCTCCATATGTAGCTCAATGGACCTTTTCCCATTTGACCACAATGGCCTCGAGTATGCCATGCAAACAGGCAACCTCTTTAATGAATGTGGCTACCATTATTACAGTGGTTTATGGGTGACATAAGGAAATGAAATAAGCATATTTTCTCAATCTGTCCAACAACAATGGATTCACAGTGAAACTTTTTAGATCTAGGTAGTTCCTCAATGAAGTCTACAATCCTCTCTTCCCATACCTTCTCATGTAATGCTAAAGGCTGTAGAGGACCACCTAGAGCTATATCTAAGTATTTGTATCTTTGGCACACATCATAATTTACCACTAACTCCTATACTTCCTTTCGCATTCCCATCGAATATAACTACACTACCAATATATGATATATCTTCTAAACTCATGAATGTTCTCCAATAGTTGTGCTATGGAAATACTATAATAAATGAGAGATGTGTGGAGATGTCATCGACAACACAAATTTACCATGGTTTAACAACTTAGGAGTAACTAGGATGGCTATCATTTTCCTACAATAAGTCTCCTCTAATCTTACTCATCTCCTCGTCATGCTCGCTCTCACACTTCTAGGCCTCCCAATCCAGCACCATGGGAATAGATAGAGTCACAACTTGAGTGTCTTCACTTTGCTTCGAGAGAGCTTCTACAACTTCATTTTCTAGCCCAGGCTTGTATTGGATCTCAAAGTGATAACCCAACAACTTAAAAATATGTTATTGATATTCCTCTGTTCTAATAGGAACTTTAAGCAACTGTAGTTTGTCCTGACTATGAAGTGCCTCCCCAATAGGTAAGGTCTACAGTTTTGTATTACCAACACTATCGCCATCAGCTGCCTTTCAAACACTAATTTCATCCTAGCCTTAATAGTCAAAACCTAGTAGAAATAAGTTATGGGTCTCTGACTCTATATGAGAATTGTTCCCAACCCATAGACTCATGCATCAGTCTCCACTATAAATAGCTAGCTGAAATATGGTAGTGTTAACATAGGAACACTAGTCATGGCTTTCTTTGGTTGCTCAAAAGCCTCGATGGCTCTCTCCCCCCATTTGAAACTATATTTCCTAAGTTGTCAATCAAGGGACATTCTATAGAGCTAGGGCACTGGTAAGCCCTAAAGGCATCACTAATTACTTGTAGTGGAATTCATTAGACTTAAAAATAGTTTTATGGATGTCTGCAGGCCATATTCTTATATGATGGTATCTTGATTTTAGATTAATCTTAGAAAACATCATCATTTCATATAATTCATCCAACAACTCATCCATGATAGGTATAGGAAACCTATCCAAATTGTTTTCTTATTCAGAGCTCGATAATCTACACAAACTTTCCAACTACTATCCTTCTTTTTCACTAGTAACACAAGACTGGAGAAGGAACTAAAACTTGGATGAATGATCTAAGCCTCCAACATCTCCTTGATCAATCTCTTTATTTCATCCTTCTAAACTTGTGGGTATCGATAGGATCAAACACTAATAAGGCATACCCCATCCTTTAATATGATGGCATACTCATGCACCTCACATAATTATTACAGGAGTGGTAGGACTATCTCCTCTCTCGCTCTCTCTCCATGCTTCCCTCTCCCTCAAGGCTCTGGAGCTTTACCAAGAATCACATCACTGCTCCTTGGATTGCCCTGACTATGGTCTTAAGAGAAACCATCATTTGACCGACTAGGATCCCCCCTGATCTTCACCTTCTTCTCTCCCACCATGAATTCTATATTTAATGACTTCTAGTCCAACTTGATTTCTCCCAATTTCTGCAACCACTTTATGAAAAAAAAATTATATATGTGCTCCCCAACTCAATGGGAAGAAAATCCTCCTTCACCTAGATCTCTTGCAGTGTCACCATAAAACCTAAGTAGATGCCTCTACTCTTCTCCATCTTCCTTGTTCTCATCATCACCCAAAAATAGCCAGTGCCGAGTAGCTTTAGCCCTAATAGGTCCACCACCAAGTTGGAGATGAAGTTGTGGATCACCCCACTATCCACCAAAACTATCGCTAATTCTCCTCCTATATGTCCCGTCACCTTCAAGATGTGATTTGAGGTAAACCTCACCACTATGTTTAGGGAAACATCCAACACATCTACATGCAAATGCTCATCCTCCTTAACCACCTCCTCCTCACATACTCCTCATCACAAAGTATAAGTACCTACAAAGAGTGGTCCTTACAATAGTGGCACAGTGCAAACTTTTCATCACAACACAAACACAATCCCCTAGTCCGCTTCTCTTGAACCTCTTCCTCGGCTAGCCCCTTAAAAATCCCCCCTAGTTAAGCTCTTAAACCCCTATCCTTAGGTACTTCTCTTTGAATGAGCACAAGTTATACCTATGGGGGAAAAAAAGTAATTGTCATCTTGTATGAAGCTCCAAAATTACTGCCAATGCTATTTTTCTGAAATGAGTTTTTATACTCCACCAACTGGGCTAGCTCCATAGTCTCCCCCAACCCTCTTGGCCTCAATAAATGCACAACATCCCATATCTCTGGCTTGAGTCCCTTTATGAAATTTACCTCCAACATTATCTCAGATAGACTCCCCAATTGGATAGAAAGGTACTCAAACCTCTCCTGATAATACATCGATGTCCCTTCTTGAACCTGAGCAAAGAACTACTCATAGAAGTCTCTCCTCCATGACTGGTTTGAAAATTTTTTTCATAAACTATCTTTGAACTCACTCCATGATCAGATTGGATCTCTCATGTCTCTCCACTGATACCAAGACAAGGCCTTCCCCTCCAAGCACAAAGCCACCCTCATGAGTCGCTCCTTCTTTGTTATTCCATTAACTGTAAAGTATCTCTCCATCCTATAGATCCACCTACGAGCATCTTTCCCTTAAAAAATGGGCATCTTAAACTTTCTCACTCTCGGATCCCCTCCGCCCCAACTTCCTCTTCCACCTCTGGCTCCTCCCATGTAGCAATTGTTATAATCTCTCCATATTTCTCTCCCACCCCTCCTCCTTGTATATATATCCTCTTCATCAAAATCATCCCACCTTATTTATTCCTCCCAATTTCATCTCATGTAATATCATTCACCCATTTCCCTCCTGGTTGTTAGTTTAAGAGGTGGCATATATTCCCTTTTGTTTAAGATTTTAACCTCTCGATCGTTCTTCGTTGTGTTAATATTTAGGTTTCACCCACTTCCTTCTTCGATATTGCTGATTGGGTGTGAAGCTCTAATATTTTCTTCATCATGTCCTCTAGGTTAGAAAACCTTCCTTCCATGGATGAAATCCATTACTCAACTACATATTGGAATTGGCCAACTTCTCCTTTTAATTTCACTTACAAAGCATCCATTTTTTTGATTCCATAGGTCCAAAATCATCCTCTAATACCAATTTGATAGAATTTAACGACCAAAATAACACAAAATAATGTAAAAAATAGCAAACATACTCAAAAATAAATAAAAAAATAACACTAAGGGGGTGTAATTACTAATCTCCAAGAAAAGAAAGACAATATACATGTTGATTCACTGTTTGAGAGATGAATCATCTCTCCCACAATTCCTAGCAACCATAGAGATCCCAAAACCTAAATAAAAAATTATTTTAAAAACAAATTCAATATAGCCCTAACCCTACACAACTTTCTCCCTTTAAATAGCCCAAATCCCCTAATAAATTCCACTTTCATATTTCTCAAAGAGCACCCGACAAAGCCTCTTCTCCTATAGGTGATAAAGGAGGACCTATGGCCCATAGGGAAGATGAAAGATTCATGATATACTATAAAGTTTCTGGGCCCCAAATCAATTTCCATTCATAAAGTATAGAAAGCTTAACATCTTTTCCCATGATTGTGATGCTAAGTTCATGAAGAAGAATAAAGGTGGTGGAGATTTGTACACTCACACCAGCAAAATTCAAACGAGATCTATTCGCAACAAGGGGAAACAATAAAAGGTATTCCAATTTTACATGCAATTTTTAAAACATTAGATTTAGACTAACAAAGAAACATATTAAAAATTTTAATCCAAATTGGCATCCCCTTAAAATATTCCTAATGGGAGCAAATTGTTTAAAAATAAAAGGTATCTCATTAAAGAAAAAAGGGACTCTACTTAAAACAATATAAAGATCCTTAATACATGTAAACATAAACAAGAAAAAAAAAACCTTCAGATAGAGATAACAGTTTGATAGATCCATTGAGCTTCCAAAGCTTCCTAAATTCGAAAAGAGGTGTTGAACTCAACAGCAAACTTAAAAAAAAAAATCAAATTTAAATAAGAAAAATCCATGTCAAACCTGTTAAAATCTTCCACGAATCGTGCAGAATTTCCCTGAAATTTCCCAAAATCCTGTTGAAATACAGTAGATCGACGCCTATCTCAGATAGACTCCCCAATTGGATAGAAAGGTACTCAAACCTCTCTTGATAATACATCGATGTCCCTTCTTGAACCTGAGCAAAGAACTTCTCATAGAAGTCTCTCCTCCATGACTTGTTTGAAAATGTTTTCATAAACTATCTTTGAACTCACTCCATGATCATATTGGATCTCCCATGTCTCTCCACTGATACCAAGACAAGGCCTTCCCCTCCAAGCACAAAGCCACCCTCATGAGTCGCTCCTTCTTTGTTATTCCATTAACTGTAAAGTATCTCTCCATCCTATAGATCCACCTACGAGCATCTTTCCCTTAAAAAATGGGCATCTTAAACTTTCTCACTCTCGGATCCCCTCCGCCCCAACTTCCTCTTCCACCTCTGGCTCCTCCCATGTAGCAATTGTTATAATCTCTCCATAATTCTCTCCCACCCCTCCTCCTTGTATATATATCCTCTTCATCAAAATCATCCCTCCTTATTTATTCCTCCCAATTTCATCTCATGTTATATCATTCACCATCTCCCACCTGGTTGTTAGTTTAAGAGGTGGCATATTTTCCCTTTTGTTTAAGATTTTAACCTCTCGATCGTTCCTCGTTGTGTTAATATGTAGGTTTCACCCACTTCTTTCTTCGATATTGCTGATTGGGTGTGAAGCTCTAATATTTTCTTCATCATGTCCTCTAGGTTAGAAAACCTTCCTTCCATGGATGAAATCCATTCCTCAACTACATATTGAAATTGGCCAACTTCTCCTTTTAATTTCTCTTACAAAGCATCCATTTTTTCGATTCCATAGGAACAAAATCATCCTCTAATTCCAATTTGATAGGATTTAACAACCAAAATAACACAAAATAATGTAAAAAATAGCAAACATACTCAAAAATAAATAAAAAAATAACACTAAGGGGGTGTAATTACTAATCTCCAAGAAAAGAAAGACAATATACATGTTGATTCACTGTTTGAGAGATGAATCATCTCTCCCACAATTCCTAGCAACCACAGAGATCCCAAAGCCTAAATAAAAAATTATTTTAAAAACAAATTCAATATAGCCCAAACCCTACACAACGTTCTCCCTTTAAATAACCCAAACCCCCTAAATAATTCCCCTTATATATTTCTCAAAGAGCATCCGACAAAGCCTCTTCTCCTATAGGTGATAAAGGAGGACCTATGCCCCATACGGAAGATGAAAGATTCCTGATATACTATAAAGTTTCTGGACCCCAAATCAATCTCCATTCATAAAGTATAGAGAGCTTAACATCTTTTCCCATGATTGTGATGCTAAGTTCATGAAGAAGAATAAAGGTGGTGGAGATTTGTACACTCACACCAGCAAAATTCAAACGAGATCTATTCGCAACAAGGGCCAACAATTAAAGGTATTCCAATTTTACATGCAATTTTTGAAACATTAGATTTAGACTAACAATGATACATATTAAAAATTTTAATCCAAATTGGCATCCCCTTAAAATAATCCTAATGGGAGCAAATTTATTTAAAAACAAAAGGTATCTCATTAAAGAAAAAAGGGACTCTACTTAAAACAATATCAAGATCCTTAATACATGTAAACATAAACAAGAAAAAAAGCCTTCAGATAGAGATAACTGTTTGATAGATCCATTGAGCTTCCAAAGCTTCCTAACTGTGAAAAGAGGTGTTGAACTCAACAGCAAACTTAAAAAAAAAAAAGAAATCAAAATTAAATAAGAAAAATTCAAATCAAACCTATTAAAATCTTCCACGAATCGTACAGAATTTTCACTGAAATTTCCCAAAATCCTGTTTAAATACAGTAGATCGACGCCTCTCCAGTCACTTCTCCGCAAGATCTGCTCAAATCCTGTGATCGTTTTGCAAAATGACGCTATGCCACATCGTTAAATAGGAGAGGAAGAGACTTCCATTCGGCCCTGCTTTCTCTCCCATGACACTCTCCCCCGTCGCTATTCCCTGCTTCCCCTCTTTTCCTCTCCTTCCGAAATCCACGACCTCTTCCCTCTCTGACCCCCGATCACCTTTACAACCAAACATCATCCCACCAAAGCCGTCAGTCCCTAGCTAGATCTCCCTTCTTCCCCATTGCCTATCCCGACCATTCTCTGCCTCCGACCTCTTCGATCACAAGCAGAGAGAGAGAGAGAGTGAGAGGGAGGGAGCTTTCTCCTACCTAGTCGTAGATCTCCTCTGAGATCGACGCTAGACCCATTCCTAAACTCCCTTAGTCTCCTCTGCCCGAACTCACCAGCAATCTCCTATATTTTTAGCCGACGTGGTCTCTTGCCTAGGAACAATTATTACGTCCTCCGACCGGACCTAAAGGAACGTCCGGTCGGAGGCCAAATCGCGCCAAAAAATGAGAAATACCGAGCAAATACTGAGTAATACGAAATAATAATGAGGAATACCATCACGTGAAGACCCAATACCGAGTTATACCGAGCTATACCGAGCAATACCGAGTTATACAAAAGTTGTACCGAGTTTTTCCTAGAAAAAACTCGGTACAACTCGGTATTGCTCGGTATAGCTCGGTATAACTCTGTATTGGTCTTCACAGAGCGGTATTCCTCGTTATTATCAAATAATACCTAGCAATACCGAGCAAATACAGAGTTTTTTGGTGGGATTTCACCTCCGACCGGACGTTCCTCTACGTCCATACACCGGACCTAATAATATATATATATATATATATATTTATTTATTTATTTATTTATTTATTTATTTATTTATTTATTTTGTTACTACTATTGATTTTAAATTATATTAGTACTAATATTAATATTACTATTACAATGTTATTATTATTATCATTATTAATGATATATAATATAATAGTATAATAGTAATACAATAAATTTATTAGTATTAATATTAATAATATTAATATCACTATTATTATTATTATTTATTTAATTATAATTAATTATAATTTTTTATAGTTAAATATTTATATTATCTTTAATTATAATTAATTATTAATTGGAGGAAGAAATCTAATATTCCTGTAGCTGATTTGAATCTTGGAAAAGATTTCATCACTAATGGCTCAGTTGTCAGACTCAACACTGACAAGGAATTGTAGAATGCAGATAAGCTTAAGAAGTCTATGGTTATCAAAGTTTTTGGGGATAACATTCCTTTTCATATTATCAGTATTGAACTACGAAGACAGTGGAGCATTTTTGGGAAGTTTCATTTAACTTTACTTGGTTTAGGTTGGGTTCTATGTGCATTTGAAGAACCTGAACCAATGGAGAAAGTTTTAACGTCAGGACCTTGGTATGTCAATGGTAACATTGTTGGGATGGACAAATGGTCTCCATCATTCAATCCTTCTTCATTTAAAGGCCATACGGCTCCCATATGGATTCGAATGCCAAATCTCCCTCTTCACTGTTGGGATGAAGTTAATGTTTGTAGAATTGTATCCATGGTTGGTTCTCCCTAACTTATTGATGGAAACATGTTCCAGTGGAGCAGAAGAGAATTTGCAAGAATTTGTGTTCGTATAAAGCTTGATGAAAAACTGCCTCTTGGAGTATGGGTGGAAGGAAGCTTTGGTAAATTCTATCAAAATATTGAGTATGAAAAACTTCCTACATTTTGCTTTAAGCATGGGAAGTTAGGACATGTGCAAGAAGACTGTTTGGGGAATGGATTAATTTCTACTCAATGCCCTATCAAAAATAATAATCAAGCTATGGTTAAGTCTACTGTTATTTCTAAAAAAGAAGCAATTGCTGGAAATCTAGATGAGGATAAATATGGACCTTGGGTCCATGTCAAATATGGAAAGAAAAGTTTTAATAATTCAAGTCCAAAGCAATCAAATTGTAACACTAAGACAGTTGGTAATGCTACTGCTAACTTTAGACATGGGAATGTTTCTGAGATGAATTCCATACAACAGATTGTCAAATCTACTGTAGGAGACAAGCAAGAGGATAATCGGGAATCTTGTTCTGCCCATCCTAATGAAGGTTCAGAAAACTTGAACAACTCAGCTGCTGATTATTTGAATATCATGAATGCTGGAGAGAATCAGAACATGGAAAATATGCAAACTGCTCCAGAACAAGGTTTGGTTCCTAAAACTGATATCTCTTTAAGATCTAAAAACAAATTTGAAGTTCTGAATTCATTATTGGAGGAAGGAGAAATTGGTGAGATTGACACAAATCTTAATAGTTGTTGTAATGAGGTAGATACTGTTAAAACTGATAAAGTGATACAACAGTATTCTGGTTCTGAGAAAAAGGATTCTATTGGAGGGAATTCTTCAATAAGTAAGAAAAGAGGTGTGAAGTAATTAAAGGGACTTGGTCCTATTAGTTTGATATCTAGAAACAGGAAAGCAGAAAATGATATTAAGGAAAACGTGGGGAAATCATCCCCTCTTATCCATCAATGACTTCTCTAATTTTTTGGAATTGTAGAGGAGCTAGAAAGAGGAAAGCTTCTCTTTATCTAAAGGAGATTGTTAGAGATTTTGATGCTGTTTTTGTGGGATTGCTTGAGTCAAAATTATCTTCTATAAACATTAAGGACATTGAGTCCTTAATTGAATCTGGATGGGATTATTTTCATGTTCCTTCGGAGGGCTTATCAGGTGGAATTGTGATAATTTGGAAGAGCAGCATTGCTTTATTTAAAGTTACAGATTATTCTTCTCAATTCATTTTTGGTGAGTTGGAGATTCCCAACAAAGGTAAATGGATGATTGCTACAGTTTATGGAAGCACAAATCTTTATAAAAGAAGGTTGCTTTGGGAAAGATTAGAACTTCATACAAAAACTGATATGCCTTTGTTGATGGGAGGTGACTTCAATTGTTTGCTTTCAAAAGATGATAAAAAGGGTGGAAGAAAATTTTATTTTTCTTTAGGTTCCAAAGAAATGAAATCCTTCCTTTCTTGTAATGATTTGCATGAAATTGGCTTTGTGGGACAAAAGTACACTTGGTGTAATAACAAAAATGGTGAAGACCGTATTCTTGAAAGGTTGGATAGGTGCTTTGTTAACTCTTCGGCTCTTGGTTTGTCTCAGCATTTTGTTGTAAGGCACCTTTCTAGAATTGCTTCCGATCATTCCCCAATTATGGTAAATCTTTATCAAACTTGTCCTAAGGCTAATAGAACTATTAAGTTTGAAGACATCTGGGCTTCTTACTCAGCATCTACCAAAATTATGAGGGAAGCTTGGAGTAAGAAGGCCTTTGGAAGCCATGCACAAATTCTGAATCTGAAGTTAAAAAGAGCCATTAAATCCCTAATTTTTTGGAGTAGACAGAAAATGAAAACGTTGAACAAGCAAAAGGAAGATCTTAAAAAAGAAATTTGGGATATCCAACTTAAAGAGAGTGAACAAAGCTTTCTCACGGTGGATGAACTTTGGTTACTTAAATCCAAAATCAATGAGCTAAATTCTACTCTAGCTCGTTTAACTACATGGTGGAAGAAACGTGCAAAGATCAAATGGTGGATAGAGGGAGATTGCAATTCAAACTTCATCCATTCTTATGATAGTGCTAGAAGAAATAATAATTTCATCAACAACATTAGAGGTGTTTATGGAAGAATGGAAGAGGATCATAATAGTATTGAAGGAGTTCTGATGGATTTTTTCAAAAGGAAATGGCAACAGAGAAACTGTAACCAGGACGGCTGGCCAGACAATATTAGCTGCTTGGATGAAGAAGATAGAAATTGGTTAAACAATGATTTCACTTTGCTAGAAGTTGAAAATGCTATCAAGGCTTCAAGAGGGTTCATTGCTCCAAGTATGGATGGCATAACCTATTCTTTTATTAAAAATTATTGGAACATTATTAAAGTTGAGCTATGGAATGCATTGCAACATTTCTTCAAGACTACGGATATGTGTGAGAGCTGGAAGGAAAATCTCATAGTTTTAATTCCTAAAGTGACTAATCCTAGTGTACCTTCAAACTACATGCCAATTAGTTTGTGTAATACTCTTTATAAAATTGCAACAAAAGTTTTGTTTAATAGAATGACAGGTTTCATTCCAAAGCTTATTTCTAGAGAGCAAGCTGCATTTGTAGCCGGTAGGTCTCTTAATGATCAAGTTCTACTGGCTCAGAAGATTTTCCACAAGTTTAGGTACTCCAAATCTAACAAAAGCCTTGTTTCTTTCAAAATTGACAAGGAACAAGCATATGATTCCATGGGGTGGCAAGCTTTGAACAAGGTCTTATATAATTTCAGATTTCCTGAAAAATTCTGTAAACTCTTAATGGAGCGTGTTAGAGATCCTAAATTTTCCTTGTTAATTAATGGAAATCAGTCTCCTTGGATAAGAGCTTGTAGTGGATTTCGGCAGGGATGTCCATTATCTCCTTACCTTTTCATTCTTTGCTCTCAACTCATGTCTAATATGTTCCAGATGAATGACTCCATTGGTATTCAGATTTCTCCAAATGGTCCTAAAATTTCTCACTTACTTTATGCTGACGATATCATTATTTTTTCGGATTCTAAGCTTAAAACGGTGAAGAAGATCAAAGGATTGGTCAATGAATTTTGTGATTGGACTGGACAAAAGGTGAATAATGGGAAATCAATGATTCTATGTGGAACCGCGATTAAGAGGAGGAGGAAGAAAGTAATTTCCAAAATCATGGGTTTTAAAGTGGTTAAGGAATTCAATTATCTTGGTATCAAGATAGCTTTGAGAAGATTGAAGAAATTGGATTTTCAATTCTTAATTGATAAAGTCCTTAAAATGTTGAGCACATGGGGAAGCAAGTTTATATCCTTAGCCGGAAGAATTACGCTGGTGAAGACGGTCCTTCTTTCTTATCCAACATTCTATTCTACTCTTTCCTTGATTCCTAAAGGATTGCATTATGAAATTGAAAAGCATTGCAGAAATTTCATCTAGAACAAATATAGTGGAGAACTTGGTCTTCATTATGTTAGCTGGAGCTCTTTGTATGATCCGGTGATGTATGGGGGACGTAGACTACAATCTTGCACTAAGAAGATTGGCCCTCTCAGAGCCAAATTGGCTTGGAAATACAGCATTGATAAAGACTCTATGTTAAATAGATTTCTTTTTCCTAAATATGGTATGCTTGGTGATATGAAGAATGGTAGAAGATCTAACTCATCTGCATGGAAAATTATTAAGGATGGATGGAAATTCCTCAAACCGATTGTGAGATGGGAAATCACAAATGGTGACTCAATTGATTTATTCCAGGATACTTGGATTTTTTATAAAAGCTTAAATGTCAGGCCAACATTTGTAGTTCCGGATGATAGTATGGAAGGAAATAGAAGAGTCAATTCTCTTATTTCAGACAATTGCTGGAATTTAGCTGAATTGAATAAATCCTTTGGAAAGGAACTTGTGGAGATTACCAGAAATATTCAAATTAACTCTTCTGACAGTGAAGACCGAATGGTATTGATAAAATCCTGCTCAGGAAAGACTATTTCAGCCATGGCATATGCTGAATACTGTGGTGAATATGATAAACATTTGTACTGAAATTGGATCAAGGAGGCAAAGCTGAATGCTAGAGTAGAAAACTTTTGGTGGAGATTATTTAACAATGCAATTCCTACTTTTCAACTTCTTTTTAATCGAAAACTGCATACTAATAACCTC
Source organism: Dendrobium nobile (assembly GCA_022539455.1). NCBI lineage: Eukaryota > Viridiplantae > Streptophyta > Magnoliopsida > Asparagales > Orchidaceae > Dendrobium > Dendrobium nobile. The sequence goes on along the minus strand of CM039721.1, from coordinate 14,926,475 downwards.
TATCCCAGAGGTTGTAATAAGCTGGAAGATTTGAATCATGTAACAAACAGATATACAAAAAATTCTGAAGTTTTTAACTGTCTTAATGAATGGGGATTTGGTATTCTGTTACTTGAAAATATGGAATATAGATGCAAATGGTTAAATAATCAAAATGCTCTGTTACGTAACATTTATTGCAGTTCGGTATTTCTAATTTGGAAAGAATGGAATGAAGCTATTCATGGAAAGACTGAACGGACTGCATCTTTTATTGCTTCTGAAGCAATTTGTTTTGCTACAACTTCTAAAGGATGGAAATTCTTATGCCCGGGCCGGTTGGATGTTAATCAGCAATTGCTGTTTGAAAAAGTTTGGCATCCTCCTCCACCTGGTTGGATCAAGATTAATTTGGATGCTTCTTTGTTTAAATCTAACAAAGGAGGTATTGGAGGTGTTATGCGAGACTATAAAGGCAGATTTCTTCTAGCTTTTGGCAAGCCTTACATTCATTGGGACATAGCTTATTTGGAGCTTCTAGCAATCGAAATGATCAAGGATATCATTCAAGATTGGTTGCTTGAGTATAAAGGTATCATCATTGAAGGAGATAAAGCAAACATTATGAAGCTCATTCAAGAGACAATGAAGAAAGGTGATCAAAATTTTCATAGTCTCTCTTTTCTACATGAATTCAATTTAGTTCTTTTCAATTGTATAGATAGAAGTTCTACTAAGTTAGCGGATCTTTGTGCTAACTTTGCGGTTTTTTCTTCTTTTATTTGGGATAACATGATGCTTGATAAGGTTCCTGCTTCATTCTTTAAAATTTTGAAGGATGAATCTTTGGGAGTACTATTGTAATTTCTTTGCTTTTCCATTTTTAATGCAATTTTTGCTTCCTTCAAAAAAAAATTTATTAATTATAATTTATTATTATTAATTGTTATTAATTATAATTAAATATTATTAATTTTAATTAATATACTAATTATAATTAACTAATTATTAATTATTAATTATTTTAAGTAAGATTAATTATAATTAATTAGCTTTTATTATTTTGATTACTTATAATCAATAAAAAAAAATCCTTCTCTCGTGGCTTGCAACGGGCCGGGAAACCCCCTATGAGCTCATGTAGCATAGTAGGGAGGGAAACCGCCGTGGTGCTTGTGACGACTTAAATCCTTCTTCAATGCTAGAGACGAACTGGCAAGCCCCCTATGCGCTCACGTAGTATTGTAGGGAGAGAAACCGGTGCGAGGCTTGCGGCGAGGGGAATAAAAAAAATAAATTATAAACAAATAAATAAATATGTATATAAATAAAAATAAGTACCCCTGAACGCTCATGTAGTGCAGAGGGAGGAAATTTGTGTTCTTTTTAAATTGTGCTCGGAACCCTTAAACGCTCATGTAGCGGGCAGAGATTTTAAAATAAATATGCAACCACGGTGTCATTTTGACACCTACCTGAAGCGCTCACGTAGCATCGAGGGGGAGACGCCCGGAGGCTATTGAAATTTTGTCCCAAAAAGGACAAGGACTTGAACAAAAAATAAACTTGGACTTGATTGAGCTCAAAGGGAAATTTGGGACTTGTGGAATTGAATCAATTGACTTAAATAAATTCAAATCTAAATGAATATGAGCTTAAGTGAACCATAAAAAAAAATAAAAATAAAAAAAATAAAAAAACTTGAATTGAATAAGGACTCAGTTGATTTGAACACAAACACAAGAACTTGCAAACTTGGACTTGATTGGAATCAAACATGGTGGGTACGAACATGAACTTGAACTCAAACGAAGACTTGTGAAAGTGGACTTGAACCGAACGAAACTGACATACACTTGAGCTTTAATGAAAGGAACTTTAACTCAATTTGGAACATAACCCAAACTTGAATCAAATGATAAAGACCTGAGCTTGCATTGCGGTTTGAACTCAACAAGACCACAAGGAAGGTTGAGTATCATTGAATAACTTGAAGTACAACTCAAAAATAAAACTTGCAATTTGGCAAAGTGATTACCTCAATTAAAATGCAAAATAAGAACCACAGGGCAAGATACATGCTTATAATCCATAACATCACATTGTCACTTCAATTGGGATGCAAGTGCCAATCAAGCAAATTCATCATACAAGATTTTAAATCATCTCTTTGTGATAGTAGAAGACTTACAGCATTCAACATGGCTCATTCACATGCAACAATCAAATGAGTGGTGACAATCATATTCTTGTATACGACTTCATTGTAAGCAAATAAAGACTTAGGGGTGGACAACGAAGTTACAAACATAAACCGCTCACAAGAAATACGAGATTTATAAAGGATACAACTTGATTCAATGAAATAAAGGGTGCCTCTAAATGATAACAAAATTAGCATGCACATGATAGCAATGGATTCATCGTATTCTTCCCAACTATGAATTCTAGTGATTCAAAATGATTGTGATATACATGGGGATTAGTGATGAATGAAGAGCAATCTCTCATGATGTATATAAGCAAAGAAGGATAAAATAAAATTATCTCAAGATCATTAGAGTAAATTAATCAGCGTGCAATGACCAAATAAAGGAGGTAGCAATATACCTACAATCAGTGGCATAAAGTTTCCTACAAGTGCACTAATCTACTTACAATCAACCATAGTAGATGAATTATGGATAGATCGACTCACTTATCTACATGCAAGAGGTCAAAAGGCACTTCCAAATGTTTTCAAAATACTCCCGCACATGCACTATAGTTTCATAGTTACACTAAAAAAGGGGTATGCAATCAAACACCAGCAAGGACCCCGACGAGCGTGTTATTAGTACACACGTGACGTCTAGGGTGTTGTGTGGGTTATTAAATTTGAACCCAATCCTCCTAAACAAGTAAAAGAGAGTAGACGGTATAATTATAAAATGCCCCCAAACACCCGTAAGTATCCCGGCGAGCGTGTTATGGATACACATGTGACGTCTAGGGATGCTGCGCGGGTCAGTAAGTGAATTCAAGTTTGAACCCGATCCTTTTATATGGATCAATTAGGAGTCGACAAGGTTCGAACCATCAAATAAATATATGGTTATGACAACCATTATATTTATTTTAATACATTCATATAGGCCTTCAAGGCCTATAATCAAAAGAATTCACTAATAAAAACATAAAGCCTACGAAACTTGACCCCCTATCAGCAAGTTGATAAGGTCAATAAGGTCAATCCATAAATGGGAATGACCCTAACACCCCGATGAAGACCGTGTTGAATGTTTATCTCAATCGGAGGGGTTCACAAACATTTTTAAATGTTTTCCAAATATCCAAATGCCTATCAAAATCCAAAACTCCACAAAAATACCAAAATCCAAAAATATTTAAAATTGAAATAACCCATAAAGCACTTAAAGAAAATTTCATCCATCCTCTACAACAATTTGACGGGGTAAACAAATTTAAAAATACTTCAGCTAACATAGAGCTAATGCCTAGTCAAAAATATCATTAGGATCCATTATTAAACAATCTCCTGCCAGTAAAGACATGATATGTGTCCTTTAACTGGTTGTTTTGCCGCCAAATGGCATCGCAGGATAAACGGTTATGACCCGGGGTCCTTTGAACCGAGTGATTTTACAGCCAAAAGGCACCACAAAATACCAATTATGGCCAGCACCGTTATGCTCCTTATTGGCATCAAATTCTTGAGATATGAATCAATAGGATATGATCGATAGGGCACAAACCCTATGTTAGCTAAGGTGGATTCAAATTTGTCCCCTTAGACAAATATTCACCCCATGTCTACAAGGTCCCCTTGAATGAAGCAACCCATGGTTGCCAACAAGAATGCTTCTATCAGGTTGGGTCGACTACCTCCTCTAACTAAGTAGATCAGGGACCACGATGGTCTGGGACGACGGAGCCATAGGATCTTGATCAGGTCTATCATCCATTCCCCCATAATTCACTTTAAGTGCAAGATGGTGAAATTTTAATTTTAAATATCAAATCTTCAAACTTTCCAAATCCTTAAACTCATTACAGCTACTATATGCCATATAACATGTACTTTATACGTATCTGATTGATGACTAGACTTAATCGAAAGTTCTCTCTTGTGATCGGGAGGGGTAATTAATTATATGGGCTTGTGCCTATCAAAAACCATAACAAAGGTTATAAAGTCCACACAAAATGATGGTGAAATCTCTGGGTAGTGTCTTATCTATAAACCCATCTGCCTTCCAAAATTTATCCCGAAACTTAAATCCGTTAAAACTCCCTCGCCGAAGAAAAGCAAACAGTAGTGGGCGGAGGTCGGGGCCGAATTTTTGGAGCCCATGGATTTCTGGCAACTCCACTAGGGATTGGTTTCTCTTTCCATCTTTAGCTACTCGTCTCAAAACTATAGTAGTAGCAAAAATAAATTTTAGCTTAAAAATCAAAACTCTTTCAAAATAATCATTCAAATAATTAGATATTTAAATATTCTAAAGAAAGATTATTCAAATAAATTCATTAAGATAATGCATTTAACAGTATTTTAAATTTATATTATTTGAATTTCTTTCTAATATTATCTACTTTTATTTTCTATTCTGTGTAAGTCTCTGCACTTTAAAAGTGTTAGGTGATGTATCAAATTATGATTACAAAGCCTTACCTTTCATTCGTGCAGATGGATCTATAGAACATCTCGATGACCGTCCAACTGAGACGAGTAGCCAGGATTCAACTAGCAAATGCTGTTATTGAAACTAGGAATGTTGGAGCTACCATCCAGTTTGGTAGCATTAACTTTCCTGTCGTTATTGTAAGAATTGCCGGAGCTCATACCCATAGTGTGTATCTACCGGCACAATAACCTTTTGTTGAAAATCCTTGTAAGAGGGTTTCTGTATTCGAGAGGTTATCATAGCCTGAGGCCTTGACCACCAAGAGATTGTGAATGGTGGAAGAGTCTCTGTGGTGACTACAAATACCACACCCATGTCAACCAGGTTATCTGCATCTGGGAAATATAATATTGAAGCCTCCTTATCTGAAGGGAGGCCTACAAGGAGGCAGAGAAGGAAGATGATTGCCGATCTCCGAGCTCAGCAACAACTGGTGCCGGTACACCCTTCAAACCTACCTGCCTGAAAGTTTGAAGATACCATTCCAACCCGTAATGGGTTTGCAAATCTGAAGTGGGTTAGGAGAAATAGCTCTACTAGGGAGCTAAGGAAATATTTCTGGGATCAATGGCCTGAAGTTCCAATTCCTCCAAGGAAGAAAGAACCTGAGACTCTTTTAGCTCGGATAATAGAGTACTAAAAATAGTGAAGGAGAAAGGGTTGAAGAAAATGAATTATCAGCGGCCCTTGATAACTGAATCTAGAAGAACTCCACCAATAAAATGATTGCCTATTACAATAGAGAGAAAAGAATGAAGATATATCCCAGGCGGTGAGCATCAGGGCTTGACACGTGAACCTCGGGTTGAGGGATCTGCCGCCGAAAGGTCCTGGCGAAAAGGAAAAGAGATATGGAGGCTAATGCCTCATAGAGAAGATAGAAGAGAAAGAAGAATTGATATGGGCGTGACATCCGGTACGACTTCCCAGAGATCCACCCCTATCTACAAAGATCGTCAAAAATGGGTCCCAAAAAGGATCCATAATGACACTCCTCCCGACGGTCGACACCTTGGAGAATCCTCCAGGGGATCCCATCGCTCGTTAACTCCACCCAAAGAGTTAGCCAGCTTTGACCGCAACCCACTGGTTGAAGAAATCTTCTTGCCAAATTAGGAACTAGAAATTTAGTGGCATCGCCGCTATGAGATTCGAGTACTGGAAGAGGGAGAAGAAGATGACATGAAAAAAGAAGAGAATATGGGAGAAAATATAGAAGAAAACATTGAAGAAAATATGGAAGAATACTTAGAATAAGAATTAGAAGAAATAAATAACACCTTAGATATTGAAGTTATCTATATAATGAAACACACCAATGATAATGACGAGGCCTACTACGATGACGGTGATGATGATGACTATTGGCAACCTCCACCTAGGCAAACAGACCGGCATCTCCATATAGTAAGGTCCACCAAAAGTGGAGGTGGCCATTCCCAAGGAGAAGACGAGGTGGACGTCGGGTTTGTGCTGCAGGTTCAATTTTGGTAAGGCAAGGTAGGTGATGTACTCTCTCTCTCTCTGGATCAGGACTGAGAGGTCAACCCAATTTCTGGCATTTTTGGATCCAACACGTCCAAATATGGCTGGATCGCTAGCAATTCCGTCTACTCAACAAGCCATAAGAAATGTCATAGCAGCAGAGCCCCCACTTTGTTAACCCGTTAGTAGAGATTGTAAGAAGTACGAAGGCTAATTTTACTCGACCAGTTCAAGAGATCGTAGTCCACCGAATTCTCCCAAATGACCAGAGAATCAAAGTTCTTGTGGAAGGAGGAGTCACGAACAACTACTAAATGTGCGTAGGCTCTAAATCTTTAACCACAAAGGATGACTCTAAATCTACCAACTTCAGTAGATTCAGTATTGTGGAGTGTATTTTCCATAACTCAAATCCAAAGCCTGAATGGGTGTAAAAGGTCGGATCCAACACGCCCAAATATTACTGGATCGCTGGCAGCTCCATCTACTCATCATGCCATCTCAGCAACCAGTTAGTAAGGATTGTAAAAAGGCCGTAGTAGAGGAACCCGCCATCTCAGCAACCCAATGACGAAGAGCTATCAAATCCTAACTCTCATAATCTGACAAACTCAAGTAACTCAGATTGAAGTCTTCTCAAGTGGTTAAGGATTAAGATACTACCTACATTCGGTACTATCGACTAAATCCGAAATCTGCAAATCCTTCAACAATTCCGTCAAGAATAAAGCAAGGATCGAAGGAACTCTTCTTCGACAAGTTCGATAAAGCACAAAGAAAATGACAGAAGAAAATATCCTACAATTTACACAAAGCCTAAGGTTGAACTAAGAGTATTTTGTCATCAACAAGTCCGCTATGCATAAAACCCTGGAACGATGACTTCTCTCCACCAACCTAGTATAAACCTAAATGGTTTAAGTCATTGGCATCCGCTCCTTCATCAAGCCCGCCAAAGCAAGATGCATAGGGCCGAAGGTAAAAAAAAAAAAGGAATCATCTAACAAGTTAGTAAAGATAAATCAGATGATTCTCCATCAATGTCCACAGCTCAAAGCAAAGGGCAGGGAACCAAAATCTTAAGGCTCGGGTCAAAGCCATAGAATGAGCACCCTGAATGACACCTACAAGTGTCCCTAAAGACTTGGAGTATTTTAAATATTTATTTGGGTTAAAATTGTGCCGAAATCTCTAAATAAATATTTAAAATTTTGCCAAAATACAACCAGATGATAGAATAATATTGAGCATATATAGTAATACTATAAACTAAAGTGATAGTGGTGTTAAAAGAGAATAAATGGTGGCGATATTATCCACTAGAGTTAATCTATAAAGTGAAGCACTAAAGACCTAAGTACAAAGTACTTTGTCACTACCCCATGGATCTCTTCTGGATCAAGAGCAAATATATCAACTAACTGAGGACTACAAGTGCTCCTGAAAATCCATGAAGGCACGAAGATGGACTCTTGAGGATCTACAAAAAGAAAAACTAGTGTGACATTTAAATAAGTCTTTGGAAATCCATTAAATAAAAAATTTTAGTATAACATCCAAGCAAACTTTTGGAGATCCGCTAAATGAAAATTTCTATGTGACATCTAGAACAAATATCTAGAGATCCATATGGTCAATTAGCATACAACAAATGTGATTCGATCTAAATGCGTACCATATTTATTGGGGGCATTTGTTAACCTCTGTGCAAAGAACAAAAAAAGGGAAGACACCATGAATCCCGCATACAAACCTCAAGACATCAAATCCTCGAATCCTGTCGAGGTTACGCTGATTCGGTGCCGTCTGCGATCGCTTCCCAGAAAACCCGTGATAGCTCCTTAATCGTTACCTCATTCGCGTCCTTAAATACCCAATCGAGCGAGGCTTTCAGTTGCTCTTCCCTCTTTGACTTCTTTCCACACACGCGAGCTTCTCTCCCATTCTGTCGTAAGCTTCTGCTTCCTCTGGTCGAGAGAGAGAGGAAGCATAACCCTTACATGTAGGGCCAAAACCTAATTGGGAGTTCAAACCTAGCTGCCTCCCTCTCCATCTCTGTCCGATCTTCTATGATCACAAACAAAATCCATATACCAAATCCCTGTCCTGATCCCCTGCACTGTCTGTGAGTTTCATCCGATCTATGACCTCGAGAGAAGGACAGAGAGAGAGAGAGAGAGAGAGAGAGAGAGAAAGAGAGAGAGAGAGAGAGAGAGAGAGAGAGAGAGAGAGAGAGAGAGAGAGAGATTTCTCCTACCTAGCCGCATCTCCTCAAAGTTCCGATCTCCCCATCTCAAGCCTTTGAGATCGATGCTAGACCCATTACCAAACCCCCTTAGTCTCCTCTACCCGAACTCACCTCCAATCTTCTATATCTATAGCCGACGTGGTCTCCTACCTGCAAGCTGAGCGAGAGCGTAATCCCTCTCTTAAGTATTTTATATGTATAAATTGATTTTGATACTACTATTGATATTAAATTATATTAGTACTAATATTAATATTATTATTATATTACTATTACAATTTTATTATTATTATCATTATTAATGATATATAATAATAATAGTATAATTGTAGTAAAATAATTTATTAGTATTAATATTAATAATATTAATATCATTGTTATTATTAGTATTAATATTAATTAATTATAATTAACTAGTTAAATATAATCAATTGGTTGAATATAATTAATTTTTAGTTATAATTAATTATAATTATTTATAGTTAAATATTATTAATTATTATTATTAATTATAATTAAATATTATTAATTATAATTAATTACAATTAATATACTAATTATAATTAACTAATTAATTATTATTAATTATAAATAATTATTTTAAGTAAGATTAATTATAATTAATTAGTTTTTATTATTCTGATTAATTATAATCAATAAAATAACATAAATCCTTGTCCCGTGGCTTGCAACGGGCCGGCAAACCCCTTACGAACTCACGTAGCGTAGTTGGGAGGGAAGTCGGTGCGGTGCTTGTGACGATTTAAATCTTTTATCAATGCAAGAGACGAATCGATAAACCCCTTACACGCTCACGTAGCATTGTAGGGAGGGAAACCAGTGCGGCGCTTGCGGCGAGGGGAATAAAAAAATTATATATATATATATATATATACCCCTAAACACTCATATAGTGCAAAGGGTGGAAATTTGTGCTCTTTTCAAATTGTGCTAGGAACCCTTAAATGCTCACGTAGCGAGCAGGAATTTTAAAATAAAATATGCAACTATGGTGTCATTTTGACACCTACCTGAAGCGCTCATGTAGCATCGAGGGGAAGGTTGCTTCTTGGTTTTTTCCCCTAAATAGGGGAGACGCTGGGAGGCTGCAGAAATTTCATTTGAAAATGTTAAGGACTTGAACAAAAAAAATGAGTTCGGACTTATATTTGGACACAAAATGAACCATGAAAGATTTGAATTAATTGTGAACTCAAATTGAACTTGATTGAATGAAAATAACTTAAGTGAACTCAAACTCAAGATGGATCATGACTTGAACAATTTGGACGTGAAATTGAATTTGCAAGGACAACAAGGGACTCGACTAGAAGAAGCTAATTTTGAGCCGGATCTTTATTTTAACATATGAAGGACTTGTGAACTTCAACTTGAGCTTGTTACTTGAACTAAAGTAAGGACTTGTATTTGAACTCAAATCCAAATAAGAATAATTTGAAATTACCAATTGGACCATATGGAGTATAGTTTAAGCAATTTTATGCAATTGAACATGTAAGTTAAACCATATGAAGGATGACATGGCATTAAAAATAAAATTATAGCTTGCTAAATAATGAACCCCAACTCAATTGCAAGAGAGCATGTATAAGATTAGTGATGGAAAAGAGATTTACCAATACTACTTCTTTGCGAATGAAGATCCATGTATAATTTAGATGGCTAATTTTAACATGGAGATTTTGGAAAACAATGATTAATTTATCTCAAATTGAATAACGAAAATATTGAGGAGTATAACATCAAGCTCATCTTACATATTTTAAATTATTACTGAAGATAAAGAAGTTGCAAGTGGGGTCTATTTGCAAGAAAGCAAGGACTTATAATGCAATGATTCATCTACAAACAAACCATGTTGGAGGACCCTCATGAATACAGTCTATCCACAAGCAAAGGTTAATTGGAGAGTGCAACGATATGATTGCAATCAAAGCATAAAATTTCAATGAGATATCAATGGATCATCACATTGACTAGAATGCAAATATTATCAAACAAGCTTGCTATGTAATATTTCAATCATCTTCACATGACAACAAAAGATTTCTGAGGTTACGAACACAACGAGCTCACAAGCAATGCACAATAAGGGAAGAAGTGTGGTCTAATCATAGATAGATCATGAGGTGACTTATCAATGACTTGATTCATCAAGGTGTATATAAGAATTTATTCATAAGTATACATCATGCCACATGCAACGAGTATTATGACTTCTCTCCAATATATTACAATTAACTCATAGATGAATATAGTAGTTATCTATGAATATCGAAAGTCAAAATTCAAGAACCTACTGAAGCTGATTGCAAATAAAAATCTGTAATACATACAATCTCTCTAAAAATATGGATGTATGTATAACATGCCAATTATGGGTAGATGCAGAAAGACTTCAGTAAATGCGGTATCCTGAAGTCAATTTCAGTCTGTGATGGAATATATCTACCTGCCTACTTATGAAAGTGGCGGAAGTACTATATGATCCAAAAACCACAGCAAAATGCATGAAGAATGCGACAAATGCAAGTTCCCACGAGCTTCTGTAGGAAACCTATTATACACTTAATATGTCATCAACAAGAATGATGCAAGGAAGCTACAGCAGATAGCAACTTCTACTAACAAAAGAAGGAGATTCGTTAGTGCGCTACAATCCACCTGCAAAAAATAACAAGTAGTGTAAGACAGTCTACATGCACAAAGCCACAAATAACTGATTCAGAAGCTACTACTTCACACCACCGGATCTGCAACCTTTGTACAAGCAGAAAAAAGGCATCAACAAAGTCTGAAGTAAATGCCCCCTGCATGTGTACCGTGATTTGTATACACATAGTACAAAAAGGGGTAAGTACAATTAAAAATACCCGCATGGGCCCCGGCGAGCGTGTTATGGGTATACAAGTGACATCTAGGGATGCTACGCGGGTCAATAAATAAATCTAAGTTCGAGCCCGATCCTTTTATGCGGGTAGATACGAGTCGACACGGCTCAGACTATTAAATAAATATGCGGTCATGAGGTAGACCGGGATGTTTATTTTATACATTCATATTAGGCCTTAAAGGCCTATAATAATGAGAATTCACTAACAAAAAAATAAAGCCTATGAAACCCGATCCTCTGTCGGCAGCTAGATAGAGTTTACAAAGTTCAATTTATAAATGAAAATGCCCCCAAACACCCTGATGATGGCCGTGTTGAATGTTTACCTCAACCGAAGGGGTTCACAAATATTTTAAAATATTATCCCAAATACCGACAAAAAAAAAATCTCAATATCCCAAAATCCCAAAAATATTTAAAATTGAAATCCAACTATCAAATAACTTAAAGCAAAACCCATCCACCCTTCATAAAAGTTTACCAAGGTGGACAAATTTAAATATAACTTCAGCTTACAAAGAGCTAAAGTCCCAGTCAAAAATATCACTAGGATCCATTCTCAAATAATCTCCTGCTAATAAGGATGTGGTACATGTCTTCTAACCGGTGGTTTTATCGCCAAATGGCACCGCAGGATAAATAGTTATGACCTGGTGCCCTCTGAACCGAGTGGTTTTACCGCCAAAGGGCACCACGAAATACTAATTATGGCCAGAGCCAATACGCTCCTACGTGCCTTGAGATTTGAGTTAATAGGATTGATCGATATGGCACAGAGCCCTCTGTTAGTTAAGGTGGATTCAAATTCAACCCCTTAGACAAACATCCAACCCAGGTCTATAAGGTCCCCTTTGACAAAACAACCCATGGCTACATACAAGGATCCTTCCATCAGGTTGGGTCGACTACCTCCTCTGACTAAGTAGACAAGGGACCGCGATAGCCCGGGATGACGGAACCATGGGATCTTGACCGAGTCTATCATCCATTCCTCCACCATCTGCTTTAAGTGTAAGATGGTGAAATTTTAATTTTAAATATCAAATCTTCAAACTTTCCAAATCCTCAAACTCATTGCAGCTACTATATGCCAGATAACATATACTTTATACAGATCTGATTACAACTACCCTTAATCGAAAGTTCTCTCTCGTGATCGGGAGGGGTAATTAACAATAAGGGCTTGTGCCTATAGGAAACCAGAACTCAGATTATAAAGTCCTCACAAAATGAGGGCAAAACCTTTGGGTAGTGACTTATCTACAAACACATCTGCCTTCGAAAATTTACCATGGAACTTAATTCCGTTAAAACTCCCTCGCTGAAGAAAAGCAAATAGAAGCGAGCGGAGGCCGAGGCCAATTTTTGGAGCCAACAAATTTCTAGTGACTCCACTGGGGATTGGTTTCTCTTTCCATCTATGGTTAATCGTCTCAAAGCTATAGTAATAGAAAAAATCAATTTGAGTTTAAAACTCAGAACTCTTTCAAAATAATCATTCAAAGAATTAGATATTTAAATATTTTAAAGAATGATCGTTCAAATAAATTCATTAAGATAATGCATTTATCAGTATTTTAAATTTGTATTATTTGAATTGTTTGCTAATATTATCTACTTTTATTTTCTGTTATGTGTAAGTCTTTGCACTTTGAAAGTGTTGGGTGATGTATCAGATTCTGATTACTAACACTAACCTTTAATTCATGTAGATGGATCTACAAAACATCTCAATGACCGTCCAGCTGGGATGAGGAGCCAGGATTCAACTAGCAAATATTGTTATTAAAACTTTGAATCCTAGAGTTACCATCCAGTTTAGTAGTGTTGACTTTCTTGTCATTATTGCAAAAACTGCCGGAGCTCCTACCCATAGTGTGCATCTACCGGCACAACGACCTGTTGCTAAAAATCATCGTAAGAGGGTTTATGTATTCGAGAAGCTATCACAATCTGATGCCCTGACCACCAGGAGAATTATGAATGGTGGAAGAGTCTCTGTGGTGACTACAAATACCACGCCCCTGTCAACCAGAGTTTCTACACCTGAGAAATATAATACTGAAGCCTCCTCATTTGAAGGGAGGCCTACAAGAAGGTAGAGAAGCAACATAAATGCCGAGCTCTGTTTTCAGCAACAATTGGTGATGGTCCATCCTTCAAACTCTCCTGCTCGAGAGTTTGAAGCTACCATTCCAACCCGGAATGGGTTTGTAAATCTGAAGTGGGTTAGGAGAAATAGCTCGACTGGGGAGCTAAAGAAATCTTTCTGGGATTAACGGCCTGAAGCCCCAATTCCTCCAAGGAAGAAAGAACCTGAGACTCTTTCAGCTAGGGTATACATAGTCCTAAAAATATTTAAGGAGAAAGGGTTGAAGGAAAAGAAGTATCAGTGGCACTTGATAACAAAAAACTAGAAGAACTCCATCAATAGAACATTTTTTTATTGCAGTGGAGAGAAAAGAAAGAAGATATGTCCCACGAGGTGAGCATCGGGGCGTGACACCTAAATCTCGGGTTCAGGGATCCGCCGCTGAAAGGTCCCGGTGGAAAGGAAAAGGGATCTGGAGGCTAGAGCCTCATAGAGAAGATAGAAGAGAAAGAAGAATTGATCTAGGTGCGACATCCAGTACGACTTCCCGTAGATCCACCCCTATCTACAAAGAATGTCTGAAATGGATCCCAAAAAGGATCCATAATGACACTCTTCCCGATGGTCGACACCATGGAGAATCCTCCAGGGGATCCTGTCGCTGACTAACTCCACCCAAAGAGTTAACCAACTTTGACCGCAGCCCACTTGTTAAAGAAATCTTCTTGCCAAATCAGGAACCAGAAGTCTAATGACGTTTCCGCTCGAAGATTCGAGTACTCGAAGAGGGAGAAGAAGAAGACATGGAAAAAGATGAGAATGTGGGAGAAAATATAGAAAAAAACATTGAAGAAAATATAGAAGAATACTTAGAAGAAGAATTGGAAGAAATAAATAACACCTTAGACATGAAAGCTGTTTATATGGTTAGACACACCAATACTAATGATGAGGCCTACTACGATGATGGTGCTCATCACCGAGGTTTATATGTCACATCTATGATGCTATGCCAGGGTCTGATTCATCTTCCTCTGGAAAATACAAGTCCTCCTCCGAACTGTAATCCATTGGCAACACCATCATACAGGATTCAAAGGGTACTTCTTCAATGTATTCTTCTTTTATCGAGATACTTGGTATTATCGAGATGACCCAACATACTTCTGTTGGAAGAGAATTCTCATCATCTTCTTCCGATTCCTCTATTTTAAGCTCTGCCATAAAGTTAGTGAGCTTGATAGGTCGCCTAATAGTTTGGTAGTATTTATCCAAACTGTCGATAACCCTTTGAGTTAATATCTTTTTCTCCTTGGGCTTCTTCAACCTTGTCTTTCTCTTGGCAGATTTCACCCTTCTAGGCTTCGCAGTGTCATATTGGTTGGGGAATTATTTAGAAGTAGAAGCTCGTGTCATAGGTAAAGCTTTCAAATTTAATATTGGCCCCATAGGAGATTTCCATTTCACACCTAGAACTCCTTCAAGATACTTTAACATTTTCACAGTCTTCTTAGATATCGCAGTCTCCCACTGTTCTCCTTGAATTGATTCCTTTTCTTTTCTTATTTCCTCAACTGGGGGTACGAAGGAAGTCTTAACTATCCGAGTTTTTTCTTTCCTGGGATGATTTAAGACATTGTCGGATAATATGAGTTTTCCTTTTCGATATTTTCTTTCAAGCCAATCCTTGAAGATGTAGCAATCTTCGATAGGATGGCTGAGTACCCGGTGATATAGGCAATAATTTGGGTCACCATTATACTTTGATTCTTTGGGCCTCTTGCATTCAGGCAATTCTAAACTCGCTTTTAACACCTGTCGAAATAATTTGGCGGCACTCTCCCTCTTGAATGAATATTCTTTATTCATTTTATCTTTGAGTGATTGGAACATTCTATCACCAGTTCCTATTGCCTGTCTTGGGCATTCTCCTCCACCTTGGAAGGCTCATGGCCTATCATTTCCCCCTAGTACCAGCTTTCATTGCGGGTTAGGGTTATAGGCCTGTTTGAACTTTTCTTCATACTGCATCGGTTATTTTTCGTTGTCTATGTTTTAATTCACATGCCTTTTTCTATCAGCTCTAGAGAATAACGTAGAGTCGGCCTCACCCTTTCTAGCACCCGGGGCCTTAGCCTTCTTGGGATTATCAGAGTGATTTTTTGATCTAGATAAGTTCAGTTTCTCAAACTTGGCCACTCTGTCTAGCAAGTCTTAAATTGTGTTAATTGTAGTCATGCATAGGAAGGGTAATATAGGGTATTTGTTAACACCATAGCTAACATAGGGCATTTGTTAACCTTTGTATAAATAACTCATAAGGGAAATAAGCCATGAAACCAGCGTACATACCTTTCGCTCGTCGGATCCACGAAATCCTCAGTGATATCTACCCATAATCACGCCGAGCCACTGCGCATTCAGCACCACTCCGCGATACCGGCTCAAATCCTGCTCTCGATCACTGATTTATGATGCCTTTAAAAGCTGACCAAGCAAAACATTCACTGCTCTCCCGATACCTCTCCTCCGATTCCACATGAACGATCCCACTGCCCTAGTTCCCGTCGCTGCCTCCTATTTCCTTCCGACCCGCAGAGAGAAATAGAGAGAGAGGGAGATTTTCCCTACCTCCCTCGTAAGCTCCGGCCGACCTTCTCCTCCTCACCTCGATCCTTCTTCCTCTTATTATAGCGCAACCTCCACGACCGAAACCACTGCCGACTGCTCTCTGTCCTGAAATCCTCTTCCATCTCCTCAAGCAAGCCCTCCCCCTGCCCCTTAGTTGAAGTCCACGAACATCCTTCTATAGAGGTTGAAGCCCCTTCTATCACCTGTAGTCAGGTCCTCCCAAGCCAACTCAACCAAGCCTCTTAGCCTTCATTCAGATCTAATCTAATAATTCTTCTCAACCTATTAAACCCAAATCTACCTACATAAACCAACACAAACAGTAAGCATTTTTATCATCTTATTTTATTTAGTTGATATTTATTATTATTATTATTATTATTATTAATTTTTAATTATAATTAATTTATAAAATAATTAGAATTTTTAAAATTAGTTTATATTAATTAAAATTAATCATAATTAATTATTATTATTATTATTATTTATTAAATATGATTAATTATCATTAAGTATAATTAATTATTCTAATCATAATTAATTAATTTGAATTAAAATTATTTATTATGAATTAATTATAATTTATAAATAATTAGTTGACATTAATTATAATTAATTCTAATTAATTATAACTAATGATCATTAGTTATCATTAATAATTAATTAATTAATATTTTTAATTATAATTAAATATCTTTAATT
Organism: Dendrobium nobile; assembly: GCA_022539455.1. Classification (NCBI taxonomy): domain Eukaryota; kingdom Viridiplantae; phylum Streptophyta; class Magnoliopsida; order Asparagales; family Orchidaceae; genus Dendrobium; species Dendrobium nobile. Next base: position 14,909,736 of record CM039721.1, on the reverse strand, counting down.
ATAATAAGTAATTAATTATAATTTATTTATAAAAAAAAGATTTTGTACACTCCACCAACCTCGTCGTTGATTTGCAAAGGTATAACTCTCCTAACATAAAATCCTTCTCTTGTGGCTTGCAATGGGCCGACAAACCTCCTATGCGCTCACGTGGCGTAGTAGGGAGGGAAGCCGGCGTGATGCTTGCGACGTCTTAAAATCCTTCTTCAATGCTAATGACGAGCCGGCAAACCCCCTACGCACTCACGTAGCGTTGTAAGGAAGGAAATCGGTGCGGCGCTTGCGGCGAGGGGGATAAAAAATAATATATATATATATATATATATATATATATATAATAAGTACCCCTGAACACTCACATAGTGCAGAGAGGGGGGGGGGGTGAATAAATTATGCTCTTTCAAAAATCTGCTCGGAACCCTTAAAGGCTCATGTAACGAGCGGGGATTTTAATAAAACAATGCAACCACTGTGTCATTTTGACATCTACCTGAAGCGCTCACGTAGCGTCGAGAGGAATGTTTCCTCTTGGTTTTTCCCCTAAACGGGGGAGATGCCGGGAGGCTATTAAAATTTGGACCAAAAATTTAAGGACTTGGATAAAATTTGGAACTTAATTTGAACAAGAAATTGAGCATAAGTCAAACTTAAATGAATCCAATCTAGTTGAAATTGAACACTGAAAGTTCGTTAGGGATGTTAAGCCCTATAGAACTGGCCCAAGCTAAACAAGAGGGGGGTGAATTGGTATTTTAAAAATTTCTTTTCTCAAAGACCAAAAATCACATAAACCAAAATCACACCACGAGAATACTAAATGCGGAAATTTAAATTGCGGAAGCAAGAAACAAGAACACAAAAATTTATAGTGGTTCGGTCAACTCGACCTACGTCCACTCCTCGGAGGCGCCCTCCGAGTATTGCACTACAAACATGACTCTCCTTTAGCTTCCACAGCTAGGCGGAGAAGCCTTTATAACGAACCTCTTTTTGCCACCCCGACAAGGCAGAGAACCTATCTCCTTTTGCTTCCTCCTGAAGCTGGCAGAGAACCACAACCAGACGCTGACTCCTTACCTCTACCGACCCTTCCACATATGAGAAACTCTAGACAAAGAAGAAGCAGAGCGATCCTTGAAGCAACCCTTGTGAATCCCCTCATAAGCTCCCCCTCACAAGATCCTCTCTCTCTCCCTCTCTCTCTTTCTCTCCTCAAGGCCTTCTTAGGTCAAGGCAGCAGCACATAGGTTATCAAAAATGTTGAACAAGAGCTCTTAAATAGAAGAGCTTCAAAGGAGCTCATTAATTGCAAGTTGCCGTCTATATCGTCCAGGCCGATATTGACATCGTCCTGGACGATCAGTACAAAACTCTGAAGATCGGCCTGGGCGCAGCCCTGTTTTTGGGTGCTGGACGATTAAAAATTGGCTTGATCGTCCTGGCCGATCTCACGATCGTCCAGGCCGATTAGTTCAAATCAGATGAAAATCGTCCTGAGCACCGCCCTATTTTTAGGCTGGCCCATACCAATCGTCCAGGAGTAACTAAGATTTTTGAATATATCATTCTGGCCGATCCTGCGATCGTCCAAGACGATGTGATCGTATCAATCATCCTTAATTACATCCCTGATTTGTCTGATTTAATTAAGGCAGAATTGTGAATATCGTCCAGGCCGATCAATGATCGTCCTGGCCGATAATTTAAAAATATAGTATACCTTAATTGTCTATGGCGGCAACTTCTTTCTGTTTTGATCTTATCGTCCTGGCCGATACACGTATCATCTAGGATGATTTGTTAATAACGGCTGCCTTAATTAAGAATCCTTATTTAGACTTTATGTTTTAAGCCTGATCGTCCAGGCCGATGTAAATATCGTCCTAGCTGATATGAGAAAAAACAGAAATTCTAAGTCTCTTAAGTGTGTGTGTGTAGGGTTACTTAGCATCAGTCTCTTTGACCATTACAAATAGACTCAAGAAGAGAAAAAATAAAGTACAGACTGGCTCAACCCTAGACCTATGCAATCTTGAACTAGCTTCGTTTGTTCGTCCGATCTTCGATTCCTGAAAAGTTAGAAGAAACATGCAGTCCAAGAGAATCAATAGTGTTTGTCAATCATCAAAATATAAGCCATGAAAATAGATTTGCAACAATCTCCCCCTTTTTGATGATGGCAAACACAAGTAGGAAAAAAAACTCAAAAAGAAAAACAGTTCATTAAAATTTCAAAGTTACAGGCACATATCATTTTTCCTACCACAACCTATCCCCCTTTTGTCATCACAAAAAGAGGATACAGAAAGGAAAAAAAGAAAACATCATAACAGAAACTAAAATAAACTAAAATACAAACTACAGAAAACAGAAAACAAACAACAGAAAACAGAAACTAGAAAAACGAGGGACCCTGATCATCAGATGGCGGTGGTGGAGGTGGCTGCTAAAAGCAGCTCGCAAGCGTGGTGAACTGAGCATTGAACCAGGCGATGTCCTAGTCATGCTGCTGCTGCTGGTGAGTATGGTAACTATCAAATCGGGCTAAATCCTCTGTGCGGTGCTGCTCGTAGAGGGCAATGTCCTCAGAATGTTGCTGCTCCTGTGCAGCAACGTAAACGTCAAAGCGGGTCTCCCATCGATCAAACCTCTCTATCAACTGATCAAATGGAGAGATCTGGTGGAGAGGAGCAGGATCAGGAACGGGAGCGGAAGCGGAAGCCTCCTCCTCCCCAGCCCCCTGAGGTTCCTCATCTCCTGGGTGAAGACGAGTACTATGAAGGGTACTGAAGGAACTGTTTGAATAGAAGGGAGTTGGGAGGTTAGGTGGAATAGGATACTGAAGTTGGTATTTGGTTTCAAGGACATAGGCTATGATGTGTCCTAAGGCTAGATTGGGTTTCCTCTTATGACCTAGATTGCAGATTGTGGTTAAGTGATCAATGTATCAAAAAAATAAGTCCACAGTATTGAATTCTCTACGTGCCATGATGTAGAAAGTAGTGAGGGAAAGTAGAGGGGTAATGTGGATTCGGTCCCCGGCTTTTGGAATTATGGAGGTGCGAAGGACATGTTGGATTGTCCTAGCATCTTTGACTAAAGAGCTTGTCTCTCCAACATGAAAACGTTTATTGGTCTGACGAAGGAAGTGATTCGTCGTGGACCAATCAAGGTCAGGATCTGAAGCGATTAAGTGCAGCTTATCCCCGGTGGTTGATAGCTGTAACAGTTCAACACAGTCTTGATATGTGATTTCGATAGGGCGTTAATTCACATATGAGGTTAGGGCTGTGAAGGTAGAGTTAATGCGAAGGTTTGCAAAAAATTCTCGAAGAAACTCAGTATTAAAGGAAAAAGAAAGAGACAGAATGAAACAAAGGGAGGTGTGAGCGAAAAGATCCATTACCGGGTATGAGATGTGGGTAGGATTGATGATTTTGGAGACAATAATCCCACATTCTTTGTACCGATGGTAGGAAGCTTCATCTTCTGCCTCCCTGAAGTGAGGGTCAATTCTAGTCCTTGAAGAACTCCCAGAAGTCTGTCGAACAAATTTCCCACCGGTCATAGCAAGGGTTTAGCAAGGAGACACAAGAGGAGAAGGGATGAGGTGAAAAATATGGCTGGATCGGCCAGAATTTAAAAAAATGGCCATATCGTCTAGGCTGATCGTAGAATCGTCCAGGACAATATGGCTCAATAATTGCGTACATGCCGATTGGTCAAAAAGGCGGTCCAATCGGCCAGGCCGATCAGATATCGGCCAGGATGATTAGACACAGGCGATCATCCCGAGGAGTCAGGCCGGACGACCGTTGAAAAAGCAGATCGTCCGGGCCGAATAGGTGTATCATCTAGGACGTTGCACAATAATTGATCATACCTGTCGAAGTTAAAACATTTTAAATCTGTGCCACGTGTATCGTCTAGGACGAATAGTGGATCGACCAGGATGATTGTCCAATAATGGATCGTCCGGGGCCGATTTTAAAGATTCAAACGTGCTGACACGTGGATCGTCCAGGACGATCCAGTGTATCAGCCAGGACGATGCCCATAAAATGCATCGGCCAGACAAAATATTCTATCGGCCAGGACTATCATCATGATTGCAACAGAATTCGATCAGATCGCCTAGGACGATATAGTATCGTCCAGGATGATAAGTTACAGCAAGCACAGAAAATACCAGCAAATGGATTTTGAAGAGATTTTTGCCCTATTGTCTAGGACGATAAAAGTATCGACCAGGACGATGTGACTAGAATTTGAAACCAAGGAAAATGTGGTGATGATCAAGGCCCTTAAAAAATAAAACAAAATAAAAGCAGACAAAAACACAATAATAGAAAGCTAAAAACAACGGAAAAAAGCAAATAAATAAAAAAGAATATTTTTGAATTTTAATTTTTCTAATTTTTTTTTTATCAAGGCTTTATATGAGAAGTTTTCAACTAATTAGACTTTAGAGTTTCACAAGATCACGGAGTTTAGCCAATCCTAATCAGACAACGGTAGAATATCCGATTCTGTTAACCCTAGATCAGATGTTCTTTATGGTACAAATTTTCTTTTGAAAAATAAAAAATCTTAACTCAGAATAAACCTAATTGGGCAAACAGAAGATCCAATCAAAACTAGTTTACAAAAAAATCTCATAAATAATAAAATAAAGTAATTTGTCTCAATCATGGAATTCGAAATCAAGCCTTTGAAAATCTCACCTAACCCATAAGTTCTTCTAAGTTTTAAAAGTTTTGAAAAGAGAGGATAGCTTGCTTTTTAGTTGGCTCATTTTATGCATCTTTTTGTCTTTGAATTGGCTCTTTGAGCATCTTGATTTTTGATACACTTTTGTGTATTATATTTTTTTTTTCAATTTGACGTCATTGGCCTCTTTTCTTTTTAATTTTTGCAAGCTAAAAGCTCTTTAAAAAAACCTTTAAGAAGATTCTTAGTTGTGAGTATATCCTCCAAATATTAGAGAATAGGAGCTCTCTCTCTAACATAGGGAAGAACAAGTCACAAAACAAAATCAAAGTTATGTGATGAAAGCAATGGCAAGATTTTAAATAACTTGAAAGATATATAAGAACTTTGGATATTATGTACAAGATAGATTATTGTAGCAAGATAGAAAGAATCTTAGTTTCAAAAACCATTGGCTAAAATGAGTTAGACTTTTGTTTAGAAAAAAAAAACATACCACAAAACAAGGTCAGAAGGAGGGAAATCATCAACGGTGTTTCTTCCTTTAACCAATTTTAGAAAAGCTAAACCCTATCTTCAAAACTCCAAAATCTAAAATCTTGAAAAGATTCAACATATGGGAAACCAATTATAAAAGCAAAGTGAAAACAAAACAAATTAAAACAACTACAAAGCGAAAAACACAAAACAAAAAATTATTTCAAGAAATTATGAAGCAGCGAGTTTAAGCAATTTTGAGCTGCGAGCCTCCTTATGTCTATTCATCCTATGCTCCCACGAGGACTTTGGTGAGAGCACTCCTGCAAAAACTTCAACAACAGTCAGATTTAGGAACCAAAATAGGTTTGGGCCCCTTCTTAGGAAAAGTAGAATTCAATGCAGATATGGTATGCTGTGAATCATGCATCTTAGGTCTCCACACCCAATGTGTACTACGGTGAACAGTGCAAGTGTGTGAGATGTGTCCTAGTATGCCACATAAAAAATATCTAACTCCAGGAAAAGAGTTTCTTAAATGGTTTGAGTTATAATGCCTCTTCCTAGGTTCCGGCTTAAGATTAAAAGTAGATGTCATCCGATTTTTCATACATGTATCCAAATCATTTTGAATCCTCAAGTTAGTTCTTTTTAATGCATCATTATTAATCTACAAATTTTTCTCAATCTCTTTAGATTTCTTAAGATCAGAATTAAGTGAGGTGTGTGAAACTTTTAATGCATTATGTTGATCAATTAATCCCAAATGCTTTTTGTTTAAATCATCAAATTCATCAAGAAGAGCCATGTGATTTGAATCAATCGTTGAATGATCTTTAAGAATGACTTCATATTCTTTTTGCAAATTTGCAAGTTCCATTTTTAAGCTAGCATAAGTCTTCTTAAGTTTTTTGTAAGATGCATGGATTTTCTCATAAATCTCAAATAATTCATCATAGGTTGGTTTACATACCTCTTCCTCATTACTTTGCTCAAGATGAACTTTTCCCATTAAGCACAGGTTTGTAGTCTATTCCTCTGGTTCAGTCTCAGAGGAATTAGTACCAGATTCTGCTCAGAACGCCTTTTGGACTCTCTTCTTGTCCTTCCTAAACTTAGGTTTCTCCTCACCTTTTTCCTTTTCTTTGCTCGAGTGATCTTGAAGTGTAGGACAATCGGCTCTCACATGTCCAAGCTTCTTGCATTCATAACAAATAACATCAGAAGATCCTTTAGAATGTTTATGATCCCTACCTTTTCTCCAATGATGATTTTGTTTCTTCCTTAGAAATCTTTTGAATTGCCTTGTGATGAAGGCAACTTCATCGCTTTCAGACCCGGAAGATTCAGAATCTAATTTGTGCGCCTTCAGTGCAACTTTTTTCTCCTTCTTCTTCTCACCTGCATCAAAATTTCTTTGATTCACCCCTTGCTCGTAAGCAATGAGTGAGCCAAGTAAGTTATCAATAGAATAAGTTTTCAAATCCTTAGATTCAGTGATTGCAGAGATTTTAGCATTGTATGATGAAGGCAAGCATCTCAAAATCTTGTTTACTTTTTCATAGTTTGAAAGTTCTTTTCCTAGTGCATGCAGTGAAGTGACTATCTGAGTAAACCTTATATACATGTCAGAAATAGATTCATGAGATTTCATACAAAAAAGTTCGTAGTCATGCAAGAGAATGTTTAGACGAGATTGTTTAACTTCATTAGTGACTTCATAAGTGATACATAATCTATCCCAAATCTCATTACCTGTTGAACAAGTAGAAACACGCATGTAGTCCTCATATTTCAAAGCACAGAAAAAATAGTTTAAATATTTTGCATTCAATTGAGCTAAATCTCATTCATCGAAAGTCCATTCAGTAAAAGCAACTTCAATTTTAACAGCATTAATTTGACGAGAAAGTGGAGAATAACCTTCCTTGATAAGCATCCACATGCGATAATCAGTAGATTATAAAAATGTTGACATGCGGGTTTTCCAGAAATCAAAAGATAAATTGTCAAACAGTGGAGGTCGTATAATTGAATAACCTTCAGTAGTGTTTCTATTCCCAAAGTTAGCCATGAATCTATTTCAAAAAGTTTTTAAACTTAAATTTTTGGATCCCACTCTGATACCACTTGAAAGTTTGTTAGGGATGTTAAGCCCTATAGAACTGGCCAAAGCTAACCAAGAGGGGGGGGGGGGTGAATTGGTATTTAAAAAAAAAAAATTTCAAAGACCAAAAATCACATAATCCAAAATCACACCACGAGAAAACTAAATGCGGAAATTTAAAGTGCGAAAGCAAGAAACAAGAACACATAAATTTATAGTGGTTCGGTCAACTCGACTTATGTCCACTCTCCGGAAGCGCCCTCCGAGTATTGCACTACAAACATGACTCTCCTTTAGCCCCCACAGCTAGGCGGAGAAGCCTTTACAACGAACCTCCTTTTGCCACCCCGGCAAGGCAGAGAACCTATCTCCTTTTGCTTCCTCCTGAAGCTGGCAGAGAACCGCAACCAGTCGCTGACTCCTTATCTCTACCGACCCTTCCACAGATGAGAAACTCTAGACGAAGAAGAAGCAAAGCGATCCTTGAAGCAACCCTTGTGAATCCCCTCACAAGCTCACCCTCACAAGATCCTCTCTCTCTCCCTCTCTCTCTTTCTCTCCTCAAGGCCTTCTCAGGTCAAGGCAGCAGTAGATAGGTTATCAAAAACATTAAATAAGAGCTCTTAAATAGAAGAGCTTCAAAGGAGCTCATTAATTGCATGTTGCCGACTATATCGTCCAGGCCAATATTGACATTGTCCTGGCCGATCAGTACAAAACTCTGAAGATCGGCCTGGGCACCGCCCTATTTTGGGTGCTGGACGATTAAAAATTGGCTTGATCGTCCTGGCCGATCTCACGATCGTCCAGGCCGATTAGTTCAAATCAGATGAAAATCGTCCTGAGCACCGCCCTATTTTTAGGCTGGCCGATCCCAATCGTCCAGGAGTAACTAAGGCTTTTTAAATATATCATCATGGCCGATCCTGCGATCATCCAGGACGATGTGATCGTATCAATCATCCTTAATTACTTCTCTGATTTGTCTGATTTAATTAAGGCATAATTGTAAATATCGTCCAGGCAGATCAATGATCATCCTGGCCGATAATTTAAAAATACAGTATACCTTAATTTTTATGCCGGCAACTTCTTTCTGTTTTGATCATATCATCATGGCCGATACACGTATCATCCAGGACGATCTGTTAATGACGACTGCCTTAATTAAGAATCCTTATTTAGACTTTCTGTTTTAAGCCTGATCGTCCAGGCCGATGTAAATATCATCCTGGCCGATATGAGTAAAAATAAAAATTCTAAGTCTCTTAAGTGTGTGTGTAGGGTTACTTAGCATCAGTCTCTTTGACCATTACAAATAGACTCAAGAAGAGAAAAACAAAGTATAGACTGACTCAACCCTAGACCTATGCAATCTTGAACTGGCTTTGTTTGTTCGTCCGATCTTCGATTTCTAAAAAATTAGAAGCAACATGCAGTCCAAGAGAATCAATAGTGTTTGCCAATCATCAAAATATAAGCCATAAAAATAGATTTGCAACAAACACATTGGCTCAAACTCAAATTCAAATGAGCTAAGTGTGGTGGACATTAAACTTGAACAAGACTCGGACTGCAGGGGACATAGAACATGACTCTAACAATTTGAACATGCAAGTGAACTTGATTGAATGCAGGGGACTTTGATGTGGACTTATAACTTGAACTATAATAAGACTTGACTTTGAATCTCATGTGATTCAAAAGAGCCATAATTTGAACCATTTGAACTCAAGAAAATACTTGAGTTGTACAACATGAGACTTGAATTTGAATCATAACACTAAAATCTTAATAAAGATTAAGAAAGGGTCATTTCAATTTTAAAGCAAGTGCCAAATAGATTTGTGGAGAATTTTGGAACAAATCTAAACATATAACAAGGGGCTCATGAAGGAGAGCATCCAAGCATGGTCAATGCGCAAGCAAGAATCAAATAAAACTACAACCAAATAGAAAATACTGAATGAACTTGGAGAGAGCATTGAAATAGATATCAATAATCAAGCAAAATGAGAAATGATGAACAAGCCTTCAGTGCACTTAAGCAAATGTCGATGAACAAATGAACTTGTGATACAACTTGCTTTCAAGCAAAAGCTCACACACAAAATCACTACAAGCTTTGGTATAAAGATTATTTGAGCAATCTCATCATGCATGATCCAACTCATTTTTATGTGGCAATAAAGGACTTGTGCCAAGACTTCAAATGAGTAAGATATTCCCATGAGCAAATGAAGCACTTATGAGGATTATTTTACATGTTATAAGCCATGAATAACAATAAAAATTTTGATTTGAAGAATAGTCAAGGTGCTAATCAATGATCCAAAACACTCAAATGAACAACCATTGATGACATTAAAGTGAATTGCCATCTTCAACCAATCAAGCTACAAGCAAGAAAAAGAAACTTGTAATATAACCATTCTTCTTGTAACTAAAGATCAAAGACTTACAATAACATTAATCAAAATCCTACAAACATATGAAAGAAAATTATGGTGGAGGCAATGGCATGTTTGAAAGAGACATGCAACAAGTGAGATATCAATAGACCACCACATTGATTGGTATGGAAATGATGATTAAAGCTCTGTATTATTTGATTGAACGTTAATAAGCATAAGAAGCTTGATATCAGAACATGAATGATAAGGAACAAGAACTGTGAGCTAAATTGTGAAATATTGGACCCCACTTACAATATACAGGCGTGAAGTGAGGTTAAGATTCTCAAATACATGAAACAATGTGTTGTAATGACTAAGACTACAACAAAATACATAAGAATACAACATAGATAAGTTCCTATGAGCTTCTGCTGGAGCCCCACTATAAACATTACATACTATCTACAAACAAATACCAAAGGTTACAACAAATGCAAGTATCCACAAGCCACTACCGAAGACTCGTAGTACATCCAGTCTATTGTCCACAAGCAATATATAAAGTGATTATATCAAGTGCAAGTGCTAACAAGTTATAGTGGGAAATATAATAAGCTATCTAAAAATATCTATAAATGTAAAGTAGGAGATTCATTAGTGCACTATAATCCACCTGTAGAAAGCAACAAGTAGTGCATAATAGTCTACGTGTGTAGAGTAGCGAACACGTCAATTCAAAAGCTACTGTAACATGCCACCGGATCTGCAACATTCATGCAAGCGGATAGAAGGTGTTTCCAAATGTTTTTGAAATACTCTCATACATGCACTATAGTTTGTATACACATAGATACACTAAAAAGGAGGTTGAAATCAAACACCCGCAAGGGCCCCAACGAGCTTTTATTGGTACACACGTGACGTCTAGAGATGCTGTGCGAGTTATTAAATTTGAACCAAATCCTCCTACACAGGTAAAAAGGAGTAGACAGGGTTTAATTATGAAATGCCCTAAAACATCCGCATGGGCTCCAGCGAGCGTGCTATTGCTACACATGTGATGTCTAGGGATGTTACGCGTGTCAATAAGTGAATTCAAGTTCGAACCCGATATTTCTTTAAGTATCAATAGAAGTTGACAGGGTTCGAACCATTAAACAAATATACGATTATGGCGATTGATATATTTATTTTAATATATTCATATTAGGCCTTCAAGGTCTATGATTATATGAATTTACTAATAAAAGCATAAAGCCTACAAAATTCGATCCCCTATCAGCAAGTTGATATGGTCGATAGGGTTCAATCCACAAATGAGAATGACCTCAAACACCCTGATGATGGCCGGGTTAAATGATAATCTCAACCGGAGGGGTCCATTCCAAATATCACTCAATTGCCACCCAAATACTCCAAAAATTCAAAATACTAGAAATTCCAAAATCCAAAATATTTAAAATCAAAATTCAATCAATCAAACACTTAAAGCAAAATCCATCCACCCTCCGCAAAAGTTTATCGAGGCAAAAAAATTTAAAATTTACTTCAGCTCATATAGAGCTAATGCATGGTCGAAAATATCACTAGAATTTATTCTCAAAGTCTTCTGCCATTAAGGATGTAGTACATGTCATCTAACTGATAGTTTTGTCACCAAATGGCACGGCAGGAAAAACATTTATGATGACCTGGGGCCCTCTGAACTGAGTGGTTTTGCTGCCAAATGGCACCACGAAATATCAGTTATGGCCAGAGCAAATATGTTCCTTAATGGCATCAAATCCTTGAGATATAAATCAATAGGATATAATTGATAGGGCACAAAGCCCACTATTAGTTAAGGTGTATTCAAATTTATCTCCTTAGATAAATATTCACCTCAGGTCTATAAGGTCCCCTTGGATGAAGCAACCCATGGTTGCCGACAAGGATCCTTCTGTTAGGTTGGGTCGACTACCTCCTCAACTAAGTAGACCAGGAATCATGATGGTCTGAAATGATGGAACCATGAGATCTTGATCGAATCCATCATCCATTCCCCCACCATCCACTTTAAGTACAAGATGGTGAATTTTCCATTTTAAATATCAAGTCTTCCAACCCTTCAAACTTCCAATACCCTAACTCCAATATTCAATCCATGCTGCTACTATATGTCAGATATACGTATTCTCTACATGTCTTATTAATGACTAGCATTAATCAAAAGTTCTCTCTCTTAATCAAGAGGTGTAATTAACGATAGGTGCTTGTGCCTATAGGAAACCATAGCTCAGATCATAAAGTCCGCACAAAATAAGGGCGAAATCTTTGGGTAGTGTCTTATCTACAAACTCATCTGCCTTTTAAAATTTACCCCAGAACATACTGTGTTAAAACTCCCTCGCCAAAGAAAATGTAAAAAGTACCAAGCGAAGGCCGGGGCTGAAATTTCGGAGCCCACATATTTCTAGCGACTCCACTTGGGATTGGTTTCACTTTCCATCTTTGGCTAGTCGTCTCAAAGCTTTAGTAGTAGCAAAAATCAATTTGAGCTTAAAACTCAGAACTTTTTCAAAATGATCATTCAAATAATTAGATATCTAAATATTCTAAAGAATGATCATTCAAATAAATTCATTAAGATAATGCATTTAGTAGTATTTTAAATTTGTATTATTTGAATTGCTTGCTAATATTATATGATTTTATTTTCTGTTCTATGTAAGTCTCTGTACTTTGAAAGTTTGGAGTGATGAATTAGATTCTAATTAATAACCCTACCTTTCATTCGGGTAGATGGATCTACAGACCATCATGATGATCGTCCAGCTGGGACGAGGATCCAGGATGAAGAAAGAAGATATGTCCCACACGGTTGCCTGTTGCAGTGGAGAGAAAAGAAAAAGATATGTCCCACACGGTGAGCATCGGGGCGTGACACTTGAACCTCAGGCTCAAGGATCCGCCGCCAAAAGGTCACGGCGAAAAGAAAAAGAGATATGGAGGCCAAATCCTCATAAAGAAGCTAGAAGAGAAAGAAGAATTAATCTGGGCGTGACATCCAGTACGACTTCCCGAAGATCCACCCCTATCTACAAAGAACGTCAGAAATAAGTCCCATAAAGGATCCATAATGACAATCCTCCCAACAGTCGACACCTTGGAGAATCCTCCAAGGGATCCCATTGCTCACTAACTCCACCCAAAGAGTTAGCCAGCTTCGACCACAGCCCATTGGTTGAAGAAATTTTATTGCCAAATCAGGAACCAAAAATCCAGTGGCGTCATTGCTCGAATGTAGACCTTGTAGACCTAGGTGAATGTTTGTCTAAGGGACAAATTTGAATCCATATTAGCTAACAGAGAGCTTTGTGCCCTATCAATTATATCCTATTGATTCATATCTCAAGGATTTGATTCCATTAAGAAATGTATTGGCTCTGGCCATAACTTATATTTCGTGGTGTCATTTGGTGGCAAAACCACTTGGTTCATAGGGCCCCGGGTCATCATAATGCTTTATCCTGCAGTGTCATTTGGCGGCAAAATCATCGGTTAGAAGACATGTACCACATCCTTAATGGCAGGAGACTATTTGAGAATGAATCCTAGTGATATTTTTGACTAGGCATTAACTTTATGTGAGCTGAAGTAAATTTTAAATTTTTCTACCCCGACAAACTATTGCGGAGGGTGGATGAATTTTAATTTAAGTGTTTGATTGATTGAATTTTGATTTTAAATATTTTTGGATTTTGGAATTTCTAAAATTTTATATTTTTGGAGTATTTGGGTGGCATTTGAGTGATTTTTGGAGTATTTTAGAATTTTTGCTGAAATTTCCCAAAATCCCGCTGAAATCCTATAGATCGGCGCCGCTCCAGTCGCTTCTCCGCAAGATCAACTCAAATCCTACGACTGTTATGCAAAATGACGCTACGCCTCATCATTAAATAGGAGAGGAAGAGACCTCCATTCGGCCCTACTCTCTCTCCCACAACACTCTCCCCTATCGCTATTCCCTGCTTCCCCTATCTGCTTCTCCTTCTGAAATCCATAACCTCTTCCCTCTCCGACCCTCGATCACCTCCACAACCGAACATCATCCCACCAAAGCCGTCTATCCCTAACTTATTCACCCTTCTTCCCCATTACCAATCCCGACCATTCTCTGCCTCCGACCTCTTCTATTACAAGCACAGAGAGAGAGAGAGAGAGAGAGAGAGAGAGAGAGAGAGAGAGAGAGAGAGAGCTTTCTCCTACCTAGCTGCAGATCTTCTCTGAGTTTTGATCTCCCCATCTCAAGCCTCTAAGACCGACGCTAGACCCATTCCCAAACTCCCTTAGTCTCCTCTACCCGAACTCACTTCCAATCTCCTATATTATAGCCGACGTGCTCTCTTGCCTGCAAGCCGAGCAGAGAGGGTAATCCCTCTGTTAAGTATTTTATATGTATATATTTTTTTTGTTATTACTATTCATATTAAATTATATTAGTACTAATATTAATATTACTATTATATTACTATTACAATGTTATTATTATTATCATTATTAATGATATATAATAATAATAGCATAATAGTAATACAAAAAGTTTATTATTATTATTATTATTATTATTAACTAGTTAACTATAATTAATTAGTTGATTATAATTAATTATTAGTTATAATTATTTATAGTTAAATATTATTAATTATCTTTAATTATGATTAAATATTAATTATAATTAATTATTAATTATAATTTATTATTATTAATTGTTATTAATTATAATTAAATATTATTAATGATAATTAATTATAATTAATATACTAATTACAATTAATTAATTAAAGATTATTAATTATAATTAATTATTTAAAGTAAGATTAATTATAATTAATTAGTTTTTATTATTCTGATTAATTATAATCAATACAAAAAAATAAATCCTTCTCTCGTGGCTTCCAACAGGCCTGTAAACCCCCTACGCGTTCATATAGTGTAGTAGGGAGGGAAATCGGTGCGGAGCTTGTGACAACTTAAATCCTTCTTCAATGCTAGAGACTAACTGGCAAACCACTTGCGCGCTCACGTAGCACTGTAGGGAGGGAAATCAGTGCGGCACTTACAACGAGGGGAATAAAAAAACTAAATTATAAATAAAAAAATTTCCCCCGAATGCTCATGTAGTGCAGAGGGGGGAAATTTGTGCTTTTTTCAAATTGAGCTCGAAACCCTTAAACACTCACGTAGCGGGCGGGGATTTTAAAATAAATTTGCAACCGCGGTGTTATTTTGAAACCTACCTGAAGCGCTCATGTAGTATCAAGGGGAAGGCTGCCTCTTAGTTTTTTCCCCTAAACAGGGGAGACGCTGGGAGACTTCCGAAATTTTGTCCTAAAAAGGATAGGGACTTGAACAAAAAATGGACTTGGACTTGATTGAACTAAAAGGACAATTTGGGACTTGTGGACTGATTCAATTGACTTAAATAAATTCAAATCTAAATGAATATGAGCTTAAGTGGACCATAAAAAAAAATTGAATTGAAAAAGGACTGAGTTGATTTGAACACAAACACAAGAACTTGCAAGCTTGGACTTGATTGGAATCATACATGGTGGGTACGAACATGAACTTGAACTCAAGTGAGGACTTGTGAAAGTGGACTCTAACTGAAAGAAACTGACATACACTTGAGCTTGAATGAAAGGAACTTTAACTCAATTTGGAACATTACGTAAACTTGAATCAAATGATAAAGACCTAAGCTTGCATTGGGTTTGAACTCAAGAAGACCACAAGGAAGATTGAGTATCATCGAATAACTTGAAGTACAACTCAAAATAAAACTTTCAATTTGACTAAGTGATTACTTCAATTGAAATGTAAGATAAGAACCAAAGGGCAAGATACATTCTTATAATCCATAACATCACATTGTCGCTTCAATTGGGATGCATGTGCCAATCAAGCAAATTCATCATACAAGATTTTAAGTCATCTCTGTGTGATAGTTGAAGACTTGCAACATTCAATATGGCTCATTTATATGCAACAATCAAACAAGTGGAGACAATCGAATTCTTGTATACAACTTGCTTGCAAGCAAATAAAGACTTAGGGATTAACAATGAAGTTGCATACATAAATCGCTCACAAGAAATACGAGATTTATAAAGGATACAACATGATTCAATGATATAAAGGGTGCCCCTAAAGGATAACAAAATTAGCATGCATATGATAGCAATGGATTAATCGTATTCATCCCAACTATGAAATACGGTGATTCAAAAAGATTGTGATATACATGGGGATTAGTGATGAATGAAGAACAAGATCTCATGATATATATATATGCGAAGAAGGATAAAATAAAATTATCTCAAGATCATTCAAGTAAATCAATCAGCGTGCAATGACCAAATAAAGGAGGTAGCAATATACCTACAATCAGTGGCATAAAGTTTCCTACAAGTGCACTAATCTACTTGTAATCAACCATATTAGATGAATTGTTGATAGATCAACTCGCTAATCTGCATGCAAGCGAAAAGAAGGCGTTTCCAAATGTTTTCAAAATACTCTTGCACAAGCACTATAGTTTGTATACACTTATATATACTAAAAAGGGGGTATGCAATCAAACACCCACAAGGGCCCCAGCGAGCATATTATTGGCACACACGTGACATCTAGGGATGTTGCATGGGTTATTAAATTGAACTCAATCCTCCTAAACAGGTAAAAGGGAGTAGAAAGGGTATAATTACAAAATACCACCAAACACCCGCATGGGCCCCAGCGAGCATGTTATGGGTACACACGTGATGTCTAGGGATGCTGTGCGGGTCAATAAGTGAATTCAAGTTCGAATCCGATCCTTCTATATGGATCAATAGGAGTCGATAGGGTTCAAACAATCAAATAAATATTTGGTTATGGCAACCAGTATATTTATTTTAATACATTCATATTAGGCCTTCAAGGCCTATAATCAAGAGAATTCACTATTAAAAGCATAAAGCCTATGAAACTTGATCCCCTATCCACAAGTTGACATGGTCGATAGGGTTCAATCCACAAATGGTAATGACCCTAAATACCCTGATGATGATTGTGTTGAATGTTTATCCCAACCGGAGGTGTTCACAAATATTTTTAAATGTCTCCTAAATATCCAAATGCCTATCAAAATCCAAAACTCCATAAAAATATCAAAATCCAAAAATATTTCAAATTGAAATAAACCATAAAGTACTTAAAGTAAAATACATCCATCCTCCACAACAGTTTGCCGGGATGGACAAATTTAAAAATACTTCAACTCACATAGAGCTAATGCCTAGTCAAAAATATCACTAAGATCCATTCTCAAATAATCTTCTGCCAGTAAAGATGTGGTACGTGTCCTCTAACCGGTGATTTTTCCACCAAATGGCACCGCAGGATAAACGGTTATGACCTAGGGCCATTTGAACCGAGTGATTTTGCCGCCAAATGGCACCACGAAATATCGATTATGGCAGTGCTGATACGCTCCTTATTGGCATCAAATACTTGAAATATGAATTAATATGATATGATCGATAGGGCACAAAGCCTTATATTAGCTGGATTCAAATTTATCCCCTTAGATAAACATTCATCCAAAGTCTACAAGGACCCCTTGGACGAAGCAACTCATGGCTGCCGATAAGAATCCTTCTATCAAGTTGGGTCGACTACCTCCTCTGACTAAGTAGACCATGGACCACGATGGCTCAGGGGGACGAAATCATGGGATCTTGATCGGCCCTGTCATCTATTCCCCCACCATCCACTTTAAGTATAAGATGGTTAAATTTTTAATTTTAAATATCAAACCTTCCAACCTTTCAAACTTTCAATTTCCTAAGCCCAATGCTACTACTATATGCCAAATAACACGTATATCAATGTATCTGATCGACAACTAGCCTTAATCGAAAGTTCTCTCTCATGATCGAGAGGCATAATTAACTATAAGGGCTTGTGCCTATAGGAAACCAGAACTTAGATCATAAAGTCCTCGTAAAATGAGGGTGAAATCTTTGGTAGTGTCTTATATACAAACCCATATGCCTTCCAAAATTTACCCTGAAACTTATTTCGTTAAAGCTCTCTCACCGAAGAAAAAGCAAAATAATGCAGGCGGAGGCCGGGGCTGAATTTTTGGAGCCCACAGATTTCTGGCGACTCTGCTAGGGATTGTTTTCTCTTTCCATCTTTGGCAAGTCGTCTGAAAGCTATAGTAGTAGCAAAAATCAATTTGAGCTTAAAACTCATATTTCTTTCAAAATGATCATTCAAAGAATTAGATATTTAAATATTCTAAAGAATGATCTTTCAAATAAATTCATTAAGATAATGCATTTACCAGTATTTTAAATTTGTATTATTTGAATTGCTTGCTAATATTATCTGCTTTTATTTTTTGTTCTGTGTAAGTCTTTGTACTTTAAAAGTGTGGGGTGATGTATCAAACTCTGATTACTAACCCTTACATTTCATTCATGCATATGGATCTACAGAACATCCCGATGACCATCTAGTTGGGACGAGGAGATAGGATTCAACTGTCAAATGTTGTTATTGAAATTAGGAATGCTGGAGCTACCATCCAATTTGATAGTGTTGACTTTCCTGCCATTGTTGCAAGAATTATCAGAGCTCCTACCCATAGTGTTCATCTGCCGGCACAATGACCTGTTGCTGAAAATACTCGTAAGAGGGTTTCTGTATTCAAGAGGCTATCATAGCCTGAGGCCCTAACCATCAGGAGAATTGTGAATGGTGGAAGAGTCTCTGTGGTGACTACAAACACCACACCCCTATCAACTGGGTTATCTGCACCTGGGAAATATATTACTGAAGCCTCCTCATTTGGAGGAAGGCCTACAAAGAGGCATGGAAGGAAGATGAATGTCGAGCTTCGAGCTCAGCAACAACTGATGCCGATCCACCCTTCAAACCTACCTGCCCGAGAGTCTGAAGCTACCATTCCAACCCGAAATGAGTTTGCAAATCTGAAGTGGGTTAGGAGAAATAGCTCGACTGGGGAGCTAAAGAAATCTTTTTGGGATCAATAGCCCGAAGCCCCAATTCCTCCTAGGAACAAAGAACCTGAGACTCTTTCAACTCGAGTATACAGAGTCCTAAAAATAGTGAAGGAGAAAGGGTTGAAGAAAAAAAAAGTATCAGTGACCCTTGATAACTGAAACTAAAAAAAACTTAATTAATAGAACACTTGTCTATTGCAGTCGAGAGAAAAAAAAGAAGATATGTCCCACACAGTGAGCATCGGGGCGTGACACCTGAACCTCAGGTTCAGGGATCCGCCGCCGAATGGTCCTAGTGGAAAAGAAAAGAGATCTGGAGGCCAAAGCCTCGCAGAGAAGATAGAAGAGAAAGAAGATTTGATCTGGGCATGACATCTGGTACGACTTCCCAGAGATTCGCCCTTGTCTACAAAGAAAATCAGAAATGGGTCCCAAAAAAGATCCATAATGACACTCCTCTCGACGGCCGACACCTTAGAGAATCCTCTAGAGGATCCCGTCGCTCACTAACTTCACCCAAAGAGTTAGACAACTTCAACCGTAGCCCACTGGTTGAAGAAATCTTCTTGCCAAATCAGGAAACAGAAATTTGATGGCGTCGCTGCTCGAAGATTCGAATACTGGAAGAGGGAAAAGAAGAAGATATAGAAAACGAAGAGAATATGGAAGAAAATATAGAAGATAATATGAAAGAATACTTACTCAAAAGAGTTAGAAGAAGTAAATAACATCTTAGATATGGAAGTTGTCTATATGGTGAGACACACAAATACTAATGACGAGGCCTACTACGATGACAGTGAAAAAGATGACCGTTGGCAACCTCCACCCAGGCAAGCACACCGGCGTCTCCATGATGTAAGGTCCACCACTAGTAGAGGTGGTCATTCTCAAGGAGAAGACTAGGTGATGGAAGTAGAGGGGAATCCCCTCGATAATGAAAATGTCACACTCGCCGACATGAGAAGGCAGATGAGGCGACAAATGAGAGCCAAAGACAGAGAAATCTCTCAGTTGAATGAGAAGATGACTGAAATGATAGTTTTGATGGGGGCAATGATGCAGATGATGCAGAAAATTGCCATTGTTAGTACCATGCCAAATTCTCCTGCCAATCCTCCAAACTTATAAATGCCTCAAGTCTCAGGAGTATGAGGTACTCTTGAAGGTGGTTACGAGGCTCATAATTTCGTCCACCAGCCCACCCCACAAAATGTTGCAAGTACTTCAGAACCTGTGACTGCTACATAGTTGGAAGGAATAATCACATAAAAGATCATGGCTATTATAGTCATTGATCAAGCAGAAAAAATTTGTGGGCAAAGGACATCCGTATCCTGCTGAATACAATCAAGTACCATACCCGAAAGGGTATTCAGTCCCAAAGTTAAACAATTTCAAAGTTAATAACAACCTTAGCAACACCTAACAAAATTTAAAGCCACCTACGAAAACATAGGAGGCAATGACGTCCTACTCTTCCGATAATTCGTCAGCAATTTGATAGCAACTACTTTCAAATGGTATGCTAAACTGCCAAACGACTCTATGAAGACATTTGCAAAGTTTAGAATCCATGTTCGTGAAGAGGTTTGTTAGTGCAACTTAGAAGATCACGATCGCTGACCTCGCTCTGGATAAGAGAAAAAGGGAAGAGTCAGTGACGAAATATATCACTCTCTGGCAAAATCTGAGCATGAAATGTGAGCAACAACTTGAACAAGAGCACACTGTGTAGTTATTAATAGGCAACATTGATGACAAAATGCAACCCTTTCTATGCATGGCTACAATTACCACATTTCAAGATCTGCTAGACAGAGTGGCTAAGGTTGAGAAACTGAATTTGTTTAGATCAGAAAAATCACTCTAATAAGCCTAAGAAGGCTAAGGCCCTGAGTGCTAGAAGGGGTGAGGCCGACTCTATATTTTTCTCCAAAACTAACAAAGAAAAGCATGTGATTTATAACGTAGATAAAGGCAAGCAGTCAATGCAGTATAAAGAAAGGCCCAAACAGGCGTACAATCCTAACCCCCAACCAAAGCTGATACTTTGGGGGAACGATAAGCCACAAACTTATCAAGGTAGTGGAGAACGTCTGAGACAAACAATAGGAACTGGTGATAGAATGTTCCAATCCCTCAAAGATAAAATGAATAAAGAATATTCGTTTATGAGGGATATTATCGCCAAGTTATTTCGATAGGCAGCGAAATCAGGCTTAAAATTGCCAGAGTGCAAGAGGCCCAATGAGTCAATACATATTGGTGATCCAAACTACTGCCTGTATCATCAGGTACTCAACCATCCTATTGAAGATTGCTACATCTTCAAGGATTTGCTTGAAAGAAAATATCGAAAGGGATAACTCACATTGTTCAATAATATGTTGTATCACCCTAGAAAAGAATTAATTCTAGTAGTTACGACTTCCTCCGTACCCCTGATTAAAGAAAGAAGAAGTGAAAAAAAAATAAATTCAAGAAGAATAGTGGGAGATTGCGGTCTCTAAGAAGACTGAAAATGTTAAAGCAGCTTGAAAGAGTTCTAGGTGTGAAATGAAAATCTCATATGGAGCCAGTATTAAATTTAAAAGCTTTGTCTATGACACGAGCATCTACTTCTAAACAATTCCTCAACCAAGTTAGCACTTTGAAGCCTGAAAGGGTGAAATCCTCTAAGAAAAAGACAAAGTTGAAGAAGCCCAAGGAGAAAAAGACTGCAACTCAGAGACTTATCGACAATTTAGATGAATATTATCATACTATGAGGCGACTTATCAAGCTCGCTGAATTCATAGCAGAGCTTAAAATAGATGAAGTTGAAGAAGGTGATGAGAATTTTCTTCCAACATAAGTATGTCGGGTCATCTCGGTAACACCAAGTACCTAGACAAAAGAAGAATATACTGAAGAAGTACCCTCTGAATCTTAAATGATGGTGTTGCCAATGGATCACAGTTTGGATGAGGACTTGTATTTTCTAAAGGAAGATGAATCAAACCCTGACATAGCATCACAGATGGGACATATAAACCTTGGAGGAGGACTTGTATTTTCCAGAGGAAGATGAATTAACATATGAATCCTTAGATGTAACAATTGCTGATTTTGAAAAAAATGCTCCATTAAATGACTCTAAACTAGAGGAGATTGCTCAAGTGTAGTTACGAAGTGGCAAGATACTACTGCCTCCACCAAAGAAAGGGGTCTCTAGCAAAGATAGAGGAAAAGAGATAGTCATCAATGACGATATTATCCATTAAGATTCTAAGAAAAAGAACACTTCAGCCAATGTGATAGATTATAATATCTTATCCCATCTAAGTAAGATACCTGCACAACTCAGCATTTACGATGCCTTGGTAATGTTTAAAGACCTTCGGGAGACTCTAATTCAGGCTCTCAAAGATCCTGAAAGATATGAGGCATATCTTGGTGAACGTAATCTGACTGAGATTCGACAAGCTCATAACGAATCGTTCATCACCTTCTCCGAAGAAGACATGATGCTTAGGATTGCATACCATAATCATTATTTGTATGTTATTGCAGAGAGCGATAAGCTGATCATCAGTCGAATCTTTATCGATCACAGATCCTCCATAAATCTGATAAACTTGAAAGCACTGAGATCCCTATTTCTTGATATGAAACACCTCATGCCAGATAAGGTGATGGTGTATGGTTTCAACGAAAAAGAGAAGAAAATTCTTGGATCATTTATACTCCCTCTTGTATTTGAAGAGCTCCACACATAAGCTAAATTTCATATGACTGATGCAGATACTTCATTCAAGACTCTACCATGAATATTCCATCATCTTGTCAATATTACACCAGTATATGAAGTATCTCAGATATAGAGAAGAATACAGGATCTCTGGGGACATTCACCCCTTTACAGTTCATGAAACAACAGATTATGTAGATGCACGGTACTTTATGCCAAAGAAGTAAAAGTCTTCGAGTTCTCTCGAGGCTAGAGCATTAAACTCAAAGAGTACAAAGCGACCTAAACAGGAAGGTGAGAAGAAGCAAGTGGGGAGAAAGAAGGCAACGCCGGCTCTTCCCCCAAAGCACCGAACATTCTCAAAGAAAGGAGACACGGATCTCAACTTGGGAGTGACACAGATGAAGATGATGTTACTCCTGCCAAATCTCGAAGAATATGCCAGTCTGCAGCTGAATGGAGTAGGGAGGTTGAATATTCAAATGATGATTATGACTACAACTCTATTTATATGAATACGATGCAGAGTGTATTCTCTAAAAGAATAGATAGCCTATTAATTTCAGATAGCGTACTCAAAATTACACGTGTTCCCTTACAACACTTATAGGAAATCATTCTGCACGAGGAGCATAAAGTTGAAGAACTCGCTATACTTTATCTTCCTCCCCTTAAAAATGGGATTGTGCCAGAAAATGTACTATATTCTGTTGGAATATGCGAAGAAGAGAATAATGACTAGTGTTGTATGCTCCTCGATTCCGAAGAGCTGCTACCTACATGACAACCTAGGTTCAATACCAAAAATATTCAAAGAATGTTACGGAAGCAAATTAATATTCCTACCATCAAATGATAACTTCGTATAAGCCTTAGCCTCAAGTATGGAAGGAATCCACGTTCATTACGACAAAAGGATATAGTTGCATATAAGGGTATCGGATTTATCAAGTGAAAATTCCTCCGGAAAAAAGCTTGCCGGGCAATCACATGCATGAAAATTGAATCCAAGGATGGTGATGCTGAAGAGACATACGAAGCTGATGATTATGATGATCAACTCGTAGAAGCCGAGCCTACACCGGCAGAACTGGAAGATGGTTGACATGCGGCCACTATGGATGAGCTAAAAGAAGTCAACTTGGGAACTGAGGAAGACCCTCGCCCAACCTTCATTAGTTCTCACCTACCCGAAGAATAAATAGAAGAAATAAAAGAACTTCTCTTTAGGTACTGCTTTGCTTGGGCATATGGTAAGATGCCTGGCTTATCGCCTGATGTAGCAGTTCACAAATTAGCAATTGAATTGAATGTAGCACCCGTCAAGAAAGCTCCATGGAGAATGAGATTGGAGATTGAAGAACAGATAATTGCTGAAACAAAGAAGCTTATAGAGACAGACTTTATCCCAGAAGAAAAGTATGTCGATTGGATTGCCTATATTGTTCCTGTTAAGAAGAAGAATGGTCAGATTCGCATATGTATTGATTTTTGGGACCTCAACAAGGAATGCCCAAAAGATGACTTTTCACTCCCTATATCCGAACTTCTTGTAGACAATACGTCCAACTACGATATGTTCTCCTTCGTGGATGGATCATCAGGATATAATCAAATTAAGATAGCGCTAGAGGATAAAAATTATACATCATTCAGAACACCCATCGGCATATTCTGCTACACAGTCATGCCCTTCAGCTTGAAGAATATTGGTGCCACCAATCAACGGGCAATGACGCGCATTTTTTATGAGTTAATATATTAGAAGGTCGAGTGCTATGTGGATGACCTTGTTGTCAAAAGCATGAATCAAAGTGATCACCTAGGTGACTTGAAGATTATATTTGAAAGGATCATAAAGTATGATCTGAAGATGAATCCCCTCAAGTGTACTTTTGGGGTCTCCTCCGACAAATTTTTGGGGTACGTTGTTTGATATCGAGGCATCGAAGTCGACCATAATAAAATCAAAGCAATCATGGAGATGCTGCCTCCCAAAAGCCTTTGACAACTTCGCTCGCTACAAGGACAGCTGGCTTTCATTCGTAGATTTATATTGAATCTGTCGGGTAGGTGCCAGCCATTTTCAAAGTTAATGAACAAGGATGTTCGCTTCAAGTGGGATGAAGAATATCAAGAAGCATTTAAGTACGAAGCTCTAATAGCAGGGCTGGAGATTACAATCGATGTCAGAATCCAACATTTCTAAATCTTCGATAATTCTCAGCTTGTGATAAATCAGGTCCTCGGTATTTACAAGGTTGACAAAGTGGAATTGACCCATTACCACCAGTGAGCCCTTGGGCTTTTCAAGCAAGTTTTAAATATTGAAATAGCTCGAGTTCCCCGAGGATAAAATGCTAAAGCAGAGTGTCTGACCAAATGGGCCAAGAAAATGGCGAACATCAATGAGGAGAGGCCTATATTCATTGGAGTTTACACTCGTAGGGTCTTAGAGCCTACTCTATTATAGTTCCCGAGGGTAGAAGTACCTGAATCAAACCAGCAAGATATTACTTCCAGTTAATCCTCAGCCTCTCTATTAGATCATATGAAAAATTATCCGGAAGGATATCATATGGCCAAGAAATGTAAAGCTAGTCAAACTTAAAAATCGTGGTGGCATTGTTTAGATATTGAAGTCGAAAATGATTGGAAGCAACCATTCATTGACTACTTCAAAGAAAATAAACTCCCAATAGAAAAGACTATGGCCGCGCAAGTCTGAAAAAGGGCGTTGCGATACATATTTGTCAATGACATGTTGTACATATGAGCTTTTGATCAAATATGGCTAAGGTGCCTAGGTACCAAGGAAGCTGATAAAGTTGTGATATAAGTTCATGAAGGACTTTGTAGTACACATCAGTCGGGTCTCAAAATGACTGCTAAAATTAAGAGAATGGGTTACTATTGGCTGACAATAGTCAGCGAATGTATTGACTACGCAAAGACGTGCCACGAGTGTCAAATTCACGGTGATGTTATGCATCAGTCTCTAAATTCATTACACCCAATAATAGCATCATGGCCATTTGAATGCTGGGGTATGGATATAATCAGCCCAATATATCCGCCATCATCAGTAGGACACCGCTTTACTCTAGCAGCAACAGACTACTTCTCAAAGTTTGTAGAAGTAGCTCCGTTCAGAGAGGTCACAACTGAGCATGTGATCAATTTCTTTACCCACAACGTTATCTACAGATTTGATATGCCACGTCGCATTATCTCATACAACGGTACCGCATTCAAAAGTATAAAAATTTACAAATTCATTTATCGACACTAAATTGATTATCGATATTCATCCATATATAACCCAAGGGCAAATGGCTTGGCGGAGGCCTTCAACAAGACATTGGTGAAATTGTTGAAGAAAATTCATATAAAGAATAAAAGAGAGTGGCATACGAAGATGGAAGAAGCGTTATGGGCATACCATAAAACCTACAAGATGTCAACCAAAGTCACTACTTATTCATTGGTGTTCGGAGTTGAAGTCGTATTACCATTGAAGATTAAACTACCATCACTCCGGGTAGTAATCTAGAATTATCTCACTTAAGAACATAATGCTCGCCTAAGAATGGAAGAGCTTGATGCACTCGATGAAGTTAGGTTACAAGCTCAACAAAAATTAGAAATTTATCGATGAAGATTGCAAAATCCTTCGATCGTATGGTACGTCCTCAGGTATTTCAAGAAGGAGAATTGGTCCTATGCTGACAAGATCAATCATCCCACACCAAAAAATCGGTGGCAAACTCGTATCCAACTGGGAAGGCACCTTCGTCATCGAGAAGGTGTATCAAGGAGGAGCGTATCAGTTGATCGATCTGAACGGTCAGAAACCTATGCCCCCTATCAACGGCTGACATTTAAATAAGCATCATGCATGAAAATTTCATGACTAATATACTTTATAATGATCGATATTTTATGTGCATAGTTTTTAGTGAATAGTTATATCTATATTTTAAAATTCTTTTATATAGCTAGAATGCATTTCAAAATCTCTCTAAGACTGAGGACATTTTAAATATTTATTCAAGTCGTCAATATACCGAGATCCCCAAATAAATATTTAAAATCTTAAAGATACAAATCCTATCTAAATTGTCCCTACTAGACATGGGACATTCTAAATATCCATTTGGGTCGACATTGCGCTGCAAGCTGAAATTCTCGAATAAATATTTAAAATTATCAATTCGAATGTTCTTTTATGCTGAAGAATATAATGAAAATTTTTTCAAAGTATATGCAGGTGATCTTTCAAAAGTTTAAGACACCATCTTCTCCAACATACCAAGGTTCAAAAGTCAAGAAAGAGGCTTTTATAACTACACACTCCAATAAATTGGGCCAGAAAAGATTGAAGTCTTTCGACAGTCAGAAGCTTAAGGTTCGAATGGGTGTAGAAGGTCGGAACATGCCCAAATATGGTCGAATCACTGGCAGCTCTGTCTACTCAATATGCCATAAGAATAACCGTAGTAGCAGAACCCCCACTTCATCAACCCATTAGTAGGGACTGTAGGAAGCACGAAGGCAAATTTTGCTCGACAAGTTCAAGTGATCGTAGTCTACAAAATTATCCTAAATGAGTGGAGAATCAAAGTTCTAAGGGAAGGAAAAATCTCAAGCAACTACCAAATGTTCGTAGGCTCCAAAGTCTTCAACCACCAAGGAGAACTCCAAATCTATCAACTTCAGTAAAGTCAGTATTGGGAAGCGTAATTCTCATAGCTCAAGTCTGAAGCCTAAATGGGTGTAAGAGGTCGGATCCAACATGTCCAAGTATGGCCGGATCGCTGGCATCTCCATCTACTCAACACGCCATGAGAAATGTCGTAGCAGAGGAACCCCCATTTCAGCAACTTAAGGACGAAGAGCTATCAAATCATAGCTCTCCCGATCTAATGAACTCAAGTGACTCAGATTAAAGTCTTCTAATCTGGTTAAGGATCAAGATACTACCTACGTTCAGTACTATCGACTAAATCTTAAACCCGCAAATCCTTCAACAAATCCATCAAGCATAAAGAAAGGATCGAAGGAACTCTTCTTCAATAAGTTCGCCAAAGCACAATGCAAATGGCTGAAGAAAATATCCTACAGTTCACAGAAAAGCTCAAGGCTAAACAAAGAGGATTTCGTCATCAACATGTCCATTATGCACAAAGCTCTGGACCGATGACTTCTTTCCACCGACCTAATACAAACATAAAGGGTTTAGGTCACCGGCGTCTACCCCTTCGTTAAGCTCGCCAAAGCTAAAGACAAAGGGTAGAAGGCATACAAATATTTTGACAAGTCAGTAAAGACAAATCATACAACCTTCACCAAGTTTACCAATCAGAGCACTGGGTATAAAGATCAAAATCTCATGACTCAAGTCAAAGTCGCGGAATGAGCACCATGAATGACATCTACATTACCGCATGCCGAGATCCCCAAATAAATATTTAAAACTTTTTCAAGATACAACCAGATGAAAGAAGAAGGTTGAGCATATACAAAAAGGTTATAAACTAAAGTGACAGTGGTGCCAAAAGAAGAAATGAAAGTGACAGTGCTATATACTATCGTTAATCTACGAACTATCACTCTAAAGATCTGAGCATGAAGTACTCTATCATTACCCCGTGGATCTCTTCTTGACTAAGGGCAAATATATCGAGCATGCTGAGGATTACAAATATATCTAAGGATCCATAAAGGAACAGAGATGGACCCTTAGAGTTCTATAGGATGAAAATCTTAGTGTGACATCCAAGTAAACTTTTGGAGATCCATTTAAAGAAAACTAGTGTGATATCCAAATAAAGTTTTGAAAATCCACTAAATGAAAGCTTCTATATAACATCAAGAACAAATATCTTGAGATCCATAAGGCCAAATAGTTTACAACAAATGTGATTCGCTCTAGACTCGAACCACATTTATTGGGGGCATTTATTAACCATAACAGCAAATTAAAAAAAATTGAAATCAAATAAGAAAAATCCACGTCAAACCTGTTAAAATCTTCTACGAATTTTGCAGAATTTTCACTGAAATTTCCGAAAATCCTATTGAGATCCTGTAGATCCGCGCCACTCCAGTCGCTTCTCCGCAAGACTACTCAAATCCTTCGACTGTTGTGCAAAATGACACTACTCCTCATCATTAAATAGGAGAGGAAGAGATCTCCATTCGGCCCTGCTCTCTCTCCCACGACACTCTTCCCTGTCGCTATTCCCTGCTTCCCCTCTCTACTTCTCCTTCTAAAATCCATGACCTCTTCCCTCTCTGACCCTCGATCACCTCCACAGCCGAACATCATCCCACCAAAGCCATCAATCCCTAGCTGAATCTCCCTTCTTCCCCATTACTGATCCCTACCATTCTCTGCCTCCGACCCCTTCGATCACAAGCATAGAGAGAGAGAGAGAGAGAGAGAGAGAGAGAGAGAGAGAGAGAGAGAGAGAGAGAGAGAGAGAGAGAGAGGGAGGGAGGGAGGGAGGGAGGGAGCTGTCCTACCTAGCCGCAGATCTCCTTAGAGTTCTGATCTCCCCATCTCAAGCCTCTGAGACCGACACTAGACCCATTCTTGAACTCCCTTAGTCTTCTATACCCAAACTCACCTCCAATCTCATATATTTGTAGCCGACATGATCTCTTGCCTGCAAATCGAGCAGAGAGGGTAATCCCTCTCTTAAGTATTTTATATGTATATATTTATTTTGTTACTACTATTAATATTAAATTATATTAGTACTAATATTAATATTACTATTACATTACTATTACAATGTTGATAATATTATCATTATTAATGATACATAATAACAATAGTATAATAGTAATACAATAAATTTATTAGTATTAATATTAATAATACTAATATCAACTAGTTAACTATAATCAATTAGTTGATTATAATTAATCATTAGTTATAATTAATTATAATTATTTATAGTTAAATATTATTAATTATCTTTAATTATAATTAATTATTAATTATAATTTATTATTAATAATTATCATTAATTATAATTAAATATTATTAATTATAATTAATTATAATTAATTATTTTAAGTAAGATTAAGTATAATTAATTAGTTTTTATTATTTTGATTAATTATAATCAATAAAAAAAATCCTTCTTCGTGGCTTGCAATGGGCCGACAAACCCTCTACACGCTCATGTAGTTTTGAGGGGAAGACTGCCTCTGAGTTTTTTCCCCTAAACGGGGGAGATGCTGGGAGGCTGCCGAAATTTTGTCAAGAAAAGGACAATGACTTGAACAAAAAATGGACTTGAACTTGATTGAACTTAAAGGGCAATTTGAGACTTGTGGACTTGATTCAGTTGACTTAAATAAATTCAAATCTAAATGAATATGAGCTTATGTGAACCATAAAAAAAAACTTGAATTGAACAAGGACTCAGATGATTTGAACACAAACACAAGAACTTGCAAGCTTGGACTTGATTGGAATCAAACATGGTGGGTACGAACATGAACTTGAACTCAAACGAGGACTTATGAAAGTGGACTTGAACCGAATGAAACTGGCGTACACGTGAGCTTAAATGAAAGAAACTTTAACTTAATTTGGAACATAACCAAAACTTGAATCAAATGATAAAGACCTGAGCTTGCATTGGGGTTTAAACTCAAGAAGACCACAAGGAAGATTGAGTATCATTTAATAACTTGAAGTACAACTCAAAAATAAAACTTGCAATTTGGAAAAGTGATTACTTGAATTAAAATGCAAGATAAGAACTAAAGGGCAACAGATATGCTTATAATCCATAACATCACATTGTCGCTTCAATTGGGATGCAAGTGTCAATCAAGCAAATTTATCATACAAGATTTTAAGTCATCTCTATGTGATAGTAGAAGACTTGGAACATTCAACATGGCTTATTCACATGCAATAATCAAACAAGTGGTGATAATCAAATTCTTGTATACGACTTGCTTGCAAGCATATAAAGACTTAGGGGTGGACAACGAAGTTGCAAACATAAACCGTTCACAAGAAATACGAGATTTATAAAGGATACAACCTGATTCAATGATATAAATGGTGCCCCTAAAGGATAATAAAATTAGCATGCACATGATAGCAATGGATTCATCGTATTCATCCCAACTATGAAATCCATTGATTCAAAATGATAGTGATATACATGGGGATTAGTGATGAATGAAGAACAAGCTCTCATGATGTATATAATCAAAGAACGATAAAATAAAATTATCTCAAGATCATTCAAGTAAATCAATTAGAGTGCAATGACCAAATAAAGGAGATAGCAATATACCTACAATCACTGGTATAAAGTTTCCTACAAGTGCACCAATCTACTTGCAATCAACCATAGTAGATGAATTGTGGATAGATCGACTCACTGATCTACATGCAAGCGGACAGAAGGCGTTTCCAAATATTTTTAAAATACTCCTGCACATGCACTATAGTTTGTATCTATATATATACACTAAAAAGAGGGTATGCAATCAAACACTCGCAAGGGCCCCAACGAGCTTGATATTGGTACGCACGTGACATCTAGGGATGCTATGCGGGTTATTAAATTTGAATTCAATCCTCCTAAACAGGTAAAAGGGAGTAGACAGGGTAAAATTATAAAATGCCCCCAAACACCCACATGGGCCCTGGCGAGCGTGCTATGGGTAGACACGTGACATCTAGGGATGTTGTGCGGGGCAATAAGTGAATTCAAGTTTGAACCCGATCCTTTTATACGAATCAATAGGAGTCGATAGGGTTCGAACCATTAAATAAATATACAGTTATGGCAACCGGTATATTTATTTTAATACATTTATATTAGACCTTCAACACCTATAATCCACAGAAATCATTAATAAGACATAAAGCCTATGAAACTCGATCCCTTATCGGCAAGTTGATATGATCGATAGGGTTCAATCCACAAATGGGAATGACCCCAAACATCTCGATGATGACTATGTCGAATATTTATCTCAATCGGAGGGGTTCACAAATATTTTTAAATCTCTCACAAATATCCAAATGCCTATCAAAATCTAAAACTCCACAAAAATACCAAAATTCAAAAATATTTAAAATTGAAATAAACCATAAAATAATTAAAGCAAAATCCATCCATCCTCCACAACAATTTGCCGGGGTGGACAAATTTAAAAATACTTCGGCTCATATAGACATAATTCATAATCGAAAATATTACTTGGATTCATTCTCAAACAAATCTCCTACCAGTAAGGATGTGGTACGTGTTCTCTAACCGATAGTTTTGCCGCCAAATGGCAGCGCAGGAAAAACAGTTATGACCCTGGGCCCTCTGAACTGAGTGGTTTTGCCACCAAATGGCATCACGAAATACTGATTATGGCCAGCGCCAATACGCTCCTTATTGGCATCAAATTCCTAAGATATGAATCAATAGGATATGATCGAAAGGACAAAATACCCTATGTTAGCTAAGGTGGATTCCAATTTGTCCTCTGATAAACATTCACCCCATGTCTACAAGGTCCCCATGGATGAAGCAACCCATAGCTGCTGACAAGAATTCTTCTGTAAGGTTGGGTTGACTACCTCCTCTGACTAAGTAGACCAGGGACCACGATGACCCGGGATGACGAAACCATGGGATCTTGATCGAGTCTGTCATCCATTCCCCCAGCATCCGCTTTAAGTACAAGATGGTGAAATTTCTAATTTTAAATACCAAACCTTCCAACCTTTCAAACATTCAATTTCCTAAGCCCAATGCTGCTACTTTATGCCAAATAACACGTAGCTCTACGTATCTAATCGATGACTAGCCTTAATTAAAAGTTCTCTCTTATGATCGAGAGGGGTAATTAACTATAGGGGCTTGCGCCTATAAGAAACCAGAACTCAGATCATAAAGTACTCGTAAATTGAGGGCCAAATCTCTGGGTAGTGTCTTATCTACAAATACATCTGCATTCCAAAATTTACCCTGGAACTTATTTCATTAAAACTCCCTCGCCGAAGAAAAAGCAAGATAATGCAGGCGAAGGACGGGGCCGAATTTTTTGAGCACATAAGAGGTTATCGTAGAATGGCCTATTTCGTATTGCCTATCAAACAAGAGCATTGTTCCATATCCTAGATCCTCAATCTCTTCATCTGAGAAAGAAATTTTATCCTCAACAAAGGAGATGTAATGCAACAAGAAACTCTCAACAACATGTGATGGCTTAAAGAAAGCCCCTTCCAATTCATAAATATGGGCTCCAAAAATTTAGCCTCGGACTCTGCCCTCTTGCATTTCTTTGGAAGAGAGGGGGAGTTTTAACGGAATTAAGTTCTGGGGTAAATTTTGGGAAAGTAGATAAGTTTGTAGATAAGACACTTCCCAAAGATTTTACCCTTATTTTGCAAGGACTTTATGATCTGAGTTCTAATTTCTAATAGGCGCAAGCCTTTAATGTTAATTACCCCTACCAATAACAAGAGAGAACTTTCGATTAAGGCTAGTCCTCGATAAGATACGTTATATCAGTAGATACGTAGTATCAAGCGTATAGTAGCAGCATGGGTTTGGGTATTTAAAAAGTTTGATATTTAATATTAAAATTTCACCATCTTGAACTTAAAGCGGATGGTGGGGGGAGTGATGATGAAACCGATCAAGATCACATGGTTCATTTATCCCAGGCCATCTTGGTCCTTGGTCTACTTAGTTAGAGGTAATAGACCCAACTGATAGAAGGATCCTTGGTTGCAGCCATGGGTTGCTTCATCCAAGAATACCTTGTAAACTGTTGTGGAGGGTGAATGGATTTTGCTTTAAGTGATTAATGATTGGATTTTGAATTATAAATATTCTGGACTTGGATGATTTTTGAAAATTCTGGATTTTGGGTACTTGGAGTGGCATTTTGAATATTTGTAATTAATTCTTCCAGTTGAGATTTGCATTCAACACGACCATCATCGAGGTGTATGGGCTCATTTATGTTTTATTGACTAAACGTTGTCGACACTATCAACTTGCTAATAGAGGATCGGGTTCGTTGAAGGCTTTGTAGTTTTGTTGATGAATATTCATTTTAATAAGTCTTGAAGGTCTAATATGAATATATTAAGACAAATATATGATCGCCGCACTCGTATATTTATTTGATGGTTCAAATCTTGTCGGCTCCTATTGATATGTATAGAAGGATCGGGTTCGAACTTGAATTCACTTATTGACCCGTGCAGCATCTCTAGACATCAGTGTGTACTTATAACACGCTTGTTGGG
Source organism: Dendrobium nobile (assembly GCA_022539455.1). Taxonomy (NCBI): domain Eukaryota; kingdom Viridiplantae; phylum Streptophyta; class Magnoliopsida; order Asparagales; family Orchidaceae; genus Dendrobium; species Dendrobium nobile. The sequence continues at coordinate 14,875,958 of CM039721.1, read as the reverse complement.
ACCCATACGGGTGTTTGGGGGTATTTTATAATTATTTGTTGAACCTTATCGACTCATATCTACCTACTTAGGAGGATTGTATTCAAATTTATGGACCCACGCAACAACCCTAGACATCACGTATGTTCCTACAATAAGCTTGTCGGGGCCCATGTGAGTTGTGATTGTATTTACCCCTTTAGTGTACCTATGTGCTTATATATTACAGTGCATGTGCGGGGGTATTTTGGACATTTAACAATTCTTCTATAACATCCGATAGAAGCTCGTATTTGTTGTAGTTATTCAGTATTCATCCATAGGTGATATGTTGAATGCACAACATGTTTCACATAATGGCCCGTAGGAACTAATGCACATTGTGTATCCTTCACCTTTCAGTTTTGTATTATTATTAGTGTAAGCTTAGGGAACCACTTGTCCATCAAGTAACTTGCAAGCCTCATAATCTTATCCATCCCAATTCCAAAACTCGGTTGAATTAAGACTCGCTCACTTAATCAATGAAGATACTGATTTGATCTGGCTTTCTCTTCACAGAACTCATAGAAATTTGTAGGCAACATCCGATGTCTTGTACTTCAAAGTTGATAGCCACTATCTTGAACTAACAATCGCGGCAATCGAAGATACATTGAACCATCTAAGATAGCTTTAGGATGGACCCATTCCTGAAAATAATTGTTACAATCTTTTAGATGACTAGAATAGCAGGTATATTCTCTATTTGTAGTTATGAGTTTGGGCCACCAGACTTTGCATTAATCTTTAACAACACATTTGTCAAACATGTATCATAATTCTGGTGGGCACGCTGCAGTGTGTGTTAACATTCACTTAGCATTTACCACATGATATTTGTTGTTACTCATAGGTGGGTATCTTTATGCATGACAAACCTCTTATAGTGACTTGTACAAGACTACATTTAATGTGTTTCTTTTGTATCTTGCCTGTGATATGCATAGTGGGTCTTCTGTAGTGCCCCGTAGGAGCTTATATCTATTATAATACTGTTGTATTTCTACCCTCACAGCTTGCAAGGGTTTGTGTATTTGACTTCTATTGGATAGTTGTTTTGAATGTAGAAGTGTTATTATATATTTACTATGAAAGCTCTTAGGTGTTGTACATTATGTTGTGGATATGTTATCTTCACTTGTAGTGGATCTTCCTTGCATATTAACTGATGAATAATTGGATTTGTCATCAGATTCTTTATGCATGTTGCTCAATGAACTGTTGCATTTGTTTGCATGGAATTGTATCACTCATAGGCAATAGGTTGCATGCGCTATGGTTCTTCTACCGATGTTCGGAGGGAATTCATTGTATTTATTGTATATCTGTCACATATTCTTCACATTTCAATCACGAATGCATCGTTGTGTTTATTATAACTATCACACTCCCTTCCATAAGTATGAGTGTTGTATAATAATGAATATCATTCCTAGGTGACGGTAGTTTGTTGATATTTGCATTCCATTTGTCATGATAGCTCTTGGTAGAATTCTTTGGAGGTTTTATGCCATTGCTTAAAGAATCCTTAAGCAAACTATAATGGAGATTTTATCCAATCTATATCTTTGTAGTCAATGCAATTGTCCCAAGTAAATTGATTGTATGAATCTTATTATCCTTTGTAAGCGAGGGGGGGTATTTATAAACTCCTCATTTAACACAAGTTTTGTGTATACTTCTCTTGCACTTAATTAGGAGTTGCTATCTCACAACTCATAATTTCATTTTAAGCATGATATTGAGCTCCTTCATGCTTGGTTCAAACTTCATGATATCATGTGATTGGTTATATGTACTTTGTTCATTCGAGTTCAAATCTCTTATAATTCATTTGAATTCCTTGTGTCATAGTCTGACTTGAATTCATATGGATCATTCAATTCAAATTGAGCATAGTTCATTGACAAATCCCACTTGATATTGTATGGTTCAAGTTCAATGTCTTCAAGTTCCCATGCACTTAACTCAAGTCTCACTGCTTTGTTTAAATTGAGTTAGGTTTATGTTCAATTCAAGTTTGAATTAATGTTTAATTTTGTTTCATTTGAGTTCATGTTTGAGTTCAAGTGCATTTGAGTCAAGATTAAGTCCTTTGCATTGTCCAAATAAAGTCCTTTGTATGTGTTCAATCAAATTCAAATTCATTTCAAAGGTTCAAGAATTATGTTGTCCTTTGAGTTCAACCAAGTCCAAGTACGGTCTCATATTCACCCAAAATTTCGGTAACCTCCCGGCATCTCCCCCATTTAGGGGAAACTACATAAAATAGGGCATTTCCACCACGCTAAGAAAAACGTGTATGCTAGGATGCCAAGAAGAAGATAGCTTAGACAACTGACTAACATCCCAGAATCCTGAATGAATATAGGGAGTTGACAAAGCTGAAGCAAAAGATAAAGCATTTGCTGCAATTAAAACTAGATCATCTTCTTTTTCACCATATACAAATTTATTTCTGCTTTTCCAAGTAAAGAATAATGTTATACGATATAAATTTCCTAAAAACATATTATTATGCCAGAGGATCCTCAACTTATTAATGTAATTCAAAAAAGAGAGCAAATCGAAACTTCAAAACCCCATTTATTCAGAAGCTTTATAACAAGAATAAGTAATGAACATCCAGCCACTATATGATCCACATTTTCCTCTGCCTCACATCCTCTTGGATAAGAGCTTTATTCCAATAGCCTTCTATACTTTGAAAAAGCATTAGAAGGAATTGTATTATGGAAAACATGCCACTAAAAGAGCTCCACATGAGGTATAAGCTTTAGTATTTTAATCTAGCTCCAGTAGTTTCCATCAGTAGAGTCCATTACCAGATACATAGTAATCAAACTCACAATAGTCTTCTAGACATTTTCATTTTTAGTTCTATATGATCTCTTGACAGAGCATCATTTATAGGAATATGAAGAATTATGTTGAGCAACTCCTTGCACAAAAAAAAAATCCAAGCTGAGCAGCATTCCACAATCCATCAACAATGAAATTATTAAGACCATGCCTATCTTCCAAATCAGCAGCAACGAACATTAGCCATTTCAGCAAACTCTTGTCAAGAATCCATGTATCATTAAGAGTATTAATCAACTCTCCATTTGCCTTCCCATCTTACAATAAGACGGAGAAACATAACACCATTTACAATAATTTTCCAAGTGGAAGAGCTTCCTCTTTTGGCTTTAACATTCCAAATGTCAATACCATACTTAGCAATCAAATTACGGTTAAGAAGAGAGTTGGGTTTATCAATAAAATTCCAAGCAAATTTAGCTCGAATAGGCCCTACTTTTGAAATAGCAGAGTGACATAAAACATCCAAAGCAACATAATGAATACAAAATTTTCCATCCTTCTTATGACAAATAAACCTTCTACACATTTATCAAATTCATACAATATTCTTATAGGAACCAGAGAATGTGTAGCCGAAAATATGGGAAGAGAAAGCAACATTGATTTTACCAGCACCAACCTTCCCTATAAGAAATAAACTTGTTCGACCAAGCATTCAATTTACTTAATGCCTTTTCCATGAGAATATGAAAATCTGAAGCACGAACCCTCTTTAAAGCAATCTTCACTCCTAAGTAATAAAATTCATTGACAACTTTGAACCTCCATGCAAGAGAAATATCCTTCTTCTTCTTCCTACCAACAGATTTGCCAAATAACATGACAGATTTTTTCATATTAATGGTTTGACATTACCACTTGCAATATTTTGAAAGAATATATTTTATTTTTTTCACACTCTAATACTTAGCTTCAGAAAAAATCAGAATATCATCTGCACATAATAAGTGTGAAAAGCATAGGGGAATTTGGAGAAATTTTAATCCCAATATTATTTCCCTCTTTGAAAAATGCATTTGTCAAAAGCTGATAGCAAATGATGAACAAATAAGGTGACAAGGGACACCCTTATCTAAAGTCACTCCTTGCTTCAATCCAACTAGAATTATTGTCATTAACAAATATAGAAAATCTAGGTTTCACCACACATTCTAAAACAAGCTGAGAAAATTTACAAGGAAAATTAAAATATTCTAGAACTTGCCTTAAAGAAGACCACCCCATGTTATCATAAACTTGATCCATATCTACCTTGAAAGCCACCAAACCCTTCTTTGCTTTAGAAAATCTGAATTTGTTCAACACTTCTTGAGCCAATAGAATATGATCGGATAAAAAATGCCCTATGATGAAAGCCGCTTGTTCCTCTGATACGATTTTATGAATAACCAACTCTAATCTATTAAGCAACATTTTCACCACCAATTTATAAATAGACAAACAATGACTAATTAGTCGATAATTAGAAGGAAAAACTGTATTATAAACTTTAGGAATGAGCACTATAAGAATTTCTTTCCAAGTAGAAGACATATTGCCGGATGAAAAAGAATGATTAATAGCTCTCCAAACATCCATACTAATGATACTCCAATAGGATTTGATAAATGAGAAAATTATTTTGTCAATCTCCGGAGCAATATTACTCCTATTATTTCATCAATCTCCGGAGCAATATTACTCCTAAGACGATCCACTACCAATTGAAGCTCATCTTGAGAGAAGTCCCTATCCAAAACCGATCTATCAACATCTCCAAGAGAATATGTAGCATTCGTCCATCCTTGAAGCACACACCTCCTCTCCTTTCACTTGTCCTTGGAGAAAAAAAAAACTCCTATTAACTTATGGTCTTCAACAACAAATCCATTTCCATCTTTAATTTGCTTGATCTAGTTAGCATTCCTTCTAGCCGCATCATAAGAGTGAAAAAACTGTGCTAGAATCACCTTCTCCCATCCATTTAGCTTTAGCTTTTTTTCTCCACCAAGTATTAAAATGAGCGAGAGTGACATTCAACTCATGAACATTTGCCCTTAATAACCACAACCTATCTTCTTATAACCAACCATTACATTCCTCCAACTACAGTTCCAAAATATCTTTTTTCAAACTAGATAGATTTTACAACTTAGCTTTACTCTAAAAGAATAAAGCTCTTAAAGTTCTACTAAATTTTTTATTAAGAATCTGACAGAATCACCTTTAATCGAGCTCTTCCATATTTTAAAAACAATACTAGTAGTAGGAAACCCAAACAACTTCAAACTGCATCCTTCTTTTCTGGCAGCAAACATATTTGAACACCTCCAACACAATTGGACGGTGGTCAGATGCCACTCTCCAAAGCGCCTAACATCAACAAACTGTAAGACCTTCAAGGCTTTTGAGTTTAACAAACACCGGTCTAGCCTCTCCAAAATACGAGAACTTCCAATTTTATTATTACACGAAGTAAATTTAGGACCCACAAAGCCAACATCAAGAAAATAATTGTCATTCATAAACATATTCATCTCTTTAGGCCCTTGAGATAAAAAATAAACTTCTTACCACCCCTTTTATCTACTTGAGACAATAAATAATTGAACTCCCCTCCAATCACCGAAGGAAGACCATTAGAACAAGTCGATTCCAAACAATTCAATAAATCCCTACTCTTATACACCTATTTATTATCATAAATGATAGAAATTAGCCAGACACCTTTATTAATTACATTTAACTCACCACTAACAAGTTGAGCATTAGCCATCTTAATATGAAACGAAGCCAAATCAACTCTCCAAAGCACCATAATTCCACCAGACAAGCCATCTGAAGGAAATAAAAAATAATCCCAATCCACACCCATAAACCTATTGATTTCCATCCTATCAATAGAAGCAATTTTTGTTTCAACAAGCCCAACAAAGAACACATCATAATCCTTCACAAACTCTTTTAAATATAGATATTCTTCCTTTTTATTTGTCCCTCTACAATTCCAAAAAGCAAATGACATCATTAAGAAATGTTAGGGGAATGGACCCCAACCCTTACTTTATTAATCGATTCATTTCTTCTAATAAGAGGAAGACTATTGATAGGTCCAAGTGATTTCAGCTCCTTCTGAAGTTTAAATTCGCCACTAGCTGAACTACTATCAGCAGCAGAACAATCATTGGTCAGTAACTCTTGCTTAGTGTCCAAATTAGACACCAATTATGGATTATGTACTACAATTTTTCCCTCCTTAGCTGTATCACATCAACTTCCACTCCACACATTAAATAAATTTTTAGAGCAAGGAATAGGATTCAATCCAGATTCAGGATGCAATTCAGCAACTAATCCTCTAGAACTCTCCGAAACAAGATTCTTCATATCCAGGTTGATTTTATCAACAACATCTTCACAGTGAGCAACTTCATTCAATTCCACAGAAATTTCTGGATGCACCGGATTTCTAGCAACCCATGAACTTGTATCCTTCAGTTCCAAGTCTTCTTCATCAGCAACAGCTTCTTCATGAATAGCTTTATGTAAATCAACACCATCCATTATTACATGTATATCTAGCTTCATTACATCAACAACTGAAGAATGCTAATTGTTGATCACATCAGAGTCATGATGTGAATTTCTAGATACACCAGCAATCCCTTTAGCAACATTACCCACTTTCTCCACCAAACTTTACTCTGATTTCCTCTGTTAACAGCAACAAAATGTCTTCTTTTTCTCCCATGATTCACATGTATCCAAGTCCACATGTAGAACCAATCTCCATTACATCCGGCAAAGCTTTACTAAGGTTCCTATCTTCCACGTTAGATTTAGTTGACTCACTATCACCAGCAACATTGTCCTTCAAATTACATTCATTAATCAAATGACCAATTTTTCACATTTTAAACAAAATGTAAAAAACTTCTTATATTCAATTTTTTAAAAAAACGTCCCGATGAACATTCCACCCAACTTCCCAAAGGATGTTGTTTATCCAATAAGACTCGAAGACATACTCTAGTAAACTCCCTCCTTCCCCATTGAAACATATTGTCATCAATTAAAAGATAGTTCTACTAAAGAAGCAATTATTGCTACATTAATCTCATCCCAACAATGGAAAGGGAGATGAGGCATTCTAACCCAAATTGGAGATGACAAACCCTTCAAAGATGTAGGTAAGAAATTTGGCATCCACTTATCAATACCAACAATGTGGGCATTTACATACCAAGGTCTACTTGATAAAACATGCTCCATAGATTCCACTAAAAAAACCGAGCATAATAACCAACCTCCTCCGAGAATAGTAAGATGAAACTTCCCAAACTGGCACCATTATAGACGTAGCTCTGCAGCAATCACCTGAACTAGGATAAATTTTCTGAAAAACTTTAGCAACAATTGAAATTTATAATTTTTCATAATTCGCTGCTACACTGGGCTCATTTAACTTGACTGATATTCCATCTTCTGAAAGAAAAGATTCATTATTAGAACAATTAATCTTTATGTTTGGTTGTCTAGACCAAGGCTTCAAAGGAACCTTATCAGACGGATCTACATTTCCTTTCGTTGTTATACCATCATCCACCAATTTAACATTAGTAAATGAATCAATATTACCTTCCTGACCATTGAGACAATTGGCTGAAACCTTTTCACAATCAATTTTCACAGGCGAAACCTCATCAGATATCATATCAGATTTGGAAATAACATTACCAAATCTATTCACAAATAGTTTCATGCCCGAAGAAGAAAAAGCATCAAAATCATTAGGTCTATCTACACGCATCTTACCTCCAAAAATAGGAGTAGAATGAGATGGCAAACCATTATCAATTTCAATACTCTTTCCTTTGCCAGCAACTGGGGACGAAGATTTCAAAATATTTGACAAAGGTTCTTTAATTATCAGTGGAGCACTCGAAACATCTCTGCTGAAAGATACCACCACCTTGCCAAGATTTAGAGCCATCTAGGTTTCGGGAAGAGGACGAAGACAAGCCAAGAGGAATCCGGTGACCAAAAGAGGCTGCCGTCGGCGCAGCAGCAATGAGCGGAAAATCCACCAAAAGGGCGGAACAAGACAAAATTAAAAAATTCGGGAATTTCTCTCTCTAAAATCTGGGAACTTCTCTCTCTAAACTTCTCTCTATACTGAAATGGTAGTTGGCTATTACCTCTCTAAACTTCTTTAAACATCAAGATAGTACATCATTCTGCAATGATACCATCATTACTTCACAATAATCTAAGAGGATCACCACCCTTGTTTACCTCTGCTTTGCTGCATATAAAATTTACGAACTACAACATTCTCTAACCATAGTTTGCAAATATACAATATCACAGTTATTATTTATTTCTTTCTTGGAACTGTAAAAAAACCTAACAGGCAGCTACGCATTTCCACATAGACTTCTCACATGCAAAGCTTGTCAACTAAATCATATTTTCAGGTTTTCAATAGGTCGCAGCACTACCTGTTTCACAACCTGGTACCTGGGATCCATCAATTTCAGCCCACACTTCATTAATCCTACCAATGAAACGAAACGGGGAATTATACTGTGCAATGGAATATGCATCTTTTGCCAGAAAATCAGTGGAGTTGGCCCAGGGATATCCCCTCAAACTAATGGCTAGTTTCTCAGCTTCCTTGACAATATTGTTATCACGAGCAAATCCAGAAAACTGCCTTATTGCAACACAGTGAGTTGGCCAATGAACGGGGTGGAGGTTCAATTCTGGGAGAGGAATGGGTGGGGAAGCTTGGAATTTCACAGGAAGGTAGAATCTTACAAAGTAGGCTGAGGAATGAAGGGGACCTGCATCTGGAACAATACTGGTCAAGACCGGGGCAGTCATTCTGATCCTTGAGGAGTTCAAGTTAGCTCCTTGTATGTACTGAAACAATCTGAAATATAGATGATATCAATGACATAGAATATGCATGTAATCTGTTTGAAACAAATCAATAAAGCTATAAGACCTCACAATTAATCATCATTATTCATTATTGTCATACGATATATAAGTAGTAGCTACAATTTAAATGAAAATATAATATTATTAACTTTATGATGACGGTAAGTTATTCAAAACAATAAATAATTTTACTCTTAATAATTAAAAAGAACAAATATCATAAACATGACATATCATAAATGCTCTCATTAAATCCCATAAACATTAAGACAAAAATAACTAGATTTGACTAAACTAACTAAGGCAACAACTCATGGCCCACAGAAGAAACAAAGAGAACTTGGCTACTATGTTTATTAAGTTGGTAACTTTAATAGAGGGATTAGATAAGTCAAATACATTGAAATAGATAATATATACATCATATTGTACAACGCAGTGCCAACCTTTTAAAATGCTCAAGAACGTAGCCACTATAAACCACATAGACAGGGAACGAACAAGTACAGAGGATCTTAGAAAGTTGGGAATGGAGTAAATGAGGCTTGGAAAAGTAAAGATTGAGTAAAAGCTCCTTAAGGCTATCTAATTTTAGGCTTTCCATGGAAAATGGGGAAATTGACGGGAGCCTTAGAGAAGAGAGAGGAAGGGCAAGCAATTTGCAGGACAGAGAAAATGGGATGTAGGACTGCTTGCCTAGCTGTTGTGATAAAGCCACATACATGATCACTCAAATAAACCACATGCATAATATTCTTTCTTTAGAAATTTTACTCAAATAATACAAGAAAAAGGTCTTTGAATACTTGAAATATAAATCAAACAATAAAAATTTTGATGACGCAGGTGTCAATATCAATGCATTCATGTTGGTTCCTCTTTTGTCATGAAATCGTAGATTTGACCAAAGTTTTAAAAAACAAGTTTGGTAGAGAACAATTTTTAAATTTAACAACTATTTCATGCATGGAATATAAAAGACAGGGCATGCTATTAAGCGCCCAACTACTTTGCTCTAAACATCAACCTTGTGTTTAAGAACAACGGTATACTCTTGAAAAAAATTGTACCGACGTGGCATGTTTGGAACTCATATTTTTCAAGCATTCAAATATTTGAGATCCTCGTGACCAATTCACGGATCTCGTGACCCATTCACTGTGAACTCTCTTGACAAAAGATAGTAATGCCAATATTAGAGTGTTTGCACTAAAACACAAAATTCATAGCCATATGCTGAGTGACATTGGCTTGCATCATTTCGCTTCTTACTAAAGTAATTGGATGTTGTTCCAGTTTAAAGACTCCAACAATGATAATGTTAGGCCGGCCCAAGGGGGGCCGGCTGAACATCTTAATCCGGTCCCTAGTGGACCGATTTTGGTTTACAAGAGGAGGGGCCAAGGGGGGTGGAATCAAGGGGGAGAGGGTGGCGGCTAAACAGATGTGTCCCTCACTTTAATTAAGCACTATATTGGAGGGAAAATTTAAATTAGGGGCTATTTAGGGGTTAAATTTTTGTCCTTTTGCTTTAATTAGTTTTGTCTTGCTAGGGTTAGGGGATCTTGAATTTGAAATACGATTTGAGATATAGAGTTTGCTCTTGTGGGCTCTAGGCTTGGCTAGAGATTTGGAGAGTGATTTCTTCCTCTTGAATTGAAGAAACGTGTATCGGGTGCTGTACTTCTTCTTCATTTAGTGAAATCTACTATTTCATCTTAGATTTTTCCCGGTTTCTACTATTTTTCCTTAATATTGCTGCTGTGTGGTGGCTGTTTTCTCCTGAAAACAGCAGTGTTTTCTGCTTGTGGATGCTTATTTTCTATCAAATTGGTATCAGAGCACGTCAATCTAAGTGTAATAAATGGCCAGAAGGAAAGTTGAAGTGTTGGAGGGAGAAATAGGTCAACTAAAGTTAGATTTTAAGGAGAAAACTTCTGATTTTCAGAAGCAGTTACCATCCATCCATGAAAAGATGGATCGAAGGTTCACCGCCTTGGAAGACATGATGAAGATGATGCTTGAAGAAAAACAAAATCCGGCGACATCGAAAGCAAAGGAGACCACTGGCGACCATGGGAGAAGCAGAAATCCGAACCCATTTAGGGGGAAGGAGAATTTAGAAGTGGAGATTTTTGAGGGAGATGACGGAATGTCTTTTCTAGAACCACTTTCTAGGGAGGAGATGAGTATGAGCTACGAAAGAAGAGGTGCTGATTTTGTTGGGAGAAGGGATGATTTTGAATGCGGAGGTGCAGATTTTGAAAAAAGTAGAGGGGAATGTGATGAAGGGTTCGGTTATGATCGCTAGAGGGAAGATCATGACTACTAGGGAACACCTCTTCGAGGAATGGGAGGTTATGGAGGAGTTAGAGGAAACGGGGGTGACCTAAGGGTGAGGAAACTAAAAATGCCCATCTTTGAGGGCGACGATGCACATTGCTGGATCTATAAGGTCGAGCAATACTTCGCAGTCAACAGGTTGACTAAGAGAAATTGATAGTTGCAGAACTGTGTTTGGAAGGGAAGACGTTGGCATGGTACCAATGGTGGGATATGAGGTGACCCATTTGAAGCTGGAGGGAGTTCAAGGACAATTTACTAGAACATTTCCGAACCAGTAGGGGAACAGACTTCTATGAACAGTTCTTTGCCCTGACGTAGGAGGGGACAGTGGCAAAGTATCGTAATTGGTTTGAGTACCTGGCTAGTAGGCTTGATCTGCTTTTTGAGACCGTGTTAGAGAGGAATATCATGAAGGGGCTCAAACAAATATCAGAGCAACTGTTAGAGTGATGAGGCCGCGTGACTTGGGGGAGGCCATAGAGTTGGCGCAGTTGGTCGGGGTCCAAAAGCATCTAGAGAGGGGGGTTAGAGGCAATAGCTCTAGGGGATCATACAGGATGACCATCATCTTTCTAGCTCCCAAAGGAGCTGCACCGAGAGATTCGTGTGAAGTACCAAAGGAGAAGTCTAGAGGAGGGGGATTTGGTAGGGGGGGGGGATTTCAAGAATCTTACTAAGGAGTTGCAGGAGAAGCAGGCAAGGAGGTTCTGCTTTAGATGTGATGAGAAATACATGTCAAGGAATAGGTGTAAGGACCGAACTCTTCAGGGTCTCACCGTTTGTGATGACGAGGAAGCTGAAGAGGGAGGTGAGAGCGGGTTAGTGGAGGAGGAAGATGAGAAGTTGCATCTGGATGTTGCAGAACTCTCTCTAAACTCTGTGGTGGGATTCACCCCGAATCACATCATGAAAGTGAAGGGAGAGATAGCCGATAGAGAGGTAGTGGTGCTGATCGACAGTGGAGCAACCCAGAATTTCATCTCCACTCAGATTATTGATCTACTAGGGGTGAAACTAGTGGATATAGATGGCTATGGAATGATGATGGGCGCGTAAAAAGTGGATATGGGTAGAGGAGTATGTAGGGGAATAGTGCTGACAATTCAGGAGATTCAAGTGAGAGAGGATTTTCTTTCCTTGGAGTTGGGAGTACTGATGTCATCTTAAGAATGAAGTGGCTGAAAACTTGGGGGATACCAAGGTCAATTAGGGAGCTCTGAAGATGGAGTTGGTGGTGGGACGAAGAACGATGATGATCTAGGGCATTGCAGGGTTGTTTAGAGCTGGAGTATCTCTCATATCCATGATTAGGAGCATACAGGAGGTAGGAGGAGGATATTTGGTGGAACTGCAAGGGATATATCCCTCTAGCAGTACAACCACTTATACGGCAGTTCAGAGAGGTCTTCCAGTCACCTTAAGGCTTATCACCACCTAGAGAGCAGGAGCATGCAATAATTTTGAAGGAAGGGATGTCACCGATTATTGTACGACCGTACCACTACCCTCAAATTCAAAAAGATGAGATTGAGAAGCTTATGAAGGAGATGTTGGAGGCGGGAATCATTAGACCAAGTGTTAGTCATTTCTCAAGTCCAGTCCTACTGGTTAAGAAAAAGAATGGGAGCTAGAGGTTTTGCGTGGATTACAAGGCGTTGAATAAAGAGATCGTGCTGGATAAGTTCCCCATTCCGGTGATCAATGAACTGTATGGAGCAGTGGTGTTCTCCAAGATGAATTTGAAGTTGGGCTACTATCAAATCAGGATGAAGAAGGAAGATGTGCAGAAGACAGCTTTCAGGACGCACGAGGGGCACTACGAGTTCTTGGTGATACCATTTGGACTTAAAAATAATAATTGAGCTAAAGTTCTTGACCAAAGAAATCTAATCTTCTATCAGTAGCAATCAAGACATAACTTAAGAATCCATAAGTTAATAATAGTTGAGGAGATATTTTAAGATCTCTCTAAATAAAATTCTCATACATATTTAATACAATATAAGCTCTGAAGATATCATATTTTACCAGGCATAGACATCCATCGTAAGAATTATTAGGAATAACATACTTTGTTGTTTATTTTGTATATTGTTGGGAAAGATTGTGGTATATCTTTTTGGTTGTTGTAATTTCATTATTTGAAAATATCCTTGTACCAATAGCCCTAAAAATTCATGAAGTATTCCTAACTCTGTAAAGTTAATAAGATATATCATTTCATAGATTGTTTCACCTCTTTCTCCATGTAGTATTCTTATCATTTGATAATCTTCATATTACTAGCGGAACTGGATTCTTCTTCTGAATATATTTGTTTTAATTCTTATGCGTCAATCAATAGATGTTTCTCTATAGACATTGTTTCAAACATATCTTCTCCATTTGTTTCTCCTTCATTTCTTCTCAAAATTTTAGAGCTATTATAACATATTAGAGAGGAAGAAACATGATAATTTGGCCCTACCTTTTCTCTCATTTCTTTGTATGCTTGTTGAAGTTCTTCGAATCCAAAGGTTTCTTTGATACTTTTATTTGTTTAACTGCTTCAGTCCAGCTTGCATATATTCCTATATTAGATAGAGAAAAAACAACATAATAATGAAATTTTCTTTCATGATTCTTCTTTGGTTATGATAGAAAATAGTTTATTAATGCACTTATAATTAATTTCTTTTGTCCTAAGGCAGTAAGATTTGTCCTCATATTTCAGATGTTATCAATGAGATTTTGTCTTTCATTTAGCCACTTTCTCATCTCAAATTGATATGAGTCTTCTTTCTTTATTTTTATTAGTTTTTCCTTATCCTCCATCATATTAGATCTCCAATAACACCTAGCTTCAAAAGCTGTTCAATGTGAAGTTTACATTCTTATAATTCTCAATTATTGAATTTAATCTCACTTCCTCGAATATTGATATACTGATTGATGATCTTCAGTTCACAAAAGATTTTTATCTTTATCCTAGTATTTTGTAGGATTTTCACCTATGACTTCCAATTTTTCAAGTCTAGAAACAAACTTTTCTATGTCATGGTAGATAATGATTTTCTTGACTTGTTTGGGAGTAACAAGATCATATTCATAGTCATTAGGGTTATAATCAATCAGATCATCATCATCAGCAAACTCAACTTATTTCTTTGCCTTATAAAGTCAGGTGTGTCACAAGTGCAATTTGGATCAAGAGGATTAAGTTGAGGTCTTTTTTTAAGTACTTGGTATTTCAGAATGTGACGAGGTTTGTCATCATGAGGTTTAGAAATTTTGGTGTATGGTTCATGTGGTTCAGAATTTAGGTCTGAAGGTTTATCAGGAGGTTTTGGTGCTTTTGATAATGGGGGTAAAATTTTTGGTACTAAGAAGTGTCCAACACCACTCTGATATGACAGGTGAAACCGATGAATTCCTAAAAATCGTGACATAATCATTTGTAAGGAACAGAACACCATTTGATTTCAATAGGAAATCAAGGCCAAGTATCATCTTGATACGAAAATGATTAAGAGGTCTAACCCATAACTTAGACACGTGAAAAGCCTTATACCAAAATTGACAATGAGTTTGAAATTTGAGGTATACATTTTGAATGTACTTTGTCATTTCAAGTTGAGAACCATCGAACCGTGCACTATATTTAGGTATATGACTTTTAAGAACAAAGTCGATTGATATAAAATCAACATCAATTGTATTAGATGTAGAACCAGTATTAATAAAAACAACTTCTAAACCATGGATATTGATTTTAGCAAGGATTTGAATATTTGTAACATCATCAAGGTTACAGATTATAGGGATTTGTTCAATACCTAATTTGTTTGACAAAAAAGGATCCTTGTAATCTGATAAAACTTAATAATCAACTAGAGAAACCTCATCAAAAATAACAATTCATTTACCTTTTTGATCAGTTGGTGGAGATATTACTAGTGTCTCCATCTTAATTTCAAGATCAGCAAAGCTATGCTCAAGTACTCTTATTCTGGATTCAAGAAGTTAATGTGTTCTTCTTTCTGTAGAAATCACTTTAAGAATAGGAACACGATATTTATCATTAACACATTTAAAACATGCTTGAATCATACAAAAGTTACAAGTGTAATGTCTATCAATCATAGGGTACCAAGGACAAAAAGAACATTTGATCTTATTATCACCTTTCCCAAGATTCCAATCATGGCAGCATGATATTTCCTTATCAGTAAGGATAACAACAGAAATGGAATTGCTTAAGTCAAGATTCATGTATTGCATTCCTTCTAATTCGTTTAGATTAGACAGGTTATTCAAATCAGCATTTCCATAATATCATTTATCAATTCATAGTCTTTAAGTGGTTGTTCAGTTTCTTTCAAAGAGACAATACTATAGATTAATGACATTGTTTAAAATTGCGCAATATGAGGCTCTCCTTGAGGCCTGCCTTAAGGCGCGCCTCACCTCGCTGGCATGAGCCAAACACCTATTTATGAAATTTTTTTATTTAAAACCTACCTAAATCCTATACAAAAGCCCCAAAAAAATCATGCATTCTTGCACCCCAAGCCGCAGAAACATCCTCTCAATTTCCTCGACCTCCAGCCCACCGCCTTCATCGTAGCCACCGTAGGGAATCACTAGAAAGCATTGTTTAAAATTGCGCAAGGCGCGCCTCTGCGCAATTCTTGCAAAAAACGCCTCAAGGCGTGCGCAATTGCGGGCTATGGTGAGGCGTACGCCTCACGTAGGCTGAGGCGCGCCTCTGTTGCGCAATTGCGCAATTTTGAGAGAGGCGTACGCCTCAGCCAAAGGGCCCACCTACTTAAAATTTTTCCATTAAATCCCCCACACCCGATCGGCTAAGGTTTCATCCCGACATTTTCCGCTCGTTTGCTCCAGGTCGCGAAATCCAGAGCCCCCCGTCCGCTCGGCCAACCTTCCCGCCGCCTCTCCCGCCGGCGCCGCCTCTCTCCGGCGAAGTTGAAGTGTCCGGCCGCCTTGTAGGAGAAGTCCACAAAGGATTTTAGGTATTTTTTTTTACTTTTTGGTTAGATTTTTGAAATGAAAGAAATTTTAGGGTTTTAGATTTTTGGAATTTTTTTGTGTAATTTTCGATTCTTTCATTAGGGATCATGGTAAGAGGCAAGGAAAAGGGGTCTTCGTCATTGCGGAGGGACCCTTCTTGGAAGTATAGTGTACAAGTTGACATTGGCGGCGGCGAGAAGAGCTATGTCTATTTAAAGTGCAACTTTTGTGAGAAAGTTGTGAAGGGCGGAGTAACCCGCATGAAGGAGCACTTATCATGCTCTCACAAGAACGTAGCACCTTGTGCAAAAGTGCCGGACAATGTGAAGGAAGAAATAAGTGCTTACATGAAGAAAACTACCACTGTCAAACACTTACAACAGCAGCAATTTGATGAAAGGGTCGACCAAGGTGCTTATTTTGGGAGCGAGAGTGGAAAGGGCTCTTCCTCCACTATACATAATAGAGGTGCACGGGGTCCTATGGATCAGTACATGACTACTGCAGGAGCAGATAGAGGAGAAGCAGAGATGATGCCTGCAGCTGGTACTAGAGAGGGTCGGCGACAGGTTTGCATGGACATTGGGAGGTTCTTTTTTGAAAATGCAATACCATTTAATGTTGCTACATCGCCTGCCTACTTCAGTATGATGCGGTCTGTAGGATTGTATGGAAGAGGGTTGAAAGCACCTTCTATGTATGAGTTGCGCACTTGGATTTTAAAAGAGGAGTTGCAGAACACCGAGCGAACTATTGATGAGATTAAAAGGACATGGTTTGAGACAGGTGTGACTATAATGTCAGATGGATGGTCTGACATGAAGAGTAGGAGTTTGATAAACATCCTTGTCAACAATCCCTATGGTACAGTGTTCTTAAGATCTATTGAAGCTTCTGATGAGGTGAAGAATGCTACATTCATTTTCAATTTACTTGATGGAGTTATTGAGGAGATTGGAGAGCAGTTGGTTGTCCAGGTAGTGACTGATAATGCCAGTACATACAAAGCAGCTGGTCAGATGTTGATGGAGAAGAGGACACACCTCTATTGGACACCTTGCGCAGCACATTGTATTGATCTCATATTGGAGGATCTTGGTGACTTACCTCAGCACAAGAGTGCTCTTGTTAGGGCGAAGAAGATTACAAAATTCATCTACAATCACTCTTGGGTCTTAAGCTTAATGAGAAAATTTTCAAAGAAAGAAATCATTCGACCTGCAACAACTAGGTATGTTCATATTTTTTACATTGTAAATCATTCCAACTGTATGTTCGTAGTTTTAACATTTGGGCACTGTGAATCTATAGGTTTGTCACCTCCTATTTGACACTGCAGAGCTTGATGGAGGTGAGGCAACCTTTGGAAGCCATGTTTACATCAACTGAATGGCTAAACTCTGCTTGGGGGAAGAAGAGTGAGGGAAAGGAGATAAGAAAGATAATTCTGAATGATAAATTTTGGGCTACTGTGACCTATGCCATTTTGAGAACGAGACCCTTAGTGCAAGTTCTACGCTTAGTGGATGCAGAGAAGAAACCAGCTATTGGTTTTATTTATAATGCTATGGATGAGGCCAAGGAGTTGATTGCACATAACTTGGGAGGAGAGGAGGCAAGTTATAGGGAGATTTGGGATATCGTTGATGCTCGGTGGGAGGTGCAGTTACACTGACATCTACATGTAGCTGCATATTATCTTAACCCTCAATTTCAATATTCAGAGAAAAAATCTTCAAATCCGGAGGTTAAGCTTGGTCTATATCATTGTATGGAAAGATTAATACCGGAGCAGGCAGATAGGGAGCTTGCAGATTTACAGCTTGTTCTGTTCCGGAATAAAGAGGGTTTTTTTGGTTTGAATGCAGCAAAAACTACCATTTCTAAACGGTCTCCAGGTATAATTAATTTGGTAAATGCAATACACTTTATTCAGTTCTGAATTTTGATTATATTTTCTTCTTGAATACAGTTGAATGGTGGATCCAATTTGGTGATTCCACCCCTGAGCTACAGAGTTTTGTTGTGAGAGTGTTGGACCTCACTTGTTCTTCTTCTGGGTGTGAGCGAAATTGGAGTACATATAGTCAAGTGCAAACAAAGAGAAGAAATCGACTATCTACACTCAGAATGAACTCCCCCGTATACATAATGCACAACAAGAGGTTAAGAGATAGGAGGTTGAGGAATAAGGGGTTGAAAGATGATGAGGACCCATTGGTGTGTGATGATCTGTCGTCTGATAATGAGTGGTTCATAGATGATGAGGCAGATTTGTCATTATCAGACTTACAGGTAGAAGATCTAAATGTGGATGTATTGAGGGGCGAAGCAGATCAAACGGGTACATCCACTAGTATCACACCACACACATCTACTAGCTCTGCAAGTAAAGGTATATGTTCTCTGCCAGTCTGCCTGATAATGAGTGGTTCATCCAATTAATATGCTAATAATCTTTTCTTTTAATGAACAGGGAAGAGAAAAGTGAGTCATGTTGAAGATGAAGATGACATAGCATTCATAGATACAATTGGAGAAGAAGATTCACTTGAAGACCCATTTAGTGATGGGATATGATTTCATTTTATATGTTTTTTGTATTTTAGAAGTTTTGTTAATCTGATATTTTGTGATTTTGTACTTTGGGACATAATTTTATTGCATCTACTTTCTTATTTTCCAATATTGCTATTATTTTCCTGCTAAAATCCTTAATTTTTCATTTACGCAATTCTGTGTTCGTGAGGCTTACGCCTCAGACCGCCTCGAGGCTTACGCCTCGCCTCACGGACGAAAACCGCCTCGAGGCGCAGTTACGCAATTTTAAACCTTGCTAGAAAGTTGCATGCCACCACCATCTTCTCTTAAAATTTTGGAGTATTATATTTATTTTAATGACAAATATTCATGAAAAATGAAGATGACAAAAATAAATGAAGAAGAAACAAAATGAGAGGTATTGGACCCTACAGGATAAGGCAAGGAAGAGACCAATTTGTTATGATAGTGACTCAAATAAAAATTTTCTTAGTAATGATAGTACAGATGATTTCTGAGTTGTTGCCAATTATTTTAGCTTTCTTTAGTAATTAAACGTAGATGAGTAGACAACTGAGAAAGAAACAATTAGAGCTGAACTTGATATTATATGATACTTTTAGGCAATTCATATATTTTATATTATTTTATTTATGTAAAATTTAAATTTCAATTCTATTTCATATCATTTTTCATTTAACAATTTACATCTTATATAATTTTTTGTATCATATATATGTAAATTTTTTATTTCATAATTCAATAAAAAGTTAATATGTTATCCTTTAACATATTATTTGGATATTCTTTAAAACATCACTGTTAACTTTTATTTTGACTTTATGCAATTTTTAGATTTTGAGGCTTACATCTCAAAACGCCTTGAGGCTTACGCCTCGCCTCACAAACGAAAAATGCCTAAATACCCAACTGCACAATTTTAAACATTGATTAATGAGTTATTAGAGATTTCATAATCTACTTCCAAGAGATCTATATTGACGCAGTCAATCAATACAACATTTCTGTTGTAAAGATTCTTTCTTTTCAGGCAAGTGATGGCTAAGTGTGGGCTCCGAAAATTCGGCCCCGGCCTCCGCTCGCTTTTCTTATTCGGCGAGGGAGTTTTAACGAACTAAGTTCCGAGGTAAATTTTGGAAGGCAGATGGGTTTGTAGATAAGACACTACCCAGAGATTTCGCCCTCATTTTGTGAGGACTTTATGATCTGAGTTCTGGTTTCCTATAGGCGCAAGCCCCTATAGTTAATTACCTCTCCCGATAACGAGAGAGAACTTTCGATTAAGGCTAGTCGTCAATCAGATACGTAAAATATACGTGATATCTGGCATATAGTAGCAGCAATGAGTTTGGAAATTTGGGAATTGAGTTTGGAAATTTAATATTTAAAAATAGAAATTTCACCATCGTGCACTTAAAGTGGATGGTGGGGGAATGGATGATAGACCCGATCAAGATCCCATGGTTCCGTCGTCCCGGGCCATCATGGTCCCTGGTCTACTTAGTCAGAGGAGGTAGTCGACCCAACCTGACAGAAGGATCCTTGTCGACAGCCATGGGTTGCTTCGTCCAAGGGTACCTTGTAGACCGGGGTTGAATGTTTGTCTAAGGGGACAAATTTGAATCCATCTTAGCTAACAGAGGGCTTTGTGCCCTATCGATTATATCCTATTGATTCATATCTCAAGGATTTGATGCCACTAAGGAGCGTATTGGCTCTGGCCATAACCGGTATTTCGTGGTGCCATTTGGCGGCAAAACCACTCAGTTCAGAGGGCTCCGGGTCATAACCGTTTACCTGCAGTGCCATTTGGCGGCCAAATTGCCGGTTAAAGGACACGTACCACGTCCTTACTGGCAAGAGATTATTTGAGAATGGATCCTAGTGATACTTTCGACTAGGTATTTGGCTCTTTGTGAGCTGAAGTAAATTTTAATTTGTCCGCCTCGGCAAACTGTTGCGAAGGGTGGATGGATTTTGCTTTAAGTTTTTTGATGGATAGGTTTCAGATTTTAAATATTTTTGAGATTTTGGGATTTTGAGATTTTTTGGAATTTTGGATATTTGGGATTTTTGTGGATTTTTGGATGGACTTTTAGGAGGAATTTGAGAAATATTTGGAAACCCCTCCGGTTGAGATCTGCATTCAACACGGCCATCATTGGGGTGTTCGGGGTCATTTCTCTTTATGGATTGAACCTTGTCAACTCTGTCGGGCTGTCGACAGAGGATAGAGTTTCGTAGGCTTTATGCCCTTTGATAGTGAATTCTCATTGTTAAAGGCATTGAAGGCCTAATATGAATGTATTAAGACAAATATAACGATCGCCACAACCGTATATTTGTTTGTTGGTTCGAACCCCGTCGACTTCTATTGACTCGTATAGAATGATCCGGTTCGAACCTGAATTCACTTGTCGACCCGCGCAGCATCCCTAGACGTCACGTGTGTACCAATAACACGCTCGCCGGGGCCCATGCGGGTTGAGAATTGTATTTTCCCCTTTAGTGTACCTATGTGTATACAATTTATAGTGCACGTGCAAGGGGTATTTTGAAATCATTTGTAGGCACCTTCTGTCTGCTTGTACGGAGGTTGCAGATCCGGTGGAGTAGCAGTTTCTGGATAGAATTGTTCGCTGCTTCGTACAGGTGGATTGTCGTGCACTACTCGCATGATTTGCGCAGATAGATTGTAGTGCACTAACGAATCTCCTGCTTTTGTTCGTAGATGCTTGTATTCGTTGTAGTTGTTTGGTTCATGTAGTACATCCGTCATTGTTATGAGTGGACAGGTAGATGTATCCTTCATAGACTGAAATTGACTTCAGGATACTGCATTTACTGAAATCTTTCTGCATCTACCCATCGGTGGCATGTGGCACATACATCTGTCTTCGTAGAGAGCTTGTATGTGTTGCAGATCTTCGATCATTGTTTGCATGCAGATCAGTTATCATTCTACAAGGTATTTTAGATCATGGTCTTGTAACCACAACATATCTTTCAACCTCTTCTTGTTGTTTGTAAGCACGTCGCATTTGCAAGTCCCTTATCTTCAAAGGTGGTTTATTTGAATGATTTAAACCACGACTTGAAATTTTGCTTGCATAAGATTCAAATGGACCACCCTCTTTGATTAGCATTTGCAATTCCTTCGTTATTATATTTTTTTTTTTGGAATTGAATTGTTGTTGATAAGAGATATGACATTGCATTCCTTGTAGCTCCTTTGATGTCTCATGTAGTATGTTACATGCACTTCTATATTTATAGTGAACAAAATGAGCCACACTTATTGGAGATTTATCCATGCAAACCAAATGTATTTGTTTATAAGAGCAATTGAATTTGCTTGCATGACGACTCAGATATCACTTGTTCTTACTTACAAGTTGATTCTTGCTTAAATGTTACAAGCCATTTAATTCTATTAGTCATCGCTTGTATATCTTGAGAATTCATTCAACATTCTTTATGAGTTCTCACTTGTTCATTTGAGTTTGGTTCAAATAAAATTCAAGTTTCATGTTGTCCAAGTCATTCAAGTCCAAATATAAGCTCCTTGAGTTCAATCAAGTCTAGTTCAAGCTTAAGAATCCAAGTTCAAGCTCTTCTCACTTAGTTCAAACCAAGTTCATAAGTCTCAAGTGACCCTATTCTGTTCAAATGCAAGTCCACAAGTCCTCTGTCTGAGTTCAAGCTCGTTTTCATGTTACTTGGGTTCAATTCTTTATTAAGTCATTTAGATTTTGCTTAAGAGTCCAAGTACACGTCAATCATCGTTCTCTTGAGTTCAAAACAAGTCCAAGTTCATATTCAAGTCCTCTTGTAGTTGTTCAAAAACTATAATCTCAAGTCAATGTTCTTTGTATTTGAGTTTAATCAAATTCTCATTCCTTACAACATCACTTGATTAAGTTTTAATTTAAGTTTGATTAAGTAGATTAAGTTAAGTCCACAAATCTCTTTCTGCTCCAAGTCCTTGTCTGTATTTCAGACAAAATTTCGGCAGCCTCCCGGCGTCTCCCCCGTTTAGGGGAAAAACCAAGAGGCCGCCTACCCGCCACGTCAATAGAGATGTGCACGGTTGGTGTTGGTGAGACACCGCGGCGGTTGCATTTTTTTGTTTTCTCCCACCACGCGCAATAAAGGCGTGCATGGGGTTTTATAAAAAGCATTTTTGATAAGCAGTTTTGATTTCCCCCCGCCCGGGGGTACTTATTAAGCGACCCTGCTTCGTCGTACGTGCCGCACCGGGGTCCCATCCCACCACGCGCAATAAAGGCGTGCATGGGGCGGTTCTCCGGTTTGCCACGGACATTGAAGCAAGGTTTTGAGTTTAGAAGAATACGTACCTTCGCGGGGTTGTCGTGGTTGACACATGGATCGAGGGGTCACTCGCCTACCTCGTCGTAGGTGTCGCACCGGGTTCCCTCCTACCACGGCCAATAGAGGCGTGCTTAGGTGGTTTGCCGGTCCGACACGAACATCGAGGAAAGAGAGTGGGGGATTACTCATCTTTTTATTTATTTATTTTTTTTTAATTTAAATTAATTATAATTAATATTAATTAATCATAATTAAAAAAAAATTAATTTAAAATTAACTTATTCAATTATAACTAATTATTATCAACAATAATTAATTAAAATTAAAATAATTAATTACAATTAAATTTAATTAAATTTAATTAATTATAATTAATTACAATTATCATAAAATAATTATAATTAAAAAATAATTAATTTATTTAATTATAATTCATTATAATTAATTGTACTTAATTAAAAAAAACATAATTAATTATAATTAAACCTAAATTTAATTATAACTAATTATATTTAATAATAATAATAATAATAAAAAGAATCCCCCCCTCCCCATTCTCTGTGCTCGGCAGATATACGGGATTTGGCCAGAGTAGTGCACGGGAGGGAGAGATTTACCTTCCTAGCTAGTGAGCTCCCTGCTGTTGCTTCCAGTTAAAATGTCGTAACTTCCGAAACAACAGGAAGGAACGTCGTCGCTGGAGCCAAGCCGAACAGCCACGAAGGGATTGGAGAAGCAGAGGGCGGCGGGAATGGAGGTGGCTCAGGTAAGGAGAAGACTCCTCTCTCTCTCTCTCTCTCTCTCTCTCTCTCTCTCTCTCTCTCTCTGCCGACGGGAGGTCTTGAGCCGCCACTTAGGTTCGGGATTGAGAGAAGATCAGGTAGAAGGGTTCGGCCGGAGCTTTGCTTGGGTCGATGAAGTCGGATCAGACAGAGATGAGAGGGAGGAGGTTGGGAGCAGTTCGGGAAGCAGAGAGCGGTCGTGTATGGAGCGAAGTCGGAGAGAGCGAATGGAAGAGGAGTCGTGGAGAGAAGGAGGTCGGAAGGTGTTCGGCTTCTATTTAACGACGCTGAAGAGATGCGATCGAGGCACTGCAGAGTCGCGGGATACCTGGGAAGCGATCGCGGACGGCGCCGAATCGGCGCAAATCTCGGCAGAATTTGAGGATCCGACAGGTAAGATGTATGTATGCAGGATTTTTTTGCTCTTCTATACAGAGGTTAACACTAAGTGACCTTCTTCATTACAAGCAAAGCAAGAGATTTTGTTACTATAAACATTCTTGGAGTTACATTGTCTAGCATGTCTTTTCTTATCCAAATATGGTTTTCGAGACTTAGATTTCCGAATGAAGTATTTATTTTTAAAAGGATTCTTCTTCGAAGGATTAAGCATTCTTCTCGGTCTTCTATTCAAACTTGTATGTCCATATTGTTTAGGAGTATAAATCTATAAACAAAGTCCATAATTTTGATTTTTCAATTGTTCTAAATGGAAATATAAGTACATATCTCTTTCAATTTTTCAAAAAAGAATTGGATCCTTATTCCTATATTGTCAAATTGAGTAACTTCATGTTGTTTCCAAGCATGAAGATTTTTTTTTACCAAGTTCACATAGAAATTTTGAAAACAATCTCTCACCTAGCTCAGTTGAATAGTAATTCCTAGATACAGTAGCTAAGGCTAAAAAATCATTCGCAAAATATTTCACATATTTCCAATTCCTAATTTGGATTTGTTCAAGTTCTCGCATAGCACTAGCCTACTTGAGGCATCTCTAGAAGTCAAGATTCTATGAATAATATAAGCAAAGTTCAAAATGTTATTATCTTGGATTGCCAGATTTGCAACTTCTTCTAAAAGTTTCTTGTAAGATTCTCAAGCAGCTCTTGCTACATCTCCTAAATAATTTTCAACCCATCTAATTGTCTATTCACCACTGTCAACCAAATCTTGGCGATTCTTTTGATATTCTCTAGCCATTTGAGCAGTACATTATTCTAAATAATTATCATGTAAATGAGGATCACATGATGTAATTTTTAATAAAATCTCATTTTTAGAAAAATAAGATTTTTTCAATGGAGCTCATTTTCCAGTTGTTCTCAGTTATTGGTTTTTCCTTATCATAGATTTTTACAGATGCTCTGGGAGGATGTCCTATATTGAATTCCATAGGAACAGGTTCGGTAGTTGGATAATATCTTTGAACGGGATTCGTGTTCAAGTTTGAAGAACTAGCTTCATTATCATATCAATCAACTCCTGTTACACTTTCTTTTGAATCTTTCAAGAATCTTTCCAACTAATCTACTTTAACATCATCCGAATTTGCAATAACATAATCCAGGCTTTCAATCATACGATTTTTATCTTCCAAATTTATATGTTCAAGCATAAGATTGTCATCTTCCAAATCTTCAAAATAATTCATAAAATTTTCAGTTTCTCCAAATTTTTTAAAATAGCTCTCAATTAGATCCACAGCATTCTCAGAAAGATCTTCAATGGAATTCCCAGAAATATTTTTGGGATTTTCTAAAATATTTTCAGACAAAACATCTACTACATTTTCTTAGATTTCCTTTTGATCTTTCGAATTTTGAATTTTTTTATCATTTGTATCTTCAAATTTTCTTTTAGATCTTTAATCAGCACTTCATCTTCTAGTCCACACAATATTCTGATATTCTCTTTTGCATCAACATAGAATATGTCAGTTTTTCTATTTCTACTGATTCTTCTATAGTAATTCTGTAGGGCTTGAATAGTTCTCCAATGAGTATCAACATTGTGCAAATAAGAGATATATACACTTTTATTCTTATAGCCTCTATCATCATCTTCACCTTCACTGTCCTCATTATCCTCAATCAACATCAAATCTAAATCAGATTCTTCTACAAGAACATTTTGATCGGATGTTTTATAATATCTAAACCTAATGGACAAACTCCTATCATCATTCAGAAAGGTTGAATATTCAATAGGTGCTATTGTAGAATTTTATTCTTGTAGAGGAGAGATATTCCATTCTAATCCCACAAGTGTTTCAGAGTCAATCTTTTTTGGGATGATAAACTTAATTCCATTGGTGGTTAAGGAGTCTATAACATTCTCTAGCTTAATCTTGAACCTAGTTTGGATGCTACTCGTAATGTTGTCAAGAACAACGATATCTAAGCTATCTAAGCATATATTATTTCCTTGTAAATTTTCATAACCTATACTATGCACCAGGACTTTAACATGTTTTTTAAAGTCTTCAATAGTCATAGTGATATCAGGAACAATATAGGTGATTCCAATATTATTGTTCATGTCAACTTCTATGACTATGACACCAATCATAAATTCAATGGGAGTACTAAATCGAGAATTAAAATGATAGATTAGAACTTTTCCTCTAAATCTTTTTCTTATCAAGCCTCTGATTCCAAACACAATAAAACCAAAATGAATATATCGATGCTTGTGCTTTTTCTTTATTTCTTTTGAGGCTTCAAGAGTAATCAGGTTTAGTCTGACCTCAAAATTATCAGGACAATGAAGTAGAACTTCTCTATGATGTCTGAAAAGTCCTGTAATAACACTGAAATAACCTTGTGAGTACCATCTCGAAGAATGCAAGCTATTCAAATGATCATTGGAAAAAGTAGAAAGATCTCAATCAATATTGACCAATTTTTTTAATCTATAATCATCTCTAGAGGTACCGGGTCTATCAAATACTCTGTTTAACCATGTGGTTGAAAAATTATTTAAATGGCTCGACACGGAGTGTCTACCCGTGATAATTTGAGATGGTCCAAAAAATGGAATTGTTCTGCGCTCAGTTATATTTCAGAAATGAAAAAGACTTTTTGGTCCTAATTTTTCAGTCTTACCCTGGAAAAAAACTTTAATTATTTTTGTGATATTATGGAGCTCAATCTCTAGCTTAGACGCAGGAGACGTATTAGAAAGTTTTTCAATAGATTTTTTAATCAAACTCAAACGATAATGCAAACTACTAAGTAAAGCAAAAATAGTATTATTTTGCTGAATATTAATTCAATCAATTTTTGATGGAGATTCTGACTAAATATACCCTTCATAACATTTTTCTTTTGAATAAACTGAAGAATAAGAAACTGCAACAAGACATTCTTCACCCTTAAATTTCAGTTCATTCATCAGCCTTCCTAAAGTGCTTAATATTATGTAATAAATATTTCAGCTGATCAATTTCTTGATCAACTTGAGATTTATTATTTTAATATCTTTCTTTAATTACAATAACAGTTCATGAGATTGGAACTCAATCTCTTTAGGCTTATTATTCTCAATTAAATAAGATAATCTGTTAATATCTCTCTTTGAAGAGATATCGTTCAGTTTAAGAAATTAGAACTTACTATATAGATCTTCTTGCGAAGCTTTAAGATAAGCAACCTGATGACTTGGATTTTTAATCAGCGGAATCTTCTCTTTCAACTTCTCATTGAAGAGTGTAGAAGAGTTTAAAACTTCTAATGAGTAAACTCTAAATTTCCAGATAACTTTAATAATAGATTTATAAGTGAGTTCAAATAGACTTTCTTAATATGTAACTGATGAGAAGAATCGTCTTTGAAGAAATAGAAATTGTGTTTTATTTTTTCCAAAAAAATAACACTTTTATTTTTCTGAAATTGACAAATTCCAGATAATCAAAACATTTTTCAGCAAAGCACATCAAAATAAATTAAAAACAATCAAAAAATTTTAAAATATTTTATCACACAGTGTAACAATAGAGTTGAGCTACATTGTAGTGACGAGCTCAGGCTACAGTGAAGTGATAACGACACAAATAAAATATTAAAAAAAAGTACACTAAGAGATACGGACAAAATTAAAATATTTTAAAAAGTACAACAAAGAGATAAACACAAATAACAAACTCTATGAACAGTAAAATATTGAAAATTACCCATTAGGGTAATGAACAGTATTCCACCGTCTCACAGTTCAAAAAGTAACCTAGCCAAACAAGCTTAGTAACTCCAAACTTTTCGACCGGGTACAAATGAAAACCTAGTTAAACACATCTTCATTTATTGCATAAAAGAGAAGATACAGGAGAAAACGTAAGATAACATGTCACCCGAATAGTACAAATGAACTATCCTTACTCCTTTCCCTTCCAAATGTATGATTGCTCATATAACAAGATAGGCTAAGAGCTTCAAATAAAATATCTTACTCTTACCTGGCCTCTATTCGAATGAATTCTAAGGGGCCACTATAGAAAAGAATAACTACACACAGTTTAAGATAGAACTCCTACAAACTTTAAACTAAAAACTATTTATATCAAGTATAGAAATGAGTTCAAGAGCAACATTGCTTGATATGGTGGTGTCGTGGTGTTATGGTATGAATTAGCACCTCAATGTTGTTTAACTTACTCTGCTACAGTGCTTTGTTAACTCTGGGCGTCTATTGGCTGAACTGGTGTGTGCTCGGCTAATTCGACGCATCTCCATCTTTTGTCAACTACTTCACCGCGACACTGAAAAAATTCAGTTTTGTGACGCTCGAATGTGCAATCCTGTGCGGCAGAGTTGCGATGCTCGGCGTTCCGGTGCTCAAATTCTTGAGACTCAAGTGTTGCGGTGCTGATTTCAGATGTTGCAATGCTGATTTCTGATGTAGTAGTTCTCTGAAGCACTGTGGCGCTAACCTTGGCTCTGCCGAGGCACCGAGTTATTTGTCATTTTTCCCGAGGCTTTGGAACTGCGATTTCCTGATTTGGCATCAATGAGTTGTAGACGCTGCGACGCTGGTAGTTAGAACATTGCGGCATTGATTCACACTTATGAACTTTTTTCTTTTTCCTAAACATTTCCTGCACAACATCAACTAAAACCATATTTTCACTTATTTTTTAGATACTGAAATAGTACAAATTTACACATAACAAATTTCCACTAGTTTAAACTCTTGTCTTCAAGCAATTATATAATCACCTATTGATTAGTTCATTAGCCCAAATAAAAATTGGAAAATTAAAATTATTAAAATGTAAGAACATACTTTACTTTCTAAATATAATTTGTAATGATCAAAGTTTGAATAATCATAAATAATTAGCCTAATCAATCATCTTTATTATTTCCTAAAGTGAGAGCTTATCCACTCTAAGTGTATGTGCTAGTTTAAAAAAAAAAAAATGTATGTGCAAGTTTTAACTTCTAATTTTAGATATGAATAATATATTACTTAGATTATTAGTTGAGCTTGTATACAACAACAACATCAAGCCTTTATCCCACTACGTGGGGTCGGCTACATGAATCTTTTTTCTCCATTGTGTCCTATTAAAGGTCAAATTCTCATTTAAATCTAATAAAGCAAGGTCATTCCTAATATTTTCTAACCAGGTCTTTTTAGGTCTTCCTCTACCTTTCTTAACATAAGTCAAATCTAATACCTCTACTCTTCTAACCGGGTCATTGGAAGGCCGTCGTTTTATGTGACCAAATCATCTAAGGCGACTCTCTCTAATCTTATCTTCTACTGGAGTTACTCCAACCTTTTCACGTATATGCTCATTTCGTATCCTATCTCTAAGGGTAAAGCCACTCATCCACCTGAGCATCCTCATCTCTGTCACACTTAACTTAATATTATGCTTCTCTTTTAATGACCAACATTCAGCACCCTAAGCATTGCCGGCCTCACTACCATCTTATAGAATTTTCCCTTAAGTTTGAGGTGTACTTTTCTATCACACAACAAGCCCGGTGCATTCCTCCACTTCAACCATCCAACTTGAATTCTGCTGATAATATCCCCATCTATTTCACCATCACTCTAAATAATAGATCCAAGATATCTAAAACGTGTACTCTTATTAATGACTTGATCGCCCAAAGTCACAATCCCCTCACTAGGACTATTACTACTAAAATTACACTCCATATATTCCGTTTTAGATCTACTCAAGCGAAAACCTTAAGTCTCTAATGTTGACCTCCATAATTCAAGTTTACTTTCAACTCCCTCTCTAGTCTTATCAACAAGAAGAATATCATTAGCAAAAAGCATACACCAAGGCACATCCTCTTACCGTCAAAGGCCCCATGCACGCCTTTGTTGCGCGTGGTGGGAAGAAAAATCACGGCCGCGGTGTCCTCGAAAGAGGGCACCTACCATGCACGTCTTTATTGCGCGTGGTGGGAAGGCCCAGTTTTCTCGTAATTTTCCCCTAAACAGGGGAGACGCCGGGAGGCTGCCGAAATTTCGGGTGAAATATTACTCTACACTCGGACCTGTTTGAACTCAAAAGGAACAAAATATTTGGACAAAATGAGAAAGAGCAGTGGACTTTTGAGCCTGATTGAACACAAGCCTGGACTCAAATGAGAAAGAGCAGTGGACTTTTGAACTTGATTGAAAATGTGCAGAGGACCTAAACAAAATTCAAATGATTTCTAAAGAGCAAATCCAAATAAAATCAAATGAAATCGGAATCAAATCCAGATGAAAATGACTATTCAATTGAACTTGCAAGATCTCAAAAGACTTTGAATAATCATTTGAACATAAACTCGGGTTCAAATTCAAATTTACTAAGTGTGGAAGACATTAAAATTGAACAAGATTTGGACTGCAGAGGACTTATACTTGGACTTGCATCCTGGACTCAAACTGAACATTAATGACTCGAGCAATTCGAACTCAAGTAAGTACTTGAGTCGAACTACAGTGGACATATAACTGAGCTTGCACATTAAGCTCATGAACCTGATTTAAATCAGTCCTGAAGAGACTTGAACTTGAGCCTGGCTTGAGCTTCATTGCCCTCTAACATTCGACGCCAATCAAAACTACCACCTGAGATTGGTGAAAGGTGGTTTCGGTGAAAAAGCATGGGCTCTCCTACGAATACTACTAGGAGGTCGTAGCGGATAGAACTGATCCCCAGCAAATGAATACTTGTGGATAACAACAATGTGTATGTCGTATGTACAACGAACCACTGTGGACACAAGTACATCTTCTACGACGATCCCTACGAGGTCAAATGAACTATATTGGCAAACAACAGTAACAAGTTGCAGAGTTCATATACGACTGTCGTATGTGCTAATATGATCTCAAATACAAATAAATGCCTGTTGACTGAGAAGGCAACATTGGAGATCAATAGTCAAAGAGTTGCCCCTACAAGCAAGTACAATCAGCAATCCCACCTGAGATTGGTGAAAGGTGGACATGATGCATGCAACAACGGCTCCCCTACGGATATCTATAAGAGGTCGTAATGGATACAATGGGTCCTTGCAAATAAACACAACCTACTTGTGGATAACAACAGTGGGCATATCGTAAGCATATCAAACCACAGTGGACACAAGTACGGGTCCCTGCAAATGAGTACAAACCACATGTGGATAACAACAGTGAGAACCTCCTAAGCGTAGCAAACCACTGTGGACACAAGTACAAATATCACCTACGACAACGGTGATCAAGATTTTCTCGACCTTGTATTCAGGAAGGGAAACAATGCTACGCCACTGGATCTGCAACACTTATGCAAGTAGACAGAAGACGTCTACAATCTACAATGCTACGCCACCGGATCTGCAACACTCGTACTAGCGGATAGAAGGCGTGTATAAGCTCTCAAATGAAAAGTTATGTACATTCGAATAGCAATTATTTGCACAACTACAACTATTTCAAAGAACCCCTGCACGTGCACCATAAATTGTATACACATAGGTACACTACAGGGGTGTATAAAAATCACCCGCATGTGCCCCGACGAGCGTGTTATTGATACACACGTGACGTCTAGGGATGCTGTGCGGGTCAATAAGTGAATTCAGGTTCAAACCTGATCCTTCTATACTGACCAACAGAAGTCGACAGGGTTCGAACCTCCAAACAAATATACGGTTGTGGCGACCGACATATTTGTTTCAATACATTCATATTAGGCCTTCAAGGCCAACAATCAAGATAATTCACTAATCAAAGGCACAAATCCTACGAGAAACTCGATCCTCCTAAACAAGCAAATAGGAGTAGACAGGGTTCGAACCGTCGGATAAACATACGGTCACGAAGCCGACTGGAATATTTATCTAATACATTCATATTAGGCCTTCAAGATCTACAATCACGAAAATTTACAAGCAAAGGCATGAAGCCTACGACAAACCCGATCCTCTGTCGACAGTCAGACAGAGTCGACAAGGTTCAATCAACAAATGGAAATGACCCTAAAACACCCCGATTATGGCCGTGTTGAACGAAGATCTCAATCGGAGGGGTTCACAAATATTTAAATTGAAATCTATCCATCAACGCTTAAAGCAAAATCCACCTGCCCTCCGCAACAGTTTGCCGACGCGGGCAAATTAAAATTTACTTCAGCTCACAAAAGAGCGAAATGCCTAGTCGAAAATATCACTAGGATCCATTCTCAAAACAGTCTCCTGCCAGTAAGGACGTGGTACGTGTCCTCTAACCGGCAGTCTGCCTCCAAATGACACCGCAGGATAAACGGTTACGACGACCCGGGGCCCTCTGAACCGAGTGATTTTGCCGCCAAATGGCACCACGAAATATCGGTTATGGCCAGAGCCAATACGCTCCTTATTGGCATCAAATCCTTGAGATATGAATCAATATGATATGATCGATAGGGCACAAAGCCCTCTGTTAGCTAAGGTGAATTCAAATTTGTCCCCTTAGGCAAATATTCCCCCCAGGTTTACAAGGTTCCCTTGGACGAAGCAACCCATGGCTGCCGACAAGGATCCTTCTGTCAGGTTGGGTCGACTACCTCCTCTGACTAAGTAGACCAGGGACCACGATGGCCCGGGACGACGGAACCATGGGATCTTGATCGGGTCTATCATCCATTCCCCCACCATCCGCTTTAAGTGCACGATGGTGAAATTTCTATTTTAAATATCAAACTTTTCAAACCTTTCCAAATATCGAAATCCAAACTCAACTCCTCAATTTCTGAATCCAAACCTATGCTGCTACTATATGCCAGATAACACGTATATCCTATGTATCTGATTGATGACTAGCCTTAATCGAAAGTTCTCTCTTGTTATCCAGGGGGGTAATTAACTATAGGGGCTTGCGCCTATAGGAAACCAGAACTCAGATCATAAAGTCCTCGTAAAATGAGAGCTAAATCTCTGGGTAGTGTCTTATCTACAAACCCATCTGCCTTCCAAAATTTACCCCGGAACTTAATTCCATTAAAACTCCCCTCGTCGAATAAAAAAAAAGAAAAAAAGCGCGGCGGGGAGGCCGGGGCCGAATTTTCGGAGCCCACAATCCATGAATTTGCTTATCTAATCTCCTAATATATATATATATATATATATATATATATATATATATATATATATATATATATATATATGAGAATCTCCATTTTGGTGGGGAGACCTGCAATGCCTTATGCCGCAGAATGTTCGACATTAAAAGAGAAGCATAAAATTAAGTTAAGTGTTGCGGAGATGAGGATGCTCAGGTGGATAAGTGGCTCTACTCTTAGAGACAACATGTGAAATGAGCATATATGTGGAAAGGTTGGAGTAGCTCCATTGACAAATAAGATTAAAGAGTGTCATCTTAGATGGTTTCACCACATAAAACATTAGCCTTCCAATGACCGGGTTAGAAGAGTAGATGTATTAGGTTTGGCCAATGTTAAAAAAGCTAGAGATAAACCTAAAAAGACTAAGTTAGAAAATATTGAAATAACCTTTATTATTAGATTTAAATGAGAATTTGACTCTTAACATACACAATAGAGAAAAAAGATTCATGTAGCCGACCCCGCGTAGTGAAATACAAGCTTAATATTGTTGTTGTTGTTGTTGTTGTCATGTTTCCCTAAACTTGATTAGAATCCTTATCTTAACAATATGAAGCATGAATCTCTATTTTCAATTATTATAGCATTAGACATTGATCTTTCATGAAATATATTCTTCCCTTCCCCATGTCATTCTATAGGGCTTTGGTTTGTTTCATCATTGTTGTAAAATCTTCATCCTCAACAAATCACATCCTCTCCCTCAAACATGACCACAACCTCTTTGGTTTTCTCCTTATATATTTCTGGATCCTTTTGTGTTGTCCTTCAAGTAAACCTCATTTATTGAACTTCATCCAAAGACTCTTCTTTGTTAAACTTTGTTCATGGGCTCTAAGTTCTTTGACTCCTCTCTATCCAACACAATATAATCAAACTTTGTATTCAACAAGCATAAAACTTCTCATTTCTCGGATATCTTTTTAATTCTATGTATTCCTTTTTTTATTATTAATGATGATTACAACACTGCTAAATAATGTGACACATTTTCTCATTCCTTCATGCGTAGAGCTTCAAAAGCATCCCTAAGGGGCTGTTTGGCAACAAGATTTACATAGGATTTAGCATAAATCCTACCAAACAAGATTTCGATTCAGCATAAATATCATGGCAGGATAAATCCGTCGTTGCCACTTTTTCGCAGTAAATCCTGGATTTACAAAATCTTGGAGTTCGGCGGATTTACAGGATTTGGCCGAACGAGCGAGCTCCATATGGTCCCCATCAACTCCCCAAATTTCTAAGAATCAAAGTAAAGTCTTAATTTGGACACTCCAATTCTTATAATTGATATTGAAGAGATTAGAAAATAATGGTTGTAAATTATTGTTTTTATTCATAACCATGAGCTGGCAACTTTAATAGGATTTTGATGAAGTAGAAAAGCTAACACAAATCTATAGAAGGAAATACAAAAACAATTTCGAGGTACTTGTAGATTCGAATAACTTATCACTCCAAAGGTACCACAAGTATAGATAGGCTTCATGGAGATTTAGAGGATCATTACAATTCTAAACAAGGAATTAAATAAAAATATGTGAATGAGTTATAGCATAATTATCTAAATGAGAAGTTAAAGCATATTTATCTAAGAGACGCAGTCCAAAGTCTAGATTAACAGCAATGCTCATGACTCTCTTTTTAGTCCATACATACAATCACTTGTAATACATCCATAAATGCATCTTGAAACTCATAATTCTAAGCAACTCTTAGAATTCATAAAAAATAATGCTACTCATAACAACTAAAATTAATTTGAAGAGAAGTACTTAAATTTATGCTCGTCCCTCAATGGACAGGGCAGAAAAAGCTTAATTTAAGGTCTTCGAGATGAGAAATGAGGGCTTTACCGGTGGAACCCGAGCTTCGTGGCTTTCTCAAAGGAAATCTTATCGGAGGGAGCAGACATCCAGGAAGACTCTCTGTAGACCCTAATCTCGAAATCTGATTCGGAGTGAACGACAGAATATTGAGGAGATTCGATGCCGGTGACAAAAATGAGAAGATTGGCGAGGATGATAAAAGAAACTGCGGCTGGATAACCCATCACTCTTCTCTTCTCCTCTCCTCGTTTCCAGCTCTGCTGTCGATAAGAATAAGAAATGAGTATTTCGCCAGCACGATCAAGCTCTCAATCGTGTGATCCAACCAAATAAATGTTCTTGTGATGATATCTGCGTATCTTTAGCCCGGCCTTTTCCACTGAAATTGTATGTATTCTTTTTAAATTTTTTTCCGGGAATAACGCGTGTACTAGGGCTGTTTCAAATTGTGTTCTATTTTCTAGCTGCTGCTGCTAGCCATCATCTTGTTGGCCAAGAAATAATTCTGTTCGGATTCTGGACCTAACTTTATGTTCGAATTCAATATAATGCCAACACTTGAAAGCCCGATGATCTCACAACCCGATCATATGAAAAATTTTAAAATCGCAGAGTTTTAGTGAAAATTTTAAGATTGAGGCATTTCATTTTAACTCGATCTGTTGTTTTAGGCACTCTTTATTTTCGACTGAAGGATTAACCTTTTTTGTTGGAGAATTTCTTCACGGAAACTATGGCTAAGGTCAAATTTATGTCCCCAAGAATAAAAGTTGTACTTTCTCATTAGATATGTTAATTCTATTTGTTTAGTAAATAGTTTATCTAATAGAGTTGTTAGGATTTAGGTTTAGGTTTAGAACATTTGTGTTGTTGTAAAATAGGGTTTCTTTGTTTTCTCACATATGCATATTGCAGAATTTATGTGGGAAATTGGTTTTCTATACTCTATATTTCTGTGTATAATTTTTTCATTATTGTTATTGTGTACTGTTGTGTACTCTTGTGGTTTGTTTTCCATTCAAATGATTAAGTTAATAGAATAGTTTATGTGATGTTTTTGTTCATTTTTTATACTTGTTGCTGTTGTATATCGTTGCTATGTATTGTTGTGTACTATTTTGTACTTTTTTTAATTCTCATGATTAAGTTAATATAAAATTTTCAGTGATATTTTTTTTTCATTTTTTATACTTATTATTGATGTGTACCGTTGTTGTATAGTGCTATGTACTATTGTGTACTATTGTGTACCACTGTGTACCACTATGTACCACTATGTACCACTGTGTACCACTGTATCCAATAGTTGTGTACTGTTATGTATAGCTATGTATAGTTGTTATGTACTATTGTGTACTCCTGTGATTTGTTCTCCATTTACATGATCAAGTTTATAGAAATATTCCAGTGGTGTTTTTTTTTTTTCAATTTCTATATTGTGTTTTGATGTGTACTACTATGATTTATTTCACTTTTAATGTATAAATTTATATAAAATTTTCAATGAAGTTTATGTTTATTTTCTTTGCTATTATGTTTTGTACTGTTGTGCACTGTTATGTATAGTGAATTAATCTTAACCACTACATATAATTTTGTATGGGGTATGTTTTAAAAATTACCTTTCATTACAAAACTTCAACTTTCAAAGATATCTGTGATTTTTTGGTTCAAAGCTTTGGCCAAAATTTTGTGGATAGGTTAAACGAACTACACATAAATCAATTTCTATTCTTGCCTCATTTTGCTCAGAATGTTCCCCTCGTATACCTATTATTGTCATTATGGGATACCCAAAAGTAATGCTTCATCATGAAGGGGCATAAGTTACCATTCATTGCAAATAAGGTTGCTCTTATTATAGGACTTCCAAACAGAGGAGCTAAATTCGAATTGGGAAGTATGAGAATAATTGAAAAATCTACAACTAATATTAAAGATGAGATGCTCAATCTTGATGAATAAACTCCACTTGCCCTTCTTGTGAAGAAATTTATCATATCCTTGTTGTCCAACTTATTCTTTCCACTGCATAACTACAAAACCTTGGCTAGGGTCATTATTGTAGCACGTAATGTAGATGAATTTACATATTATAATTGTTCATCATCCTTTAGAGATTTCTTTGTGGGCGAGTTTAATGTGATTGCCAGGAAGTTTGCGAAAAGCATAACACTAGGATATATGAATGGATTTGTACATGTGTTGATTGTGTGTGCATCCAACATTTTAGAACCTATGTGGATTGTAGCAATGTATTAGCTAACAACCTCTGTGGATTATATGCATATTTAATTTCTAGAGAATACATCAATCCACGCACAATTGGATAATGAATATAGATCTCATTTCTATCAGTGGGATAGTGATATTATGTATAATGATTCAGAGGTCTCGGAATTATTTATTGACCTTCAGGATGGATAGGTACACATGCTTCTTTCCATTTTATGCTAATACAAGTAAATTGATTTAGTTGTGAGGATTTGGTTACTAGAACTAATGTGGAGATATTTCATTGTTTCCAAGGAGTCACCTGAGAAGAAAGAGCACTATTGTTAAATTCTCGCCCTCAATCCTCTTAGAAAACATCCCCTCCACCTCGCACCTTCCTTCAACTTGATCTCTTAGGCCATCACCCACGCATCCCTGGGATATTCATCTCTTTACCTTCTAACTCCTTAAATCTCCTAGCCTCCTAGCCCACCTAGCCACCCAATTCATTCTCCTACAAAGGTTGCTTCTCTGCCTGCAGAAATAGTCGATGCAAACCTTTGGAGCTTTCAGCAAGCCATCATAGAAGTGACTACACTATGCAAATTTCTGCATAATAGGCTGGTCAAAGTTGAATCGATTGTTGGGTTGCTTGAGAGGAGAGTAATTACAATGGAACATCACATGTTCAAACAAAGGCATCTGGAAACAAAATTTACTTCCATGGAGAAGTTTCTATTGGAATACTTTCTTGTGTATAAATCTTATCAGATAGAAGAGCATATAGAATCATCATTAAGGACCATATTAGTTATTAATGTTGTCAATCCCCTTGTATCCAACATTGTTGAGGAAGGCCGGTATTTGTATATCCTCTTGCAGATATTCCTTTTATCACCAATCAAAAAATTTGCCAGCCCTGATGATGTAGTAAAAGATTAGGAAATTATGAAGATGACTGCTTTGCCTCAACTATGTCATAGGTATAGCACATAGTGTGTAATTAAGGACTAACTAGAAGAAGAGTGAAGACCTAATGGACTACTATTTAGAAGGGGAAAAGGGCCATAAAAAAATTAGTTAAAAAGTTGAAGCCTACGCAACAACTATCTACATTAGCTACAATTTTTGAGGTGGATGAGGGAATAATTGTCGTTCTCAAACCACTGCCAAAAAGATAGAATTTTTCGAGAGGGGATGATAACTGAAGAAATGATGGCCTTCATAGATTGTTGTTTAGAAAAGTTTACTAACCAATAAATTTTAATTATGTTGAAATTATTTGTTATTGTTGTGTACCAGTGTGTCGTTGTTAAGTACTGCTTCTATGTGTTACTAATCTCTATGTTTTTTTTATGTCTGACACAATTTTCACTACTAAGAACATCATTTTTTATAGAAGTGAAATTGAAAAATTAATAACAAACAAGTACCTCAATAACAACCATGTTGATGCTTTTGACGTTTTATTAGTTGGGAAGAACAAGCTTTGCCCA
Organism: Dendrobium nobile; assembly: GCA_022539455.1. Taxonomy (NCBI): domain Eukaryota; kingdom Viridiplantae; phylum Streptophyta; class Magnoliopsida; order Asparagales; family Orchidaceae; genus Dendrobium; species Dendrobium nobile. The sequence continues at coordinate 14,836,969 of CM039721.1, read as the reverse complement.
GGCCTTTACCAACTATTCCTATTTGTTTCTTGCTTGTATTGGGTATGTTGACACTTATTACATAGTTTGCACATATTAATCATACTCAAAATATTTGATTTATGTCAATCATACTCAAAATATGCTATGAATACCAAAATGTATGTCAACCATATCAATAAAGATTCCTTAAGGGGTTCAAATATGCTACTGTTACCTGTTATCAACAATATACATTGGACCCTTTTGGTAGCAAACTTAAAGAATCAAGTTTTGTAGTTTTTCAATTCCTTGCCCGAGCTAAAGCTTGTGCTTCCTAAAACTATGAGTCAAGATTTGATTTCTTACTACACTTTCATCTTAATTTTTGACTCCACTAGATTCAAATTAATAGGATCTCAATATTTTATCTAGATAAATTATCTTTATTAAGAAATAAAGGATTCTTTTGATGATGGCATACAATAGTGGCCAATCCAAACGATCACCTTTATTCCAATGCAGACAAAAAATATTAAATGAAGTATGTTCGTCAATAAATATATAGAAGCTGCTGTCCAACATCAAAGTATCAACTTGGTTGAACATAAAGACTGGCAAATCAAAATGCTTAAATTCAGGGCCAAACTAGTATACACAATTCTTTGTACAACCAAAAAAAAAACTTTATATAAGTAGTAGACACATTCTTTTTCTGTAGTTATCATTTTGTATAGATATTCTTAATTTGTAGTTGTCATTTTGTGTAGTTATTTTTAGTTGTCATTTTCTACATACACATTCTTTATTTGTAGTGTAATTGTAAGATAGTTTTTGAGTAACATAGTTTTTGAGTAACACAATTCTATAGATAATTATTTGCATTCCTATAAGTGAGAACTTCACAGTACATTAGAAGCACACATCAGTGATACACAATGGTACACAGTGGTATAAAATGATATTATACATCAATGATACACAGTGGTACACAACAATACACGAAGGTATACAACCGTATATATAAACAATACATAGTGGTACACAGTGTCCAAATCACAAAGAGATCATAATTACTACTCCTTAAGTAGCTTGCATACATGTACATGCAGTTGAGTTTGTTGTGTAAAACATCCAAACCTTGACATCAACTCATACTATAAATCTTGCCAATAAGTCAAGTTTAGAAACTTCTTTCACTTGCCTTCATGCATCAACTTCTTCAATGTTTACTTATAGAAGTCTACAATGAAGGCATCCTCTGCTAGATCCCAAGAGTGATAAAGAATGACATTATCTACATCACAAGGTAGCCAATCAACAATTTTGGAACTACCACCTTCTTTGTTACATCGTAGCTCATAAAAATGTATTTAAAGAAAGTGAGCACTAGCTAGATGGTGATATTTATTAAAAAAAACTTACTTTTTACACATCTCTAGCCTCTAGCATTTAGGAAATTTCATGTTCTATTTCCCTCCACCTCTATTACCTCTACATATTAAATCTCGAGTATATAATCACAATGTTCATGCAAGTCAAGTATGCATGTAACATCTATCTATTTCATTTTCCCTTGCTAGTTACTCATGCAGACCAGAACACATTGACATAAATTCATGCAGCCTACTCTAGTGATGTCTATGAAGTTTTTCATTGGTATACCTCAATACTTCTCATTATTCAGCCAATGTAGTTGAGAGAGCATAATTGCAATGCTTACATCATTAGAAAATGATGTTGTTAGAGGGAAGTTGTGATACATCTTGAATAGTTTAAATGCTACAGTTACCCACCTTAAATAGTTGAAAAGATACAAGCACCCATCTTAAGTACATGAAATATTACAACAACCCCTCTTAAATAGCTGAAATGCTACAACTACCCACCATAAATTGCTTTCGATAGTAGTACATACAAAGCGATACATAGTAGTACACTACAGCGATACATAGCGGGACATAACAATTGGACATAGTGGTCCACAGAAGTACACAATGATATACAACGATACACAACAACAGTGCACAATAGTTCATAACAAAATAAAGCTATAATCAATATAATTTTATAATATAATGTATTTTTACAACGAATTTTACAATATATAATGTAATTTTAAAGTGAACTTATTAAATATAGAATGAAATTTTATAATACACAATATAATTTTACAATGAATTAATTACACATCCGACATGTTGCTCTGATTCAATGATTTCCATCATTATTCTTATATATTCAAGTGTTGGTTGGCTAGTTGATTGCCCGAGAATGTATTCCCCTGTGAAGCATTATGGTACATTTGAGAACTTGACCTATTAAAGTGTGGCCAACATAAATATATTTCCTAGCTCTTGTTGACCATTTCAATAGTAGATACTTCATATGAATATTAACTATATCTAACTACCTTATAACTCTCATACAGTGAGACTATAATAAACCCATAATGTTGAACTTCCCACAACTACATTGAATGGTACCCTCTTTTGCATCAAAATGAACAGTCCAATGAATCGACTTATCAATCTTTTTGATGCTTTTGACAAAAAATATTGTTGAGCCACTTGAGGCATAATATATACACATTCCACCCACACCCTCTAAAAATTCTTCTTTAAAAAATGAATATAATTTTCTTGAATAAAATTGGGTAGCTTATTTTAGTATTAGGCTACTTTTTATTATAAGTACTACTTTGGATTGGCTACATCTAAAATATTCATTGTGTTTATTCCGATGTCAAGTCATCATCACCTTCTTTAAGCTAAAAAAAAATCAGTTATAGAACATGTTGGCTTTAAAATATCATGGCACACATTATTAGTGGACTTGCTATACTATGTTGAAAGAATAACAATGTTAAAATAGTTCTTATGGAATGCTATTGACCACTTGTTCATGTTTATATAAAGCTCCTTCAACCAATCATGGCTGTGGAGGCCCCCTTTAGTGATCATTTCAGCCCAAGATCTCTAAAACTCCTTAGAATCACACTTGCTTAAACACTTATAAAAAGGCATCTAACTTTGATGTTGATATTGAAGCATCATACCTTAGATGGAGCCTTCTTGGTGATGTGTCATTTACACAGCCTATGATGTGTCTTAAGTAATAAAATTTATATTACACTAGCCATTACCTATTCTTGATCAATAAATATTATTGTGGAATATTTATCACTCGTTATTTAGATAACTATTTTAAACAACCACATAAATAATTCAATGGTCTCTTCTGATAAAAAGGTCACCCCTAATAAAATATTCTACTAATGATTATTAACTCCAATAAATTGTGCATAAACTAAATTATATTTATCAAGTCTATAGCTAGTATACATAATTATCACACCTCCAAAGCTATCGTAATCTATTATCTCCAATTCATTGACTTAAAAAAAATTCAACAATAAACCATCTTCTTCAGTTTGGACGTCCCATGCAAATATGTTATCATCAACTTATCAATATTTAAAAAGTTGAATTAAGGAATTGGTGTCCCCATGCTCAATCTTCTTTCTTTTTACTTTTGAATGTAGTTATCCTCTTAGAAAATCCAATATTTTCTAGACCTTTAGCTTTATCGACTAGGTAGGTAAATGCATTAATGGTTCTAATATAGGCTTCTATCATTGATTTATGAACTAATACTTTCTCATCACTAATATTCTTATATAATCTAACAAGATGTTAATCTTTTATCCTAGCTAATTCATGAATGTGGCTCTCTATATGTTTTGCACTATCTAAACTCCATCTTCATCCACTAAAAATCTAATCATAGCGGGACACATTATTATGGTATTTAATTTTTGATATTTTGATTAGGAATTTAAGTCAATATACTTCTTAAAGTTATCTTTTGAACATATAAAGTCCTTGGATCATATTTTTTATTATTAAGCTAAAAATTATGATGTTATTTGAGAATACTAAAACCAACATTATGAGCATAATGAAAATTTTCCATGTGATTGTTTGGTTGTGACTTACTAAGCATCAATCAGCTTTACGATAAGGGCTTTATCATAAATGTTTTGGCAAATACATGCATTAGTAACTTGAATAGCAACATTATTTTACAAGGAAAGTGGATTAACAACGTTTATTTGCTTGATTTAAATAATATTAAATGTGTAGCTTCTTCTTGCTTAAAAATGATCGCTGGTGAGTCTTGGTTGTAGCACAGAAGTAGGGGTGTCAATATTAGACCCGGCCCAAAAAATTTGGGTTTGGGTTGAACCAAACCCGAAGTGGGTAGGGTTCGGGTCTTGAAAACTGACCAATTTGAAAAATTAGGTTGGGTTCAGGTTGACCCAGGAACCCAGGAATAACCCAGAATGCACACAAACCCGTGTGCTCTGAATGACCCTGCCCTACTTGTCTCGGCTACCTCATCTGACCGCCTTCCTTGCTGTGTCACATCACATTGTGTCCCAAGGCTAGGTCGTGCAGCATCCTGAGGCTAGTTTGTATCACGTCTAGAGTTATTTGTTAGTGTCCGTGGAAATTCCATGCACGTCCGGCGTCCCGAGGCCATCACCGCTGTCGATCGCATCAATTCTGAGTCACGTGCATCCCACATCACTCGTCAGCTACTTCCTCCAACTTCCACTACCGCTAGCCATCAGCCCACTTCTTGTGTCCACGGGTTAGGTCGGGTTGACTAAAACTCGAAGCATGTTGGATTCAGGTCCAAAAAATTAACTTGTTTATAAAAATAGGTCGGGTCAACCCTCACCCGACCTGTAACCCAAAATTGACACCCCTACATAGAAGGTTATATCATGCTAGTATGAAAACTCTTAAGAGAGTGACCCAAAAGAACCTAGTTAGATGTGTCTCCAAGCTTAAGTTCAATAAAGACAATCTGTGTGATGCCTGTTAACTAGAAAAGTAAGTTTAATCATCCTTCTATTCCATTAAGGACATTAGCACCTCTAGACCTTTAGAAGTCCTTCATATAGATTTATTTGGACCCATTAGCACTGTCAGCTTAGGGTGAAAAGTCTATGGATCTGTGATTGTTGATGACTACTCGAGGTTGACTTCGATTAAATTTCTGTCACATAAGAGTGAGTCTTTTGATGAGTTTAGATCATTCTTCACTTGGATTCAGAAAAAGTTAGATTATGAAATCTTGACCATCCATAGTGACCATGGGAAAGAGTTAAAAATGAGAGATTTTGAGACTTTTGTGAGGATAAAGGGATTAATCACAACTTCTTAGCTCCCAGGTCCCCTTAGTAAAATGAGATAGTTGAAAGAAAGAAAATGACCTTATTTGAGTCCTCTAAAGTCATGATTGTTGAGTATTCACTTCCAAAATACTTTTGGGCTGAAGCGATAAATACAGCTTATTATGTGTTGAATAGGGTGAATGTTAGAGCCAAACTAGAAAAGACATCATATGAGAACATTAAGGGTAGGACACCCAACCTTTCCCACCTCTATGTCTTTGGCTATAAGGTTTTCATTCTTAATAATGGGAAGTCACCCTTAGAAAAATTTGACCCAAAATTTGATGAAGGACTATTCTTAGGATATTCAAGTGTGGGAAAATCCTTTAGGGTATTTAATAAGAGGGCATTTTTGGTGGAGGAGACTACTCATATAGTTTTTAATGAATCTGATTCTAAGAAGTCTACTTGAGGATGAAGATGAAGTTGGAGAGATTACCCAATGAGTTGATAATTTGGAGAAGAGGGTAGAGCCCCAAAATACTGAAGGAGTAGGTGAGATTACCCAATGAGTAGAAAATGCAAATCTGGAGGAAAGGGTAGAACCTACATACACTTTGCCTAGAGATTGGAGATATTCTTCGAGTCATCCTAAAGAAATTATCTTAGGAGGCCCATCTGAAGGTGTTAGAACTAGGCATAGACTTAGAAAGGAAGTGAACCACTCAGCCTTTATCTCAATGACTAAACCCACCAATATCAATCAAGCCCTATCTAATGAGTTCTGGATCTTAGCCATGCAAAATGAATTAAACTATTTTGTTTGGAATGATATTTGGGAGCTTATATAAAGACCAAAGGGACAAGGTGTAGTTGGAATCAAATAGTTTTTTAAGAATAAGATGAGTGATTCTAGTGTGGTGGTTAGGAATAAGATAATATTGGTGGCTAAAGGGTACAACTAAATAAAAGGGATTGATTTTAAGGAGATATTTGCTCTTATAGCTAGATTGGAAGCCATTAGAGTGCTACTAGCCTTTATCTAGAGAAACCCCCAAGTTTTGAGAGTTCATAATTTCTAAATCATATTTATAAATTAAAAAAGGTCTTATATGGATTAAAATAGGCACCTAGAGCTTGGTATGAGAAGCTTAGCACATTCCTACTAGATAGAGAGAGTTTGTTAAGGGAAGCGTAGACACCACCTTTTTTTTGAGGAAAGTAGGAGATGAGTTACTATTATTCAGATTTATGTTGATGATAGACTTTTTGGATCTTTTGATAAAAAGCTATGTGATAATTTTTCTGAAATAATGAGTAAGGAGTTTGAGATGAGTATGATGGGAGAGTTGTCATTCTTTTTGGGGTTTAGAATAAGACAATTGGATGATAAAACCTTTCTAAATCAATCAAAGTTTTAATTTTAAGCTAGCATGTAATTTTTTAAGTTTACTATATGATGTATGAATTTGTTTAGAAATTTTAAGTAATTGATTATAAGTTAATTCACATACATCTTCTTGGTCAAACTAACCAAGATGATCATCTGCCATCAAGCAAAAGTTTGTGGTCTCCTCCTTAGCTTCAATCTTAGAGGAGTTAGATGTAGAATTTGCCCAGATTGCCTTTTGAAACTTCTTCTTGTCCTTTCTGAACTTAGGTTTCTCCTCACCCTTCTCCTTTCTTGGGTGAGCCTTAAGTGTAGGACAATCAGCTTTAACATGTTTCGGCTTCCTGCATTCAATATAAATCATATTAGTAGAATTTTAAAAATTCTTGCGACCCTTACCTTTATTCCACTCTTGATGGTGATTTTGCTTCTTCATTAGAAAGCTTTTGAATTGCATAGTGATTAAGGCAACATCATCACTTTCAGTCCTGGAAGAATTAGTCTCCGTATCGTTGACCTTCAGTGCCATAGTTTTCTTTTTCTTTTTTATCTACATCAAGTTGTCTTTGGTTCACTCATTGCTCGTAAGTAATGAGTGATCCAAGTAAGTTATCAATAAAATAAGCATTTAAATCCTTAGATTTAGTTATTACAGTAATCTTAGCATTAAAGAAAGAAGACAAGCATCTTAAACTTTTATTAAGTTTTTCATATTTCATGAGTTTTCTTCCTAAGGCATACAGTGAGGTGATAATTTGAGTAAACATAGTATATATGTTAGTGAAAGTTCATTAGAGATGTTAAGCCCTTATGAATTAACCCAAGGCTAACCAAGAGGTGGGGGGGGGGGGGGGGGGGGTGAATTGGTATTTTAGAAAATCTTTCAATAAAAAATACAAACTCAAACCAAACCAAAATTCACCATAAAGAAATTTAAAGTGCGAAAATTAAATGTAGAAAAAGCACTAATAAAGAACACAGAAATTTATAGTGTTTCGGACAACTTGACCTATGTCCACTCCCCGGAGGATCCCTTCGAGTATTGCACTAAACTCAGTGACTCTCCTTTTTCTCCCACAATAAGGCGGAGAAGCCTTTACAAAACCTTCTTTCCATCGACATCAGTGAGGCAGAGAACCTGACTCCTTTTGCTTCCTCCTTAAATAGGTAGAGAACCTTAATCGATTACTGAAGTGGACCTCTCTCAAACCTCTAAGAATAAGGGATAATAATTAGAGAAGATGACTTGGATCCTTGCTTGGAGCAACTTTTATGAAACCCCTCACAAGCTCCCCCTCATAAGATCCTCTCTCTCTCTCCCTTTTTCTTCCTCTCCTCTAGGCTCTCTCAGGTCAAGACAACAACAAAAGATGATCTCTTGGGTAGAACAAGAGGTCTTAAATAGAAGATTTTTGAAATAGCTCTTAATTGAAACAAATTAACATTATCATCCATGATGATATAAATATCATCATGTATGATCAGTATAAATTAAGCTTAATTAGTCAGGACAATTTGAGATGATCAGAATGTTTTTGATCATATTGTCTAGAACGATATGATAACATCCAATATGATTAGTACAAGTCATTGAATATCAGCACGAACATCACCCTAAATGGATATCTGGACGATGGAAAAATAACCTGATTGTCTAGGCCAATCTCATGATCATCCCAGATGATTAATTTAATTCAGTGCAATCATCTAGAGCATCGCCCTGAACAAAAGTTGGCCAATATTTGATCGTCTAGAAACAACTAAGGTTTTTGAACTAATAGTCCTGGCCGATCTTGAGATCATCTAGGACGATATGATCAAGAAATCAAACCTTAATTACTTTTCTTAGTTACAAGATTAATTTAGGTATAATTATACTGCATTGTCTAGGACAATGTCATGGATGATGTCCAAATATAAAAGCTACCTAAATATATATGGTGGCTAATTCTTTCTGATTTGAGCCTATCATCCTGGCCAATATGAATATCATCTAGGATGATGTGCATAATGATGACTGCCTTAACCAGGATGCCCTAATTAGGGTTTCTATTTTTAACTGATTGCTCAAGCCGATTTATGTATTATCCTGGATGATGTGACCAAAAATAGTAAACTCTAAAAATGGTAAGAAATTTTCTTCTAAGTGTATGTGTGTAACGTTACTTAGCATCAGAAACTACATCTTTTATAATTGACTCAATAAAAGGAAAAGATTACAGACTGACTTAGACATAGTCTACCCAATCTTGAGCTACTTTAAGTTACAATTTTGATCTTGTGGACCTGAAAAGTTAGTAGGCAAGGAAGTCGTAGAGAAATAGAAGTGTTTACTATCATCAAAATTCTATTCTCTAAAATCAGATTCGTAACTATCTCACCCTTTTTAATGATGGCAAACACAAAAATAATTAAATATTTCAAAGTAGTTTAATGGAAATAGTGTGAAGAAACAAACATTCAATAATCCAACATAAAACATAATAGAACAATCAGTACAACTACTCCCCCTTTCAACATCACAAAAAGGAGGGGAAAAACTAAAAATGAAACAAAGCAGAGACTACCAAACAAAATCAAATTACAACAAGAAAAAAGAAACAACACCATAAAAACAAACTAAAGAAGCACAGCCCCTGATTATCCGAAGGAGGAGGAGGTGGTGGTGGTGGTGGCTGCTGATAGTAACTAAAAAGAGTGGCAAACAGCTCTCCGAACTAGGTCATATCCTAATCGTGTTGGTGCTGCTGGTGAGCCACAAAAGAGTCAAAGTGACCAATGTCCTTAGCATGTTGCTGCTCCTATATAGAAATATAAGTCTCGAACCGTATCTCCCACTGATTTAATCGCTCCACCAGCTGATCCAGTTGAGAGTGCTGGCAGAGCAGAGCAGGTGTAGGAATAGGTGCATGAGCTGCCTCCTCCTTAGCTCCCTCATCTTACCTGTGTCTTGAGTGGAGACGAGTACTGTGAAGAATGTGGAAGGAGGTATTTGAGTAGAAGACATGCAAAAAATTTGGAGGGGTAGGATATTGGAAGTTATATTTGAATTCTAGGACATAGGCAATGATATGTTCTAGGGAAAGATTGGGCTTCCTCCTATATTCTGGATCTTGAATACTAGTCAGATGCTCAATATATCAAAAATTAAATCAGAGGCATTAAATTCACGACAGGCTAAAATGTAGAAAGTGGTGATTGAAAGGAGTGGAGTGATATGAACACTATCCCCAGCTTTTGGAAGAATAGAGGTGCGAAGGATATGATGACTTATCCAAGCATCTTTAAGTAAGCTGCTAGATTCTCTAACATGAAAGAAAGCATTAGTGTTTCTTAGAAAGTGGTTGGCTGGAGCCCAGTCATAGTCAGGATCTAAATACAGGATGTGGAGTTTGTCTCCTATGGTGAACAGTTACAGGAGTTCTTAACAGTCATAATATGTGATTTTGATTGGATGTCTATTCACATAAGACTTAAGAGAAGTAAAAGAGGAATTAATGCGAAGGCTAGTGAAAAAATCAAACAGTAACTCCAAATTAAAAGGGACGGTAAGAGTAGGGAGAAAAGTGAGAGTAGTGTGAGAAAATAAATTAAGGACAGGATATGAAAGGATGTGGGGGTTGATAGTTAAAGAAATAGTGGTCCCAACTATCTTGTACCTCAAATAGGCAGCTTTATCAGCCACCTCAGTGAAATAATGGTCCAGATTTGCCCTCGATGAGCTTCCAAAAGGCATACGAGTCCTCTTTCCTTTGGCCATAAGCATTAAAGCAGAGAGTGAGTAAGAGCACAAGAGGGTTTAAGAAGGATTGTGTGAGAAAATCTATTTGAGAGCCTTGGCTTAAAAAGAATCAAACAGATCATTCAGGACGATCGCATAATCATCCAAGATGATTGGGTGCAATAATTGCATCAGGGACGACTGGTCAAAAAGACAGTAATATCGTTCAGGACGATCATATATCTTTCGGTATGATAAGACACAGGCAATCGTCCCGAGGAGTCTTTTCAGAAAACCATGTAAAAAGAAGATAGTCTGGGATGATTAAGTGGATTGTCCAGAATAATCTGCAATAGTTGTTCGTATTAGCTGAATTAAAGTTGTGTCCTGAATTTTGCCACGTGGATTGTCTAGGATGAATAGCTGTATCATCCAAGATGATCATTAATAATTGAGTAGAAGTTGTAAAGATTATCCAAGATGAGGAGGATCGTCCAGGATGATCACAATTAATTGAAACAAAAGATGATCAGATAATTGAGGACGATAAAGGATTGTCTAGGATGGTCAGAAGCATAAGAGTCAAAACAGCCGTCAGATGGAATTTCAAGAGTGAATTGAATAGATCGTCAAAAATATAAAAATAAAATTCAAAAAAGACAAATGATAGATGGAGATGATCATAGAAGGCCCAAAAAATATAATAATCAACAAAAAAGATAAAAATAAAATTAAAAAAAGACAAAAAATATTAAACAGAATAAAATAACAAAGTTATTTTTTTTAATAAAAGCCAGAATATAATAAATTTTCCATGTGATTGAATTAAAAATTTCTAAGAATCAATGAGTTAATATCGTCAAAATCCTAAAAATGGTAAAACAACCGATCTTGTTAGCCCTAGATCAGACTTCTCCAAGGGCAAACCGTCTTTTGAAAATAAAGGTCTAAATCAAAAAAATCAATTGGATAAGAAAAAGAGATCCGTTCAAAACTTGGTTTAAGAAAAATATTTTATAGAATAAAATATCAAAGTAGTTAGTCACGATTATGAATTTCGAAATTAAGCCTTTGAAAAATATCAAGTGACACATGAATTCTTCTATGATTTAAAAAAATTTGAAAGAGAAGAAAGCTTGCTTTTGGTGGGCTCATTTTATGCCTCTTGTTAATTGATTGGCGCTCTTTACACATCTTTTAATTTTTGATACACTATGTGTGTGTGTGTATTTATATATATATATATATATATATATTTCAATTTGGCGTCATTGCACATCTTTTTATTTGGCATTTTTGACAACTTTTTTATTTATTTTTTGTAAGCTAGATCCCCTTTTCAAAATTCTTAAATATTCTCAGTTGTGATTATATATTCCAAATTTTAGAGAAGAAAAACTCATTCTCTAATATAAGGAAGAATGAATAACAAAACAGAATAAAAAATCATATGATAAATACAACGATAAGATTTTGAAAAATTTGAAGGTAATATAAAGTCTTTGAACATTATATATATAAGATAGATTACTGTAGCAAGATTGAAAAGATCTCAATCGTTTAGTCCAGTTATTAATTTAAGATAGACTTTTATTTAGAAAATAAAATTACATCACTAAAAAGAAGTTAGAGGAAAAGGAAAAAAATCATGGTGTTTCCCCTTTAACTAATTTAGAGATGTCAAATATTGATTACAAATTTTCAAAAATAAAAATAAATCATAAGATATCAATTTAGCAGTGACTAAAAGAAAAATAAAATAATGACAAAAATTAAATCAACATAAGTAAAACAGATGAAAAGTAAAATAAACAAGGAAAAACTACCAAAAGAAAACAACAAACAACAGAAAAAAAATCAGAAATCAGTAAGAATCAAGCTCATGCATTTATGTCAATCTCACCCAATCTGATCCTTAAAGTACTGATAGTATCAAAGGCTAATGATTTAATAAAGATATTAGCCAATTGATTCTCAGTTGCCACGTGGTGTAACTCAATATCTCCTTTGGTCTTATGATCTCTAATAAAGTGATGCCTTATGTCAATGTGTTTTATCCTTGAATGTTGGATAAAATTTTTAGAAATACATATGGCTCTAGTATTGTCACAAAGGATCAAAATTGTGCCTACAGGTAATCCTAAATCTAGAACTTGCTGCTTCAACCAAAGAACTTGGGCCACACAACTCTCTAAAATTATGTACTCAGCTTCAGTAGTGAAAAGTTCAATAGAGTTTTACTTTCTGTTGAACCAGGAGACTAAAGACTATTTTATGAATTGGCAAATCCCAAAAGTGCTCTTTCTATCCACCTTACACTCTATAAAATTAGAATCAGAACATCCAATAATCTCAAAATAAGTGTTGTGCCTAGGATATCAGATTCCTAAGTTTTGGATCCCTAAGAGATATCTAAGAATTCTCTTAACTACAGTAAGGTGGGATTCTTTAGGATCAGCTTAAAATCTAGCACATAGATAAATACTAAACATTATATCAGGTCAGCTAGCAGTCAAGTAAAGTAAAGATACAATCATCCCTCTATACTTCTTTTGATCAACTGATTTTTCCATTTGGGTCCTTTTCCAACTGATTACTAGAGACCATGAGAGTATTAATTGGCTTAGCTTTATCTATTTCATATTTCTTTACGATTTCCTTTATGTACTTTGATTGAATTAGAAAGATTCCATCACCTAGTTGTCTTATGCTAAATCCTAAAAAATAGGACAACCCTCCCATTATACTAATCTCAAATACCCTACTCATTATTTTAGAAAAATCATCATATAGCCTTTTATCAGAAGATCCAAAAAAGTATATCATCAATATAGATCTGAACGATCTGTAATTCATCTCCTATTTTCATCAGAAAAGGGTGGTGTCTACGCTCCCCTTAACAAACTCCCTCTCTAGTAACAATGTGTTAAGCCTCTCATACCAAGCTCTAGGGTTTTGCTTTAATCCATATAAGGCCTTTTTTAATTTAAAATAATGATTTAGAAATTAGGAACTCTCAAAACTTGGGAGTTGCTCTATAAACACATCCTCTTTTATTACCCCATTTAAAAAGGCACTCTTAACGTCCATTTGAAAAAGCTTAAATCTCTTATAACAGGCAAAAGCTAGAAGCACTCTAATAGCTTCTAATCTAACTACATGGACTAAGATCTCCTCAAAATCAATCCCTTCTATTTGGTTGTATCCCTTAGCCACCAATCTTGCCTTATTCCTAACCACCACACTAAAATCATTCATTTTATTTTTAAAGACCTATTTGGTTCCAACTATACTTTGTCCCTTTGGTCTTTCTACAAGCTCCCAAATATCATTCCTAACAAATTGGTTTATATCCTCTTGCATGGCTAAGATCCAAATTGTTGAAACTTGTTCACTATGAATTAGGTTGTTAAACCTAAGTTTATGTCCCAGTGGCTAACCAAGAGGGGGGGGGGGAATTGGTATTTAAAAATTTTACCCTCTTTTAAAATTTAAAACCGAGAATTTAAATTTAGTAAATTTTATAGAAAAAGTTTTTCAATCACAATTTTAAAACAGTAAAATAGAAAAATAAAAAGCAGTGGAAAAATAAAAGATACGAGATTTATAGTGGTTCGGTTAAACACGACCTACATCCACTCCCCGGAAGCACCCTCCGAGTATTGCACTAATACCACTAGTGACTCTCCTTTTGCACCCACAGCAAGGCGGAGAAGCCTCTACAAAAACTCTCTTCCACCACTACCCGGTGTGGAAAAGAACCGTCGTCCTTTTACACTCTTCCTAGTATTGATAGAGAACCGTCCATCCTTTCACACTCTCCCGGTGTGGGCAGAGAATCCTTCGTCTTTTCACACTCTCCTAGTGTAGGCAGAGAAGCCTTCAACTGTTCATACTCTCCTAGTGTAGGCAGAGAACCCTTTGGCTGTTCAGACTATCAAAGTGTCGGTAGAGAACAGGATCTCCTTGATAGATCTTCTTCACAAGAAATCTAGAAGGAAGAGAGAAAAGAGTGAAGTAAACATAAATCAAAAGTAAAGATTCTTACCTTTGAACACCAAGTGAAGCCTTCACGCTCCAGTAGGAAGAATCCTCCTTCAAACACTCTTTCACACTCTCTTCTTGACTCTTCTTTCAATAGGCACGAAGAACAGTATGCAAAAAGATTAAGTGGCAGTCTAAATTAGACTATTTATATGAAAGACAAGAAAAATCATCCAAAAACTACAAATTTTCAAGTCAACACGCAGTTGATCGTCCTGTACGATTGTGGATCATATTGGACGATTTTACTTAAATGTGTGGAAACGAAACAAATGTATATGGGTACAAACTGAAATCATACCCGAGCATAATCCCGTACAAACTAGTTTCATCCGATACGGATAGTTATACCATAGGTCGGTTCCCAAAAACTGCAAGACGTCGTCAAAATTCGAAGAGTCGGTTCACTTTGTCCTGGGACGAATATGAGTTCATTCGGATGAAATTTTTACAGAGAAAAATTCATCCTAGGATGAATTTACGTTCGTCTGGACGAAAATTTTCCCGAGAACATTTCGTCCTGGCACGAATATGAATTTTTTCTGAATGAAAATTTTCTAAAGGTCATTTCGTCTTGGGACAAATTTGAGTTCGTCTGGACGAAAATTTTTCAGAGAGCATTTTGTCCTAGCACGAATATGAATTTCGTCTAAACGAAAATTTTCTATAGAACATTTCATCCTGGGATGATTAAACATTCATCCTGGACGATCAGGACTTAGAAAAATTTTCTTCGAGTCCTGTTCGTTCCATTGCTCTTTAGAGGAGATAACTGACTTGATCATCTCGTACGAACTATGTTCGTCCCATACGATAAGTTTAATTTGTTAAATTTCGCCTTAAGTGTGTGTGTGCTTATTCACTCAATTACAATCACTCCCTCTCAAACTTAATTCAAATAAAAATACAAGCTTCAATTGATAAAATCTCTCATGCTAAATTTGATTTGAAGTCTTCAGTAGTCTGGACTTTGATTTTCCTGAAATGTTAGTTCACACAAGAGTAAAATCAAATCTTCCAAAAATTTTTAGGAGATATCAATACATAAAACATTAATATTTGGAATCATCAAAACTATACAAGTTACAAGAATGTAAAACATGTAAATAACAACTCTCTTAACAATCTTCCCCTTTTTTATGATGTCAAATTAATTATTATTTGTATAATTTCAAATTATAAGAATCTCCTAAACCCCCCTGAATTGATGATCATATGAAAAATAAGGAGGCTTTGCACAACAATTTTTAACTTTTTCCCTTTTTTCTTTGTTAATTTAAATGCAACAATCTACAAAATAGAAATACGATAAGAACAAAGATACAAAAAAAATACGAGTGAAAAGATACGAATAAAAAATATTTTCTCCCCCTTTTTGACAACAGCAAAAAGAGAAGAAGAAAAAGACCAAAAATGTAAGTAGTCATATGATAATCCTTTGATAATTGATCTTTAAAAGTGATTGAAATAAATTTTTCAAATAAAATCAAAACATTAGGCAAATCATAGTAATTCATAGAATTTAAGAGATATAACATTGATAGTAAAAAGTATATATCAAAAACATAAGTCAATTTAGACACTAAAATAGAGAAAATTATTTCAAAAAGGATGAGTAGAAAATTTATATATTTCAACTTTCAATATGAAATATAAATGTACAGAAGTTCAATTTGAATTAAGAGATTAAAAGAATATGAAAAGAAGTAACTACCACATGTGGTGCTTTGCGCATCTTTTTCAACTTTGTGGCACATTTTTGTACATCTTTTCATTTGTGGGCTTATTTTGTGTCTCTTTTTCAACTTACGAACCATTGCGTATTCCTTTTAATTTTTATACATTTGTATATTTTTCAAGAGTAATTTTGATCTTTCCAAAATCAATAATAAAAAATTTCAAATTTTTCTAAGTGCATAAATATTTATTGAGAAATGAAATACAAAATAAGAAAACATTACAGTTGCAATAATAATATTAGACATTAATGTAGTCTAAATAAGAGACATGAAATTGACAATATTAATTACATCAAGTTATAAGCAATACTTAAATTTAAAAAAAATTAGATTTTCTAATGAATTTAATTTTAACTTGCATTTTAAAGTATAGCACTTTTAAGATAAAAAATTATAACGATTGTCATATAGACTAACACACATTTCAAAAACAAAATTAAAGCCTAAATAGGATAACTTATATTGATATCAAAATGAAAGATATTACAATCTAAGAATATGATATCAATACATCATAAGATTTAAAAACAAAATATCTAAGGAAAAGAAAGTACAACACATTTTACTAACCCACAAAAAAAAACAACTAAAGAAACACATAAAATCTAGTACGAGTGTCACTCAGAAGGACCTTGATCTGGAGGAGGATGAGGAGGAGGAGCAGCACCAAAGATGTTAAAATAAGTACTCATCATAAGCACATTGATACTAATATCATTCATTTGTTCTCTTATAAACCCATGTCTTGAGCGTAGTGTATATCCTATTGCTGTATATGAGCTTCAATTTGATCAAACCTTTGATCAAAGTAAGTCTCTAAACGATCAAATCTTTGAACCAAATCCTGATAATTTGGTTCATTAGCAGGTGTAGGTGTAGCTTCATGTTCTTCCTCAGTATCACTAATGACATGTGTTTTACTTGGTTCATCTTTACTGAAGATTGCTCTAAATGATCCATCATTGTAGTAGAGAGGTTCTTCAAACTCTTGATCAGGATGAACCAAATTGTATTTCTTATCCAGAATATAGGCAACCAGATGTCCTAAGGCAATATTCTTCTTTCTTTTATGTTCGACATGACTAATTTCAGAGAGTCTATAAAGATAGTTAAGGATTAGTTGGGCTTCATCTATAGGTTCTTTAGTCATGATCAAAAAGGTTACCATAGAAAGAAGAGGAGTAATGTTGACTCTATCACCAGCTTTAGGAATTATAGAAGTTCTAAGAACATGCTGGACGATACGATCATTACGAACGAGACCGGATACTTTAGGCATATGCTTGTTAAAATTGACTCCTCTAATCACAGTATTAATTTCATACCATACATAATTAGAAGTGGTGATTAAGGTATGTGCCCTAGCTCCCTCAGTCCTTAAGTTTGAAAAGGCTCCTAAGTTAGCCTTGGTGATTTCAACTTTTTTCTTAAAGACATAGGAACGGATTACAGAATGGTCGGAGTTAAAAGACATATTTGCAAGGAAATAGTGGAAGGTTTCTTTGTTATAGAGATAAACTAGGGGTGAGGATAAAGCCAAACTGAGTTGAAGCAAATAAGTTCTTCACCTGAAAGGTTAGTTCCTCCTGGACAAGAATTCTAGAGGGTGTGATCTTGGCGGAGACAAACCTAGGAAGGGATTCTTCATTGGCTTTAGAAAGGAAGTTCTCAGAAGAATTCTTAGGTGGACCCTTGGCTAGAATCTTTTGACGCTTGCTTGAACTTGCCATTGATAGGATCTAAGGAACGAAAAGATTTGAAAGTGAAGTGAGAGTCTGACTGTTGAGTTCAAAAGCCTGTCTATTTATTGAAAAAATGACTATTCATTCAGCAAAATTTTACATTCGTCCCGTATGAAATTTATTAATCCCGTACAAAAAAATTTTTTGTATGGATGAATGGATGCGTCCAAAATAAAATGGCTTTTTGTAATCACACAACTTACGAAGTGTCCTTTCATACAGACTTTTAACCAAACTGATCGTACAGACAAACACGTGTTCATCCAGTGATGATCATAACTTATGATCGTTTTAATGGCAGTTGAAACCTTCCCCTCCATCAAACCAACATGTGTTCGTCCAGACGAACCAAAGGTTCGTACAGACGAAATATAGCATTAATAACTATCTTATCCATTTAACTGTCATTCAATCGTCCTATCATTTGAACAAGTTTGTCTTGGACGATCATGACGATCATACAGATGAATTGAAAATTAAAAACAGAAAAATTACACGCAAACAGTCCAAAATCGGACAGTTTGACACACAATACAATTCATCCCGTACGAAAAATTTTATCCCGGACGATTGTCACTCAAAATTTTCAGATTATGCACTCAATCAAAACTAAAACACAAACACAATCAAAACTGCATAAAATTTCAAAAACTCAAATACAGAAAATCACAAATAAAAGATCAAAAACTCATAAAAAACACACAAAGATATTAACTAGAAAACACATATTAATGTTGCAGAAAACATTTTTAATTAAGCATTCAAATCAATCACAAAAAGCCTTATTCTTAATGCATTGAAAGTATCAAAGGCTAAAGGTTTTGTAAAAATGTCTGCAAGTAGATTTTTAGTAGAAATAAGAGTGAGTTCAATTTCTCCTTTGGATACATGATCCCTTATGAAATGATGTCTTATGTCAATATATTTGGCTCTTGAATGTTGAATAGGATTTTTAGAAATACAAATAGCACTAATGTTATCACAATAAATTGGAATAGTGCCTATAGTTAATTCTAAATCAATCAACTGTTATTTTAACCAAAGTACTTGTACCACACAACTTCCTAATGCAATGTATTCAACTTCTGCGGTAGATAGGGCTACTGAATTTTGTTTTCTACTGGACCAAGAGACTAAAGAATTTCCAATAAACTGACATGTTTCAGAAGTGCTCTTTTTATCCACCCTACAACCTGCAAAGTCAGAATCTGAATAACCAATTATTTCAAATGAAGAGCTAAACTTAGGATACCAAATTCCTAAGTTCTGAGTTCTTAATAAATATTTTAGAATCCTTTTTACTGCTGTCAAATGTGATTCTTTTGGATATGATTGAAATTTAGCACACAAATAAACACTAAATATGATATCAGGTTGGCTAGCAGTCAAGTAAAGCAAAGATCCAATAATCCCTCTAAATTTCTTTTGATAAACATATTTTTCCTTATGGTCCTTATCCAACTGAACTAAGAAACTCATTGGTGTACTAACAGGTTTAGCATTATCCATTTCATACTTTTTTAGGATGTCCTTAACATACTTTGACTGATTAAGAAATGTACCTTCCTCAAATTGCTTAATACTAAAGCCTAAAAAGTAACTTAAATCTCCCATTAGACTCATCTCAAATTCACTACTCATTATTTTAGGAAAATCATCACAAAGATTTTTATTTGAAGATCAAAAAATGATATCATCCACATAAATTTGAACAATGAGTATATCCTTTCCACATTTCTTCAAAAAGGGAGTTGTATCAACACTTTCTTTTTCAAAAGATCTTTCAAGTAGGAAGGTGCTCAATCTCTCATACCAAGCCCTAGGTGCCTATTTTAATCCATATGAAGCCTTTTTCAATTTGAAAATATGATTTGGATATTTAGAATTTTCAAAACATAGTGGTTGTTCTACAAAAATATCCTCTTGAATTACCCCATTTAAGAAGGCACTTTTTACATCCATTTGGTACAGTTTAAATCCTCTAAAACATGCAAAGGCTGGCAAAACCTTAATTTCTTCAAGTCTAGTTACAGGGGCAAAGGTCTCCTCAAAGTTAATCCCTTTAATCTGATTATACACCTTAGCAACTAATCTAGCCTTATTTCTAATGACTACTCCTGAGTCTTTCATTTTATTTTTGAATACCCACTTAGTTCCAACTACACTTTGACCCTTTGGCCTTGTAGTTAATTCCCAAATTTTATTTCTTACAAATTGATTTAACTATTCTTATATGTCCAAAATCCAAAATTCATCTAAAAGTGTTTGATCAATATTAGTGGATTTTATTGTAGAATTGAAGGCTGAATGATTGACTTCTTTGGTTAATCCACACCTAGTCCTTACACCCTCACTAAGTTCACCAATTATCAACTCCTTTGGGTGGTTTTTAGAAAATCTCAAATCTTTAGGCAAAGGGTTTTCTATCTCCAAATTTTTTACCATATTTTCTTCCAAATTTTCTTACAGATTTATTTTATCAATCTTTTGGGAGTTATCCTCAATCTCATCTTCTACAATATTTGGCTCTTCTAAATTTTTAGATTCATCAAATAAAACATGTGTGGTCTTCTCAATTACCAAAGTTCTTTTATTGAATACTCTATAAGATTTTCCAACACTTGAGTATCCAACAAAAATTCCTTCATTTGATTTTGAATCAAATTTTCCTAAGGTAGATTTTCCATTGTTATGTATAAACACCTTGCAACTAAAAACATGAAAATGAGACAAATTAGGTGTTCTACCTTTTAGCAATTCATAAGGTGTTTTATTTAATTTAGATCTCACATTCACCCTATTCAAAACATAACATGCAGTACTAACCGCCTCAGCACAAAAATATTTTGGAAGTGAGTATCCTTTCAACATTGCTCGGGCTGCTTCTATTAATGTTCTATTTTTTCTTTCGACTACCCCATTCTGATGAGGGGTTCTAGGTGCAGAAAAGTTGTGATCAATTTCTTTCTCCTTACAAAATTTCTCAAATCTCGCATTTCCAAATTCTCCTCCATGATCACTTAGTATAGAAATAATTTTACACCCAAGTTTTCTTTGAATCTAAGTCAAAAAATTTCTAAATTCCTCAAATGATTCACTCTTATGAAATAGAAATCTAGCCCACGTGAATCTTGAGTAATCATCCACAATCACAAATCTATATACCTTCCCTCCTAGACTTACAGTTCCAACTGGTCCAAAAAGATTCATATACAAAATCTCCAATGGTTTACTAGTTCTAAGATCCTTATTGGACTGAAAAGAGGACTTCACTTATTTTCCTAATTGACAGGCATCACAAAGGTGGTCCTTAGTAAAGTTTAGTTTTGGTATACCTCTCATTAAGTTCTTTTGGGTAATCCTCATAAGATTTTTCATACTAGAATGACAAAGACTCCTATGCCAAAGCCATGACTCATCAGATATAACTTTCAAACAAAAAGCAGTAGGAGTTTGAATGCAATTCAAGTTTAGCATATAAACATTATTTACCCTTTTACCATTCAAAATATCATTTACATTTAGGCTTAATATGCAGCTAGTAGTAAAAAATTTCACACAATATCCTTTATCACATAGCTGGCTTATACTTAACAGGTTTTGCTTCAAGCCTTCTACCAATAACACATTTTCAATGTAAAATTTCTTTAGATTTTCAATTATACATGTCCCAATCACCTTTCTTATGGTGTTATCTCCAAGTGTAACCTTGTCTCCACTCCTAGCTTCCAGCGATATGAATTGTGCAGTATCTCCAGTCATATGCTTTGAGCATCCGCTATCTAAGTACCATATGCTCTCACGAGATTTTGTGTGAGAGTGACCATGCAAAATTATCAAGCGTTAGACCTGGGAAACCAAACAAGTTTGAGTTCTCCTTTTGGCAATTTATAAAGAGATGCATGTATGATATGTCTAGGTTTATGTAACTTAGATTTGCACACCAAATAAGTTTTCTTCTTCAAAGTACAGGTGTGAGCTATGTGTCCAAACAATCGACAATTATTACATTTGACTTTTGGAAAAGGATTCCTAAGTCTACTACTACTATTCATTTATCTTTTTAGGGATTGCATATATTTAGGATACAAAATAGGTTTAGTGAAATTTTCAAGTTTAGGGGGTATCCTACTATTCTCGATAGCTTTTATTATTAATTTGTAAAATGAATTTATATCTTCCAAAATTCGATTTATTTAATTTGATCTATAAATCTCGCTCTCCGATTCATCCTTAAAATTTTTAAAATCTTTTTCAAGTTTAGCATAGGATGATTTTAAATTTTTATGAATTTTATTCAAGTTATCAAACTCATCAAGTTATTTCATGTGGTTGTCATCAATTAAAGCATGATCTTTCCTAAAGATTTCATGATTCTTTTGTAGTTCTTCAAATTCTAAACTTAGACTAGCATGCATTTTCTTCATTTTCTCATATGCATCATGCATGCGTTCAGAAACTTCAAAAAGTTCATCGTAACTTAAGTCACATACCTCTTCTTGATCTGAATGATCAAGACTATCGTCCATTAAACACATATTAGTGACTTCCTCTTCCTTTTCTGTCTCTAACGAGTCCGAAGCTGAGTCCGCCAAAAAAGCTCTTTGGAACTTCTTCTTGCCCTTCTTTACAAAAGGTTTCTCCTCTACCTTCTCCTCGCTAGAAGTGGCTTTGAGTTTTGGATAATCTGTCTTTATGTGTCTAGGTTGAAAGTTCGTTAGGGATGTTAAGCCCTACAGAACTGGCCCAAGCTAACCAAGAGGGGGGTGAATTGGTATTTTAAAAATTTCTTTTCACAAAGAATAAAAATCATATAATTAAAATCACACCAAAAAAATAAATGCGGAAATAAAAGTGCGGAAGCAAGAAAATAAGAACACAGAAATTTATAGTGGTTCGATCAACTTGACCTATGTCCACTCCCCGGAGGCGCCCTCCGAGTATTGCACTACAAACGTGACTCTCCTTTAGCCCCCACAGCAAGGTGGAGAAGCCTTTACAAAGCACCTCCTTTTTACCACCTCGGCAAGGTAGAGAACCTACCTCCTTTTGCTTCCTTCTGAAGCTGGCAGAGAACCACAACCAAAAGCTAACTCCTTATCTCTACCGACCCTTCCACGGACGAGAAACTCTAGACGAAGAATAAGTAGAGCGATCCTTGAGGCAACCCTTGTGAATCCCCTTACAAGCTCCCCCTCACAAGATTCTCTCTCTCTCCCTCTCTCTATTTCTCTCCTTAAGGCCTTCTCAGGTCAAGGCAGCAGCCAATGGTCTTACAAAATGTTGAACAAGAGCTCTTAAATAGAAGAGCTTCAAAGGAGCTCATCAATTCTAAGTTGCCGACTATATCGTCTAGGCCGATATGGACATTGGCCTGGCCGATCAGTACAAATCTTAGAAGATCGGCCAGAGAATCGCCTTGAATGCAAACTGGACGATTTAAAATTGGCTTGATCGTCCAGGCCGATCTCACGATCATCCTGGCCGATCTCACGATTGTCCTGGCTGATTAGTTCAAATTAGAGGAAAATCATCCAGAGCATCGCCCTAAATACAAGTTGTCCGATATTTATCGTCCTAAAGTAACTTAAAGTTTTTGAATGGATCGTCCTGGCCGATCCTGTGATTGTCCAGGAAGATATGATCATATCAATCATCCTTAATTACTCCCTTAATTTCCTGATCAATTAAGGTATAATTTGAGAATTTCATCCAGGCCGATCAATGATCGTCCCGGCCAATAATTTAAAAATACAGTATACCTTAATTGTCTATGGCGGCAACTTCTTTCTATTTTGAGCTTATCATCCTGGCCGATACATGTATCGTCCAGGCTGATATGTTAATGACGGTTGCCTTAATTAAGAATCTTTATTTAGACTTTTTGTTTTAAGCCTGATCGTTCAAGACGATGTAAATATCGTCCTGGCCGATATGAGTACAAATAGAAATTCTAAGTCTTTCAAGTGTGTGTGTGTAGGGTTACTTAGCATCAGTCTCTTTGACCATTACAAATAGACTCAAGAAGAGAAAAAACAAAAGTACAGACTGACTCAACCCTAAACCTATGCAATCCTGAACTGACTTCGTCTGTTCGTCCGATCTTCGATTCCTAAAAAGTTAGAAGCAACAAGCAGTCCAAGAGAAATCTTGTTTGTCAATCATCAAAACATAAGTCATGAAAATAGATTTGTAATAATCTCCCCTTTTTGATGATGGCAAACACAAGTAGGAAAAATTCAAAAAAAAAGTTCATTAGAATTTCAAAGTTACAAACCCAACAACTTTTCCTACCACACCATACTCCCCCTTTTGTCATCACAAAAAGAGGGTACAGAAAGGAAAAAGAAAACAACACAACAGAAACTAAAAACAAGCTAAAAGACAAACTACAGAAAATAAGAAACAAACAACAGAAAACACAAACTAGAAAAATGAGGGACCACCCTGATCATCAGATGGAGGTGGTGGAGGTGGCTGCTGAAAGTAGCTGACAAGCTTGTTGAACTGAGCTTTGAACCAGGCGATGTCCTGATCATGCTGCTGCTTCTAGTAAGTAAGGTAACTATCAAATCGGGCTAAATTCTCAGTGCGGTGCTGATCGTAGCTGGTAATGTCCTCAGAGTGCTACTGATCCTGTGCAGCAATATAGGCGTCAAAGCGGGTCTCCCAACGATCAAACCTCTTTATCAGCTGATCAAACGGTGAGTGCTGGTGGAGCGGAACAGGATCAGGAATGGGAGCGGGAGCGAGAACCTCCTCCTCTCCAGCCCCCCGAGGTTCCTCATCCCCAGGGTGGAGACGAGTACTGTGAAGGGTACTGAAGGAACTGTTTGAGTAGAAGGGAGTTGGGAGGTTAGGTGGAATAGGATACTGAAGTTGGTATTTGGTTTCAAGGACATAGGCTATGATGTGTCCTAAGGCTAGATTGGGTTTCCTCTTATGACCTGGATCGCGGATTGTGGTTAAGTGATCAATGTATCGAAAGATTAAGTCCGCAGTATTGAATTCTCTATGAGCCATGATGTAGAAAGTAGTAAGGGAGAGTAGAGGGGTGATGTGGATTCGGCCCCCAGATTTTGGAATTATGGAGGTGCGATGGACATATTGGATTGTCCTAGCATCTTTGACTAAAGAGCTAGTCTCTCCAATATGTAAAGGTGCATTGGTCTGATGAAGGAAGTGATTCGCCGTGGACTAGTCAAGGTCAGGATCTGAAGCGATTAAGTGCAGCTTATTTCTGGTGGTGGATAGCTGTAAAAGATCAATACAATCCTGATATGTGATTTCGACAGCGCGTCGATTCACATAGGAGGTTTGGGCTGTGAAGGTAGGGTTAATGCGAAGGTTTGCGAAAAATTCTCAAAAAAACTTGGTATTGAAGGGGAAAGCAAGAGACATGATGAAACAAAGGGAGGTGTGAGCGAAAAGATCCATTACTGGGTATAAAATGTGGGCAGGATTGATGATTCTGGAGACAGTTATTCCACACTCTTTGTAGCGATGATAGACAGCTTCATCTTCTACCTCCCTGAAATGGAGGTCAATCCTAGCCCTCAAAGAACTCCCAGAAGCCTGTCAAACAAGTTTCCCACCAGCCATAGAGAGGAGTCAGCAAGAAAATACAAGAGGAGAAAGGATGAAGTGGAAAAACATGGCTGGATCGGCCAGAATTTAAAGAAACGGCCATATTGGCCAGGCCGATCGCAGAATTGTCCAGGCCGATATGGCTCAATAATTGCGTACAGGCCGATTAATCAAAAAGGCGGTCCGATTGTCCAGGCCGATCAGATATCGGCCAGGACGATTAAACACAGGCGATTATCTCGAGGAGTCAGGCCGGACGACAGTTAAAAAAAGCAGATCGTCCGGGCCGATTAGGTGTATCATCCAGGATGATGCACAATAATTGATCGTACCGGCCGAAGTTAAAACGTTTTAAATATGTGCCACGTGTATCGTCCAGGACGAACACTGGATCGGCCAGGACAATTGCCCAATAATGGATAATCCGGGGCCAATTTTAAAGATTCAAACGAGCTGATACGTGGATCGTCCAGGACGATCCAGTGTATCGGCCAGGACGATGCACTAAAATGCATCAGCCAGACGAAATATTCTATCGGCCAGGACTATCATCATGATTGCAACAGAGTTCGATCATATCGTCCAGGACGATGAGTTACAACAAGCACAGAAAAGACAAGCAGATGAAATTTGAAGAGATTTTGTCCTATCATCCAGGACGATAAAAGTATCAGCCAGGATGATATGACTAGAAATTGAAACCAAGGAAAAGATGGTAATGATCAAGGCCCTCAAAAAATAAAACAAAAGAAAAACAGACAAAAACACAGTAAAAGAAAGCAAAAACACAACGAAAATAATAAAAAAAAATGAATATTTTTGAATTTTAATTTTTCTAATTTTTTTGTTTTATGGAGGTATCATATGAGAAGTTCTCAAAAAATTAAACTTTAGAGTTCCACAGGATCAAAGAGTTTAGCCAATCCCAATCAGACAAAGGTAAAATATCCGATTCTATTAACCCTAGATCATACGTTATTTTATGGTACAAATTTTCTTTTGAAAGCAAAAGGGCTTTACTCAGAAAAAATCAAATTGGGTAAAAAGAAGATTCAATTAAAACTTGTTTACAAAAAAAAATATCATAAATAATAAAACAAAGTAATTTTTCTCAATCATGAAACTTGAAATCAAGTCTTTGAAAATCTCATATAACTTATAAGTTCTTCTAAGTTTTAAAAGTTTTAAAAAGAGAGGATAGCTTGATTTTTAGTGGGCTTATTTTATGCCTCTTGTATCTTTGATTTGGCTCTTTGAGCATCTTGATTTTTGATACACATTTGTGTATATATTTTTCTTTTTCAATTTGGTGTCATTGGCCTCTTTCCTTTTTAATTCTTGCAAGTTAAAAGCTCTTTTGCAAACTCTTAAAAGAAGCTCAGTTGTTAGTATATCCCCCAAATATTAGAGAATAGGAGCTCTCTCTCTAACATAGGGAAGAATAACCCACAAAACAAAACTAAAGAATCATATGATCAGTGCAAGGGCAAGATCTCAAATAACTTGAGAGATATATAAGAACTTTAGATATTATGCATAAGATAGATTTTTTATGGCAAGATAAAAAGAATCTTAGTTTCAAAAACCATTGGCTAAAGTGAGTTAGACTTTTGTTTTAGAGAAGAAAATCATACCACTAAACAAGGTCGAAAGGAGGGAAACCATCAATGGTGTTTCTTCCTTTAACCAATTTTAGAAAAGCTAAACCCAATTTTCAAAAACTCCAAAATCTAAAATCTTGAAAAGATTCGACATATCAAAAGCCAATTTTAAAAGCTGAGTGAAAACGAAAACTCATTAAAAACACAGACAAAGTAGAAATCAAACACACTGAAACAAAACACATTTCAAGGAATTATTGAAGCAGCAGGTTTAAGCAATTATGAGCTGCGAGCCTTCATATATCCAGTTATACTATACTCCCACAAGGTCTTTGGTGAGAGCACTCCTGCAAAAAACTTAACAACAGTCAAACTTAGGAACCCAAACAGGTTTGGGCCCCTTCTTAGGAAAAGTAGAATGCAATGCAGGTATGGTAAGTTATGAATCATGCATCTTAGGTCTCCACACCCAATGTGTACTACGGTGAACGGTGCAAGTGTGTGAGATGTGTCCTAGCATGCCACATGAAAAACATCTAACTTCAGAGTTATAATGCCTCCTCCTAGGTTCTGGCTTAGGATCAAAAGTAGATGTCATCTGATTTTTCTTACATGTATCAAAATCATTTTGAATCCTCAAGTTAGTTATTTTTAATGTATCATTATCAATCCTCAACCTTTTCTCAATCTCTTTAGATTTCTTAAGATCAGATTTAAGTGAGGTGTGTGAAACTTTTAATGCATTATTTTCATCAATTAATTCCAAATACTTTTTGTTTAAATCATCAAATTCATCAAGAAGAACCATGTGATTTGAATCAATCGTTACATGATCTTTGAGAAAAACTTCATGCTCTTTTTGTAAATTTAAAAGTTCTAATTTTAGGCTAGCATGAGTTTTCTTGAGTTTTTTGTATGATGCATGTATTTTCTCACAAATCTCAAATAATTCATCATAGGTTGGTTTACATACCTCTTCCTCATCACTTTGATCTTCTCCTATTAAACACAAGTTTGTAGTCTCTTCCTCTGGTTCAGTCTCAGAGGAGTCAGTACCAGATTCCGCCCAGAAAGCCTTTTGGATTCTCTTCTTGTCCTTCTTGAACTTAGGTTTCTCCTCAATCTTTTCCTTGCTTGTGTTATCTTAAAGTGTCGGGCAATCAGTTCTCACATGTCCTGATTTCCTGCAATTATAACAAACAATATTAGAAGATTCTTTAACAAGTTTATGATCCTTACCTTTTCTCCAATTTTGATGATGCTTTTGTTTCTTCCTTAGAAAGCTTTTGCCTAGTGATGAAGGCAACTTCATCGCTTTCAGACCCGAAAGATTCAGAATCCGATTTGTGCGCCTTCAATGCAACTGTTTTCTCCTTCTTCTTCTCACCTGTATCAAGATTTCTTTGATTCACCCCTTGCTCGTAAGCAATGAGTGAGCCAAGTAAGTTATCAATGGAATAGGTATTCAAATCCTTAGATTCAGTGATTTTAGCATCATATGACGAAGGCAAACATCTCAAAATCTTGTTAACTTTTTCATAGTTTGAAAGTTCTTCTCCTAGTGCATGCAGTGAAGTAACTATCTGAGTAAACCTTGTGTACATGTCAGAAATCGATTCATGAGGTTTCATACGAAAAAGTTTGTAGTCATGCAAGAGAATGTTCAAACGGGATTGTTTAACCTCATTAGTACCTTCATAGGTGATGCACAATTTATCCCAAATCTTTACCAGTTTTGCAAGTGGAGACATGCATGTAATCCTCAGATTTTAATGCACAGAAAAAGCAATTCAAACATTTTGCATTCAATTGAGCTAAATCTTGTTCATCGAAAGTCCATTCAGTAAAAGTAATTTCAGTTTTAACACCATTAATTTCACGAGAAGGTGGAGAATAACCTTCTTTGATAAGCATCCACATGCGATAATCAGTAGATTATAAAAACATTGACATGCGGGTTTTCCAAAAATCAAAAGATAGGTTATCGAACAGGGGAGGTCGGTTAATAGAATACCCTTCCGTAGTGTTATGATTCCCAAGGTTAACCATGGATAAAATTTAAAAAGTTTTCAAACTTAAATTTTCGAATCCTGCTCTGATAACACTTGAAAGTTCGTTAGAGATGTTAAGCCCTATAGAACTAGCCGAAGCTAACCAAGAAGGGGGGGGGGGGGTGAATTGGTATTTTAAAAATTTCTTTTCATAAAGAATAAAAATCACATAAACCAAAATCACACCACAAAAATAAATGCGGAAATAAAGTGCAGAAGCAAGAAAATAAGAACACAGAAATTTATAGTGGTTCGGTCAACTCGACCTACGTCCACTCCCCGGAGCCGCCCTCCGAGTATTGCACTATAAACGTGACTCTCCTTTAGCCCCCACAGCTAGTCGGAGAAGCCTTTACAAAGCACTTCCTTTTTGCCACCCCGGTAAGGTAGAGAACCTACCTCCTTTTGCTTCCTCTTGAAGATGGTAGAGAACCACAACCAGAAGCTAACTCCTTACCTCTACTGACCCTTCCAAGGACGAGAAAATCTAGATGAAGAAGAAGTAGAGCGATCCTTGAAGCAACCCTTGTGAATCGCCCTGAATGCAAACTTGACGATTTAAAATTGGCTTGATTGTCCAGGATGATCTCACGATCGTCCAGGATGATCTCACAATCATCCTGGCTGTTTAGTTCAATTTAGAGGAAAATCATCCAGAGCATCGCCTTGAATACGAGCTGGCTGATATTTATCATCCTGAAGTAACTTAAAGTTTTTGAATGAATCATCCTGGCCGATCCTGCGATCGTCCAGGACGATATGATCGTATCAATCATCCTTAATTATTCCCTTGATTTCTTGATCAATTAAGGCATAATTTGAGAATTTCTTCCAGGGCGATCAATGATCATCCTGGTTGATAATTTAAAAATACAGTATACCTTAATTATCTATGGAGGTAACTTCTTTCTGTTTTGAGCTTATCGTCCTGGCCGATACACGTATCGTCCAGGCCGATATGTTAATGACGGCTGCCTTAATTAAGAATCCTTATTTAGACTTTCTGTTTTAAGCCTGATCGTCCAGGACAATGTAAATATCGTCCTGGCCGATATGAGTAAAAATAGAAATTCTAAGTCTCTCAAGTGTGTGTGTGTGTGTGTGTGTAGGATTACTTAGCATCAGTTTCTTTGACTATTACAAATAGACTCAAGAAGAGAAAAAACAAAAGTACAGACTGACTCAACCCTAAACCTATGCAATCCTGAACTGGCTTCGTCTGTTCGTCCGATCTTCGATTCCTGAAAAGTTAGAGGTAACAAGCAGTCTAAGAGAAATAGTGTTTGTCAATCATCAAAACATAAGCCATAAAAATAGATTTGTAACACAGGTTTCCTGTACTCATAGCAAATAACAACATTTGAAATATTGGCTTTTCTATTAAATTTACCTCTATTCCATTGCTGATGTCTCTTTTGCTTCCTCTTGAAAAAGCTTCTGAATTGTCTAGTTATCCATGCGATGTCGTCTTCATCTTCAAGTTGTGAGTGTTCACTCTCAGACTCTTCCACTTTCAATGCTATGTTCTTCTCCATTCGTGGTTCACCTACATTAATCTTTCTTTAGCTAACTCCTTTCTCGTAAGCAATTAGCGAACCAAGAAGATTGTTAATAGAGTAAATGTTTATATCTTTAGACTCTATAGTTGCAGTAATTTTAGCATCATAAGCACTAGGCAAAAAACGAAGAATCTTATTAACAATTTTAGTATTCGTTAGTTCCCTACCTAATGAATGTAAAGAGGTGACTATTTGTGTGAATCTTATGTACATATCAGAAATGGATTCATTAGGTTTCATTCCAAATAGTTTATAATCATGCAATAAGATATTAAGTCTAGATGGCTTAACCTCATTAGTCCCCTCATATTATGAGAGCTCGTTCCTTTGATTTGCCTTCCAAGATCTGATTTTCCTTCCAGGATCGTCCAGGCCGATTTTGGATCGTCCTGGGACGATCAGTGAATGTCAAAAGTCAGTGAGCAAGGGTTTTTATCATCTGAGAAAATTAATTATCGTCCTGAGATATCATCCTGGATGATTGGATTTTGTTCACATCGTCCTGGACGATATGGCGATCGGCCGGGCCGATCAGGCTTGTTTTAAAAGAAAATCTGCTCGTTTTGAAGAGAGAGAAAATCTTTTTTTTTTTAAAATCAAAATATTTGAGGAGAGAGAAAGAGAAGGAAAAGCTAGATTTCAGAGGCTGCGGAGCGCTTTTCGTCCGTCGCCGTTGTTGAAAGGATTGTTTATCTCGCGGTAAGGACTCCGAATCCTATTTCTGTTTTCGAAGATGTTGAGTTTTGGTCATTTTGTGCACAGAATTGTGTTTTCATTACCAATAAATGCGTCGTATTTTGTATTGACGAAACTTTCACCGCACAACTTTTGATATGTTATTGATATGATTTTTCTACACGTTTTGAGTATTTTCTGTAACGATTCTACCGGTTATTTTGGGTTCTGTGCGATTTTGATCGAATAGATAAATATCAGGTTGTTGATTGATGTTGTTTCAGTAGAATAGAAGTCTTATAATGTTGTCGTACACGTTGTGTATTAATTTGGTAAATTGTGATTTTAGGAATTTTTGTGTAAATTCCGTATACTGCCGTTATGCCGCTGGATTTTCGTATGATTTCCGATTTTTCTGAA
Source organism: Dendrobium nobile (assembly GCA_022539455.1). Lineage (NCBI taxonomy): Eukaryota > Viridiplantae > Streptophyta > Magnoliopsida > Asparagales > Orchidaceae > Dendrobium > Dendrobium nobile. The sequence continues at coordinate 14,805,297 of CM039721.1, read as the reverse complement.
ATTGATGATTTGAATTGATATGCATACGAATGTGAATATGATTTGCTATACTGTTCTAATACTGAATACTGAAAGACAAGTGGAGCCTGGTTGAACTGTTGGTTGGAGATTGACTTGACCTGTACAGGATGGTAGGCCGACGGGCTTTCCTTTAAACTATTGATTATTGATATAACGATTGGGAGGCATAAGGAGATTCTTATGCCGACGGGCATAAAGTAACGACTCTTATGGAACCAACGTATGGATATCTACAACAGCACTATGGATTTCTACAACAGCACTATGGATTATCGAATAGCCAGTGATCGTACTTGTTCAGTAAGACTATTGTATTGAAATGCATGTGTACGGCTTTGACTCGTGATGGATTTATTGCTTTATTGATTTGGATTTACTAACAGATTTACAGACTTACTATTATCGTACGATTTCATTGATATTTATATTCTGTCATTGCACATTGCTACTGTTATAGATACTGTATGGATATGGATACTGTAACTGATTCATTGATGATATGGTTATGGATACTATGGATTCATCTCTCGATTCATTGATACTATTATTTCTACACTGTATTGAACTGCTGCATGTGATTCATTGCTAGTATAGACTGGGCTTTATTGTATTGATTTTATGATTTAATACCGATCGATTTAATTGACCAGATAGTATTGTTTGATAGATTCGATTTGATACGATTGATTTGACTGATCGACTGATTTCCTACTGTTTATTGATTCTTCTACCGCTGCAATGACTACTGATTTGATTTCCGTATCTGCATAGATTCATTGACCATATGCAATAGACTGTTATGGATTTGATTGACTGACATGCATATTGTTTCCAGTTACGTGCTTTGATTTCAGTTGTAGGTATTAGGTGACCTGTTGGGCTTTTTGAAGCTCATTATATGTGGTTAATATTTTCAGGTCAGGGCAAGGGAGCAGGAGATTGAGGTTGATCAGGAATCTCCAAGTTTTTGTCCTTTTTAGTTATAGATATTCTTTTGTACTCAGGACTGGATAGATGTCAGTTTATAGTGTAGTTCCTGAGTATTGTATATGATCTTTTGAGGAATGAATCGACTTGTACATTGATGTTTTAAATGTTATAGATTTTTTCTAGACTGTTTGATTGAAGTTATAGATAGCTCTGGTAAATTGTTGATGGATTGCTTGAAATTCTTTCCAAGTTAGATCTTGGGGCGTTGCACATATGTTATACAAAGTCTATCCCATATGTCCTTTCCACTCTTGCAAGTAGAAACCCGCATGTAATCTTCTGATTTAAGTGCACAAAAGAAACTGTTCAAGCATTTGACGTTTAGTTGTGCTAAGTCACGTTCTTCTACTGTCCAGTCCACAAAAGGTGTTTCAACTCTAACTCCGTCAACTAGTCTAGTTGGTTTTGTATACCCTTTATAAACTAAGATCCACATACGATAATCAAGTGATTGTAAAAAAGTAGACATGCGTGTTTTTCAAAAATCAAAAGGAATATTGTCAAATAGTGGAGGTCTAGTTATAGAGTCCCCCTCAGATGTATTTTGATTTCCAAATGTAGCCATCTATGTTAATCAAAAAGGAGTCTAAACTTATGATTTTGAAACTAAGCTCTATAACCACTTGTTGAAACTTGTTCAATATGAATTAGGTTGTTAAACCTAAGCTTATGTCCCAGCGGCTAACCAAGAAGGGGGGGCGGGGGGGGGGGGGGGTGAATTGGTATTTAAAAATTTTACCCTATTTTAAATTTAGTGAATTTTATAGAAAAAGTTTTTCAACCACAATTTTGAAACAGTAAAGCAGAAAAATAAAAAGTAGCAAAAAAATAAAAGACACGAGATTTATAGTGGTTCGGTCAAACATGACCCACATTCACTACCCAGAGGCACCCTCCGAGTATTACACTAATACCACTAGTGACTCTCCTTTTGCACCCACAGCAAGGCGGAGAAGCCTTTACAAAAACTCTCTTCCACCACTACCCGGTGCGGCAGAGAACTGTCATCCTTTTACACTCTTCCTAGTGTTGGCAGAGAACCGTCCGTCCTTTCACACTCTCCCGTTGTGGACAGAGAACCTTTCATCCTTTCACACTCTCCTAGTGTGGGCAGAGAACCCTTCGGCTGCTCACACTCTCCTAGTGTGGGCAGAGAACCCTTCGGCTGTTCACACTATCCAAGTGTCTACAGAGAACTAGATCTCCTTGACAGATCTTCTTCACAAGAAATCTAGAAGGAAGAGGGAAAATAGTGAAGTAAACACAAATCAAAAGTAAAGATTCTTACCTATGAACATCAAGTGAAGACTTCATGCTCCAGTAGGAAGAATCCTCCTTCAAACACTCTCTCACACTCTCTTCTTGACTCTTCTTTCAATAGGCACAAAGATTAGTAGGCAAAAAGATTAAGTGGTAGTCTGAATTGGACTATTTATATGAAAGACAAGAAAAACTGTCCAAAAATTGCAAAATTTCAAGTCAACACGCAATTGAACGTCCCGTACGATCGTGGATCATCCTGGACAATTTTACTTAAATGTGTGGAAATAAACCAAATGCATATTGGTACAAACTGAACCGAGCATCATCCCGTACGAACTAGGATCGTCTAGTACATACAGTTATACCATAAGTCGGTTCCCAAAAACTGTAGGACGTCGTCAAAATTTGAAGAGTCAGTTCACTTCGTCCTGGGACGAATATGAGTTCGTCCAGACAAAATTTTTACAGAGAACAATTCATCCTGGGACGAATTTACGTTCGTTTGGACTAAAATTTTCCAGAGAGCATTTTATACTACCACGAATATGAATTTCGTGTGAACGAAAATTTTTCAGAGGACATTTCGTCCTTGGACAAATTTGAGTTTGTCTGGACGAAAATTTTTTAGAGAGCATTTCGTCAATGCACGAATATGAATTTCATCTGAATGAAAATTTTTTAGAGAACATTTCATCGTGGGATGATTAAACATTCGTCCTAGACGATCAGGACTTAGAAAAATTTTCTTCGACTCATATTTGTTCCATTGCTCTTTAGAGGATATAACAGACTTGATCATCCCGTATGAACTATGTTCGTCCCGTACGATCAGTATAAATTATTAAAGATCTTCTTAAGTGTGTGTGTGTTTATTCACTCAATTACAATTACTCCCTCTCAAACTTAATTCAAAGAAAAATACTAGCTTTAATTCACAAAATTTCTCATGCTAAATTTGATTTGAAGTCTTCAGTAGTCTAGAGTTTGATTTTACTGAAATGTTAGTTCACACAAGAGCAAAAACAAATCTTCCAAAAAGTTTTAGGAGATATCAATACATAAAATAATAATATTTGGAATCATCAAAACTATACAAGTTGCAAGAATATAAAACATGTAAATAGCAACTCTCTTCACACAAATCTCATTTAAAAGGGCTTGAATGATGTTGGTGGATTCAATCATTAAGATAAAGGTAGAGTGGTTCACTTCCTTCCTAAGTTATGCCTAGTCCTAACACCTTTAGAAGGGTCTCCTATGATCAATTCTTTAGGATGACCCAAAGAATATCTCCAATCTCTAGGCATGGTGTGTGTAGGTTCAACACTTTCTTCCAAATTTGCATTTCTACTCCTTGGATAATCTTACCTACTCCTTCAGTGTTTTGGGGCTTTACCTTCTTCTCCGAAATTTCAACACCTTAGATAATCTCTCCAACTTCATCTACATCCTCAACTCTAGACTTCTTAGGATCAGATTCATCAAACACTATATGTGTAGTCTCCTCCACCACCAAAGTCCTCTTATTAAACACCCTATAGGATTTTCCCACACTTGAATATCCTAAGAACACTCCATCAGATTTTGGGTCAAATTTTCCTGAGTGTGACTTCCCATTATTAAGAATGAAAATCTTGCAGCCAAAGACATAGAGGTGGAAAATGTTGGGTGTCCTACCCTTAAAGATTTCATAGGGTGTCTTATTGAGTTTGACTCTAACATTCACCTATTCAACACATAATAAGCTGTGTTTACCACTTCAGCCCAAAAGTACTTTAGAAGTGAATATTCAGCAAGCATGGCTCTAGCGGCTTCAACTAAGATCTAGTTCTTTCTTTTAGCTATCCCGTTCTGCTGAGGAGTCCTAGGAGCTAAGAAGTTTTGACTAATCCCCTTATCCTCACAAAAGATTCCAAATCTCTCATTTTCAAACTCTCCCCCCTTAGTCACTATGGATGGTCAAAATCTCATAACCTAGCTTTTTCTGAATCCAAGTGAAGAAGGATCTAAACTCATCAAAAGACTCATTTTTATGTGATTAAAATTTAATCCAAGTAAACCTCAAGTAGTTATCGATAATCACAAATCCATATACTTTTTCCCCTAAGCTGACAGTGCTAATGGGTTCAAAGAAATTCATAAGAAGGACTTCTAAAGGTCTAGAGGTGGTAATGCCCTTAATGAAGTGAAAAGAGGATTAGACTTGCTTCCCTAGTTGGCAGGCATCACAAAGGTGGTCTTTGGAGAATTTAAGCTAAGGGACACTTTTTCTAGGTTACTCTCCTAAGGGTTTTCATATTGGCATGACATAATTTCCTATGCCACGACCATGAATCATCAACAGTAATTTTTAAGCAAAATGAAGCATCACATTCAATATTATTTAAGTTAAGCATGTAAACATTGTTGATCTGCTTTCCTTGTAAAATTGTGTTATTATTTAAGCTTATAATGCAAATATTTGCCAAGAATTTTATGATGAAGCCCTTATCATAAAGCTAATTAATGTTGAGTAAGTTGTGTTTCAATCCATCTACAAGCAAAACATTTTCAATCAAAAGGTTCTTGGAGTTTTCGATTATACCTGCGCCCATCACTTTCCTTATGGGGTTGTTTCCAAGCGTAACCTTGCCTCCAGTCCTAGCCTCCAGTGAAATGAATTGGTTAGCATCTTTAATCATGTGTTGTAAACATCTGCTATCCAGGTACCACATGCTCTCACGATGCCTTTTGTAATAGCAAGCCTATAAAATCATCAAATGTTAGATTTAGGAACTCAATCATATTTGGATCCCTTCTTATGGAAAGAAGAATGCAATGCATGTATGTTATACTGTGAATCATGTAATTTAGGTCTACACACCTAATGTGTTCTACGATGAATAGTGTAAGTGTGTGAGACATGTCCTAATATGCCACATGAAAAATATCTAACACTAGGAAAAGGGTTTACTAAGCTACTCAGGTGGTGATGCTTCCTTTTAAAGTTATGTGATACATCCAATATTGATTTGTTATTTTCAAAAGTTTTAAGATTATCTAATTTCTTAAACTCTCTTTCTAACTTAATATGAGATGACTTCAAGGAATCATGTGCATCAGATAATTCAGTATGCTTTTTATTTAATGTATCAAACTCATCAAGTAGTGATATGTGATTGCTATCGTCTGTAGAGTGATCTTTAAGTAAAATTTCATGCTCTTTTTATAAATTTAAAAACTATAATTTCAAACTAGCATGTGATTTCTAAGTTTCCTATATAATGCATGAATTAGTTCAAAAACTTCAAGTAGTTGCTCATAGGTTAGTTTATATACATCTTCTTAGTCACTTTGATCAAGATGATTGTCAGCCATTAGGCACAAGTTTATTGTCCCCTCTTTAACTTCAATCTCAGAGGAGTCTGATGCAGAATTTGCCTAGAACGCCTTTTAGAACCTCTTCTTATCCTTTTTGAACTTGGGTTTCTCCTCACCATTCTTCTTTCTTGAGTGAGCTTTAAGTGTAGGACAATCAACTTTAACGTGTCCTGACTTCCTGCATTCAAAACAGATCATATCATTAGAATTCTTAAAATTTTTACTACCCTTACCTTTATTTCACTTCTGATTGTTCTTATGCTTCTTCCTTAGAAAGCTTTTGAATTGCCTCGTGATTAAGGAAACATCATCGCTTTCAGATCCGTAAGAGTTAGTGTTCGTGTCATTGGCCTTTAGTGCCACAATTTTCTCCTTCTTTTTTTCACCTGCATCAAGGTTTTTTTGATTCACCCCTTGCTCATTAGCAATGAGTGATCCAAGTAAGTTATCAATTGAATATGTATTCAAATCTTTAGATTCATAAATTGTAGTAATTTTAGCATCAAAAGAAGAAGGCAAACATCTCAAAATTTTATTAACCTTTTCATAATTTGTGAGTTCTCTTTCTAAAGAATGTAGTGAGGTGATAATTTGAGTAAATCTAAAATACATGTCAGAAATTGGTTCATTAGATTTCATACAAAAAAGTTCATAGTCATATAATAAAATATTCATTATTAATTATTTGACTTCTTTGGTTCGTTCATAAGTGATACGCAATTTATCCCAAATGCATGTAATCTTCAGATTTTAAAGCACAAAAAAATAGTTCAAATATTTTATATTAATTTGTTATATATCCCTATCATCAAGAATCCATTCAGTGAAAGGAAGTTTAGTTTTTATGCTATTAATTTCACATGACGGAGGTGAATAATCTTCTTTAACAAGCATCCACATACGATATTAATTTGATTGTAAAAATATGGACATGTGAGTTTTCAAAAAATTAAAAGGTATATTATCAAACAAAGGTGGTTGGATAATAGGATACCCTTCCACGATATTATGATTACTGAATTTAGCCATGGATCAAAATTCAAAAGTTTTATGAATCCTGCTCTGATACCGCTTGAAAGTTTGTTAGGAATGTTAAGCCCTTATGAACTAGCTTGAGGCTAATCAAGAGGGGAGGTGAATTAGTGTTTTAAAAATTTCTCAAACAAAATCACAATCATAACCAAATAATCACTACAGAAATAAAGTATGAAAATTAAATGTAAAAAATCTAATAAGAAAGAACACACCAAATTTTATAGTGGTTCGATCAACTTGACCTACATCCACTCCTCGGAGCCTCTCCTTCGGGTATTACACTAAACTCAGTGTCTCTCATTTTTCCCCCAAGCAAGGCAGAGAAGCTTGTATAAAAACTCCTTTCCACCAAACCCGATGAGATAGAAAACCTAACTCCTTTTGCTTCCTCCTAAAGCAGGCGGAGAATCTTAATCAATCGCTGAAGTAGACCTCTCTAGAACCTCCAAGGGATGACGACCTAAGAAGATGACTCAGATCCTTACTTGGAGCAACCTTTTTGAAACCCCTCACAAACTCCCTCTCATAAGATGCTCTTTCTCTCTCCCTTGCTCTCCTTCTCATCTTGGCTCTCTCAGGTCACCACAGCAAAAGATGCTTTCTTGAGTAAACAAGAGGTCTTATAAAGAATGGTTTCAAATTTTCCCTAAATTATAATAAATCGATAAATATCATCCAGGATGATTGATAGATCATCTTGTATAATCAGTACAAATTCAACTTAATCAGCTAGGACGATCTAGGAGAGTCTAAATGATTAGAAGGTTACTTTGTTTTGATTATCCAAGATGATAGGACATCACCTGTATGATTAGTTCAAGGCAACAAATATTGTCTAGACAATCGCTCTGTTTGGCCAGACTTTACCTGGCTTGGACGATGGAAAAAATAACATATCGTCTAGGATGGTTTCATGATGGTCCCGGACGATTGGTTTAAAACGTCAAATATCATTCAGAATATCGCCCTAGTTACATGTTTGGATGATAAAAAATTAACTAATCATTTGGATGAGTTATGGATCGTCCTGTCTAATTAGTTCAAAATATCAAGTATCATCTAGAACATTGCCCTGGTCGTCTAGGAAGAAACTAAGCTTTGTTTAATTGATCATCCCAAACAATATGATCAAGCAATCAAACCTTAACTATTATCCTTAATTATCTGACTAATTTAGGTATAATTAGAATGTATCGTATAGAATGTTGTTCTGGATGATGTTAAAAAATAAAATATGCCTAAAAGAGTTGGCGGCTGATTCTTTCTGATTTGAACATATCATCCAGGATGATGCTAATATTGTCTAGGACGATTGGTTTAGTTTTGGTTACTTTAACCAGGATGTCGTAATTAGAGTTTCTATTTTTAAATGATCATCTAGGACAATTTGGGATTGTTTCGGGCAATATGATCAAAAATAGAAAATTCTAAACAGGAAAAAAATTTTCCCCCTGAGTATGTGTGTGCAAGGTTACTAAGCATCATGACCCACTTTGTTTTTTTTTGACTCAAGAGAAGGAAAGCATCCTTGACGTATAGTTATAGACTAACTCAGTCATAATCTATCCAATCTTGAGCTAGCTTGATTTGCAATTTGATCTTGTGGACCTGAAATGTTAACAGGCAAGAGAGTCGTAGAAAAATAGAAGTATCAGAAATGTTTAATATCATCAAAATTACAGTTCTAAATCCAAAATCACAACACATATTATATGCCTCCTCTCAATTATAAACACCCTATACACAAGAAAAATGTATTAAATCATTTTGATATAAGCTTGTCAATACATAATAGTCACAAAAATACATAACAACAGTACACAACGACACATAACAACGGTACATAATGGTACATAATAGTAGTACACAGAAGAGGTACATAGTGGTACACAACAATGATACATAGTAAAAGTATATAGAAATAATACACAGTACTATTACACAACAATATAGGTTTTATCTAAACTTGTACATGGAATCGAAACTTAAATCTAAGCTTGTGCAGAGCAATAGAACTTTGGAGGAACAAAAAACATTTGAATGATAGGCCTTAAATAGTTAAAAACTCTATATTTACAAAAAAAAAAAAAAAGTAAAACCTCTTTGAAATTTAATATTTACCGATAATATTTCCGACTTATCTCCCATGACACATTGTAGTAAGTTTTGCTAGGTGTTTTACATAATGCATTCCATCTCCTCGGAGAATATAACGTCCTCTAAATCGTTTCCATCTTCATAACCTCTTTCTTTCTTTTCATTCTCAATTTTTCGAGGAGAAACTCTATATTAAGGGGAAATAGTAGTCAGCCAATATCCTAAACCTAAGATTAGGTTGCTTATGCGAGTTTCTTTTTAATAAAACTTAAATTTTTACATCTAGACCATGTGAAAACTTGGAAAAACATATGTGAGTGGAAAAACATATGTGAGCTATGTCCAAAGTCTTTATAGAATAATTTCTCCCGTCGGCCCAGCCTCCATTGCCAGGCACCGCATGCTAGTTGTTCATCCTGAGGACTTCACATTGTATTATTTTATTTTAAATTAAGTAAAAAACAATCATATTTATTTATTTAATGTTCATCCAAACAATGTTAAAATATTAGTTTATACTATATTTTTTTCACATTGCATTACTTTTTTAGTCAATAACCCTTTTAACTCAAGTAGGATTTAATAAATACTTTAAATTCAAATTTATTAATTTATGTTTGTTTTAAATCTTAAAAACTATTTAGCATGATAAAGATTAAGGCTGTAGTTGGAAGAGCTTTTTCAAATGTTTTTCTAACGAGAAAAATAGTTATTAAAAATAATATATATGGAAGACAACCTTTTCACAAATTTTTAAAATTTTTATCTTAAAATGTTGTTTTTTAAAGAAGCATTTTTAAGACTGTGGTTGCTGAGAAAGGAGCATTGATGAAAAGCAAAAATATAAAAAACTTAAACTACCTCAAATAAAATATAAATTTGACTAAATCATGCTGAACTATGTTGATATTTATTTAAGAATTTAAATACTATTAGATCAAATAAAATGTAAATAATAAGCATCATAACAAAATTAATACATATTACATTTTTATAATGAAATTAATGAAATCATACTTAATTATGGTAAATATATATGAGTATCCCAACCAATTATTAATAAGTAGATTATTAAACTAATGAAACATAAATTCTAATTAAAAATTTTTAATTAGCACTAACTAGATTAATAATCATATTTATTATATATTTATTTACTAATAATTATTTAATAATTAGTACATTATTAAATTAATTAAATTCACATTCCTATTAAAAAGTTTTTTTTTATCTCCTCTGCCATTGCTTATATACTTCTAAAGTTTCTCTTTTCATTGTTCTTTGTTTGTGCTCTTCATAGAGCCTTAAGCTTTTCAAAGGTTTGCTTTTCTTCATTAATTATTACTTCTTCGTTGTTGCTTCGGTTTTGCATGAAGTAGCATGTTAGTTATACTTCTTATTAGCATGAAGTAGCTTGTTAATTATACTTCTTATTAGATATTGTCTTTCTTTGCTCTCTCTCATTTCAAACCAACAAGTGTCTACATAATAATCATGGCACTCGAGCTCACCTTCATTTGGCTGTCCAATAAGCTTAAGCAAATAGAAAGACGGACGGAAGAACATTTTTTTACACACCTTTCTCCCATGCTTCATCTTTATAAATCCTCTAAATATGTCAAACTCCCAAATTTAGTAAATTTGGTATTTAGAAAAAAAGATGGAAAACAATGTTATCTCATGATTTACTTATTATGAGATTTGAGGATGTATTTTTTTTGGCATTTGACAATTTCTAGCTCTCAAATTTTGCTTAGATTCGGTATCCAAACAACCCCTTACAATGAAAGTTTTATCGATCAAATCATTTGACATTTTCATTCTAAATTCATGCAAGAATTCATATATGATAAGTTTCAGGTCTAGAATCTTATAATTTGAGCCAAAACACCTTATCATCTGGCCAAATCAGAGCAATCTTTATTTGTTTAATTTAATAATTATTCTCTAAAATTATTTTCAAAAAAATTTATTAATGTTTGTTGAACTACGTTCACTCATAATACAAGGTAGAATCATGTTCAAATCTGTTACGTGTTGGAATATTCGCGGCGGTAGAGAAATATAAAATTTAATGTCTTAGCTTTGTATGAAGATCAAGCATATAAGTAGATAAAAGAGAGGGTGTAACGTTCATAAGAGACACCATAATTTTTATGTGGGAACCCCTAGAACGAGAAAAAACCACAGGGCCTAGCCCAGTTGAATGAATCCACTATTATTTGCAGCCAATTACAAATGAGGCCCTTTATTGGGGGGAAGGACATGGGTTGATGTAGCAAATATATATCATATTACATGGTGGGAATTGGAAGAATTAGTATTGAAATGTTAGTTTAGTTAACAGAACCATAGTCAGCAGGCGACGGAGGTCGGAAAGACCGTAACCTGGTGATGGTGGTCGGAAGGATCGTTGTCTGGCGAGGGAGGTTGAATGGGTCATAGTTGCTGGGAGACAGTGGTCAAAAAGACTATTTTCTAGCGAGGGAGGTTGAAAGGACCATAGTTGGTAGGAGACAGTGGTTAGAAAAATTATTATCTAGCAGTGGAGGTCGGAAGGACCATAGTCGAAAGGAGAAAGGGATCAGAAAGAATGTTGCTTGGCGATGACAGTCATAAGGACCGTAGTAGGTGACAGAGGTCAGAAGGAATATAGTCTGTGGGAGATAGGGGTCAGAAAGACTGTTGTCTAGTGGTGGAGGTCGAAAGGATCATAATAGGGGACGAAGGTCAGAAGGATCATAGTCAACAGGAGACGAGGTTCAAAAAATTATAGTCTGGCGATGGAGGTAGGAAGGACTGTAGTAGGTGATGGAAGTTGGAAGGACTGTAATCGGTAGAAGATGGGGGTTAGAAAGACTGTAGTCTGGCGATGGACGTTAGAAGGACTGTAGTAGGCGACAGAGGCTGGAAGGACCGTAACTGGCATGAGACAAGGATTACAATGACCATTATTTAGCGATGGAGGTTGGAAGGACTGTAGTAGGTGATGGAGGTCAAAATCAGCGTAGTCGACAGGAGATAGAGGTCACAAAGATTATTATTTTGTGGTGCAGGTTAGGAGGACTTTAGTAGGTTACGGAGGTTAGAAGGACCGTAGTTGGAAGGCAATAAGGGATAGAAAAACTGTTGTCTGGTGATGGAGGTCAAAAGGTTCGTAGTAGGTGATAGAGGTCAAAAGGACCACAATCAGTAAAAGATATGGGTAAGAAAGATCGTAGTCTACACATGGAGGTCAGAAGAACTGTAATAGGCAATTGAGGTTGTAAGGACCATATTCGGTATGAGATAGTAGTCAGAAAGACTGTTATCTTGCGGTGGAGGTCGCAAGGACTATAGTAGGCGACTAAGGTTAGAAGGACCATAGTTAGTAGGATATAAGGGTCGTGATGGAGGTCGGAAGGACCGTAGTAGGTGATAGAGGTCAAAAGGATCCTAGTTGATAGGAAACAGGGGTCAGAAAGATCATTACTTAGCGAAGGAGGTCAGAAGGATTGTAGTAGTAATGGAGGTCGGAAGGACCGTAATCGGCAGAAGACAGTGGTTAAAAAGATCATTATCTGGAGATGGTGGTTTAAAGGACCGTAGTAGGCGATAAAGGTTTGAAGGACCATAGTTATCAGGAAATAGGGGTAAAAAGTCTGTTATCTAGCGATGGAGATCAGAAGGATGGTAGTAGGCGATGGAGGTTGAAAGGGTCGTAGTCAGCATGAGATAAGGGTCAGAAAGATCATTATTTAGTGATGGAGGTTAGAAGGACCATAGTATGCGACAAAGGTTAGAAGGACCAAAGTCGACAAGAGATAAGGGTCAGAAAGACCATTGTCTAGTGATGGATGTTAGAAGGACTATAGTAGGCGACGAAGGCCAGGAGGATCAAATTTATTAGGAGACAAGGGTTAGAAAGACTATAGTTAAAAGGTAGTGGGGTATGGCAAAAGTTCGAGCATTATTCAGTGGTCTAGCAGAACTCCAACTTCTATCGATGGTCTGGCAAAAGTTTGAGCCTTAGTCGGTGGTTTGACAGAACTCCAAGGTCAGGCGGTGGTTCGATAGAACTCTGGCGTCAGATGATGGTCCGACAGAACTATCTTTGGGTGGTGGTCAGGCAGAAGTCTGTTGTCAGGCGGTGGTCCTGACATAAGTTTGGTGTCATGATGTAGTCCAGTAGAAGTACGTTGTCAAATGGTGGTATGATGGAAGTTCGATTATTATTATGTGGTTTGGCGGAACTCCAACTTCTGTCAGTGGTTCATCAAAAGTCCAGGTCTCAATCGGTGGTTTGGCTAAACTTTGATGTTAAGAGGTGGTCTGGAAAAGCTATGGCATTAGGTGGTGGTTTGGTAGAACTCTGACGTCGGGCGGTGGTTCGACAAAAGTTTGGCCTCAGGTGATGGTTCTAACGGAAGTCGGGCATCAGGCGATGGTCTAGCTGAACTCCTGTATCAGGGGGTGGTCCAGAAGAACTCTGACATTTGGCGGTGGTCTGACAGAATTTCGACATCAGGTGGTGGTCCGGTAGAACTCCGACATCCGGTGGTGGTCCAACGAAAGTCTGGGCGATGGTTGAGGAGGAGTGAGGAGGCAAGAGTGATCTACAATCTCTCTCTTGATTCATTGCTTAGGGTCCCCTTTCATGAGAAAGGGGGGCTCTATTTATAGATTTTCTATAGTGGCATGGCTTATAAATAGATGGAAAATTAGGGGTATATTTGAGTGGTTTGGATGGACGGTCGATGTTGATTCCTTTGATCATAGATCATTTACTGGACATTTGAATGTCTTAGTGATTTCAAAATTCAGTGATCTTGGGCTTGTTGGATTTCTCTCGTCGAGTCACTCAATTCGACAATAAGCATGTCACATTTGGAAACCATTTGTTAATCCAAAATTTTGAATTAATGAACGTTCCAACAGTGCTTCAAGTCCTTGTTTTGAACTCATTTGGGCTCCGATTGAGCCTATTTTGGTGTCGTTGGGTTCGTATATTCAAGATGCTCAGTTTGCTGAAATTGGAGTTCGAATGTTCCCAATTTTAATTTCAAAAGTTTCCAACTTGATTTTCCCTCGAGATTCGTGCCCAATCAAGATGATTTGATGATGTATCAAAACCTTATTCCTTATGGAATGGTGGGATACCAAGACTACATAAAGATAAGATGATGGTATTATTTAAGAGAATAATGAGGGGATACAAATATAGTCTTAAATGAAATTCACCAAAAAGTCTTAACAAGAGGAAACCACCAATCTTCCACCAATCTTCTCCTTTCACTGCATACACAAATTACCTTATATTATTTCAACCTAATATAAATTTTAATACAAATGTTCCATATTAAAGCATTTAAACACACATTATTATATAATTTTATAGAGGAAAAAAGAAGTTACAAAATATTCATAGTAATACGTAGTTAATGATTGTCTTGCCTAATTTAAGAGATTGTTGATTATAAAACATTCAAAACTTACTTCTTTTTATTAGACTCTTAGTGGAGTTGAGAGAGAGAGAGAGAGAGAGAGAGAGAGAGAGAGAGAGAGAGGAAAATATTTCATGTTTGTTTCTTACTAAAAAACATTGCTAACATTCATTGGAATGAGAATATATACAAATAGTTTCCTTATGAGGATCAATACCATTCTTGATTGCTTCACTCTTACTTGAACATTTTTGCATAAAATAAATAATAATTTTATATTTTTACAATAAAATTGAAATTATGTTATTTTCAATGTTGAGTGATAATCTTGATGGTGAGAACATCTTCTAAAAAGGAAAGTGCCACAATGATTTTCAAGATAGAAAATTTTTCACAAATTGATGATAATTATATTCTTTTAATTTCATAAAAGGATGATAATGATATTATGCACCATGATGATCAACCCATTGCTTGAATGATGACTTCATCTACAAGGTGCTTCAAAATCTTAACAAAATAATAAATCTAATATATGTTTACAAATATCCAATATTCAATACGGCCTTCTTATTCTTCATCAAGATTTTTTCAAAAATTATCATCATATTTCGTCATGTTGAGCAATAAAAATCCAAGCATAGTAATTAATATTACATCATCACATTTTAGGATATATCAAGTATGTCTTTTTTGGTGTTTGTATTTGAGGGTTCAATGTTGAATGTCTCCTGATGTTGCGTCGATGGAACTTTTATCATTATAATATATGGGGGTGATAAAATCAAGATTAACAAAAATATGTACTAAATTAAGAATTATGAAAATATATGAGTTTGTAATGGGTAAAATAATATTTTTCTTCTTCATCATTTAGTGAATCTCTTGCAACCTATAATATATAATGGCTATTGTTGGCCCCAAGATCGTAGAGCTATATTTTAGACCTTTGAAGATCACAAATATAATTTCATTAAGATTATAGCTTTTACACTAATCCATATTTATGAAATATTTATTATTAACAAACCATAAGAGTACATGAGTTAGTCTAGATATAGGTGTGATGTGCAAATCTGGAACATATAAACACTCAAGTAATGATCATAGCTCATGTAGAGAATGTCAGGTTTGAAATTTACCAACTTAAAGTTTTATATTAGTTTGGAAAATTCTAAATGAGTGCAACAATATTCAGGTTCAAGAGTTATAATTATTTTATTTATTTATATTCATTTTGTGTGCATGTTCTTGGTAAAGCAACTTATGAAATAACTAGCACACACGAAGCGAATTACATAAATCTTAAAAAAAAAATTAAAGCAATAAAGATTAATTGTAAAATCGTAATATATAATTTCAATCATATTGTACGATGACGCATTTATTCGAACAATCCAAAAAAGATTAATTTGTATAATTTAGTTATTCTTAATATTAATATACAAAATAATCATGTTATATGATGTCTATCATACTATTTGATCAATTCTAAATTAAAATTTAATCTGCCATATAATTTCTATAATTATATTCATTCAAAATATGGATTGTTCATATTGTATGATGTACATCATACTACATGAAATATTTCTTATTTAATATAATTAATATTTTATAATTAATTGTCTAATTAATGCATACCAACTTGAATTAATTGTATTTTATGATACATATAGTATATATAAGATGTCAAACATGATGCGATTTTCAAGAAGCGAACCAATTTGTAATAATGTATAGTATGACAAGTGCATCATATTGTATGATCTACTGGCAATGACATACTTTAAGGATTACAATTTTGGACACTTGAACCGGATCCATATACCTATTTACAAACCCTAAATTTTGGAAGAGCTAGAAAAATCAAAGTGAGGGGAAAAAAAAAATCAAAGTGAGGGGAAAAGAAAGGATTGTTTTCCAAATAGATCTTTTTGTTTTTTATTGAATACTCAAAAAGGTGAGATATCATTATGAGAGTGCACTTATGATGCTTTTTTTTTCCTCCTCTTTTTCATTAATCCTTTGGCTCATTTATGTGATGTATTGACAGATTGTTGTACTAAGATTGTAAGATATTTGTGTGGTCTCAAAGAGTGCATCAGTGTGTTTGTTGGTTAGCTAGTGAGCTAGAGAAGTATTTTTATTGCTTTAAGTAAAATAGAATGTAGTGTTTCTCTATCACTCATCAAGGAGACAATTTTCTCCACTTGACGGTGACTGAAGTTAGGAGTAGAAGAAATGTCAATACATAAAATATATACATTACTAACAGAAATTTTGATGGTAACTTCTAGAAAAAATTCCACCAATAATTCCGTAAAAAATTCTATCAGTTATTAAATATCCTGGAATTTTTGTCAGAATTTTTGGTAAAAGTATTATTTAATTCTAACAGAACAATCCATTGGATTAACTGTTGGTAAAGGCCCGATTTCATCCTGAGATCACATGCTTCTCACATATCAAAGTTTTTTTTTTTCTCTCAAACAACTATCTCGCCCTCTCCATCGTTTAACGTTGTTCAACGCCTTTGCTAGACCATTTTGTTATATATGTCTGGTATGCCACTCTTGAATTTATTAGGTTTTGTTTTTATATATCTGGTTCATAATTTTTTTTTTCCTTCCTTCTAATGACAGATATATTTTAAAGAAATTTTGACTTCTTAAGCAAACTGAGCGATGTCATTGGTTAGCTCACCAAGAAGTAGCTGAATGGGATGAGCATAATCTATTTATGCTCAAATCTTGCCAAGGAACTTCTAATGCTTCTGTATAAATCTATAATTTTTTTGTTACTTTTTGATCCTATTCTTCTCTATATTATAAACATCTTATTGACAGACTGCTTCGCTTGCATTGTTACCGGATATTGTGAAGAAGGAGATATGTATGTTAAGTTTGAAGTAGTTTTTCTTATGCTCTCATCTTCCCTGCAATAATTTTTTTCCATTGTTGGTTATTTATTTGTTGTTCTAATAAAATTTATGGCTTTGATAGGCCTGAGTTGATGAAGAAATCCAATGGGGATTATTTTCCCGACGAAGTTTTACTCCTGCAAATACTTCATTTGTATTATAATGGTATTTTTTTCTACAGTTTCTCACCAAAAACTCTTAGAGATAAATTCCATCAGAATTTTCATCATTTTTTGAATTCCCAACATAGTTTTGCTCGACAGTAAAAAGTTTGATTTTTCATTAGTAATCTGTTAAAAATTCTTAGAAAATTTTTTCGGTGGAAAATTTTTCAACCAAAAACCATTTTCCAATGCACTTTTTGCCGACAAAAATTATTCCTCAAGATATCACACATTCCGACGACAATGCTTAAATTTCCAGTAGATTTTGCCGTTGAAAATAACACATTTTCCTGTAATGTGCGGATTGGAGGGCTCAATGATCGGATGTAGGTGTTAGTGTCAAACTACATAAAATTTAGTTTGTGCCCCCTTTTATCTTTAACTTTATTTTACAATATTATTACTTATTCTTAATTTTCATTTTTTCATTACTTACTCTCAATCAATGAAGTTACGATGCATAGTATGATGCCGGTTATATCATTTGCATCAAGTTGAAATTTCTGAAACATTATTTGGTGATTGATTCTAATCTGAAAATAGATATGGTTGGTGACTGGTTGTCGATTATGCCTTTTGACAAATACTCAATTTTTGTTTATCCTAATGAGTTACCCCAGGTGATGCCATATCAGAATTTGGGTAATTCCAGTAAGAGTAAATGCGGGTTCCACCTTTTCGGTATCTTGAATTTGTTTTGCAGTTCCTTAATGTCTTTTAATTATACTGTGTTCATCTTATTTAATTTTGGGGTTAACATCTATGTTTGTCATATATATTAACACTTTTGATTGGAGTAATTTTTGTGTGCAGCACTGGCCGATGGATCTTTGTTTTCATTTCAGTTGTAGGGCATTTGCTAATTTGACTATTTTGAGTCACTCGAAGTTTGATTATTCTTTATGTAGGAAGATGGTGCTGAATGATTTTGATTTGATCTTCCTTTTTTGGGTGCTGCCTTCTCGTAGCCCTAGAATGTACCTAGGTTATTTTGTATTTTATAGGATAAGAAACCACCGGCTCTTAGGATTTATTTTAAATTTTCTTGTAGCTCTTATGAGCATTAGTGAGCTGGAGGTTTCTTTTAAAGACCTTGTAACCCCTTTTTGGAATTAACGCGTAGGTTCCTAAGTGGGTGTTAACCAAAAAAAAAAAAAGATAGTGATTTTACATCTTGCATAAATCTCATGATTTATTCTTAATTTGTGAAAATCATATTTTGAGATCTAGTTGAACACCATTGTTAGTTATTAATCTTTACAACTATCTTATTATTTGCTTTAGATCTTGTTTATCCTTTTATGTTAATTTGATAAAAAAAAAAATCTTTACCATTTATTTTAAATTTGAGTATTTTATATCTCACATTTTTAGTTAATTAAAATATAAAAGAACACCAATTAAATCCCACCCCCACCTACCTCTTATGTGTTTCCATTCACTTCAATTAGTATTAGTGCATTACTTTTCAAAAGACTTTAACACCTAGAAGGATATCCTAAATTACACAAACTAGTAACTATTAATAAGAGGTTTTCAAAAGGGAATTCTATTACCCAATCACTATTATTTTAAAATATATCATTTAAATTTTAGAAAGTTTATATGGTCAAATTTATCAAACTATTGACTTTTGCATATTTGTGCAAGTAAGATATTCACGTCCCTACAAATTGATTAGATGGATTTAGCTGGCATTCCACTCAAGACAACATGTAAGTCCAATAGATTCAAACACTATTGCACTCCTTTATAATATATTCAGACTACTACTTAGTAGGGACTGCCTTTGTTATAGGTTCTAAGGCTAATTACACATCATAATCCCTCACCTTTCTATCATTGCATTGATCTTGTTATTAAGAATATAGTTCCTAAATTTCTGATAAAATATCAACAAAAAATTTAAAATTTAATCTCAAAATTACAAAGCCTAATAATAGGATAGTTTGAGATGCTTTTGAGCTTCTCATAATTATTTATCTCCTACCTCTCCTTCTTTAATTCCTTAAAAATAAAAATATTTCAAATTTGAACTAGTCCCTCTTGAAATTCAACATTCATTGATTATAATTTTTAAAAATAACAAATTTAATTATCACAACCTTAATTAAATGTTTTCTTATGGAACCATCATCTTTAAAGATGCAATTAACTATGGGAGTTTCTCTTACAAGGAATAAGTAATCCAATCTAAAACAAAACCAATTTTATTTATCCTAAAAATAAAGTAGTGAAATAATCTTTTGGGAAACCACATACCAGAATTTTAACTTTGAAATATCTTTGTTCTCATATTTGAACCCTTAGCTAATGGTATTTATGTGTTTTAGGATGTTATGTAATTTTCTAGGATGATTTAATTATTAGAATAATGAAAGCATCTTAGTTATTATGATTTTTTTTTTAGGGGAAACCCACAATAGGGGCCCATGTGTTAATATAAGAGCAAAATTACACAGTCTTTAAGGGAAACTCAATCCCACTACCGCTTAAAGAGCTACAATCCAAAAAAAAAAAAGAAGAAGAAAAAAACCTAGGAGTTCGAGTTTCCCAACTAATAAACAATACAAAGCAACCTAGTAACATTCTACGGTGCTTAAGAATAAGCACCCAAAAATTGGGAGGATGCAAAAAACAACCAAAAAGCTCCCAGCAACAGGAATCCACTAGCAAAATCAACTTGAAGTCCAAATCCTGCAACCGCCAAAAAGAAACACAGAACACAAAATAGCAAACTAATATAAAAGCATTGAAAATGAATAAAATACAACTAGAACTAAAAGGATATGTCTGGATTGAGTGCTTCTCAACAAACTCCAAATTCTCCCAGCAGTCCGAAGAAGACAGGGGAAGAACACACTGCCTGCAACCAGTCTTAAGCACAAAGAAAAAAAAACAAATACAGCAAGCCCTCCAATGATGATACACCCACGCCACCAGCAAAGAGCCAACCTCACAAAAACAACCAAACTTAACCAAAAACAGGCAAGAGAAACATGACCAATAACCACCAAGAAACCCCCAGCCAGTGAACAAAACCACAAACACCTAGAACGAAACCAGATAACAAAAAGCTGGAGGAAAACCCCACCTAGAATGCTAAAATCCATTAACATAAGGCACACTATTATGATCCAAATTAATCAAGCCTAGTATATGGACAGTAAGATGCTTAAAAGGTAAATCAATAATACCGTTAAACTTAATACCAAACTCAACCAGAGCCTGGGCAGAAGAGTTAATCACAGGGGAAACATAATTAAAAGAGCAGTTCATAGAATCCAAAATAAACTTAATGTTTCTGCGGGTATAAAATAGGGAATAACCTCAACTGCTACCATCCAACTCCAACAAAGCTTTAAGGTCCACATTAAAATTACATTCTAGAACAATACTCTGGATATCCAGATCTGCACAAAGGTTAAGCCCATGGAAAACAGCCATTAAAATACCCCCAAGCTTATCAGAAACAGTGGTTTTACCAGCAAACCCCAAAACATAAGCCCCATTGGAGTCTCTAATTAAGCCGCCAAGACACCAAATGTTCCCCTCCAAAACAGTGCCAAAATTCAGTTTAAAACAATTAGCTTGAGGTCTCATCCAATACAAAATTCTGTTCACCGGATAATATTGAACACCATCAAGCTTAATCCCAAAACCCTCAAGCGTAAAAAGCACGTTATCAAAATTCTTATAGGAAATTAAATGAGCATAAAATTAACAGGGCTTTAACCTTCTCCTTAATTTTGTGTATAATATTGTGATGTTCCATCAAATTACCATTAAAACGGGACTCATTTCTAGCCAACCAAATAAACCATACAATAAGAGCAGGGATAACATTCCGAATATGGCCCTTAACACGAACCAACCAATCCTCAAACAGGTTCTGGACAGAAGAATCAGGACCAAAAAAATTAAAGTGAAATAAGTCCTCAAAGTAATTCCACACCTTAACAGCAATAGGAGATGAAACAAAAACATGCTGTAAGTTTTCATCATTAGAACAACATTGACATTTATAAGTAATAAACAAACCTCTTTTCCTAAGAAGCTCATTCGTAGGAATAAACTTCTTAAGAATTCTCCAAATAAAAATAGAAACCGTGGTCGGGATACTCTTGTGCCAGATCATTTTAAAAGGCTTGGAAGATTCCTTTTTATTTCTAAACACATGCCAAGCATCTTTAATTCTAAAAAGATCAACTTTAGTAAATGTGCAAAGTAAAACATCTTTAGCATTACGATTTTTAGAAATGTTAGTAATCAAGTGAATAATAGAAGTAGGAATAACAGTAGAAAGTTTATCCAAGTCCCAACCAATAGCAGAAAAGAAAAAATTGACCTTCACCGTATCAGTAGAATTAGTGCTAAGGAGAGACTCAAGAGATTGACCATTAATCCAGCGGTCTTGCCAGAAGAAAACATTACCCTCACCTAGGCCCCAAGCTAAACAAGGCTCACTTTCCACTTAATCAGACAAAGACGATGCCAAACCTTAGAATGCCCTTTAGAATAGAAACAATTGGAGGGGTGGTTATCCCCACAATACTTAGTCCTCATAAATTTAGTCTACAAAGACACAGTAGCCCTTAAATTATACCACAATTTAAAAGAAAAAGCATAAGCCATATCATTCATCGACTTGCAACCAAGATCACCTTCCTGTAAAGTACCACAACACTTATCCCATGAGGACCAGTGGATTTTAGAATTATTAGAAGAGCCCCTCCAAAAAAATTTGTTGAGAATTCTATTAATCCTCAAACACACCATCTTAGTAGGAAAAAGAACTTGAAAACTTTACACAGGAATAGAGGCAAGAACACTTTTAATAAGAACAAGCCAACCACCATAACTCAAAAACTTGGAATCCCAAGTAGCCAAACGATTATGCATCGTCGAGAGTAAGCCATCAAAAAGAAAAGACTTATTTATACCCTTAAATAGAGGAATACCTAAGTACTTTAAAGGCAAAACAGCTTGAGAAAAGCCCGTAAGGTTCTTAATATCCAAAATCCTATTAGGAGGAACTTTCTTAGAGATGATAAAACAACTCTTATCTTTATTAAAAACAAGACCACTAACAGCTTCAAACTGATCAAAAAAGCCCAAAACTTTAGAAACCCTATCCTTCAAAGCATTCATGAAAACAATGAAATCATCCGTGAATCATAAATGAGAAATATTGATACCACCCAAAGTTCTAAAATAAAGACTAGGAAATTTACAAAACAAGTCAGAAAACCCCCTAGACAAGTACTCCGCGGCGATAATAAAGATAGCCTGGGAAATAGGATCCCCTTGTCTCAAACCATGAGAAGATTTAAAAAAACCATGACACTTGCCATTAAGAACAATAGAAAAAAAGGGCTTTCAATGCACAAGATAATAAGAGAAATAAACTTATCATCAAAACCAAATAATCTCAACATGTTATAGATAAAGCTCCAATTAATGTTATGATAAGCCTTAGCGATGTCGAGTTTCAAAATCATGTTGCCACCTCTAGTCTTAACATCCAAATCCTGACAAAACTCTTGAGCAAGCAGGATATTATCAATAATATCTCGACCTTTAACAAACCTTATTTGATTAGGAGAAATAAGCTTAGGAAGAAGTAAAGAAAGACGGTTCACCAAAATTTTAGAAATTAATTTGTAAAAAATAGTGCATAAACTAATGGGCCTAAAATCATTCCAAGAATTAACCTCAATATTCTTATGAATCAAAGCAATAGAAGTAGAAGAAAAGAACTTGGGAATAAGAGAACCATTAGCCAGAAATAGAATCATCAGGAAAAATAGTGGAAGACCAATTAGTCTGAACAACATTAAGAAAAGAATCATGGGTTAACCACATATTCTGAAATGTAAACTGAGAATACAAACCCAGCATATTAAACTTGACATTAATAAGCAAAGGGGAATGATCAAAAAGAGTACGACTAAGATGCACCACCTTAGTAGAATTAAAAACATTAATCCAAGCATTGTTAAAAAGGACTCTATCTAACCGTTGCCATAAATGACCCGATGCCAAGTATATTTGTTACAAGAAAAGATAATATCAATAAGATTACAATTCATAATCATATCATTAAAGTCCTTCATAGATTGATAAACAGGGTGAGAGCCCCCAACACGCTCAGCTGGATTAGTAATGGTATTAAAGTCACCACCAACCAACCAAGGAAGAGTGCAAACACTATAAAAATTTTCAATTTGCTCCCATAAAATTCTCCTAGAAAAGCGAGAAGATGCAGCATAAACAAAAGAAACAACACATTGAAAGTTCAAGGATTCAATATTACAATGGAGAACCTGGGCAAAATTCCCAATAACATCAATTCTAACAAAATCTTTCCAAAAAACCCAAATCTTATTCGCCACATTAGCAAAAGCATACTTAAAGCCCAAAACTTTAGTAGTATCCAAAAGCTTATCCATAGAAATGAGAGGTTCAAGCAAAACAAGAAAGGAAATATTATGAATACGACATAAATTTTTAACTCTAAGTTTCGAGGAAGGGCACCCAATCACCCTCACATTCCAAATAATTGCATTAAACATAAAAAAACCAAATTATTGAGAAGTATGTGATCGGGTAGTCCTAGGGGACTGCAAAATAATATTTCTAGGTTTTCTGCCTCTCTTACCACGACCTTTAGAAAAGCTCAAATCGTTATCCTCTCTAGCATAACATTTTGCCTTAATTTCAATTTCCGTATCATTAGATGCATCACAATGGTAATGATCAGATAAAAGAAGTTCATTGTTCATCTCACCGCCTGAAGGATCCAGAATAGAGTTACCACCTTCCAAAAATAAGACACCATCCTCCACAGTAGAGATGTTCCGCTGTATTTGATCTGACAAAGCAATAATAGGTACATCATTAATAAGAGGAAGATCAAAATGATTAATAGTAGAGTTACAACCATCAGTATCAACAACGTCATTATGAATAATCTCTAAGGGCTTGGAAGAAACAACATCCCCAACATCAAGAACAACAACCAAATAATCCAAAATGTTAACCGTTTCAGCATTAAGCCACTTTTCTTGTTCTAAAATATTAGTAGCACCTTCTACAACAATACTAGAAGAAATCGGATCAGCATTACCATCAGTAACATTCTCATTGTTGGAAGGACCAGAAATATTTAAAGTCGGTTTAGGTAAAATAGATAAAGAAATTTCATGAATGGCATTCTCTTCCCCCCCCCCCCCCCCCAATTTCACGAATAACAGTCCCTAATTCCAGAGAGATGGGAACAACATTATCCTCCAGAAGGGCTAATGGCACATGTAATTCCTTACTAACAACATTTTCATTGCCTTTGGGAGTACTTTTATCCTTACGCAAATTAGGATGTAAACAAAAACATTCATTAATCGCATGACCATGCATCTTACAGTGAGAACAAAATATAGGTAAATTTTCAATTTCAACCTTTTGGAAGTAGCCATTCATTTCAGACCCTAACCATATTTCATGCGGATGCTTTTTCATCACATCCAGTTCAACTAAAACTCTAGCCACAGACGGCCTAGAAAGAGAAGCAGTAGCTTGATCTATCTGTAAGGGCCTACCGAACACAGATGCAAGACCAAATAAAATTTGCGAATTAAAAAATGCAAGCGAAGGTTTGGAAAAGCTATCCACACCGGGGCAATGGGAGACTCCTCCCTCACATCAAAATCCGGTGACCATTTAAGTAACCTCATTTTACAACCTTGATTATAGTAAGAGGGCGGAGAGAAAATACGGCTATAATCTAAATCATTATACAGTTGTATAGCTATATATTTAGAGTCCAACAAACCTACATTAAAAGAACTCGAAAGTTTCAGGCAAATTTGCGAATAACATCCAAGTTCGATCTCCGTAACATAAATTTACCAACTAGAGTGAATGAAAAGGGAGCATCAAGTTGATGAACAAAGCATCATCAAATAACAGAGAAGGACAGCCTTTAAAGGAAGAATGCACAAAATGAACTTTCGAAGCAGAAGAAGACGAACCTCCCAAAATAACATCCTTAAAGGATCGGTTTTACTCCAACCAAACTTACCAAAAGCAACCTCAAACCCCCAAAAAGCACAATCCAAAACATAGGGCAAGAAAGCGGGAAAAACCACAAAAAACACAGGCCAGAGAAAAGAACGATATTACCAGCTTAAGAGACGAAGATGAGAAAGGAGAGAAGACGGTACGAAACCCGATCTGAGACCTCCCAGAAGCGGAGCAAAGATCGCCACAAAATTGCCCAAAAAGCTAGACGAGGCGGCTAGGGCATTAGAGATCGATTTTCTTCTTTTCACATATGATCTTAGTTATTGTGATTGAATGTATAATTGAATGAAATTTCAACATCTCAATATTATATGTTATTATTTATGATTTTTAGATACAATAATTATGGAAAAATTTCCATTTTTGTATTTAAATCCATTGAGGAATAATATTTTTGTCTTTTGAAATATTATATTATTTGTAATGTAGGATTTGATTAGAAAAATAGAATTTCAAAAACATATTAGACTTATTTTTCCAACACCCCTATCATATTGTATGATTGGTTTTCTTACCATTATAATCCATGTTAAAATAACTACATATGAGGCACATAAACTAAGTTAGATCATAGTATACAATTCTACATTGTACATTAAGTTTAGACCTAATATAAATAATATATTATTGAATCTCAAGGATAATTTATAACAGCCCAAACTCTTAATAATTGAGATATTGTCCGCTTTGGAGCCCCATGGTTTTTCTCTTTGGTGTAACATCAGTAAGTCAACTATCCCAAAATTGCTCTGGGATGAGCATGCTTAACTACAAATTTCTTATGAAAATTCTAGCCATTACACAAAAAGGCGCCTGGATGTTTAAGAGTTTAGCTTTCTTTTACTTAATGGGTTTCACATTCTCCCCCACTTAAGTAACTAACATCCTCGTCAGCATCTGTATCCCAAAATCATCCAACAGGAAGATAGGACTCTAGAGGTTGCCCTCCAAATTTAAGTGGAGGTTCCAATCATGTAGCACTTTATTCCATATATGGTTCAAGATGTGGCTCCAATGGCGTATCACTTTGTCTTGTATGACACTTAATTACCATCTTTTGACTTGTGTATTGCTCTCATATCATTTGTAACGTTCAAACTCTTAACAATTGAATAATTGTCCACATTAGCCTAAGAGCCTCACAATTTTGCCTATTGGTGAAACTTCCAGTAGTTCACCTAACCCACTCAACTATGGAGTTTCTTACAAAAATTCTATTCATTACACCAAAAGGCACCTCGATGCTTAAGAGTTTTAAATTTTTTTTTTATATAAGGGGTTTCACACAATTAGACTTATGCTTAGTCATACTGTACTTTTGAGAGCTACTAAGTGAGATCCTATAACAAGTAAGAGATTATAAGGCTCCAACTAATCATCCATCCCACACAATGATTATTACTTTAGGAACTTTGATGATTCTAATTCATATGAGAAGTATCACCAATGTTAAATTATTGATTCCAAACTAGTACTCAATAACATTTCTCATAAAATATTTATGATATCTTTATTGATACTAAACTAAAATTTTTATTTTCACTATCCCAACCCTACCATTCAAAACTTATTATTTTTTTTTATATGAATCTAGTAATAAATGTTGATTACACAACATCATAATAACTAATGTGTAGGAAGCAAGGTGTGATCACTGATCATGCCTTGCATTATATCCATGATTTATAAAATACTGATGGAATTCCATATACCATAATTTCTAACAATAAATAAAACTGGACCTCTATATAGTAAGTCCTTCAGCTCTCTCCACTTCCACATCATTAGACATTAGTAAATGAACTTTTGTAGAATGCTTGAGTTATCTAAAATGTAATTCAACATACTGTCATCCCAAAGATTGTGATCCTATCAACATTAACCCCAATTATCCATAGTGACCTACTATTGCATGAGCTACACTAAATTTATTCTAAAAATATTATTATCTTATATATTTATAATTTACTTCCAATCAAAATCCTAGGGTCAAATGTGCCAAAACATAATATTTTATCATATCATTTCCCATATCCTTGAGACTACATTTAATCTCACCTATCCATAGTGACCTACTATCACATTACTCAGAAGAATCTTTTTTAGGCACAACTTTAGTAGAAGTAAAATTATAATCCGTCTGAATTTCAGGACTAATATATCTAACATCACTAGTATATTCTTCATCTCCCCCACCACAGTAGATACCCTTCAACAGCTGATCAAGTCTTATTTCTCTTACGGTTCTAATTTCTATTCTTATATGTACGTTTAATGCTTGTTTTATTTTTATTTGTGTAACTTTTGTCTTTTTGATGTGTTTGGGGAGAAGAAATTGTTTGTAAATCTCTTCTGGCATAGAAGAGGGGGGAGGGTGGGTGTTGAATTGGTCCTTTTAAATTTTTTAATAATAATGTTAGAGAAAGTCTTTAGATTTTTTAGAGCACCAAAATGAAATTACTTCCCATTTTTTTAAAATTAATTTTATCACACTTAGAGTAATTTTTATAATAAAAAAAATAACTAATCAATAGTTTTCATTCATATATATATATAATATATATATAATAATATATATTTATATATTATATATATATTATTATAAATATATATATTTATATATATATATATATATATATATATATATATATATATGATTAACATATATGTAGATCATTGGTTGATCAACTTGAATGAACAAGATCTTATAGTACGATCAATTCAAGTTTATGGCTCAAAGGTTTGGATCATCTAATTCAAATGAGGTTAGTCCAAAAAAGATCTCAATTTCTTTGGACTGTCTAATTAGGAATATACTGCTAAAAAAATTCTATGATTTGACTTCTTGATTTCAGGTTCTAAAATAAGTAAATATTTATATGGGAAATAAATTTTTATATCATATGAATTGGTTCATCTAGTATAAATAGTTCAAATTTCAAATTTACTTATTTTTAAAAATATCAAAATTTAGTACTTGTTGTTTGAAATAATAGATCATCAAATATGATGTGAACCGTATAGTATGATTAGTTATACAAATATTTATTTTAAACTTCTTTTAATTAATGCAACTTGATTATCATAAAGTATCAAAATGTCATTCATATCGTATAACATTATTAATGAAAAAACTATTTATTTTTAACTAACATTTTATAGTTATTTATTTTTATTTGCTTTCATGCATGAGTGCTTGCTTATTCAACCCATTATATAGTTGAGATACAAAAGACTCAATAAATTTTTTAAAAAATGACGCACTTCTTCTTGATCATTTTTGTCTTTGATGGTCTTCTTATATTCAATTCGTTAACTACATTAAGTCTTGTCCTTGTTCTATCACCTATGTGCATAGTACAACTATCCTTCATTTACATATAGTGTTAGCATAAAAAGTAATATCTTGAACAAATAACTAAATATCTAATTAGTATTACAAATAGTATTTGTGATCATCAATATCCTATCTAGCATACACCAAGCTCATAGGGTTCAACAATTTCCTCCTTTTTTAAGATGAAAAATATTTTTTGTTGAAAAGATATTTTGAGAAAGGATTATATTGATCACTTAAGTGTTTTTCAAATTAAAAAACCATTTTCTATCCCTTAGATTATGTCTATAAAATTTTAATTAGAGAGAAAATATTTAAGAAAGAAGCACATTTTTTTATTTGATTAAATAGATACATTACAATAGAAAAAAGCTACTCAAAAATAAAGAAATACACACTTCTTCCTACTTTTAAATCACAAAAAAGAGGATACTCTAACAAAAATTCAAAAAAAAAAAAAAAAACTAAAAACTAAAAATAATAAATAATAAGAACAACATGTAACACTTAATAATATGAAGGGTGCTAATTTGTTGGTTGAGGTGGAGGCTATTAAATAGCCATGGAGGAGGGAGAACTGCTCGTAAAACCATGTCTAATCCTCCTTATGAAGGAGGCGCATCTCCTTCAACTATTGATTTAACTATTGAATGTGTTAATCTAGATTAAGGTCTAAGCTAGCAAAGTGGTCCATTCATGCATTCTACAATTATTTGTATGCTTGCGAAGGAGGGGGATGAGATTGCACTCCCCCTTCTTCTTCTTCTTCTTCTTCCTTCTCTCCACTAAGATTTGTATACCCATGCCTCTCACTATATATGATATAAAAATGGTGATTTGAGAAGTAAGAGGGTATGTTATCTAGCTGTGATAGATAAGTGGGGTTGTATTTATTTTTTAAGTATGTACATTATGATATGTCCTTGAGCATGATTTTGCTTTTGGTGGGTTCTAAAAACTCCTAATGGTGGTAATATTTTTATGTACCAAATCATTTTATCTGCTACCTTAAATTTAGTTTCAATCTTAATAAGTGAAGGTAGATAGTGTTGACCTGTGGTTGGTGAGGTTAAGTGGGCTATTCCTAAGTGTTAGGTTCATATTTATCAATTTATAGCACAAGTTATTTATGACATCATGTAGTTTAACATCGATGTTAAACACATGTAGGTGTT
This sequence comes from Dendrobium nobile, assembly GCA_022539455.1. Classification (NCBI taxonomy): domain Eukaryota; kingdom Viridiplantae; phylum Streptophyta; class Magnoliopsida; order Asparagales; family Orchidaceae; genus Dendrobium; species Dendrobium nobile. The sequence continues at coordinate 14,775,427 of CM039721.1, read as the reverse complement.
CATGCTTATCTATATCAATGATAACAACTTGTTACTGACCTATAAAAAACTACATGGATATATTTTCACTTAGGATTCTAAGATTAATAAAAAAATTTAGTGTTGCAAATCTATTTTTAATGACTTATGTTTTGATAATTGACAAACTCTATTGATTCTCTTGGACTGTCTGTTACTTCTAACTTTTCAGGAATCGAAGATCGGACGAACAAACGAAGCACGTTCAAGATTGCGTAGGTTAGGGTTGAGTCAGTCTGTAATTTGCTTTTTCTCTTCTTGAGTCTATTTGTTATGTTCAAAGAGACTGATGCTAAGTAACCCTACACACACACACTTGAGAGACTTAGAATTTCTATTTTTACTCACATCGGCCAGGACGATATCTTCCTGGACGATCGCAGGATCGGCCAGGACAATCTATTTAAAAACCTTAGTTACTTTTGGACGATAAATATCGGTCAGCACAAATTCATGGCGTTGCTCTGGATGATTTTCCTCTGATTTGAACTGACCGGCCTGGACGATCAAGCCAATTTTAAAACATCCAGTTTGCATTCAGGGCGATGCTCTGGCCGATCTTCTGAGATTTGTACTGATCGGCCAGGACGATGTCCATATTGGCCTGGATGATATTGTCGGCAACTTGCAATTAATGAGCTCCTTTGAAGCTCTTCTATTTAAGATCTCTTATTTAACATTTTGAACAATCTTTTGCTGCTATTGTGATCTGAAAAGACCTTGAGGAGAGAAAGAGAGAGAGAGAGAGAGAGAGAGAGAGAGAGAGAGAGAGAGAGAGAGAGAGAGAGAGAGAGAGAGAGGATCTTGTGAGGGGGAGCTTGTGAGGGGATTCACAAGGGTGCTTTAAGGATCGCTCTGCTTCTTCTTCATCTAGAGTTTCTTATCCGTGGAAGGGTCGGTAGAGGTAAGGTTTTAAGCAACGGATTGTGGTTCTCTACCAGCTTCAGGAGGAAGTAAAAGGAGTTAGGTTCTCTGCCTTGCTGGGGTGGCAAAAAGGAGTTCTTTGTGAGGGCTTCTCCATCTAGCTGTGGGGACTAAAGGAAAGACACATTTTGTAATGCAATACTTGGAGGGTGCCTCTAAGGAGTGGACGTAGGTCAAGTTGACCGAACCACTATAAATTTCTATGTTATTATTTTCTTGCTTCCGCACTTTAATTTCTGCATTGTTTTGTCTTGTGGTGTGATTTGGTTTTGGTTTGTGATATTGCTTTTATTGAAAAGAAATTTTAAAATACCAATTCACCCCCCCCCCCTCTTGGTTAGCTTGGGACAAAGTTCATAGGGCTTAACATCCCTAACAAACTTTTAAGTGGTATCAGAGCGGGATTCATAAAAAATGAGTTTGAAAACTTTTTAAATTTTGATCCTTGGCTAACCTTGGGAATCGTAACACTATGGAAGGGTATTCTTTTACCCGACCTCCCCTATTCGATAACCTACCTTTTGATTTCTGGAAAACCTGCATGTCGACGTTTTTACAATCTACTGATTATCGCATGTGGATGCTTATCAAAGAAGGTTATTCTCCACCTTCTCGTGAAATTATTGGTGTTAAAACTGAAATTGCTTTTACTGAATGGACTTTCGATGAAAGAGATTTAGCCCAATTAAATGCAAAATGTTTAAACTGTTTTTCTGTGCTTTAAAATCTGAGGATTACATGTGTGTCTCCACTTGCAAAACTGGTAAAGAAATTTGGCATAAATTGTGTATCACTTATGAAGGCACTAATGAAGTTAAACAATCTCGTTTAAACATTCTCTTGCATGACTACAAACTTTTTCGTATGAAACCTCATGAATCTATTTCTGACATGTATATAAGGTTTACTCAAATTGTTACTTCATTGTATGCCCTAGGAAGAGAACTTTCAAACTTTGAAAAAGTAAACAAGATTCTAAGATGTTTGCCTTTGTCATATAATGCTAAAATCACTGCAATCACTGAATCTAAGGATTTGAACACTTATTATATTGATAACTTACTTGGCTCACTCATTGCTTATGAGCAAGGGGTGAATCAAAGAAATCTTGATGCAGGAGAGAAAAAGAAGGAGAAAACAATTGCACTAAAGGTGCACAAATCAGATTCTGAATCTTCTGGGTCTGAAAGCGATGAAGTTGCCTTCATCACAAGGCAATTCAAAAGCTTTCTAAGGAAGAAGCAAAAGCATCATTGAGAAAATGTAGGGATCATAAACTTTCTAAAGGATCTTCTGATGTTGTTTGTTATGAATGCAGGAAGCTTGGACATGTGAAAGCCGATTATCCTACAGTTCAAGATCACTCGAGCAAAGAAAAGGAAAAAGGTGAGGAGAAACCTAAGTTTAAGAAGGACAAGAAGAGAGTCCAAAAGGCGTTCTGGGCAGAATCTAGTACTGATTCCTCTGAGACTGAACCAGAGAAAAGAAATTTTAAAATACCAATTCACCCCCCCACCCCCCCCCCCCCCCCCCCCTCTTGGTTAGCTTGGGACTAAGTTCATAGGGCTTAACATCCCTAACGAACTTTCATTTAGGAGTTAAATGTGATAGGTGAAGGTCAGGGAAATAATGAATTATAGATTAGTTGCTTGTGAATAGGCATAGTACTTGATAGCTTATTTTCTCCTAGTTTAATACTGGTGATTAAGTGATTGATACCTCTCATTATATTTTGCATGCATTAGTATCCTCATCACTAATAAAACATGCATCCCTTGGGGTCAATAGTTATTGATTATGTGTCCTCTCTTACTTGCCATTGAGAAGTGAGATGTTATTTCATTGTAGAAGTAGGAAGCATAGAATGTGTGAATGTAAATGAAAAATGATTCTCTATTTATAGTATCTCTTTGATCATACAGTTCAATCAAACATTAAATAGTATGCTTAGAAGTTTCCAAGTCATTCCATTGATTGTTATACAATTGATCAGGTCAAATCATCCAATATGATTAGGATCATACATCATGATCTTCACCTTTTAATGATCTCAATGCTTATCCATAACTGTCTTTGACCATTCAAGTCATATAGTATGAACCTGAATTATACAATACAAATCTTTTTTCAAAATTCACATAGAATTGTTAATTTGATAATTATTAGCCTTAGTTACACAATCGTACATGTATTGTTCCGCACGAACACCTATATTACATAGTATGAATAATGTCTATAGATTATCCTACTTAGTTAATATTTTAATTACTATACCTAGGGAATTATGCCAGTCTATGTTCATTACAAAGTATGACTATGCATTGTATAATACCAAGTGAAGGGAATTTTGGTTTTGTTCTAATGATAAGACCCTTTCTAATTCATGCAAAAAAAGTAACAACAATAAATAATAACCATAAAAGCACAAGTATAAACAGAGTGGAAAATATAAGAAACAACGAACACAAAACACAAAAAAACTAGATAAACACAAATAATCCAAAATAAGTTTGCACTCAAATCAATTATTCATAGCATCTTCCTAAGGGCCTAAACCTCTCAAAGTAAATTTATTTTGTTAATATATCTACCAATTATTTATTGGTGTTAATAAATTGAACATTAGTATCTCCCTTAGACACATGATCCTTAATGATGTGGTGTCTAACCTCAATTTACTTAGTACGTGAATGTTAAATAGGGTTCTTTATAATACATGTAGTACTAGTATTCTCGCACAATATAGGAATGGTTTACACATGAAAATCAAAATCTAGAAGTTATTCTTTAGCCATAATACGTAGGCAGCATAACTTCTTAACACTATATATTATACTTCTATTATGGATGGGGATACAGAGTTTTGCTTTATACTAAACTAGGAAACTAAGGAATGTTTAATAAATTAACAAGTTTCTGATGTGGTTTTCCTATTTACCTTGCAACCTATAAAATCCAAATCTAAGTATGGTACAAGTTCAAAAGGCATGCTATTTCCAGGATACTAGATAGCTAGACTGGGTGTCCTAATGAGATATATTTGAATCCATTTCAGTGTAATCAGATGTGATTCCTTAAGGTCAACTTAAACCTAGCATATAAACACACACTAAATATGATATTAGGTCTGCTATGTGTTAGATATAATAATGCTCATATTACCCCCTATACTTCTTTTGGTCAATAAGCTTGCCACTTGGATCCATGCCTAATAGTGAAGTTCAAATCATTGGGCATTTATACTCTTATACCTTCCATTTCAAATTTCATAATGAGTTTTTTTTTTTGATATATTTAGTTTGACTACAGAAGGTTCCATATTTCATTTGATTAATATTAAACCATAAAAAGTAGGTCAACTCTAACATCATAGTCATTTCAAATTCATTTTTCATTGCCAATGAAAATTATTCACATAAATCATTGTTCATTGATCCAAAAATAATTCATAAAAATTGAAAAATCAAAATATCTTCTCCTATTTTCTCAATGAAAAGTGTGGTGTCTATTATCTCTTTAATAAATGAATTATCTTGTAGGAATGTAGAAGTCTATTATACCACTTTTTAGGTGCTTGTTTAAGTCTATTAAGTGCCTTTTTGAGTTTGTAGACATGATTTGAAAATGAAGCATTCTTAAACTCTAATTGTTGCTCTACATAAAGATCTACCTTTATTATTCCATTTAAAAATGTACTTTTAACTTCTATCTTGCATAATTTGAAAACTTTAAAGCCTGCCAATGCTAATAAGAGCTTAACAGAGTCAAATTATTCTTGAACTTCTATCTTGCTAATAAGAATTCTTTAAAGTATATAGATTCTATTTGATTATATGTTTTAGTGACCAATCTTGATTTGTTTTTATCACTCATGCATAGTTATTTAAATTATTCTTAATCACTCATTTAATGTATTTCACAGTTTGATCAGATGGCCAAGACACTAATTCCAACACATCATTTGTTGTGAATTGATTCAACTCCTCATGTACAACCATAATTTAATACTCATATTTCAATGATTAATCAACACTAGTAGGTTCTACCATTAAAATAAATGTTATGTGGCTAGTTTCCTTCCTAATTCTATGTCTAGTCTTAACTCCTAAGAAAGGGTCTCCTATGATTAAATCGGTAGGATAAATTGAAGGAAATTTTTTAATTTATAATTTGAAATTTTATTTTAATTTATAATTTGTCAATTTTAAGTAAAAGTGTAAAAGAGCTTAAGGCCCTTACACCTTTCTTTAAAACCATGAAACATTATTTTATTTAAGATAAGCTTAATGGTATCCACCTTAATATAAGTAAGAGTTCTCAAAGTTATGATTTTGATAAATACACTAAAATTAATAAGAGCTTAACAGAGTAAAATATTATCCAAACTCTCTCTCTCTCTCTCTCTCTCTCTCACACACACACACACACACACACACACACACACACACACATATATATATATATATATATATATATATATATATATATATATATATATATATATATATATATATATATATATATATATATATATATATATATAGGTGGATAATTAGGATATGTAATTCCTATAAATATGCCATTTCTTGAGAAGATAACTTTGAGCTTCATGGAAATACAGAACCTCATAAGGCGATATAACTACTAGATGAGCCAAGAATATTTCAAGATAAAGTATGCTTTGATCAAGGATTCCTTCCTTGATCTCCTTAGATATCATAAGAGTGCTATTGATACTAAATTTAGGAAGTAGCTTCCTGATTTGAGCTAGAAAATTTTTATCAGCCTTAAGCTTTCCATCATCAACCAAGCCCTAAAGAAGATCAATATGTGATCAAAGTAAGAATTAGGTAGCACCAATGATGTGTTTTCATTTATCCTTGGATGTCATTCGTGAAGGTAGAAATTTTCCACTATGAATGTTTTCATTATAATCTTTTCAGATTTAGAGATTCAAGTTATGTCTGATTGATCCTCAATAGTACTTGGTTTATCCTTCATTAAATAATTAAAACTAGATAATTTAACCTCTATGGTAATATTTGTATCCATAAAATTAAAAGTAGGGCCACTTATTAGAAGTAGATTCATGAGATTCATTAAGTTCATTAGAATTAACAACTCCTTAATTATAATAGTTATTATTATTTTTATTATTATTTAAGTCATTAAGATCATTACCATTAAAGAAGAAAAAGACATACAAATAATCCTTTTCCATTGAACCCTTTATTTATGGAGAGAGACAAACTAAAGTCATGCAAAGTAAGAGACATGTAGGGCTTCACCACACCATCCATAGTGAATAATTTCTAATTTTTATGGTTTTCTTTTCTTATTCTCATATATTATTGAAATTTGGTTTTCTTGGGCATCCACTTGATTCAAATATTAAATCATCACAGGTAGCACTTGGGAATTAATGGATCAAGCTGGATAATAGGTCTCCAAGCTTTCTAGAGCACTTATAGGGATTCTTAAGATTTATTCAAAAGTTTCTTAGATGAATAGGATAAAGAAATATGCCATCCATAATTTAATTGAGAAAGATTAAGAGAAATAAAAGGAACATTATAAATAACATTGATACATTCATAGCCAAAGCAATTAGGTACTCATTAACATTTTCTCATAATTTCTTTCCAACCAATCCTTCAAAAATAAGAAGACTTCAATCATATGCCCGATCATGCAATTGTGTGGGAAACAATTGGGTTCAATACTCCTATCCACTCCCTTTGGCTTCATAGGATAAATTTAAGAGGTCCACTTTCTTCATCAAATTCTTGAAGATCTTCTTAACCACCTCTTTCTTGAAAGAATAAGATTGGTTCATTCTTTTGCAAAAAGGTTTTAGGATTTCCTTCTTTTTCATTAATTATTTTTGCTTCTTATAATGCTGATGATAATTCAATGGAGAAAGCTTTTCATCCTATATTATCATTTATTATTTTCCTTTATCGATTTTTGAAAAACTACCAATTTCTTTTCTATGACCTTTTAAGGTATTTCCTTCTTGAAGTCCACCATCAATTACTCCTTCAGGAGAAGGATAATTATGTTGCTTTTTTTTTGGAGACTAGAGGCCTAGTTTACTAACTTCTCAAATTCATTGATCGTGAAAATATTTGTGAGGAATGCCACTTATCTATGAATGTTATTTAAGAGAATCACAATCAAGTGCTACTCTTATAATTGAGGTTAGCACTTCATAATCACATTCCTTCATTTCTAGATATAATATACCAATGATTCATTCTGGCTTTACCTTTCCCCCACTAAATTATAGATAATAAAATGGTGTTGGGTCCTAATAAATATCTTTATGAATAAATTCTTCAATTTAGCAAAAATTTGCACTAACCCTTTTTTTATAATTTCGAATACTATTCAAATGTAATCCCAAGTAAACTACTGATAAACTTTCCAAAGAGAAATACATCACTACCCTCATCATTATAAGAACTCACCTTAAAATGCATTAAATGTTATTATAGATTTTTTCTATGCCCCTAAGCACCACTAAAGAGGGTGGAACAAATCCTTTGGAGAATAAGGCTACATCTTATTCTTCAAGATAGGATCTACCCTTTGAAACAAATCAAGTCCCTTAGAATTATTCCTAATCTTCATTCGCTTGTTGCTCCACCAATTGCTTCAAATCATTTTTTTTATAATAGGTTGGTCTTAAAACCCCTTCGATGCTAATTATCAGTGTCTTCATCAACCTAATAGTTTTCTTACTTTCTATCACATGAATAGTATTTGATTGATTTGACTTATCATGTACTCACCATAGGACTTAAACCTAACTTTATAACTAGCTTATAACAACATCATTTCTTCCATCCTTTTTTCCATCATGCATATTTGATCATCTTTTAAATTTAATTGATGTAGCAATCATTGCATTAAGTTCAGTGTAACACCTTTCTCAATAGCAATGTCTTGAATATCAATGGATAACTATTAGTCGCCCTGTAAAGATCCTCTCTTATCAACCATAAGAACATATGCTGGTATATCCTTCATAAGAAGAACCTGTTCTAGATCAAACATAGTTATCTATTTTTAACCTATTTTCTTTAAACATATTTCCAATTCTATAATTATTTCATTAATTATTTTACCAAAAATATAATTAGGATCTACTGGCTTATACTACTCATAATTATTCACTCATGAGATTTTATTTTTTTATCCTTCATTTCTTTTTTTATATACTTTATAATTATATCTAATTATATAATAGAAGGAATGACTATCAGCTTTGGTTGCTAAAACATCTTCCAACTTAATGAATGCAAAGGCTGAGTTGGAGATCTTAATCGATAGTTATTAGAATAGGCAGATTGGGCATAACTCATAGTGTAGAGTATGTTGTCAATTATAGGATACTATTGATCACTTTTAGAATTCCTATAAACTTAGAATTTCGAATGCTGAAGTGTGAGAGAAATAAGTTGGACTCTAAATAACTTCGAAAAAAAATTGAAAGCTTCAGGTTTTAGAGGTATGTGACGCAATCGATCACCAACAAACATAATATTATTATAATGAATAGAGTCTTAGGAGCTCAATAGTATTCATCAATCAGACTAAGCTAGCTGGTTATTCCATAAACTTCCTTATAACCCTCAAGCTTAACTAAGCCTCTACTTATGTCTTAGTGACCTCCTCAATTAATAAATTACTCTGAATTCTCTTGATGATCATTTCTTTCGTTTTTTTTTTTTTTTTGAAATTTTAACTTTTAATGGCCAAAATCTTACACATTTTCTTACCATCCTTGTAAGAAAGCTTTTGAATATATTTTTCTTATCTTCATTAGTTTCTTGTTGATTATAACTAAATGACCATGGAGAAGAGCTAGAAATCACTCAAACATCCTTCTCTACTTTAGTGGTATAGAAAGAATAAAATTTTTTACCACCCAAATGTAGAGTGGTCACATGAAGCTGGAACTCATCCAAAATCATTCTTAGGTAAGATCACCAAAAGCAATTCTCAAGTTTTAAATCAAGATCCAAACTTAATCATACTTCTATTAGTATTATGATCTTCTTCAATTTAAGAGGTTATTTTAAAAGATTGAATTTTAATTCCAGATTTTGTGGATTTTAAAATAATAACAGACAAATTTAATATTCATAAGTGATTTTAAAATTAAATTTTTTCAAGGAATTTTATAAAATTTATTGCTAATTTTCTTTTATTAATTTATTGAAGTGTTTAAATGATTTTATTTAGGTTCATATATTTTGCTATGGTCTAGAAGATAAGAGTGATTAGAAATTGGTTTGGAAAATTTTCTGGACTTCTTTTGATTTAATAAGGAATTGTTCTATACTAGGTTGCTTTTAATAACTAATGATTTGAAAATTCTACCATGCTTAAAAAATGACATAAATCTTTACGGGAAAATTCAAAGAGGATTAGAACACCTCAAAGAATAATCCACATGAAGAGGAAATTAACAACAAGAAAATAGATTATTATTATTAGCGACCAACAAAATTGGTCATTAAAAATGATAATTTGGCCGCTAAAGCGAAATGAGACAAAAATATTTGTGTTACTAGTTTGTCGCAGTAGCCTCATCGTTGAGGCTTTTAGCGGCCAAAATTTTTTGGGTTGCTAAATTATTGATCACTAATTAGTATTGGTTGCTAAATTATTGATCACGAATTAGTATTTGTTGCTAAAATTGTACATATTAGCGACCATTTTTTTATGCTAATGAGCATTTATTTGAATGCTATTTATAAATTTAATTATTAGTTTTATTTATTACATTTTTCCTATAGTGTCCAAAATAAAAGTTGGCCGCAAATGATCAACCAATTAAATCAAGATTTATGGAGCCATTTCCTTGATAGGAAATTATGAAATTTAGGAACTTGGTTCCATCTTAAGTAAATATGGTTGACAAGGATATTGGATTTCGAGGTGGGACAACCGTGAGAAAACCTATAAAACAATAATTAATAGAGAAGAACAAGAGGAGATGTAGAGAAGAAAAATAGTTTCAGAGAATATAGCTTCTATTGTATTGATATCACTACTTCATTACATAACAATGGTGTACATATATAAGAAGATATGGTTGGACAATTAGTTAGAAAAGGAGAATATGCAGAGCTGCCACAACCGCATGTAGAAGTCTGAGAAGGTGATGGAGTGCATTCGGCAGCAGGTGGTCCAAGAATGCGGACATGGCATAGGTGTACTAACATCACCCCCCCATCCCCGTGCGCAAATAAATTATCCAAAGAGAAGATGTTTAGTTTGGATCGTAAATCATGAAAACGATTAATGGATAACGATTTAGTAAGAAGGTATGCAATTTGATCTTCATAATGTATTTGAGAAAACTGAATTGCCTTGGATTTGATGTGTGTACTAATAAAGTGATATATTTCAATATGCTTCGTGCGAGCATGAAAAATAGGATTATTCACAAGAGCAATGGCAGAAGTATTATCACGAAATATGACAGTAGGCATTTTTTTGTGAAATATGAAATTCTTCAACTAGGCGATGAAGCCAAATGACGTCAAATGTAGTAGAAGCTAGAGAGCGGTATTCAACTTTAGTTGAAGATTTAGCTACGGTCAATTACTTTTTAATTGACCAAGAAATTAGAGTATTGCCTAAAAAGGTACAAGAACCTGTGATAGATTTGCAGTCAAAAGTATCAGCAGCCCAATCAGCATCTGTGTATGTGTGAAGCTGTAAATCACCAACTATTATAGGAAGACCAAAATCCATTATACCCTGTACATACCGAAGTAGCCGCTTAAGTGATTGAAAATCTTTGTTCTGAGGCAGATGCATATGTTGACAAATAGTATTTGTGGGAAAGGCAATATCAGGTCGAGTAATAGTTAGATACTGAAGAGATCCAGCGAGGCATCGATAATGAGAAGGATCACTTTAAGGTTGTTCAGTTAAGTGTTCTTGAGAAGATTTTAGGGTCATGGGAGTTTGAACCAACTAACAACTAACAAAGCCTGCAGAAAAAAGAAGCTCACGAGCATAATATTGTTGGTGAATAAATAAGCTGGATTTTGTTTTGCAGATCTGAATACCAAAGAATAAGGAGGCTTTGCCTAAGTGTTAATAAAAAAATTATACTACAGCTGAAGTAACAAGATGCTTGAAATTGCTCTGATACCAATTGGAATAATGAGATGCGCCAAGAGGGGGGGTGAATTGGATATTTAAAAACTTCTTTAATGAAAAGAAAACTCTTTTTATAACTTGATGCGAAAGCAAATTAAATTCACAATAAAAAGATAATTTATCAATTTCACCCATGTAATTAATCGCAATAAAAATGAATGTAAAAATAAAGTGTGGAAATAATAAAGGGAAAAACACACCGATTTATAGTAGTTCGGTTAAACCATGATATATGTCCACTCCCTAGAGGCACCCTCTGAGTATTACACTAAATCTTTAGTGATTCTCCTTTATCCCCCACAGTTTGGTGGAGAAGCCCTTACAAAATCACTTCCACCTTCTCAGGTGTGGCAGAAGAGCTGGGTTCTTTGACACTAAAGAGATCTTCTTCTTCTCAAAACTTCCCTCAAGAAAAACCTTAAATTTGATGGAACTGAGGTGCAAGCTCGCTGGAGCAACCGTATGAAACTTCCTTCACACTCCCTTGAAACCCCCTCCAAGGATCTTCTCCCTCTCTCAAACTCCACCCTTTCGTCTCTCCCTTTCAAGTCCTCTCTTCATGTTTTCTCCAAAAGAATGAAGACACAATGGCTGTCAAAGACTCTTACAAAGTCGTATGAGAGTGCTTAAATAAAGGGCTAAAAAAACCCTAAAAAGTTAATTCATCCGTCAAATATCGTACCATACGATTGCAAGATCATCCAGTACGATGTGCAGAAATTGACCTGTTAGTACGTTATAATGTCCAGTTAGTACTGTACAAATAGTTCAATTACCAGTTCATATTGTACGATGTCCTGTATGATGTGCTGTACGAACAATTCAATAAAAGAGCAGTTCATCCATGACGAAGCATGGGATGGCAAAAATCATCTCTATTAATTGTACAATATGATCCAGTTCGTATAGCACGATCAAAATATTAGAATTAAGCCATTTTGATTGAATAATCACATGATTAAATTAGAAAATATTTTAAACATCATACAATACGATTATGATCGTACAATATGATTAAAATAACTTTCAAATTAAATTTTTATGTCTAATTTAATAGACGGTAGTTTTCTAGTTATAATAGATCATCTAGTACGATGTGGTGTTCGTACTGTATGATTAGTTATATTTTAAAAATATTTTTTTAGGAAAATAAAATATTTTAATTAATTTCTTTTACACCAGATTATATAGTATGATTCAGATCGTACTGTATGATGTATAGAAAAATTAAAATATTTAAAATTATTTTTTTCTACCTCTGGGTGTGTGCATGATCAATAAGCTAACATACATCCTTACAAGAGTTGACCCAAGAAATGAAAATTACAGACTCATTTAATACAACTAATTCTATGCAATCTTGAGCCTTGAATCTTCAAAGAACGCTGCATAGTGTACCTGAATATTAGTCAACGCACAAACAAATATGTACTACAAATACTAGGAGAAATAAAAGATTAATCAATGTTATTTGTTATCATAAAAAACATAAACTCAGAAGCCCGAGTTGCAACAATGCTGAATAGTCTAATTATCATTCCCAGTTAAGAGCATGTCATCAACATATATTAAAAGATATAGTTGTGCATGAGCATGAGATATAACAGAAGTGACGGACCATCTTTACTGAAGCTGAAACTAAACTCAAGTAAGAAAGAAGTAAGTTTATCAAACTAGTGCCTTGGAGCTTTCTTGAGATCGTAGATTGATTTGCGTAACTTGCAAACATGATTGGGATGTTGAGCATCAATAAATCTAGGTGGTTGTGCCATATAAACTTCATCCTAAAGGTCTTCATGTAAGAAGGCATTGGAGACATCCATTTGAATAATAAACCAGCCATGATGTATAATAATTTGAAGTAGAATTCAAATAGTGGACATTTTAGCAATCAGGCTAAAAGTTTCAGTGTAATTAATGTCAATATGTTGTGTGAATCCTTGAGCTACAAGATGAGATTTGTAGCGATCAATTTCACTATTTGGGTGGAGTTTAATTTTAAAGATCCAACAGCAACCAAGAATTGGATTATCCGGTGGTGGAGGAGTAAGAGTCCATTTTCCTTGCTTTTGCAAGTCTAAAAACTCAGCCGATATAGCATTCTACCAATGAAGAAGATGAATGGCTTGAGTATAACAAGAGGGAGTTATTGGCGAGACTTGAACAACAACAAGGTCAAAAAATTTCTTGGGACATGATATACTTGATTTTAATCTGGTTTGTATAGGGTGTCGAGGCTGTGGAGGATGTTCTAACATCAACGGAGCAGAATTTGAACTATTTGAGGTGGGAGACTGGATATGGAGGAAGATGTGGTTGAGGTGGATAGAGTATACAGTGCAGCAGTAGAAGATTCAGTGGATGACATGTTTGAGGGAACTGATGTCAGAATAAGAAGCATAGGAGAGTATGAGGTGTGAAAGGTTGTTGTAGAACTTGATGAAGATATAGTTGATTGGAATGGATAAATGTGTTTATAGAACTCCACATGATGTGAAATGTAGTGATGTTTAGTTGGAGGATGAAAATAATGATAGCCCTTATGAGATGTGGAATAACCCAAGAAGATACATTCAAGGGAGGTGTTAGTTTATTTGGGCCTTGAGGTTTTAACCAAGAAAAATAAAGACATCCAAAGGTATGTAGATGAGTGTAAGAAGGTTGAGTTTTGTGGAGCTCAATAAGGAATTTTCAATGAAAGAGCTTATGTGGGGAGACGATTGATCAAGTAGTTGGCGGTGGTAAGAGCCTCATCCCAAAATTGTAAAGGAAGATGTGCAGCATGCAAGAGAATTCTTGTAAGATCGAGTAGATGATGATTTTTGAGCTCGACAACACCATTTTGCTCGGGGGTATAAGGACAACTAAGCTGAAGGGTATTTCCATGAGTGAATAAGTAATTTTTGAATTGGTTGTTGTTGAACTCTCCACCCCAATCAGACTGAAAAGTGAGAATAGTGGACTTGAATTTGTTTTTAACTAAAGAGCTGAATTATTGAAATTTATTAAAGGTTTCTTGTTTGGAATGCATTAAATATAACCAACAAAATCTAGTAAAGTCATCAAAGAAAATAACAAAGTATTTATAACCATATAAAGATGGCATGTGTGCAAGTCCCTAGACATCATAATGCACTAAGTGAAAAGGAGCTTTTGAAGAAGAGGTGCTTGCATTAAACGATAGTTTGTGGCTTTTGGCCACATTATAGAAAATACTTGAAGAGGTGGAAGGGCAAGTACATAAAGAGGGTATATATTTAACTAAAATAGAAAACAGACAATGATGTGGATGACCAAGTGTGGCATGCCACACAGACGATGATAGCTGACTAGCTTAAAATGCTTTGGCAGAAGGAGACGAAGAGGTAGAAACTTGATAAAAACCATCACGATTGAACCCATGAAGAAGAGGTTGACTGTCCTGAAGGTCTTTGATAACAAAGCCATTGGCATCAAAGGAGATAAAGAAGTTATTGTCAGAGGTGAGTTTAGATATGTAGAGTAAATTATGAGACAAAGATGGAACATGAAAAAGATTTCAAAGATGAAGCTTATGGGAAGAATCATATAGAGGTAGAAGATCCTGGCCACTGTTTTGAATAGGTAGTGAACTTCCATTGGCGATTGAAATAGAATCTAAACCAAAGTAAGGTGCTGGCTATTGTAGATTTGAAGCATCCAGAGTGAGGTGCGTTGATGCACCTGAATCCAAAACCCATTCAGTCATTGTAGCTGTTGATTGTGGTTGGTGTTGAGTCATCACAACTCGAGGATTCCATGAAGTTGGAGGAAAAAACTACATAATACACCCATGCCAACAATTGAGGGCCATATGTCCAATCTTACCACAAATTTTACAAGATGGATGAGATGGTGGAGCCAGAGCAGGTCCCAAAGCTCTGTTAGGAAAACTAGGTGGGCAAGGTTGAAATCATCTACCACGAGGGAATCGTGAAGTGTTGAATTGTGGATTAACTAATCCCGGTTGAACATTCCAGCTGGAAAGTAAGGCTGCGGCATCGGCAGCTGGTGCAGTATCTATGGATTGCTCATTTTGAAGAAGGATTTATTCACTATACAACAAGGAGTACAAAACTTCCAAGGTGATGGGATTCAAATTTGTGCGAATGAATGACTTAAAGGCTTATACGTGGAAGGTAGTACATTCAAGGTATAGAGGATTATATCCTCTGTATCTATTTTACGACCAGTAGCAGCAATATTATCCACAAGTGATTTAATTTGAGTAATATATTGAGTCATTGACCTATCCTCTTCTGAACATTGTTAAGTTCTTTCCTAAGTTGCATGACTCGTGACCGATATGTTGGTTGAAGTCGCTATTCTAGTGTGAGCCAAACTTCACTTGCAGAAGAAAGAGTCAGCACATAGGGCAAAATAGAAGGCGATATCGTAGAAAATAGGGCAGAAATCAGGTTTCGATCTATAAGAGACCAGGCTTTGTATTTTGTTGAAGATGAGTCAGATGGTGCTGGTTGAGTGCTTGTAAGATAATATTCAAATCCATTTGTAGAAAAATGCTAGAAGATTTGTAACCTCCAAATAGCATAGTTATCTTTGGTAAGTTGGGTGGGAACTAAATGTTTGAGATTGGAGATAAGGAACTTCATTGAAGGAGGAATGGTGAGCTCAGTGACAGAAGCTGAAAAATTCGAGTTCTAAGGAAGGGAACTGGTAAATTCTCTATCTGCCATTAAAAAGAGATAGTTTATGTTGAGCAAAGAAGCTCTGATACCATTTGAAAACCTATAAAAGAATAATAAACAGAGAAGAACAATAGGAGATGTAGAGAAGAAAAATAGTTCCAGAGAATGTAGCTACTATTGTATTAATATAGCTACTTCATTACATAACAATGGTGTACACATATAAGAAGATAAGGATGGACAATTAGTTAGAAAAGGAGAATATGCAGAGCTGCCACAGCAGCCTGTAGAAGGTAGAGAAGGTGATGGAGTGCATTCGGCATCAGGTGGTCCAAGAATGCTGACATGACATAGGTGCACTAACAAACTGGTTGGCTAAGAAAACTGCTCAACCCAAATGTTAAAAGGAAGTCCATAAAGGATAAATCATTTGCATATTAGTTTTCGATTGTTGCACAAATTTTATTCATTTATACATCAAGGGAAATTTTTTTTCCTAGATTTACCAAATTAAGTATAAATGGGTTTTAAATTTACATAAATATTTAATATGATTAGTATTTATTACTTCATCTGGTTCAACCTAAATTTGACCATCAAATCATGAACCCCTCTTTCATATGGTTCATTGTCTCGTCTGATTTTCACAACTTTAATAATAACATCAGATCAACCATGACTCATGAATTCATATATCCTATGCTTGCCTCATCCTCTCTCCTGCTTTTCCCTTTTGCTCTGGCGATTTTTTTTCCTCTCCTTGTGCCTTGCTTTCATCCTGCATTTTTTTTTAGGGTTTCCACCGTCAGTGTTTTGGGTGGCTTCTCGTGCTAGCACTCCTAGGGCCTTGTGGCCTTAGGGTCTTCTACGTGTTCGTTAGTAGGATGGCTTCCTCGGCAAGTCCGTGGGGCTCTCCTCCAACTGCTTCTCCGGTTTCGAATCCAGGTTCCTTCTACCTTAATGATGGTGAGAAACGTATTACGTCTAGATCTTTTAAAGATGTGCTTACTGGTCCTTCTGAAGTGAATGGTGCTGCTTTTGATTTTTAAAAATCAACTGTTAAAGGTGTTCCGGCTATTTTATTTTCTGATGAAGATGTGGTTCGTTTAGCTGCTCCATACCAGTTCACTCTTGTGGGCAAATTTACTTTATGCCATCCTAACTTAGATTTTATTCGGGGTTTTTTTCGTAATCTGAAACTCTCTGGTAATTTTTCTATCGGTCTCTTAGATCCTCATCATGTGGCTATTCAGTTGTCTAACAATCTTGATTACAGTCGTATTTTCTCTCGTAGATCTTAACATATTGTTAACTGTCAAATGAGATTGTTGAAATGGACACCTTATTTTGAT
The DNA here is from genome assembly GCA_022539455.1 of Dendrobium nobile. Taxonomy (NCBI): domain Eukaryota; kingdom Viridiplantae; phylum Streptophyta; class Magnoliopsida; order Asparagales; family Orchidaceae; genus Dendrobium; species Dendrobium nobile. Next base: position 14,758,281 of record CM039721.1, on the reverse strand, counting down.
ATTAAGGAGGAATCTCTTATTGTTCCGATATGGTTATCATTCCCGAATATTCGTTTGCATTTTTTCAATCATCATGTTTTGCATGCAATCGGTTCTATTTTTGGAAGACATTTGCAGTCTGATCAAGAGACGGCTGCTAGGTCTAAACCTTCGGTTACTAGGATTCTTGTGGAAATTGATATTATTAAAAATTATCCTAAAGAAGTTTGGCTTGGATATGAAAAACAGGGTTATTTGCAACAAGTCGAATTTGAAAAAGTTCCTGATTATTGTAATCATTGCCGCATTCATGGTCATTCTTTTAGTGACTGTTTTGTTGTTCATCCTCATTTAAAGCATAAAAAAGATGACTCTTTAAAGAAGCAATTGCGTACTGAATCGGGGAAAGTTCAGGAACCGTCTCATCTCCATGTGGAAACTGATCATGATAAGGTGGAGGCTAATATAAACTTAGTTATGCTGGAGCCGAAGGATAGGGATAACGTTAATATTAAAGAGCAGGGCACTACGATTAATGAGCAAATTTTTGTAGGGTTAAATCAAAATGATGATCTACCTCTGGAGGAGGAGTTAAGGGTTTCTAATGTAAGTCAGATGGCTCTGAGGGAGAATGAATTAGTTTTATCTACTGTTAACTTGGGTGTAGATGTGTCTCTTAGGGAGGAGGAGGAAATCTGTTTGCTGACGAAGCAAGGAGGGGTTGATCAAGTTGATATGCAGGAAACGGAGTCCTTTTCCTTAGAGAAGGGAAAGATTTTAGAGGATAAAATTAACACTAATAGGGAGGAGGAGGTGGAAGAAGGGGAGATGGTTGTGGTGACTGACCATTTGGGTCAGCCGGTTGAGGGTTGTCATGATAAGGTGGTTGGAGAGTGTATTGATAATGAGGGTGGTCTAAAGAATGGGAATAATAGATTAGCTATAATCAACTCTAAAAAGAAAAGCAAAAATCTTAAAGCTATTTTGGCAACTGCTCCAGGAGTTGCTTGATCTCCAAATTTGTCTTAAAAGGTTTCTAATGTTTAGTACCTTTATTTGGAATATTAGGGGGGTGGGGGGTTTTTCTTCTAGGGATAGAGTGAGGAACCTTTGCAGGATTCATAATATTTCTGTTTTGATTCTTTTAGAACCTCTTATTGATGCTACTCGTAGGTTTCTTGGTTTTAATATGGCTTTTGGTAACTGTAATAATAAAATTTGGATGTTTTGGTATAGCTCTATTAAAATTGATATTGTTCAAGACAATCCTCAGGTGGTTCATACTCTTATTGAGTATCAAAATCTTACTTGTTTTGGTTCTTTTGTGTATGCTGCTTGTACTCGGCTGAGTAGACTTCCTCTGTGGGATAATTTGAAGAATTTTGCTGGGTCTATTGGTAAACCGTGGGCTATTGGTGAAGATTTAATATTATTGCTAATTGGTCTGAAAGGATTGGTGGTGGTAATCCTAATTTTCAAGCTATAGGAGACTTTAATAATATGTTTTTAGATTGTAATTTACATGATATTGGTTTTTCTGGTAATTTGTTTACTTGGAATAGAGGCACTATGTGGCAACGGCTTGATAGAATGCTTTTCAATGATGAATGGATTAGCAAATTTCCTAATACGCACATTGAGCACCTTTCTAAAACTTTATCTGACCACTCTCCTCTTCTTTTGAATATTAATCTTGCTAATAGTAATTTGCATGGCAATTTTCGTTTCCTGAATATGTGGTTATTGCATAATGATTTTCTTAAGATTGTGAAGTCCAAGTGGTCTAATCTGTTGCATCCTAATGATAATTTGGCCGGCATGCATCGGCTTTGCTTGAAACTTAAAAGACTGAAACAAATGCTTAGATGGTGGAACAAGGTGGTGTTCAAAAATCTTTTTGTTAACATTCTTGAAGCTAAAAAATAGTTAAATGCTTTTGAGATGGATTATATTAATGACCAGTCTAATGTGAATCTTGTGAAGCTTAATGAGGCCAAATTGGCTCTTTTTAAACTTCAAGAGAAGGAGGAGGTTTATTGGAAACAAAAATCTGCTTCTTAATTTGTTTCTGAAGGTGATAGAAACACCAAATTCTTTCATGCTATTGCTAATCATAGAAAGGTTTCCAGTCATATTCATAAAATTACTAAGCCATATGATGAGATTTTAAATTTTCTAGAGTTTATTTATGATTCTGGCATTGAGTATTTTTCTCAGCATTTTAATAAAGATTTTAATGCTCAGCTTAATTTGGGTACTTCTCTTATTCCTTGTCTTATTGATTTCGATGATAACAGCATGTTAACTGCTTTACCTACTAAACAAGAAATTTGGGAGACTATTAGTAAGATGAATTCTGATTCTGTTGCTGGGGTTGATGGTTTCAATACTAATTTTTTTCAAAAGACTTGGTTTATCATTAAGTACGATTTAATTGATGTTGTTTTGGACTTTTTTAAGGGCAATCCCTATCCTAAGTTCTTTACGGCTACTTCTATCATTTTGATTCCCAAAAAAGATGGCATCAATTATTGGGATGACTTCAGGCCCATTAGTTTATGCTCCTTTTTCAATAAACTTAATGCTAAAATCATTATGGGTCGTTTGTCTTTACTTTTGTATAAAATTATTTCCCCGGGTCAAACGGGTTTTGTTAAAGGTCGTTCAATCTTTGATAATATTTTGCTTGCCTAAGAGTTAGTTCATGATATTCATAAACCTATATCCGGTGGTAACATGATTGTTAAAATTGACATTACCAAAGCATATGATAATTTTAATTGGGTTTTTCTGTTCAATGTGCTTAAACTTTTTGGTTTTAATGAGACTTTTGGAAATTTGGTTAAGCATAGCATTAACAATTGCTATTTTTCTGTGGTGATCAATGGGGGCTCCCACGGTTTTTTTAAGTATGCTCACGGTTTGAGGTAGGGTGACCCTCTTTCCCCTGCCTTGTTTATTATTGCTATGGAGTATTTATCTAGAGCTTTGGAGAATTTGTATGGGCTTCATCCTTCGATTAATTATGCTACTTATGGGGGTTTCCCCATCTCTCATTTGAGTTTTGCTGATGATATTATTATTTTTACTAATGGTTCTATTAGAATGTTGAAAATGCTTTTTAAATGCTTGGAGAAGTTCCAGTTGGTTAGTGGCTTAACTATTAATAAGAGCAAAAGTGGTTTTTATTACTAGTAAATTGATCAGTGACCAACACATATTTAGAATTCATGAGAATTTTGGTATTTCTCACCTTTCTTTACCTATCTCTTACTTGGGGACTCTGCTTTATAAAGGTAAGAAAAAGTCAAATCTTTTTGATGGTATTATTGCTAAGTTGGATATTAAGCTTAATAATTGGGCTTTCAACTTTCTGTCTTGTGGGGGAAGACTTGTGTTAATCAAAAGTGTTCTTGCTTCTTTGCCGATTTATCTTTTTCATACTCTTAATCCACCTATCTCTGTTTGTGACAAGTTTGACAAACATCTGAACAAGTTTTTTTGGGGTTCTAGACATGGTAAAGGTGTTATTCACTGGGCTTCTTGGAATAACTGTTGTGGTTCTTTGGAGGAAGGGGGTTTGGGTTGTAAGACCTTAGTGGATATGACTAAAGCTTTTTCTTTTAAGCTTTGGTTTAATTTTAGAGCTAATAAGAATTTATGGACTAATTTCCTTTACATCAAATATTGTGGGGTCTTGCATCCTACTACCTGTTTTCCTAAAAAGGGTGATTCTGCCATCTGGAAGAGATTGTGTAGCATACAAGGGGAGATGGAAAATTTGATCCAATGGGGTGTGGGCAAGGGTGAGGTGTATTTTTGGCAAGATCAATGGTTGGGTAAGTTCTCCATTGACAAGTTGCTTAATACTAGATCTAATTCTTCTGTTCTTGTGAAGAATTTTTTCTGTAATGGGAGCTGGAATATTAACTTATTGAAATAGCATGTTCCTGATTTTCTTATTAATATCATTAATGAAATTCCTCTGCAAACGAAGAAAGATGATTGTATCCTTTTTACCAAGTCTCATAATGGTCTCTTTGCTTTAAAGGAAGCTTGGTATTGCATTAAAAGGAATAAACCTCAAAACTCTTTTTTTCAGTTATCCGGCATAACTCTATTCCCGTTTCTTTTGCTATTTTTACGTGGAGAGTGATGTTTAATTTTGTTCCGGTGGATTTCAATCTTAAGAAGAATGGTTTTCAAATTGCTTCTAAATGTTTATGCTGTCATCATATTGAAACTTTAAATCATGTGTTGGCTAATGGGCCTATTGCGATTAAGGTTTGGCTTCATTTTGAAGAGCTTTTTCAGTTTAAATTTCATCACAGCTTTAAAAGTATTATTGATATTATGAAATGTTGGTTTGTCAAGACTAAAGGTCATATTAGGAATTGTCTTACTACGACCATTATTTGGTTCCTTTGGAAGAGTAGAAATGAAGCTAAGCATGAGGGTATCAAGATGTATGCTCCTCGTATTATCCGCTTCATCTGTGATAAAATTAAATTATTTTATGTCTTTGATATCATTAGGATTCAGAATTTTAAAGGCTGCTGTCATGTTCTTTCTTTTTTTGGCATTTCTTATATTCCTGCTGTCAAAGAGAAAAGGGATTGCATTGTTAAATGGCTTAAACCTGCTCCTGATTGGATTAAACTGAATACTGATGGTTCCTATAATGGGAAGGTGGCTGGGTGTGGTGGTATTATGAGGAATCATTTGGGTTTGGTCATCCAAGCTTTTGCGGGTCCGGTTTCTGGTAAGTCGGTTTTTGTGGCTGAGATTAAGGGCCTTAGCTATGGTATCAGCAATTGCATTAAACTGGGTTTTAATAGAGTTTGGATTGAAGTTGATGCTATGCTCCTTTTACATTATATTAACAATAATAAGTTGTTTAATGCTGATAATTTTTATCTTATTAGGCAGCTGAAGCAGGACCTTTCTTATATTAATTTTAAGATTTCTCATATTTTTCGTGAAGGGAACGGTTGTGCTGATGCTCTAGCTAAATTAGGTTGCAATTTGCTGGATTATCGTGAGTTTAATAACAATGGTTTACCTAAGGTAGTTAAAGGGTTGGCTAATTTGGACTGTGCTGGGTTACCTTATATCAGACAAATTTAGGTGGTGGTGTGGTGTTGGTTTTTATCCCTTGCTGGTCTCTAGTTTTTTCTGCTAAGCTGTGTTTTTTTTATGGTAGGGTGCCTGGGGTGTCTTTTTTCTTCAGGCGGTGTTATTGTTGGTGTTGGGGGTGTGTGTGTGTGTGTGTGTGGGGGGGGGGGGGGGGGGGGGGGGGTGTTATGCTGGGTTGTGTTATTGTTTGCAGGTTAAGGGTCTGCTGGTTGGTTTTTTGTCTCAAAGATCATTTCATTCTTTTGGTTGGGTGCAGTAATTTGGTTATGATCCTTGATAGTTGGGTTTACGTTCTCTTCCTTTTGGTTTATTATAAGAGCTTTGGTTTCCTTTTTAACAGTTTTTTGTGGTTCTGGAGGCTTTTTGTTTTGCAGGTTTGTAGCCATTATGATAGTGATAGTGCTGATGTGGGGATTTAGGATTGTCAGTTGTTGAAGACTATTTGGTCGTGGATAATTCTATCTTCAGTTTTTGGAGCCTATACGATTATCAGGTGAGCTCTTTATGTTTGTTTCAGTTGTTCTCTATTTGTGCCCTTATTTTTTGTAGGAAGTTTGAGCTGAACGGGTTACAATTGAGCTTCCTTTTTTGGGTGCTGCCGCCTTGCAACCCTTGTCGTGACTTGTATTATTTTTGTAATCTTAGGCTTGGATCCACCGGCTCTTAGGTTTTTTTTTTTTGTTTCTTGTAGCTCTTTGGAGCATTAGCGAGCTGGAGGATCCTATTCAGGACCTTGTAACCGTTTTTTCTGTATCAACGCGTAGGCCCCTTCGTGGGTTTTAAGTAAAAATAAATAAATAAATAAATAAATAAATAAAAATCAGATCAACCATGACTCCATTAAATTATACAGGAAAACGACAATTTTTTTTTTTACAAAGTATTTTCGATTAACTATATCAAACTTTTCTTGCATATCACATTGATTTTTTTTTTGCCCTTTTTCTTTCACGTCTCTTTCTTATCGATCAAAACAAGGCTTCCCTTTGAAGATATCAAATACAGATAATCTTGCCAAGGTCTCCTCTCTAATCAAGAATAATTCTACGTGTGCCCATCGCGAATTTGACTCGGTTCTCCTTCTCAGCGTAGCCCAATTTATAGTTTGAAGTTAAATATCATTTTTCTGTTGATTTGAACATGTGACAGAAAGGACAATTTTTCATAAGAAATACTTTTATAAGAATTGATAAGAGCAGTGAATAAAACATTTTCATTATATATATTAGGATTAACTATTTTTATATTTAAAAGAAGATAAATATTTGCTTAAAAATTAATAATGAAAAATTTTGTTTTTTGGGTGTAGGGAACTTTTGGTGGTATATTTTTTTTCTTTATTTAATTTTATAGCTCTTCAAGTATTAGTAAGCTAAAGGTCCCCTTTAAACTTTATATTTTCTCCTTTATATTAACACGTCCAGTGTAAAATAAAAAGAAAAAAAAGTTACTATTTGATTTCCCCACAAAGATCATATTATAAAAGATTGCTGCAAACTCCCATTTTTAGCTTGCCGGATAAGAGGGAGAGAGGGAGAGAGGGAGAGAGAGAGATGGGAGGGGAAGACGAACACAAGTGCAGGCCTGTGGGTTTCTTGCTCGCTCTACCTTTTGCTTTCCTGGCTTTAGTCTTTTCTCTAGTAGGCGCCATCGTTTGGACTATCGGGTAATCAGCTCAAACACCTGCTTCCTCTTACAGCACCAGCCCCCCGCCCCCATAAATAACTATCTTCTTCTGCTATTTTTAACCATGATGGAAGCAATTGCAGGACTGTGCTGAGTTGCTTGTGCCCATGTTGTGCGTGCTGCGCTGGGCTGGTGAATTTGGCGGTCGATCTCATCAAGATGCCTATAAAGATCATCAGATGCTTCATCGAGCAAATCCCTTGTTAGAGGGCTTATAAGCGAAGGGCTGATTTATTTGTCTGTCGTGTTGCATATTTTTTATCTGACACTGAATTAATTCTTCTTTCTAATATCATCGTAGTATAGTAATTGTGTTCGTGGTTAAAGCGAGTGTATGTACTTCATATTTTTTACGAGAAAAATAAAGAAAGTGGCGTTGTTTGTGTTTATTAGTTTTTTTGGATTGAAATAGCCTTAATTTTTAAGTTATGCAGGAAAGGAATGGTTAGGACTGTGAAATTGGCCTGAGTTTGTGATCTTCTGCAAATTGAATTATTTATTCATTTACTTTTGGATTGATCAAGCTCAATGAATACATACATGAGGTCTGTTTGATTTAAATAAAATTTTAAATTTTGTTAACTTCCCTTTCCCTTCTCCATTCTTCAAATATAAATAGATTCTCATGGAGGAAAAATTTACCCCTCTCCTTCCTCTAAACTTCAATTTTTTATTTTTCAAGAGAGATTTTTCACTATCTTGTATAACTCCTTATTTGGACACTCAAATAGAATCCTAAATAAGCAATGAGTACCCCTTTTACATTTTGTTGTGCTTCTCCACAACAATAATGAATTATCATTCAAAGTTATTGAAAAAAATCATCTATATCAAGTTTTTCTTTCTAGGTTTTTATTATACCTCCTAAAGATGTTCAAAGCTGCCTTATATTGATGATGCATACTTTCTCCTTCAGTGGCTCTAGCAAAATATTTATCTTGAATAGGCTGTGTATATGCCCCTTACAAACTTCAATATTTTTCAATCAAGAGTACCAAACTACTCTATAGGCAACTTTGTGAGTGACACTCTATATTTTAATCTTTGTGCCACAACACTAGTCTTTCTTTTGAAGGATGGCTGGCTATCTCCATTTTAATAGATTTTGATTTGGAAAAAAAAATCACCCTATTTTGAAGCTATTAGAATCATTTGAGTTATGCCAAATATGAGATCAAAATTTCCTTCATGCATCAAAATTTAAAAGGGAAGAGATAATATGTTAAAAGAAGATGTGGAAGTCGGGAGATTTAATGTGTTGACATTATGTAAATCTAATAGTTTTATATGTGGTTCTAATTTTTTTTTTATTTCGTCATGTCTACTTAACTTATGTTCACCATCAATATGTTGGATGTAATGAACTCAACCAACTTATGTTCATAATTAGATTTGTGAGAATATACCCCTAGAGAAACGTAAATATTTTACATATCTTTGAGACATAATTGAATTCTTTAAATATTGCCTCCTAATTAGAACATAATGACATGGATTTCTTTAGAACTCTTGAGATTTAAACCAAGGTTTTTTTAGAAAAAAAATATACTTTTTGAGACTTTTTATCCTTCTAAGATTTAGAAAAAAAAAAACTAGAGAAAATTGTATCTTTTGAGTAGGGGTGTCAATAATAGACCTGATCCATCAATTAAACTCAGAAATTTTAGGTTTAGGTCGACCTATTTTTGAAATTGGTTGGATTTGGGTGATGTTTTGGCCCGTTTATTAAATGGGTCAAATTCGAATTAATTGGAATTGGGTCAAGCAAATTTCTTGTTAGACTAAAATATGATCTGTCGACACATTTTGACACTTCTACTTTTGAGGCTTATGCCTTTCAAAATTTTTAGAGAATTAGAGAAACTTATATCTTCTAAAGCTTTAGTACACATAAAATAATAAGAAATATCCAATTCATGTTATGAGAAATAATAAAATCATCAGAATAATAATATTTTGCTATCTTCGAAAAATCACTTTCTCAATCTTGCCTCCGATAATCTCTTCCTTTTTTATGATAGCAAAAATATTTATTGTTTGAATTACAAATAACAGATCATCTCTCCTAAGCCCCCCTTAATGAATAAATCTTAAACATCATGGGAAAAATAAAATTTGTCCTTTATTTTTTTAATTTAATTTTTATAATCGAACACAAAATAATCTACAAGGCAAACAAACACAAAAATACAAACAATAAAAAGACCCTAAAACAATCATGCATGACACGAGACTAAGTTCACAGAAAACTTCAAACAAATATAACCCTAAACAACCTCCCCTTGAGAGCATTTTGACATAAAAAAAACAAACAAAACACAAAGAACTTCAAATCAAATCATAAAAAATTATAACAAACCAAACACAAACAACCTACCCCTTTTGACATCAGTAAAAAATGGGTAAAACCACAAAAAAATGTCTTGAATATAAAAGCTCTTATGGAAAAATCTAGATGTTGATAAGGAATAGAATTTTAAAAAAATTGCACAACATTAAAATCCTACAAGATTTATAAACTCATATTCTGAATCAAAGAACAAATAAGAAAAAAAAGTTGATCATTTTCAATGTTTGTTCTAGAAAGCATAAAATTAAATAGAATAATTATCGCAAAATAATTGACAAGAAAAAAAAATTTAAATTCAATAGTTGAAATTTTTATTTAATGCATGGGTTTTTCTAAGAATTGGAGATACAGGAAAAAGACCCAAATGTAGTGTGGGCTTATTTTATGCCTCATATCAACTAGAATTGAGATGTTATCTCAATTGTATATCTTTTGATTTTGACTTTTCTTTGGCGAATATTGTGCATCTTTCAAGTTGGGGTCATTTTATGCCTCTTTACAGATTTGGCACTCTTTGTGCATTTTGACATTTTGTTCTTTCCACACCTTAAATCAACAAATCTTAGCTTGTGCGATTATCTTCTAAATAAAAGAAAAAAAAAATTCTTGTATAAAAAAGATTAAACCACAAAACAAAATCTAATGGATAACAATAAAAATAATACTTTGAATAAGAAAGTAAAATAAAGAACATTACATTTTTGTAATAATTATAACTATAAGATAAACATCTATCAGAATATTAAGATGTTCTCCTTATATAAATCCAATTTTAATATGATTTAAAGTGAGAGAAAAAAATTAAGGATAAACTATTAGAATACAATTTTTTTTTAATTCTATCCTTTAAGTCAACATTTAGGATTAGTCAATAATAACTCACACATTTAAAGAAGAAATATTTTTTTTTTTTAAATGTAGAACATAATCAAAATCGAATAAAAAGATCATAAAGAAAATGCGACAATTTTAGCACAAAACATCTAAATTAAACTACATAAATGAAACATTACAATCAAATTAGAACATAAAAAATACAATAATCACACTAATATCCTGGGGGATCTTGATCTGGAGGAGGTTGTGGAGTACTAAACTAGGTAAAGTAGCTATTGATGGTAGCTACTTGAGTGTTAATTAAATCAACTTGTCCTCTCACCTAGCCCATATCATCATTATATCTAAAGTCTAGCTAGTACAAGTAAGTCTCAATATGATCAAAATGATACTCAAGTCTATCAAATCTATGGATCATTTTATGATAGAAAGAATGCTCTAGTCCAGGAGCAGGAGACGGTGCAGGTGCGTGCTGGAGCAAGGGCCTCTTCTTCTCCAATTTCATCTCCTTCATCCTCTTGATCTCGATGAAATAGATTATGAAATGAGGCATCAATGAAATAGATAGGTATATTATTTGGAGGATTGGGTTGAATAAGATTGTACTTCTTCTCCATAATATATGCAATCTGGTGTCCTAAAGCCATATTCTTTTTTCTTCTAGTGGCACGAAGTCTAATGCCAGTCAAATTATTGATGTAGTCCAGGATTAATTGGGCTTCATTAATAGGAGTGTTCTTCATTATATAATATATAACAATTAAAAGTAGAGGGGTAATATTGATTCAATCATCAGCTTTAGGAATAATTGAAGTTCTTAAGACATGTTGGATGATCATGGTATTTTGATTCAGTGTATGAACAAGAGGTAAATATGAGATGGAAGGTATACCCTTAAGAATTTGATTGACTTCTGACCAATCAAAATAACTTCTAGAAATTATGGAGGGTGCCCTAACTCCTTCAGTTCTAAGGTGCAAAAATGTTTCTAAATATTCCTTAGTAATCTCAACTCTTTGATGGAAAACATAGGATGACATTATCATATAGTTTTCTCTTATTCTCAAATTGGCAAGAAAATAATATAATGTGTCAGAAAGAATTACATAATTCAGGGTGAGAATGAAGGAAAATTGTGTAGAATCAAAGAGAGGAAGGATTGATGAGGAATGATTTTGGCTTGAACAAACATATCGTAGGCTTGTTCATTTTCTCTCGAGAGAAAGTTGCCATCCTCTTTGGTATGAGATGAACTTCCCTTGGTCTGACGAACTCTCTTGCTTCTGTGAAAATGGATAGGATTGTGAAGAAATTCAAGGAAAGGCTTCCAATTTAAGGGAAATGAATGATTTTGTATAGTATGAAACTAGGTTTGTATGTATGATTGGGAAGTTCATACAATATGAAATAAAGTTCATGCAGATGGACATAAACTATCAATAACAGATATTTTAGTGAAATGACCTTTTGTAAAGTTATCTTTTCGAAGATTTGTTTCGTACGATCTTTGACCAACCTGATCGTATAGATGAATAGGTGTTTCATCTAGTATGATCGGTTAATAAATATCATACATGCCGGTTGAGTTTGTCTAAATGTAGATTGATAATTAGCTTGTATAGATGAACATGTGTTCGTCCAAATGATGTTCAAAAATAATTATCCTTGGAAAGTCCACTATGTTCGTATAGACGAATAATTGACGGTACATACAAATGATGATGTGTTTGTACTATACGATCATCATAAAAAATCAAAATTTTTACGTCTGTTTAACTCAAAGAAGAGAATTATATAAAATCTAGAGAATTCATATAATACGAAAGTGGTTAATACAGTACGAATGAAAAAAAATATCACCTGAAGACTAAGATACTTTTTGAAATAATTCAAACAAGATCCATAACACACTCAAAATAAAAACAAAAAAGGATAAATTGAAAACAACAAATAGAGATATATCAACCAAAACAAACCACAAAAAACAATTAAAACACAATAAAAAACAAAAATAAAATACACCAAAAACACAATTTACAAAATTAAAATTGTCAGGCATGAATATCAATAACACCCAATATGGTTCTAAAGGTTCTGAAAGTTTTAAAAATAATGGTTTTGTGAAAATGTCTGTAAGTTAATTTTCTGTTGCTATATGATGTAGCTCAATTTTCTCTTTTATAACATGATCCCTAATAAAATGATGCCTTATGTCTATATGTTTACTCCTGGAGTGTTGAATTAGATTTTTTGAAATATAAATGACACTTGTATTATCACAGAAAATTGGAATAGTATCAATTCAAAAACCTAAATTCATAAATTACTATTTTAACCATAGAACATGTACCACACAACTTCCTAAGGCTATATATTATTCTTTAGTAATAGAAAGAGTTACTGAATTCTATTTTTTACTAGATCAGGAAACTAAAGAGTATCCAATAAATTAACAAATTCCATAAGTACTTTTTCGATTAACCCTACATCATGTAAAATATGAATCAGAATATTCAATAATTTTAATTGATGTGTTGTTTTTAGGATACTAAATTCCTAAATTTTGAGTTCTCAAAAGATATCTTAGAATCCTTTTAACAGTAATCAAATGGAATTATTTTGGATCAGCTTGAAATTTAGCACAAAGACAAACACTAAAGATGATATCAGGTCTGCTAGCAATCAAATAAAGTAATGATCCAAATATCCCTCTAAATTTGTTTTGATTAATAGATTTTCCTTTAGAATCCTTATCTAATTGAACGAAGGAACTCATTGGTGTACTTATTATTTTAGCATTATCCATTTCATACTTCTTAAGGATATCCTTAATGTATTTTGATTGACTAAGAAATATATCATCCTTTTTTTGTTTTGTGCTAAAGCCAAGAAAATAACTCAAGTCTCACATAAAATTTATTACTCATTATTTTTAAAAAATCATCATAAAGATTTCTATTAGTAAATCCAAATAAGATATCATCAATATATATTTAAACAATGAGAATGTCATCTCCTACACTTTTCAAGAAGGGAGTGGTCTCTACACTCCATTTAATAAAGGATCTTTCTGATAGGAATATACTTAGCCTTTCATACCATACCCTATGTGCCTATTTTAATCCAAATAATATATTTTTCAATTTAAACACATGATTAAAAAATTGCAAATCTTTAAAACCTGGAGGTTGATCAATATAAACATCTTTTTATTACCCCATTAAAAAAGACACTCTTAATATCTATTTAAAATTGCAAAGTTTTAAAACCTGGAGGTTGCTCTATATAAATATATTTTTTTATTACCCCACTAAAAAAGGCACTTTTAACATTCATTTGAAATAGTTTTAATCCTTTAAAATAGACAAAGATTAGAAGTACCCTAATTGCTTTAAGTCTAGCCACAGGGGCAAAATACTTCTCAAAATCAATTTTTTCTATTTGATTATAGCCCTTAGCCACCAATCTTGCCATATTTCGAACCACTACACCTGAATCATTCATCTTATTTTTGAAAATCCACTTAGTTCTAACAATACTTTAATTTTTAAGTCTTTCTATCAATTCCCAAATATCATTTCTAATAAATTGATTCAAATATTCCTGCATGGCTAGAATCCAAAATTCATCAAAAAGTGATTTATTTACATTATCGGGTTCAATCATTGAAATAAATACTGAATGGTTCACTTCTCTGTTAAGTTCATGCTTAGTTTTAAATCCTTCACTGGAGTCTCCTAAAATCAATTCTTTATGATGAATTTTAGAATATTTCCATTCTTTAGGCAATGTATTTTCGGTTCCAACCTTTCCTTCAAGATTTGTATTTTTAATTCCTCAGAAATTCTCTTCAACATGTCTTCTTCTAATCTAGACTCTCAAGAAATATCATATTCATCAAAAACTACATGTGTGATTTCCTCTACTACCAATATCATTTTGTTAAAATTTCTATAGGATTTGCCAACACTCAAATATCCTAAAATAATTTTCTCATCAAATTTAGGATCAAATTTTCTTAAAAGAGTTTTATCATTATTATAAATGAACACTTTACATCTAAAGACATGTAGATGTGAGAGGTTGGGTTTTTTAACCTTAAGAAGCTCATAGGGTGTCTTATTCAATTTAGATCTTATGTTCACCCTGTTCAGAGTATAATAAGCTGTATTATTCGCTTCAAGCAAAAAATATTTAGGAAGTGAGTGTTTAGCCAACAAGGTTCTAGTAGCTTCTACCAAAGTTCTGTTCTTTCTTTCAATAACTCCATGATATTGAGGGGTCCGAGGAGCTGAAAAGTTGTGATCTATTTATTTCTCTTTATAAAAAACTTTAAAATTTTCATTTTCAAATTCTCCACCATGATTATTATGAATTGCAAGAATTTTACAACCTAGCTTCCTCTAAATCCAAGTAGAGAAATTTTTAAACTCATCAAATGATTCACTCTTACGTGATAAGAATCTAATCCAAGTAAATCTTAAATTATCATCAATAATTATATACCAAAAAACTTTTTGTCATGGACTTATAGTGCTAACATATCCAAAAAGATTGATGTGAATGACTTCTAATGGTTTACTAGTTTTAAGATCTTTAATTGAATGAAAGGACTTTACTTATTTCTTTAATTGACATGCATCACACAAGTGATCCTTAGTAAAGTCTAGTTTGGGTATTCCTCTAACCTATTCTTTTTGGGCAATCTTCCAAAAAATCATGCTCCTTAATCAAATTATCAAATTCATTTAGCAAAGCCATATGATTGCTATCTATATTTGCATGATCATTCCTCATATTTTCATTTTCTTTTTATAGATTTAGATACTCGATATTAAGGTTAGCATGTAATTTTTTTAGTTACCTATATGTATAATAATTTTTCTTAGAAACTTCAAATAGTTCATTATAAGATAAGTTACATATCTCCTCTTAGTCAGAATGATCAAGTTTATCTGCCATTAATCACAAATTTGTAACCACCTCTTCAACTTCTATTTTTGAAGAATCTAAAGTTGAGTCAGCCTAGAAAGCTCTTTATATTCTTTTCTTGCCCTTCTTATTATTCATTTTCTCCTCAGCTTTATCCTTATTAGGATTTGCTTTAAGAATTGGGCAATCAGTCTTTATATGTCCAAGCTTCCTGCATTCTTAACAAATGATCTCATTAGAAACTTTAGCATTCTTATTGAACTTACCTTTATTCCAATGCTGATGTCTTCATTACTTTCTCTTAAGGAAACTTTTGAATTTCCTAGTTATAAGTGTAATATTTTCTTCATCCTTAGGCATTGATCGATTACTCTCTAAATCATCCCTTTCTTTCTGCTTGTCACCTGATCAATCTTTCTTTGATTCTCTCCTTTCTCGTAAGTAATGAGTGATCCAAGCATATTATCAATAGAATATACATTCAAATCTTTAGACTCAGTTATTGCAATTATCTTTGCAACATAAGTAGTAGGTAAATAATGTAAGATTTTATTAACTTTCTCTGAATTTGTAAGTTCTCTACATAAAGCATGCAATGAGGTAACAATCTGAGTAAACTTTGTATACATATTAGAAATTAATTCATTTGGTTTCATGTAAAATAATTCATAGTCATGTAATAAAATATTCAACCAAGATTTCTTTACCTTGTTTATTCCTTCGTAAGTTATGCAAAGTCTATCCAAGATTTCATTTTGAGTTTTATAAGTAGAAACTCACATATAATCTTTAGATTTCAAAGCACATAAAAATTGCTTAAATAGTTGGCATTTAATTGTGCTAATTATTTTTATTTTAATGTTTCATTAGTGAAAGTTATTTCAATCCTAACCCCACCAACAACTCTAGTAGGTATGGTGTAGCCTTTTTTGTATTAATAACGACATGTGATAGGCAAGTGATTGCAAAATGTAGACAAGTGAGTCTTCTTAAAATTAAAGGGAATGTTATCAAATAAAGGTGATTTATTGATTGCATATCCTTCAGGAGTATTCTGATTTCCAAAATTAGCCTGGATCATTTTTTTCAAAAAGTAGTTTAAACTTTAACTTTTGAAAATTGCTTTAATATCACTTGAAAGTTTCTGTTAGTTGTTAGATCTCTTAGAACTGTCCCAAGGCTAACCAAGATGGGGGGTGAATTAGTTATTTTTAAAAAACTTCTTAGACATTTGAAAACTTTTCAAGAAAATTTAAATCACTGATCCTGAAATATGCATATATTTTTAATAAAATGAGTATCACAAGATTTTTAAAACATAGAAATTTAAAATACAAAAAATAAAAATACAAGAAAAATAAATCACAAAAGAAAAACATCGAATTTTATAATGGTTCGATCAAACTTGACCTATATTCACTCCATGTAAAATCCTTCTCTAAGTATTGCACTGAGCAGTAGTGACTCTCCTTTAGCCCCATAACAAGGCAGAGAAGCCTTACAAATTCTCTTCCATAAAAATGGTGTGGCAGAGAATTGATGCCTATTACACTCTCCAAGTGATGGCAGCATACAGTTACATCCTTTTTCACACTCCTGGTGAAGGCAGAGTACTGTCATGTCCTTTTTCACCCTCTTAGTGAAGGCAGAGTACCTTTATGCCCTTTTTCAAGCTTTTGGTGATGGTAGAGTACCTTGATCCAATATTGAGAATCTTCTCTTGAGAGCCTTCAAAGAAGACGGGCAAAAACTTGAAGAAGAAAAAGAGCTCCTCACTTTATGAAATATTATGAATCCCTCACAATTTCCCTTCACTAGATCTCTCACTATTTACTTTTAAAAATCTCTCCCAAAACACAATCTCTATGGTCCCTCTCAAAGAAATTTGCAGCAAAAGATTAGTTGACAATTTTTAGGACTCCTTATAAAAACACTGCATAAAAAAATTGTCTAAAAAAAAATATTGCAAGTCAAATGACTTAAATTCTTACGTACAATCATAGATCGTATGGTATGATTAGTTCAAAAATTAGGGCTTTGTATTGTACGGATTGAGATGCAAATAGTTCAAAAATAAATGTATTCGTATGGTATAACCATATACGATCCTTATTTTGTACGCTATCAATCGTATGTACGATCTGACATCGTACTATGTGAATAGTTCAAAAATGAATATATTTGTATGATACGATCTGGTATAAAATAAATTTTGCTCTCTATTAGTCATCTATATGACCTGACATCAAATAATATGAATAGTTAAAAATGAACTAGTTCGTATGATACAATCTGTTATGAAAGGAATTTCATACTTTGTTAGTCTTCTATATGACCTGACATCGTATAATACAAATAATTTAAAATGAACTAGTTTGTATGGTATGATCTGGGTGAAAGGAATTTTGTACTCTATCAATCGTTTGTATGACCTAATATCATACGCTACAAATAATTGAAAACGAACTAGTTTGTATGGTATGACCTGGGATGAAAGGAATTTCATACTCTATTAGTAGTCTGTATGACTTGATATCGTACAATATAAATAGTTCAAAAATTTTAAGGCTTGACTTGATTAACTGAATTCTAGAGAAAAAACTATCAAATCGTACAGTATGATTAAATATCCTACAATACGGTCAGACTTAAAAAATTTAATAACTCTCCCCCTGTATGTGTGCGCACAGTTACCCAGTTACAATCACTCTTGCTCAGACTCCAGAATTTAGAAAAAGAAATATACATACTCTATTACATGTCATCCTATTCTACCCTTGTCATGAAGTCTTCAACAATCTCGAGTAATAAATGAATTCTCTAAAATGTTAGTACAAAGAAAAAATAAAAGAAATATCCAATTCAAGCTAGGTGAAATAATAAAATCATCAAAATAATAATATTTTGCTATCATCGAAAAATTTCATTTTCAATCTTGTTTCCAACAAATATTAATGGAATTTCCTAAAAGTTTTGTAAAGTTTGCTAGACATTTTTCTTAATTATATTTCCTAGTTGTCAATAGTGTTCCAATAGGTCCAAGTTTTGGTTCATCTAATCCTGAAACATATGCAAGCACAACACAGAAAATCATAGCCTAATCCTATAAATTTGGAAAGTAATGAATTTTGAAAGTTTGGGTCAAAATGGACCCACCACTTTATTTACACAATAGCAATCCATGGTGCACCAAGACCTATAAAAATTATTAGGGATGCCTAAAGTAGATAAAAACTTTTCACCAAAAATTAAGTCCAGTTGACCACTAGATCATAAGAAAATTGCTAATATTAAAATTCAAATAATCACAAATTTCTCACAGTTTATTGATTAAAATTCATCAAAATTATTTTTAAATTAAACTAGGTCTTGAGACCTTTCCAATGGCACTAAAATCAATAAATTTGGTGAAAAAAATATTTACTATGAATTTTTGAAAATTTGAGAAATTAATTAAATTTTTAACTTGATTTATTCAAAATCAATTGGCAGCACAATAATTTTTGTCGTCATCGCATTTCAATGCGTGGTGAATGCTTGTAATGCCACAGCATGTCACTTTACATGTCAGCAATGTGTATAAGTCATCTAATCTAGTTTGCTCTGAGTCGAACATCTAGAAAGCACCATGTCACACTTTCTATTTCAGCTAAAGACCCGAGTTTGATTCCTCAGGACGATACGAGTGTGATTTTGATTTATGCTGTCTGATCAAATGATCCGATATATCAAATTGAATGGAAGTTTTATTTCAAATTGAACTAAAACTTTAATTTCTCATAATTACTAAAATAATTTTCCAAATTCTACAAATTTTAAAACATAAACTCATGATAATATAAATTTTTATGGCATGGAGTTTGGAGGCTCCACGAACTGAAAATTTTGACTAGTTTTAAATTCAAATCCTTGCTAGATGTTGAGTTTTCTTACTAATTGGTGAATGGATTTTGATGATCTTGGTCTTGCTTTATTTATAATGATATCATCTACAACTTTGTAGAAGATTACACAGCTATTTGTGGTTGGATTGAAAGTTGCCTCCAAATCTTCACTTTCTTTCACTATCTTTCCCTCTCTTCACCAAAATGGTGTTCGGAAGCTGTGAGATAGTGGGGAAGTGCTTGGAATGGTTCAAGAACATCCTAGAATGGCTAAGGAAGGAGCTCGCAGATTGGGGGGCCACTGAGAGAAGGTTGGATGATAAATTGGGTCTTATGTTACATTCCCCCCAACTTTAATAGATTGGTCCAAAACTGATTTTTCCTATTTGGGATAAACATTGAAGCTTAAATAGGTAGTACTATCAAATTTATATTATAGCATAAAACTTTCTCATTGGGTCAACACTCTCTCATATCAATTTTATTACTTGATCGACATGTGTACCATCATTTTTAGTAGGAATTTATATCAAAGAAATCTTAAGTATAATTGAAGTTATAACAAGCATACTTTCAAAAATCCAACATCATGAATATCTAATCCTTTTTTTATTTTTTGCAAGAATAGATTATGGGGTACCAATTTAGAATATTTGAGTTCATTTATTCTATATGAAAACATTTATTTATGTTGCACTATTCATCCAGGACGAAGAAAAATGTAAATATAATGATTTGGAAGGAATGTTCTAGTGCTCTGAATTAAAGAAAGATATCATAGATTTTATTACCAATTGTGAATCCTATTAACTAGTGAAGGTTGAGGATCAACAACTAGGAAATTTTTTGAAGTAATTTATATTTCAGAATAGAAATAGGATGAGGTAATAAAATTTTTTTTAATGAGATTTCATATGTCAAGACAAGGGCATGACACCATCTAAATTAAGGCTGACCGTTTAACAAAGTCTACTCATTATATCCACATCTAATAGTTTGATTCAATGGATAGACTGGCACATATTTATGTGTGTGACATTATTTAATTACATGGGATATCGAAAGTGATCATTTCTCATAGAGATTATAGATTCACTTCTAGATAGTGGAGAGGTATTTAGTGAGGTTTAAGCATTAATCAGATTAAGTGAAAAGCGCGTGGGTCCCGCGCTGCCGTAATCATTGGAAATGATTGCGCGATGGCGCAATCATTGCGAATGATTGGCCATGGTTTGAAATGAAAACCAAAGAGCGCAACGTGTCTACAGCCGCCGATTTGATTTTCATTAATTTTAATTAGTTTTTAAGTGTATTTTAAATTAGAAAACTTTGAATAATCATTAAAAATTCATCTTTTATCCAAAAATTACGTATAATATATCGAATTACTCGGATTTTATCTTCTTTAATTTAAAGTTAAAATTATTTTAAAATATTAAATATATTTTAAGTTATTATTAAAATAATAATAAATAATTATTTTAATATTAATATAATTTACTTTTAATTATTTTAATTATGTTTACTTATAATAATAATTACTTTAAACTATTTTGTTTCTTTTTATTATTATTATTATTATTATTATTATTATTTTCTTTAAATTATTACTCTAAATCATTTCTATTATTTTAATTATTGTTATTATTATTCTAATTATTTATATTATTATTATTATTATTATTAGCCTTATTTAAAACTAGTTTTATTATTATTTTTTATTATTTTGAAACTATTATTATTATTATTTTTGTTAAATAAATATTAAATTTCAGAAACTTTGAACTTTTATTTTATATTATTTTAATGATTATTTTCAAATATTAATTATTTTAAATTATTTTGTAAACCCTTTTATTATCTTTAAAATTTAAAAATTCATATCTTTTTCGTTTTAACTCCGATTTTTGCGTATAATACCTTAAATTTTTAAAAAAAATCTATATTTTCATTTTAAATTATTTTTAGAAATTACATTTACTTTTTCTAGTAGATTTCAGTTTATGCTTAATTATTTGATTATTTAAATAATTAATATCCTAATTATTTTGAGATTAAAATTATTTTTAAATCTTTTCAAGTCCTCATTAGGGTGGCTAGTGGATCTCCCCTATATGTATTTATCACAAATTAATTTATTTTTCATTACATTTTTTAAAAAAAATTTATATATTTATAAGTATTTTAAATTATTTTAAAATCACTTATATTATTAAATCCTAATTTTTGGAGATTCACTTTATGAAATTTTCAACATAGATTATGCATGTGAAGAGCAATCATGGGGGAGTGGATTAGTGAATGGTTGAGTCCCAATCATTCATTAATCATTTTATTAAGCGCACTTACTTTCTTTTATCAAACTTTGCATGTTTATTACTTTTGTGTACTCCTTGCATCGTTACCTTGAGGGTTAGTATAAAACTTTATTTTAAACCCATATAACGTAGTGACACCATATGGATAATAATTAAGGGTCCATTTAGCAAACTTAGAAAAATTCTAGGAGCTAGGATAGATTTTTGATTGACATGAAAACTTCAACATTTAAACTTAGTGACATCCTTTACCTACCATAATTTTCTAGGAATTTTTAGGGCTCTTTAGACCACTTAGTTAACAAACCCTAATTTACCCGTTAAATAGGGCCCGATACCTTCTCAAAAATTACAATAAATCCATTCAAACTTAGAAAAATACCTATAATATCTCAAATTGTTCAAAATTTAGTCCTTAACATGAGATAAATAGGGCTCCTTAGGTTGATCTAAACCTGACCCTTAATTTTAACTTTAATCAAAATTACTATTTTACCCCTATTAGATAATTAAAAATTATTAAAATTCTAAAATTTTACCAAACACTTGGGAACACTTCTTAGGTCATTTTGGACCTTTGGGAGTGATTCCAATCAGTTTGGAGCTGGTTTGGATCAAAATCATAAAATCACCCCTAATTAGGCAGTTTTAATAATTCCCTTTATTGCCCGAAACTTGCAAAATTCTTAACTGCATAGAAAACTCTAAATCCAGCAAACGCAGAGCCTAACGACTCACCTTAAGCTCTAGTAGTTACCTAAAATGTTAGGAATTCCAAACCTAGCATATTTCCCATTGTGATCTTTTGGACCCCCTTAGCCTAGTATCTAGGAGGACCCGGGACTTTCTAAAATTGACTAATACAATTTAAACTTCAAATATCATTACTCTAAGTATTTAAAATTGATCAACAAACTAAAATTAACTTAAGCGGAACCTAATCCATTAATATTTGGACTTTAACTAAAATTTCCTTTTCTGGCCTTTAATAAATTCTAACATTAGGCAATTTGAACTAATCATCCTACATAGGATCTATCCAAAACTACACAAATCTTACATACACATAGAATTGCTTGCTAGGGCACCACTTCTAGACCTAGGCTAGGACGGTGTTTTCTTTTCTACTATGTGCCGAATTTTCTGATGATTTTATTGTATGTTGTGAAAAATTGATTGATGTGTTTGCTTACTTTTACTGCACTCTGTGAAATTGATGTGATGAGCATTAGATCTACCCCTAGGTTAGAGATGATATATATATATATTACTTTTCTTGTAGGTGGCTATGCTCATGCAATGCTAAAGGGGGGCAAATGTCATAATTTTTAATGTTGTTTTATACAGGTGCTTGCTTAGCTCCCCTAAATAAATGAGGCTAAAATCATAATTATAACTACTATATGTGGACTGCTTAGCCCTCATAATTAAGAGCATGACCAAGTGTGTGGCTGTAATGTGTATTTTCATTCCTATATAAACTGCTTGAGATGATAAACTACTTGAGATTTTTATTAGGATAACCTTGCAGGTGATTTTAGATTTATTGCTTTTCATTAATATAATAAATTTGTAATAATTAGTGAGAGTTGTGAAAGTGTCCTTAAGTGTGGATATTCTTATTCTACTCAAATTCTAAAAGAAGAAGGCATCCTCAAAGGGGAGAGTCTTCTTCCATTTGGAAGATCGAGTTTGGATGACTTTAGAAATTCAAAGAGAAAAGGCAACACCCCTCTGAGGGGAGAATTATCTCTTCGTTTGGATATTCAAGCCACGATGAATCCAAGGAGTCCAAGGAGGAGAATTCCAAGGAGTCCAAGGAGAAGAGTTCCAAGGAGTCCAAGGAGAAAAATTTCAAAGAAGACTGAAGAGTTGAAGACCCAATATCCCACTCAAAGTCATTTGCATCAGTCATAAGCTTAGAAATCCAAGTTGTTGACAGTGGTGCCCAGCCACTTTATTTTTTACAGACCCTGGATTGTAATTAAGGGCAGTTGGCCTATGGACATTTACTTGATTGGTTTATTTATATTTATGTATTTACTATACTTGTACAGTAAAAATTGCCTACTTTTTATAGGTTTCTTTCTTGTATGTCACTTTTGTTTTAGCCTGAAACTCATTAGGCTCTTTTAAGGACTAAAAAATTATTCTACTCATAACTAACATCTAAAATTTTAAGATTTTAAATAACATAGAAACTTAACAAATCTAGAAAATTATCGGAATCGTCTGGGGTCGCATGCATATAAATGTATCTCTTTCCCTCCTTATTTTGAGATGCTTCCCCGCCTGTTGGTAGAGTTCGGATAATCTAGCCTATGAGGATGAGGTGCATGACCTGGGGAAGTCTAGTCTCCTTCTAAAAATTATTTTTATATAAGACTGTTTTTAAAATCTAAAGCATTCATGATTTGACTTTTTAACTAGCATGCATTATTTTAGAAATTAATTAAATTAAAATTTAATTGCATTAGCTAGGAGCATTCGACCTACATAAGTCTAGGACCAATTAGGAAACTCTCTAGATGTCGGTCCTATTTCAAAAAACTGTGCCACCCACCCATCTTTCATAAATGAATTGATAGCATGGTTTTGAATTGATTAGGTGGTTAGCTGGCTCACTAATCCAGGCCGGGGTAAGTCTAGGTTTTGCACTGCATTAGCTAGGATACGAGTGTTAGTGTTGCTCATAGAGCACTAAACCCAATCTAGATTTAGGAATCAAGGCTACTACACTCGGTTTCGTAGTATATTTTAAATAGTGGGTAAGTTCCCTATTCTTCAGGGACTATAAATCATACTTATCTGCATCACAGGATGACTCCACCTCCATATTTTCTCTCACGCATGTATTGGATGCTTGATCTTCTTTTTCCCAATTTCTCTTTAGTACCCTAGATCCTCCGAATGCCGGTATGAACCCCATATGTGGATTGAGCCAAATCAGACATTTCTTCCTTTTGAGTAGGACTTTCTAGTTTATACTCTTATACAATCCAACTTTGGAAAGGATAATTTATGATCCTTAATTGAGAGTCTTCTCAGGCCCCGACCTGAGATGTAATTAACCATGGGGGCTTGCGCCCGTGGGAAACTGAATTCCACCATCTCATAAACCTCATTTCAAACTGATGTATCATATGGGTGAAACCTGTGACTGTGATTAGGCCATATAAATTATTACCCATCGAGGTGCGTATGCGAGAGCCGCTATCCTCCATGGTTAATCGTATGTATGATCCAATTTGTCCCTTCTACTTGGCCAGTTTGCGAGGAGCACGGAGGCCAGCGATCGTCTCTATCCCTCAGGGTTGGTGCGATCGTATGCCTTCCACAATCCTGACGTTGTAGTGGTGCTCTTTCGGAGGTCTATAGCTACCTGTAATTGCTTTGCACATATAAAATTTTGGCAGCATTGTCAACGGCCAAATGACCGCAAAAAATTTAGGTGGTCAAACTATCAGCATAACTGGTACTTATTATCGCATGCTGCCGGTATAAGCACCAGTAATTCTGACGGTTATTTTGCCACCTAAAATGCCTCTAGTATTTGATGAATGTCTTATATTATATAGTCCTTTATGAAGATTTATATGATATGAAATATAGAACCCCATTATATTGGACTAAGGTAGGTGAAAGGGAATTGATTGGGACAACTTTAGTCAAAGATGCTACTAAAAAGATCCATCTAATTAGAGATAGATTAAAAGTTGAGCAGGGTAGAAATATTTTCTATATTGATATTAACATTGAGCTGTGGAATTCTAGGTTAAAGATTTTGCATATAAGAAATTCAGGTGAATGAAAGGTATCAGCAGATTTGGGAGAGAAGAAAAGTTGATTCTATGGTATGTTGGACCATTTAAAGTAACTAAAAGAATTAAAAAATCTATCTATACATTATATGACATTCATAATGTATTCTATGTGTCACTTGTAAGGGAATGGAAATGCGATTTTAGAAATTAAATATTTGTAGAGGAAGTTTTTGTATGTCTAAATCTAAGTTATAGAGAGGAACCACACAGCATTTTGGCTTATGATATTAGAAGGTTCATAAATAAATAGATTCCAATGGTTAAGGTTCAATGAAAGAACATAATAAAAGAGAGTCTTTTTTAGAGGATTAATCTAAAATAAAGCATCTATATCCTAATTTTTTCTTGTAATATGAGTTTTGAAATATAAATATGATATTTTTCTAAGGAGGAGAGAGTTGTAACACCTTTAAAATCAATATATAGTTCTACCTGTCTCGACTTGAATAGGTTCAAGTTAATCCACTAAATTTTTACATTTAAACCCTTTTTTGTGTGTCTATGAATGATTTTGTATACATGTGAAAGCCTCCATATGTTCTCAAAGTCTTGGGGGTCTATTTACATGTTTGAAAATCTGAATTTTTTCCCTTGGGGCACCACAATGCTAGGGTAAGCGGTGCTGCATGTCTAGCTCTCAAGTTTTTTTTTTTAATTAATTTATTACTACAGTGTTGGGGGTGACACTATAGTGATATGGGCTCCAAAAGGTAGCAATGCAATGTGTATGATTGTGCATCATGGAGCTTGACCACGTTTTAATATTAAAAATGTCTTTTTTTATTATTAAATTTCATTTTAAACAATTAAGGCAGCCGCCTAGAGAGAGTAGAATAACAACCTATATTTTGACTCAATTAAATAATTTTTAGAAGTAATTATAGATCAAATTTGCAAACTATCTTGGCCATAATATTGATAATATTGTATTTTAATTATATTAATTTTCTCCTAATTTTTGGGTTATTATAGAAAATTGACACCTATCGATAGAAGTGCAATTTTTGGGACCATTAGATGTCCATTTTGTAAATTGATTTCACCAGAGTTTCATATACATGCTTAGATAATTTAGGGATATTTTCTCTCTAATATTTGGATATCCAATTTTTAAGATATAAATGAATTTGTATGAATTTTACTCTAAAAAATGAAGAATTAATATAATTACCCTTTAGATATTTTATTATGAAAATATCTTAAGTGACTTAACAGAACCTTAAAATGGCTCTTTTCATTTCTCAAATTAATTTAATAGGAAAGCAAAGATGAAAACACGAAGGAAAAGATATGAGACATGAAAGATAAGTTAGATTTTCAAGGCCACTAAGGAATTTTTGACAGTTGGTCCTATTGAAAAAGTTATTTCATTTCTAGGTAGACTATCATTACCATACCTTTGAGTTTAGTGAGCTTCTAGATTTTATATTTTATGAATTTTAATTTTGTTAGAATGTACAAAATTCATGATATCTTAATTTTTTTATAAACTTTCACTATATAATATTTAGTATGTGGTAGATGACATCAATATGAACATTTTGATAGGAACATATTAATTTTTTACTGAGTATTTTATAATTTTGGGGAAATATTTTAATTTTACTAATTTTGATATATTTAGAAATTTGAGAAATAAATGTTAAATCTTTTTACATGTATATATAAGATTCATACTTTTTTTTAATTATAACTATTATTGATGCACACATGTCAAAAAGAGCACAAGATATTTTCTTATGAATTACAAGAGCTCATAATATGAATATATGATATATAGAAATTATACAACATATATTATATATAGTACTAGCATGTTACACTGTATTGAAAAAAGATATGAGATACATAAATACCAACTACATTGTATAATATACATTTAATTATAATAGGTAAACAAATTTCTTAAATTATGATAGATAGAATTTGTTCTTAACTAATGGGTATATAAATGTAGAGCTTACTAACCTCTTGTATATAGTTACCTGTTGCTGACCACTGTTCACTAGGATACTGATCACTGCTCTTTAAATATTAATTTGTATTGATGTCTATTGATTATATAACATTTTACCAATTCATTAATTGTTACATACCTTTATAGTTATATATATGTTCATACTAATATTGATTGAATAATTACATGTTTATTTTTCATATTTCCTTGTATTAATTTAACTTATAGGTTCTAAGAACATATTGATCTGTTAGCTCACTCTGTGATTTTATATATTTTCAAGAAGGGTTTAGGATCCAGCGGAGTAAGAACATATTAAAAATTTAGATTTATTTTTTTATAATTAAGAGCTTAGAAAATTAAAATGAATGTAATGATTGATCTCCTGGCTTCTATACATGAATTTTATGGGATGAATATAGTTTTATATTTTGATTTATATAATTTTAAATTGAATCCGCAAATTGATTTATATTGATGAATTCATAAAAGCTCTGATTGATTAATTCAGAGACTTAAATAGACAATTCTTTCAAAAGTCAACCTTGAGATATTACAATTGGTATCAAAGCAAAGGATTTTTGAATAATTGAATTTTAACTATAGCTTTAGGAAATGATGGATATGGGTCGAAATGAGCAATATTAGAATTTAATTTCATTTTATTAATTCCAAGCATATGTATGATTAAATTATAATTTTATAGAAATGAAAATTATTCTGAGTACAATGGATCCACCTGATGTGCCAAATGAATAGAGTACAGATGCCCCAATAACTTTTGACAGCATAATGGAGTTTGTTATTCAGATAATGTAGCTAATGAGTGATTGCCAAAGTAGGCAAGCTGCAAGCTAAGAGACTGAAAAGGATAAACATTTACAAACATTTCACAAGTTGAAGCCCCCATTATTCAATAGAACTGCAAAGCCACGAGAAGCAGAAGATTAGCTACTAAGGATAGAAAAGATATTTGATAGTATCTATTATTTAGAGAATATGAAAGTACCACTAATAATATTTTTATTTAAAGTAAAAGCTAAGATATGATGGATTGGACAACAAAGAAGGAATTTCAAAGGAAAGATGAATGTTGAGATTATCTAGGTAGAGTTTGTTGTTATCTTTAGAGATTGGTTTGTACCTCTGTTAGCTTGACAGCATATGTAGGAGCCTTTTATGAGATTGGAGATGGACAATATGATAGTGATGACGTATGATGTAGAGTTTACTTCTTTAAAAATGTAAGCTCCATAGTAAATTAGTACATTAGAGGAAAATGCTACATTTTTAAGTGGATTGAAGGATGAGTAGAGGCAACCACTTGTACCATTGAGGATTCAAGAATTCTCAAAGTTAGTTGAGAGAGAAGAACTTGTACAAAATGATTTTGTTATTCTCCAATACGTATAGGACATAAATTTGAAGAGAGCATGTAAAGAGATTACTAGAGAAGATAGCAGTGAGATAAGAGGAAGATTTATTGATGATAGGAGAGGACCCATGGTACCAGCTAGTGGTTTACAAGAGTGTCTCAGATATGGTAATAGACAAGGTAGAGTTATCTACTCATTAGAAAGTGCTTCAAAATGTGGTCGGTATGAATACAAGATGATATACAACTGGCAAAGAAGATTTGGATTAATGATAGATTAGTCTAGATAGGCATATGGCTAGAGACTTGTAGGTTCTTCAAAGTCTAGTCAAGATTTTATGGGCCCATACATTCAACGATGACACCACCTCTAATACAGCTTAAAGTACACAATTTAAGTCACCATGAAGTGGGAAATGCTCTAGAGAGGCCCACAAGAATAAGTTTTCTATTGAATATCATTCTTTTGATTGAAATGCATTGAAATTAATTGATTTACATTTATATGATTAAATTATTGACATGCATATTGACTAATATGCACACATGATTTCATTTGTTTGATAAGTGATATGATTGATGGTTAATATGAAGGATAGATGTGACTAGTAATCAGTGATCTATAGTGCGAAAAATTGAGCGTGATATTATTCTAAGATAGGGAGATTTTAATAGCCCATATTTGACCCAACCAAATAATTATTCATAAATTATAGATTAAATTTTCAAGCCATCTTCACCATAATATTGATATTATTGTATTTTTGTAATAATAATTTTTTCAAAACTTTTGAGGCAGTGTAAAAAATTGACACCTATTGATATAATTGGGAGTTTTGGGACCATTAGGTGTCGCTTTTACAAACCGATTTAACTAGGGATTTTTTAGACAGGCTTAACTAATTAATGACTTTTTCATATCATTTTTAGAGATCTAAATTTGAAGATATAAAAGAATTTATATTAGTTTTATGCTAACAACTAAATAATTAATATAATTACCCTTTATATATTTTATTATAAAAATATCTTTAGCCGTTTGATAGAACTCTAAAAATGGCTCTTTTCATTTAGCAAATTCTTTTAAAAGACAAGGAAAATGGAACATAAGAGGAAAAAGAGGAGAGAGAAAATAAAAGCTAGGTTTATGAGGTCGTAGATTTATTTTTGCTGCTCTGTTCTACTGGAAAAAGTTATTAGTCTCAAGGTAGACTACCATTACCCTACCTCTAATTTTAATTATTTTGTGTAATTTATATTTTATGAATTTTTATTTGTTCAGAATGTACAAAAAAGTTGTGATATCATATTTTTTAATAAACTTTTTCGCATAACTTTTAGTATGTGGTAGATGTCTTCAATAAGAGTATTTTGACTAGAACATATTAAATTTTCACAGAGTATTTTTATATTTTAGGAGAAATATCCTAATTTAGATAAATTTAAAATTAAAAAATAATCAATAAAATCATTTTATATGCGTATATGGCATGCATACTTATTATAATATAGCTATTATGGTTACACACATATAAAAAGAGTATACCATTGATTGTTTATTGACCTATAAAATCATTTGATTAGAACATATTACAGTTGTAGTGTTGCTTATTGATCATATGACCAATTACTATTTCATTTATTGTTACATACTTTTAAAATTTTATATCCATACTGATAGTGATTTAATGATTACATCCATATTGTTTCTATTGCATTGCATTAATTTTAATTGTTAGTTCTGATAACCTACTGAGATGTTAGCTCACTATATCATTTTATATATTTTTAGGAAGGGCTCAGAATCCAGTAGAGTGAGGATAGATCATAAATTCAAGTTTTATTTTATTTATACATTTTTTTAGTTTTATTCTTTTGCATTCTGGAGTATAGAAAGTTAAAATAAATGTAATAATTAATCTTCTAGCTTTTGTACATGAATGTTGAGAGATGAATATAGTTTTATATTTTAATGTATATGATTTTTTTTTGCTAGATTGATTTATTCTGAAGAATTCATAGAAGCACTTTTAATGTATATGATTTTTATTTTTTTCTGCTAGATTGATCTATTTAATAATAGTGCATGTTGCAAATAAAATCATGATAATGGGATAACATTGGCAGGCTTGCTACCTCTTTTAAGTGTGCTGTCGATATGAAGGCCACTGGCTATGGCATTAGAGCTAATTATGATAGAAAGTTCAATGGAAACAATTTTGTCAAAGTTCTCCGGTTTGTATTTGTACTTGGCAGGCAATTACCAAAAAAAGAGAGATTTTACAACCTAGCCACATCCAATCTTGGCCTTGCTAAAGATGAGCGATGAAGATATTGTTGGAGATGGAAGTACTCCAATTTCAGAAATAATAGGTAACATTATCTCATCAAGTAGCATTAGCAGTCTTGATTGGATGGTACCCAAGTTAGCAAGCCACTATTAAGCTATAGCAATCCTCTGCTAACTTAAAAGGCCATCACTAATTGACATAAGCTTTTTACTAACTTGTTTTTGGTAATTTACCAGCTAGTTTTTGGAGCCTTAGATTTGATGAACTTTATGCATGCTTTGCTAAAGTGGAATGGTTTTATGATGGTTCATTATCCTGTTGCTTGCGTAGATATATAATACCCTATTGCCATTTAAAATGAATTAATAAACTTATATTTGGGGTTTACAATGTATATTTTACAATACTTTGTATCAACATCTTGTTAAGCTTTTAATTATTTGTTATTATTTTAATCACCAACAGCATCATTATAAGATTTTAGAAGAACATTTTCATGATATTTTTTAAGCATTTGCTAAAGAGGTGGAAAATCTTACAATTATGATGAGGGTGCCCTTCCCCTAAAGCAAGTTGTATCAATTTCTTCTTTGGGTGGGCAAAGGAATGAAGGTTTCTACATTGACTTGTGGGCAACAAAATGTTGGTATGAAATACTAAGCTAGGAAGTGTTTAGATGTGGACAAGCTATATTGGATACGACCACATAAAAGCTATTTTATCATCTATCTTTGCAATTAGATTAATTTTATGTATCTCCTTAATTGAATTGTATATTTACAATGTTTCATATGTTAACACCCACATCCATTGCACTGTAGGTTCTCCAGCAGTAATGTGCACCAACCAACTCAGCAGGAGCATTCCCACTACTCTGCACATGACAGTCTGTAGCAACATAGAATTATGCTTTTCCAACTTCTTGTTTCCTTCACTCTCTTATAAATAACCTTTGGTTATTGTACTGTTGATATAATAATTGAATAAAATTGTCCTTCTTCAATGTTAGATCTCCTTTCTTTCTAAAGTTTTCTGCAGGTATTCCATTATGCTATCAGAGCCTTGATGCTTAGCACATCAATGGCCAAACATGACTCAACCTCACCAACCTCACCAAACTTCTCTCTCTCAGTATCAATGGCAGATTTCACTATCTCACCATCCTTAAAGTTTCTAATAACCAATCTCAAGCTTATAGTCAACACTCAGCTCACGCCAAAAAACTATCATATATGGCGTCTTCAGATCTACAAACTTTTATCAACAAGCGACTTAAATGGTTACCTCAATTGCTAACTCGCTGGCCCACCTGATCCCGCCTCGAATGACCATTCATATGATCATCGTTTGTGGAAGCTCATTGGTCAAAATATCGTGGCAACATTACTTTCAGCGATCTCTCCCTCTGTTCTACCTCACATCCTTCATCTCACAACATGTCATGAGATTTGGACAACTTTAAAACTAAGACTGCAACCAACTAATCATTCCAGTGTCATACAGTTGAAGAACAAACTGCATCATGTTCAAATGAAGGATCATAACATAAACCAATATCTCTCCCACATCAAATCCCTGGTTGACAAAATAGCAGATGATGGCTCGACAATTGATATCAAGGATATCATCCTCTACATTCTCAATGGTATACCAGCCACCTACAACCCAGCCATTCAAAGCAGCCATTCCCACTTCTCTCCTACCTATCAGTCTTGAGGTACTTTATTCACTACTCTGTAGTGAAGAAATAAATATTCAAAATGAGATTCAGAAGCAAACATCTCTCATTCCGGACAACCAGGCCTGTACACAACTCGTGGATCACCCTGTAGCGGTCTCCAAAATCAGCTCAACTCAATCAGATCAAACTGTGGCATATGAGCTTCCTCCAATCCATCTTCCAAAACACAGATGTCCACCATATGTACAAGTTAGCAACAATCCGCAACATATATGCCAGATATGTGGGAAAACTTGTCAAACAGCTCTCGCATGTTGGCACATGTGTAATCTACAATATGCACCTATTCTCGCTCCTAACCAACAAGCTCTCTTGTATGAAACCCAACAAGACACTACCACATAATGGATCTTAGACTCTGGATCTTTGAATCATCTTACCTCTAACTCCACAAATTTGTAGCAATTTGTACCATATAACGGTCCGAACTCCATCTCCATTGCAAACGGAACCTCCATTAACATTCAACATAGTGGGCAAGGTCTCCTACCCATTCCCAACTCTGCTCATAAGCTTCGCCTACACAACCTTCTTCACATCCCATCTCTTTCCTATAATCTATTATCTATATCTAAACTCACACATGATAATAATTGTTTCATTTATTTTAATGTTAATGGGTTCGTGATTAAGGATCGTCTAGACAATCGAACATTAATCTGTGGTTGTTGCCGTGAAGGCATCTATCCCCACAAAGACATTCAAATCCAGACTCTTCACACCACGACAGCTTCACTTCAACCATGGCATTCCCGGTTAGGTCCGCATCATTAACTGGTGACCATTCTATCCAAATGATTTCCCTTTCTGCATATTAGTTCTTCTACTACTTTATGTAACTCATGTAAACTGGCTAAGATCCACAAGTTACCCATTCCCAAACATACCTCCAATGTAACTCAACCTTTTGGTTTAATACATTCTGATGTTTGGGGTCCTTCACCCATTGCCTCTTTACATGGTTATATATACTATATTGTTTTTATTGATGATAACACTCGCTTCTGTTGGTTATATTCAATGCATTCTAAAGATGAAGCTCTCTTCAAGTTTCAGCAATTTGCTAAAATGATTCAAACAAACTTCAATAAAAATATCAAAATCTTCAGATTTGATGATGACGAGGAATACACTAGTGCAGTCATTCAACAATTTCTCCAAACCAACGAAATCCATCATGAATTGAGCTGTCCCTACACTCTCGAACAGAATGGCTTATCTGAAACGAAAAATCAAAACCTCAAAGACACCACTCGCACACTCCTATACAAGGCTCAACTTCCACCACAATTTTGAGCTGAAGTAGTCCAAACATCCAACTATTCATTAATTAACTTCCCACCTCAACATTACAGTTTCAAATACCCTTTCAACTTCTTCATGAGAAACCACCCACTTACAATCTCCTCAAATCGTTCGGGTGCCTTTGCTTCCCCTTTGCTACAACCACAAGCTCCTCAAAAACTCATTCCCAGATCACATCCCTACATCTTCCCACCTCAGCATTACAGTTTCAAATACCCTTTCATCCCATTAAATTATTTCAAATTTCATCTAACTAAATGATTGAATGAACAAATTTCACTAATTTTAAAAAATATTTCTAACCTTAAGCAAAAAAACGAGCCGAACTTTGTTAGAATCTCAGTCTTAAACTATAGAAAGGGTATTTTCATTGTTCTGTTCCTTGTCAAAGTGAGACTATTGAGAGAGAGAGAGAGAGAGAGAGAGAGAGAGAGAGAGAGTCAACATGTACAAGTAGGGAAGGACAAATTATTAGGTGCGGAGTGCGCACCGTCCGCACAAGCACTTGGTACCAAGCGGTACCGAGTGCGGGTACCGCTAGGTACCCAATGCTTGTGCGAACGGTTCTCCCTGTACGCACTCCGCACCTAATAATCTCTCCAGAGGGCGAGAAGAAAGAGAGAGACAGAGAGCTAGCACTGTTCCCTTTCATTTACCTAACGTAGTTTGATTCTTTGGTCTCATGCAATCATCGCCAATAAATCAACATTTAGTAAACAACAGTTTTCATTGAATTACAGATGATCACAAGTCCAGAGGTAGAATCATAGATGACCAAGATACAACCTATCAAACAAAAAAATTCTGGATATAACACATAAATCGACCAGCGATCAAGAACTGAAACATCTGAACGCAAGGCATTTTCATATCATAAACTTTACGTAAAATAGCAATGTATCACATAAAACTCAAACCACAAAACATTTTCCAACAGTTTACAATTTATATAGCCATGTAAAGATCAACTAGCCCTATCGACTAGCTTTATTGATTTATTATTATTATCTTCACTTTAAAGTAACTTTACCATAGTCATATAACTAATTAAACCCACAGCTACTAGACCACCTATACAAATGTCCTTCAACATTTACATAGCAAAGCATTACTACTGCTTTCTCAGTCGTTTTTCCCATCATCAAAATGTCTACCATATATATATATATATATATATATATATATATATATATATATATATATATATATATATATATATATATATATATATATATATATATATATATTATCATATAAAAGCCTCACTCTTTAACTTTCCCATTCAATCACCTCCTCTCAAGCATTATTCTCTGCAAATACATCAAGAAGGGCGAGTGCCTGCATGGAGAGAGTTGTATAAATTAGATCATTTTAATGTTTCATGGTTCTCAATCTGCTTCATGAAGGCATCAATCAAAATTATACCTCAGGGACGCTAAGCTCAAGTCTGAACTTGGGTCCATCATAGTGGTGGAGGATGGGCCTGAAAGAATCCTCCTCCAAAGGTTCAAAGTTTTTCCTGGTTATGACTCTAACCTGTAATCATTAATAAAGCAAAAATCACAGCAAAATGTTTAGAGAAAAATAATGTCAAACTTTTCAAAATAATTTCAAATAAATCAACTAAAAATATGTATCCGAGATCAGAGTTAAATGAGATGAACATTAACAGAACTACTAAATCACTCGCCACAATGGTATATCTTAAAAAAAAAAAAAAAAACCATTTAGTACTAACTTATAGTTTTTGTTTCTGTTTTTCTTAAAAAAAAGACCCGTATTTTCCATTAACAAGTTAATCGTTAACCACAACTGAGAATTGCTGCCTGAAACAACAAAGATTAATTGCGTTTACTGTAATAATGTTATCAGCGTCATGATAAGCCATATCAAACAGTTTGGTGTCAAGTTTATGAATCATTCTATCTACCTTGCAAGTTTGTTAACTCGTTATCATTTGCTGCTAATGTAAAAAAATTAATTAGATACCGTAGCATGTAAATCTTTTTGCTAGTTGTGCTAATAGTATAAGTCAATATACTATACCTGAGCAGGATAACGAGATTCTCCAGGATGTTTTTTATCCTCCCAAGCAGAAGGATCGATGTTTGTTCCTCCAAAACTAGCAGCCTATTGAATCAGATTAGCTCATCAGCATCAACATGTATAACAATTAAACGATGAAAAACATTATAAAAAGAAATATATAGAAGAATTTTAAGCGCAATACCTCAAAAATTCCATGAAGTTGATGTGTTGAGTAGTTGTATAAGAAAATAGGCAACCCTGGGGTTATTACTCGGACCGAGTCCCTGTATCGTGGAGGAAGGCCTGAAAGATAAAATTTAATATATTGATCAATATTATACAAAGTATCAGCATCAATAAGCTATTTTGCATAAATCATTTCATAAGAATCAGCTAACTGACAAGATTAAAAAGAAATTATTATGCTAAGAAAATTTGAATAAACTAAACAATATGTAGATGAAACTCCCTTGATTTGGAAGCAACAAACATAAGAAACTAACTGTTCACTAGATTAAAATGAACTATGATTTATTTTTAATGATTTGAGGTTTAAGCTCTTAGATTCACTTGATCAAACCTCTTAGGGAAGCAAAACTTAATTTTTTATTTTTTTTTATTTCAGAACAGGCTGATTCAACTTCATAGGTGAAAAATAATTGCAGATTAATTACTAAAATAGCAATTACCAGCAGCCAAAAAGGAACAAAATCTCCCTATGGAACCCTTACTTATATAATAAATAGTCAAATGCTAAGAAAGTTTCCAGAGCAGCTTTAAGCAAGAGAAGCCATCGAATGCACAAAGAACAGCAAACTACTAGTAATCCAGTTACAAAACTTAAAGAAAATCTAAGGAAAATAATGAATAGTTGCAAAAACTCACCAAAAAGTTGCCTTATAAGATTCTCCTCCATGGTCTCGTTGTTGCAGACAAAGATGTAGCCTCCTACAGTTTGGCTCCGAGGAAGAGCCTCTGAAGGCGGCAAAGTCTTGAACCTCTTATCCACAGAATTCCCACTATTATTGTTACTATCTTTGTTACTATTATTGCTGTACTTCTTATTCTTCCCACCTTTACCACTACTCTCGTTATTTCCAACTCCCTTATAGGCGCCTCCATGAATACCACTGCTATTATTGTTATTAACCGCCGGCCTTGCAATCGCCTTGCTGAAATAATTCTTCATCCCACTGTTAAAATTATTAACACCGCTGTTGTTGAAAAAATCCTTGGAGTTCTTCACACTTCCACCACCAAGGTTATTGTTGTTGTTGTTGTTGTTGTATCGATTCAGGTTACTGTTTGTAAAAGCAAGCTTTTGGGGTAGCTCCAGCCCCGTCTTCCACATGCCAGAGGACCCGATCTCCATCGCCGCCGACTCAACGGTGGATTCGTTGTTCCGGCGATCCTCTGGGCGGCGACCGGAAGCGGAGAGGAAGGGATCCGACCATATGCTGTCGCCGAGAGAAAGGCTCCCGATCCCCGCCGTGTGGAGCCGAAGCTGATCGCTGAAATTCCAGAACGCAGACTCCGATCTTCCGTTCTCCATATTTCTCGCAAGATCTGATGAATACGGGTAAAGAGATGCGCTGACCACAAGTTGGAGCAGCAGAGGTGCAGCGCAGATCGATCTATATAGTCAAACGATTTGGGGACGATGAATCGTGGAAAGAGCTGTTTATTTACGCGTTTTTCGAATGGTAAATTTGCAAAATAGTAAAGTTTATGATGCAAAAACGTAATTCTTTAGGATCATGCAGCGAGATTTTAGCTGACACAGATACCTCACCCACTTAGAACAGCCCATCTGTCACTTCAGGCGGGTCCCGCAGTCGAATAGTGGGTGGTGAGTAGCTCGTTGTTGGGATTGAATGAATTTATAAAGATTTTGTTTTGGACGACTGGGTAGCAGGTTAGAATCGCTTTCTCTAGCAGGTTACTTCGGGGCGAAGGAAGAGGAGACGCGGGGCTCCGGCTTCCACCCACGTGTACGAGTGGATAGGAAAATGCTACAATGCTCCATTTTAGCTGTTGCAATAGGCGGTATGCGCAACGTTTGTGTCGTGATGGTGCTGGTGATGAGTAATGCCAATCTTTTGCATTGTTGTTGAATGAGATAGCTAGGCAGTGTTTAATTTTTTTAATTTTATGCAGTCCATCGGTATATGATTATTTATAATCCGATCTTTGATTTCAGCAAACTTATAGTCAAATTGAATATCTCAAGGAGACGAACCCAACGACATCAAAGTCGGTCTGATCTGAGCTCAAATAGGATCAAACAAAGGGACCGAAATATATTTGGAAGGTTCAAATCATTAGATGAAAGACCAAATTATATCTAAATATGACATGCTCATTGTCAAATCTAGTGGCTCGACGAGATTAATCTAACTAGCCCAAGATCTCTCAATTCCAACATCATTAAGACACTTAAATGGCTAAAAAATACTCTATGATCTGGGGAATTTGAATGGACTGTCTGATGGAGCACTCCAAATTAGTCCTGGATCTTCTCCATATTTACGAGGTGTGCAACTCAAAAAAATTTATAGGTAGACCTCCACACTCTACATGATGGGGACTTATGGTTGAAGGTTGAAGATTGGAGAGAACTCTATGGCTTCAAGAGTTCCAACACCACTGTCGGCGAGTCTCTATTGATAATTGCCATAACACTCCTAGACAACAAACAAATATCGGATCATTGCCAAATAATAAATTGCCTCCAAAATTCCATCGAGCCATCGACATACTTTGGCCCGACCATCTTTAGATCATCGCCAAACTTTTGCCCAACCATCATCAGACCATCGCTGGTCATCGATCACCGCCCGCCGTTGAACTTTGAGATAGTCTCCCACCACAGCTAGTCTTCGACCTGGCTATCGTCAGACCCGATCGCCGACAACTGTCAGACTTCCACCCAACCATCTTTGGACCACAGCCTGGCCGTTGACCACTACAAGACTTCTACCCGGTCATAGTCTAACCACCATCCAGCTATTGACATCCATTGAACTTCCAACCAGCCGCCGACCACCACCAAACTTTTATCCAACCATTGTGGGTCCTTCTTTTGACCGCCGACTTCCACAAGATTTCCACCGAGTCGCTGACCTCCACTAAAAAATTTTCCAATAATTGGCAGACCATGGCACGAACATCAATTATCATCGAATAACCACCTTTCCTCCAGACATTTACCCGACCATTGTTGGTGTTCTACCCAATTCTCCAAAATTTTGTGATTCCACCGACTTTAAGTCAAAGGATGGGTCAACATCTGTAATTTATTCAAATTTAGCAGAATCTTTTCAGCTGGGTGAGGCCCCTTGGTTTTTCCCTCTTCTGATTTCCCAAATACATATTTGTGTGTTTAATATCCATGCATTGTTATGGTAAAAAATCACTCTTTATACCGCCAATAATATTATATCCATAACAGTTTTACGATGTTTGTGGGAACCAATCTCACCCTTATAAGCTCAACAAAAGCCTTTATTCAATGGCCAACCGGTATATCAATCACAACAATGGAGCCTCTCACTCTAAGTCACATCAATTTAAGAATCAATTTATGAATTAGGGACACCTATTTGTTTCTTTCCCGGTGGAAGAAATCCTTTTCGGGAAGAAATATCAGGGCCATCCCTAGAAGATTGAATTTGAAACATATAAGTCTCAAAATGAAGTCCTTCAATTTCTACGGAGTGCTCACCAATTAACATTTTCCATAATAGGGGACTCATCACCCTCAAGACCTACAACTAGTTGGGGATGTTTGACATGAACATGTTCTTGTAGAGATCCCTCTTCCTCAGTCAGGGGTCACCCCCTGTCACAGCAATATATCAAATTCATTATCACAACTAGCTCTACACATCCCTCTTATATAAGTCGACCAACCCATATTCCTCCATTCATCACTGAGGACTTAGCTTAACCTCACATTATTGAAATCTCACACAATGCCCTACATGCTGAAATACAATGATTGGTCTTAGAAGAGTTCCCTTTTAGAGGTGAAAGGAAAACTTTTCATCATTGAGACTTTCAGGATCCATCACCCCTGAATGAAGTCAATCATCAACATCCCATTCCTGGGTGCATCAAATTGTCGAGCATAAACTCTTATGACGGGTCATCTGACCCTTACAAGAATTTTGATCACTATAAAACTATTATGCATATTAAACAAGCTTCAAATACGCTTCTATACCAAGTATTCCTGATAACATCAAATGACAAGCTCACACATGGTTTTAATCACTCCCAGACAGAACTACTCTCATATTCGCCAAGTTGGCAAATTATTTGTTGAATAATTTTTAACTAATAAAAAGAATTGTTAAGGACTCTTCCCACCTCTCTAGGATTAGTCAGAATGAAGAAGAGTCACTCAAGGAAAATTTCCAAAAGGTTCTACTTTAAGGCCCAACAAATTCTAAGGGTGGATTATGAGTTGTTAAGAGGAGTTTTTCTCAGAGGGCTCCATCCTGATCACTTTTACTTAGCGCTCATATAGACTATAGTTCATCAAATTCTGACCTAATTCATCATATAGTGGAACAGATATTGCCATATAAGGCCATCAATGCTCATATAAAGAAATTTGAACAAACTATAAGAAAGCACAAAAATTGCACCAAGAACTGATAATTCATTATCACAGTAGAAGAGCGAAGGGAATAATAACATGCTCTCTCAACCTTCACAATCGAGAAGTGAGCCTCGATAAGAGGAGTATACACCACTCAACACATCATAGGTAATTGTCCTAATGGCCATCTGAGATAAAGAAAATATTAAGTTACAAAATCCTTTAAAGATAAACTCAAAAAATCAGAAGCAATGCTGCCACTTCCATCATAGTCATTATCACATAATTAAAGCACATAAAAAGCATAAGGAGAAACTTGTGAGTCTGATCTGTCAAGGCAACCTTAGTCGGTTCATGTAAAATCTACCAGTTCATAAAGACACACCTCCCATCGGGATAACCTACAAAAAATAATTACAGAATAATCATCAAATAGTTGGTGAAGTTGAAACCATTACAGGGGGGGGGGGGGGCATTGTTATCTAACAATGTCTTACTCACGATAAGCAAAGAGCTAGCATAAAAAAAGTCATATGCTAATCACTTTATCACTTTTGGTGACTCTAATTTGGAGGGGGTCCAGAACCATCATCAAGATTAATTTTTATTAGCATAGGGATTGATGATCTATGTTACAACGTCAAAAGAATTTTTGTTAATAAAGGGAGGTCGGTGGTTATTATGATATAATCCACCTTTCTTAGTACGGGCCTAGTAAGTGAAAAGGTTCAACCCTTCATAAGACCACTATATGGGTTTAATAGTCAATTTATATGAGTAGAAGGGATGATTAGCCTCCTACTCAAAATCGAAGAGTTCTCTATAAAGGATACTCATCTGATCCAATTCGTTGTAATGAAATTAGAATCAAATTGTAATGTTATCTTTGGGAGGCCCCTCTAGCCAACTTTAAGAGCTTTCGCTTCTGTTCCACATCCCGAACTAAAGTTTTTAATCTCATCTTGGATTAATGTGGTATGTGGGAGTCAACAAGTGACACAATTATGTTATCTTAAATAAGCTCAACCACATCCATCAATTTCACTGAGTATCAAGAAAGTTGATCTCCAAAATGAGGATATCCCTCAAAGGGAATTCCTCGTTGAAGATCTTACTTGTGTCTCCATATTAGATGAACACCTCTTAAGAATGGTGTAGATTGGGTCTCTATTCTCTAAAAAGAGAATGTATAATATATAGATTTTTTGTGCAAGAATAAGGATATTTTTGCTTGAAGTTAGACCGTTATGCTTGGAGTCAACCCTAAGAAAATCATGCATTCGCTTAAGATAAATCCAATGCACAAGCAAGTTATTTAGAAGAAGCAAAAATTTATGATAGATCACCAACAAATAATCATACTAGAAGTTAATAAGCTCATAATAGCTAAGTTTATATGAGAAGTACACTATCCACGTGACTTATAAATATGGTCATGATTAACAAAGCTAGCGGTGCTTGGAGAATGTGTTTTGACTACATGGACCTCAATAAAGCATGCCCTAGTTTTTTAATTTCCAGTATTGACCAATTGGTCGATGCCATGTCCGTGCACCAAATGTTGAGTTTCAAGGATGCCTACTCTGGTTACAATTAGATTAGGATGGATCCCACAGATGAGGATGCAACAACTATTCAAACTGATCAAGATCTACATTGCTATCGAGTTACGTCATTTAGGCTCAATAATGCTTGGGCTACATATCAAAGCCTTATGAATAATATTTTTAAAGACCTGAGAGGGTTCACTATGGAAGAAGATGTTGGCGACATGCTGATAAAAAGTTTCAAAAAACCATTGTTAGGAAAGTTGCTATTTGCATGTTTTAC
Source organism: Dendrobium nobile (assembly GCA_022539455.1). Classification (NCBI taxonomy): domain Eukaryota; kingdom Viridiplantae; phylum Streptophyta; class Magnoliopsida; order Asparagales; family Orchidaceae; genus Dendrobium; species Dendrobium nobile. The sequence continues at coordinate 14,716,202 of CM039721.1, read as the reverse complement.
ATTCTTGCAACTTGTATTATTTTGAAGATTCCAAATATTATTGTTTTATGTGTAGTTATCTCCTAACACTTTTTGGAAGATTTGTTTTTGCTCTTGTGTGTACTAATATTTCAGGAAAATCAAACTCCAAACTACGAAGACTTCAAATCAAATTCAGCATGAGATACTTTGTGAAATTGAAGCTTGTACTTTTTATTTGAATTAAATTTGAGAGGGAGTGATTGTAATTGAGTGAATAAATTTACACAAACTTAAAGGAGATCTTGAAAAAGTTTTTATACTGATCGTATGGGACGAACATTGTTCGTACGGAACGATCAGATCAGTTATCTCCTTGTAAGAGCAATGGAACGGACAAGAACAAAACTGGAAATATTTTCTAAGTCCTAATCGTCCAGACGAAATCATTTTCGTCCCAAGACGAGTTTCTTTCTGCAAAAATTTCGTCCAGACAAAGTCCAGTTCGTCCACGACGATGGGAACCAACTATGGCAGTTTCCGGAACCGACTTTTGATATAACTGTTCGTCCAGACGAAATATTTTTGTCCCGGGACGAACCAATTTCGTCCAGGACGAAATTGGTTCTTACAGATGAACAAAATTTCGTACGGGATGATCCAGTGCGCAGAAAAACTTGTTTTGGGCAGTTTTTTGGACGGTTTTTCTTCTCCTTTCTATATAAGGAGTCCTAGAAACTATTACAAATGCCTTTGGAGTTGTTTTCTCTTGAGAGGGATCATTGAGAGGGAGAAGATCATTGGAGGGGATTTCAAGGGAGTGTGGAGGGGATATTCACACGGTTGCTCCGGTGAAGGCTCTCAAGTGAAGTTCAACAACATCGGTCCGGTTCTCTGCCGACACTTGGAGAAGTGTAAAAGGATGACAAAGTGTATCTTTGACATTCATTGTGTCTTCGTTCTTGTGGAGAAAACTAGAAGAGAGATCTTGAAAGGGAGAGAGGAAAAGGTGGAGTTTGAGAGGGAGAAGATCTTTGAAGGGGATTTCAAGGGAGTGTGAAGGGGATATTCACACGGTTGCTCCGGCGAACTTGCACTTCAGTACCATCAAATTCAAGGGTCGTCTTGAGGGAAGTTTTGGCAAGAACAAGATCTCTTTGGTGTCAAAGAACCCGGCTACTCCGCCGCACCGGGGAAGGTGAAAGTGATTTTGTACAGGCTTCTTCGCCTTGCTGTGGGGGCAAAAGGAGAGTCACTTTGTGGTATTAGTGCAATACTCAGAGGGTGCCTCTGGGGAGTGGATGTAGGTCAAGGTTTGACCGAACCACTATAAATCTGGTGTGTTCTTTCTTATTTTTATTCCGCATTTAATTTCATTGCAAGTTGTTTACTCTGGTTGAAAAGTTTATTTTTAAACTTTAATTTTAACTTGCATCAATAATTCAAAAAGTTTTCTAAAATTCCAAGAGTTGAAGTTACATTTTTTAATTGCCAATTCACCCCCCCTCTTGGTTAGCCTTGGGACATTTAATTAGGCTTAACAACCTAATTACTAGCCCCAACAAGTGGTATCAGAGCTTTGTTTCAAAATCATAAGTTTAGACTACTTTTTGAAAAACGAATATGGCTAATTTTAGAAACCATAAATTATTAGATGGATGTTCGATTGTTAGACCACCTTTATTTGTAAGTATTTCTTTTGATTTTTGGAAAATTCGAATGTCTACTTTCTTGCAATCAATAGATTATCGCATGTGACATATGATTCAAAGTGGTTATTCTATACCGTCACGTATTATAGATGGAATCAAAACTGATATCCCTTTTTCTGAATGGAGTAGAGTAGAACAAATTTATGCACAATTAAATGCTAAATGTATGAATTGTTTGTTCTGTGCTTTAAATTCTGAAGATTATATGAGAGTCTCTACATGTACTACAGGTAAGGAAATTTGGGACAGTTTATGCATTACATATGAAGGTACTAGTGAAGTCAAGCAATCTAAGTTGAATTTTTTGATGAATGACTATGAACTCTTTAGCCTGAAACCTTATGAGTCGATCTTAGACATGTATACTAGGTTTATTCAAATTGTAACATCATTGCATGCTTTAGGTAAAGAGTTTTCAAACTTTGAAATAGTCAATAAAATTTTACGTTGTTTACTTGACAAATTTGATGCCAAAGTTGTTGCTATTTGTGAATCAAAAAATTTGAATGAATATTCTATTGATAATTTGATTGGCTCACTCATTGCCTACGAGGAATGTTTGGGTCAAAGACTTTTGGATGCAGGTGAAACAATAATGCTAAAAGCGGAAGACATGGAGAAAAGTGGCTTAGTTGGTGAGAAAAGCGATGACTTAACAAGCAAATTGAAAAGTCCACCAAAGCACAAGAATAAGCATCAACAAAAGTGGAATAAAGGTAAAAATGGTAAGAATGTTCAAATTTCTTCTAATATTATTTGCTTTGGATGCAGGAAATTTGGACATCTAAAAAGCCAGTGCCCTAATTTGAGAACTCTTCCTACTAAAAAAAAGGGCAAAGCTAAGCAAATTATAAAATGAGAAAATAATGAAAAGCAAAAAATCTCCTGGGCAGATCTAGCTTCTGAATCATCAGACCAGGAGAAAAATGATGTTTAAAACCCTTTGTTTATTTGTTTTTGTTGTATTTTTATTTTTGTTTGTTTTGTGTGTTTTTGTGTTTTTATTTTTAGTGTTTTGAATGATTTTGAAATGTTTTCTCATTTGATTTCATATTTTAGATCAATGTTAATGTTCTTAATCTTTATGAAATTCATTTAGTACTTTTAATCTCTATTGTGCCTAAACTAAAATTGTAATTAGAAATTAATTTCATTAGAAAATCTAGTTTATCTAAATTTAATTTTTTGCCTATAACTTGTTTTAGTTAGAATTTTTTTAATTTCATGTCTTTCATTTTAGACTACAAAATCTTAATTATTATTATTGTATCTTAGATGTCTATCTTATTTTGCATTTTATTTTTCAATTAATATTTATGCACTTAGAAAAATTTGAGATTCTAGATTATTGTCTTTGGAAAGAATTCAATTACTCTTGAAAATTGTACAAATGTACAAAATCAAAAGGAATGCGCAACAAAGTTGCAAATGTGAAAAAGAGGCACAAAATAAGTCCAATAAAGAAAGATGCACAAAAATGTGCCACCTATATGAAAAAGATGCACAAAAATGTGCCACCTATATGAAAAAGATGCGCAAAGCGCCACTTGTGGTGATTTTCTTCTTTCCAGATTCTTTTTAGTCTATTAATTCAAGTAGATATAATGTTCATTTATATTTCAATTGATTTTTGGAATATGCAATTTTTTACTCATCTTTATTACAATGATTTTTCATATCATAAATGTCTAAATTGAATCATGTTTTTCATAAATTCTTACTTATTACAATGTTATATCAATTTTTTAAATTCTATGAAATTTTATGATTTGACTAATGTTCTTAATTCTTAGTTGCATTCTTATGTCAATCACTTTTTTAGATTAAATATACACATGAATTTTTCATAAGATTTTCTACATTACTAGTTTATTTCTTCTTCACTTTTTATTGTTGTCAAAAAGGGGGAGAGATTATTGTTTGTATTGTTTAGGGGGAGAATTTTTTTTTTAAATTTTGTGTGTGTCTTGTAATATTTTTTGTGTATTGTTTTTGTGTATGTAAAATTTTAAAACAAAAATTGTTTTTTAAAATGCCTTCTTATTTTAATGTATTCATCAATTCAGGGGGAGTTTAGGAGATTTTAAAATGGTTTGAAATTTTACTAACAATAATTGTTTTGCCATCATCAAAAAGGGGGAGATTGTTAGGAAAGTTACTATTTGCATGTTTTACATTCTTGCAACTTGTATTATTTTGATGATTCCAAATATTATTATTTTATGTGTAGTTATCTCCTAACACTTTTTGGAAGATTTGTTTTTGCTCTTGTGTGTACTAATATTTCAGGAAAATCAAACTCCAGACTACGAAGACTTCAAATCAAATTCAGCATGAGATACTTTGTGAAATTGAAGTTTGTACTTTTTATTTGAATTAAATTTAAGAGGGAGTGATTGTAATTGAGTGAATAAATTTACACAAACTTAAAGGAGATCTTGAAAAAGTTTTTATACTGATCGTACGGGACAAACATTGTTCGTACGGGACGATCAGATAAGTTATCTCCTTGTAAGAGCAATGGAACGGACAAGAACTGAACTGGAAATATTTTCTAAGTCCTAATCGTCCAGACGAAATCATTTTCATCCCAAGACGAGTTTCTTTCTGCAAAAATTTCGTCCAGACGAAGTCTAGTTCGTCCAGGACGATGGGAACCGACTATGGCAGTTTCTGGCAGTTTCCGGAACCGACTTTTGATATAACTATTCGTCCAGACGAAATATTTTCGTCCCGGGACAAACCAATTTCGTCCAGGACGAAATTGGTTCGTACAGATGAACAAAATTTCGTACGGGACGATCCAGTGCGCAGAAAAACTTGTTTTGGGCAGTTTTTTGGACGGTTTTTCTTCTCCTTTCTATATAAGGAGTCCTAGAAACTATTACAAATGCCTTTGGAGTTGTTTTCTCTTGAGAGGGATCATTGAGAGGGAGAAGATCCTTGGAGGGGATTTCAAGGGAGTGTGGAGGGGATATTCACACGGTTGCTCCGGTGAAGGCTCTCAAGTGAAGTTCAACAACATCGGTCCGGTTCTCTGCCGACACTTGGAGAAGTGTAAAAGGACGACAAAGTGTATCTTTGACATTCATTGTATCTTCGTTCTTGTGGAGAAAACTAGAAGAGAGAACTTGAAAGGGAGAGAGGAAAAGGTGGAGTTTGAGAGGGAGAAGATCTTTGAAGGGGATTTCAAGGGAGTGTGAAGGGGATATTCACACGGTTGCTCCGGCGAACTTGCACTTCAGTACCATCGGATTCAAGGGTCGTCTTGAGGGAAGTTTTGGCAAGAAGAAGATCTCTTTGGTGTCAAAGAACCCGGCTACTCCGCCGCACCGGGGAAGGTGAAAGTGATTTTGTACAGGCTTCTCCGCCTTGCTGTGGGGGCAAAAGGAGAGTCACTTTGTGGTATTAGTGCAATACTCAGAGGGTGCCTCTGGGGAGTGGATGTAGGTCAAGGTTTGACCGAACCACTATAAATCTGGTGTGCTCTTTCTTATTTTTATTCCGCATTTAATTTCATTGCAAGTTGTTTACTCTGGTTGAAAAGTTTATTTTTAAACTTTAATTTTAACTTGCATCAATAATTCAAAAGGTTTTCTAAAATTCCAAGAGTTGAAGTTACATTTTTTAATTGCCAATTCACCCCCCCTCTTGGTTAGCCTTGGGACATTTAATTAGGCTTAACATCCTAATTCTCATTTTTAAATGAGCTCCAACAACCATAACATATATCTAACCTAGAATGATCCTTCTAACTCATTTGATGCTACAACATGCTGCTCAACCCCATCAAGTATGCTTTTGGAGTTACAATAGGAAAATTCTTTGGATTAGTCATTACCCACTAGGCCATTAAAGCCAATCCTGAAATGATTAAAGCATTAAGAGATTTGGTGCCCCTAAGGAATATAAGGATGTCTAAAGTTTGAGTGGAAGAATTGAAACCCTATCTCACATTTTGGCTCGCTTGAGGGATATATACCTATCATTCTTCAAGACATTAGGAAGAACTCATAACTCAAGACTTTAACGGACAAAGAAAAGTCAAGAAGCTTTTAAGCAGCTCAATATATATTTGGCCTCACCTCCACTACTTTCAAAGCCTGTATCAAGAGAAATGTTATACATATATCTTATTTTATCTTCACATGTTATAAGTTTGATCTTGGTCTAAGAGGAGACACTATAAGATAAATAGCTATTACTTGCAAATTTTTCGAGCAGAACTAGGTGAATTTCTGGCATTAATGAGGGTTTCTAGCTGCTTTTATGAAGATATTTTGCAGGTATAAATTGCATACGAAACTAAAGTCGGCTATTTATTTTTGGTGTTTTTCTAGTAGTCATAGGTGTAAAAAAATTAAAAATATTTATTAAAAAAATGAAGCCACCTAACTGCTCGTGCCTCCTACACTACATGCTACCCTCCCATGGTGCTCGCTGCTTGCGCATGGTTGCTTGCCTTTGCCTACCCGCCCACCTTGATCGTGGTCATTTTCTCGCCTATCATGGGATTAGAACTAATTCTAAAAAAAATCTTTAAATACCAACCAGTTTGCAGGAAGGGCAAATATGTTAAAACGTTCACTTTTTTTTTATTTAAGATATAATTATTAAAATTATCAGAAAAGTTATCAAAATCAAAACCATTGGAAAATCTATTAGAATTTTAGTCAAAACTAATTTTATCATAATTTGTTGAAAAACCCCTATAAAATAGTTTGATGATAACTAACAATATTCTTGTAGAGAAAATGCTATACAACATCATGTCTATTATGTTGACTACATGTTTTCTAAGACAAAGGGACATTACCGATTAAAAAATAAAACAATATTGTTGTTATTATTTTTAGCCAAAAAATTATGCCCCTATTTCCAGGATCATATAATTGGTGTCTATACAAATCTCCTATTAAAAATATTTTCCAAAAACTTGAGGCATCTAGAAAATTAATTAAGTGGTAAATTGAACTTAGAAAATTTGACATCCATTTCAAATCTATGCTCAACATTAAGTCACAAAGTACTTACAGACTTTATGGTCGAATATATCATCACTGCCTCCACAAACCACTAGCCATTCCTCCTCTTTCACCTTATTGGATACTATATATCGTTGGAGCCTCAAGAAACTTTAGTGCTAGGGAAAAAATCTTATGAATCTCCCCACAGTATGTTACCATTAAATACGGGCTCCAACCAAAGTTCCTTGTAATAAATAACATCGCCGAGTATGAACCCCTCATTTTTGGGTTAAGACTGGACATAGACTATGAGGCAAAGAATTTAGTGATTTATATCATTTCACAACTGATAATATCTTATATGGAGGGAGATTTATTTTTCCATGATCCATATTTACACTATATTGTGACATGGCAAAGTTGCTCCTTTCCCATGTAGATAAGTATCAAATCATCCATATACTTTGAAAGAATGCATGGGTAGATACCCTCTTTGAACATATTACATCGATAATAGAGGATCTCTTCAGAAGAAGGTCTATCGAGGAAAAACAATTTTAAAGCATTCAAGATCCTTGGGTTATAAAATAATTAATGAGTTGAGGGAGCCCTCTTTAATGGATCCTATCTTATTCTTGCAAAATAGTGTGTTGCTTGAAGACTTGATGGCTGAAATACATTTATGAAGAAAAGAAGCTAAGTTCACCATCATTATTATAAAGTTGTATATACAGACCTTTACTGGCAATATCTGAAGTTTCTCGAACCATTAAAGGCCGATTAAACATTACAAAAAGTTGATTTAGGCATATGTGAAGAACACTTTGGAGGGGAAGCACATGCTCTTAAGATTATGAGGTAATGATTCTATTGGCCTACAATGAATAAAACTCACAAGAGTTCATATAAACAATGTAACAATTACCAGCTGCACTCCAACCTCTCCCATTTGCATACTGTGGAGATCTCGTCAAATTGAAGCCCACGACCTTTTGTCCAAAGGGGAATTAATATAATGCGGTCCTCTCTTGTAGCTAAAGGAAACAAAAAATTATTATCTTGAACATGGACTACTAGAGAGGACCGCATTATACAACAGTGACATCCAAAAGTATTATTTATTTGGGTAGAAGCTAAACCCCTAGTGAAAATCACTAAAGCAAATGCTAAAAATTTCATTTAAAAAATATAATATATCATTTTAACAATCTTACAAAAACTATCACTGATAATGAGACTCAGTTAGGAGAAAATTATTCACAAAATTCTACAAGGATTGCTATATCTAATTAGAGCACGCTGCTATGGTCCATCCTCAAATACATGTGCAGACTAAGAATACAAACTAAACTATTCTGAAGGGACTGAAGATGCACCTCACGAAGGTTGGGGGGTAATAGGCTGATGAGCTTTCTATAGTCCTTCAGGCCTATTGTGCCACCTCTAGGACTCCAATACCATGTAACATTTTCTTCAACACCAAGGCATTCATCTTAATCAATATTAGTGTTTTGATCCTAATAGCACAAAATTTTATTTTAAAAATAATGATGAGATACTCTTGAAAATCTGAATCTTTGATAACTATAAATTATGTATTATTTATTTGAATTTCAATAAACTATATTATTTTAGTTATTTTTGTACAAAAAAAACTAAAAAATGGTTTAAAATATAAAGGAACATGTAGCGCTAGAGGAAACACCACTGAAGAGTCACTTTTGGATGTTGTAACACCATACTCTATTGTTTGTGTTTGAAAAATTGAGTTTGAAAAAGAGGCTTAGAAAAATTAATTTTCCTTGGGACAATTTAACTTTTAGAATTTTGGTTTAAACATATCATTATAAATGATATATCAACTCAGAAGGGCAAAAATATCATTTCCTAATAAGTTCATATAATGAAACTTAACGTTTCATTCTGATTGTAAAAGTCGAATTTAGGGAAGAACTATATATGACCCCAAAGGGTTAAAAAGAAGTTCTAAGAGTATTCAACTACTATAATATGGATGAGAGATCATTAATTTCATATTCAAAATCACGACGATAAATGATATACCCTCCCATGGGAAGAGGATATCACCTATTGTCACTACAGGAAAATTTACTATTACCGTCAGACTTTCTGGCATTAATATATACATTGGAAAAAGCAGCACGCATACAGGAAAAATTACGCCGATAATTTTACGATAATCTTTTCTTCATAATTTCCACCATTAACTTACTGAAGTATATACCACCAGTTATGTTATTGGTATATAAATTATTATGGTGCAAATTCCGTCATTAATTACAGGCATAAATTACTCCTACTTACTTTAACTCGATGAAAGTTTTTAGATGTTTTATCCACTGGTATTATGACCAACAGTTAAGCCAGCAAAAAATGTGATAAAAAGGGCCCTATTTTGACTGCTTCGTCGTCTTTATTCTCATTTTATTCCTCTTATCAATTCGCATTGCTCACATATGCATGCTGCCCTGAATGCCTCCACGACCCTTCCTCCCAAAGTTCGCCGCCGACCCACCGAGCTTTCCCACAGGTGCTATCGTCGGGCCTAAGTTCATGCATTTTTTGCGGCCTCACGTTCGTGACCTTCTTCTTATAAGAGAACATGCCTTGGTGTGTTTGCTTTTTTCTTGACTTATAGATGTTCTCACTAGACATTTGAAAGAGAATGTAACTTCATGTATTCTTTTTTGCTTTGGTTATGGATGTTCTCACTAGACATTTGCAAGAGAATGTACATTGGTGTAGGGTAGGTTTTTTCTTTATTTTGGACATCTGTATTTATTTATTGTTTGACATATGTACTTATTTATTTTTTGGACACTGCACTTGTTTATTATTGGATATTTGTTGATATTCTTCTTCTTATTTTTGTTTAAGTTTATATATTTATGTTCAATATTTGGTAATGGTTTTGATTAGAGTTGTATGTTTGAATGTAAATAGTATTAAAACTTTTCTTACTTTTGTTTGTAGGTATTTTTATAGAAATCAGTTTTATAAGTAGGAAGATTCTTTTTTTTTTTCTTTTTACTATAGGTTTCCAATGGATTATCTATCAAAAACACCATCGACAAAATGATAAAATGATAATGAGTTGTTTTTCCCGGCGTAGTTTTACATTGGATTTCCGGCGACAACTTCGCTGGTTTTGTCTGTTGGTACTTATATGATGGCTTAGTGTGGTGGAATATTCGTTGGTACTTCCGGTGCACAATTGCATCGGTAGTACTGACAGAATAAATGCAAGAATTCATTTAAGAAAGAAACTGCATTTTCATCCTTTTGTCGAAATTATGTTAGAAAGGCCGCTAGAAATGTTATCGATGGTAAAAATGTGCCAGTTAAAAATTTTTTACGTGCATATTATTGTTAAATGATTTTATGTTGGAAATGCACTAAAAAATGGAATTTTTTGGCTCATTCCAATTGTTATTGGCGGATATGATCTGCCGGTAACTGGACATTTTCCTAGTGTGTCGATCATTTGGACATGATGATAATGATCATCATTGGTTTTGATTTACCAAAAGGAAACTAATTGAGTTTTCTTAAAAATTGATATGAGTTCTAAATCTCCTAAGAGCGCTAGCCCTCATAGCTAATTACATTGTAGAAAAGTTAAATATCCTACACAAACTCTCAATTACAATAAAAATAGAAATTTCATATGGAAATTCTCAAGGGTTGATATCAAAGGATTAAAATTAGAATTTTAAATGGAAATGGATCAAATAGGAGCACTTATTTTCAAAGTTCAAAGAAAAAAAGTAGAAGGTGCCTTGAGATTCTGAAATATTTCAGACACATGCTAGCCTAATTTATGTGTTGGGCTTTATGTTTTAATTTCAAGAGATATTTTAGTTTGAGTTTATAATTTAATAGAATGTTAGGATTACATTCCCAGAAGTTAGGGACTTAAGATTTTGAGTCTACCCTGGATCATAAGTCTAATTTTGGGTACTGAACGATAATATCTTAAACCTAGTTACTGTAGTGCAAAATATGGACTTACCCTAGCCTGGATTGGGGAGCTAGCTGACCACCTAAGCACTTAAAAACCATGAGTTTGATCCTTTTTATAAAAGTGTGGTAAGATGATAATTAAGTCTTGAAGAGTTGCAGTAGATATCTAGAGAGGATCCTAAGTGGCCCCTTGACTTATATTGGGTGATTAATCTTAAGAAAATATAATTTGAAATTTTATACTCTTTTAGTTTATTTCTAATTCAATGCAAGCTAATTAACTTGATAAATGCATGAAATGAATATGAAGTAGTTTTAAAAAGGTAAAAAAATAATTTTATCCTTGAGATTGCCCAACAAACACTTGACAAAATTGCACAATAATAGGTTAAGTGGTTGGCTAGAACCCGCAAGTGAGGAAGTGCCTAATAAGAAAAGAAAGAGTAATATGCATAAATGCAAAATTTCAATAGTCCCAAGCTTGCTTCTTGAATAAGTAGAGTTACTATGTGTGAATAAAATTTTTATTTAAATTTATGTAGAAAATTTTTTAATTATTCCCTCCGAATGTATCCAAGCTAATTAAAACACAGCATGCAATCACAAAAGCTAGAAAAAAGGTATTTTTATTATGTGAGTAATATAAATAAATAAATCAAATCAATTAAATAAATTAAAATTTCCATGTGGTAAATGCCACTTAATTTATAACCTAGGGTATGCAGAAATTAAAAGTGGTCAAGTACAGCTGCCCATAACCTGGATTCTTTTCTTAGGACTAAAGCAAGTGACTTTTAGTGGAATACTCTCTATCTTCACTTCTTCATTCTTCTATGAACTCCTTAGATTTGTTGGGTCTGGATATCCTAATGAAAATAAACTCTTCCCCGTAAAGATGATTTCTTTTCTCTTTGGAAATTAAAGGTTTCTAAACTTGGATCTCCAAATCGAAGGGAACTATCTCTTAACGGATGTTCTCTCTTCTTTGTATTCCAAGTTGGATGTGTATATCCCAGCTCAAAGATGACTTTCACAACATAACTTGATTAAATTACATTAGATCAAAGAAAGAAAATCTTGACACCATGCATGGTTATCCTAAGCAATTAAAATTAAAATCATCCCAAGAAGTTATATATTTGCATTAAATTAAATTATTACCATGCTTGGCTATGCACTTTTTAATTTAATAGGGATTAGCACTTTTTACACTTGTAGAAAATTCATTAATTTTAAAGCTCTCAATTTCGCCCCCTTTAATTTAGCCCTGCATGAGCATAGCCACCTATAAAAAATTCTTTAAGCATCCAGATCATTCCTAGCCTAGGAGTAATCTAATACCCATCACATCAATTCATATATTAAACTTGTAAATTATCACATCAATAATCAATCATATCGATTGTATAAGTATAACTAGCAAGTAGTGAAAATCACAAAAGATATGTCACCCAAGTAGTAGAAAAGTAAATAATGACTAGCCTAAAACTAAAGCCGGATGTCCTAGCAAATCATCTAAAGAGTATGTAGAAGGCTGTGTGGCTTGGATATGTTCTAGGTTGTGTAATTTATTAAAATTGTCTAATGTTTTGATTGGTTGAAGGTTAGAGGAATTTGTGTTTCAGTTTAAGTATTAGTGTATTAAGGTTGATTTTAAAATATCTTTTAAGTGTTAAATGATTACCAAATTTGTTTATAATAGATCCATGAAGTTTATTTCACCTTCCTTAGGGCTAAGTTAATAGCCTAGTAAGCTCAGGTTACCTAGTAGTAATAGGTTTGATTAAGTTAATTCAATTGGATGAAAATTAAAGGATTAATAATTTTTTTGATTAATTTAATTGGTTGCTAATTTTAATAACTAAGTTAATTAAAATTTTATATTAACCAATTTATGGCATTGTCATAGTGTACTCGAGAAACTAGGCCTGCTTAGGATATGTAGCCCATCAACCCAAGATAGTCAATCCTAAAAACTTCATCTTTTAAGAGCATGTAGTGCATTAATTGTTTGTTAATCAATTTTATTAATCAGGTTAATGATTTCTTAAATTTTAATTTATCATTGAATTTTTGGAATTATTTAACTCATTAAATTAAGGGTCAAAAGTTGAATTTTAAATTAAAATGATTTCTAGAGGTTTAATATGTTTCCAAAATACTAAACCTTAAGATGAGTAATTAGACTCTAAGTTTGCTGGAATTGAATTTTCTGCATTAACTTATGAACTTATGATGTTTGACCTATATTTGAACTATAATTGATTGAAAAGTTGACTTTTTTAACTTTGATTTATTTTTGGTGTTTTGATATTTGTAGAAAATACTATGACATAAATGGAATTGAATGGCTTTGAATTTGATTCATTTGAAATTTTCTTAAATTACTTATGAATTTTTGACATTTAAGTATTTAATTGAGTTTTTAAATTTCTTAATTAAAAATGTTTTGTTGATTTGATCCAAATGAAATCCAAACTTCTTTAAATCACTCTAAAAAGTAGGGGATGGCCTAAGGGAGTGTTCTCAAATATTTGAGAAATTTTTTTGGAATTTTTAATTCATTAAATCAACTAAATGTTGAGTTTCCTTTGAAATTGAAGTAAACTTTTATTAGGAGTCTCATTAAGGCGAAATTTATTTTCCTAGTTTAAGGATTTAATTCAGGCCAATTTAATATATTATTTATAATTTTGGATTTAATTTGAATTTATTATGATTTTTTAGAGTTTTGAGCTTAATTAAGTGGTTAATCTTGAATTAGTTAGATTTACCACCTAATGACTTTTAAAATTAGTAAACTCTTAGCCTAAGTTAGGTAGTATTAATAAGTTTAAAGTCCCAAAATCTTGCTTCTATTGCATTGATAGTTAGTTTCCTATAATTTTTTCCAAAGCGCTAGGATATAGCCCTAAATTTTGTCTTTACATGTCCCTAGGTTATATAGGTTTCAAATCAAAGTTCTACTAACCCTTTTCACATGTACACAATCAGCCACATCATACTAATCAAGAACAAACAAGTGACCTAGAGCTAAGTGCATTGGAAAGGGTGTATTCTTAAGTGTTTGGGTTAAACGATAACCAAAGCCCTTGAGAATTCTTCCTAGAAGAAACTTCTACCATGTTAATAAGATTGAGATGTGATGATAAGGATGACACTTACTATAACATCTCCTAATCAAGCTCAAATGCAAGTTAATGTCTATAAATAATGTATGTACAAAATAAAATGAAGATAATTGCATGCAAATGTCCTAAATTTTCATATGGCTTGACCACTTCAACTCACACATTATTAGGCTATGGTTAACAATTTCAATGAAAAGAATAAATGCATTGAGAGAGAGAGAGAGAGAGAGAGAGAGAGAGAGTTAAAAGGGAATAATTTTAGGAAAATATTAATTTTAAAAGGGACCCATACTCATATAAATTCAATAGTCATTAAATTAAAACTTAAATAATTATAAGAAGATTACTATGGTGTCAACTATGGCGAGCCAAATGGCAGCATCCAGCTCGTTGTATCAATACCGCAGTAACAGTGGGGCCACACGATAGCATCTGAGTGGTTGGGTTGAAACTGTGGTAATATGATTATATTAATTGCCAATGATTTTGCCTCGATAATCATTAGCTATTAATGAGTGATGCAGTGACTCAATCGCTCACGTGCCTTATCTATGTTAGCATAACATGTGGACTATCGGATCATCCATAATTTGATTCAATGGCCTTAATCAATATGAACAAAAAAAAAGAACCATGGAGTGAAATCTAAGGTTTGGTCACGTAGTTAGACATTGAGATAAAGATCGTTGATCTCATAATCAACAGTCTGACAAATGTGCCACCCTACATAGACTATCGTTAACCCTAAAAATATGATAATTGCTTCATTCTTGCAAAATACATAATAAAATCAAATGAAATTATAGATAAAGCTACAAGAAGAGAAGAGGGACAAGGGGGAAGAGTTTGTTGGTTTAAAAATTATTTTATAAAAAGCCATTTTAACCTCAATGGATAGAGCCAGGGTTTCAATTTTACCATGATTTACTTGGTGGATTTGGATGGTCTTGGGATTTTTGACCTTGTAGACTATCCACGAATACTACTCAAGAAGGAATCGATTATTGAAAACACTTGGATTGAAAGCTAGTCAAGTTGGATGGAGCATAAGCTTGGTTTAACCAAAAACTTGGGGCGGCGCACATATACTAGTGGTTTTGATCTTCAAAAATGCAGAGGAAGTCTTTAAGGGATAAAAAAAATGAGTATTTGCTCTAGGAAACTCTGGGGTTTAGTTTTGAAGGAAAGTTTAAAATGAGACCATTTTTTTCTTTTAAGTCTAGGGTTTGAAATGAACGGGTATGATCTACCAGACCACTTCTTTGGATTGTTGACACGTGCCCCAAGTGGTTAGGATGGCAGAGGAGAGATTGTAGGTGACTTGTGTCATTAGGTGCTTTTAGAAAAAGGGAGACCATTCCTTCCCTTTTTTTCAACCAGAATCTTGTTGAGTCTAGTAAATAGGTTGTTAAACCTAAGTTAATGTCCCAAGGCTACCAAGAGGGGGGGGGGGGGTGAATTGGTTGTTTAAAAATTTAAGTCCCCTTTTAAAAATTATTGAACCGAAATAAAAATTTCTTTTAAATTTTGTAGAAAAATATTTTTCAACCACAGAGTTTTTAAAACTAAAATTTAAAGTGCGGAAACGTAAAAACAGTAAAGTAAATGACACCAGATTTATAGTGGTTCGGTCTAAAACCAGACCTACATCCACTCCCCAGAGGTACCCTCTGAGTATTGCACTAATACCAATAGTGACTCTCCTTTTGCACCCACAGCAAAGTGGAGAAGCCTTTACAAATCCCTCTTTTCACGACAACCCGGTGCGACAGAGAGCCGTCCGTCCTTTTACACAATCCCCAGTGTTGGCAGAGTTCTTCCTTTCACACTCTCCTAGTGTGGGCAGAGAACCCTTCGTCCTTTCACACTCTCCTAGTGTGGGCAGAGAACCCTTCGTCC
This sequence comes from Dendrobium nobile, assembly GCA_022539455.1. Taxonomy (NCBI): domain Eukaryota; kingdom Viridiplantae; phylum Streptophyta; class Magnoliopsida; order Asparagales; family Orchidaceae; genus Dendrobium; species Dendrobium nobile. The sequence goes on along the minus strand of CM039721.1, from coordinate 14,700,551 downwards.
TTTCACACTCTCCTAGTGTGGGCAGAGAACCCTTCGTCCTTTCACACTCTCCTAGTGTGGGCAGAGAACCCTTCATCCTTTCACACTCTCCTAGTGTCGGCAGAGGACCGGATCTCCTTGACAGATCTTCTCACAAAAATCTAGAAGGAAGAAGGAAAATAGTGAAGTAATCCCAATTCACAAGTAGAGACTCTTACCTTTGAAATCCAAGTGAAGCCTTCTCGCTCCAGTGGTATGAATCCTCCCTTGAATGCTCTCTTCCACTCTCTCCTTTGCTATTCTCTCAAGAGGCACGAAGATCAAACGACAAAAAGATTGGGTGGTAGTCTAATTTGGACTATTTATACAAAAGACAAGAAAAACCGCCCAAAAACTGCAAGTATTCAATTCTGTACGCAGTGGATCATCCCGTACGATCATGGATCATCCTGGACGATTTTACTTAAATGCTTTGAAACGACCCTATTTGTATATGTGTACGAAATCATTTCGTACAAGCTGATCGTCCTGTACGAACTAGGTTCGTCCAGTACAAACGGTTATTTTTAGATCGGTTCTAGAAACTGCAGAAAAAACTGTCTTAAAGCGGTTGGATCGTCTTGGATGAAAATGGGTTCGTCCGGACGAAATTTTTACAGAGCCCAGATCATTTTCTGACGATAATTAATTTAGTCTAGACGAAAATTTTACAGAGAACAGATCGTCCTAGATGATTATTATTTTCGTCTGGATGAAAATCTTACAGAGCCCAAATCATTTTGTGACAATAATTAATTTTGTCTGGACGAAAATTTTACAGAGAACAGATCGTCCTGGACGATTATTATTTTCGTCCTGGACGAATAGGACTTTGAAAATTTTTCAAGGCAGTTCCTATTCGATCCATATGCTCTATAGGAGGTAACTGTCTGATCGTCCTGTACGATATAAAATCGTCCCGTACGATATAAAATCGTCCCGTACGATCAGTATAAAATTTTTTATGATCTCCTTATGTGTGTGTATGTTTTTATTCACTCAATTACAATCACTCCCTTTCAATTTTATTTCAAAGAAATGCAAACTTCAAAAATTACAAAGTATCTCATTCTGAATTTGATTTGAAGTCTTTGTAGTCGGGAGCTCATTTTTCCTGAAATGTTAGTACATACAAGAGCAAATACAAATCTTCTAAAATTGTTAGGAGATAACTACACATTTGAACAATAATGTTTGGAATCATCAAAACTACATAAGTTGCAAAAATGTGAAGCATGCAAATAGCAACTATTTTAACAAACCTAAGTTTGGTTTAGGGAGCAATTAGAGAGTTTTAACTCTCATATGGAAACTTTGAATCAACTAGCTTTAGAGGGCATTTTCTTAGACTAGGTCTATTGAGAATTTAGAAAAGTTTTGTGCTTAAGTTGAGTAGTTTGACCAATTAACTAGTAAAGTGATGATGAGGTGGCAAGTAGGGAATATAAAGGTTACATGATATAGGTTTGGGTGGAGTCAAAGGGTTGGAGTCAATGTAAGAGTGGATGTAGTAATGAGAGAGAGGATTTGACTAAGAAACTTAAAGGAGTTTGACTCATTCTTTTTTTTAGATATATTCAAAGTATAGAATGAAATGAAATTTAAGAATTAAAAAAAGCCTTATTGAATGCTTGAAGTAATTTGATCAAAGTCATAATGGTTTGACCAAGTCTAAAGAGTTGAATTGGTCAAACCTATCAAGGTTTGACTTAAGGTGAATTTGGAAGGGCTCAAACTATAGTTTAAAAAGAACTTGAGGGTTTGATATGGTTTGAATTAATGTATGAAAGAACTTGACTCAAATATGAGGGTTTTAACTAAACTCAAAAGGTTAACTTGGTCAAACACTCAAGATTTGACTCATGATAGATTTGGAAATACTCAAAACATGTGATTGAGTAATTTTGGAGGTTTTGGGTGCTTGAATTGAGTGCTTGAAGTGATTTGACCCCAACAGGTCAATTTGACAAAACCTCGGTCTAGTCGACCAAGTCAACACTTGACAGGGTCTAAGTGGTCAATCAGGTCCAAGTCACTAGGGAAGGTGACCAAGGGAGTTTGAAGAAGTTTAGGTTTTATTTGATGCTTAAATGAGTGTAAATAGGGTTTAGGATTAATCTTGTCAACCTTGGTTAACTTAGTCAACCAAGTCAAACAGGGGTTGGGTTTGGGATCAACAAGTTGGAATTGATCATTAGAGACTAGTATAGGGGGTCCCTTGTACTCGAAGGGCCATTTGGTAAAAAAAAAAAAGCTATAAAGGGCATTTTGGTCATTTTTACCCTTTATAAACTTTGGGTTCAATTGGGTCCAGGAAAGTGCAATTTACTGGTCAACATGAAGTATTAAAGGTTATGAGCATGGTCAAAGGTCTTGTAGAAGACTTCAAGGTCAAATTCAGGCTATAAATATTTAAAGGTTTTATAGCATTTGAAAATCTGTTTAGTTTCTAAGATTAGAAGTATAAAACTGAGTTAAAATTCAGAAGATTTAACCAAGGGAAATGGCTGATCAATATGCAACTAACAGATTATGGATCAAAGGTCATTTGACTGGATTTCAAGTTGACTGAAAAATCACCCTAAAAGGGCTTCAAGACTTAGGTCCTTAACCTTGGGATTTGGTTCAAAATTCTTGATTTGGGCTATATTTTGGGTTTGAAATATTGATTTTAAATTATCCATAATAATTAAAATCAATTGAATGTTTATGGTTGACTGAATATGTTTTGAAGTTTGAACGAGCGTCTGGATTTAAAGCTTAAAATGAAAGGCTGGAGCTGAATGAAATTCTACTACACATATTAGAGTTGACCGAATGAAAAATGATTAAGTTCAAAATTTTTATTCTAACGGAAGGTGGCACCAAACCTCAGGTCTAAAGTATGCCAACATGGGACTTATTCCTTTTAGACAGGTTTTGGATATGAATTCCAAGTTAGGCATAACCTAGCCTAATGTCTACATGATGCTCATTGAGGGATTACACAGAATAGATATATTAAAGTTCAATTCCAAGGAAGGAATCACCTAACCTTGGGTCTATAAGATGTTGATAGAGGACTTACACCTAATAGATAGGTTCTGGATTTGAATTCCAATGAAGGCATCACCTAACATTTCTACAGGATGCAGTAGAGGGCTTACACCTAATAGACATATTAAAGTTGAATTCCAAGGAAGGCATCACCTAAGCTCTAGTATACAGGATATGGATAGAGGACTTACACCTAATAGACATATTAAAATTGAATTCTAAGGAATACATCGTCTAACCTCGGGTCTACAAGATGCCGGTAAAGGACTTATACTTTATAAACAGATTAAAGTTTAATTTTAAGGAAGACATCACTTAACCTTGAGTCTACAGGATGCTGATAGAGGACATACACAAAATAGACATATTAGAGTTGAACTACATGGCATCATCTAACCTCAGGTTTACATGATGTTGATAGAGGACTTGCATCTAATAGAAAGATTAAAGTTGAATTCCAAGGAAAGAATCACCTAACCTCAGGTCTATAGGATTCTAATTGAGGACTTACACCTAATAAATAGAATAATGTTGAATTCCAAGAAAGGCATCACCTAAACTTGGGTCTTCAAGATGTTGATAGAGGACTACATCTAATAGACATATAAAAGTTAATTCCAAGGAAGGCATACCTAACCTCAGGTCTTCAGGATGCATATAGAGGACATACACCTAATAGATATATTAAAGTTGAATTCCAACAAAGTAATCACCTAACCTTACGTCTATAGGATGTTGATATAGGACATACACCTAATATGCTTATTAAAGATGATAATAGGATAATGCCATGAACGTGCTCCATCACTAGTAGATTTTAACCCCAAGGAAAGATAAAAACTAACCCTATGGAAAAGAAAATTGATTTTGAGATTGAATACTTAAATGATAATAATTCAAGTTTATTCAAAACTTATAAACAATTTTATTAATTTAAAAGTTATGCTACATCAAGTATAGTATTTTTTATGGAATCGCTCGTTGACTAGCAACATTGGATGATTTCCCTTATAATCAACTAGCTGATATGAACCCCCTTCGTAGACTATCTCTATAATGATGGGTCCATTCCATGTCGGTTCGAACTTCTCACCAATCTTTTAGTTAGATAAGAGAGGCATCTGAAGAACCAAGACTAAGTCTCCTACTTGGAAGATTCTAGGTCACACAAATTTATCATGAGCTTGAACCATTTGGGCTTTATATAACTATAGGCTTTGTTAAGGATACAAATGATGTTTGTCAAGGCCTTCAAGCTCTTCTAGCTAGAGTTTTGCATTCTGTTTAGCTGTAATTTGATTCTGGATTGCAATCTAGAGTGAAGGAATCTAAACTTCCAAAGGTGAAAGTGCACTGATGGAACTAGAAAGTTCATTAGGGATATTAAGCCCTTGTGAACTAGTCCGAAGGCTAACCAAGAGGGGGGGGGGGGTGAATTTGTATTTTAAAAAATCTACAATCTTAAAACAAAAAACAAGATTCACCACAGAAATTTAAGTATGGAAAATAAATATGAAAGCAGTAATAAAGAACACAGAGGTTTATAGTGGTTCGGTCAACACGACCTACATCCACTCCTCGGAGGCGCCCTTCAAGTATTGCACTAAACTCAGTGTTTCTCCTTTTACCCGCACAGCAAGGCAGAGAAGCCTATACAAACCTCCTTTCCCCCAACCCATGTGAGGTAGAGAACCCAACTCATTTTGCTTCCTCTAGAAGCAGGCAGAGAACCCAACTCCTTTTGCTTCCTCCTGAAGCAGGCAGAGTACCCAACTCCTTTTGCTTTCTCCTGAAGCAGGAAGAGAACCCAACTCCTTTTACTTCCTCCTGAAGCAAGCAAAGAACCTTGATCAGATGCTAAAGTTTACCTCTTTAGAACCCACAAGGAACTAAAGACGATGAATGGAGAAGACGATGACGGATCCTTGCTTAGAGCAACCTTTATGAACTCCCTCACAAACTCCCCCTTACAAGATCCTCTCTCTCTCTCTCTCCCTTGCTCTCCCTCTCCTCTTGGATCTCTCAGGTCAAAGCAGCAGCAAAAGATGTTCTATAGGGTAGAACAAGAGCTCTTAAATAGAAGAGCTTCGGAATAGCTCTTATTTTAGACAAATTGACTTTATCGTCCAGGCCGATATGGATATCGTCCAGGACGATATGGATATCGTCCTGACAGGTCAGCATAAATTTTGCTCAATCAGCCCAGTCGGTTTGGGACGATTAGAAGATTTTTGTTCATATTATCCAGGATGATATAATATCATTCAGGACGATCAACACAATTTCTTGAATATCGTCCATAAAATCTCTTTGAAAGGATGTCTTGACGATGAAAATATAGCTTGATCGTCGAGGCCGATCTCACGATCGTCCTGACCGATTAGTTTAAATCCAAAGAAAATGTTCCTGAACATCACCTTGAATAGAAGCTGGTTGATGTCAATTATCAAAGATATCATCCCAGACAATCCTACGATCATCCCGAACGATGTGATTAAGCAATCAAACCTTAATTGCTTTTCTTAATTATGTGATTAATTTAGGCATAATTGTGCTGCATCGTCAAGGATGATGTCCTGAACGATATCTAAAAATAAAGAATACCTAAATATATCTGGCAACTGATTCTTTTTGATTTGAGACTATCGTCCTAGCTGATATGAATATCATCCAAGATGATGTGCTTAATGATGACTGCTTTAACCAGGATGCCTTAATTAGGGTTTCTATTTTTAGCTGATCATCCAAGACGATTTTAGGATCTTCTCGGATGATGTGATCTAAACAGAGAACTCTAATCACCAGATAGAAATTTACCCCCATGTGTGTGTGTACAAGGTTACTTAGCATCAGAAACCACATCTTTTACAATAGACTCAAGAAAATAAAAATTACAAACTGACTCAGACCTAATCTACCCAATCTTGAGCTAGTTCAAATTGTAGATGATCTTGTGGACCTGAAAAGTTAGTAGGCAAGGCAGTCGTAGAAAATCATGAATGTTTGCTATCATCAAAATTCTAATCCAGGAAATCAGATTTGCAACAAGAGGGAGTATGGCATCGGAGCCATATAAATTTACAAATGGAGGGTATTGGTTCAAGGTCCTGTAAGTGATCCAAGAGGCCTATAAGGCTTCCACCAACCTCTCATACCAGTGAAATTTATTTTCAATAAGGGCCTTTTTAATAATCTGTAGCAGAGTTTTAAGGAAGGCCTCTACCAACTCATTAACACGTGGGTAATGGATTATTGTGTATCTCCAATCAATTATATCGTAACTTAATTTTTTTTATAGACTTGAAAGTGGACCGATTATCAAATATGATTTAGCTGGGTATGTTGAATCCATATATGATATAGTTACAAAAGAACTTCATGATATGGTATGATGTTACATTTCATAGGGGAATCACTTCTGTCTACTTTGAAAAGTAACCAATCACAGCTAAAATGAAGTGATGACCCCTTGAAAAAGGAGGGTCAATGAACTTTAGAACATTTGTGATCTAAGACTTGAAGGGCCAAAGCTTTCGTGGGATGCAACACATTAGGAGACTGATGTAAAATCACAGCACATACTTAGCATTGATGAAAATAATTTGTAATACTCATGCAATCGTTTTTTTTATTATTTTTTATTATTTTTTTTAAAAATCAAAAGATTTGAAATACTCATGCAATCGTCAATCATTATAGGTCACTAGTATCAAAGTCTTTTGATTTTAAACTTCATCTTAGGATATGATTGATAAGCATAACATAGTCCGAAATGGACCTCATTTATGATCTTCAGGGCATCCTATTTGTTTAAACAATGTGGCCACATTTGATCGAATAATAGGCAGTAAAACATATTGTTCACAAGTGCATATGACAATACACATTTCCTAATGTGATTGGCAAGGGATTTGTCTTGAAGAAGTTTTCCTTCTTAAAGTTAGTCAATTAATGATTGTCTGTTGATGTGCTCCAAATCTATAGGATATATGACATTATGGCCTTGAATCTTTATAGGAATGGAGTCTTCTTCTAGACACACAAGTCCCTTTATGGGCTTTACTAGGGCATCCACCATGGAATTTCTTCCATAGAAAGTTAAGATAGGAATCTGCTTGAGCAGGTGACTGGTGTACTTGTAGTACTTAAGGAGTTTATGATTCAAAACCTTATAGGTTCATGCAATTTGATTGATCAGATATTGAGAATCACCAATTATTTTAATCTCTTTAATCTCCATCAAGATTATAATTTTCAGATAGGTTACCAGAGCTTCGTATTCAGTCTCATTATTCGTGTAAGGCATTGATAAGTTGCAGGAAAAATGTATCATTTCCTTCTCTAGTGTTATGAAAATCATGCCAATTCTAACTTTTCTTAAGATTATAAATTTTTAGTTTTTCCCCAATGGGAGGACATTGCATCATCAAAATACAGTTCCCAAACAGGATCATCAAATTCCTTTAAAATCATTATTTCTAGTCAAGTAAATCATCATTTAAATGAGAATATGTTGGTAGTAGGTGTGCTACAAGGAAGTTAGAAATGGCATGTCCTTTCATAGTACGTAAGAGAATAAATGTGATCTCAAATTAAAGTAACATCGTAGATCATCGTGCCAAATGTCCTGACAATGTAGCCTTGGTCATAAGATATTACAATGGGTTAAATCTTGAAATCAGAGTTACTTGATGAGAGAGCTTGTAATTTCCTAGTTTTTTAGCTGCAAAAACTAAAGAAGGACATTGCTTCTCAATTGAGGGGTATTGAATTTTCATAGGAAGAAGTCCTCAGCTAAGGTAATAGAGAGCATTCTCTTTCCCCTTGTCATTGACTTAAGCCAAAAGGGCACCAAGTGACTCTTCGAGGGTCATGATATAAATAATCGGAGGTTTCCCCTAAATAGGGGCTAATAAAACTTGCAAATTAGTAAGACACTCCTTAATGTTGTTAAAAGAATTTTAACATTTCTTGTCCCATATGAATCTAGTGTAATTTTTTGCTAGGACAAAGAAGGATTGACATCTTCAAGAAAAATTTGAAATAAACCTTCTTATATATGCCAGCCTACCTTGAAGAGACCTTCACTGAGTGAGGATATTAGGAGGCATCATATTTAAAATGGCTTTAATTTTTTCATGATTATTTTTTATTCTATGGTGCCTCACTATGAAACCTTGAAACTTTCCCAAAGTGACATTGAAAGCACACTTTAAGGTTTTCATTTTAAGGATGTAGTGGCGCAACTAATTGAAAATGACTCTTAAGTCATACAGGTGAGCCTCTTTGACCTTGATCTTGAAATCTAAATCGTCAATATAGTACTCAACTTAATTATAGATTAAGTCATCAAAGATGTGAGTCATGGCCCATTGGTAGGTTGCAACATCATTTTTAAGACTGAATAACATCTCGTTATAATAGAAGATTCATATAGGAGTTCTTAATGTAGTGTTTCTCTCAACTTCTAAGGCTATCTTGATTTGATTCTAATCAGATGAGCCATCCATAAATAAGAAAATAACATGCAAGGAGAAAATATCCACCATAAGTTCAGGTATGGGCAAAAGAAATTCATCTTTGGGACACACTTTATTTAGATCTCTATAGTCAACATAAATTCAAGTTTGATCATTCTTCTTTCAAATTGGCACAACATTAGGTACCCAAGAGGGATATTGTTCCTCTTGAATAAATCTAGCCATGATTAATTTCTTGATTTTAAAAATGACTTACTGCTTAATTTCTATTCGCATACACCAAGGAGATTGTTTGATATGGATGGCATCTTGTCGGATTTTAAGACTATTACATCATCAGACAAGCCCAACATTTCATCATATATCCAGAAGAAGTAGGCCTTAAACTCATAAAGAAGTTAAATTAGATCCCTATACCCATTCTCACTCAATAAAGAACTTATGAAGGTGCGGTGAGGGTTATCTTCTATTCCAAGATTAATCTCTTTCAAATTATCAACTATCGATTTAATCTCTTCTTCAAATTCACGGGGTGCATCTTAAACTTGAAGCACATTAAAGTCATTTGAGGTCTGCAAAAAAAGTGTGTTGAGGGAATCAATAATTTCCATATGGACGTTCTCAGATTCAAGATAATTCATTATCACAAAATAATACTTGTCGTCATCAAATGAACTAACAATATCAAAACTGATACCACATGTCTAATTATTTTTTTTTAAGTCTTAGGTGTTCTTATGGTATCAAGCTTGTCTCTTAGTCCATCGACTCAGCACAAGACTTTTAAAAACATAATTTCTAGCAACAACAGAAAAGTAGCTAATAGGTAATATCATTAATTCATTAAAATCTTCCTCCTCAAGGGTTATATCTTCTTCTTTTCTTGAGGTGGAAGGGCCAGGATAGAACTTTTGGACTTTCATTACTTTACCATCTAAATTAGGAGCTTCCTTAATTACCATCCTCGTAACCTTGCCCATAGATAGTGGGGTTAAGTTTATGGTTTCAATTATCATATTGAGATTTTCATACATGGTCAATTTAGGCTCGTCACTTTGAACTCTTGGAGCATCAACCTCTGGGTCACTATTCTAAAGTGAGATCAAATTTTGGAGGAGGAGTGATTTTCTAGTAATCAAAAGGAATTATAGCACCATTTAATTTTGGTTCTTCATCGAAACTTAATTACTGATCAATATACACCAGTGGTATTCTTCTTTTAAATGAAGCATGGCCTCAACAATGTGCCCTTTAGGCTATCCTCCCACCTCTTTGAGATAACATGTTTGGAGGCCTAAGGACCATAATCGTGGGGTCATCCTCACTATTGGTTCTTTGCTTTTATTTACTTTTTCCATTTGGTTTCTCCTCTTTAACTTTGATCTAAACTTTAAGACTATAAGATGACCCTTTAGATGCATAAAATGAAGCATCATGATAGATCTCAATCTCTTGAATAGAAAATGGTTGCATATCACCCTTGATCACATACTCATTGCTATCTTGTTGGTACTTGACACATTGCTGTAGGGTAGATGAAACCATTCTATATTTATGGATTTAAGGCCTATATAGGAGCGCATTAATCGACGTCACCAAATCAATCATTTAAAATTTTTCTTATATTTTTAAGTGTCCAAAATCTAAAAGGAGGGTGATTAAACCTAAAGCCTTCTCACCCATTTTAATGAACCTACGTTGTGCCAACTAAATAGTTGTGAGCTTCCATATATCCACTTTAAGACATGCTAGAGTTTTTATATTTATCATATTAACTGATGAACCTGAATCAATGAGAACATTAAATAACTTGAAATTCCCCATATTTAGAATAATGTAAAGTGGCTGATTATAATCGGCAGTACCAAGAAGTAAAACCTTGTAAGAGAAAGTTACTTCTGGGATTTTCTTGAACTTGAGAGCTTCATCTTGAGAGGTCGAAGCCAATTGAGCTATGAAAATCTCTAGGTCAAGAAGTGCTTTGATTTATGAATTGCGCTCATCCTTAAAGAGGACGCGGGCATCATAGATGTTCAATTTAGCAGACAACTTCCTAAGATGAGCTAGAACATTATAGTCAACCTTAGGAACATCAAGATTAGGACCTGTTGAATTTGAAGGAAGATTGGGTTGTTGTTGAGGATTAGGAATCAAATCATTGGAGACAACTTGCTTGCCTTCTTCTTGAGTAGGAAGCCTAGGGGGAAAAACTTTTCCACCATAAAGTTATACCTCCATGATCTGATTGGGAGGATAAACTGGGGCATTACACACTCCGTATGTAGTGCATTGTCATTTTTTAGAGTGGAGTGTAAATCCAAAAAATCTTTGATGATCGGACTCCCACAAAAATTAATTTTGGGGAGGTCCCTATCTAATTATATATCAGGTATTTCTTTCATTTTGGGAGTTGAATTTGGAAGGTTGATGTTGCAAATTCAGGTCCATGAACTATGTTTTGATGATTGGAAAACACTCTTACTTGTCTTGGACTGCCTTTTACTACTGACTTTTCAGGAATCAAAGATCGAACGAAATAACGGAGCCTGCTCAAGAATGGGTAGATTAGGGTTGAGTCAGTCTGTAATTTTATTTTTTCCTTTTTGAGTCAATTGTAATCTTTGGTGTGACTGATGCAAAGTAACCCTACACACACACACACTTGAGAGACTTAGAATTTCTATTTTTTCTCATATTGGCCAGAATGATATTTACATCGTCCTGGATGATCTGGCTTAAAATAGAAAATCTAATCAGGGGTTCTTAATTAAGGCAGCCATCGTTAGCAAATCAGCCTGGACGATACTTGTATCGGCCAGAATGATAGGCTCAAAATAGAAAGAAATTGCCTCCATAAATAATTAAGGTATTCTATATTTTTGGTAATCGGCCAGGACGATCTTGGATTGGCCTGGACGATTTTCACAATTATGCCTTAATTGATCAGACAACCAAGGAGGTAATTAAGGATGATTGATATGATCATATCGTCCTAGACGATCGCAAGATCGGCCAGGACGATCGATTCTAAAATCCTTAGTTGCTCCTAGACGATAAATATCGGCCAGCACGAATTTAGGGCAATGTGCTGGACGATCGGGATCGGCCAACTCAAAAACAGGGCGATTTTTAGGACGATTTTGTGCTGATTTGAACTGATCAGCCGGGAAGATCGTAAGATCGTCCTGGATGATAAAGCCAATTTTTAAGCATCCAGTTTGCATTCAGGGCGATGCTCTGGCCGATCCCTTGAGATTTGTACTGATCGGCCAGGATGATTTTTATATCATCCTGGACGATAAAGTCGGCATCTTGCAATTAATGAGCTATTTTGAGCTCTTCTTTATAAGAGCTTGTATTCAACATTTTTTAAAATTCTTTGCTGCTGCCTTAGCCTGAGAAAACCTAAAGGAGAGAGAGAGAGAGAGGGAGAGAGAGAGAGAGGATCTTGTGAGGGGGAGCTTGTGAGGGGATTCATAAGAGGTTGCTCCAAGCATTATTCCACTTCTTCTTCCTAGAGTCTCTTGTTCTTGGAGAGGTTGGGAGAGGTAAGCTTCAGCGATTGATCGAGGTTCTCTGCCTGCTTCAGGAGGAAGCAAAAGGAGGAAGGTTCTCTGTCTTGTCGGGTGTGGCAAAAAGAGGTGTTTGTAAAGGCTTCTCCGCCTAGCTGTGGGGGCTAAAGGAGAGTCACGATTGTAGTGCGATACTCGGAGGGCGCCTCCGGGGAGTGGACGTAGGTCGAGTTGACCGAACCACTATAAACCTCTGTGTTCTTATTTTTACTGCTTCCACACTTAAATTTCCGCATAATTTGTTTTGTGGTGTTTTGGTTTGTGAAATTTGTTGAGCTTTGATTAAAGTGTTTAAAATACCAATTCACCCCCCCTCTTGGTTAGTCTTGGGCCAGTTATATAGGGCTTAACATCTCTAACAAACTTTTAAGTGGTATCAGAGCGGGATTCATAAAAACTGAGTTTAAAAACTTTTTGAATTTGATCCATGGCTAACTTTGGAAATCGTAACACTACTGAAGGATATTCGATTACACGACCTCCCTTGTTTGATAACCTACCTTTTGATTTTTGGAAAACCTGAATGGCAATGTTTTTACAATCTACTGATTATCGCATGTGGATACTTATTAAAGAAGGATATTCTCCAGCTTCTCGTGAAATTAATAGAATTAAAATAGAAGTTGCTTTTTCTGAATGAACTTTCGATGAAAGATATTTAGCTCAATTGAATGCAAAATATTTGAACTGTTTTTTCTGTGCTTTGAAATCTTAGGATTACATGCGTGTTTCCACTTGCTCAACTAGTAAGGAAATTTGGGATAGGTTATGTATTACTTTTGAAGGAACTAATGAAGTGAAACAATCCCGTTTGAACATTCTCTTGCATGACTACGAACTTTTTCGTATGAAACCTTCTGAATCTATTTCTGACATGTATACACGGTTCACTCAGATTGTTACTTCATTGCATGCATTAGGAAGAGAACTTTCAAATTTTGAAAAAGTTAACAAGATTTTAGGATGCTTGCCTTCATCGTTTGATGCTAAAATTACTGCTATAACTGAATCTAAGGATTTAAATACTTATTCAATTGATAATTTACTTGGCTCACTCATTGATTACGAGTAAGGAGTAAATCAAAGAAATCTTGATGTAGGTGAGAAGAAGAAAGAGAAAACGATGGCACTAAAGGCACACAAATTGGATTTTGAATCTTCCAGGTCTGAAAGCGATGACTTTGCCTTAATCACAAGGCAATTCAAAAGCTTTCTAAGGAAGAAGCAAAAGAATCATTGGATAAAAGGTAAGGATAAATATTCAAAGGGATCTTCTAATGCTGTATGTTATGAATGCAGGAAACTTAGACATGTGAGAGCTGATTGTCCTACACTTCAAGATCACTCAAGCAAAGGAAAGGGTGAAGAGAAACCCAAGTTTAGGAAGGACAAGAGGAGACTTCAAAAAGCATTTTGGGCAGATTCTACATCGGATTCATTGGAGACGGAACCAGAAGATGAGACAACAAAATTATGCTTGATGACAGATGATAATCTTGATCAAGAAGAGGTATGTGAACTTTCCTACGATCAACTTCTTGAAGTTTTTGAAAAAAATCATGCATCATATAGGAAACTCAAGAAAACACATGCTAGCTTGAAATTAGAATTTTTGAATTTATAAAAAGAGCATACAATTATGACTAAAGTTCACTCAACAATAGATTCAAATCATATGACCCTACTTAATGAATTTGATGAGTTAAACAAAAAGAATTGTGAATTAATTGAAGAGCATGAGTCACTAAAAGTCACACACACCTCACTTGAATCTGATTTTAAGAAGTCTAAAGAGATGGAGAAAAGTTTGAGGTTTGAGAATAAGGTCTTAAAAAATACTAATTTGAAGATTCAAAGTGATTAGATACATGTAAGAAAACTAGGATGACACCTACTTTTGATCAAAAGCCAAAACCTAGGAAGAGGCATTATAACTCAAACCATTTAAGAAACCCTTTTCCTGAAGTTAGATGTTTTTCATGAGGCATGCTAGGACACATCTCACACACTTGCACAGTTCACCATAGTACACATTGGGTGTGGAGACCTAAGGTGCATGATTCACAGCATACCGCACATGCATTGGATTCTACTTTTCATAAGGGACCCAAACCTGTTTGGGTTCCTATATCTGACATTTGATAATCTTGTAGGTGGGCTCTCACAAAAGGCCTCGTGAGAGTATGTGGTACCTGGACAGCGGATGCTCTCGACATATGACTGGTGATGCCAATCAGTTTGTTTTGCTGGAGTCCAGGACGGGAGGCAAGGTTACTCTTGGAGATAACACCACCAGGAAGGTGGTAGGCTCAGGTATAATTGGTAATTCCAAGAATCATATGATTGAAAACATTTTGCTTGTATATGGATTGAAGCACAACCTTCTGAGTATCAGTAAACTTTGTGACAAGGGCTTCATCGTGCAATTCTTTGCAAATTCATGCATTGTAAGTTTAAGTAACAACACTATTTTGCAGGGAAAGAGGATCAACAATATCTACATGCTTGATTTAAATAACATTGAATGTTCCACTTCATTTTGTTTAAAAATAGTGGTTGATGATTCATGGTTCTGGCACCGGAGACTATGTCATACAAGTATGAAAATCCTTAGAAAAGTAACCCAAAAAGACCTAGTTAGAGGTGTCCCCAAACTCAAGTTTTCAAAAGACCACCTTTGTGATGCCTGATAACTGGGAAAGAAAGGCCACTCCACCTTTCACCCCATTAAGGACATTAGCACCTCTAGACCTTTAGAAGTCCTTCACATGGATTTGTTTGGACCCATTAGCACTGCCAGCTTCGGAGGAAAAGTCTATGGTTCTGTGATTGTTGATGACTACTCAAGGTTCACTTGGACTAGATTTCTTACACATAAAAATGAGTCTTTTGAGGAGTTTAAAAAATTTTCTACTTGGATTCAAAAAAAGCTAGGTTGTGAGACCTTGACCATCCATAGTGATCATGGGGGAGAGTTTGAGAATGAAAGATTTAGATATTTTTGTGAGGATAAGGGGATTAGCCAAAACTTCTCAGCTCCTAGGACCCCTCAGCAGAACCGGGTAGCTGAAAGGAAGAATCGAACCTTGGTGGAAGCTGTTAGAGCCATGCTTGCTGAGTATTCACTTGTAAAATACTTTTGGGCTGAAGCGGTTAACACAACATGTTATGTGTTGAATAAGGTTAATGTTAGAGCCAAATTAGAAAAGACACCCTATTAGATCCTTAAGGGTAGGACACCCAATCTTTCCCACCTTCATGTCTTTGATTGTAAGGTTTTCATTCACAACAATGGGTGGTCTCATTTGGGAAAATTTGATCCTAAATCTGATGAAGGAGTGTTCTTAGGATATTCTAGTGTTGGGAAGTCTTTTAGGGTGTTTAACAAGAGAACTTTAGTGGTGGAAGAGACTACCCATGTAGTATTTGATGAGTCTGATCCTAAGGAGCATGGAGTTGAGGATGATGATGATATTAAAGAGATTACTAGTGTAGTAGAAAATTTGGAGAAGGAAGTAGGTCACCAAAATATAGGAGTAAGAGATGTCACCCAAGGAGTAGAAAATTTAGATCTAGAGGAAAGGGTTGGACCTTCTCACGCCTTACCTAGAGATTGGAGATACTCTGCAAGTCACCCCAAGGATTTGATCTTAGGAGACCCTTCTAATGGAGTTAAGACTAGACATGGACTTAGGAAGGAGGTGAACCACTCTGCCTTTATCTCAATGACTGAACCCACCAACATTAACCAAGCCCTTACTGATGAGTTTTGGATTTTAGCCATGCAGGAGGAGTTGAACCAATTTATTAGGAATGAAGTTTGGGACCTTGTATAAAGACCTAAGGGACAAAGTATAGTTGGAACAAAGTGGGTCTTTAAGAACATGGTGAATGATTCAGGAGTGGTGGTTAGGAATAAAGCAAGATTGGTGGCTAAGGGGTATAACCAAATAGAAGGGATAGATTTTGAGGAGACATTTACCCCTGTAGCTAGATTGGAAGCCATTAGAGTGCTATTAGCCTTTGCATGGTATAAAGGATTTAAGCTTTATGAAATGGATGGCAAGAGTGCATTTTTGAATGGGGAAATAAAAGAGGATGTGTTTGTAGAACAATCCCAAGGTTTTGAGAGTTTCCAATTTCTAAATCATGTTTTTAAATTAAAAAAGGATTTGTATGGTTTAAAGCAGGCACCAAGAGCATGGTATGAGAGGCTTAGCACATTTTTACTAGAAAGGGAGTTTATTAAGGGGAGCGTAGACACCACCCTTTTTTTTAGAAAAATTGGAGATGATTTGCTTATTGTTCAGATTTATGTGGATGATATACTCTTTGGATCTTCTAATAAAAAACTTTGTGATGAGTTCTCTAAGACAATGAGTAGAGAGTTTGAGATGAGTATGATGGGAGAGTTATCCTACTTTTTGGGGTTTAGCATAAAACAATTGGATGATGGAACCTTTCTTAATCAAACAAAATACATAAAGGACATTTTGAAGAAGTATGAGATGGATAAATTTAAGCCAATTAATACTCCCATGACTTCTAGTATTTCATTGAATAAGGACCCAAGTGGTAAGTCTGTTGATTAGAAAAAGTACAAAGGCATGATTGGATCTTTACTCTACTTGACTGCGAGCCGACTCGACATAATGTTTAGTGTTTGCCTTTGTGCTAGATTTCAAGCCAACCCTAATGAATCCCACCTGACTGCTGTTAAGAGAATTTTTAGATATCTTTTGGGGACCCAAAGCTTAAGGATTTGGTATCCTAAACACAACACTTCTTTTAAGATTATTGGTTTTTCGGACTTTGATTTTGCAGGATGCAAGGTGGATAGAAAAAGTACTTCAGGAACTTATCAATTCATAGGACAATCTTTGGTCTCATGGTCTAATAGGAAGCAAAATTCTATTGCACTTTCCACTGCTGAAGCTGAGTACATTGCTCTTGGAGGTTGTGTGGCCCAAGTCCTTTGCTTGAAACAACAGGTATTGGATTTAGGATTACTTGTAGGCACCATCTCATTCTTTTGTGACAACACTAGTGCCATATGCATCTCTAAAAATCCTATCCAACATTCAAGGACTAAGCACATTGACATTAGGCATCACTTCATTAGAGACCATGTGACTAAGAGAGACATTGAGTTACATCATGTGACAACTGAAAATTAATTGGCTGTCATCTTTACTAAACCACTGGCCTTCGACACTTTCAGATCTTTAAGGACCAGATTGGGTGTGATTGACATAACTGTATAAACTTGATCTTCTATTTGCTTTATTTTGTTTTTGTTCTTTTTCTTTTAGTTGCTTTTCCTTTTTGCTCTTTATTTTTTTTTCTTTTTTTTTTCTCTTAGTTCTTGTTTGATTTGGTTTACTTTCTTTTTTGTTGCTTTTCTTTCTTATTTTTAACTTTGAAAAATCATCGCTGAAATAATATTGTATGTCTTGTCCTTACTTTTGAGAATTTGTAGTCAATGTGTTACATCTCTTAATCTATTAGATGGTAAAAATATTTTGTTGATTGTGTCTCTTTCTCTAACCTATTTTAGTGGCATAGTTTTCTTTTCTAATCAAAAATCTATTTCAAATTAAAGATTGTGTATGAATTTAAGATCTTTTCTAAACTTGCTTAAGCAAATCTATCTTGTATTTATAATGCTTAAAGTCTTTTTGTCACATCAATATTCCTCATTACTCTTGTCATTGGTTATTGATTCTGTTTTATGGATAGTTCTTCCCTATGTTAGAGAGAGAGCTCCTATTCTCTAATATCTAGAAGATATACTCACAACTAAGAATTCTTTTTTAAGAGATTGAAAAAGAGAATTTAGCTTGCAAAAAAAAAAAAGGCCAATGACGCCAAATTGAAAAGAAAACTATATACACAAAAGTGTATAAAAAATCAAAAGATGCTCAAAGAGCCAATCAAAGTGACAAGAGGCATAAAATGAGCCCACTAAAAAGCAAGCTATTTTCTCTTTTCAAATCTTTTAAAACTTAGAAGTTTTCATGTATCGAAGACTTGATTTCGATTGTTTTGCGATTGTGACAAATTTACTTTGGTTCATTATTCTATAAGATATTTTTTTCTTAAACCAAGTGATGAATGGATTCTTTTTTCTCATATCCATTTGATTTTTTGAGTTAGGTCATTGATTTCAAAAGACGATTCTACCCTGAGAGAAAGTCCGAGCTAAGGGTAACCATGATCGGATATTCTACCATTCCTTGGATTGTTGATGGTGTTAACTCATTAACTCACAAGTTTTTAAAATCAATTACATAGAATACTACATCATCTTCATGCCTTGGTAAAAAAAAAAAAAGAGGGTGTCTTGTGGTTTGCTTTAGTTCTTAATTCCCTCCTTTTTTAGATGTCAAAAGGGGGAGTAGTTTTAGGATGTTTCTTGCACTTTCGATTCCGTGTGTTACACTGTTATTTTTAAAATATTTGTCATAGTATTTTGCCATCATAAAAAAGGGGGAGATTGTTGCAAATTCAGGTCCATGAACTATGTTTTGATGATTGGCAAACACTCTTACTTGTCTTGGACTGCCTTTTACTACTGACTTTTCAGGAATAAAAGATCGAACGGAAAAACGGAGCCTACTCAAGAATGGGTAGATTAGGGTTGAGTCAGTCTGTAATTTTATTTTCCCATTCTTGAGTCAATTGTAATCTTTGGTGTGACTGATGTAAAGTAACCCTACACACACACACTTGAGAGACTTAGAATTTTTGTTTTTTCTCATATCGGCCAGGACAATATTTACATCATCCTGGATGATCTGGCTTAAAACAAAAAATCTAATCAGGGGTTCTTAATTAAGGCAGCCGTCATTAGCAAATCAGCCTGGACGATACTTGTATCGGCCAGGACGATAGGCTCAAAAAAGAAAGAAATTACCGCCATAAATAATTAAGGTATTCTGTATTTTTGGTAATCGGCCAGGACAATCTTGGATCGGCCTGGACGATATTCACAATTATTCCATAATTGATCAGACAATCAAAGAGGTAATTAAGGATGATTGATACGATCATATCATCCTGGACGATCGATTCTAAAATCCTTAGTTGCTCCTAGATGATAAATATCGGTCAGCACGAATCCACGGAAATGTGCTGGACGATCGGGATCGGCCAGCTCAAAAATAGGATAATGTTCAGGAAGATTTTGTACTGATTTGAACTGATCGGCCGGGACGATCATAAGATCATCCTGGACGATAAAGCCAATTTTTAATTGTCTAGTTTGCGTTCAGGGCGATGCACTGACCGATCTCTTGAGATTTGTACTGATCGGACAAGACAATTTTCATATCGTCCTGGACGATAAAGTCGTCATCTTGTAATTAATGAGCTATTTTGAGCTCTTCTTTATAAGAGCTTTTGTTCAACATTTTTGAAAATCCTTTGCTGCTGCCTTAGCCTAAGAAAACCTAAAGGAGAGAGAGAGAGAGAGGGAGAGAGAGAGAGAGGATCTTGTGAGGGGATTCACAAGGGGTTGCTCCAAGCATTGTTTCACTTCTTCTTCCTAGAGTCTCTTATCCTTAGAGAGGTTGGGAGAGGTAAGCTTCAGTGACTGATCGAGGTTCTCTGCCTGCTTCAGGAGGAAGCAAAAGGAGGAAGGTTCTCTGCCTTGCCGGGTGTGGAAAAAAGAGGTGTTTGTAAAGGCTTCTCCGCCTAGCTGTGGAGGCTAAAGGAGAGTCACGATTGTAGTGCAATACTCGGAGGGCGCCTCCGGGGAGTAGACGTAGGTCGAGTTGACCGAATCACTATAAACCTGTGTGTTCTTATTTTTACTACTTCCGCACTTAAATTTTTGCATTGTTTTTTTTGTGGTGTTTTGGTTTGTGAAATTTGTTGAGCTTTGATTAAAGTTTTTAAAATACCAATTCACCCCCCCCCTCTCGGTTAGTCTTGGGTCAGTTCTATAGGGCTTAACATCTCTAACGAACTTTTAGTTGAGTTGTTAATTATCTTGAATTATCTGAACTAGATTTTGATTTTCATTTAAAGATGTGTCAACTTCTAAATCACTTCTATATTTAATCATCAAAATAGATGTAAAAGGATATTTTTTATTAGATTTTTGACCCTTTGCCTATGATGGGGCAAAGTAAAAGTCAGATAACATGAGCAGGGATAGTTTTTTATTCCACCATACACTACTTGAATATATCTCTCATCAGTACATTTGCTCTCTACAAAATACCACTCATAGCTATTTTTTTTATTATAGTAATTCTTACAACTATTGGAGAGGAATGTAACTCAACATCCTCCAGTGAAGCCTCCAGGTCAACCTCCCTGATCAGGTTTCGGGCTCTCATTGATGTTTTTTTTTTTTTTTGATAAAACCCTTATATGTTAATTAATAAAAAATGCGTACAAAACCCTTAGAGGGACCTTCAGCTTGCTAACGCTCCAAAGAGCTTCAAAAAAAGTCAAAAAGAAATCAAAGAGCCAGATGCCCCTACTGATCACAATAACAAAGCACCCTAATGACATTATATGAACAAAAAAGGAAAGTAAAAGATATATCTCAATCAACATTGCCTTCCGAACAAGAATTTGATCTTGCACAAAATAAGAGCGAGTATCCAAAAACCTACAAAATAGGCCTACAAGAACACTAAACAAAAATATAAAAGCCACGAATATGATATTAAAGAAATTTGCATAATTAAGCCCATAGATCCAACCCAATCTCTCATCGGTAACAGTAAAGAAAGATAAAAAGACTTTTTAATCAACTTTTTAAATGCCCAAGTTAAAGTAATATCCTAATCATCTTTAATGGATAGAGAAGAGTTAAAAGTGTTACCTGAAATTGTTTTGACTGACCCTTATTCAAGATTTACCATGCACTCTTTGGGAATTACAATATTACCTTGTACAAAATTTCTCTCAATCCAATCATTGAAAACAACACAATCTTCAATTGGATGGCTTTGCATGCGACAATAAGGGAAATAATTAGGATCATCTTTTTATTTGCATCTTTCAGCTACTTGATCTCTAATAATTTGAAATATGGTTTCTTCCAAAGACTTCGAATGATCTTCTTCACTGATTCTTTTTTAAAAGGATAAGGCTTTGCAAATCTCACTTTAAAAGGGATGAAGTAAAGACCTCTTATAAGTCGAGGGGATACTTGTAACTATTAATTTTAGGCTGGTGGTAGTAGAGGAGCACCATATAGACTAGTGACTAGTTGCTTCCCTTTGTCTACTGCTGATGTTGTGGCTGGTCTCTTCTCGAATAAATTCACAGGCATAGAGCCCTTCTTTTTGTCAGATAGATCCTTTAAGAATGGCATATGAGGAGCTTATTCTTGTAGGTTACTTTCTTTATTAAGAAGCATTTCAAAGGTTTTAATGGTGGACCTTTTCAAGAGAAAAGTAATAGGCCCATGGATATTCTTCTGAAGAATCTCCATTGCATGTTGCTATTATAATTGGGGTTCACAGTTCATTGAGAGGTTTTGCAACCTCAATATGTGAAAGTTCTTGAGGGTTTTTAAGCCCTCATGAACTAGCCCAAGGCTAACCAAGCGGAGAGGGGGGGGGGGGGGGGGGGGGGTGAATTGGTATATTAAAAATTCTTAAACAAAATAAAAAACTTTTTGAAACCTTTTTGAATATTTTCGGAGAAAACTGAGATTAGGAGAAAATAGAGAAGTTTTTTTTTTAATATCATCCAGTACGAATGTGCGATCATCTTGGATGATATGATCAATCAATCTATCCTTAATTACTCTCTTATTCACCAGATCAATTTTAGGCATAATTGCTTGCATCGTCTTGTATGATATAGATCTTTGGGGACGATTAGACTAAAATTGTAATTTCAAAATCATGCCTAAAATATGATTGATGGCTAAATTCCATACATAAAGCTGTTCATCCAATACGATTAACTAATTATTTCATCTTAATAGGATTCCATAATTAGGTTTTCTATTTTTAACTGATCGTCCAAGATGATTTGAAATTATTCTATACCGTATGATCAAAAATAGAGAAGCTTTAACTCACCAAATTTTTACTCTTGAGTATGTAAGTGTAAGGTTACTTAGCCTCAGGATCCATCATAGTACATTTGACTGAAGAAAAGGTAAAAAATGCATTGAATAGATATTACAGACTGACTGAATCCTAGTTTACCTGATCTTAAGATGATTGACATTCCAAGCAAACTTATGGACCTAAAATGTTAGTGAGCATGAAAAATAAAATAGATATGTAAGAATTCTAATAGTCAAGAAACAGTATTATTTGTTATCATCAAAATCATAGTACTTGGGTCCAAATTTGTAACAATCTCCCCCTTTTTTATGATGGTAAATATTATTGTTAAAAATTTCAAATCAAGAAAAATTTTTCTTTTGTTTGTTTTATTTATTTTTTGTTTATTTTTAAAAGACACATAAAAAAAATAGAGCAAAAGTAGAACAAAATACATATCACTAAACCATAAGCAACAAATTAAGAAGAAAACATTCCACTCCCCCTTTTGACATCACAAAAATAAGAAGAAAGAAAAGTGCAACAAAAATAGACAAATGTAAAAAAAAAAAAAACAAATACCACTACAGACACAAAAACACAACTAACATTCAAAGGGACTTTGATTAGAAGAATGTGGTGGTAGTGGTGGATAAAAAGGGTGGAGAGAGGAGAACTACTTGTGGAGCCAGTCCATGTCCTGGCTATGTTGTTGTGGCTACTATATTAGGTGTGCATCAAAATGAGCTATGTGCTATTGTTGTTATACTGTGAACACCTTAAAAAGAGCAATATCTTAGGTGTGTTGCTGCTTCTGCTCTATGACCTAAGACTCGAAGTTGGCTTCCCACTAATGACAATGTTGTACCAACTGATCAATCTGTGAATGCTGGTGGAGAGGAGTAGGTTTAAGAATAGCTTCTTTCTCTGCTCCATTAGCCTCCTCATGCTCTGGATGGAGATGAGTGCTGTGAAGGATGTCAAAGGAGCTATTGGTGTTGAAGGAAGGTGGATAATTTGGCGGGGAATGATACTAAAGGTTGTACTTAGTTTCAAGAACATAGGCAATGATGTGTCCTTGGGCCAGATTTGGTTTTCTCTTATGTCCGGGATCCCTAATACTAGTTAAGTGTTCAATATATAAGAATAGAAGGTCAGTAGTATTGAAATCCCTATGAGCTATTATATAATAAGTGGTGATAGAGAATAGAGGAGTAATGTGAATATGGTCACCAACTTTTGGAATTACGAAAGTTCTAAGGACATGTCGGATGATCCTAGCATCTTTGACTAATGAACTAGAGACACTATCATGGAAAGTGATATTGGTGTGTATAAAATACTGATTAACAGGGCTCCAATTAAAATCAGGATCTAAAGCCAAGACATGAAGCTTGTCGCTAGTGGTGGAAAGTTTAAGAATTTCTTGGCAGTTTTGATATGTTATTTTGATAGGTCATTTATTGAAATATGATTAAAGTGTAGTGTTAGAAGATTTTAGTCTAAGATTGACAAAGAACTCATACAAAAGTTTATATTGGAAAGGAAATGCGAGGGTCAGAATGAATGTTGTATAGACAAACATATCTAATACCAGATAGGTTAGTGTGTAGGGATTGACCATCATTGAGGATGCAATCCCTGTAGTTTTGTATCAAAGGTAAGGAGTCTGATCAGCTACCTCAGTGAAGCGAGGGTTTACAGTTCACCTCGAGTAACTTCCAATCAACATCCTAGAAAATTTTCCACAAGCCATACAGAAGATTTTAGTGCAAGGGATTGAGGAAAGAAGTTTTGGGATGAAAAAAAACATGAATTTGGCCAATTTATAAAGAGTTATCAAGATCATCCAGGATGATCGTGAGATCATCCAGGATGATTTGATGCAATAATATCATCCAGTCCAATTTGTCAAAAAGGTGGTCCTATTGCCTAGGATAATCAAACATCATCCAAGACGATTAGAAACAAACAATCATCATAATGAGTCAGCTAGCATGATCTTTAATTATAAAGTTCATTTATGATGAACAGGTGGATCATCCATGATGATTAGTAATAATGAATAGCATCGGCCAAATTTAAAACTTCCATCAAATTTTTCCATATGGATTTTCTAGGATGAAGATGGAATCGTCCAGTACGACCACCAATTATTGAACCAGAATTTGATCATATCATCCAGGACAACGTGGATCATCCAAGATGATCTCAAATAATAGAGTTAGATTAGCTGTTAGATGGATGATGATAAGTGAATTGATGATATCATCTAGGATAATATTATATCATTTAGGATGATGTGAAAAAAAATAAAAATTTTGAGGATGGATAGAAATGATCAAAAGATGTTTCAAAAATTAAAAATAATTAAAATATAATAAAAATAAGTAAAAACACAATAAGAAGATGATAAAATATAAGAAAAAGAGAAGAACATAATTTTTTTTTCAAACAACAATAGAAAAT
The DNA here is from genome assembly GCA_022539455.1 of Dendrobium nobile. Taxonomy (NCBI): domain Eukaryota; kingdom Viridiplantae; phylum Streptophyta; class Magnoliopsida; order Asparagales; family Orchidaceae; genus Dendrobium; species Dendrobium nobile. Next base: position 14,675,954 of record CM039721.1, on the reverse strand, counting down.
AATAATCATATAAAAAGTGATCTGTTCAAAAATTCATTCAGGAAAATATCTTATTGAGTAATATAGCAAAGTAATTAGTCATGGTCATGAGTTTCAAAAATCAAGTCTTTGAAGATATCAAGTGACACATAAATTCTTCTAAGATTTAAAGGTTTGAAAAACAAGGAAAATTATTTTCTTGTGGGCTCATTTTATATATATTGTCAGTTATTTGGCGCACTTTGTACATCTTTTAAATTTTAATACACTTGGTGTATCTTTTAATTATTTGGTGATCATTATACATCTTTTAAATTTTTCTTATTGGGCTCATTTTATATGTTTTTTTCATTTTTGAGATCTAGCTTTCTTTCAAAACCTTTAAAGACTTTCAGTTTTGAGAATATCTTCCATATATACGGGAAGAAAAAACTCACTCTCTAATATAAGGATGAGTAAACCACAAAGCATAATCATATCCATATGATAAATGCAATAACTTGATCAAGAAAGCTTGAAAGTGATTTAATGACTTTGAACATTATTCATATGAGATGGATTACTATAAGAAGATAGAAAAGATCTCAATTTCAAAGTTTAATTGTTAATTTAAAATGGATTTTTTCTTCAAAAAAAAATTACACCACTAAAAGAGTTAAAATAAGAGAATCAATCAATAGTGTTTCTTCCTTTAATTGATTTAGGGATGTCAATCATTATTAACAAATTTAAAAAATAAAAGCACGATAAAAATGTCATTTTTGTAGTGACCAAAAAAGCTGAAGGAGAAAAAAACAAAAAATTAGCATCAAATAAACAAAAAATAAACATGTAAACAAAAAATAGAAGAGATATCAGAAAATATAATATTCGGAGTTCAATAATCATCAAGTTCATACATTTATGTCTATAACACCTAATCTGGTCCTTAAGATGATGAAAGTTTCAAATGCTAGTGGTTTAGTAAAGATATCAGCCAATTGGGTTTTAGTTGCTATATGACGTAACTCAATGTCTCCTTTTGAACATGATCCATAATAAAGTGATGCCTTATAGCAAGGTGTTTGGTTATAGAATATTGGATAGAATTTCTTGAAATATAGTTGGCACTAGTGTTATCATATAGATCTGACATTATGCTTATAGGTAATCCTAAATCCAGAGTTTGTGGCTTTAACCAAAGGACTTGGGCCACATAACTTCCTAAGATTATGTATTCAGCTTCAGTAATAGAAAGTGCAACTAAGTTTTGTTTTCTATTGGACCAGAAGACTAGAGGTGCTCTTTCTATATACCTTAGACCCTATAATGTCTGAATCAGAATATACTATAATCTCAAAACAAGTGTTATGCTTTGGATATCAAATTCCTAAGTTTGTGGTTCCTATGAGGTATTTAAGAATTCTCTTAATTTTAGTTAGGTGGGAATCCTTTGGATTAGCTTAAAATCTAGCACAAAGGCAAACACTAAACATTATATCAAGTTTGCTAGTTATCAAGTAAAGGATCGATCCAATTATTCCTCTATATTTCTTTTGAACAATTTATTTTTTATTTGAGTCTTTATCTAATTGAACATTGGAGCTCATGGGAGTGTTTATTGGCTTAACTTTATCCATTTCATATTTCTTTAGGATGTATTTAATGTATTTTGATTGATTAAGAGAAGTTTCATCATCCATTTGCCTTATGCTAATCCCTAAAAAGTAGGATAATTCTCCTATCATACGCATCTCAAATTCCTTACTCATTATTTTAGAAAAACCATCACATAAATTTTTATCAAAAGTTCCACAAATTATATCATCATCATAGATCTGGATAATGAGTAATTCCTCTCCTATTCTCCTTAGAAAAAGGGTGGTGTCTATGCTCCCCTTAACAAACTCCCATTCCAGTAGGAATGTGATATGCCTCTCATACCAAGCCCTGGGTGCCTGTTCTAATCCATACAAAGCCTTTTTTTAATTTAAAATCATGATTTGAAAATTGGGAATTCTCAAAGCCTGGGGGTTGGTCTATAAATATATGTTCTTTTATCATCCTATTTAAAAAGACACTCTTGACATCCATTTGGAAAAGCTTAAATCCCTTATAACAAGCAAATGCTAATAGCACTCTAACAGCTTTCAATCTAGCTATAGGGGAAAAAGTCTCCTCAAAATCAATCCCTTCTATTTGATTATATTGCTTAGCCACCAATCTTTCCTTATTCCTAACCATCATACTAGAATCATTCATTTTATTCTTAAAGACCTATTTGGTTCCTCCTAATCTCTAGTCCTTAGGTCTTTCTACTAGCTCCCAAACATCATTCTTAATAAATTGGTTTAGTTCCTCTTATATGGCTATGATCTAGAATTCATCAGAAAGGGCTTGGTTAATGTTGGTGGGTTCAATAATTGAGATAAAGACAGAGTGGTTTACTTCTTTTCTAAGTATATGCCTAGTTCTAACACCTTCAGAAGGGTCTCTTAAGATCAGTTCTTTAAGATAACTAGAATAATATCTCCATTCTTTAGGCAAAGTATTTTGAGGTTCTACCCTTTCCTCTAGATTTATTTTTTACTCCTTGGGTAATCTCACCTACTTTATCTTCTTCCTCAACCTAAGACTTCTCAAAATTAGATTCATTAAACACTATATGAGTAGTCTCCTCCACTACCAATGTCCTCTTATTAAATGCTCTATAGGATTTTCCTCGCATGAAAAGCCTAAGAACACTTCTTAATCAGATTTTTGATCAAATTTTCCTAACTGTGACTTCCCATTTTTTAGAATTAAAACCTTACATCCAAAGACATGGAGGTGAGAAAGGTTGGGTGTCCTATCTATAATGATCTCATAAGATATCTTATTTAGTTTGGATCTAACATTTACCCTATTCAATAAATAACAGGCTATATTCACTACTTCTACCCAAAAGTATTTTAGAAGTGAATAATTAGCAAGTATAGCTCTAGTAGCTTCCACTAAGGTCTTGCTCTTCCTTTCAGCTACCCCATTATGCTGAGGGGTCCTAGGAGCTGAGAAGTTGTGCCTAATCCCTTGCTCCTCACAGTAAGTTTCAAACCTCTCATTTTCAAACTCTCCACCATGGTCACTATGGATGGTCAAGATATTATGTCCTAGATTTTTCTGAATCCAAGTGGAGAATGATTTAAATTCATTGAATGGCTCACTTGTATATGACAGATATCTTGTCCAAGTGAACTTAGAGTAGTCATTGACTTTTACAAATCCAAAGAACTTTCCCCCTAAGCTTACATTGCTAATTGGTCCAAATAAATCCATGTGAAGGAATTCTAATGGTTTAGAGGTGCTAATGGCCTTAATGGAATGGAAAGAGGATTTGACATGTTTCCCTAATTGACAGGCATCACACAGGAGGTCCTTAATGAATTCAATCTTGGGGATTCCTCTTACTATGTCTTTTGGATTACTTTTTAAGTGTTTTTATTCTAGCATAACACAACCTCCTATGCCACAACTAAGACTCATTAGTAATAATTTTTAGGAAAAGGGTGCTATAAAATATGTATTTTCTAGCTCAACATATAAAATTTTCAAGGAATCATGCTCATTTGTTAAGTCAAGATGCTTTGCATTCAATGAGTAAAGTTTATCCAATAAAGTCATATGATTAATATCAAGTATAAAATGATCTTTAATCAAAACTTCATGTTATTTTGTATGTTCTAAAATTCCAGTTTCAATTTGCATGTGATTTTTAAAGTTTTAAAACCTGAAGTAATTAATCATATGTTAATTCACATGCCTCTTCTTGGTCAGAGGAACCAAGAAGATCATCTTCCATCAAACACAAATTTGTTATCTCCTATTCAGCTTCAGTTTTAGAGGAGTCAAATGCATAATCTGCCCAAAAAGCCTTTTGGGTTCTTAGCTTGCCCTTCTTGAACTTGGGTTCTCCTCACACTTCTCCTTGCTTGGGTGAGCCTTAAGTGTAGGAAAACTAGCTTTTACATATCCTGGCTTTCTGTATTCAAAGTAAATCACATCAAAATAACTTTTAGAATTCTTGCTATACTTACCTTTGCTCCATTTTTTATGGTGCTTTTGTTTATCTCTAAAAAGGTTTTTGAATTACCTTCTAATTAAGGAAATATCATCATTTTTAGAGCATGAAGTATCAGTGTCATAATCATTAGGCTTTAAGGCTACAATGTTTTCTATTTTTTTCTCCCCTGCATCAAGTTGTCTTTGGTTCACTTCTTTCTTGTAAGCAATGAATGATCCAAGTAAGTTATCTATAGAATAAATATTAAATCCTTAGATTTAGTTAAAGTAGTAATATTAGCATCAAAGGAAGAAGGTAAACATGTCAAAATTTTGTTAACTTTCTCATAGTTTGTTAGCTCTCTTCCTAAGGTGTGTATGGAGGTGACAATTTATGTAAACCTAGTATAAATTTCAGATATTAACTCACTAGGTTTCATGCTAAAAAGTTCTTCATTATAAAATAAAATATTTAACCTAGATTGCCTAACTTCACTTGTGCCTTCATAAGTAATGCATAATTTATTCAAGATTTTTCTTACTAGTTGCACATGTTGAAACATGCATGTAATCTTCATATTTTAGTGCATAAAAAAAAAGTTTAAACATTTTATATTAAGTTGAGCTAGATCTCGATCATCAAAAGTCCATTCAGAAAAAAGAAGTTCAATTTTTATATCATTAATTTCAAGTGTTGGTACGGAATAACCTTCTTTTACAAGCATCTACATGCGATAATTTATAGATTGAAAAAAAGTGGACATGCAGGTTTTCTAAAAATCAAATGGTATATTATCAAATAGAGTGGTTAAGTAATGGAATACCTTCACTGTATTCTGATTACCAAAGTTAGCCATAGATCTTTAATTCAAAGTTTTCTAAAACTTGATATTTTAAATCCTACTCTAATTCCACTTGAAAGTTTGTGAGCATTTTTAAGCCCTTATGAACTAGCTCGAAGCTAACCAAGAGGGGGGGGGGGGGGGGGGGGGGTGAATTTGTGTTTTAAAAATTCTTAACAAAAGAAAAATCTTTTCAAACCATTTGAATATTTTAATACAAATAAGACCAACCCTTGATGTAGAAGTGATTAATAAAATTAATTATAGATTTTAACCATAAAATTAAGCAAAAGAAATTAAAGTGTAGGAATAAAAATAGTAAGAACACACCAAATATTTATAGTGGTTTGGTCAACATGACCTAAACCACTCCCTGGAGCCTCCTCTCTAAGTATTATACTAAAATTATAATGTCTCTCATTTTTCTACCATAATAAGTTAGAGAAGCCCTTACAAAATCTTTTTCACCAACTCCAATGAGGTTGAGAACCTAGACTCGTTTTGCTTCCTCCTAAAGAAGGTAGACAACTCTAACTCCTTTTGCTTCCTCCTAAAATAGACATTGAACATTGATCTAGTGCTGATGAAGACCTCCCTAGATCCACCAAGGAGCCAAGGATGATGATTGGAGAAGACTGCTTGAATCCTTACTTGGAGTAACCTTTGTGAATACCTTACAAACTCTCCCTCACAAGATTCTCTCTCTCTCTCTCTCTCTCTCTCTCTCTCTCTCTCTCTCTCTCCCACCCCCCAAACTCTCCTTCTTCTTCTCTAAGCTCTCTTAGGTCAGGACAACAACAAAAGATTTTTTTCATCAGCAATTGAGAGATCTTAAATAGAAGGCCTTAAAAATGCCCTAATTTTCAATTTTCCATCAAAGATCATCTAGAATAATTGACAAATGTTCAGGTACAATTAGTTTAAAATCATCCCTTCCAGCTAGGATGATCTAGGTTATATATGTGATTAGAATATAATATTTATTCTAATTGTACAAGATGATGTGGACATCATCCTATACAATTAGTTCAAAATCATACATTTTCATCTAGCAGATAGTTCGGGACATGCAGAAGATAAATCTGGATGCTATAGAAATATAACTGATCATCTAGGATGATTTCAAGATCATTCTATATGGTTTGTTCAAAAAAAGACTTTATCATCCAGCAGATAGTTCGGGACATCCATGAGATTTAGGAGAAAACTAAGATTTTTCTTATAGATCAACTAGTTCAATTTTTTATCATCCCGGATGATTTTATTAAACAATCTATCCTTAATTACTCTCCTAATCATAAGATCAATTTTAGGCATGATTGTTTTGCATCATCCAAGATGATATAGATCGTCCGGGACGATTTGAATAAAATTGCAATTTCAAAAACATGCATAAAATATGAGTAACAACTGAATTTCATACATAAAGTTGATCATCCAGTATGATTAGTTAATTATCTCATATTAACGAGATGCCCTAATTAAGGTTTCTATTTTTAACTAATCATCTAGGATGATTTGAAATAATCCTATACGATATGATTAAAAAAAAAACTCTAACTCACCAAATTTCTCCCCCTGATTGTGTTTGTGTGCAAGGTTACCTAACTTTAAGATCCATCATTGTACATTTGACTCAAGAAAAAGTAAAAGATTCATTAAATAGAAACAACAGACTGAATCAATCCTAGTCTACCTAATCTAAAGCGGATTGACATTCCAAGTAAACTTATAGACCTGAAAGGTTAGTGATAAGGGAAAATAAAACATATATATAAGAATCTCATTAGTCAAGAAACAATAATATTACTTTTAAACAACATGATCGCCCATAATATACACTGCTAAGTTCCAATAAATCTCTTTAAGAATATATTTTCTATCTTGTTAAAGGTTCTCACTGAACCATTGGGTAGATTGGTATACCATTTGAAAGCAATGACAAAAAGACTACTAATAAATTGGCAAAATAATAGAGCATCTGACCCTCCTTTGTTTAAATAGATCGCTCGAAAATGGTCCAGATGCTACCTTAATTTTTAACATGGGTAAATAATTTCAAAGATGGTGGCACAAAGCCCTTTGGATAAGAGGCTAGATCATATTCTTCAGGGTAGGTCCTACCCTTCAAGATAGATGCAGTCTCTAGGGTTGAACCTCAATCAATTATCTAATGTCCTTTTGATATGATGGTAGAGGAACTAATGGAACTAAAGAGGATGCTGGCTATAAACTGGGGGAACTTAGAAGACTGTTGGTTGAACTAATGGAACTACTGGTAATGACTCAAGATTTTTTAAACTGGATTTTGGCTTTCTACTTTGATCAATCACTATGTCTACTATAAACTATAACTATTCAAGTTGAGGTTGCTAGGTTTTATCCAACTGACTATGTATACCCTTAACCCTTAGTACCATCTCTGTAACTTGCCTCTCAAGATCTTTGATGTGATCATCTTCACTTCTAAACCTAATTGATCCATCAAAACCAAAATCAATAGCAGTTGAATCTTCTTCCTTTTCAAGATGGTGTCAACTAGCCTTTGTATCTTTTCATAAGGCTCTTATTTCAACCATGTTGATGCTGCCAATAATAAATTTAACCTCATCAATTAATAAATTGTAAGAATATTGATCAAAATCTTCCATAGCATCTTTCTTCTTTAAGATATCTATAATTTCTTATACCAACTCATCAATTGTTCTACCATCAATTGACTCATAGGCAACTGGCAAGTTTCCCTTATACATTAACATTTCTTCATATTCCTTCTCATCAATCTTGGAAATATGTCATGGATTTTGAGATCTTCCACATAAGAAGGGGCTTCAATCATCTCCTGATCTATGTTGGGGGCTATCTCCTCCCGTTCAAATGTTGTAAGGTCAGTGGCCTCAAGGGTAGCATCCTCAACAAGGTGAGGGGCATCCACCATAGAAGGTGATAAAGGAGCTTGAAGGGTAACAACTCCTACATTAGGTTGGGATGAGTCTTCACATCGTTGAATAAGGAGCCTAGGGATATCTACTAGAATATAGGGGTTTTTAAATTTATTAACTTTCTTGGGAACATACTATTTTTTAGGAGATTTGGGCCTCTTGCCCTTGACGTCAATATTCTGCTTGTTCTTGTCTTTCTCCATTATATTTACTACCATTGAGGACAATTTAGAAAGTTTTGGAGGTGGGATCGACGGCCTGCTAGAAGGATGGCGGCCCTTGTATGACCCAATCAACATAATCTCCTCCATCTTATTAGACAAGAGGCAAGGCACCTAATGGTATCCATTTACAAACATTTAAGTAACAGGTTGTTTAACAAATTTTTTATTCTTCCTCACTAGCTGAGGAGATAAGTTCTTTGATTTAGTCTTTTCTTCCTTTTAAAGATTTCTTTCTCAAATCAGTGTAAGATCACCACCTTCAGGTGCCTCACATATTGATCCTTAGTTTCCTATTCCTGGGTAGCACATGTATAGATTATGTTTCTTAACATACTACTCCTTTTCAATTGATTCTCTGTATGAGTCCTCATAACGGAGTAGTCCACCATGCATGGTGGAGAGCTAGCAATCCTAGCCACCCTCGCCTCCCCTATAGTAGTAGCAATGGGGTCAAAGTGGCTCCCCTTAAAAAGTGTAGAGGAAGCCAAAATAGAAAGCTTCTTAACAGCCTCTGACTCTACTTGGCTCAGGGCTTTTAGTTTAGTTACTTTTCTTGCATTGGTTATCTTCTTTCTCACTCTTCTCATATAGTTTTTTCGCTAATCCTTTCTCATGATAAGGGTTATAGAACTCAATCCCTCTTCAAATACTGACTTGACTTTAGAGTCCTTAACAAAGGAAATAAGCTTCTCTTACTTTCTAGTAGAAGATGGAAAAGGTTCAACTTCAACAATATCCTCCTTATTGGGAATAAGGGAGTCAGCCCCCAACCCTACATCAATCTCTACCAGTGAGGTATCCTTTTCCCCTATATCAGCCAGGTTAACAATCACTCCTACATAAATAGATATTTTTAGAGTCTTAAAGCCCTTCTCGAATTGGATGGTTTTATTACATATCAGTATCTCCACAGGCAAGTCTTGGTTTAAAGAGAATATCAACTTGCCATCCATTTTGGTAGAGTCATATTTTTCGGAATTTAAAAAGAGAGAGTTTGAGTTAGAATATTGAAGTTAAAATTAAAAAATCATTAAGGATCTCATATTTTATCATATATGTTAGGATAAAGGAAACTATAGCCTAATATAAGACAATAAGATATAAAGATCCTCAATAACATGGAGAGATTTGAATTTTTATTACATAAGCTAGGCTACAAGAGAGTAATATGGCCTAACGTATAACAACGATGATTGAAGTTAACTTGAAGGATTTTGAAAAGAAACAAAACTTTGAAAATTAGTTGATTTTCTTCAAATTTTGAAACTCATCATGCTGAGTTTCACTCAACAAGAAGATTTACAAAATTGATATGAAACGTCTGAAGGATTCAACTTGAATAATTCAATTCACCAATCGACTTGAGATGAAATATCAAAGCATAAATTTTATTAGAGTGATTTTGAACTTTGAACTTAAGTTTAATGGATCTTCTACAAATTTTAAAACTCAACATAATGCATTTCACTCAAATATATAGGTTTATAACATTGAAAGGAAGTCTAAAAATCTAGCTTGAGTCTTTCGCTCTGCCTTCGAACTTGGGGAAGAAATGTCAAAGCCTGAATATGGGTAGAGGTTTTTCTCGCTCGCCTCTCAAATTGTTTTTGATGTTTGACACACTCACCCATGGAAGAAATGGATAGATGGACCAATGGAAGAAAGAAAGTCAAAACTATCGATTTAATAAAATTTCTACCACTATCAATGATGGAGAGAGAGAATTTCCCCATCAGATTCACCATTTTTGTGTGTTTGAAAAGTAGAGTTTGAAAAAGAGGTTTTCAAAACCTAATTTTCTTGGAAGAATTTAATTTATGTAATTTTAGTTATGAAATTGAACACAACATTATGAACAATATATCACCTCAAAATGTGAAAATAGCATTCCCTAATGAGTTTAGATAACGAAACTAAAAGTTTCATCCTAATTTTAGCAGTTGAATTCAGGTAAGAACTAAATATGACCTCAAAGGGTCAAAATGGCATTCTACCAATATTCAAGTACTATAATATGGATGAGAGATTATTAACTTTTTATTCAAAGACATGATGATAAATGATAGATCCTCCTCAGGGAAGAGTTTAACATCTATTGTTAATAATTTAGATACGACGATAATGATCGTTGTTAATTTTGATAACAAAGATGTAAATTGACCTTTTATCATAACTTTAGAGCATTAGAAAAATATATATGATAATTAAAAAATAAATAAATAATTCTCCCCCTAAATATATGCATGTAAAATGAATTATGACCAACATATATAGTTCTTCTCCCCCTTTGACAACATCAAAAAGAATAATTTAAACATATAAAAGAAATTTAAATATTAGGATCTAACATCCCAAGCATACGTCTTAACATACAAAATCTCTCTTCAGCTAAAGGTTTTGTAAGGATATCAGCTATTTGTGAATTTGTGTTTATAAAATCTATATTCACATCGCCTTTATTAACATGATCTCTAATGAAATGGTGTCTAATCTCTATGTGTTTAGTTTGCGGATGTTTTATAGGATTTTTTGTTAAACTTATAGCAATTGTATTATCACATTTAATAGGGATATTTTTAAGCTTAATTCCAAAATCCTCTATTTGTTGCTTTAGCCATAAAACTTGAGCAACACAACTACCTGCGGCTATGTACTCTGCTTCAGCAGTGGATAAAGCAACTGAATTTTGTTTTCTAGAAGACCAAGAAATAAGTGATGATCCTAAAAATTGATAAGTTCTAGATGTGCTTTTTCTATCAACCTTACAACTAGCATAGTCTGCATCAGAATATGCAACTAAATGACATGATAATAAATTTTTGGGATACTATAAGCCTAACTTATGAGTTCCGATCAAATAGCAAAATATTCACTTAACTGTTATTAAGTGTGATTCCTTAGGATTAGCTTGAAATCTTGTACATAAACATACGACAAACATAATATCAGGCCGACTAGTAGTAAGATACAAAAGTGAACCTAACATACTCCAATAAAGTTTTTGATCTATTAATTTTCCTAATTCATCTAAATCAAGTCTAGTTGATGGGCTTATAAGAGTTTTACTCAATTTAAATCTCTTCATATCAAACTTTTCTATTAATTTATTTATGTATTTGGTTTGACATATGAAAGTGCCAGACTCTAATTGTTTTACTTGTAGTCCTAAGAAAATGGTGAGTTCTCCCATCATACTCATTTCAAATTCTTTTGACATTAATGAAGAAAACTCATGACATAAACTTTCATTTTTACTTCCAAATAATATATCATCAACATAAATCTGTATAATAATCAAATCATCTCCAATATTTTTGATAAAAAGAGTTGTATCTACCTTACCTTTTCTAAAACTATGTTCAATTAAAAAGTTACTTAACCTATCATACCAAGCACGAGGAGCCTGCTTTAAACCATATAAAACTTTCTTTAATTTATATACATGATTAGGAAAATTAATGCTTTCAAAACCTGGGGGTTGTTCTACAAAAAACATCTTGATCAATATACCCATTCAAAAAAGCACTTTTGACATCCATTTGAAAAAGTTTGAAGTCCTTAAAACACGCAAAGGCAACGAGTAATCTAATGGCTTCTAGTCTTGCTACGGGTGCAAAAGATTCTTCAAAGTCTATTCCTTCTATTTGTGTGTACCCTTGTGCAACTAATCTACCTTTATTTCTAATAATACTTCCTGAGTCATCTAGCTTATTTTTATAAACCCATTTAGTTCCAATAATATTTTGATCATGAGGTCTTGTGACTAACTCCCAAACATCATTTCTTATAAATTGGTTTAGTTCCTCTTCCATAGCAATTATCCAAAAGTTATCTTGTAAAGCTTCATCTATATTTTTAGGTTCAATTTCTGATAGAAATGCAGAATGTTCTACCTCATCCATAAGGTTTCTTCTAGTCTTAACACCTTGGGAAGGATCATCAATTATTAACTCTTTTGGATGTTTTCTATTATATCTCCATTCTTTAGGCAATGAATCATCCTCATTTTCTTCCAAATTTATTTTCTTTATATTTTCAATATCATCATCATTCAAATCATTTCTTATTAAATCTATAGGATTTTCATCAAAAATTACATGAACGGATTCTTCAACAATTAATTTTCTCTTATTAAAAACTCTAAAAGATTTTCCAAAAATTGAATATCCTAAGAATATACCATCATCAGACTTACTATCAAATTTACCTAAAAGATCCTTATCATTATTTAAAATAAAACACTTACATCCAAAAACATGTAAATGACTAATCTTAGGTTTCTTTCCAAAAAATATTTTATAGGGGGTCTTTTAAAGAATTGGTCTTAAATAAACTCTATTTGTAACATAACATGCGGTGTTTATTGCTTCTGCCCAAAAATACTTTGGACGTTTATATTCATCTAACATTGATCTTTCTAATTCTACCAAAGTGCGATTCTTTCTTTCAACAACACCATTTTGTTGAGGAGTCCTGGGAGCTGAAAAATAATGTCTAATTCCATTTTCATCACAATAATTTTCAAATGATTTATTTTCAAATTCTCCACCATGATCCGTTTGAATTCTATGAATCAAATAACCTTGTTCTCTTTGAATATACTTAGCAAATTTTCTAAAATCATCAAATGCATTATTCTTATTAGATAAGAATAATACCCAAGTATATCTTGAATAATCATCTACAATAACAAATCCAAAATTTTTATGACCTAAACTAGTGTTAATTGGCCCAAATAAGTCCATGTGTAATAATTTTAAAGGTCTACTAGTAGAAAATATATTTATACTCTTGAATGAACTTTTCATATGTTTACCATGAATGCATGCATCACATATAGAATCAAAATGAAAATTAATTTTTGGTAAACCAACTACCAAATCAAGTTTAGAAATTTTATTCAAAGTATGGATATTGACATGACATAGCCTTCTATGCCATAACCAAGCATCATCATTTGTAGATTTCATGCAAAGTAAATTCAAATTAACAACATTTGTATTCTCTAAATCAATTAAATAAATATTTTTATGTCTATTTCCTATAAGCAAAATAGTTTCATTATTTCTAATAATGTAATGTGAAGCATAAAATGAAATATTTAAACCTTTATCATATAATTGACTAATTGATATTAAGTTATATTTTAAGCCAGAAATAAATAAGACTTTTTCTAAAGTAATAGAGTTCTTACATATGGATCCAATGCCAATAATCTTTCCCTTTGCATTATATCCATATGTGACATATCCTCCATCACTTGGTTCTAATGTAGAGAATTTTACTTTATCGCCAGTCATATGTCTTGAATATCCACTGTCCAAGTACCACATGCCTTCATTGATTTTACTTTGAAGGCATTCCTACAAAAGAAAATCAAGTGTTAACTTTCAGAACCCAAATATTTTTGGGTCCACATTCCAAATGAGTAGTATAATATCTATTATGTATGGTAGTTGAAGTGCTTGCATTTTTTGGAACCCATACAAAACATGTTTGTTTAGTATTTTGTGATCTACGAGCATAGCAATCAAATGAGATATGTCCTTTTCTACCACAATAATTACACCAAATATTAGTATTTGCATATGGCTTTACAGGATTTCTTTGTGACATATAAGAAGAATTTTTGTTTGATGTCGTACTTGATGGAGATTTATAATAAACATGTGATTTATAATATTTTCTCTTTCAAGTTTACAAACAAGTAAAGAACGATCTAATAAAGAACTATTTTTATTTTTCAAATCATCACATTCATTTTTTAAAACATTAAAATGCATATCTAAATTTTTATGCTATTTTTCTAAAGCATTATATTTTCTTTCTAATTTTTTATATTCAATAACTAATTCATTAAAAGCATCATCTAATTCTTCATAAGAAATATCATTACATACCTCTTGAGAAACATGATATGATTCTTCTCCCGCATAAGGCAAATGTTCACCTCTTCATCTGATGAACTTGATTCATCTGAATCTGGGTTGGCCCATAGTGCCTTCTTTTTCTTCTTGAAATACTTCTTTTCTTTCTTGTCACTCTTTCTCTCTATATCCATCTCTTTATTCTTTGAATCAATAAGATCTGGACAATCTCCTCTTATGTGTTCAGGCTTCTTTCAATGGTAACAAATAATCCCTTCTCCTGTAGGAAATTTCTTAGTTTGAAATTTATAATTTTTGGATTTCTTATACCTTTGATTTTTCTTGCATAGTAAGCTTCCAAGTCTTCTTGAAAGTATGGCCACCTCATCACTATCTTCATTAGAGCTTGATGAATTAGGTTCATCATTGTCATCAATATGCAAGGCAATCATTTTACCTTTCTCTTTCTCTTTCTTTGAAGATCCATCCAATTTATCCCTTTGAGCTATCAAAGAACCCAAAAGCTGATCAAGTGGATAAGTAGATAAATCTTTAGCCTCACTAATTGCAGTTACTTTAGCATCCCATTCTTTGGGAAGACATCTAAGAATCTTATAGACTAAGTCTTGATTCTTATATATTCTTCCAAGAGAATGCAACGTATTAATTATTTTCATAAATCTTGTATACATATCAGAAATAGATTCAGAAGGAGACATACGAAATAATTCATATTCATGAACAAGTCTGTTTATGTGAGCATCTCTAACCTCACTAGTACCTTCATAAGTAATAATTAATTTATCCCAAATTTCTTTTGCTGAATTTAACATGGATATTTTCATGTAATCATCTGGAAGAAGTGCACAATGCAATGTATTACATGCCCTAGCATTTAATTCATCTAATTCCCTCTCTAATGCAGTCCATTCAGCAAAAGGTTTTTCAATTTTAATTCCATTAATTTCTTTAGTGGGTGTATGATATTGGTGTGTAAGCATGTGCCACATACGAGAGTCTTGACCTCTTAAGAATGTACTAATTCAATTTTTCCAATAATCAAAAGGAACATTATCTAACAATGGAGGACGATGAGTGGATTGTCCTTCGGGAAGTGAACCCTTAGGAAAACCTTGTGCCATAGTTTATAAATGCATCTACTCTAGGATTTTAAGCCAAAATAAAAGAGCCAAGTCTCTGATACCAATTATTGGATGACTATGGCACCCCATGAGGGGGGGTGAATTGGGATTTTTAAAAATTTTTATTAAAAGAAGAAAATTAAAATGATTTTAAAGCAATTTTGAAAAGAGTAAGTAACCACACAATAATTCTTATAAAAAAGATAGAAAAATAAATACAAGGAATGAAAATAAGAGGCACAATATTTTTACGTGGCTCGGCCCGAATTCCAATCTGACCTAAGTCCATGCTAGCCAACTCTCGGGCTAGAATTCACTAATCCCATGTTTGCTTTGCAAACCTCACTTCTTTAAACCAAAGAAGTTCTTTACAACCTAAGTACTCTCCTACACGGGCAAGTACCACCCAATCTAATTACAATTAAAACTTCTCTAAGCCAAATGGCTTAGATCAAGAAAATGAAAAATACAATTTGATATAAATAAGAAAAGCTCAAATAATCTTGCAATAAAATATCCACAATATTTGAGATGATCTTACAAATAAATCTTAATCACCTCACTACTTGCAAATGAAATATTAAATTTGCTCACTTTAAGATAGATTTGTATTTTGTTTAAAATAAGAATAATATATGAAATGAAAATATATTCTTGTTGATTTAAACTTTAACTTCTCAAATAAAGTAAAATGAATAAGAATATATATGTAAATCTATGCCACCTTAAAGAAGTTTAACTACTTGCTTTGTTAAACTTTATGAATTTAAAAGATGTGATATAGAAAACTTTAATATAAAATTTCCAACAAGTATTTCACCATAAAATAAATATTTTCAAGAAAGAAATATATGGTGAAAGATAAAAGAGTAGTAAGTAGAGATTTAGAGATGGAAAGCAAACTCAAGAACTGAAGAGATATTACTCGGTTTTGTGTGTTGATGCTTTCCAATAATGATTTTGATCTCATAAATGAAAAAGTTCTTGGAATAAAATAAAGGCTTCTCCTCTCAAGATTTAGCATGTAAATAGGAAAGAAAGAATGGTAGAATTGCTGGAGATTTTCTTGTTTTTGGCAGCCCATTCATGAAGAAGATGAGAGGTATTTAAAGGGAAAGGGTAAGTAAAGCCAAATTTGAATAATAATATTATTCTAATATGTTTTATATCAACTAATAATATTATATTTCATTAATAATTCATTCATATTAATTATATATGAGATTCAAACGGCTAACCACATGGGAATGTCAAAAAGTCATCATATGCATCCAAAATAGGGCTAAAACGGCTAGTAGCAGCTTTTATTTAACTCAGATAATGTTTGGAAATTCATTATAAATTCAAATGAAATCAAAATGAGTCATATAATATATCAATTTACATCTACAGAATTCCAGCAATCTAATACATTAAAAAGTCGACCACGTTTCGGACATCATAATATGATATTCAGTAAAATATTAACTCATGCATAATTTTTAATATTTAAAGATATATTGAATATAATGTAATATAAGCTTATTACCTTTAATTTCCTAATTATATAACTTTCTATATTTGAAAATAATTATGCAATTTATGAAGGTTATAATATTTATTTAATTATGCAAAATTAATATATAATTAATAGATATTTAGATTGTAAGAAAATCAAATAATGCAAGTAATATTGATGGACTACTAACAAACTCCTACGATAATATAAAAGGCTTCAAATTATCCATCTTAGTCCATCTTAATCTCAACATTTGATTGATCTTGAGTTGTGCAATGTAAATCCCATAAGCAATTATAATGCACATCCTTATACCTGAAATACTTAGCACACAAATTAGAGCATCCAAGCATATGTTTTTTATCATCAAAATCTCTTAAATAGGTAATGAGGTAGATAATATCAACAGGTTTCTCCTCACTCTTTTCTTTGCTTGAGTGATCCTGAAGTGTAGGACAATCAGCTTTCACATGTCCAGGCTTCCTACATTTAAAACAAACAACATCAGAAGAATTCTTAAAAATTTTATTTCCCTTATCTTTGTTCCACTTTTGATGATTCTTTTGCTTCTTCCTTAGAAAGCTTTTAAATTGCCTTTTGATGAAGGCAACATCATCTGACCCGAAAGAATCAATTCTTAGTTATTAGCCTTTAGTGCCATAATTTTCTCCTTCTTTTTCTCACCTGCATCCAGATTTCTTTTATTCACTCCTTGCTCGTAGGCAATGAGTGAGCCAAGCAAGTTATCAATTGAATAAGTATTTAAATCTATTGATTCAGTAATTGTAGTGATTTTAGCATCAAAAGAGGAAGGCAAGAATCTCAAAATTTTATTCACCTTTTCATAGTTAGTGAGTTCTCTTCCTAAGGCATGCAAAGAAGTTACAATTTGAGTAAACCTTATATACATTTCAAAAATTGACTCATGATATTTCATACGAAAAAGTTCATAATCATGAAATAAAATATTCAAACGAGATTGCTTAACTTCATTAGTTCTTTCATAAGTAAAGCACAATCTATTCCAATTCTCTTTACCAGAAGCACAAGTTGAAACACACATGTAATCTTCAGATTTTAAATAAAAAAAAAATAGGTCAAACACTTTGCATTAAGTTGTGCTAAATCTCTTTCATCAAAAGTCTATTCAGTAAAAGGTACTTCAGTTTTAATTCCATTAAGTTCACGAGAAGGTGGAGAATATTCTTCTTTAATAAGCATCCACATGTGATAATTAATATTTTGCAAAAAAGTTGACATGCGAATTTTCCAAAAATCAAAAGAAAGATTATCAAACAAAGGTGGTCGTGTAATAGAATATCATTTCGTTGTATTATGATTCCTAAAGTTAACCATGGATCAAAATTCAAAAAAATTTTAAACTTAGTTTTATGAATGCAGCTCTGATACCACTTGAAAGTTTATTAGGAATGTTAAGCCCTATGAATCGGCCCAAGACTAACCAAGAGGGGGGGGGGGGGGGGGTGAATTGATATTTTAAAAAAATCTTATAATCAAATTACAAAACTCAAACCAAGATTTGCCACAACGTAAATCAAAGTGCGGAAAATTAAATGCGAAAGCAGTAGAAAAAGAACATAAGGATTTATAGTGATTTGGTCAACTCGACCTACGTCCACTCCCTGGAGGCGCCCTCTGAGTATTACACTAGAAAGTGACTCTCCTTTTTCTCCCACAGCAAGGTGGAGAAGCCCTCATAAAAACTCCTTTCCACCAACCTCGGTGAAGTAGAGAACCCAACTCCTTTTGGTTTCTCCTAGACCAGGCAAAGAACCTTGATTGAATTTTGAAGCTCACCTCTCTCAACCCTTCCAAGGACAAGAGACTCTAGTAGAAGAAGAAGTGGAATAATGCTTGGAGCAACCCTTGTGAATTCCCCTCACAAGCTCCCCCTCACAAAATCCTCTCTCTCTCTTTTTCTCCTCTAGGCTTTCTTAGGTCAAGACAACAGTAAAAGATCTCCTCTAAGGTAGAGTAAGAGATCTTAAATAGAAGAGCTTCGGAATATCTCTTATTTTATACAAACTGACTTTATAGTCAAGGGCAATAGGGGTACCAGCCTGGCATATCAGCATAAATTTTGCTCAATCAGCCCGGTCGGTTTGGGATTATTAGAGTAATTTTGGTCACATCATCCAGGCCTATATGATATTATCCTACCCAATTAGTTCAAATCCAAGCCAAATCATCTTGGACCTCGCCCTGAATTGAAGTAGGTTGATGTCAATCATCCACGCCATCGTCCCGGCCGATCCTGTGATCATGGCGGCTGATTCTTTCATCCTGGTTGATGTCCTAAAATAAAGAATACCTAAATAGATCATGGCAGCTGATTCATTCTGATTTGAGCATATCATCCTAGCCGATATAATATCGTCCACTAATCGATATAATATCATCCAGGCTGATCAGCTTAATGATGGCTGCCTTAACCATTATGCCTTGATTAGGGTTTTTATTTTTGAATCAATCATCCATGCTGATGTAAATATCATCCCGGCCGATGTGAGAAAAATCAGAGAACTCTAAATTCAGATAACAAAAATCACTCAAGTGTGTGTGTGTAGGGTTACTTAGCATCAGACACCTCAAAGATTACAATTGACTCAAAAAAGGAAAAAAGTACATTACAAATTAACTCATACCTAGTTAACCCAATCTTGAGCTGGTTCCAATTGCCCTCTGATCTTGTGGTCTTGAAATGTTAGTAGACAAGGCAGTTGTAGAGAAACAAGAGTGTTTGCTATCATCAAAATCATAATCCATGAAAATAGATTCGCAACATGGTTATCCTCAGCAAAGAAAATTAAAATCATCTAATGTAGTTATATATTTGTAATATATTAAATCACAGCCATGCTTGGCCATGATCATTTTAATTTTAAGGGGGCTTAAGAATTTTTGCACCTGCATAAAATTTGTTAGTTTTAAAGATTTCAATTTTCCCCCCTTTAGTTTTACCATACATGATCATGACCACCTATATAAAATTCTATAAAAATCCATATCATTCATAACCTAGGAGTTATCTAAAACCCATCACTTCAATTCATATATTATATAAGTAAATTAACACATCCATAATCAATCATGTTAATCAAGTAATAACAATAAACATGCAATGAAAATTATGTAAAATTTGACCCACAAATAGCATAAAAGTAAACATCGGCCTAGCTTAGAACTAGAGCGAGTTGTCCTAGCAAACTATCTAAATTATGTGTAGAATATTATGTGGTTTGGTTATGTCCTAGACTTGGTAATTTATTAAAGTTGTCTAATGTTTTGATTGGTTGAAGGCCAATGGGATTTGAGTTTGAGTTTAATTATTAGTGTATTAAGGTAAATTTTATAATGCATTTAAGTGTTAAATGAATACCACCTTTGTTTACACCAAGTTTGTGAAGTTTTTTTTCACTTTCCTTGGGGATAAGTTAATAGTCTCGTAAGCCCATGTTACCCAGTAGTAATCAGTTTATTATGTTAATTTAATTAGTTGGGAATTAAATGATTAAAAATGTTTTTAATTAAATTAATTAGTTGTTGATTTTAAGGATTAAGTTATATTAAATTTTCGTCAGCCAATTCGTGGCCTTGTGATAGTGGGCTCAAGTAATAAGACCTCCTTACAACACTTACCCAACAACTTAAAATAGTTTATCCTAAAAAAAAATTATCTTTTTAGATCTTGTTGGTTAATGAGTTTTGAAATTTTAGTTAATTATTGAATTAAGGGTCAAAAGTTTACTTTTAAAATTTAAGTGATTTCTGGAGGTTTAATATTTTTCCTAAGTGCTAGAGCTTTAGTGGAGTGATTAGACTCTAAGTTTACTAAAATTGGATATTTCTACATTAAGCTATGAACTTTTAAAGTTTTGGCCAAGATTTAAACGAGGGTTGATACGAAAGTCGAGTTTTTGTCTTTGGCATATTTTTAATGGCTTGACATTTTTAAAAAATACTAGGCCTTAAAAGGAGTTGAATGGCTTTGAGTTTGATTAATTTGGAATTTTATAAAATTGATTATGAATTTTTGAAATTTGAGTATTTAATTGAATTTTTAAATTACTTAATTGATAAAGGTTTTGATGATTTGACCCAAATTAATTACAAACTTCTTGAAATCACTCCCAAAGGTCATTGATGAACCAAGGGAGTGTCCTCAAGTGTTTGAGAATTTTTTTTTTCAATTTTTAATTATTTTTAATTAATTAAATAAATGTTTATTTTCTTGTTGGAACTTGTTCAATATGAATTAGGATGTTAAGCCTAATTAATTGTCCCAAAGCTAACCAAGAGGGGGGTGAATTGGTAATTTAAAAATTATACTTCTACTCTTAGATTTTTAGAAAACCTTTTTAATTATTAATGCAAGTTAAATTTAAAGTTTAAAAAATAAACTTTTCAACCAGAGTAAACAACTTGCAATGAAATTAAATGCGGAAGAAAAATAAGAAAGAACACACCAGATTTATAGTGGTTCGGTCAAACCTTGACCTACGTCCACTCCCCGGAGGCACCCTCCGAGTATTGCACTAATACCACAAAGTGACTCTCCTTTTGCCCCGACAGCAAGGCGGAGAAGCCTGTACAAAATCACTTTCACATTCCATGGTGCGGCAGAGTAGCCGGGTTCTGTAACACCAAAGAGATCTTCTTCTCTCCAAAACTTCCCTCAAGATGACCCTTGAATCTGTTGGTACTGAAGTGCAAGTTCGCCGGAGAAACCGTGTGAATATCCCCTCCACACTCCCTTGAAATCCCCTCCAAGGATCTTCTCCCTCTCAAACTCCACCCTTTCCTCTCTCCCTTTCAAGTTCTCTCTTCTAGTTTTCTCCCAAAGAACGAAGACACAATGGCTGTCAAAGATACACTTTGTCGTCCTTTTACACTCTCTAAGTGTCGGCAGAGAACCAGACTGATGTTATTGAACTTCACTTGAGAGCCTTCAAAGGAGATGGGAAGAAATAAAGAGATCTTCTTCTTCAAGTAACCTTGTGAATCCCTCACAAACCCCTCACTTGATCTCTCACTCTTCACTCTTACAATCTTTCTCAAACTCTCACTCTCAATGATCCCTCTCAAGAGAAAACAACTTCAAAGGCACTTGTAATAGTTTCTAGGACTCCTTATATAGAAAGGATATGAAAAACCACCCAAAACACTGCTAAAAATATGTTTCTCTGCGCACTGGATCGTCCCGTACGAAATTGAGTTAGTACGGACGAACTGTGTAAAAAACTGTCCCGTACAAACCATTTGTGCATCTGTACGAACCAATTTCATCCTGGACGAAATAGGTTCGTCCCGTACGAAAATATTTCGTCTGGTATGAACAGTTATATCAAAAGTTGGTTCCGAAAACTGCAAAACGTTGCCAGAAACTTCCATAGTCGGTTCCCATCGTCCTGGACGAACATGACTTCGTCTGGACAAAATTTTTACAGAGAGAAACTCATCCTGGGACGAAAATGATTTCGTCTGGACGATCATGACTTAGAAAAAATTTCCAGTTCAGTTCATGTCCGTTCCATTGCTCTTACAAGAAGATAACTGATCTGATCGTCCCGTACGAATAATGTTCGTCCCGTACGATCAGCACAAAAACTTTTTCAAGATCTCCTTTAGTGTGTGTGTTTTAATTCACTCAATTTACAATCACTCCCTTTCAAGTTTATTTCAAAGAGAAGTACAAGCTTCAAATCATAGAGTATTTCATGATGAATTGATTTTGAAGTCTTCGTTTGTCTGGAGTTCGATTGTCCTGAAATGTTAGTCCACACAAGAGCAAAAACAAATCTTCTAAAAAATGATAAGAGATAACAACACATAAAACAATAATATTTTGAATCATCAAAATTATACAAGTTGCAAGAATGTGAAACATGCAAATAGCAACTTTCCTAACAGAATGTTGAATAGGATTTTTGGAAATGCAAATAGCACTAGTATTATCACAATAAATTGGAATAGTGCCTATAGTTAATCCTAAATCAATCAACTATTATTTTAACTAAAGTACTTGTGCAACACAACTTCCTAATGCAATATATTCTGCTTCTGCAGTAGATAGGGCCACTGAATTTTGTTTTCTATTAGACCAAGAAACTAATGAATTTTCAATGAATTGACATGTTCCAAAAGTGCTTTTCCTATCCACTCTACAGCCTGCAAAGTCAGAATCTGAATAACCAATAATTTCAAATGAAGAGCTAAACTTAGGATACCAAATTCCTAAGTTCTGAGTTCCTAGTAAGTATCTTAATATCCTTTTTACTACTGTCAAATATGATTCTTTTGGATCTGATTGAAATCTAGCACATAAGCAAACACTGAACATAATATATGGTCGGCTAACAGTCAAGTAAAGTAAAGATCCAATAATCCCTCTATATTTCTTTTGATCAACAGATTTTCCCTTAAGGTCCTTATCCAACTGAACTGAGGAACTCATTGGTGTACTAACAGGTTTAGCATTGTCCATTTCATATTTTTTGAGGATGTCCTTAATATATTTAGTTTGACTAAGAAATGTACCTTCCTCAAGTTGCTTAATACTAAATCCTAGAAAGTAATTTAAATCTCCCATTAGACTCATTTTAAATTCACTACTCATTGTTTTAGAAAAATCATCACAAAGATTTTTATTTGAAGATCCAAAAATGATATCATCCACATAAATTTGAACAATGAGTATATCCTTTCTAAATTTCTTTAAAAAGAGAGTTGTATCCATACTTCCTTTTTCAAAAGATCTTTCAAGTAGGAAGGTGCTCAACCTCTCATACTAAGCCCTGGGTGCCTGTTTCAATCCATATAATGCCTTTTTTAACTTGGAAACATGATTTGGGTATTTAGAATTTTCAAAACCTGGAGGTTGTTCTACAAAAACATCTTCTTCAATTACCCCATTTAAAAAGACTCTTTTGACATCCATTTGAAATAATTTAAAACCTTTAAAACAGGCAAAGACCAGTAAAACCCTAATTGCTTCAATTCTAGCTACAGGGGCAAAAGTCTCCTCAAAATTAATTCCTTCAATTTGATTATACCCCTTAGCAACTAATCTAGCCTTATTTCTAATGACTACTCCAGAGTCATTCATTTTATTTTTGAATACCCACTTGGTTCCAACAACACTTTGATCTTTTGGCCTTGTAGTTAATTCCCAAACTTTATTTCTTACAAATTGATTCAACTCTTCTTGCATGGCCAATATCCAAAATTCATCAGAAAGTGCTTGATCAATATTAGTGGGTTCTATTATTGAAATAAAGGCTGAATGATTGACTTCCTTGTTTAATCCACGCCTAGTTCTAACACCTTCACTAGGTTCACCTATAATCAATTCTCTTGGGTGATTTTTAGAAAATCTCAAATCTCTAGGCAAAGGATTTTCTCTTTCCAAATTCTCTTCCATATCTTCTTCCAATTTTAATCTATCAATCTTTTGGAAGTTTTCTTCAATCTCATCTTCAATAACATTTGGCTCTTCCAAATTTCCAGATTCATCAAATACAATATGTGTGGTTTCTTCAATGACTAAAGTTCTTTTATTGAATACCCTATAAGATTTTCCAACACTTGAATATCCAATAAAAATTCCTTCATCTGATTTTGGACCAAATTTTTCTAAGACAGATTTTCCATTGTTATGAATGAACACCTTGCAACCAAAAACATGCAAATGAGACAAGTTAGGTGTTCTACCTTTTAGTAACTTATAGGGTGTTATATTTAAATTTGATCTCACATTCACCCTATTTAGAATATAACATGCAGTGCTAACCGCTTCAGCCCAAAAATATCTAGGAAGTGAGTATTCTGCCAACATTGCTCGGGCAGCTTCTATTAATGTTTTGTTTTTTCTTTCAACTATCCCATTTTGTTGAGGGGTTCTAGGTGCAGAAAAATTGTGATCTTTGATTTTCAAATCTTTCATTTTCAAATTCTCCTCAATAATCACTTTGTATAGACATTATTTCACATCCTAGTTTTCTTTGAATCCAAGTTGAAAAATTTCTGAATTCCTCAAATGATTCACTTATATGAAAAAGAAATCTAACCCAAGTGAATCTTGAGAAATCATCCACTATAACAAATTCGTATACCTTCCCTCCTAGACTTACAGTTCCTACTGGTCCAAAAAGATCCATGTGAAGAATTTCAAATGGTTTACTAGTTCTAAGATCCTTATTGGTCATGCATCACAAAGGTGGTCCTTAGTAAAGTCTAGTTTTGGTAAACCTCTCACTAAATTCTTTTGGGTAATTCTCCTAAGGTTTTTCATACTAGAATGACAAAGTCTCCTATGCCAAAGCCATGATTCATCAGAAACAGTTTTCAAACAAAAAGCAGTAGGAGATTGAATTGAATTCAAATCTAGCATGTAAACATTATTTACCCTTTTTTCCATTTAAAACTTCTTTCCCATTTAGGCTTAATATGCAGCTAGTAGGTAAAAATTTTACATTATATCCCTTGTCACATAGCTGACTTATACTTAACAAATTATGCTTTAAGCCTTCAACGAATAACACATTGTTTATAAAAAAGTTTTTGAAATTTCCAATCATACCAGATCCAACCACTTTTTTTGTGGTATTATCTCCAAGTGTAACCTTGCCTCCATTCCTGGCTTCCAACATTATGAATTGTGCAGTATCTCCAGTCATATGCTTTGAGCATCCGCTGTCCAGGTACCATATGCTCCCGCGAGGTCTTGTGTGAGAACAACCCTGCAAAAATATCAAATGTTAGACTTGGGAACCCAAACAAGTTTGGGTTCACCTTTTAGCAATTTATAATCAGATGCATGTATGATATGTCTAGGTTTATGCATCTTAGGTCTCCACACCATATTAGTTTTCATCTTCAAAGTACAGGTGTGAACTATATGTCCCAAAAATCCATAATTATTACATTTAACTTTAGGAAAAGTATTCCTAAGTTTTCTTCCATTTGTTTGTCTTCTAAGAGATTTCATATATTTAGGATTTCTAAAATCTTCAATTTTGGAGGGTATCCTATTATCCTCAAAAGCTCTTATTGTCAATTTATATAATTAATTTATTTCTTTTAAGAGTCGATTTGTATAATTGATTCGATATGTTTTCCTCTCAGATTCATCCTTAAATTTTTTAAAATCTTTTTTAAGATCAGCATAGGATGATTTTAGAATTTCAAAATTCTTATTCAAGTCATCATATTCATCTAGTAGTTTCATGTGGTTGTCATCTATTAATGCATGATCTTTCCTAAGGATTTCATGTTCCTTCTTAAGCTCTTCCAATTCTAAACTTATACTAGCATGCATCTTCTTCATTTTCCTATATGCAACATGCATGTGTTCAGAAACTTCAAACAATTCATCATAAGTTAAGTCACATACCTCTTCTTGATCTGATTGATCAACATTGTCTGTCATCAAGCAAAGGTTGGTGACTTCTTCTTCTTTTTCAGTCTCAGATGAGTTTGAAGCTGAGTCCATCTAAAAAGCTCTTTGAAACTTCTTCCTACCCTTCTTTACAATTGGTTTCTCCTCTACCTTCTCCTTGTCAGGAGTGACTTTGAGTTTTGGGCATTCAGTCTTGATATGACCTAGTTTCCTGCATTCATAACAAATCACTTCATTAAAAACCTTGCCATTTCTGTTAAACTTACCTCTATTCCATTGTTGGCGTCTCTTCTGCTTCCTCTTTAAAAAGCTTCTGAATTGTCTAGTCATTAATGCAATTTCATCTTCATCCTCAGGTTGTGAGTGTTCACTCTCTAACTCTTCCACTTTTAGTGCAATATTCTTCTCCTTTCTTGGTTCACCTGCATCAATCTTTCTTTGACTTACTCCTTGCTCATAAGCAATGAGTGAACCAAGAAGATTGTCAATAGAATAAATGTTTAGATCTTTAGACTCTGTAATTGCAGTAATTTGTGCATCATAAGCAGTAGGTAAACAACGAAGAATCTTATTAACCATTTCAGCATTAGTTAATTCCCTACCAAGTGCATGCAAAGAAGTGACTATTTATGTGAATCTTGTGTACATGTCAGAAATAGATTCATTAGGTTTCATGTGAAATAACTCATAGTCATGTAACAAGATATTGAGTCTTGATTGCTTAACCTCATTAGTCCCTTCATAAGTTATACACAGTGTATCCCATATGTCCTTTCCACTTTTGCAAGTGGAAACCCGCATGTAGTCTTCAGATTTTAAAGCACAAAAGAAGCTATTTAGACATTTGGCATTTAGTTGTGCTAAGTCACATTCTTCTATAGTCCAATCTGCAAAAGGTGTTTCTACCCTAACTCCATCAACTAATCTAGTTGGTTTTGTATAACCTTCCTGGACTAGGATCCACATGCGATAATCAAGTGACTGTAAGAAAGTAGACATGCGTGTTTTCCAGAAATCAAAAGGAATATTATCAAACAGTGGAGGTCTAGTAATAGAGTAACCCTCAGGTGTATTTCAGTTTTCGAATGTAGCCATCTACGTTAATCAAAAAGTAGTTTAAACTTATGATATTGAAACGGAGCTTTGATACCACTTGTTGAATCTAGTAAATAGATTGTTAAACCTAAGTTAATGTCCCAAGGCTACCAAGAGGGGGGTGAATTGGTAGTTTAAAAATTTTAAACCCTCTTTAAATTTATGTTGAACCGAAATGAAAATTTTCTTTTAAGTTTTTGTAGAAAATGTTTTTCAACCATAGAGTTTTTAAAATAAAAAATAAAATGCGAAAAAGTAAAAACAGTAAAGTAAATAACACCAGATTTATAGTGGTTCGGTCTAAACCAAACCTACATCCACTCCCCAGAGGCACCCTTTGAGTATTGCCCTAATACCAATAGTGACTCTCCTTTTGCACCCACAGCAAGGCGGAGAAGCCTTTACAAACACTCTTTTCACCACTACCCGGTGCGGCAGAGAATCGTCGTCCTTTTACACAATCCCCAGTGTTGGCAGAGAACCTTCCATCCTTTCACACTCTCCTAGTGTGGGTAGAGAATCCTTCATCCTTTCACACTCTCCTAGTGTGGGCAGAGAACCCTTCGTCCTTTCAAACTCTCCTAGTGTGGGCAGAGAACCCTTCAGCTATTCACACTCTCCAAGTGTAGGCAGCGAACCCTTCAGCTGTTCACACTCTCCAAGTGTCGGCAGTGAACCGGATCTCCTTGACAGATCTTCTCACAAGAAATCTAGAAGGAAGAAAGAAAAGAGTGAAGTAATCCCAATTCACAAGTAGAGATTCTTACCTTTGAACTCCAAGTGAAGCCTTCATGCTCCAGTGGTAGGAATCCTCCTTTGAATGCACTCTCACACTCTCTCCTTGGCTATTCTCTCAAGAGGCACGATGATCAAATGACAAAAACATTGGGTGGCAGTCTAATTTGGACTATTTATACAAAAGACAAGAAAAACCGCCCAAAAGCTGCAAGTATTCAATTCTATACGCAGTGGATCGTCCCGTACGATCGTGGATCGTCCTGGACGATATTACTTAAAAGCTTTGAAACGACCCTATTTGTATATGTGTACGAAATGTCTTCGTACAAGCTGATCGTCCCGTACGAACTAAGTTCGTCCGGTACGAACGGTTATTACAAGGTCGGTTCTAGAAACTGCAGAAAAACCGTCCTAAGTCGGTTGTATCGTCTGGACGAAAAATTGGTTCGTCCGGACGAAATTTTTACAGAGAACAGATCGTCCTAGACGATATTTAATTTTGTCTAGACAAAAATTTTACAGAGAGCAAATCGTCATGTACGATAATTTAATTTCGTCTGGACGAAAATTTTACATAGAGCCGATCGTCCTGGACGATATTTAATTTCGTCTGGACGAAAATCTTACAGAGAGCAAATCATCATGTACGATAATTTAATTTTGTCTGGATGAAAATCTTACAGAGGACAAATCATCCTGGACGATATTTAATTTCATCCTGGACGAATAGGACTTAGAAAAGTTTTTAAAGCCAATTCCTATTCGTTCCATGTGGTCAATAGGAGATAACTGTCTGATCGTCCCGTACGAACTAATATCGTCCTGTACGATCAGTATAAATTTTATATGATCTCCTTATGTGTGTGTGTATATTTTTATTCACTCAATTACAATCACTCCCTTTCAATTTTATTTCAAAGAAAAGTACAAGCTTCAAATTTTATAAAGTATCTCATGCTGAATTTGATTTGAAGTCTTCGTAGTCTTGAGTTCGATTTTCCTGAAATGTTAGTACACACAAGAGCAAATAAAATCTTCTAAAATTGTTAGGAGATAACTACACATTTGAATAATAATGTTTGGAATCATCAAAATTATACAAGAAGCAAAAATGTAAAGCATGCAAATAGCAACTATCTTAACATGTTGAGCCAAAATCTAGGCCCTGGGTCAACCTGGTAGACCAGGTCAACCCGAGTTGACCAAAATTGACTCAAATCTATTACTCTTAATTTCAAATCAAATTCCAACCTTCCTTGGATCAAATCTCACCTCCCCTAGGCTTCAGAGGTCAGACTATAGTTGCGGTGCTTAGACCTTTGCCTTGGGACAACCTGGTTGACCAGGTCAACCCAATTTGACTCATTAGAGCCATATTAAGTCTAAATTCAATTTAAATCAATTCAATCCTTATTTGGACTTAAAACCTTACCCCCTTTGGTCTATTTGGCTAGGTTAACCAGGTCAATCATTGAATTGGTCAACCTTAGCCCCCCTTGGTCAAATTTGACCTATTTAGGTCAAATTAGCCCTATTTAATGCAATTAAACCTCTCCTAGTGCTCCATTCATGCAAATTATGGCTAAACCCATCTAATTCTCTTTTATTTGGCCCTAGATTCAATAGAGCCAAAGATCTTTCTTTTGAATTCTCTCTCTCTAAGCCATCCTAGTTTGTGATATATTGGGAGAGAATTCCTTTTGATCCCTTCCACCTCCCCCGAGCCAAACCCGAGCGATCAGAGCCACCGAAGACATTTTTCCGGCGAGGTCAAGCTTAATTCACCCAAGCTCCCATATAATTCAATTTGGTTCATTTCAAACCATGATTTTGGGTGGAGGAGATATGTGGACAGTCTACAAGCTCATAGTATACATAAATTGCAAAGAATCCCAAGGTATAATCCCTCAGAAACCCTTTGATTAGGACAAACACTTAGATCAAATTACCATTTTAAAAAGCAGCTTTTAGGCAAAACAAAAACACCCCCACGATCTTTGTTTATGTGTAAATCGTAGGTTTAAAATTTTGTAAGATTTCATCCATTCGATCGAGAGAAAACTCCAAAAAATGAATTAGAGTTTTGGGTTACCAATCAGCGGACACCACGTAGCCCACCGAGCCATCGTTTTAATTAAATTGATTTTAAATTAATTTTAAATCCTTTTTTAAATTTTTTTCTTTAAAAATTAATTTATATTTTTAAATCCAAAAATTATGTTTAATATATCAAAATTTTCAAGAAGTTTCCCTCTTTATTCTAAAATTAAAATTATCTTTAAATATTATATATATTCTAAATTATCTAATAAATTCTTGTTTTAAATATTTAATT
Source organism: Dendrobium nobile (assembly GCA_022539455.1). NCBI lineage: Eukaryota > Viridiplantae > Streptophyta > Magnoliopsida > Asparagales > Orchidaceae > Dendrobium > Dendrobium nobile. The sequence goes on along the minus strand of CM039721.1, from coordinate 14,645,857 downwards.
AGCATTTAAGTTAATATCATATTAGATATCTTTATAAAAACGAAATATTTTATATTAATTTTATTTTAAATAGTTAAGTAATTTTTTTAAACATACTAATTTGAAAATAAAACTTTTTATAATATATTTATTATTATTTAAATAATTTTGACTATTTTAATCTTGTAATCTTTTATTTATTATTAATATTTATTAATTACTTTTAAATAATGATAATATTATTTATTTATTTATTTTACTTAAAAAATGAGAGTGTGGGTTTAATTATTTAAATATTAGGTATTGCTTATTTGCCTATTTTAAATTATTTTAATTTGTTAATTAGTTAATTACTTATATTACTTAAATACTAATTAGTAAATAATTAATTTAAAATTCAATACTTTTATAAAATTACAAAAATTATTTTTATTAAATTATTTAAAAATTTTAGAAGTTTTAATAATTAAATAATTTTAAATTTAATGATTATTTTTAAATAATAATTATTTTAAATTATTCAAAAAAAAAACCCTTTTTTAAATAGATTAAGCTTCAAAAATTCATGTTTATTTCATTAAATTTTATTTCCATGTACAATACCTTATTCTTTTCAAAAAATTATGAATTTTATTTTAAAATTACTTTTAGATTGTAGAACTTGGTTTTTCTAGATTATTTTCATGCTATTGGATTATTTGATTATCTAAATAATATTTAGGTAATTAACTTAATTACCAAATATTTTGAAATTATAAAATTTTTCTAAAATCATTTTGAAACCCTATTTCAAGTGACCAGTGGATCTCCCAAACACTTATAAATCAAGTTACTTTTAATTATACTACTTTCTAAAATTTATATTTATATACCTAATGTGTACGTATTTTAAATTATTTTAAAATTACGTATACTTTAAATTCCCTATTTTTGGGAGACCCGCTACTTGGAATTTTAACCACATTAATTATACTTATGAATAGCATCAATGGGAAGTGATTAGTAGGGGGTTTAGTTCCAATCATCCATGAATCGCATCGATAAACGCACTTACTTTTCCTTTTACCATCTTTTACATGCGTAGGACACGCGAGCACTTAGCATAGACCCTCCTAGATAGTAGGATTGGTGTGTTTACTATTTTTATGCATTCCGTTCATGTTACCTCAAGGGTTAGTCATTGACTTTGATTTTAAACCAACTTAACGTAGTAACATCCTAAGGACAACAATTAAGAACCCGTGTAGGAAACTTAGAAAAAATTCTAAGAGCTAGGATAGATCCCCGAATAACTTGAAAATTTCAACACTAAAATTTAGTGACATTTTAAATCTCTCAGAAATTTCTAGGAATTTTTAGGCCCCTTCATTAACAAACCCTAATTTACCCATTAATTAGGTCCCTAATAATCTCAAAATATTTTAATAAATCTATTTCAACTCAGAAAATTATGTATAATACTTCAAACTCTTAATATTTTAAACCTTAACCTTAAATAATTAGGGCACATTAATTGGACTTTAATTTAAACCCTAATTTAACCTTAACTAAAATTTACCTTTTTTTCTTTAATTAAATAATTAAAAATTTCAAAATTTTCCCAAACACTTTGGAACATCTTCTTAGGTCATTTTTGACCTTTGGGGTGATTACAAGAGGTTTGGAATTGATTTGGATGAAAACCCTAAAACACCCCTAATTAAGCAATTTCAATATATTCCTTAATTGCCCAAAACTTTGGGAAATCATAGCTTGGCCTAGAAAACTCCAAATCCAGAAAACTCAAAGCCTAACTACTCCACTTAAGGCCTAATATTTGACTAAAATTCTAGAAAGCCAAAAACTAGCCCATGCTCAATAGAGACCTTCTAGACCTCCTTAACCTAGCGTATATGAGGTCCCTAGACCATCTAAAATTCACTAATGAAATTTAAACTTTAAATACCACTACCCTAAGAATTAAATTGGATAAACAAACTAAAATAACTAAAATGGACCTCAATCCATTATTATTTAAACTTCAATTAAAGTTTTCTTTTCATACCTTCAACAAATCTGAACTATAAGCAACTTGAACTAATTTCCCTCCGTAGGAACTATCCAAAACCACACAAGTCTATTATAAACACATAAGTATGCTAGGGTACCACTTCTAACTCTAGAATTAGGGTCGGTGTTTACTTTTTCTATTTCTATGATGTGATACGATTGTGTGTGACAAGAGTACTGATTGATTGCAATTATTTGTTGTGATTGATGTGATTCTTATTTTATTATTATGCTTTCTATACTTTACTTATGATTTATTATGCTTTAGATTACCCATGGGCTAGGGGCACTTTTGATACTAATTCAGTCTTATGAAGGTGGCCATGCTCATACAACGCTAAAATAAATGGGGCAATAATAATTAAAGCTTTAATACTAACAATATTTTTAGAAGACGCTCTAGAGACTGCTTAGCCCCCTTTAAAGTTAAAATAATATGATCAAGTGTATTTACTTTTATGCATAATATTAACTGCTTAGGTTGTTATATATAAATTACTTTAGATGTTTTTCCTAGGATAACCATGCAAGAGTTTGAGTCTAGATTTTCTTTTTTTTTTTAAATATAATTTAATGTAATTATTATTGATTTGTGAAAGTCTTCAAAACTTTGAAATTTAAAACACCAAGGATCCAAAGGGAGAAAGAAAGGCCCTTCATAGGAAATTTCTTTCTCATTTGGGTAACCCTCAAGAGATGATCCATAGAAAAGCTTGGAGACAATCCATAGAAGGGCTCAAGGAAAGACGATCCATATGAAGATCCAAAAATGAAGACTTGAAGACAAAATCCTGGCTTTTAAGACTTGCGTCATTTAGTAGGATTAGAATCTAGGATGTTGTCGGTGGAGCCTAGTCACCATTACTTTTCTATAGACCCTGGGTTATATTTATACGACACTTATCATGGAATTTCTTACTTTACTTTTATTTGTGGATTTATATTAATTTGTTTATATCGATTGCGCCATAGAAATTACATGCTTTTTGTAGGTTTCCTTTCTTGCATATATATGACATAATTTTTGTTATACTCTTTAGAATAAAAATCTTTTCTACTCGTAACTAATATTCAAAATTTTAAGAATTAAATAACATAGAAATTTAATGACCTAGGGAATAGCCAAAATCATCCAGGGTCACATACATATTAAATGCATTCTCTCTCCTTGCTATAAGACACCTCTCCGCCTATGGGTAGAGCCCAAATAATATGACCTATGAGGATGAAGTGCCAGACCTGGGAAGGCCTAGTCTTTTCTAAAAATTATTTTTTATAAGCCTATTTTGAAATCTCAAACATTTATGATTTGAATCCTTTTCAACTAGCATGCATTTTATTAGATCATTACAATAGAAACCAAATAAATTAAACTTTAATTATATTTGCTCTAGGAGCATTCATTCTATATAAGTCCAGGGTCAATTAGGAAACTTTCTAAACATCGACCCTACTTCCAAAATGCTCAGCCTACCTACATATCTTTCATAAAAATTGGACTTAATGGATTTTATGTGCTTAGGAAGTCAAATGGCTTGCCTTTTCAGGCAGGATATATACCTGTATGCATTAGTTAGGACATGGGTGTTAGTGTTAGGTAGAACACTAAACCCATCTTAGATTTAGGGTTCAAGGCTACTACATTCAGTGTCTTGTAGTACTCATCTTCAGTGGGTAAGTCTCCTTCCCTTTGAGAGTTATAAATCCTACCTATCAACATCACATGGATGATGTCACTTCTATCCTCTCTCTGGATCTTTGAGTGATTGATTCTCTTTCTCTCATTACTACCTTAGTCCCTATGAGTGTGGATATGAATCATGCATGTTAACTAAGCCCATTTGAAACATTTCTTTCCTTTTGAGTAGGATTTCCTAGTCTCCCCTTTTGTGTCAATCCCTTTTTTGGAAAGAATAATATTGGATCTTTAATCGAGAGTATTCTCGGGCTCTAGCATGAGATGTAATTAACCATGGGGGCTTGCGCCCGTGGGAAATAGAACTCCACCATTAAATAAATCCCATTCAAGTTGATGTATCGGGTGGGGGAAACCTGTTTTTTCGATTAGGTTGTGCATATTACTTCCCATTGGGGTGCATTGGTGAGAGCCACTATCCTCAATGGTTAGTCATATGTACGATCTAATCTGCCTTCCATTAGTCCACTTACGAAGAGTGCAGAGGACTATGATCATCTCTATCCCTCAAAGCGGTGAGGTCGTATACCCTCTGCGCTCTATAATCGTGGTGGTGTCCTTTTGGAGGTCCACAATCATATGTACACTATCAGCCACACCATACCAAACAAGAACAAATAAGTGACCTAGAGCTAAGTGCATTAGAAAGGGTGTATTCTCAAGTGTTTGAGTTAACCCATAACCCAAGCACTTGAGAATTTCATCAAGAACAAACTTCCCCCATGTTGACAAGATTGAGATGTCATGGTAGGGTTGAAAGTTACCATAACATCCTAATTAAGCTCAAATGCAAGTTAATATGCCTAAATAAGTAATGTATAAAATAAAATGAAGAGAACTACAAGCAAATGTCCTAAATTTGTATATGGCTTGATCAATTTAAATCACACATTATTAGGCTCTATTTTAGAATTTCAATGAAAAAATCAAATGCATTAAGAGAGAGAGAGTTAAAAGGGAATAATTTTAAGAAAATATTAATTTCAAAGGGGATCCATACTCATATAAAATCAATAGTCATTAAAATAAAATATAAGTAATTATAAGAAGATTACTGGAAATCATAGATGATATAAAAATAATTTCCCAACAATTCCAATACATCTGGAATTATATTTAATAAAATATTAATTAAAAATAGAATATTTAATATTTTAAATTATTTCAAATCCACAAAACATTTTTGATTGATAATAATTCAAAATAAAAAGAACAAAAATTGAAGAAAATGAATATTTATTTAGAATTTTAGGATAAAAAAATGATTTTACATGAATTTTCACAATTTCTATTAATTAAAATCAATTAAAACTAATTTTCAAAGTTCTACAAAACATTTTTGATTATATTTATACAAAAACTCTTTAATGGGATGGCATTAATGACCAATGATTGTGATGTGAAAATTATTGGCTATTAATACTGGACATGATGAATCGACTGTGCGCGTCACTTATCCATGTCAGTAGAAGGCATGATTAGATGGCTAGATCAAGTAAAAAAAAACCATGGGATTAAATCCGTAGCTTGATCACACAGTTAGAAGACAAGATCAAGATAGTTGATCTCATGATCAACTGTCAAAAAAATGTGCCACCCTATATAGAGTATCGTTAACCCTAAAAATATGATAATTGCTTCATTCTCTCAAAATACTCAATCAAATCAAATAAAGAATTAGACAAAGATAGAGGAAGTTAAGATAAATAATGGGGAAGTATTTATTTGGTTTAAAAGGCACTTTATAAAAAGTTATTTCAACCTTAATGTGTAGAGCTATGGTTTGAGTTTTATAATGATTTACTTGGTTCATTTGGATGATCTTAGGCTTGCTGAGCTTGTAGACTATCTACGAATACTTCACTAGAAGGAATAGACTGTTAAAAATTCTTGGATCAAAAGCTATTCAAGTTGGATGGAGTTTAAGCTCTATTTGATTGGAAACTTACCGGTAATGGCCACTAACTGGTGGGTTTAAGCTTAAAATATGTAAAGGAAGTGGCTGAGGGGTCAAATGAATTGAATATTCACTATAGGAAACTCTAGGGACCGAGAGTTGATGAATATATAAAAATGAGAACATTTATCTCACTTCAAGTCTAGGGTTTGAAATTAACGAGACTGATTTAACAGGCCACTCCTTTGGATTTTTGACATGTGCCTTAGGTGGTTAGGATGGAAGAAGAAAGGCTAGAGGGAACTTTATTCTATTAGGTGCTTTTAGAAAAAAAGGGGGACCATTCTTTCCCTTTTTGGTTAAACCAGGACCTGAGCCTAGTTTAGAGAGCAATTGAAGAGCTTGAACTTTCATTTGGAAACTTTGGATCACCTAGCTTTAGAGGGGATTTGCTTAGACTAGGTGCATTGAGCATTTAAAAAAGTTTTGAGCATGAGTTGACTAGTTTGACAAGTCAGCTAGTCAAGAGATCATTAGGTGATAGGTAGCAAATGTAGAAAACTAATTGAAATTGGTTTTGGGTAGAGTCAAAGGGCTAAAACCAATGGAAGAGAGGTTGTGGTAATGAGGGAGAGGATTTGACCAAGAATTTAGAGTTTTCATGGTCAAACTTAATGGCATTTGACTCATGCATGGATGAGATATGTTCAAAGTATATGATGAAATGAAATCGAAGATTTACAAAAAGCTTGGTTGAATGCTTGAAGTGATTTGATCAAGGGCATGAGGGTTTGACCAAAGTCTAAAAAGTTCACTTGACTTGGTCAAACCTTTCATGGTTTAACTTAAGGTGAGTTTGGATGGGATCAAACTATAGAGTAAAATGCACTTGAGGGTTTGATATAGTTTAATTTAATGTATGAAAGGACTTGACTCAATTATGAGGGGTTTGACCAAACTCAAAAAAGATGACTTGGTCAAACTTTAAAGATTTGACTCGTGATAGATTTGGGAATGCTTTAAACATGTAATTGAGTAATTTTGGAGGTTTGGAGGGCTTAAATTGAGTGTCTGAAGTGATTAGACCCAAATAGATCAAGTTTGGCAAAATGTGGGTCCAATTGACTAAGTCAACTATTAATTGGGTTTATGTGGTCAATCAGATCCAAGTCACTAGGGAATGTGGTCAAGGGAGTTTGGAGAAGTATGGACATGATATGATTCTTGAATGAGCACTACAGGAAAATTGTGTGTTACCGACGGTCATAATTCATCTAAAAATGCTTAAAATTAGTTAGAAATTAATATTTCTGGTGCAGCTCTGGCATTATATCCATGTGTTACACGCACGTCGAAAAAGTCATACCGGTGAAAATTAGGCCGCCAAAAATATTTTTGGTAGCGTTCCGACGGAATGTTTGCCAGTATAATTTTCGGTGAACTATTTTGCGTCGGAAAAAAAAAAGAAAAAAACTAAAAAACATTTTGAATGCCACCCGCTAGGCACGTTAGCTCCAGCCAGGCTCGCCAAAATCTTGTGGCAAACTTGCTCCCTGCCCATGCGAACTGCCCCAGCGGCGCTTCTGCGGCTAGCCCAACCAACCCAGACTGATGCCAGCCCAACTAGACCCCCACGTGACCAAGACAGCAGGACAGATGACCCTCACTGCAGCCTGTAGCTCTCCAGCCTTCGACGAGATTCGAACCCCCGCCAACCGGGCATTAACCATCCAACCAACGCGCCACCAAGTTAAACGTGCACTCTTTTATTTTTGTTTTCACTTTATATTAAACGTATATCAATTTCTTTAATTTAATTAATTTGTTAAATCTCCACTCTTTTGTTTTCTTTAAACTTTATATTAGACGTAATATAAATTTATTTAATTTACTTAATTTAATTTAATTAATTAAATTTATTAACAAAGACTTATTAATTTAATTTAATAATTTATTATTAATTTAATTTATTTAAGTTAATAATATTTAAAATTATTTCATTTAAGAATAAATTATTAATTATTAATTAATTAATTTAATTTACTAATATCTAATTTAATTAAATTTATTTGAAAAGAAGTTATAAAATTATTTAACTTAAGTTAATAAAATATTTAATAATAATTAATAAATATTTATTATAGTCATTATTTAAGAAAAATTAAATTTTTTCAGAAATTCTATCGGAAATACATTCGTTGAAAAATGAATCAAAAAATCGGCCGGAAAATCGACAGAAAATCACCCGAAAATGTTCCATCGGTAAGCCACCGGAAAATCCGCCGAAAATTGTGACAAAATTATTTGCGCCGAAAATTCTGCCGAAAAAGAGCTGCTTTCCTATAGTGGAGTATAAATAGGATTTATGGTTAATGTGGTCAACCATGGTTGACTTGGCCAACTAGGTCAAACTAGGGGTTTGGTTGGGCTCAACAAGTTTGAGTTGATTATTAGAGACCAATGGAGGTGGTCCCATGCATTGGGAGGGTCATTAGGTCCAAAATGGTTATTCGACCCTTAAGGGGCAGTTTGGTCAACCATGGTTGACTTTGCCAACCAGGTCAAACTAATGCTTGAGTATGAGTCTAATGCACTCCTAATGATGTTTAGGATTAATTGGGATTGAATTAGCTGTGCCTTGTTGATTCTTGGGGAAGAAGTCCCAATTTGCCTTAAAGGGCATTTTGGTTATTTTGACCCCAGGTAAATTATGGGTAAAATTAGGTCCTGTAAAGTTCATTGATTTGTCAACATATCATAGTAAAGGTTATAGGTTGGGTTAAAGGTCTTTGTGAAGGCTCCAATATGAAAGGTCCTGTGGCATATGCTATAAATATTTAAAGGTTTTATAGCCTTTAAAAATCAATTCAGTTTCTAGGGTTTGAAGTGTTGGACTGAGTTCAAATTTTGATGGTTGACTCTGAGGACAAACTTGATCAATATGCAAGTGAAATATCTTGAATCAAATGTCATTTGACTAGATTTCAAGGTGATTAAAAAATCACCCAGAAAGGGTTTCAGGATCTGGGTCCTCAACCCAAGGATTTGGTTTGGACTGGATTTTTGGTTTGAATGATTCATTTAAATTATCCATACTAATTAAAATGAAATTAATGATTCTATTTAATTGGATATGATTTAAGTTTGATTGAGGGTTTTGGTCAAAAGCATGAAATTAAAGGTTGGAGCTGAAGTTTTGATTAAGAGCTAGATTGGAATTTGATTGGGGATTAAATAGAAATGTGATAGGGATCTATATGATTGATAGGTGGACAATTGTCAACCATTAAAACACTAAGAAGGGGGGGTTCATAGGTCCTGATAACCATATGAATAAATGAGGTCAGCTTCTATTTATAAGCGATGTAGTCGCATTACACTCAGCACAACATCATTTTAGGTGCCACTGCATTAAAAAATCAACTTGTTGAAACTGAGTTCTCATGAAAATGATGTTGTTGTGCAACAGATTTTAATGTCTAAGCACTATTTTATCCAATCAGGAACTACAGTGCTATAAATTCTATAACACTATTGCACTGCAATTATGACTTTCAAGAGAAACATTGATGAAGTGGAAAGATGCATTTATTCACTTAATAACTATTCCAAATCATTAAGCACCACAATGAAGAAAAAAATTAAACTTTAATGTGCTAGTTCACTTTCAAGCCACATAGTGCCACACATTCAAGTGTTGTAACACCAGACACCTTTTCTGTGTTTTCTTATAAATAAATGTTCTTTTTAGTTTATGAGGGGTTTAGTCACTTGTATAAAACTTAGTAATTTTTATAGTGCTTCTCTAGTACTATTTTAGAGTAAAATCTAAGGGATACTAGGGAAGTATAAGATGCAATCAGGTGGAGTATTTAACCTATGTTTTTTTTAAGGAACATTGTAAGTGAAGGAAGGAGCATAAAGGAGATACTTTGACCCTACCTGGTGGTAAAATTCCATTATTTCTCTTTTATTTTGATTCTTTTATGAATATAATAAAATTGAGTTTTCTTATCATTTATTCTATGTTTGGCTAGATCTCTTAATTTTAGATTGATGATGTAAAGAGCATATTAAATACTAATAAAGATTCTTATACTTTAAATATTTAATGATATTGTTAATTATCCTCGATGGAGCAATGCAAGAATAATCAGGAACATTGAGATAGAATGTTTGCATACCTAGACATCGGGAGTTTGAATATTCTAGGTTCTAAAGGAGATATTAAAACTATAGGAGATCAACAGATATTCTTTTCACCACAGCAAGCTTGACGATATCTAGGGATGCACATACTTTGAATCACATCTATAATTAAGAGTTTTAATTTAGAAATATGATATTTTGTAATTATAAATTAAAATATTTTATTAACTATTTTATCAACAGCTATATTATTTTTATATACTAATAGAAACTTCAAAAATATAATTTTTATTTCAATAAGATAACTTATGCATTTATAGTAAGAAGTAGTAATTTCTGTTGAAAGTAAGCATAACACTATCTCATGTGATTTACACTCTATTTCATCATTTTTTGATTTGATATGTATACTTGTGTATATTTAAGTGATCTTCTCTTATTAACATATAGAAGGAAACCAAAACATTATCCAACATTGACAGAAAAAGCATTTACTACACAGTTTATAATAAAGCCTTGCTTGTCTACGCATATAAGTAAACGCCATCAGTTTTAGCACCATTACTGGGGAAGTAATCTCCTTATTACAAAATTTAACTATATTGTTGAAATAAGTGCATATTTTAGACATACTTGTATCTTATATCCTATTTTTCTTCATATTATTTTTTATTATTATTATTTTATTTATTTGTTAGTGTATCAATTGTAATATGCTTTATAGATCTTGGAAGGAACCATTGTTATTTGATTCTTAGTTAGAAATGAAACTTTCAAAAATTAAAAAAAAAAAACTAAAAAGATTTTGTAAATGTCTAAACTAGTACTATATTAGGATCAATATAGACTTCTTATAGATTATACTAACCCTATAGTAGTAGAATACATCAGATTATTATTAGACCTACTATTTAAGCTAATAATTTTGAATTAATACCTGTCATAATTTAGATGGCTTAAAATTCCTAGTTAGCTAATTTTTTAGAAATCTGTACAATATTTAAGTATAATGGTGTTAGTGATTATGCTATTAGTTTTAAATTATTTGTATTTTCACTAAAAGATAAGGCTAAGATGTGGTTAAATTCTTTACCTTCAAGCTCTATAACCACTTGTAATGAGTTAGCTAATTAATTTCTTGCTAAGTATTTTCTAACTTCAAAGACTGCCAAACTTAGAAATTATATTACCTAGTTTTGAGGAGAATCAATTTATGAAAGTTTCGAGAGATTTAAGGAATTGCCCTCACCACTCCTTACCCCATTGGTTAATTATTCAAACCTTTTACAATGGATTAGTAGGTTCTCTTAGAGTAATCGTAGATGCTACTGCTGAATGATCTTTTATGTCCAAGCTATTAGAGGAAGCATATGAATTAATAGAAAAATAGCTACTAATATTTTTAGTGACCTAATGATAGGATAAATCATAAAAGAATAGCTAGTATTATGAATCAGATGCATTGTAAATTTTAACTACTCAAGTTACAGTAATTTTCAAGAAATTAAACAAAATAAGAAAAAATTTAGGACTAGTGTCTGAATCATCTATGTAATTAGAATATAAATATTTAAATTTTAATGGAGATAATAGTGTGCAAGAGATTGAAAATGTTAATCAATTTGGAAGACAATATAAACTCTTTTCCAATACATGTAATCTAGGTTAGATGAACCATCCAAATTTCTATTGGCTAAATAATATTTGTTGTAATAATCAATGAAATTCAGGTTAAAATAATCAAGGACAAATTTGGAATAATCCTTAGTATCCTATTGTTAATCCTAGACCTTCTTATCCTCCAGGATTTAATAAAAAAAATAGTTTGGAAATAGAAATCCACCTTTGAAAAGGTAGTGATTCTTTTAGAATCTTAATTATAAAATCAAGCTACTTATATTAAAATTTTACTTAGTCACCTTTAGAAACTCAATTAAATTATCTTATGATTTCAGTTATTAGTCTGCCTCTTGGATCATTGCCTAATAATATTGAAGTTGGTCCAAAGAATAATGGAAAAAGATCCTATTGGAAACCACTTGATGAGTGGTAGTGATGAACCGCAACCAAATTGGCCAATATAGGCAAGTCTAGTTGAAGACTATAAACTTAACACTTATAGGAGGCAACCTGCTTGTGTCCATAGCCAAGGTTATTGTGATGTTAGAGTGGTTCCTTAAGCACTAGTTTTCTTCTATGATTTGCTTATTTTTATATACAACACATGTATTTTTTTTAGCCTTTTATCATTCATATAAAAATGTTTGTGTCATTAACTATAGTTCTAACTCACTTAAATTTACATTTAATTTAATTTTTTTAAGCTTACACTTTTACATTGTCTTTCATTAATATTTACACTTTTTTATTTTTTAACTAACCATAATAAAAATAATTATTAAAAATGAAGTAAAATTAGGATAATAATTAAATTGTGTATTATAGTTTAAATAAATACTGCATTAGAATTAATATATTATAAAACTTAATAATTAACTAATTTAGATAATCTAAGCTATTGTCTTAACTTGAGTTTAGAAGTCTTACAAATATACATTGACCTTTGAATTAACAATGAATAATTAAGGTTAAATGAATAGATATATGTATCTTAAAATTGAAAATTATAGTAACTTTAAATTGTAACTAGTGATCTTAAAAAATCCTTACATTAAAATATTTACGATTGTAAGAGGATATAAAATAAATTGGTATTCAAAATTATTAATTATGTACTTATCGAGTTGTAAAATGAAAGAAAAGAAGTAGAGTATATTAAAAAATTGGTATAAATTAAAAGCTTAAAGTCTTACTGCAACCTTATACTTTAATTTATAAAGGATAAGATAGGAGAACTAGTACAGATGATGGTGAAATAATGAAATTTAATATTTACTACAAACATATCTAATCTTTTAAGCTACTTTCTTCATTTCAAAATTCTGAAGTAAATGATTATATTCATTACATATAAATTTAAAATAAACAATGGTAATGGTGACGAGTTAGGATAATTGTTAGGAATTTTCAAAATCAAAATTATCATTTTATTAGTTTCAATTACTTCTAGACAATTATTTTTTATGTTATATTTTAGTAATTTTAAATTATTATGTTTTACTAAGGTTATTAAATTAATCAATAGTACAAATTTCTTTATTTGCTTGAGGACATGTAAGAGCTTAAGTTGGGAGAAATTTGATAATTATAACTTATGTACTATTCAATATGTTTGAATTTTAGTAAATAAATATTATTTTAGTTCATTTTATACATGAAAAACTTAAAAATGGTAAAAAAATGTAAAGGAACATGCAACTGCAACACTAAAGGAAACATCAACGTCGCGTTCCATTCAACAGTGTAGAAGTGTCCCTTTAAACATTATAGTGCCATACTATTTGTTTATGAATGCTACAGTGGCTTCACAATCGACGACACATCATTTTAAGCACCACTGCATTGGAAAATCAATTTGGTGGTGTCGGGTACTCAAGAAAATGAATGCCACAACAACACATATTTTAATGCCTCTACACCATTTTATCCACTCGAGTGTTGCTACACTTTAATTTCCACAGCAACATAGCACTACAGTTATAACTTCTAAGAGAAACATCCTTGAAGAGATAAGACATATTTATTACTTGATAATTGTTCCACATCATTAAGTATAGTGGCGAAGCAAACATTCTGATGCCAAGGCGCTAGTTTACTTTCAAGCTTTGTAATGCCACACTTTCTAGCAAAGAAAATTTATGGAGTATTTGGAATTCTCTGCCTTAGTTCATTTTGTGGGTAATGTAAACCCACTTGATTCGAGAAAAAAAGAAATCTACGGTGAGAGTTCAAGTAGCCCACAAGAATACTACTTCATTTTTTCCTACTACTTCGTGTAATTCAAGGTTCTGTACGGGAGCACTTCCAACTATACCCGCACTCGGTCTGGTCCAAGCTCTGATGTGGGAAGCCAAATGATCTTCTTGGATGCTGCACGAAGAAAGCCTTACTCTATTAGATTCCTCCACATACAAGCATGAATAGGAGGCATCAACTCTATCGGATCATCTGGCTAAGGATACACAGGAGGCTCACCAGATGAATCACATGCATACAAAGTTCCCCTCTCAGTCTCCTGTCCTCCGCTCTTGATCCCTCCACACGCACGAATAACCCAGCCTGTCATTCTATTTCATTTTTACATTATATGCAGGAAGATCCTGCTTCGCATGAGGAGTCACTTCATCAACCCCATCATTGTTGTTTGACATCACACATAGGAAGATCCTGCTTCATCTGACCATCAAACAATTCCCCCATTCTCCCATCTCTGCTTTGATACAGATAATGACCACTACATTTGCTTCTTCCCCATTCATCCCAAAGATCGTGAGTACACTCCATTTTAATTGAAGTAATTTTACTTCACATTCATTCAACAAAATAGGAAAAAATAGTTCCCTATATATATTCACTATAAACCTAAGAAAAGAGGCTTAAAATATTTACTTTACTCTATAATTATTTTACATTACATTTACTTTATATTGCATTTATTTATATCTAACCAAATCCATTATGTATTTCTTGTGCACCCATCGAAGTGCTTGAACATTTGCCTAGATTCTGATCATTGTCCACTTATCGTTAATCTTCTCAATTCAATTGCTTTCAATCAAAGGTCTATCAACTTTTAGAATGTTAGGTGTTCTTGTGAAGCCTCATGGGGAGTGGTTAAAAAAGCGTGGAGGAAACATGATTTTGGGAATGCTTCATATATTCTCCAAATGAAGTTAAATAGATCTCTTAAAAACGTATTTTATTGGAGAAAGAATAAGCTAAAAGAATTGAATGAGTTGAAAGATGTGTTGCAAAAGGATATATTGTTGTTACAAGTAGAAAAGTGCCATAATGGTTTGAACCCAATGAAAGTACTGGAGCTGAGGAAGAAAATTCTTGAGTTGACTGTTACTCATGCAAGACTCTCTACTTGGTGGAAATAACATTATAAGGCACATTCGTTGGAGGAAGGAGATCAAAATTCTCGATCCTTTCATGCTTTTGCTTCAGCTAGGAGGAATGGAAATATGATTAATTAAGTAACTATAATTGATGGAAGCTGTGTTATAGACCTGGAAGCTATTCATTCAACTTTTGAATGTTTCTTTATGAATAAATGGAAGAATAGGCATTGCTCCCTTGCTAATTGGCTTGAGTTAAGTTGTGAAGTCAAGCTAAATGAAGACCAAAAAGGAAGTTAAATGCAATTTTTTGTGAAGCAGGAGTTGTTTTCTATAGTTATGAAGATGAATATCAAGAACAACTCTTCAGGCAATGATGGTGTGAATTCTTATTTTTTTTTATTGGAGCATTGTTAATGTTGAATTATGGAATGCATTGGAGAGCTTGTTTTTGAATGGATTAATACTGAATAGTTGGAAGGAAATAGTTGTTATTTTGATTCCTAAATTTCCTAATGCGTCTGAAGTGAATAAGTTCAGACCCATTAGCTTATGTTAAATGATTTACAAAATGGTGATTAGTATGATGTTGAATAGATTAAAGATATGTCTATCAAGTTTATTTTATGACCATCAAGGAGTATTTTTTCTAGGTAGGACAATTTAAGATAATTTTAATTGCTTATTGGTTCAGAGATCATTAATAAGTTGAGATTCTCAAAAGCTAAGCTTTATTTCATGTCGCTTAAACATGATATGGAGCAAGTATATGATAATATGTGTTGGGATACTTTATATAAGATCCATATTGATTTGGGGTTCCCAATGATGTTTATAAAGCTAAACATGCAATTTATAAGAAGCCCAAAATTTTTCATTATTAATAATAGGAGGAGAGGTAAATAGGTAAATGTTGAATGTGGGTTTAGACAAGGATGTGCATTATCTCCAAGTCTTTTCATTCTTTGTTCTGAATTACTTTCAAAAGCTATCCTGCATAGAGGCAACAAACTTGGTATAAGAATTGCTCCAAACATGCCTAGGGTTACACATCTGTTGTATGCAGATGATTTTATGTTAGCATCGAAAGCTAATAGGTATAACACTAAGATTATTATTAGAATTCTTAATGATTATTGTAGTTGGTCAAGTCAACAGATTAACAAAGATAAATCAAAGGCACTGTATGGTAAAGCTATTACTTGAAGAAGAAGAAGCAAATTGAATAAAATTTTTGGTTATAGAGTTGTTGATGAATTCGAGTATCTTGCTGTAAAAATGGTACTTAGAAGATTAAAAGCTGCTGATTTTAACTTTATCCTTAATAATACTATGGATAAACTCAATTCTTTTGGTTCTAATTCTTTATCTTTGGTAGGGAAAATTTTCTTGATAAAACTATATATTCTTCTATTTCGTCATTCAGTATGACTCACTCTTTGGTTCCAAAAAGTATTCTAACTGATTTGAATAAGTTATGTAAGAATTTTTTATGGCAGAAAAATTAAAGGAGGGGATTGCATTATATCTCTTAGGATATCATGTGTACACCAATAAATCATGGAGGTCTTGGTACTCAAGGTGCGACAAATAGTCAAGGTGCTTTAAGGGCTCATATTACTTGGATTTTCATCAATAATCAGAATGCTCTTCTTAATAAGATCTTGGTAGCAAAATATGGTGTTGATATTTGGAATATTGGAGCTAAAAGGTGGTTGTCTCCAATGCAGCGTATTATAAAAGTTGGAGCTCATTTCTTGATTCCAATTACTAGATGGAAAGTACAAAATGGGGTAATTATTAATATTTTGAATAATAACAAGATTCTTTATGATGTGTATTGTAAGGGAGCTGGAGAATAAAATTGTTTCGTTCCTTTTGAATGATGATGGAAGCTGGGATAAATCAGTGATGCATAATCTATTTTTTGAAGATTTAGTGAACATTATTTTTGAAATTCCAATTTTTTTTGCTTCTGAGGTGCATAAGTCTGATTTATTGGCTTGTAATTCTAAAAGTTCATGAGGTTTATAAAACTCTAAAGAACTAGTCCCGAGGCTAACTAAGAGGGAGGGGGGGGGGGTGAATAGATAATTTAAAAAACCTTCTTTCAACAAAATGAAAAATCCCTTTCTTAAAGCTTTTTCAACATCTAAAAATAAATAATCAATACAACGTAATATAAATCATAGATTTTCAACCAAGTAGTTCTATCAAAAAAATAAATTAAAAAAATGAAGTGCAAAAAAATAAAAGCAGAAAGAACACGCTATGTTTATAGTTGTTCCGTCCAACCCGACCAACATCCTCTCCCCGGAGGCACCCTCCAGGTATTGCACTAAAAATTTTTATTGTCTCTCCTTTTTCCCTCACAATAAGGCAGAGAAGCCCTTAGAAAATTTTTCCACCAAATCGATGTGGCAAAAGGACTGAATCTCCTTTCACGCGAAAAGAATCTTAAATCCTTTTTCTCCCTTTAGGAGATGTCAGACAACATGAATTCCTTTTGCCTTCCTCAGTACGATAGATTAGCCAGGTCCTTTGATACCAAATAGTTCTTATTCTTTCAATAACTTCCCTTAAGATGACCCTTGAATCTGATGGTACTAAGGTAAAAGCTTGTTGGAGCAACTGCATGAAATCCCCTCCAAACTTCCTTGAAACCACCTTCAAGGATCTTCTCCCTCTCAAGCTCCACCCTTTCCTCTCTCTCTCTTTCAAGTTCTTTCTTCAAGTTTTCTCTAGAAGAATGAAGACACAATGGCTGCCAATGACATTTACAATGTCTTTAGAGAAAGCTTTAACATAGAGCTTTAAAAACCCTAGAAACTCAAATATGGTGGAAAAGATCATCCAGTATAATCGCAAGATTATCTAGTATGATGTGAATAATTTGACCTGATAGTCCTGGACAATCTTTGAATAGTCCAGTATGATTAGTTCAATATTGTACATATCATCTAGTATAATATTGGGGATCATCCTAGATGATTAGAAGAAAATTTATGATATTTCATCTAGGATAATCAAGTATCATCCCATGTATCTCTTGGGTCATCCAGTACTAATTTCACTTATTATTCTGGATGATCGGATTAAAAAAATTAATCATAATTAGTCCTCTAATCATAGGATCAATTTAGACATGATTTTCTTAGATCTTCTAGTAAATTGTATATCATCCTGGACGATTAGAATAAAATATGAAATTCAAATCTTACCTAAATTTCGATTGGCATCTATTTTTCATGATCATAATTGATCGTGTTGGACGATCTAGATCATCCAATATAATTAGTTATATAAGCTGATCATACACTATAATTAGTTCAAAAATTGAACTTCTAGTTTTAACTCAATCTCACTCCCTTTGAGTGTGTGTGTGTGTGCATGGTCACCAAGCTAGCATACATCTTTACAAGTCTTGATTCAAGATATCAAAATTACATCAATAAATATTATAAAAATATTTATAGTATTACCTATTCTACCCAATTTTGAGTCTCGAATCTTTGTTAGATGGTGCATGACATTCATAAAATATTAGTACATACAAATATATATATATATATTGCAAATATAAGTAGACATAGGATGTGAGCCAAAATATTTATTATCATCAAAAATATAAATTGTGAGCTTGAGTTGCAACAATCTCCCCCTTTTTTATGATAACAAATATTACTAGTTGAATTTACAAATTTACAAAACTTTTTATCCTAATCTCCCCCTCACTAATAATAGAGGAAATCAAAAAAAGTTTTTTTTCCTTTTTTTTATATATATATAGAAACAAATAAAAAATCAAAAACTTTTAGAACCTAAATAACAAATAAACTAATACAAATATATATATATATATATATATATATATATATATATATATATATATATATATATAACTTAAGCAAAAATACAACCAGTCAAACACATTTTCCCACTTTGACATTATCAAAAAGAAAGGGAAACACATAAAAAACAAAATGGAACACATATAAAACACTCTGATTAGGTGGAGGTGGTGCTGATGTTTAAGAAGAATCAATTAATTTAAATAAAGTTTCTCAAAATGAGAAAGTTACCTCTTGATTTTATTCAAAAATACAGTAAGAAATGAATTGACTGTACTAAGATCTAGAAAGGCTGAAAATTTGAATCAACCCTAGCTCATACTCCTTATATGTTAATTTTCTTTTTTAAAAAAATCTAATTCAAAAAAAGAATTAGAGAAAAAAAATTATCTTTTTCAATCTTCTTTCATGAAATATAATTAATAGAACATCAACATAAAAAATGGTGAGTTAGGAATCATGATTTTTAAACTCAAGTATCAAATGTATCATTAGACAAATGGGTTTTCTAAGATTTAAAAATCTAAGAAAGTTAACTTATTTTTGGCTCATTTTGTGCCTCTTTATTAGTTTTTGACGAACTTTGCACATCTTTTTAATTTTTTATACACTTTTATGCATCTTTCAATTTTGGCGTATATTACACACCTTCTCATTTTAGGATCATTTTGTGCCTATTTTAATTTAATAATTTTACTTCCCTTCTTAATTTTTAATGAATCATAACCAACCCGATCCAATGATAAAACTGAATAGCTTGAATAAGAAAATTATGAAGTGGATTCATCAGCTTGTAAAAGATTCCTATGAGATAGAAGAAATATAGGATGATAAAAAAGATTTAATTTCAAAAGTCAAATTCTAAAATTGGTATAGTTTTTTATTCAAAAAAGTGCAAATGCCTAATTTAAGGAAGTAAGAAAGAGAAACATAATTATGAATTTCCTTCCTTTAATAATTTAGAAAAGTTAATCATCACTTAAAATTTTTAGATAAAAGGAGGTAAGATTTTTATTATATTTTTTTTAGAGAAGTGAACCGATTCTCTTATGCAAATTCAATGTGAAATGTGATTTGTATGTGTTGATCAGAGATAAATTACAAAAACCATACATGAAAAATAAAATGATTACTACAAAAAACATTAAAATTAATATAGAAAATATTTAAAATGAATAAAAAAACAAATAACATATACACATGCATTAACTATAACACATAAACACACAAACAAAACTTTATACCTTATTAATTTGCTCATGATTTGATGATTTAGAAATTAGGTCTACCTAGGAGATTTTATACTTTTTATCATTTGCCTTTATTTCAATTTACTTATTTTTACCATTTTTTATTACTAAAAGAGTTTTTAAATTAGGGCATTCAGTTTTCATATGTCTGGATTTCCAACACCTAAAGTAAATATTGTTAGATGAAATTTTAGCATTCTTATTATTTTTTTACCTTTGTTTCACTTTTGTTGATGCTAATATTTATGCTTCAGTAGTTTTTCAAATTTGCTTGTTATTGAGGCTATCTCCTTGCTCTCATTATCAACTAAGTTATTCTTATCAATCTCTTCTATTTTTAGCTCTTCTGTTTCACCTGCATCCAAACATCTTTGAACTAAAATTTACTCATAGATAATGAGTGAGACAATCAAATTATCAATAGAATATTCATTCAAAAATTTCAATTCATAAATAACAATAACTTTGGCATCATACTTATCAAGTAGACAATGTAGATTTTTATTTACTTTTTCAAAGTTTGAAAGTTCTTTACCTAAGGCGTGTAACGATGTCACTATTTGAGTAAATCTAGTATATTTGTCTAGAATAGTCTCATAAGATTTCATACAAAATAATTCATAATCATGTATTAAAATATTCACCTAGATTACTTGAATTTAATAGTATCTTCATATGTGGTATGTAATTTATCACAAATTTTCTTGCTAGAAGTGTATGTCAATACTAGCATACAATGTTCAAAATTCAAATCTCAAAAAAATTTGTTTAAAGATTTAACATTCAATTGAGCGTTGATTTATTCTACTCTACTCCATTCAGTAAAAGCAATATCAGTTTTGCTCCATCTACAATACGTGATAATATAGAATAACCAGTTTGAATTATATGCCATATTCAATAATCAATTGATTTTAAGAAAGTCGACATACAAATTTTTCAAAAATCAAAAGAAATATTTTAAAATAAAGTTGGTCGTGTGATTGAATTTTCTTCCATAATATTATGATTTCTAAAGTTAGCCATTAAACATTTTTTAATAGTTTTCTAAAACTTTATTTATGAAACTAGCTCTGATACCACTTTGAAGTTTGTGAGGGTTGTGAAACCCTAAAGAACTACTCTCGAGGCTAACCGAGAGGTGGGAGGGGGGGAGGTGTATTGGTAATTTAAAAAACCTTCTTTCAACAAAAAGAAAATTTTTCTTCATAAATATTTTTCAACATCTAAAAATAGATATTCAATACATCGTAATATCAATCACAGATTTTCAACCAAGCAGTTCTATCCAAAAGAAAATACAAAAATGATGTGTGTAAAAAATAAAATAAAAAAGAACACAATAGATTTATAGTAGTTCAGTCTAACCTGACCTACATCAACTCTCTAGAGGAACAACATATTAGTATTTTTTTTGCCCCCACAACAAGGCGGAGAAGCCCTTACAAAATCATTCCACCAACTCGATGTGATAGAGGATAGAAAATCCTTTTACAGGCAGAGAACCTTGACTCATTTTTCACCCTCCAAGAGAAGGCAGTGAATCACAAACCCCTTTCATCTTCCCTAGTACGGTAGAGTAACTAGGACCTTTGACATCAAAGAGATCTTTTTCCCAAAACTTCCCTCAAGATAAACCTTAAATTTGATGGTAGTAAGGTACAGCTTTTACGAGCAACAATAACATCAAGCCTTTATCCCACTACGTGGGGTCGGCTACATGAATCCTTTTTCTCCATTGTGTCCTATTAAAGGTCAAATTCTTGTTTAAATCTAATAAAGAAAGGTCATTCCTAATATTTTATAACCAAGACTTTTTAGGTCTGCCTCTACCTTTCTTAATATAAGTCAAATCTAATACCTCTACTCTCCTAACCGGGTCATTGGAAGGCCGCCGTTTTATGTGACCAAACCATCTAAGGCGACTCTCTCTAATCTTATCTTCTATTGGAGCTACTCCAACCTTTTCACGTATATGCTCATTTCGTATCCTATCTCTAAGGGTAAAGCTACTCATCCACCTAAGCATCCTCATCTCTGCCACACTTAACTTAGTATTATGCTTCTCTTTTAATGGCCAACATTCAGCACTATAAAGCATTGCAGGCCTCACTACCATCTTATAGAATTTTCCCTTAAGTTTGAGGGGTACTTTTCTATCACACAACAAGCCCGATGCATTCCACCACTTCAACCATCCAACTTGAATTCTGCTGAGAATATCCCCTTCTATTTCACCATAACTTTGAACAATAGATCCAAGATATCTAAAACGTGTACTCTTATTAACTACTTGATCGCCCAAAGTTACAATCCCCACACTAGGTCTATTACTACTAAAATTACACTCCATATATTCTATTTTAGATCTACTCAAGCGAAAACCTTTAGTCTCTAATGTTGACCTCCATAATTCAAGTTTACTTTCAACTCCCTCTCTAGTTTTATCAACAAGAAGAATATCATTAGCAAAAAGCATACACCAAGGTACATCCTCTTGCAAATGTCTAGTGAGAGCATCCATGACTAAAGCAAAAAGATATGGGCTTAAGGCGGATCCTTGATGTAACCCAATCGAAATAGGAAAATACTTTGTCAAACCACCTTGTGTTTGAACACAAGTAATAGCTCCTGCATACATATCTTTAATGATTTGAATATAAGCATTATTAACTCCTTTCTTTTCAAGAACCCTCCAAAGCACTTCTCTTGGAACTTTATCATATGCTTTTTCTAAATCAATAAATATCATATGTAGATCCTCCTTATTATCTCTATATTTCTCCATCAAACCTCTTAATAAATGTATGGCTTCCATAGTCGACCTACCCGACATGAATCCAAATTGATTTTGATAAACATTAGTATCACGCCGCAACCTATGCTCCATAACTCGCTCCCATAGTTTTAAAGTATGACACATTAACTTAATTCCTCTATAATTCGCACAATCTTGTGCATCACCTTTATTCTTAAAAATAGGAATTAACACACTCATTCTCCACTCATCTGGCATCTTTTTAGTCTTCAAAATAGTATTAAAAAGTTTAGTAAGCCAAGAAATTCCTTCATCTCCTAAGCATTTCCACACTTCTATTGGAATATCATTAGGTCCAACAGCTTTTCCACCCTTCATTTTCTTTATAGCCTCTCTAACTTCGGTTTTACTAATACGTCGATGAAAACTGAAATCTTTATTTTCATTTAGGGTGCTAAGGTCACTATAGTCAATCTTATTATCACAATTTTCATTAAAAAGTTTAGCAAAATATCTCATCCATCTTTGTTGAATATCATCTTCTAAGAAAAGTATTTTTTGATCTTCATCCTTAACACACTTCACCTGAACAAAATCCGTACAAGCTTTTAGGAGCAATCGTGTGAAATTCCATCCACACTCCCTTAAAACCCCCATCAATGATCTTCTCCCTTTCAAACTCCACCCTTTCCTCTCTCCCTTTCAAGTTTTCTCTTCATGTTTTCTCTAGATGAATGAAGATACAATGGATGGCAAAGACCCTTACAATGTCTTTGGAGAAAGCTTAAATAGAGGGCTTCAAAAATCCTGTAAACTCAATTCTAGCGGCAAAAATAATCTAGTATGACCGCAGGATCGTCCAGTATGATATGCAAAATTTTAACTAATAAACCTGGATGATCTCTGGATAATCTAATATGATCAGTCCAAATTTATAAAGATCGTCTAGTATGATATTAGGGATCATCCGGGACGATTAGAAGAAAAATTATGACATTTTATCTAGGATGATCAAGTATCGTCTCATGTATCTCTCGAGTCGTCCAGTATGATCTTAACTAATCATCCTAGATGATCATATTGAACAAATTAACAATAATTTGTCTGCTAATCATATGATCAATTTAGACATGATTTTATAGATCATTCAGTACGATGCAAATCATTCTAGATGATTAGAACAAAATATGAAATTTAAAATCTTACATAAATTATGATTGGTAGTTATTTGTCATGATCATAAATGATCGATCTGGATGTTCTAGATCATCCAGTATGATTAGTTATATGAGTTGATCATATAGCACGATACAATTTATCAGTACGATTAGTTCAAAAATTGAACTTCTAGTTTTGAGTCAATCTCACTCCCCTTGTGTGTGTGCATGGTCACTAAGCTAGCATATATCCTTACAGGAGACTCAAGAAATTAATAATACATCAGTGAATATTATAAAAATCTTTACAGCATAACATATTCTACCTAATCTTAAGCATCAAATATTCATTGGATGGTGCATGGTATTCCTGAAATGTTAGTACACTCACAAACAAATATATATTACAAATATAATTTGACATAAGGATGTGAGCCACAAAATTTGTTAGCATCAAAAACATAAATTTGTGAGCTCGAGTTGCAAAAAATTATGAAGTTCCATTACGACATTGACTTTTTAGACTCCTTTTGAGTAGTTTACTGGTGGTAAACATGTAAAGTGGATTAGGAAGTTTAAAGTAACTCCTAAGGAATCATTATTTTTATGGAGATTGATTAATAACTTGATACCAACTCAATGCTGGTTACATTATAGGAAACTTCAAGAATCTTGCTGTTGTTTGAGAGGATGTTTAGAAGATGAAGATAGTAACCATATTGCTATTCATTTTAAAAGCTTATTAAGATCTCTGACACGATGAATAAATGGGGAATTTACTTGCCTAAGTTTAACAATCTTTCTTATTATTAGAATAAGTTGGAGAAGTTAGCTGTGGCTAATACTGGAGCTGTTAGATGGTACTTATCTTTGGTACATCAGAATTGGAAAGCTAGGAATTGCTTTACACATAAAACCAGGTGTCCTAGTTCAATAACTATTGCTTCTCACACTATAGGAAATTCAGCTAGTACCGGCAGCTATTACCGGCAGTCTTATAGCCAGCGGTACTACCAGCGGTTAACTGCCGCCATAATTAGCGGCAATTTAAAAACCACAGCTGTGGTGCCGGTTTAACATAATACCGGCACCACAAGTGGTGTCTAAAATCGGCGGTATTAATTATTTATTTTATGGCGGTCTAAACCAACGGAAAACCACTGGAAGAAGACCTAAAATAACCCATCCCGAGCCTTCCTCCTCACTTCTTTGCATTTTCTCTTTTGCTGCAGCCGCTTGCCCCTTCTCTTGATCGCGCCTCCTATGCAGGAATCTGGTGCCGACGACCTCCCACGGGCCAAAGATATCGACCCCAAGCTAAACCCTTCTCCTCTCCAGTCTCCTTGAGTCGCATGCCTCGAACTTTCCTCTCCAGCCTTCGGACTCCACCTCCTATACCCTAGTCGCCAGCACTCCTCTTCGCTGTAGATAAATTCTTTGTATTCAAATGCTAGGTAGTTTGACTAAGTATTTCATTATTTCAATTGGTTTAGCCGCCAGAAACATCGATACCAGACGGCTTTCAAAAGCCGCCGGAATTTAAATCACGTCGCCTTAGTTACCAGTGGTTTACCGATGCTAGGCGTCGGTTATCCACCAAGATGCCGGCATTTGAGCCTCCGGTACTTCCTGTGGTTCTGACAGCTGGTAAGCCGCCGAGGATTGACCTTCGGTTCACCGGCGGTCGCCGTCGGTCATCCAGCGATGCACCAACGGTTTAGCCGCCGGTAACTAACCGGTGAACACCAGCGTTACCACCGCCGGAAATCACCGGCTGCCGGTATTTAAGGCCGCCGAAAAAAGGCCACTGGAAATTGTTTCCTACGTTGTTTTTTTCGGCGGTTTTGTTACCGCCGGAACGCTGCCAATGTTTTACAAAACTGTCACAAATCAATCGTTAACCGCCAGTAATAGCCACCGGTAATAACTGAATTTCTTGTAGTGTCATGTTTGATCTTATTCTGTGTATCCATTATTTCTTCCAATTTGCAATAATTGGGAAACTAACCGGCATCCTGTGCTATCTAAAAATTGGTTTCCTCCTACAAATTGGATTAAGTTGAATGTTCATACTTAAGTTATATTCTAATGAAGCAAACATAACAGAAGTATTAAGAGACCACAAGGGAAAATTTTTGCTTGCATATGAAAGGAAGTTATTACGGTGGGATATATCTCTATTCGGGCTCATTGTTGCTTTCAATTTCATAGATGTAATTAAAGATTAGATGATAGAGAAGCAAGGTATCATTATTGAAGGAGATAACATCAATGTGGTCAAACTATTGCATAAGTCTGTGTTGAAGAATAATCAGAAGAATAGAGTTCATAGTATGGATTTTTGATTTCTTGATGTTTTTAATAATGTAAATTTTCATTTTCTTTCTAGAGAGGGTAATAGTGTGGCGAATGCTTGTGCCACTATGCGCTATTTGGTGATTTTTTTTGGGAGAATTTTCTTTTGGGAGAACTTCTATCAAACATTTTTGATTTGATCAGGCAGAACTGTGATAGATTAGATTTCTGTGTATATTCACATGCTATCACTTAGATTTTTTTGTATATTCTTCTTTTTGCATTATTGCTTATTGCTTATCTTCAGAAAAAAAAAAAAAAATTCCGGAGTGCTTGAACACGGTAGGGTGTGGCCCCTGAGAATTGGCTTAGCATGATCACTTTTTAGGATGGATTTTCTAATGAGGATTATTGATATGAAAAGGTCAATGTTCCATGTACCTGCTATGCGTATGGCTAAGGTTAAATTTATGGAAAAAGATTTTTTGTGGGAGAATTTTGTGTTAGGAATAGGCTACACCGCTACACTAACAACTATCTGAAACGTTTGGGGGAGCAAATGTTTTTGTTAGGAGTCGGCAACACAAACAATTATCATAATAGGGCACCTGTCATAGTTGTATCGAGAGAGGCTTTACAACATTATTTAATTGCAGCGTGAATCTCACTATGCCAAGATTGTGTGGCCCATCGAGAATTAGATGCTGTTCATGTAGAGATCACTTTTTGTGAGTAAATAAATTCTATGAAATACAGGAAACTTTAAAAAATTCTATGAAACTCGTAAAAGTTTAGTGAAATTTAAAGTAAAAATATCACTAGTTTTTTTTTTTTTAAGAAATTGAAGATATTCTCCAAATTGAGGAAATTAAAATAATATTACAATAAATCTTAAAATTTAAAAAGTAACTTTTGTGATCTTAAAAATATATTTTAATGATACCTCAAATTAAATTGAAGAATAATTGTTCATTAGTGCTTAATTATTTTTTTTCAGGGGTCTAATCAATTTTAAAAAAAATGGAAATTTAAAATAAAAAGAAGTTTGATATGTCACCAATAAATTATTTTGATCAGATGTGAATCTCGATGCAAATATGAATCATAAACTTCCAAAACTAAATTGGATATCATCTGAACGCCGATTTGAGCAAACATATAGTAGAATTGAACAACGCTCAAGGAGATGAACCCAATGACACCAAATTCGATCCCATCCGAGCCTAAATGGGTCCAGATCAAAGCCTTATTTGAAGCTTCAAAACATTAATTGGGTGACCAAATGGTATCCAAATGTGACGTGCTTATTGTCGAATCGAGCTGTTCGACGAGACAAATCCAATGAGCCCAAGATTGCTGAATTATGATATCATTAAGGCACATAACCTATAATTGAAGAAGTTGATATTGGTTATCCATTGGAACACTCCCAACTTGCCTTGTCCTTCTACCTATTTACTAGTCATGCCACATCCAATTAAGTATAAATAGACTCCTCATTTATATTCACTAAGTGGTAAGAAGAAAGGAGGGAGAGAAAAGACGAGAGAAAGAAGAAAATTGTTATTTTGCTTAGAGAATTCTGAAGCTCCACCCGGGCACCACCTCCAACAAATTCACACTACCATACCGATGTTGTTTAATATCACCCAGACCATCAACGTCGGACCTCCATATGATAGACATTTACGACCCTTCTGACCACTGTCACTTGATTATGATCTTTTCGACCATCATCATATTAATACATTCCTTCTGATCACTGTCGCATGACAAGAATCATTCTAACCACTATTGCTCGACTATGTCTCTTTCGATCACCATCGTCCGACTATAGTCCTTCCGATCACCGTAAATTTTCAAGGATGCAACAAACTTAATTTAATTTAATTTTAAATTCAACAAGTGCATTAAAATTTAACCATGTTCATAAAATAATAATTTATACTTTTTTTAATAAAGATGGATTATTGATTTGGCCATATATGAATCTATCCTTTATATCAAAATTTTGAAGTAACATACACTTCGGTACCTTTTGTCTGCAAAGGATTAAAAAAAAATTAAAAAAAAATTTTTTTTTTTTGAAGTAACATAATAAAGTTCAGGATAACAAAGTCCGTTACTTGGAATACCATAATATGGTTAAACGTGTTTTGTGTGAGAAGTTTACTTTAAATCATTTGCTTAGATAATAACTTTAATGGTTCGCATAAGGACTATTTAGTTGGAAGTATTTTGGGTGTAAAGTTAATCAAATGCAGCAGTTTTAGTATTTTAGGTATTAGTTTAGAAACAAAAATAACATAAAATCCTAAGTAATCAAACCATCCACTTAAATTAATTTCCCGCAGAGAAAAGGAAATCACCCAAAATCGTGTGAGAATGGAATTCAACGGGCACACGGGAGAAGTTTGCAGCATCAATCTCCTTCTACTTCGTCGCGTAAGCTTGCGAACGACACTGCAAAAAATTGCGAGCATTAGCGGATCAAGCAGAGGGGCCTCGGCGGCAAGAACAATTATTAGGTCCGGTGACTGGACGTAGCTCTACGTTCGGTCACCACTGAGTTACCCGGTATTTGCTCGGTATTGCTAGGTATTGTTTGGCAATAACAAGAAATACCACTCAGTGAAGATCAATACCGAGTAATACCGAGCAATACTGAGTAATATCAAGTTTTTCTAGAAAAAACTCGGTATTGCTCGGTGTTACTCGGTATTGCTCGGTATTTATCTTCACATAATGGTATTTTTTGTTATTGCCGAGCAAAATCGACAAATACGTGGTTTTGTGTCTGTTACGTGGCGCGATTTAGTGCCGGCCGAACGTAGCTCTGTGTCCTTTCACCGGACCAAATAAAAATTCCCACGGCAATAGCCCTAACTAACCTAAAAAATTTCTAGACTATTTAATCAAAAACTAATATATATATATATATATATATATATATATATATATATATATATATATATATATAATTTCTCGTCTAAACCTAATTAAACCTAACCAGCTCGCCTCCCCTCTGTCTTTGCCTTCTAGGTGGGCTTCAGATTTTTTTTCAAGATTTTGTTGTACCTTGGTTAGTTTCTTCTTTTCTTTACTTCTGTCAAATCAAAATGTTTGTTTATGACTAATCATTTTGTATAAATAGTTATTGATATTTTTATTTATATGAAATAAGTTAAGTTGAATTAAACTGATTTCCATATTTCGTTCTCTTTTTAATAGGAAGTTTTTTGAAGTGAAACAAAAAAATTCGAGTCGAGAGTCATGGATAGTGTTGAGTGTATAACAATATTCTATTCAACTTCAAAATTTAATTTTTCAACATCATGTTAGGATAAAATAAAGTCAAAAATATTCCGCCGAAAATATATTTTCGACGAATTTTCCGTTGGAAATATGCCGGAAATATTTCCGGCGCATTATTTAATGCTGGAAGGGCTTTTCCTACGCTCGTTTTACTGTTGGAAAAATTCCCGCCAGATATCCGCCGGAAATGCTAATTTTTGATGGATTTTACCCATTTTTCCGATGAAAATGACCGCCGGAAAATGGTGTTTTTCATTTAGTGAAATAATTTAATATTAAATTTAACAAAATGATTATTTATTTATTTAAAATATATAGAGATACTTTAAAAGAAAATGTGAAGCAAATGTGCATGATAACATGCAATGTTAATTGTACACCTGTGAATACATATGCAGGTACTCATTCGCAGGTGTCTTACAAGTTATGTTTGGGTTGAGCAATAGGAGGACACATACCCACCCTCATAATAACTCATTCAAGGACTCGCTCGGGAGCATGAAGGAGCTTAACATTAGAGCAGTACGGATCAAGACTGATCACATCCACTAGGTAGTCATCCTCCCTAGGGGATTGCAACCTTAGTTGTTCCTCTCTCAACCTGATAAATCTTTGTCCATCAAAGCCAAAGTCAAATTCCCATGCTCGACATAATAAGGATCCATTGGTGTGCATTATCCCTCTCAGAGATTTCCCTCTTACACTAATTGAGGATAACATTTAGACACTACTCATCCTTCTTCTTCAATGAGGCAACTAAAACTGCCGCATCTTTTTTCATCAACAATAGTTGGGTAACACTCTCCGTATTCCACCTCAACGAGGAAACTACTAATTATCACTAGATACTATTTGACTCGACTCCTTTAGTCACTGACTAGCTTAACATCAGACAAACTATTTCTACCAGATGATGGGATGGCTACGTACCATATAAAGGAGGAGGAAGAAGAAGAAAAGATTATGTGACTCCAGAATCTTCCCCACTTCCTCCAAAACTTTCTAAACTCTTCTGTAGCAATGGGAGTGAACATGTCAAAGAGCATGATAAAAAAGGGATAAGAAAGATTTGTAATACTTAATGAATTGTAACATTTCTCTTACATATCTCAAGCTCCTCCATAGTATCGAGCTCATACTTCTACTACTCTTACATTTCATTCTTGGATAATAAAGATTTCATCTAAATCCCCACGATCATCCCTCCTTTCCATGAAAATATTTCCGGCGTTAAATCATCATTTTCCGGCGGATTTAATGGTTTTCCGACGGATTTCCGAAGAAAATATTTCCGCCGGTTACATGCGTGTCGTAAAAATCATTTCGGTGAAAAATAATCGCCGAAAATTTTTTCCGGCGGATATTGGTCGACGAAAAATTGTCCGGCGGCTGTCCGGCGAAAGAATTCCACCGGAATAAAAAAAAATTAACACCAAATCCATGAAGAAATCCCTCCAACCAGGCTGAACCCGCCCCTCTCACTCCCCCCAACCCGTACGCTACTAGCGCCTCCCGCCAGCCAGCCCGCCTGAACCCGCTGCACCTGCCAACCCGAACCCGTCCCAGCGGGCCAACCCGTGATCGCACGTAGCACCCTCGTCCACGGAGGGAATCGAACCCAGAACCTTTTGCTTGGCCATCCCGGCTCAACCACTAGGTTCTGAAGCACAATGTATTAAAATGCTAACTATTATATATTTAAATATAATCAAAAAATTTATGAACAAAAAAATAAGTTTGCTGAAATAAGTTATTAATATTAAAATTAAATTTGTTAATTAAATAATAAGTTAAATTTATTAATAAATTAGTTAAGTTTAATAACAATATTATTAATATGAAAGTTATTAAGAGAATAATAATTCAAATTTATTAATATAATAATAAGTTAAAAATATTTATAAATAATTAAATTAATTATTGCTTTAACAACTAAATTTTAATTATTTAAATGAATATTAAAGTTATTAAATTAATACTGAATTAAAATAGGATATAAAATTATTAATTAATAAAATTATGAATATATAATTTTTTCAGAAATTATTGAAATTCGTTGGAAAATCCGTCGGAAAAAAATTCGCCGGAAAATCTGTCTAAAAATATGTCAGAAATGTTTCATCTTTATCCGTCGGAAAGCCGCCAGAAAATCTGCCTGAAAGTGGTTCGCCGGAAATCCGCCCAAAATTCTGTCGATAATGGGCGATTTTCCTGTAGTGAATAATGCACAGTACAAACAAATTCTTTTAGAAATCAATTTCGATGAAATCCCTTCAGATCTCAAAATAAAAAAAAAAAAAATTTGATTATCATTCAAATTTTCAAATATAAATCTCATCATATTATACAACACACTTGATAAATTTCTTATTGATATGCATTCATGAATTTAAAAGAAATTGAAAAACTTGCTAAAAAATGAGCAGAGACTAAGAAGAATGATATTTATTCTTTGGTATTTCTAGTTTTAAAACTTGCTCTAATTTTTCAATTGGAACAACAATGGTCCACAGAGCATTCTCAACTATGAAGATTGTAAAGAACTATTCACTACGAGAAATTCATGCATTACCGGCAGCTATTACGGGCAGTTCGATAGCAGCCGGTATTACCACCAATTTTTAATAAACCACCGCCAGAATTAGCGGCGATATAATTACCCCCGACAGGGGAACCAGTTTCAAGTTTTACCGGTGTCGTTACTGGTATTCTAGGCTGCCAGTTTTAAGTGATTTATTCTAGTGGTCGAAACCATCGGAAAACTGCAAGAAATGGCCCTAATATTGGTCCCCCCGAGCCTTCCTCTTCATTTCTTTGCATTTCTTTTGTTGTAGGTGCTCGCTCGCCCCCACTCTCCAATCGCTCGTGATCGCATCTCCACATGATTGCGGAAGAATCCAACCACCGACAACTTCTCTCTAGCCGACGATCTTGCCACCACTCCGGCAGCCGAGCATGCCTGCAATCTACCAGCGAAAGTTGTTGATCAGTTATAGTCTCAAACCGAATTTAGGTTTATCTTTTTTTTTTCTCAAATTTGCAATAGGTGGTTTGAGCAAGTATTTTCCTATTTCGGTTGGATTTAATCAAGGATCTGTATTAAGTCTATATATATTTGCTTTAGTCATGGATGTTCTCACTAGACATCTATAAGAGGATGTTCCTTGGTGTTTGGTTTTTGCTCGTGATATTCTTCTTGTTGATAAAACTAGAGAGGGAGTTCAAGGTAAACCTGAATTATAGAGGTTAACCTTAGAGGATGTACCTTTGTGTTTGTTTTTTGCTCGTGATGATATTTTTCTTGTTGATAAGATTGCAGAGGAAGTTCAAGGTAAACTTTAATTATGGAAGTTAACCTTAGAGGATATACCTTTGTGTTTGTTTTTTGCTCATGACACTCTTCTTGTTGATAATACTAGAGAGGGAGTTCAAAGTAAAATAAATTTTGGAGGTCAACCTTAGAGAATGTACCTTTGTATTTGTTTTTTTCTCATGATATTCTTCTTGTTGATAAGACTAGAGAGGGAGTTCATGGTAAACCTGAATTATGGAGTTCAACCTTAGAGGATGTACCTTTGTGTTTGCTTTTTGCTCATGATATTTTTCTTGTTGATAATACTAGAGAGGGAGTTCAAGGTAAAATTTAATTATGGAGGTCAATCTTAGAGGATGTAACTTTGTGTTTGCTTTTTTCTCATGATATTCTTCTTGTTGATAAGACTAGAGAGGGAGTTCAAGGTAAACTAGAATTATGGATGTCAACCGTAGAGTCCAAAAGTTTTCACTTGAGTATATCTAAAATTGAATATATAGAATGTAATTTTAGTACCAATAGACCTGGTGAGGGGATTGTGACTTTAGACGATCAAGTCATTAATAAGAGTACACATTTTAGATATATTGGTTCTATTGCATCAAGCTTATTGTGCAATAGAAAAGTCTCCCTCAAACTTAAGGGAAAATTTTATAAGATGGTGGTGAGACCTACAATTGTTATGGTGTTGAATGTTAGCCATTAAAATATAAGCGTAATACTGAGGTAAGTGTTGCAAAGATGAGGATGCTCAAGTGGATGAGTGGCTTTACCCTTAGAGATAGGATATGAGTAAATAGTTGAGTTTTCCATTTTGTTACATAAATTATTTATCTTGTACTTTGTGTTTATTTTTAAAAAATATATGTTGAAAGCATGTGCACATAAATATCTTGTTCAAATGTAGGTATCAAACCCTAAACTATTATTGGATGATTAGTGAATGCATTCCAATTTAAGTAAAGTACACTTGTTTAAAAGTAAAGCACGTACACTTATTCAGGCTGCATATCTTCTAACAATTAACTATGTAGGGAAACCGTTTACATTAGCATCCAAATGACAATCCAAGAAGAGAGAAATTGGATGTATAAAAGATTGTTATTGGGTCGAAGAGGATTGACAGATGACTTTATATAGGGAGTAGAGACTTTTATTGAAGTTGCATCTCAACTACCTTCCTTTAAGTTTGATGGAATGTTTAGATATCCATATTCGAAATACAAAAATCATACATTCCTCAAGCCCAATGATGTGAAAGTTGATTTATATAGTAAGGGATTTATTCCAAACTTCTAGATTTGGACCTCACATGATGAGTACGAGCCACATAGAGTTACTCATGCCAATGTATCCATAGCTTTTGAAACATTTGAGGAAGATCAAATGACAAGACTGTATGAAGAACTTATTTTTGATGTAACAGGTCTTAATTTAAGGGCTAGTGTGGAAGTGCCACTAAATACAGAAATTAAAAAATTCTTTGAGTTACTACATGTAGCTGAAAAACTAATTTGGGATTGTTGTAAAACTCATTCAAAATTATCGATTATAGTGAGGATACTAAGTATCAAAAGTGAATATAATATTCCTCATGATTATTTCAATGACTTCATTAGTCTTCTCAAGAAAATAAATCTAACAGATAATTTAATTTCCTCAGATTTGTATCGAATGAAGAAATTTATATTCAAGTTGGGTCTCACTGCTATAAAAATTTATTATTGTATCAATGGAAGTATGTTATACTAAAAAGATGATGAAATAAAAGTTTATTGTTGCACCTATAATGCACCTCAGTTTAAGCCAAACTTGGGAAAATAATGTTGTCAAAAGAAAGATGTTCCATATTATCTTTTATTTTATTTATCGGTCATTTCAAAACTTCAGCGGCTCTATGCATCAATGAGTTCATCAAGTCATATGAGATGTCATAAGTAGAAATTAGCAAACGGTTGTGTTCTTTCTCATCTATCAGATGCTGAAGCGTGGAAACATTTTGATCGAGTACATGCTTCATTTTTTATTGAACCATGCAACATAAGATTGAGATTATGTGCTGATGGTTTTACTCCATATAGTCTATTATCTTCACCATACTCTTGTTGTCCAGTTATACTAACACCATACAGCCTTCCACTAGGGATGTGTATGAGTACCACAAACATATTCTTAACACTTATAATACCTGGACTATATAATCCAAAAGAAAAATTTAATATTTTTTTACAATCTTTAATTGATGATTTCAAATTATTATGGGAAGAAGATGTCCTCACATATATCATCTCAATAAAAAAAAATTCTCGTTCGAGCTGTATTGCTTTGAACCATTGGTGATTTTTCTAGCTTATGATATGTTATCTGGTTTGAGCATAGTAGAAAAATTAGTTTGTCCTTAGTGCATTAATAATACTAAAGCTTTCACACTAAAATATGGAGGAAAAAATACTTAGTTTCATTATCATCGTATGTTCCTACCTGCTGATCATCCATTTAGGAGGAATAAGAAAGCATTCGTTAAAAATAGAGTTAAAAGGTTACCTCCTCCACCCAGATTAAGTGGTGATGATGTACTATAAAGACTTTTTGACTTTTTATTAATTATTAATTTTCTAATATTA
Organism: Dendrobium nobile; assembly: GCA_022539455.1. NCBI lineage: Eukaryota > Viridiplantae > Streptophyta > Magnoliopsida > Asparagales > Orchidaceae > Dendrobium > Dendrobium nobile. Next base: position 14,610,563 of record CM039721.1, on the reverse strand, counting down.
TTAGTGTCTAAATTTTTGGAAAATGGTATTCAATATAATTGGATTAAAAAAGTATTTTTTAGATATTATTCTATTGGAGAATAAATTTGATAAGACATAATCTGAATATTATGCATATTGAGAAGAACTTCCTGGACAATATTTTTAATACAATTATGTTTTTCAAAGTTAAGAGCAAGGATAATGTCAAAGCTAGGATGAATATTAATGAGTACTGCCAGCGAAAAAGTCTAGAGTTAGTAGGAACCCCTGATGACAAAATAATGAAGCTCAAAGTACCATACTCTTTCATATTAGAGCAAAAAAGATTAATATGTTAGTGGTTTAAAGGTTTAAAAATGCCTGATGGCTATGGATGAAACTTAAGCCGATGTGTAGAACTTAAATCTATGAGGTTATTTGTACTAAAAGATCATGATTATTACATAATTGTGGAGGTTCTCCTTTCGATCATAGTATATATATTATCTGATCACATATCAAATCTGTTGACTGAGCATAACATTTTCTTCAAAGACATATGTTCATCTAAGCTAAGCGAAAATGCTTTATAGAGCAGTAAGGAGAACATACAAATCATCCTATACTAGTTAGAAACAAAATTTCCCTCAGAATTTTTGATTCTATGGAATATCTTCAAGTCCATTTACCTTACGAAGCTAAAGTTGGTGGACTTGTACAATATCGTTAGATGTACCTTTTCGAGAGGTGAAACATTTTTTTATCATGTTATCTTAAATTTTTTTGAATAAGTTGAAAAAATGTATTTACTAACTTGATAATTGTAATTATTTAACAGATATTTGAACAAGTTGAAAAAATATGTTAAGAATAAAACACGACCAGAAGGATAAATATGTGAAGCATATTTATCTCAAGAAATCACTCACATATGCTCATACTACTTCGAGCCCCATATAAAGAGTATAAGAATAAAGATTGGTCATAACATGGAGTTTGATGTATAAGAACAATCATAGACTGCATTATCAATCTTTAGAAGTCATGGAAAGTCTAGTGATAAATGTGTTAAAAGATTTCTCAATGATTTAAAAATTAGAATAGCAACTTTATATGTGCTACTGAACTGTGAAGAAGTCTAATAGATCTTAGAGTAAGTTCTTCCATAATGTGCAAAATAAGTAATATTGATTTAAGATAATAAAATATTATTTAGCTGATTTGTCACCAGGTGTTTCATAAGCAATTTGCCTTTAATAGATACTACAGATGTTGAGCAAGTTATTGTAAATGAATTTTCAGCTTGATTTAGATCTTATGTGAGCCCTTTAATTTTAAAATTTTTATTTAAATTACATCTTATTTAATTCTAAAAGCTTAATCATTTAAAAATTTTCTTAGGTACATAATGCTCAAAACAAGTGTTTTGATAAAGATCTGCAAGCACTAGTATGGGGCCAAATGTGAAAAGTAAAGACCTAGCCAATATATATAGTGAATAGGTTTAGATTTCATTTCAAGTCATGAATTGAAGGAAGAAAATCTAAAAATTTTGGAGTATATGTTAGAAGGAATACTCATGAAGAAGATGAGTGTGATTATTACAATATTCTGAATGAGTTTCTTCACCTGGAGTGCCCAGGCAAAGATGAGAACTTTATATATTTATTTATCTGTCAATGGAATGATCCAGTACATAATAGAGACACAAGAGTTCATCCTACGTATGATTTAGTATACGTAAAATATAATAGAAGATACGAGAAGTTTAATCCATTTGTATTAGCAAGTCAAGTTATTCAAGTTTATTTCAACAAATATCTTAGTGGTCGTAGGGATAAATAAGATAGGCTAGCTGTCATAAAATAAAAGCATGAGAGATAGTTGATCAACAATACAAGCAACTTCATATCAAGAGGATTAGATGTCAAATTATAGGTCTATTGAAATTGAGAAGATGCCAACTACAACACATAATATTATAATACAGTTAGAAGATGTGAATAGTTCAACTAGCTCATCAAGTGAGAACGATGATGAAAGTGAAGATACCCTATAAAGTAATGATTTTTTTATTCTGAGTAATTTTTATAATTTAAGTGACTAAATTTATTGTAATGTACTTATTGAATTAAATTTTTTTGAAATTAAGTTAGTAAACATATAATTCTTTTATTAAATGTCTCTTATGAAATCCATTTTTTTAGTTAATCATTATTATGTATTCTATAATTCTTTATATTTATTATAACTAATTTATTTACATTCAATTTTTTTTTTCTACTTATACAAATATCTGGAACACTTACAATTTAATGCAGATGGCTTCAGGTGATGAATGATGATCCTCGTAGTTTCTTCACTTCAAAGTTTTCTTGTAAAAACATTTGAGTGGTAGACTAAGCAGACCTAGACAGGCTGATTAAAGTGAGGTGTAAAGATCAATTCTGCTAGTGATACCATCACCACCACCACCTATGAGTTAGCAGCAGTCCCCTAGCGAGCAGGGTCAGGGCCAGTCAGATCCACCTGTTGGTTGTGTACCACCACCCTTTCCTGGGTACATCACTCTAGCGTTGATGAGTCCTTAATTTTCCTCTCAAAATCAGGCACATACAACTTCATTCTATCCATATTAACCCCACCAACATCACAAACTTTTACATCCACCATCCCTTACCCTCCTTTCCCCCAACCCTATCATTATCCATATCGATCCGATGCAGCCAGAACATAGTGGACCATCTACTTCAGTAGAGGTTGGTGCTGTAGATCATACAATTATAGTAGATAAGTGTCTATACATTGAGCTTGAGGGCCATACGGAAGTTTAGTTTATTTTGTTAAGTTTATAATAATTTTATATATTATATATTATTGACAAAAACATTAACCTACTGCTTTAATCCCTCAAGGCCACCTACCCACAAGATTTGGGACATCATAAGGAGCAAATATGATGCTCCTTACTTATCCTAGAAGAAGATCCTAAAAGAAATTAGGGATATATGGTTTAGAGAAATTTAGATATATTTATTTGACATGAGTTAAAATATTTAATTTAATTTATATTACAATTATTTATTATGCATATATTTTTTTACAGAAAGATTTTAAGTGATTCTCTGAGCATAGCACGAGGATTAAAACAAATTTTGAGAGGAGAGGATCAGCCCATCTTAGGGACATGTTCATGGATATTAGAAAATTTGGGCAGCATCCATTGTGTAATGGAGAGGACGTGTGGGCAGATATAAGTAGAGCTTGAGCAAATTCTGAGTTCACAAAAATAAGAGAGCAAAATAAGTAGTACAGAGCATCTGATTATGGGGTTTTAGGAAGCTTCATTCATACTGGTTGATTTGTTCCTCAAACTGAACATATACAATGATGGGTAAAAGCTTTCAAATAGTTTAATAAATATATGTATATTATTTTAATTATATCTTCTATTTTTAGAAAGAGTTTCTTGGCCGGGAGCCGACACCACTGAAGTTTTATACGAGGACTCACAAACATTAAGCTAACCATCAGTGTGTTGATGAAAATGCTAAAAAAGCTCATGTGAGTATAATTTTTGGAGTTCGAGAATATAAATTTAATATAAAAAATCTCATTCTAATATCAAATTATTTAATGGATTTATTATAGCAGGATGATTTTATACAACTTCAAGAAAGTCGTTATTCTACTGGTGAGGGATCATCTTCAGGATCGACCCAGTATTCTAAGTATCATATATTATCAAATGTTATTGGATGAAGATAGAGGGAGAGGGTATATGGCTTGGGTTTGCAAGGCTATGCTTGTGAGGGCAGTTTATCCACATCAACATTTTATGATCCTAATGGAGTTTAAGAAACTGTTAGCCACAGGGTTGCTCTCCTGATAAGAGAGATAGAAAATATGAAAAATGTTCAAAATGAGATGCAGGCAGAGCAGCGATCCTATAAAGATGAAAATTAGAAGAAGAAATAGCTAGAGCAGACACGTGAATCACCAGACAGCGAGGACACTAAGTATGATTAGTGCTCTTATATGATGAACTTTTGGTTTAAACATTTAGTTTGATGAACTTTTCATGTGAAAGCTATGACATAAACATCTTATTATGGATTTATATGTTATGTTTATTGTAGTTTTTTTTTTTTGTTTGATGAATTTTTTGTTTAAACATTTGGTTATGCTTATTGTGGATTTCATTTGAATGTTATATATATATTGATTTTGGACTATAGTTATGGGTTGATTATAGTGGTGAGCTGCCTTTATTTATGATATATGTTTTCAATTCTATATAGGTTTGTAGAAATTGAGTAAATAGAAGGGAGGCAGTCAATATTTTTTTAAAAAAATGCTATAGGTTTTCAATGGCTAACCAAGACCGAGCTTATAACAAGTGAAGAGACAGTCATATGTATGTATAATATTTCTCTCTGCATTGGCTTTGAAAGTAATGGAAATGATTCCAAATATTTTACAGTTGTTTGAAAGTCTTTTGGCATTTCTAAATCCATTGGAACCTGGAGTTATGAGCTCCTCTTAATATCTTGAAAAATAACATGTATTTATCCCACAAATGAGCCGATTAGTGAGACATGGTTGTATTTCTTTCATTCATATATTAGGCTTCTTTTATATTTCTTGGTGGCGTCATATCTCTTAGTTCCTTAATCTTTTGAGAGTTATCTTCAATCTCTCGGAGGGTAACCATGAATCCCAATAATTGTTTTTAAAGTTACTTTAAAATCATAATTGGTAGGGGTGAATTGCATGTTGTGACATCGTACAAGGTGGAAAGATTGTTCCAAATTAGAGATATATTATGATTTTTCAAGAATTTTTCAATATATCATTCACATATACTTCCATAGTGCTCTCAGTAAGGCCTTTAAAAGCTCTATTCATGAGGCATTGATATGTAGCTCCAACATTTTGAGTCTGAATGGCATGACTAAATTATAGTTTAGTTTTTTATCAATTAAAAAAATTGAGGCCTCTTCATCTACATAATCCAATCTTATCTTGTTATAATCAAAATAAGTTTCCATGCACCTTGCCAATCCTATTTGGGATAAAAAGCTTCATTTTGAGATATGGAATGAAGGAGGTAACTCCAAAAATTGATTGGAGGGGACTTTTAAAAATAGTATTATAAGTAACTCTAATTTTACCATTACTAGTTGCATTTTCTAAGGAAACTCCTAAGGTATGACTAGGAGGCTAATTATCTCTTCTATGATCATAGGTCTGTTGACCTCGATTTTGCCCAGAATCGGGATCGAACAGTTGACTTGGTCAAATTGACCAAGTTAGACCCCTGAACCCCCTCCAATAGGTTCAGTAGGTCGAGTCGAGCCTGTTGAACCCGGGCTTGGACCCTGGGTCAACCCGGTTGACCAAGTCAACCAGGGTTGACCACCTAGCCCATTAAGAGCCCAAATCATTTTTAATCAAATCCAATCTCATCCAAGGCTCAAACCCACGTTCCACTTGACTCTCTTGACTGATTTGACCAAGTCTTTAATAGGTTAAAATAACCTATTTAGAGCCAATTTAAGGTCCACAGGTTTCTGGCGACCACGGTGGGACAAGTTTCTCTCTCCATCTTTGGATCATATATTATCTTTTCTTGTGTGTACTCCGGGATTGGTACTCCTTAGATTAGGTCCGTCCCATTCTTAGTTAGGGTCTCTTCTTAGTTAGGGTTCCTTCCCCTTAGCTAGGGTTTTCTTCCCTACTCTACTTCTTTCCAGCCTAGCAGGCTATTCCGTCCTTTATCTATTCATATCTATCCTATCAAATCCATACTCGTTCTTTCTTTCTTGATTTTCATTCTTAATGACCTTTTCACTTTCCTTTCTTGGCAGCAGTGCCATGGCTTCTTTCGCTCCTTCCGTTACCTTTGCTTTCGGTTCGGACGTGCGGGTGACTCTCCCTGAGTCCCTGCTTGCTAGTCCGCCAGTGGGAGGAATCACTTTTGGTTCCTTCACTGACTCGGCCTTCGTCACTCTTGGCGGGCCGACCCCGGCCGAGGCTGCTGCATTCTCTCCTCCTCAGAGGAGAGGACGCGCAGCCATGCGCCCGTTTGGACGTCCTGCTGCTCGGCACCCAGTCCGAGCACCACGTCCTGTTCCTGTTCCTACGCAGCCAGTGCGCTCTATGGCTAGGCGACCAGCGCCTAGGCCACAACCGGTTCCAGTTCGTCCTGCGGTTAGGCGTCCAGTGCCTACCGCTCCTGCTGCTCAGGTTGTCCCGGCCCCTCAGCGCCGGCAGCCTGCTGCAGTTGTTCCACATGTTCGTGCAGCGGTCAGGCAACCTGCGCCTGCCGCTCCTGTTGCACAGGCTGCCCCGGCCCCTCAGCGCCGGCAGCCTGCTGCTGTTGTTACTCCCGCGGAAGTACCTCGCGTTCGGGTTCCCCCTCCCGCTCCCACTAGGATGAGGGGTGCCCAGACCGAGGTGCCTTCGCCTTCTTCTGGCTGGGTTTCTGTTTTTGCTCGGCTTTCTCACTCCGAGACTGCCGGGCAGACCCCGACGCTTCCAGTTGTTTCTGTTCCCCCTGCCACCCTGGCAGTGGGTTCATATGTCCCTTCCACCTCCACCTCCGGCCTTGGGAGAAGGGCACGGAGGAATAGGAATAGAAGGTTGCGTCTAGCTGCGTTAGAGACAGAGAGGCAGCGGATAGCCGATGCCATTGTTCACGATGAGATAGTTCAGAGGCAGAGGAGAGTGGCTCCCAGGCAGCGAAGGCCACGTCCAGTCGTTGTTGCACCTGGTCCAGAGGTAATGGTAGCCCCCGAGTTGGAGGCAGTTCATGGAGGACGCTTCTCCCCACTGACGCATAGTGGAGATGAGGAGGATGTTGCCCGTATAGTGGCGGCTCCTCCTGTCGCCACTACTCTACCCCGAGCTAGGTTACCCAGGGACGCTGGTGTCCGAGCCCTCACTCAGAGGATTCGGAACATCGTCCGCTTAGCTCGTGGCAGGGGGCCCGTCAGTCGGGAGGGCTTACTCTGTCAGATTTCTCGGGCTACCTTTCAGTTGAGACGACAGACCGCGAGGAGACTTTACAGTTGGCAGAGGGGGTAGACACCGCAGCAGCCAGCACAGACAGTTCCAGCAGTTGGGCCGCCGGCAGTTGCTCCTGTGGTAGGACGACGCCCACCTCGTAGGGGACGGAGACAGCAACAGGAGCCTACCCGGCCTCAGGTCAGTTCAGAGGTGGCAGCCCCGGAGTAGCCAGTCGCTAGTACAGCACCCCGTCGTACCAGACGGGTTTGGAGACATCGACAGGCAGACACCCTTGTCGGCCCTGTTCAGTTAGTTGAGTCAGCACCACTGGCAGAGACAGAGTAGCCAAATGAGGCAGTTGGTCAGATGGATTTGACAGTTCCTTCCGGGTCTGAGGCAGTCCCGATGGCAGTCGATGATGGTTCAATTTCTACCCCAGACAGATCGCCAGTACGGATCGAGACAGAGTTAGCCCCTTGCCCTCATAGGATCACCTCTCCTATGAGCCCGTACATAGAGGCGATGCGACGAGCCTTTTTAGATGACGATGATACACTAGTGGATTCCGATGAGGAGGTGTCAGTACACCGGGTTTGTGTGGTTACCCGTAGGGGTCACTCAGATGAGAGAGAGCCCGAGGACCAGGATGAGCAGGGAGAGCCCGAGGTGGGTGGATCTCCCAGATCAGTTGATACGGATGCTACAATACTGAACCTCCAGACACAGATGGCAGAGATGGCCAGAGCCATGGAAGCCATGACAGCACAGTTGACAGCCTTGGGGACGGTGCCCCAAGTGGCAGGTGTAGCCGCTGCCAGTACTTCCCGAGATCAGCCAGTTGTGCCCCCAGTTGCACTAGACCCCCTGAGAGTGGACAGGGTCCAGAGAGCAGCGCCTACAGCACCTTCAGTGGTTCAGAGTCAGCCAGCTCAGTTGTCAGCGGGTCCGCTTTAGGATCTGATTGCCCAGAAAGTAGAGCAGGCCATTTCCTCCAGGAAGACTGGAGAGTCAGTTAGTAGAGGGCGGCCTTAACCGATAGAGTACGAGCAGGAGCCCTACCCTCCTAGTTTCATCCCTCCTAGGTTTAGAGTGTTCGACGGGTTTGGGAACCCGAGGCAGCATGTGGCTCAGTACCGGGCCATATGTTGCAATATAGGAGGGAGTGACCCACTGATGTTGAGGTTGTTCGTTAGCAGCTTGGCGGGGGTGGCGTTTGCTTGGTACGCCGACCTCCCCAACGACTCAGTCAGGACTTTCGCAGAGCTGGAGCAGATGTTCATCTAGAGGTTTGTCAGCACTAAGCACAGAGTTACAGTTGGAGAGTTAGTAGTCACCAGACAGAGGCCTAGAGAGTCACTCACAGACTACATAGTCAGATGGAGGAACCTCAGCCTGCAGTGTGAGCCACAGCTACAGGAGCAGCATGCAATTGAGATACTTTTGAAGAACATAGATGGTCACATTGCTCCATACCTGAAGGGTTTCACCATACGAACCTTTCAGAAGCTACTGACCAAGGTCACCAGCCTACAGGATAGCATCCCTGATGCAGTCCCTCCTAAGGCTGAGAGTAAGCCTTCGCGCAGACCTCAGCGGCAGGAGTTTTCAGGAGCACCTCCACCCAGGAGAGGGGAGGTACACAGTACTCAGAGACCAGCAGATAAGGGCAAGAGGCCCTTAGGCAGTTCAGCACCTCCACAGCAGTCACGCTCAGCTAGTCAGTCACACTCAGCTAGTCAGCCAGCAGCACAGCCCAGGACCTCCCGTAGGACTCCAGAGAGTCAGCAGTCCTTACAGGAGAAGCTTAGTAAGGAATACCCCTTTAAAAGGGAGAGTGTGAAGAAAATATTCAAATTCCTTACTAAGAAGAACATACTTACCTTTCCCAGCAGCAGTAGAGTGGAGGAGGAAGGTCAGACTGAGAACCCACTCTATTGCCCATACCATAGATGTGTTGGGCATGTTTTAGAGGATTGCTTTGTGTTCAAGGATAAGGTTGAGAGGTTGATGGCCACAGGACAGATACACCTCCAGGATAGCGACCTAGTGCAGCCCAGGAGCAAGGGCCCTCAGACAGTTCAGATGGTTTCCAGTCCCAGCCACAGTCCCAATCAGACTGACAGTCAGGACAGTAGTAGCAGTTTACCCCAGAGTTCTGAGGGAGAGTGGCAGTTAGCACTCTCCAAGAAGACCAGGAGGATGATAGACCGTATAGTTCAGAGTTTAGAGGCAGTTGAGAGGAGGTCACCACAGGCCAAGTCGACAGTTGCCCCTGTAGTTACTTCGCCAGCACTTGTACCTTCTTCTTCTTCTTCTCTTTCTGTTGTAGTGCCTACTAAGCACATTTCTTCTTCTTCTTCTTCTTCTGCTTTTACATGTAATAAGAAAATGTATGAGAAAGAGAATTATGTTGTAACCTCTAAGGGGAAGACAGGGTTCCTTCCAGCGCTTACGCTGAAGGACTTTGTTCTTCATTCATTTGATGAAGAAATAATAGAAGAAGGTGATTCTGGCTACTTCTGGTGTTCTTTTCCTACTGCTTTTATTTCTAGCTCTGCTTCTACTTCTACTAGCACTCACTCTTTTACTACTTTACATGTCTCTTATAATAATTCTAGTGAAGAGTCTGAGTCTGAGTATGAAGATGAACCAGTCTTTGTGATACCAGAGGGTGGATGTTACATGGATTTAGAAGATGAATCCGAGAACCCACTCTCAGTACTTTCCTTAGAACCAACACCTGCCACCACCACTGAACTAGAGGAATCTCCTGTTGAGGATGACTCGATACAGGACGTTCATCTACATTCAGGGAAGGTCCTTCCACCTAGGTTGGCTAAAAATACAAAAGATAAAAACATCATTACCTAGCAGGATGACTCTATCCCTTCCTCCCAGGAGCAGCCTAAGGAGAAAGGGAAAGGCCCTCAGCTGGAGGTTGATTACAATGTGTTGGCTCATCTAAGGAAAATTCCCTCTCTTCTTAGTGTCTATGACGCTTTGATGTTGTCACCTGACTTGAGAGAGACACTGGTAAAAGCCTTGCTTGAACTAGAGACTTATCAAGCTTTTTTTACTTCCGACCCCGATGATGGGGCATGGCATTCGTACAACACGCCATGCATCACTTTCTCTAGTCGTGACCTTCTGTTAGGGACCACTGAGCACAATCGTCCCTTGTATGTCACTGCTGAAGTCAATGGTTATGAGTTGAATAGGGTCCTCATAGATCAAGGGGCTTCAGTAAACATACTAACTCATGAAACCTTGAAGAGCCTCTCCCTAGGTCATTTGAAGCTCACTTCTAACAAGATTATGTTGAAAGGCTTCAATGACCAAGGCCAGCGAGCTCTAAGGTCTATTACCCTGCCTCTGAAATTTGGAAATTTTCTAACTGAGGTAAAGTTTCATGTGATTGAGGCTGACACTTCATACAAGGCTCTCTTAGGAAGGCCTTGAATCCATGAGTATGGAATGGTGCCCTCTACCTTGCACCAATGTATGAAGTTTCTGAGGAATGATGTTGAGTATACCATTCCTGGAGATACCCAGCCCTTCTCCGTACATGAGATCTCTATGTACGACAACGCCGAGTACTACGTACCTCGGAAGACTCGTAGAGCTCCACCTGCTCAGTCCCCAGTGATACCTGATATTGTTGTACAGGGTCCTATGCAGCCACCTACACAGGGTCCTATACAATCGTCAGTACAGGGTCCATCACAGGTTGGTATCGAGCCCGGTGTTCCCACTGCCCATTCTGATGGAGATCCCTCTCAGTTTGCAGTGAGGCACGATGTTCCCCCTAGTAGAGGTAGGGGAGGACGAGGTAGGGGTAGAGGTAGAGTTTTGATCCGCGAGCCGCAGAATTACGACACTCGGACTTCCCCTCCTCCACACCTTTACACTTCTTCTTTGACTGTAGAGTCCGACTCTTCTGACGATGAAATGATCGATATCCTTCAGCATCCAGTCACCTCACTACCTCCATATTCCGCTGGCTATGATTCACGACCTACTCTTTGTAGCCACTTGATACCTGAAGGTGGGTTGGTTATTGATATTAGCTCAGACGAGGAAGAGGACTTCCGACGTCAGACTACTACAAGACAACCTTCCCCCCATCAGATACGCGGGATAGGAGTTGGGGATTCCAGTCAAAGATCTTCCGATACTCCTGTAGTTGATGATAGTACAGTGTGTGGTAGTCACAACCCCATACCTTACTTGTATGACACCTTTGGGCCAGCCCGACCTAGGGAATGTCCCTTTGTACCCCATAGTATAGGTGCACCACTGGGTCCTGTGAGACAGGATCTAGAGGAGACCGCTATGGATATAGAGGTCAGGAGTGCCCCTCGTTACTTTTCACCTACTGTAGAGAGCTTTGTTGAGCAGGGTCTCGTTCGTTCCACTTGGCCCGACGAAGAAGCTCTACAGCAGGCCCGAGTTTGGCGAACTGATTTTTCCCAAGGTCTAGGAGGCGTAGGTTACGTGGGGTTAAATCAGTCCAGTGATGCCAACATTCGTGTCATTTCCCATGCTTATCCGGTTCTTTCTCTTGCCGACGAAGAAGACCCAGATAATGACGATGATAGAATACTTGATGCTCCACAAGAGTTTGAAGATGGCGCCACTTCTGCCATGGATGAACTGTGTGAGGTAAACTTAGGCACCGAGTCAGATCCTAGGCCTATTTTTCATAGTGCTCTACTGTCTGATTCGGAGGCTCAAGAATACATCGAGTTACTATCAGAGTTTAGAGACTGCTTTGCCTAGAACTACACCGAGATGCCTGGTCTAAATCCAGAGGTAGCAGTCCATAAGTTAGCCATTAAGCCTGATGCAGTCCCTGTTAAACAAGCACCTCGTAGGATGAGGTTGGAAATCAAACAACAGGAGATAGCCGAAACCAAAAAGCTTATAGAAGCTGGTTTCATTAGGGAAGAGAAGTATCCCACTTGGCTTGCCAATATTGTTCCAGTCCGGAAGAAGAGCGGACAGATACGAGTCTGTATCGACTTCCATGATTTAAACAAGGCATGTCCTAAGGATGATTTTCCTCTCCCCATTCCCGAGCTTATGGTGGATATAGCATCGTCCCATAGCATCTTCTCATTTATGGATGGTTCATCTAGTTACAATCAGATAAAGATGGACCCCGAAGATGAGAAGTTTACTGCTTTCTGGACACCTATAGGTGTCTTTTGTTACAAGGTGATGCCCTTCGGTCTCATGAATGCCGGGGCCACCTATCAACATTCCATGACTGTCATCTTCGATGAGATGATACATGAGCAAGATGAGTGCTATGTGGATGATTTGGTCGTCAAAAGCAAGGTCCGCGAAGATCACCTCAGAGATCTGCGAATCGTTTTTGAACGCCTGCGCAAGTTTGATTTAAAGATGAACCCTTTAAAATGCGCATTTGGAGTCAGTGCAGGAAAGTTCCTAGGGTTTATAATTCGCTACCGTGGCATTGAGATAGATCCCTCTATGATCAAGGCCATAGTAGATTTAAAACCCCCTAAGAGTCTTACCCAGTTAAGGTCATTTCAGGGTAAACCCGCTTTCTTGCGAAGATTTATCTCCAATCTTTCTAGTAGATGTCATCCTTTTTCTACACTAGTGAAGAAGGATGCCCGATTCCACTGGGATGAGAGTTGTCAGGAAGCCTTTGAGAGTATAAAGCGCTACCTGATGAACCCCCCAGTTTTAGCTGCACCTATTCCAGGTAGACCGTTGATTCTCTACACTACGGCCCTGGATGAGTCTTTGGGTGCACTGTTGGCTCAAGAGAATGAGGAAGGCAAGGAGAATGCCTTGTACTACCTCAGCAGACGACTGATACCTGCAGAGCTTAAGTATCCAGCAATAGAAAAGCAATGCTTAGCCTTGATCTTCGCGGTACAGAAGCTTAGGCATTATATGCTATCACATAAGATCAACCTGATCTCTCGAGTCAACCCATTGCAGTATTTGATGACCCGTCCGACCCTTTCAGGTCGTCTAGCACGGTGGTCCATGATACTACTGCAATTTGATATTACTTTTGTTCCTCAGCGGGCCGTCAAAGGACAGGCTCTAGCTGACTTTCTAGCCGATCACCCGATCCCTGCTGATTCCCCACTCAACGATGAGCTACCTGATAAATTCATCATGAGTATGGATGAACAGGAGTCCCATACTTGGGAGTTTTATTTTGACGGCGCGTCATCCGTTAAAGCTTTAAATCCAAATGAAACTCCTACAGTTAGGGTAGGATTAGGCCTGATTTTTGTGTCTCCTGATGGTCATACTCTACGGTACTCCTATAGTCTATCAGAACCTCGTACTAATAATGAAGCTGAGTACGAAGCTCTAATTTTGGGGTTAGAGTTAGCCATTCAGATGAGTCTTACGCGGGTGAAGATCTTTGGAGACTCCCAACTGATAATCAATTAAGTGGCTGGAGTCTACAAAGTACTTAAGCCTGAGCTCATTCCGTACCATAATAAAGCAATGGAGCTCCTGTGCCTGATACCTGAAGTAACTTTGGCCAAAATACCTAGATCTGAAAATGGAAAAGCAGATGCATTGGCCAAGTTAGCAAAAGAATTAGCTGACCCTACTGGAAACCCAGTGTCTATTTCTGTCCAGTATCGTCAAGCTCTATGCCCCGCAGACCTGTCCTCCCCTAATCAGACCCTCACAATCCTTGCTGTTGATGAGGAGTCAGACTGGAGAGAGCCCTTCATAGAATATTTAAAGAATGGTAGGCTCCCAGATGATAGATCTCTTGCCGCTCAAATTAGAAAGAGAGCTCTATCATTCACCTACATAAATGAAACTCTGTATCGACGCTCGTTTGACCAAATGTGGTTAAGATGCCTCAACAAAGAAGAGGCTAGTAGAGTCATGAGTGAGATACATGAAGGGCTTTGTGGTGCCCATCAATCTGGACCTAAAATGAAAGGCAGAATTAAACGCCTTGGCTACTACTGGCCGACTATGATCTACGATTGTATGGAGCACGCTAAGAGGTGCCACCAGTGCCAGATTCATGGCACAGTGATTCAACAACCCCCTAATCCGTTGCACCCTACTATTTCTTCTTGGCCATTTGAGGGCTGGGGTACGGATGTAGTGGGTCCTATAGACCCTCCTTCTTTTAAGGGTCATAGGTTCATTTTAGCCGCCACTGATTACTTCTCTAAGTGGGCAGAAGCTGTCCCACTTAAGGAAGTTAAATCAGAAGATGTGATGCGCTTCTTTCGCGATAATGTTGTTTATCGCTTTGGTGTTCCGCGCCGTATCATTTCAGATAACGGCCCGTCCTTCAGAAGCACCAAAATCGCCAGATTTGCCCGCCGCCATAACATTAATTGGCGATACTCGTCAATCTACTATCCTAAAGCCAATGGCTTGACAGAGGCATTCAATAAGACTCTTGTGCAACTGATAAGGAAAATCCTTGTTGCAAATAAAAGAGAATGGCATGATAAGCTACCTGAAGTATTAGGAGCATATAGGACTACCTACCGTACTCCTACTCAGTCCACCCCATATGCTTTAGTTTTTGGGGCTGAAGCTGTCCTCCCACTTGAGGTCGAGCTCCCCTCACTCCGTGTAGCAGTTAGTTACAATCTATCTGAAGAAGATAATGCCCGACTGAGGTTGGAAGAGCTTGATGGTTTAGATGAGCTCCACTTACGAGCTTATCAATGCCTTAAGCTATGCCAGGCCCGAATGAAACGACACTTTGAGCGTCTTATTAGACCCCGTGCTTTTCGGGTAGGCGAGTTAGTTCTTGTTTTGCGGGCCTATCATCTCGCATCATCGGCGAGGTGGTAAGTTTGAACCAGTGTGGGAAGGCCCCTTCGCTGTAGAGCAAGTTTATGAAGGTGGTGCCTACCTACTTGTTGATGTAAATGGCGTTCACCCAATGCCTGTCATCAACGGGCAATACTTGAAAAAGTACTATGCCTGAGTCTAGTACTTCATAGGGGAGCCTCCCTACCGCCTGTAAATATCCCTCTGTATATGTAGCTCCTAAAAGGATTTCTCTTACTTTTCAGCAGTCTGTGTGGCCACGACGATTTGTCCTCTACCACACGACGTTTTCCTTGAAGGGTATAAGGCTGTCCTTAGAGGGGATACACTAGTACGCCGTAGGGATATTTTGTACTTTTGTCTGCGCGCACCAATCATATTTGGTGCTAGAGCATAGAATTCTTTTTGACTTTGCTCTCCTCTGTTTGTATGGCTTAGTCCCCTAGTTTCACTTGCCACCCCAAGTGTGGTCTGGGATATCAAAACTAATAGTTTGAGTCCAGTTTTGAGATGTGGCACTAGGTCCACACCCTCCTATGATAGTTAGGAGGGGTGATCATGATCCAATGTCCCTATTGTAGCCTCCTGCCCCTATCAGTCCTGATCTGGTATATGTGGCTCTCATTCCATTCATATGGGTTGAATGTGATTAGAGATGTCAGAGTCATTAGTTTAGGCTCTTTTGGAGATAGGATACTGGGTTCATACCCTCCTAGGTTAGTCAGGAGTGGTGATGATGATCCCCTATCTTAGTTGTGATCTCTATGATTCAGTATTTTTGATATGATTGTGCTCCCCAGCTCATTCAGATGGCTTGAATGTAACCTGGGTTATCAAAGTCCTAAATATATATATATATATACATGTGATAAAAGAGGGAAGCGCTCAATAGAGCAAAACCGGTTGCCCTTGTCACAGGAGGAATCCGGTAAAACTTTTCAAGAACCCAAATTCCCCAAAATCTCTTTCTTCTCCCTTGAAAGCACTTTGGTGGCCTCTTCAAGGTTGAGCTCTCACTTAGTTGGTTACAAATCTATATGATTCAAAATGCCTCCCTTTACTAGTAATGTAGTATACTGCATTTTGGATGACAACATCACTACCTTCCGGGCTTAGATCTTTTTGAGAAAAGATCACCCCCTGCTGCCCTCTTTTGGTAGCCTACTCTCCCATTCATATGTTACTCTGAGTTGCCAGAGTGGTCTTATGGATGTCGTTGTGTTACTTTCGCTGCTCACAGGGTCCTACCTGATTAGGGTAGGTGTTACCACTATGACTCGCCGATAATCATAGATCTCACTCATGATTATCATATTAGGTGTCAGGAGTGCTCCCTTGTCATCTCAGAGTTGTGCTGTGATGTAGTACATCTGTTCTCAGGTGTTAGCACCACAGTTTCAGGAGCTCAGGTTCTCCATTGGAAGACCAACTCCTTGGTTTCTTTCACCAGCTTACTTTAGTATTTGTTCCCTACTCTTAATTGTTGGAGTAGCCCCATGGATTTTGTTTGATTGTTTTCACTTCTCGTAGGGTCCTACCTAGTTAGGGGTAGGTGTTACCACTGTGACCCTTCTAGTAATCATTGTTTTTTTATTACTATCCTCGGTAGTGAGGATGTCTCCTGACTACCTAGAGTTGTTTTCTTAGTTGTGGTGTGGTACATCTATTCTCAGGTGTTAGCACCACGACTTTAGGAGCTTTGATTTTCCAGTAGAAGATCAGCTCCTGAGTTTCTTTACTCCCCTGCTCTCTACATTTATACCCTACTCTTAGCTGCTAGAGTAGCCCTATGAATGTTGTGTTATTGCTTTTTCTCCCCACAGGGTCCTACCCGATCAGGGTAGGTGCTACCACTGTGTTACTTCTGATGATACTTCACTTCTATATATGATTACCATCCTCAGGTAGTAGGTGAAAGTTCGTTCGGGATGTTAAGCCCTATGAACTTAGTCCCAAGCTAACCAAGAGGGGGGGGGGGTGAATTGGTATTTTAAAAATTCTTAAGACAAAGAAATAAATTCACAAACCAAATCACACCACCAAACCAAATGCGGAATTTAAAAGTGCGGAAGCAAAAATAAGAACACAAGATTTATAGTGGTTCGGTCGACTCGACCTACATCCACTCCTTGGAGGCACCCTCCAAGTATTGCACTACAAAACGTGACTCTCCTTTAGCCCCCACAGCTAGGCGGAGAAGCCCTCACAAGAAACTCATTTTTGCCACCCCGGCAAGGCAGAGAACCTACCTCCTTTTGCTTCCTCCTGAAGCTGGCAGAGAACCACAACCAAAGGCAAAACTCCTTACCTCTACCGACCCTTCCACGGACGAGAAACTCCAGACGAAAGACAAGCAGAGCGATCCTTGAGCAACCCTTGTGAATCCCCTCACAAGCTCCCCCTCACAAGATCCTCTCTCTCTATCTCTCTCTCTTTCTCTCCTCAAGGTCTTCTCAGGTCAAGGCAGCAGCCAAAGGTCTCTTCAAAACGTTGAAGGAGAGCTCTTTAAATAGAAGAGCTCAAGAGGAGCTCATTAATTGCAAGTAGCCGACTTTATCGTCCAGGCCGAGATGCCTGGTCTAAATCCAGAGGTAGCAGTCCATAAGTTAGCCATTAAGCCTGATGCAGTCCCTGTTAAACAAGCACCTCGTAGGATGAGGTTGGAAATCAAACAACAGGTGATAGCCGAAACCAAAAAGCTTATAGAAGCTGGTTTCATTAGGGAAGAGAAGTATACCACTTGGCTTGCCAATATTGTTCCAGTCCGGAAGAAGAGCGGACAGATACGAGTCTGTATCGACTTCCATGATTTAAACAAGGCATGTCCTAAGGATGATTTTCCTCTCCCCATTCCCGAGCTTATGGTGGATATAGCATCGTCCCATAGCATCTTCTCATTTATGGATGGTTCATCTGGTTACAATCAGATAAAGATGGACCCCGAAGATGAGAAGTTTACTGCTTTCTGGACACCTATAGGTGTCTTTTGTTACAAGGTGATGCCCTTCGGTCTCATGAATGCCGGGGCCACCTATCAACGTTCCATGACTGTCATCTTCGATGAGATGATACATGAGCAAGATGAGTGCTATATGGATGATTTGGTCGTCAAAAGCAAGGTCCGCGAAGATCACCTCAGAGATCTGCGAATCGTTTTTGAACGCCTGCGCAAGTTTGATTTAAAGATGAACCCTTTAAAATGCGCATTTGGAGTCAGTGCAGGAAAGTTCCTAGGGTTTATAGTTCGCTACCGTGGCATTGAGATAGATCCCTCTATGATCAAGGCCATAGTAGATTTATAACCCCCTAAGAGTCTTACCCAGTTAAGGTCATTTCAGGGTAAACCCGCTTTCTTGCGAAGATTTATCTCCAATCTTTCTAGTAGATGTCATCCTTTTTCTGCACTAGTGAAGAAGGATGCCCGATTCCACTGGGATGAGAGTTGTCAGGAAGCCTTTGAGAGTATAAAGCGCTACCTGATGAACCCCCCAGTTTTAGCTGCACCTATTCCAGGTAGACCGTTGATTCTCTACACTACGGCCCTGGATGAGTCTTTGGGTGCACTGTTGGCTCAAGAGAATGAGGAAGGCAAGGAGAATGCCTTGTACTACCTCAGCAGACGACTGATACCTGCAGAGCTTAAGTATCCAGCGATAGAAAAGCAATGCTTAGCCTTGATCTTCGCGGTACAGAAGCTTAGGCATTATATGCTATCACATAAGATCAACCTGATCTCTCGAGTCAACCCATTGCAGTATTTGATGACCCGTCCGACCCTTTCAGGTCGTCTAGCACGGTGGTCCATGATACTATTGCAATTTGATATTACTTTTGTTCCTCAGCGGGCCGTCAAAGGACAGGCTCTAGCTGACTTTCTAGCCGATCACCCGATCCCTTCTGATTCCCCACTCAACGATGAGCTACCTGATGAATTCATCATGAGTATGGATGAACAGGAGTCCCATACTTGGGAGTTTTATTTTGACGGCGCGTCATCCGTTAAAGCTTTAAATCCAAATGAAACTCCTATAGTTAGGGTAGGATTAGGCCTGATTTTTGTGTCTCCTGATGGTCATACTCTACGGTACTCCTATAGTCTATCAGAACCTCGTACTAATAATGAAGCTGAGTACGAAGCTCTAATTTTGGGGTTAGAGTTAGCCATTCAGATGAGTCTTACGCGGGTGAAGATCTTTGGAGACTCCCAACTGATAATCAATTAAGTGGCTGGAGTCTACAAAGTACTTAAGCCTGAGCTCATTCTGTACCATAATAAAGTAATGGAGCTCCTGTGCCTGATACCTGAAGTAACTTTGGCCAAAATACCTAGATCTGAAAATGGAAAAGCAGATGCATTGGCCAAGTTAGCAAAAGAATTAGCTGACCCTACTGGAAACCCAGTGTCTATTTCTGTCCAGTATCGTCAAGCTCTATGCCCCGCAGACCTGTCCTCCCCTAATCAGACCCTCACAATCCTTGCTGTTGATGAGGAGTCAGACTGGAGAGAGCCCTTCATAGAATATTTAAAGAATGGTAGGCTCCCAGATGATAGATCTCTTGCCGCTCAAATTAGAAAGAGAGCTCTATCATTCACCTACATAAATGAAACTCTGTATCGACGCTCGTTTGTCCAAATGTGGTTAAGATGCCTCAACAAAGAAGAGGCTAGTAGAGTCATGAGTGAGATACATGAAGGGCTTTGTGGTGCCCATCAATCTGGACCTAAAATGAAAGGCAGAATTAAACGCCTTGGCTACTACTGGCCGACTATGATCCACGATTGTATGGAGCACGCTAAGAGGTGCCACCAGTGCCAGATTCATGGCACAGTGATTCAACAACCCCCTAATCCGTTGCACCCTACTATTTCTTCTTGGCCATTTGAGGGCTGGGGTACGGATGTAGTGGGTCCTATAGACCCTCCTTCTTTTAAGGGTCATAGGTTCATTTTAGCCGCCACTGATTACTTCTCTAAGTGGGCAGAAGCTGTCCCACTTAAGAAAGTTAAATCAGAAGATGTGATGCGCTTCTTTCGCGATAATGTTGTTTATCGCTTTGGTGTTCCGCGCCGTATCATTTCAGATAACGGCCCGTCCTTCAGAAGCACCAAAATCGCCAGATTTGCCCGCCGCCATAACATTAATTGGCGATACTCGTCAATCTACTATCCTAAAGCCAATGGCTTGACAGAGGCATTCAATAAGACTCTTGTGCAACTGATAAGGAAAATCCTTGTTGCAAATAAAAGAGAATGGCATGATAAGCTACCTGAAGTATTAGGGGCATATAGGACTACCTACCGTACTCCTACTCAGTCCACCCCATATGCTTTAGTTTTTGGGGCTGAAGCTGTCCTCCCACTTGAGGTCGAGCTCCCCTCACTCCGTGTAGCAGTTAGTTACAATCTATCTGAAGAAGATAATGCCCGACTGAGGTTGGAAGAGCTTGATGGTTTAGATGAGCTCCGCTTACGAGCTTATCAATGCCTTAAGCTATGCCAGGCCCGAATGAAACGACACTTTGAGCGTCTTATTAGACCCCGTGCTTTTCGGGTAGGCGAGTTAGTTCTTGTTTTGCGAAGGCCTATCATCTCGCATCGTCGGCGAGGTGGTAAGTTTGAACCAGTGTGGGAAGGCCCCTTCGCTGTAGAGCAAGTTTATGAAGGTGGTGCCTACCTACTTGTTGATGTAAATGGCGTTCACCCAATGCCTGTCATCAACGGGCAATACTTGAAAAAGTACTATGCCTGAGTCTAGTACTTCACAGGGGAGCCTCCCTACCGCTTGTAAATATCCCTCTGTATATGTAGCTCCTAAAAGGATTTCTCTTACTTTTCAGCAGTCTGTGTGGCCACGACGATTTGTCCTCTACCACACGACGTTTGCCTTGAAGGGTATAATGCTGTCCTTAGAGGGGATACACTAGTACGCCGTAGGGATATTTTGTACTTTTGTCTGCGCGCACCAATCATATTTGGTGCTAGAGCATAGAATTCTTTTTGACTTTGCTCTCCTCTGTTTGTATGGCTTAGTCCCCCAGTTTCACTTGCCACCCCAAGTGTGGTCTGGGATATCAAAACTAATAGTTTGAGTCCAGTTTTGAGATGTGGCACTAGGTCCACACCCTCCTATGATAGTTAGGAGGGGTGATCATGATCAATTGTCCCTATTGTAGCCTCCTGCCCCTATCAGTCCTGATCTGGTATATGTGGCTCTCAGTCCATTCATATGGGTTGAATGTGATTAGAGATGTCAGAGTCATTAGTTTAGGCTCTTTTGGAGATAGGATACTGGGTTCATACCCTCCTAGGTTAGTCAGGAGCGGTGATGATGATCCTCTATCTTAGTTGTGATCTCTATGATTCAGTATTTTTGATGGCTTGAATGTAACCTGGGTTATCAAAGTCCTAAAAAAAAAAAAAAACATATATATATATATACATGTGATAAAAGAGGGAAGCGCTCAATAGAGAAAAACCGGTTGCCCTTGTCACAGGAGGTGCCCTTGTCACAGGAGGAATCCGGTAAAACTTTTCAAGAACCCAAATTCCCCAAAATCTCTTTCTTCTCCCTTGAAAGCACTTTGGTGGCCTCTTCAAGGTTGAGCTCTCACTTAGTTGGTTACAAATCTATATGATTCAAAATGCCTCCCTTTACTAGTAATGTAGTATACTGCATTTTGGATGACAACATCACTACCTTCCGGGCTTAGATCTTTTTGAGAAAAGATCACCCCCTGCTGCCCTCTTTTGGTAGCCTACTCTCCCATTCATATGTTACTCTGAGTTGCCAGAGTGGTCTTATGGATGTCGTTGTGTTACTTTCGCTGCTCACAGGGTCCTACCTGATTAGGGTAGGTGTTACCACTGTGACTCGCCGATAATCATAGATCTCGCTCATGATTATCATATTAGGTGTCAGGAGTGCTCCCTTGTCATCTCAGAGTTGTGCTGTGATGTAGTACATCTGTTCTCAGGTGTTAGCACCACAGTTTCAGGAGCTCAGGTTCTCCATTGGAAGACCAACTCCTTGGTTTCTTTCACCAGCTTACTTTAGTATTTGTTCCCTACTCTTAATTGTTGGAGTAGCCCAATGGATTTTGTTTGATTGTTTTCACTTCTCGTAGGGTCCTACCTAGTTAGGGGTAGGTGTTACCACTGTGACCCTTCTAGTAATCATTGTTTTTTTATTACTATCCTCGGTAGTGAGGATGTCTCCTGACTACCTAGAGTTGTTTTCTTAGTTGTGGTGTGGTACATCTATTCTCAGGTGTTAGCACCACGATTTTAGGAGCTTTGATTTTCTAGTAGAAGATCAGCTCCTGAGTTTCTTTACTCCCCTGCTCTCTACATTTATACCATACTCTTAGCTGCTAGAGTAGCCCTATGAATGTTGTGTTATTGCTTTTTCTCCCCACAGGGTCCTACCCGATCAGGGTAGGTGCTACCACTGTGATACTTCTGATGATACTTCACTTCTATACATGATTACCATCCTCAGGTAGTATGTGAAAGTTCGTTCGGGATGTTAAGCCCTATGAACTTAGTCCCAAGCTAACCAAGAGGGGGGGGGGGTGAATTGGTATTTTAAAATTTTTTAAGACAAAGAAATAAATTCACAAACCAAATCACACCACCAAACCAAATGCGGAATTTAAAAGTGCGGAAGCAAAAATAAGAACACAAAATTTATAGTGGTTCGGTCGACTCGACCTACGTCCACTCCTTGGAGGCACCCTCCAAGTATTGCACTACAAAAAGTGACTCTCCTTTAGCCCCCACAGCTAGGCGGAGAAGCCCTCACAAGAAACTCCTTTTTGCCACCCCGGCAAAGCAGAGAACCTACCTCCTTTTGCTTCCTCCTGAAGCTGGCAGAGAACCACAACCAAAGGCAAAACTCCTTACCTCTACCGACCCTTCCACGGATGAGAAACTCCAGACGAAAGACAAGCAGAGCGATCCTTGAGCAACCCTTGTGAATCCCCTCACAAGCTCCCCCTCACAAGATCCTCTCTCTCTCCCTCTCTCTCTTTCTCTCCTCAAGGTCTTCTCAGGTCAAGGCAGCAGCCAAAGGTCTCTTTAAAACGTTGAAGAAGAGCTCTTTAAATAGAAGAGCTCAAGAGGAGCTCATTAATTGCAAGTAGCCGACTTTATCGTCCAGGCTGATATGGACATCGGCCTGGCCGATTAGTACAAATCAAGGAAGATCGGCCAGAGCACAGCCCTGGGAACAGTCCTGGACGATTGAAATTTGGCTTGATCGTCCCGGACGATCATACGATCGTCCCGGCCGATTAGTTCAAATCAGAGGTAAATCGTCCTGAGCACAGCCCTGGGAACAGTCCTGGCCGATTGAAATTTGGCTTGATCGTCCAGGCCGAGCTTACGATCGTCCTGGACTATATGATCGTATCAATCATCCTTAATTACTCCCTTGATTTCCTGATCAATTAAGGCAGAATTTGGTAATTTCGTCCTGGCCGATCTTGGAATCGTCCTGGACGATAATTTAAAATTCAGTATGCCTAAACTGTCTAAGGAGGCTATCTCTTTCTATTTTGAGCTTATCGTCCTGGCCGATACACGTATCGTCCAGGCCGATATGTTAATGTCGGCTGCCTTAATTAAGAATCCTTAATTAGACTTTCTGTTTTAAGCTGATCGTCTCGGACGATATAAATATCGGCCGGGCCGATGTGGGAAAAAACAGAATTTCTAAGCCTCTCAAGTGTGTGTGTGAAGGGTTACTTAGCATTAGTCTTTTTGATTATTACAAGTAGACTCAAAAGGTGAAAAAATAAAATTACAGACTGACTCAACCCTAAACCTACGCGATCCTGGACTTGGCTTCCTCTTGATCATCCGATCTTCGATTCCTGAAAAGTTAGAAGCAACAAGTAGTCCAAGAGAAACAGTATTTGTCAATCATCAAAACATAAGCCATGAAAAAATAGATTTGCAACAATCTCCCCCTTTTTGATGATGGCAAACACAAGTAGGAAAATTTTATTAAAACACAGCAAGGTTACAAAATCCAAGACCAAACAGCTTTTTCCTACACCCTAAAACAGCTTTTTCGTACACCCTACTCCCCCTTTTGTCATCACAAAAAGCGGGTCTAGAAACACAAGAAAAAGACTAACAAGCACACTAAAAAGACAAGAAACAATCAACATAAAATACAGACTAAAACAGCGAGGGATCCAGATCATCAGATGGAGGTGGTGGAGGTGGCTGCTGAAAGTAGGTGGCAAGTGAGGTGAACTGAGCATTGAACCAGACGATGTCCTGGTCATGCTGCTGCTGCTGCTGAGTAACGAAACTGTCAAATCGGGCTAAATCCTCAGCGCGGTGTTGCTCGTAGCGGGCAATGTCCTCTGAGTGTTGCTTCTCCTGAGCAACAACGTAGGTGTCAAACCGAGTCTCCCAACGGTCAAATCTCTCAATCAACTGATCAAAGGGTGAGTGCTGGTGGAGAGGGACAGGATCCGGAACGGGAGCGGGAGCGGGAGCGGGAGCCTCCTCCTCTCTTTCCCTCCAACCTTCCCCATCTCCTGGGTGAAGACGAGTACTATGAAGTGCAGTGAAGGAATTGTTTGAGTAGTAGGTAGGGTGAAGGTCAGGATGATTAGGATATTGGAGATTGTATTTGGTTTCAAGGACATAGGCAATGATGTGTCCTAAGGCTAGATTGGGCTTTCTCTTATGGCCTGGGTCGCGAATTGTAGTTAGGTGATCGATATAGCGAAAGAGTAGATTAGCGGCATTGAATTCTCTTTGGGCCATAATGTAGAAAGTAGTGAGGGACAGTAGAGGGGTGATGTGAATCCGGTCCCCGGCTTTTGGGATTATGGATGTGCGAAGGACATGTTGGATTGTCCTAGCATCTTTGACCAAAGAGCTAGTCTCTCCAACATGGAAATGTGTATTGGTCTGACGAAGGAAGTGATTCGCCGTAGACCAGTCAAGATCAGGATCAGTGGCTATTTGGTGCAGCTTATCCCCAGTGGTGGATAGCTGTAGAAGATCAACACAGTCCTGATATGTGATTTCGACAGGGCGTCGATTCACATAGGAGGTCATGACTGTGAAGGTGTGGTTAATGCGTAGGTTAGCAAAAAATTCAGCGAGAAGTTCGGAAGAGAAAGGGAAGGCGAGAGTGAGTATAAAACAAAGAGAGGTGTGGGCAAAAAGGTCCATTACCGGGTATGAGAGATATGCTGGATTGATTATCCGGGACAGGGTGATGCCACTCTCCTTGTAGCGATGATAGGCAGCCTGATCTTCTGCCTCCCTGAATCAAGGGTCTAGAGTTGCCCTCGAAGAACTCTCGGATGCCTGACGAATACGTTTCCCACCAGCCATCTGAGAGAGGTAGCAGGAAAACACAAAAGAGTTGAAGGAAGAGGGTGAGAAAAATGGCTGGAATTGGCCTGAATTTAAAGAAACAGCCCTATCGTCCTGGCCGATCGCAGAATCGTCCAGGCCGATAGGGTACAATAATTGCGTACAGGCCGATTGGTCAAAAAAGCGGTCCGATCGACCAGGCCGAATAGACACAGGCGATCGGCCCGAGGAGTCAGGCCGAACGACCGTTGAAAAAGCGATCGTCCGGGCCGATTAGGTGTATCGTCCGGGCCGATGCACAATAATTGATCGTACCGGCCGAAGTTAAAACGTTTAAAATGCTTGCCACGTGTATCGTCCAGGACGAACAGTGGATCGGCCCGGCCGATGGTCCAATAATGGATCGTCCGGGGCCAAATTTAAAGATCAAAACGTACTGACACGTGGATCGTCCAGGACGATCCAGTGTATCGGCCAGGACGATACACATAAAATGCATCGGCCAGACAAAATATACTATCAGCCAGGACTATCACCAAGAGTTCGATCAAATCGTCCAGGACGATAAGGGATCGTCCGGGACGATGAGTTTATTGTTTTCAAACAAAAAGGGTCAGCAGATGGATTTTGAACAGAATTGTCATATCGTCCAGGACGATAAGGGTATCGGTCAGGACGATGTGACTAGAAATTGAAATCAAGAGGTGAAGACTGATGATCAAGACTCTCAAAAAATAAAACAAAAGAAAAATAGTCAAAACAAAAAAAAATAAAAAGGGACACAATGAAAAATCAAAAATGAATATTTTTTGGATTTTAATTTTTCTAAATTTTTTTTATTTATGGAGGCATCATATGAGAATTCTTTTTCAAAAAGTTAAACTTTTAGAGTTCCAAGAGATCAGAAAGTTTAATAAATCTCAATTAGTAGAAGGTAGAACATCCGATTCTGTTAACCCTAGATCGGACATCCTTTAGGGTACAAAATTCTTTTGGAAAACAAAAAATCCAGCTTAGAATAACTAATAGGGATAATAAGATCCATTCAAAGCTTGTTTACAAAGAAAATATCTCATATTTAATAAACCAAAGTAGTTTTTCTCAATCATGAAAATTGAAATTAAGTCTTTGAAAACATCACATAATTAATGAATTATCTAAGTTTTAAGAGTTTTATCAAAGAGAGAATAGCTTGCATTTAGTGGGCTCATTTTATGCCTCTTGTCATTTGATTTGCTCTTTTGAGCATCTTTTGATTCTTTGATACACTTTTGTGTATATAACATTCTTTTCAATTTTGGCTTCATTGGCCTCTTTCCTTTTTAACTTTTGCAAGCTAGAAATTCTTTAATATACCCTTAAAAAAAACTTAGTTGTGAGTATATCCTCCAAATATTAGAGAATAGGGGCTCTCTCTCTAACATAGGGAAGAACAATCCACAACACTAAATCAAAAACATGTGATAAATGCAATGAAAATATTTCAAAAGCTTGAATGATAACTAAAAACTTTGGCTATTATACATAAGATAAATTAATGTAGCAAGATAAGAAAAAGATCTTAATTAACAAGCCATTGGTTAAACCGAGTTTAGACTTTTGTTTTAGAGAAGAAAAATCATACAACTAAATAAAGTCTGAAGGAGGGAAAACATCAACAGAAAACTCCCTTTAACCAATTTTGAAAAGCTAAATCACTGTCTCCAAAAACTCCAAAATCTAAAAGCTTGAAAGGATTAATCATATGGAAGGCCAAAAATAAAGAGCAGCGAGTAAACAAAACAAAACAAAACAAAACAAATGAAAAATAAAGCAAACTAAAATCAATACAAAGTGAGCACACAAACTAGAAGAAAAGTGAAAAAGACACACAAAACTAATGTTTCAAGCAAGTGATAAAGCAGCGAGTTTAAGCAATTTTTTGAGCTGCAAGCCTCCTTATGTCCAGTTATCCTATGCTCCCACGAGGACTTTGGTGAGAGCACACCTGCAAAACTCAACAACAGTCAGATTTAGGAACCCAAACAGGTTTGGGATCCTTCTTAGAAAAAGTAGAATGTAATGCAGGTAAGGTATGCTGTGAATCATACATCTTAGGTCTCCACACCCAATGAGTACTACGATGAACGGTGCAAGTGTGTGAGATGTGTCCTAGCATGCCACATGAGAAACATCTAATTCCAGGAAAGGGATTTCTTAGATGATTTGAGTTATAATGCCTCTTCCTAGGTTTTGGCTTAAGATCAATAGTGGAAGTCATCCGATCATTTTGAATCCTCAAATTTGTTCTCTTTAAGGCATCAATCTCAATCCTCAAATTTTTCTCAAGATCTTTAGATTTCTTAAGATCAAAACTAAGTGAGGTGTGTGAAACTTTTAATGCATTATGTTCATCAATTAATTCCAAATGTTTTTTGTTCAACTCATCAAATTCATCAAGAAGAGCCATGTGATTTGAATCAATCGTTGCATGGTCTTTGAGAAACACTTCATGCTCTTTTTGTAGATTCAAATGTTCTAATTTTAGGCTAGCATGAGTTTTCTTAAGTTTTTTGTATGATGCATGAATTTTTTTACAAATTTCAAACAATTCATCATAGGTTGGTTTACATACCTCTTCTTCATCACTTTGATTTTCTCCCATGAAATACAAATTCGTAGTCTCTTCCTCTGGTTCAGTCTCAGAGGAATCAGTACCAGATTCTGCCCAAAATCCTCTTTGGATTTTCTTCTTGTCCTTCCTTGACTTGGCTTTCTCCTCACCTTTTTCCTTTTCTTTGCTTGATTGATCTTGAAGTGTAGGGCAATCGGCTCTCACATGTCCAGGTTTCCTGCATTCAAAACAAACAACATTAGAAGATCCTTTAACATATTTGTGATCCTTATCTTTCCTCCAATTTTGATGATGCCTATGTTTCTTCCTTAGAAAGCTTTTGAATTGCCTTGTGATGAAGGCAACTTCATCGCTCTCAAACCCGGAAGATTCAGAATCCGATTTGTGCGCATTCAGAGCGATTGTTTTCTCCTTTTTCTTCTCACCTGCATCAAGATTTCTTTGATTCACACCTTGCTCGTAAGCAATGAGTGAGCCAAGTAAGTTATCAATGGAATAAGTATTCAAATCTTTTGATTCAGTGATTGCAGTTATTTTTGCATCATAAGACGAAGGCAAGCATCTCAAAATCTTGTTAACTTTTTCATAATTCGAAAGCTCTTTTCCTAGTGCATGCAATGAAGTAACAATCTGAGTAAACCTAGTGTACATGTCAGAAATCGATTCATGAGGTTTCATACGAAAAAGTTCGTAGTCATGCAAGAGAAAGTTCAAACGTGTTTGCTTAATTTCATTAGTACCTTCATAGGTGATGCATAATTTATCCCAAATCTCTTTACCAGTTTTGCAAGTTGAAACACGCATGTAATCTTAAGATTTCAAAGCACAGAAAAAACAGTTCAAACATTTTGCATTTAACTGAGCCAAATCACGTTCATCGAAAGTCCATTCAGTAAAAGCAACTTCAGTTTTAATACCATTAATTTCACGAGAAGGTGGAGAATAACCTTCTTGAATAAGCATCCACATGCGATAATCAGTAGATTGTAAAAACATTGACATGCGGGTTTTCCAAAAATCAAAAGGTAAGTTGTCAAATAGAGGAGGTCGTGTAATCGAATAACCTTCAGTAGTGTTTCTATTTCCTATGTTAGCCATGGATCAAATTCAAAAAGTTTTCAAACTTAATTTTTCGAATCCCGCTCTGATACCACTTGAAAGTTCGTTCGGGATGTTAAGCCCTATGAACTTAGTCCCAAGCTAACCAAGAGGGGGGGGGGGTGAATTGGTATTTTAAAAATTCTTAAGACAAAGAAATAAATTCACAAACCAAATCACACCACCAAACCAAATGCGGAATTTAAAAGTGCGGAAGCAAAAATAAGAACACAAGATTTATAGTGGTTCGGTCGACTCGACCTACGTCCACTCCTTGGAGGCACCCTCCAAGTATTGCACTACAAAACGTGACTCTCCTTTAGCCCCCACAGCTAGGCGGAGAAGCCCTCACAAGAAACTCCTTTTTGCCACCCCGGCAAGGCAGAGAACCTACCTCCTTTTGCTTCCTCCTGAAGCTGGCAGAGAACCACAACCAAACGAAAAACTCCTTACCTCTACTGACCCTTCCACGGACGAGAAACTCCAGACGAAAGACAAGCAGAGCGATCCTTGAGCAACCCTTGTGAATCCCCTCACAAGCTCCCCCTCACAAGATCCTCTCTCTCTCCCTCTCTCTCTTTCTCTCCTCAAGGTCTTCTCAGGTCAAGGCAGCAGCCAAAGGTCTCTTTAAAACGTTGAAGAAGAGCTCTTTAAATAGAAGAGCTCAAGAGGAGCTCATTAATTGCAAGTAGCCGACTTTATCGTCCAGGCCGATATGGACATCGGCCTGGCCGATTAGTACAAATCAAGGAAGATCGGCCAGAGCACAGCCTTGGGAACAGTCCTGGACGATTGAAATTTGGCTTGATCGTCCCAGACGATTATACGATCGTCCCGGCCGATTAGTTCAAATCAGAGGTAAATCGTCCTGAGCACAGCCCTGGGAACAGTCCTGGCCGATTGAAATTTGGCTTGATCGTCCAGGCCGAGCTTACGATCGTCCTGGACGATATGATCGTATCAATCATCCTTAATTACTTCCTTGATTTCCTGATCAATTAAGGCATAATTTGGTAATTTTATCCTGGCCGATCCTGGAATCGTCCTGGACGATAATTTAAAATTCAGTATGCCTAAACTGTCTAAGGCGGCTATCTCTTTCTATTTTGAGCTTATCGTCCTGGCCGATACACGTATCGTCCAGGCCGATATGTTAATGTCGGCTGTCTTAATTAAGAATCCTTAATTAGACTTTCTGTTTTAAGCTGATCGTCCCGGACGATATAAATATCGGCCGGGCCGATGTGGGAAAAAACAGAATTTCTAAGCATCTCAAGTGTGTGTGTGAAGGGTTACTTAGCATCAGTCTTTTTGATTATTACAAGTAGACTCAAAAGGTGAAAAAATAAAATTACAGACTGACTCAACCCTAAACCTACGCGATCCTGGACTTGGCTTCCTCTTGATCGTCCGATCTTCGATTCCTGAAAAGTTAGAAGCAACAAGTAGTCCAAGAGAAACAGTGTTTGTCAATCATCAAAACATAAGCCATCAAAAAATAGATTTGCAACAGTAGGTGTGTCCCCTTCACTACCTAGAGTTGTTTTCCTCCTTGTGGTGTAGTATGTCTTGCCCCGGATACTAACATCACCTCTTGGAGAACCTTGATCTTTTAGCAGAAGAACAGTTCTTTTACTGTTTCGTGACCCATTTTTACCATTCATACTCTAGACTCAGTTCCCAGACTAGTCCTATGGATGTGTCGAGGTCACTTTCACTTTTCACAGGATCCCACTAGTTTGTGTGGGTGTTACTACTGTGAGATTTTTACTTACTCAGAATTGTTGCCCTTGGTAGAGAGGATGATCCCTCGCTACTTTGGCTCTTTTTCTCACCTAGTGATATGGAGCATCACACCTTAGATGCTACCGCCATCTTTTCCTTGAGTTTTGATCCTCTAGTAGAGAGTCAGCTCTTTCAGATACTTTTACCACTTATTTTCCCATTAAGATCCAACTCCTAGCTACCGGAGAGGTCCTTTGGATGTTCTGATCTTGTTTCTACCTCTTACAGGGTCCCCATCAGTTAGTATGGGTTCACCACTATGGCCTCTTTGAGGCTTGCTTTTACCATGCGTAGTCCTGCCTTCTGTAGTTGAGGTGCCCCCTCGCTACTTCAGTTCCCTTGGCTTCGTTGGAATGAGATTACCCCTTTTGTACACTCTACTGAGGGTGTATCTCTTCAAGCTTTATTTGGGAGACATCACACTGATGTCTTCCTCCCCTTTTGAGTAGGGTTAGGGCTCTTTAAGAGATCTCGACGGCATTTGGATACTCATGGCCACGACGATTTGCCCTCTACCATGTGGTTACCAGAGCGCTAGCTTGAGATTCCTTAAGTAACTCTACCCTTAAAATTTTTACATATACATTTCCTTTCTTTCCCTTCTATCCTAGTTGAGGCATATGCGCCTGGTGGATATTAGGTTTTTCTGGTTGAGAGAGCCCGACAGAGTCCCTAGGAGGCATTTCTCACCACCCTTTCCTCTTCACATCATTGCTGGAATATGCGCCAGATGATTGTGTTGAGTGTTTTATCTTTATTCTACTCTAGGCATATGCGCCAAGTAGAGACTCTGCCATAGGCACATACACTGGGCAGAGGTGACATTTCTTTCCCTTCTATCCTAGTGCAGGCATATGCACCTGGTGGATATTAGGTTTTTGCTAGTTGAGAGAGCCCGATAGATTCCCTTGGAGGCTTTCTTCAACACTTTTTCCTCCTCATATCATTACAGGCATATGCGCCGGGTGATTATGTTGAGTGCTTTTTCTTTACCCTACTACAGGCATATGCGCCGGGTAGGGACTCTGCTGCAGGAACATACACCGAGCAGAGGTGACTCTTTCCTCTCCACATCATTGCTGGCATATGCGCCAGATGATTGTGTTGAGTGTTCTTCCGTTACACTTCTTTTGGCATATGCGCCAAATAGAAACCCTACTGCAGGCACATACACCGGGCAGAGGTTTTCTTTTTCTTTTTTTCCTACTGCAGGCATATGCGCCGAGTGGACATCGACTTACTTGGTAGGGAGGGCCTGACAGAGCACCTGCCAGGAACTCCTCGCCACCCTTTTCCTCTGAGTGTCTGGTTCCGACTAGGCAGACACCAGGCGTTGTGATTCCTTTGTCTGCTGACCCGATTTTGTCAGGCAGATACTGAGTTACCCCAATCCACTACTGTGAGATAGGTAGGAGGATACGGGACTCTTTCACCTTCTATTCTGCTGATTCGATATAGTCAGACAGATAGCTCGTATACTTTTGCTACTCATACTTTTGGTCCTCTCTTAGGCTCTGCCCTCACTATGGGGCAAGGCTAGGGGAGACTTTCTTTACCTTTTTCACCCTAGCGGTGACCTTTACTGTTGATTCTCCTTTCTGCTCTGCCCTCGCTATAGGGCAAGACTATGGGAGAATCCCCTTACCTGGCTTTCACCTTTTTCAGGTGATATTTACCATCGGTTCTGTCCTTGGCTCTACCCTTATCAAGGGGTAAGGCTAGGAGAAGGCCCTACTACCAGTTCACCATTGAGGTGATATTTGACTGGTGCACTGCTGCTTTTCCTTCTTTCCTAGGCCCTGCCCCCGCTATGGGGCAAGGCCAGGAGAAGAATCTCTTTCTTTTTCTACCATCCCCTAGATATTCCCTCACTCATACTTTTCACTCTACTTTTTGTAGCTTAGTCGGTCAACGCCAACACGAGCGGTTCACTAGTTGTTCACCACTCCTGTTGGGGGTCCGTTTGTTGACCTCAATTTTGCCCAGAATCGGGATCGAACAGTTGACTTGGTCAAATTGACCAAGTTAGACCCCTGAACCCCCTCCAATAGGTTCAGTAGGTCGAGTCGAGCCTGTTGAACCCGGGCTTGGACCCTGGGTCAACCCGGTTGACCAAGTCAACCAGGGTTGACCACCTAGCCCATTAAGAGCCCAAATCATTTTTAATCAAATCCAATCTCATCCAAGGCTCAAACCCACGTTCCATTTGACTCTCTTGACTGATTTGACCAAGTCAATCATTGACTTGGTCAAACCAAGTCTTTAATAGGTTAAAATAACCTATTTAGAGCCAATTTAAGGTCCACAAGGTTGATTATCAAACCCATATAGTGGTCTTTTGGCAGGCTAGGGTTTCTCTATGGCCAAAATTATAGCAAGAAAAGTAGAGTAAAATAAAATATCTATCAAGCTCCCGCTGTTAACTAAAATCCTCTTATCATTTCAATATGGTTCGCCAATCCCCTTATTAATCATGAGTGGATCTTGGATCTTGATGATGAGTCTTAACCTAATCCTAGTTAGAGTCATATAAACTAATAGTTTGGTAAGCACGAGACTTTTTTTGTGCCAGCTCCTTGCTCATCAAAGTAATACTTGGTTATATAATAATGTGCCCCTGATAATAACTAATATCACCAACAATTTGAAAATTATTAAGTGATTATCTTTGCATAGGTCTTCCCCTATTAAGTGTCCTTAGAACCAAGTGGATTTTATATGAACCGACTAAGGTAACCTCGTGGGATAAGTTTCTTAATTTTACCCTTAAGATTTCTACAAGCCTCAGTACTATATCCGCAACTATGGTGGATGTGGCAGTATAGCTCATGATTTCCTAAGTTTTCTTTAAGGGATTTGACCACTTAACATTTTCTTCATCTCAAATAGTCATTACTATATTTGTTCAATTTGTGTTGAGTGGCATTTTCTCCTTCTCTTATCGAAGCTTATGTCATGGATGTGAGGGTCGAGGGGGTAAGTGATTGTTTCCTTGCTTCTTACTATGATGATGAATTATTTATCACACGTGTAGTTTGACATTTTCTAGTAGTTTACCCAAATGATTTTCTATAAGCATTGATAGATTCATCTACTAATTTATACCTCTACATGATGAATCAAGTCTACATATGAATGAATTGTTTTTCCATTAGTGCTGAGTAAAAGGAGCTAGGATGAAGACCTCCAAGAAAAACTCTCCTTACCTATAAATTTGTCAAGCCTCATTAGAGATTCTTTGAAAGTATTCCTTGAGTGACTCTTCTTTATTACGACGAATCATATAGTAGTGGGAAGAGTCCTTAATAACTCTTCAATTTAAGACAAATTATTTGAAAAATAATTTGGCTAGTTTGACGAACGTAGAAATAGTTCTAGATGGAAGTGAATAGAACCATGTGCGAGTTTTCCCTTGTAGGTAGCAAGAAATAATTGACAAAGGAGCGCATCCTATGCTTATTGGATATATATAATGGTTATATAGTAATTGATATGCTCATAGGGTCAGATGATCTATCATAAGCTCTATGCTAAGAAATTTGAAGCCCGTACGAATAAGGTTCTTAAGGATGGCATCAATTAGGGGAGATAATTCTTGAATGTACTGAGGAAGAAGAGATTGCCTTCCACCTCTTAAAGGGAACTCTTCCCATCTAGTAGAGCACTGTGAGATTTCATCAATGTGAGGTTGGACTGATCCCTCGATAGTGATTAATTGACCTGAATTATATAGAATGTGTACTCTTATTAATAACTTGATCGATTAAAGTCATAATCCCCCACTAGATGTATTACTACTAAAATTATACTCAGCAATTAGTTTTTTATCCACTAAAACAAAAACCTTTAGACTCTAAGGTTGACCTCCACAATGTGTTATACAAGGGAAAAACAAAATAAGCATACACATGAATCTAGACACTTGTGTTTTGCATTTTTTCCTTTTGAGAAATTTGCATCGTTGCTGAAAGAAATTACAAACTTGGTTCTACGTGTTTATTTTGGTTTAATTGTATGGTTTAATGTCATGCTTAGTTGAATGTTGTTTAAACACGTTAACTTATCTTTATTTTGCAATTTTATTGTCCAAACTTTACTTAAGTTTGAAACCTTGAATTTCTTTTCCCAACGAACATAATAAACTACCAGAAATTTGGTTGAGTGTAACACCATTATAAACTCGATTGAGAGAGTAATCTGGAAAGGAAATATTTATTGTAGCTAAGACAATTTGCTACACAGGCTCATTTGGATTTTACTATTTTTGGAGCTTGAAATTATCTACACCTTTCTAAGCATTGGCTGAATCTAATACTTTTACTCTCTTAGTAAGTTCATCAATAGCCTACATTTATGTGATCAAACCATCAAAGGTGACCCTCTCTAATCTTATCTGGCACTAGATCTAATCTAACATTTTCACATATCTACTCTAACAATTTCACTCTATGTGTAAAGCTAATAATCCACATGAGTATCCTCATCTTTGCAACCCTTAACTTAATTTTATTCTTTGCTTTTACTGTCCAAAATTTTACACCATAAAGAATTGCATGTCTCACCACCATCTTATAAAAGTTCCCCTTATGCTTGAGCGGTACTTCTCTATCACACAGCAAGGCTGATGCATTCCTCCAGTTCAACCATTCAACTTGAATTCTACTAATGATGACAATATTTCACATTTGCTTTGAACATTAAACCTGAGATATCTAAGGCGTGTACTCTTCTTAATGGCTTGATCATCTAATGTCATAATCCCACCAATAGACCTATTACTACATAAATTACATTATATGTATTCATTTTTAGATCAACTCAAATAAAAATTTTTAGACTTTAAGATTGACATCCATAATTCAAGTTTTTCATCAACTCCCTCTCTATCTTATCAACGAAAAGAATATCAGCAGGAAAACGCATACACCAAATGCAAATGTCTAATAAGAAATTCCATGACTAAAGAGGAAAGAAACAGGCTTAAGCAGATCCTTGATGTAATCCACTAAATTAGGAAAATTTTTTGTCAAACCAACTTGAGTTTGAACACAATTAATAGCTTGTGTATAAATATCATTAATGATTTAAATATAATCATTATTAACCCTTTTCTTTCCAAAAACTCTCCAAATACTTCTCTTGGAAATATTTGCTTTATTTTATATGATAAAATATTAAGTATAATATTCAAATAGCATTAATCGAGGGAAAATTAATATCGTCCTTGTCTTAGAATAATATCCAATTAAAATTACAAGAAAATATAAGATTTTTTATTTAGATTTTGAGCAAAGTCTAACTAATAAATAAAGAAAATAAAATCATACTATCTATACTAATGATCATTTAATATGCTAACAAATAAATGATAACAAATTAAGATACCAGTTAAGAATATTATTAATTTAAAGAAGCTTTTGAAGAATTAATTAAGATATTTTGTATAGGACCTTAACATAAAATAATTTAATGATAATACCAATGGTTAGACATTTATCTTATTTGTATTAATCAATATATGAATTTAAGACTTAGGCTTTTGTTTAGGACAGCTTAGGTACTGCTTTTTAAAATGGTTTTTCAGTACAAAATTTTCAAATTCAAAAGAAATTTTGTACTAAAAAACAATTTTAGAAAGCAAGAAGAAAGCCATCCCAAACGAAGCCTTAATCAAACAAACTTTTGTGTTATTTAGGTATACATTCTTAAACAGTAAAGAAGTGTTATTAATGCAAAATAAAATAGCCTTCCTATATAATATAAAATTTATCACTTAGTTACGTAGAAATTAATCAATCATTCAATTATTAAGATAAGATTAAGCAATATCATCTTCTCAAAATTAAACTCAATATAAAAATAGAGTGAGAAGTAGATATTATAAATTGTACTTCTTTTTCTTTCACATTGAGCTTGACAAGTATGTGAAATTAAATAATAATAGTTTAATTACAATAATTCATCATAGAATAAATTATTTTATTTGATGAAATATATTATACGTTCTTACAAACTTAGATGTAGATATCAATGAATACGTTAAAGTGACAACCAATTTTTTTGGAGTTTACACGCACGTGATTGACGTTATGATTAACCATATATATTATTTTAGTATGAAGAAGAATTTTAAATATTCTAAAATTAAAACATGCTAAACTAATTGCTTATATCTTATTTAAAATATTACCCTATCATTAATTATCAACATCCATATTAAGTAAATCTTTAATGAATTTTGATTATAATTTAAAATTAAAATTACTAGATGATCATAAGGTACAATCATGATGGTATGAAACAATTAGTTTCATTTTATATCTTAAATATTGGTTAATTATTGGCATATGGTTAATGACATTAAATTAGGAAGTAGATCATACAATATGATTTGACTCATATAAAATGATTAGTTTAAAATTTAAATATCAAAATTAATTTAAATTGATTATATAAATTTATTTCATAATTAAGTGTATCATACAATATGATATACATTATGATCCTCGGACTATTTTATATTATTTGTATAATTTCTTAAAAATTGAGCTATTTAAATACTTAAAACAAATCTTCATCATACTATTTGGCCCGTGATCATGAATACTAATTTGAACTTTAAATGTTTTAATTTTGCTTGATTGTATAATATGATCAAATTAGTATAGTATGATCAATACTAATTTTTCTAGTTTTTGTGATCCTTCGTGCTTAAGAGCCTCTACCTTAGTGTAGATGGAAACTATAAGAGCTGTAGGAGGTAAGCTAAAGACTTAGTTTTGGCTAACCTTAGGTGACCTAAACCATCTTATAAGCATCTCCTAAGAACATTAGAGAGCTTTCAAACTCATTTTAAACCTAACCGTAAAACCAAACATAGATTAAAACCAAAAGTTTAACATATTGATAAATATGCCACTCAACATCTAATTTCAACCTAAACACAAAACTATGACCTTGTAAGAGAACCAAAGTAGCCTAGATCAACTAAAAATTTGATTTGGCTCAGGAAAAATCCTTGGTCAACCTTAGTTGACAAAATTTGACCCATAAATTACTAAAATACTCTTTATGTCCTGAGGTCATTTCATTAAATTTGCTTTGTTAACCTAGTCTTCCTAGACATTGGCATTGGATCCTAGATATCCTAAACTTATCTTAGAAACTTTCTAAACCTACCCTAAGCCATGGACGACCCTTAGACCATAGTCCAATTCCATACTACTACAACAACATCAAGGTTTTATCCCACTACGTAGGGTCCACTACTTGAATTAATCTTTTTTCTCCATATTGTTTCTTTAAGAGTCAAATTTTCATATAATTCTAATAAAAGAGGTCATACACTTTTCTGCTTTTCAAATCATACTTTTTTTCACATTTCAAAACACACACTTTCCCACTTTTTACGCACCTGCAGTTTCACTTTTCAACACACACTTTACTTTCCACATTTATCGTTTCACTTTCTAAAGAAACACACAATCCACTTTCCAAACATACACTTTTAATCTTCCCAGAATCACACAATTCGCTTTTCAAAACAATACACACATTTTACCTTTTCTATTTCAACATTCACAAAATGCTTCAAGCCATCACTCACCTTTCCATAATCCAAGAAACTATTCCAACAACATAAATAACATTGTATTGATTCGACAAGACACATGATTATTCTCCAACAAATTTCCAACCTTTACACCATATGCCATCAAATACCCAAAGAAAACTTTTAGCTCAAACTCATAAACTTTCCTCAGTGCAAACAAAAAACATTTGCCAACAATACAATCCTTTGATAATATGAAGATATTGAAGCTTTAGACAAGATCATTGTTAAAAAAAGGAACACTAATATTTTCTTAAAAGTATCATGATTTTAAAGAAAAGAGTTCTCCAAAGCTGTGTAAACCAAGAATCACATAAGAAAAAAAGGAGATCCAAAGAGTAACATAAGAAAAAAACAAAAAGGACTATTTAAAATTCATCCTAATTTCATTGCTATTACATGCAAATGCTCATATAACACATGACTTCAAATTAAATGACTTTGCAAAGTTGGGTGAAGCAAAAAGAATTACAAATAACTTCTTTCCAAAAAAAAAAATTCATGAAGCTTTCTAACAAAACTCAAAATTTCACTGTATCAAATCTATAATGCTCACCAAAACCAACAACCATATTATGGGAAAGAACGAAGACAACCCAGCCTACTTGAGTTAATCAAACCTTTTCCCCAAAACATTCTCTAACCTCTCACATCAACAAGGGAACTTTTGCTTGAAAGAGAAGAAATTTAAGCATACATATAACTCTTCCAACTTTTTTATTTCTTTGTGAATCATAAAAAAAAAAACCCTTTATATACAAAAATTAAAGCACAACTATGCATGCCAACATCCACCAATTATGATTCAACACAAACTCTTATTCACCTACTTTCCAACTAATCATTTCACCCAAAAAAAACCAAGAGAACAAAAGTTGATGTAAGCATGTTATTCTCCAAGGTTCAAGCAATCTATTCCTATCAACCCAACATAACACCCACATTAAGTCTACGCGAACTTCATTTAGAACATACAACTTATGAATAGCTTTCAAGATAATTTCTAATGCAACTACCTCAAAAACTTAAACAAATTCTTCTATTCTTTATTACTCAAGAAAAACTCAAACAATAAGAGAAAAACATAATGCGGCAAGAACATAAAGAAGCCAAACTTTCCATTTCTCGTGATGGAGGGTTTTATTTTCAAGAAAACAAAACAAAAACCAATTGTGAATCTCGTCAAGCCTTTCGAAAATTTTTTCAAACTTTAAACAAGCATTCATCATTACAAATTTCAGCATCAAAGATAAGTGTTTGCTGATTTTAAAAAAAGAAAAAAATCATTGCCTTAGATTTTCATCATTCTTACTTAATGTTGGAAAAGTAAGAACAACAAAAAAAATCCTTAACGATCCCCTTTGCTGATTTTGGAGAGAAAGAAATTACATAGAACCTTTTGCTTTACAGATTTTCCAAATGAAAGAACCAATTTATCCTACTGATTTTGAATTTTCGACAAAAAGAAAAGATATAGAATCAAGAAAACCCTCTAGGTCACTTCTTATTTTTATGTTAGGGCTCATGATTTCAAAGGAACTTAACTAGAAAACACATTACAAACTTTCTCTAAACAAGTAGCAAAACTCATTAGCCCTACTGTCATAAAGATCCCTAAGAGAAGAAAGGAAGAAGAACATAGCCGAAGAAAGAGATATCACTATAGCAAGGAGGAGAGGGCTTGGTTTGGGCTGATCAGCTTCGAACGAGTGAGAGACAAAAGAAGAGAAGAAGTTTCGACCAGCTAGGGCAGTTGGCGTCAGGCTTCCCTAGAGAGATTTTGGTTGGTCTTCAAGTGAGAAGGGATAGGGGGAGGAGAGGGGAGTTTGGTCCTTGAGGTGCATGAAGTAGAGAGCGATATGGGACGGGATTTTGCGCACTGCAGAGAGAGGGCGTCAGCAATTTTTGCAAATGAAAAGAGATATTGTTAGAGGGGAGGTTAGTTTTCGCCAATAGACCAGGAGGGGGTGGTTTTCGAAATAAGAGGGAGAGGAAGATCATGGGGGTTGGTTGAACAAGCCAAATCACACCTTAGGTTTACCCCAAACCACCTCTTAGCCTTCTCTAAACAATTAGTTGAATAATTAACTTTTCATGATATAAAAAATTAAATTTTAATGAAATTTATTATTGATTAAATAAAATTGATTTTTAAAAAAAATTAATTTAGATTGATTTGAATTAATTCAATTAATTTGATTAATATTAATTAGGATTCAAATAACTCGAGAAGAGTTAAATTGGGCCTCTCGAATCTATTTTTAATAAATTGAAATCGGATCAAGTTAGTCGAACTCAATAGTGTGCCTATTTGCATCAAATTTGGTTTAATTAATATTAATTTGGATGAATTTAATTATTTTTAACTTCAAGTGGTTTTGATTTGATTCATGTCGAATTGTAGGACTGAGTCAGCACTACATCAATGTGTGTCCACCTAAAGGAATCCTAAATGTGACATCTATACTAGGCTACAAAGACTAGGTGTTAGAGGCTTTGTTTGGGGAAACTAACCTCGAATAATGAGGTCAACAAATAGACCACCAATAGGCATGATATACTTTCCAAAGTTTATCGTACGTATTAGTGTTGACCAAAACGATCAACTAGATCCAAAATTGGAATTGATAATATGAGTATATGGCTTGAAGGAATTTTGAGCATTGATACATAATCATAATGAAAAGTTTGTAAAGAGACATTAGTTGATGATTGATTTAAAAGTTGATGACGGTAATGATGCTTTAATAAATTATAACTAATGAGATTAGTATCATTGGTAAAGCCAAGGTGTGATATAACTGAGTATAGTGATTTGAATGTGGTTTGATGTGAATGTAAGAGTTTTGAAAGTGATTTTGATAATATCAAAGTCTTCTTTCTAGTTCAAGAGGAAGGATGCCACCAAATTTCTTATACCTAACTTCAAAAATGGCTACCATAAGAGCGAACTTATGCTAGATATCTATTGGATGCCGTAAGAGAGGGCTTATACCTAAAGATAGATTTAAGTAGGATTGCTGTTGTAAGAGCAGACTTATGCAAAATGTCTAAAGGATGCCATAAAAGAGGACTTAGACCTAAAGACAAATTTAACTAGGTTGGCTGCCGTAAGAGCGGACTTATGCCAGATGTCTATAGGATGCCGTTAGAGCAGGCTCAGACCTAAAGATGGATTTAAACGAGATGGATGCCGTAAGAGCAGACTTATGCCAGAAGTTAATAGGATGCCATAGAGCAAACTTAGACCTAAAGATAGATTTACTCATGATGGTTGTTATAAGAGCGGAATTATGCCAGATGTATGTTGGATGCCATAAAAATGGACTTACTCCTAAAGATGAATTTAAACAAGGTTGCTATCGTAAGAGCGGACTTATGCCATATGCCTATAAGATGCTATAAGAGCGGACTTAGGCCTAAAGATAGATTTAATAAGGTTGGTTGCTATAAGAGCGAACTTATGCCAGATGTCTATATGATGCCATTAGAGCAGACTTTGACCTAAAGATAGGTTTAATAAGGATGACTATCATAAGAGAAAACTTATGCTAGATATTTATTAGATGTCGTAAGAGCGAACTTAAACCTAAAGAAGCATTTAAATAGGATGGTTGTTTTAAGAGCACATTTATACTAGAAGTCAATAGAATGCCGTGAGAGAGGGCTTAGACCTAAAGATAGTTTTAATCAAGATGGTTACTCTAAGAGCGGACTTTTTCCAAAAGTCAGTAGGATGCCATAAGAGTGGGCTGAGACCTAAAGAAAAATATAAATATTTAAACATTTTTGTGAATTTTAATGAATACTTGATTTCTTTTAAATTTTTTTAATCTTTTTTCCTCCATTACAAATGACATTAACAACTTGCAAATGGTCTACTAGAGATCAAAATCTTTTGTTTATGTTACTTTGTAGAAGGGAAGTAAAAAGTTTTGGAAGAATAATTGACTTTAAAATCTTTAAATTGAATTTTTGTTTTCTCTTCCATCATAGATGATCCTTATAATTTATAAATATTCCACTGGGGATTATGTTTTTATATCAGATAATCGTATGTGAAGAAAACTAAAGGAAATTTCTACAGTAGCATTATATAACATCTCAATTACTTCAAATCTTACGACCTTTTAATTTTGATTTCCAAAAAAAAACAAAACATAAATTGCTTGGACTTAGTACAATACGTCATATTCATGAACTAAAGAACTATGTGTATGTTGAGAAATTTATAATTTTATTGTAGATCTTCATACATCATTACACATAGTATTTCTTAAGATACCGCCCATTGATGGGCAACGTAGGATGATCACCCTTATAATTTACCAATTGGTAAGATCCTCTTTAGTAAACTTTTTCAACCACGAAAGGACCTTCTCATGTAGGCTCAAATTTACCACAAAACCATTGATGAGTTAGGATAGGTCTACGCATAACTAACACCACCTCTCCTACTTGATGGTTCTTAGATGAACCATTTTATCATGTGCTTGAGCCATACGGGACTTATACAGCTCGAGGTTCTGTTGAGCCTGCAATTGCTCCTATTCTAAACCTTTGAGCTATTCTAATCTAAGTCGAAC
This sequence comes from Dendrobium nobile, assembly GCA_022539455.1. Classification (NCBI taxonomy): domain Eukaryota; kingdom Viridiplantae; phylum Streptophyta; class Magnoliopsida; order Asparagales; family Orchidaceae; genus Dendrobium; species Dendrobium nobile. Next base: position 14,567,739 of record CM039721.1, on the reverse strand, counting down.
ATTCTGTCCATATGTGATATTATTGTTAATTGCGACTCTTAGAGAGGGAAGTTGTACCTCTAAAGGGAGATTAGACTCAACCATGAAGACTAAAGTAAATGGTGTAGACTGAGTTGGGGTCCTATATGTGGCTTGGTAAGCCCACAGAGCCTCACCCAATTTTTCATGCCACTTTATTTTATTCTCCTCTAAAATTTTCTTTTGAATTATTACCAATATCTTATTGAAGTCCTCCGCCAATCCATTCGACTGTGGATAATATCTTGTGGAGTATCTCCAATCAATATTATGATGTTTAGCAAAATCATTCATTTTGGTTCTCTCAAAAGATGGATCGTAATCGAATATAATTTGATGAGGAATGCCGAACCAATATTCAATATGGTCTCAAAAAAATTGGAGTACATTATGAGTTAACTTTTCGCTGTGGAACAATTTCTGCCTATTTTAAGAAGTAATCAGTTGCTGCTAAAATGAGCCAGTAACCTTTAAAAGAGAGGGGATAGATATGGCCAATAATGATTGTGCCCTATCTTTCAAAATGAAATGAAGTGAGTGTTTGATGTAGGACATTAGGGGGATAGTTTAGGATTACACCATGTACTTGGCAATGGTGACAACAACGAGCAATAAACATATAATCGTTAATCATTGAGGGCTAATAATATCCCAACCCCTTAATTTTTAGCTTCATTAGTGAGCACCACACAATCCGGCATCTACCTTGATCATGATCTTTTTGGCTTCTTATTTACTGAGATAATGTAGCTAGAATTGATTAAAAGACCAATTGTACAAAATGCTTTTTATTAGTGTATAAGAAAGAGCCCTTCTCTTAATTTGATCAGCGACTGATTTCTCTTGAGGGAGTTTGCTTTCTTGTAAATAATCAATGAAAGATTACCTCGAGTTAACTATTTCATCATCAATAGTATGAACAATCTCACCCTCTGAAGGAATATTTTATTAATATATTCCAATTCTGTAAGAGACAAGATCTTCTAACCTTGAACTTCTAAAGAAATCGATTCTTCTTCTATAAAAGCTAATTCTTTTGCAAGCTTTGCAAGGGTGTCTGCCATATAATTTCTTCCATAGGGTATCCTATATAAAGCTACACTTGGAATCTACTCTAAAAGTTTCATAGTGTACTAATAATATGGAAGAAATTTAGGTTTTAAGATATCACAAGTACCAAAAACTTGATTGATGATAAGTTGTGAATCTCCGAAGATCTTGATTTTCAGATTTCCATTGATATTGCTAATTCTAAACCAGTTATTAAAGCTTTGGATTCATCCTCATTATTAGTTCAAGGCTCTAATAAATGGTAAGAATAATGTAGCAATCCCTTTCTAGGGGTTATGAAAACCAACCCAATATCGGCTTTCCATGGGGCTATCTCTTGAGGATCTCCAATCTTTTAAAAAGATGCAACACCATTAAAATATAAATTCCAAGTATCTCTTTTATGTTTCTCTAAACTCATAATTTGTTCATTAAGGTGATCATCATTTAGAGGGGACTCGGCAAGGATTGGGTGTGCTGCTAAGAAGTCATCCACGGCTTTATAGCACACAATCATATAGATATTATATAAAATTGAAGTAGGAACATTGACCATTTAGCCAAACATCCTAATAATGTTGGATGAGACATTAGGTATTAGAGTGGATTGACTTTAGAAATGAGATTGATCTTATGAGCTAATATGTAATGCCTTAACTTTTGGGAAGAAAAAATAAAAGCTAAATAATGTTTCTCAATAGGTGGATAATTGGCCTTAGTTGGCAGGAGTCGTTTACTCAAGAAGTAAAGTGCATTCTATCTTCCTTCCTCATTAGTTTGGACTAGCCTGGAGCCAAGAGAACTATCCAATGATGTAGTAAAAGTATCATAGGTTTTATCAAGATAGGAGCCGCTAGAACTAGTGGTGTCAATAAATATTGCTTTATACTTTCAAAGGCATTTTGACACTTTTCATTCCAATGGAATTAGGCATCTTGTTTATATAAAGCGGTGAATGGCTAACACCTACCAGACAAGTTAGAAATGATTCTTCATAGATTTTCCAATCTACCTTAAAAATATCTTAAATGGGTAAGAATTTTAGGAGGTGCCATGTCTAAGATAACTTTTATTTTGGAAGGATCAATTTCTATATGTCGGTGTCTTACTACAAATCCTAAGAAATTACTTAAAGTAACTCTGCAAGCACATATCACATGATTCATCTTTACATCATAATAGTACAACCTTTCAAAAACAATTCTCAGATCATGTAGGTGATCTTCTCTTTAATGACTTTTAACAACCAAATCATCAATGCAGCATTCCACTTGTTGGTGTATTAAATCATCAAAGTTTTGGGTCATAGCTCATTGGTAAGGTGCACCAGCATTCTTATGTCCAAAAGGCATGACTTTGTAATAAAAGACCCTTATAGGTGTTCTGAATGTAGTTAATTTTTCATCTTCAGGAGCCATATTTATTTCGTTATATCTAGATGAACCATCCATAAAAGAGAAAATTGCATGCCCATAGGCAATGTATATCATGACTTTTAGTATGGCTAACAGGAATTCATCTTTCGAAAATGCCTTATTCATATCCTAATAATCAATGCATACATGAATTTGACCATTCTTCTTATTTATTGGGATGATGCTAGCCAACTAAGAGGAATATTTTTCCTCTCAAATAAAACCTACATCAATAAGTTTTTTTAATTTCAGCCACAACTTATTGTTCAATTTCTAAGCATATGCACCGTGTGGCTAGCTAAATAGGGATTTATTTAGGTTGAATTTCTAGTTTATGGACTGCTATCTTTGGAGATAATCCAAGCATTTTTTCATAGCTCAAAGCGAAGTAATCCTTAAACTATAAAAGTAACTTAATTACATTTGTTGACTCATCCTCGTTAAATAAGGCACTTATGAATGTTGAATGTGGACATTCTTCATTACCATTGTTGATTTCTTTCAGTTCATCAGTAGCTGATTGGATTTCCTCCTCAAGTTCAGGAGGTGCATCCTTAAATTGAAATTCATTCAAATCATCTAAAGTTTCTAGGCAAAATTCATCAATAATTTCAATGTCCTTTAGAAAAATACGATCATATCCTAAATTTTTAGTTTTCACCAAGAAATAATCATCATCATCATCAAATAGAGAAATAGAACTAAAGCTCAGTTCTGCTCTTAACTTTGGTTTATAGTATTATATATACCAATGATTTTCAAAGGACTGAGCTTGGCGTTTGATCCAAGTAGATGGGGTTAGACCTCGCTCAATTAAATATATAACACAACAAGGATACCAATCGAAAGGGAATTCCACTTTTTCATTCATGAAAGGATCATGAATATGTACATTAGTTTTAATATTCTTGCTAGTATAAGGAATAAACTTAGCAGTTTTACAATCATTGCTCACCACATGTAAATCCTTAACTACCAACCCAGCAATACTATCTTGCGATAGTGGGGTTAGAGCTAAAGTCTTCACATGTCCTTTAAGCTTTTCATAAGTAGACAAATCTAAATCATCCTCTATATTTGCATGAACTTTATCATCATCATTATCATGTTCTAAAGAGATCTAAATGTTTATCCTTTTGTTAATTTTAGTCCTTCGATACATATGATTCATCTTCTAAACTAGATTCTAAGTCAATATGTATGCTAGGGGTTTGCTTTTGCATGGTTTCATACATTACACTTTCATAATTTTGCCATTCTCAACCTCTACTTCATCCCTGTTGTGTCATCCTACCACCTCTTTGTGAGAGAGGTGCAGGATGCCAATGAATACTATCTTCAAGGTAAGGATATTCTCCATCTCTTTTTTCTTCTTTCTATTTTTCATTTTTTGTTTTCTAGTGTAACTTCATTTTTGGATAATTTGAGATCTTCAAAAATAGTCATGTTCTTTTTAGGTTGAGAATGGTTGCAAATCTCCCTTAATGCAATGCTTAATACCATCTTGGATGTACTTAATGCAATGATGTAGTGATGAAGGAATCATTGTATATTCATGAAGCCAGGGTCTACTTAGAAGAGCATTAAATGATGTTGGAGAGTCTATAACATGAAACTTTGTTCTAGTTTTAAATTCTTAATCTCCAATAACAGAGAAATTGAACCCAAAGCCTTCTCCCCTTTTTCAATAAAACATCATAAGATCATCTTGTATAAACTGAGCTTATAGACATCTATTCTCGAATAGGCAAGAGTTCTAAGAGTCATAATATTAACTGATGTGCAAGGATCAACGAGGATACATGACAATCAGAAGTTATCTATGTTTACTGTTATATATAGTGCACAGTTTTAATTAACCCCTTCTAAACATAGATCTTAATAAGAAAAGGAAAATTTAGGAACTCTTTTAGAATAAAGAGCTTCATTAGGATGTGCAGTAGCTAACTGGGCCATACAAATATTCGGATCTAGCAGAGCTTTGATTAATGCTCCCCTCATTTCTTTCGAAATGATCAATGCATCATAAATTCTCAATTTGGCGGGTAGCTTCATGAGATAAGCTAAGACATTATAACTAACCTTAGGCATTCCACTCTCAACTGGGAGGAACAGGTTAAGGTGGAAGAAAAGATTCTAATTCAACAACAAAATGCTTCCCTTTCTCTTCAGAAGAAGTGTAAGGTGGTAGCACTTTACCTCTATAAAGTTTAATTTGCACTATCTATTCAGGAGAAGTGACAAGCGGGTTATCTACTTCGACCTCAGCTAACTCTGGTTTCATTTCTGTCAAATTTCTAGTATTTGAAATCTCTGCTTCAATATAAATAGGCGTACCCTACAAAATTAAGAACAAGGGCATCACTATCTAAATAATAGCCAAGAGAATGTTTTAATTTTTTAAAATTAAAATGATCGTCAAGAGAATCATTTTCAGATATATATTTTCAAGTCATCTATTACATCTTTATTAGAAATACAGAAGATATACACATAATCCTTCTTCGTTGATTTCACATCATTACATGGAACAAAATAAAAGTCATTTAAAGTAAGAGGATTGAGGATTATAGCTTCACTATCCACAAAAAACTTAAATTTATGATACACAACACTATTAATACTACTAAAAGACACAAGACAATCATTAATATCCTCCTTCTCCTAAAATATAAGATCATGGCTGACCTGCGCTTCCTTAATCTCTGAAGGTGGAGTCATCTCTTTATCATATTTTAGAACTATTAAATCAACATAGAAGGCTTCTAAGCTCCCAAAGATTCCTAGAGAGATCCTTACCCAAAATCCACTAAGTATTCTTTAGGAATCACTTTATCTTCAAATTTCATTTTTCTGTTGAGCTATTCTTTGAAAGTGACATAGTCTTCAAACTGATGACCCATCATAAGGGCCTCTAATACTGCTGATTATAAAATTGTAAAAGGGGATTTTTTATATGGATTTTCATTGGTTGCTTTCCCTTATCAACAGTTAAAACTATCTAGATTTCTTTTCAAAGTTCTTTGGGGATTTCAACATTTTTGAATCTTAAGTGGATAGATCAACAAGGAAAGTGAGCTGCGAAGCTTCTTCTTGTAGGTTCGAGGCTTTATTGAGCAACTTTTCAAATGTTTTGAAGGTAAAACCTTTCAAAATAAAGCCTACCTATCCATTAATATTCTTAAGTAGAATCTCAATCGCATGTTGTTCTTGTAATTAAGGTTCACACTTCATGCTCAAATGCCTCTATATGAGTATGTAATCAACTAACTTCACTCTAAGCTTCTATTTTTCTATCACAAGGTCTCCAACTATGACATTGTGCTAACTACCTATAAATCTCTTAATAAATATGATCTCTAACACTATGAAACTATGTACTAAGCCATTCGGTAGATTTGCATACCAATCAAATGCCACCCCTGACAGGATACTAATGAACTGTCTAAAAAGTAAAGCATCACTTCCCAGTATTGCAACACCTATCCCTGAAGTATGCTTTGTGCTACCTAGGGTTTCTAGTTCCATCAAAGATCTAGAAGGATGGAGGCACAAACTCCATTGGGTAAGGAACGGTACAAACTCCATTGGGTAAGGAACTGCACAAAATTCCTCTTGGTAGGGTCTACCCTTTAGAGTATATGATGCACTCTGTGACCTGCTAGTGCCTCCCTTACTTGCTTTTTAACCATCTATTTTTTTCTCTTTTGATTGAGAGGCTTTAATTTTTGGATCTTGTTGGTGTTCCTCTATAGCCTCAATAACTTATTTCTTCGCTACCACTTGAATAGATTCAGGTTGAGAAGACTCAACTTGTGCTCGTGGTGGTAAAGGACCCTGTCATTGGAAAGGTGACATCGTGGTCATCATTTCCTCTGCTTTCTTTTCCATATTTGATATTTAATCATCCTTTTAGTTTAATTGATATAATAGATGTTGAATTAAGTCTAGCACTATCTCTTCCTTAACTACAACATCTTATTTTCTAACATCCTCAATTTTCTCATCATGGGATGATGTTCTTATTTCTACCATAAGAACATTAGGCACTGTATCATCTAACATATCATCTCTATCTATGTCAAAATTTAAACCCTCTTCATCATCTAGATTTTTAATACTATTTTTTAGTTCACCTAGAATCTCCTCTACAAACCTTCCGAAAATATAGTGGCAATCAAGGGGAACATATCTTTTATAATCCATATGATCTGGAGTGTTAGTCTTAACCCCCTCCTTTTTAGGTTCACCTTCTATAGGCTTCTCAGGTGAAGCCACTTAATGGGAAGCATTTTTTTATTATGGTCTCCAAACCTTCTTCTCATCCAATGTCAAAGGGAGTTGGTTTGATAATTTCAATTGCTCTACTTCAAGATAAGAAGATGGAGAAGGACTCATAGAGTGGTGCCGATCTACTCAGGAAGATAAGTGTTTATGAGAATAAAGCTGAACTTTTTTAGGCCCCTATGGTGGTGTACAAGAAGGAGACAACCGACGACTAACTTTCTATGGAATATATTGAGTACCTTTAAATTTCACTGATGCATCAGTCAAAACAATATTTTCTGTTTCCTATGTGATCTCCTTGGTTCCCTAGGGTATCCATGAGTGAATGCAGATATTGCAATTGACTTAAATATTCTTTTGCTATCTCTTGGCCTTAACTGACCCACTACCCGGGTTCCAGTATTATTATGTTTTGAGGTTTCTTCTTCAATCTTCTCACTGGTCAATCTTTTCATGTTCCTCAAAAATCCCTCTTTAGTTTGTGAATGATTATCTGCACATTGTTGTATTAATTCCCTAACCATATTTTTAATGTGTGTTACCTTATTTTTGGCTAGCTTAGTGGAAGAATTTCCAATAATAATAGGAGCTGAACAAGCGGTCATTTTCACATCTTCCTCTCCATTAGCAGTAGAGAGAAGATGGAACCTGCTACCACCAAGGTGTGGAGAGGTAGAAGGAATAAGCTTAATTTCTCCTAGCATTCCCAATTTTTCCACTCTTCTCTTTATATGATGATTCCTATTTCTTCTCTAAGTTTTGGTCATGATCATTGATAGATTAGAAGATGAACCCATTTCAAACAAATTGGGGCACTAAAAGGAGTAGAACTGTCCACCATAATTATTGATATGAGTTTCTAGTCTTAACTAGTTTGTTTAATTCTAGCAAACACTGAGGGCTTAGGGGCTACAAGGGTACTTTGAGACCCACATCCCAAAGTGAATTCTAGAATAGGCTTCTGATCTACAACATCAGTAGGTGGAACGATAGTGAACTTAGTTCCACTAACATATTACTACAAATCCTCAAATCCCTTTCCAAACAAGAATATGCTACAATCAGAAAAACGATTGTAGGACATATTCATGTTATCAAACAAGGAGAAGATTAATTTAGCCATCATTTTTCTTGAATTTTAAAAGAAATTTTGAATTAGACTTCGAATAAATTATATTAATTACAAAAGTTTAATTAACCCAACTAAATAATTCAAATCTTATTTCATGTCATATACATCGAGTTCTATGTAAAAATATAACAGCAATACATAATATTGAGATAAGAGTGAACTTTATTTAGTGTTTTAATTTTAACTTTAAGAATTTGGACCCAGTGCTAAGTCAAACAACAAGCTACAAGAAAAATGTAACTATAACATTCGAATTAGCACATTGAGATTTATTTTAATTATTTAAACAAAAAGGTCCTAAAAGGAGCGTCCGATTAATATTTTATGGGGTCCAAAGTAAGACCTCTAAAATATTTTAGATATTGGCCAAATTATCTAAGAATGGAATAAATAACAGGACCGGTGAAATAAGGGTAGTTACAACCTATGTGAGGTACAAGTATTATACCGATGTAAGGGTATGAATCAATAATTAAGATGGAGAGAGAGGACCTTTCTTCAGTGGGGTCACATGAAAAACCTGTCAGGGGAAAAATTATAATGTCGCCATGCAGATTTGAGGTTCTCTTATTTTATAATTGAATATTGCATTGAGATTAAAGTATAGTATCGGGAGACTAACACAATATTCTACAATAAATTCAATATCAAAATAAGATTTTAAAAAATGATATTTCTTTGATCAAACATAATTCCAAGAATGACATATCATATTGAAAGATGAACAAACAATTTTATAGAATGTGTTTAAAAAGAGAAATAGGGTTTTAAAAATTTATCCATTCTTTTAATTATACATAACAAGGAAAATATTAAATCATCTTAAAGATGAACATAACATTCTTCAAGATATCTAAAAGTAAGATTGGGTTTTATAAAATTTATTATTTCCAAAGTAAAATATAACAAATAAAATATTATATTACCTAAAATATAATAATAATATTCTATAAGTATATTTAAAATTAAAAATGGGATTTTTAAAAGATATCAGAATTCCTAAAGATTTTTCCCTTATTTTATATGAATAAAATAAGGTTTATTTTAATCTGAAGTGCTTAAATCCCAATAGCAGAAAGTCCATATAGTTAATTACATCTTAAGAGGGGTGCTCCTAAGAAAATTCTTGATTAAATTAGAAATTTCATACCCTTTAATTACAAAGTGAAAGACAAGGAAAGAAGTAAAAAATTTTCAAGGAGAAAGATCAAAATTGAATAGTTCTTAACAAGTCAAAAGAGCATAAGAAGGAGGTGCCAGATTCTGAGAAGATCAAAGGAAACCTATGTCTATCCAATATTGGGCTTTACATTTTATAAGAGAATTTTTATGTTTGGGTTGACATTTTTTTAAAAATTTTGTATTATATTCCTAGAGGGTGATGACTTAAAATTTAAAAATCTTCCTCATTACATAAATCTAAATTGGGTACTACAAAGTAGTGACCCAAACCTATCTAATGAAGTGCAAATCTGGACATACCCTAGCTTGGATTGGGGAGCCAGCTAACCACCTAAGTGCTTTAAAACTATGTGTTTGATCTCCTTATGAAAGATAGGTAGAGGCATTGTTTATATTTTGAGGAATTGAGGGTCGACATCTAAGATAAATCCTAATTAGCCCCTTAACTAATATAAGATAAATGATGCTTAAGAGTAAAATGCAATTATAATTTTAGACTTTTTTTTAATTTATATCTAATACAATACATGCTAATTGACTAAAATGCATAAGATGGTTATGAAGCATTTTTAAAATTAGGTTTAAAAAATATATTTTTCTTTAGAGATTACATAATATCCTCTTAATAGAATTGCTCCCTAATAGGCCAGGTGTCTTACCAAACCCGTAGGCGGAGAGGTCTAACTCTCGGTGGTCTCAAGCTTACTTCATAGATCGTTAGAGTTACTATATGAGCCTAAAATTTTATTTAAGCTTTAAGTATAAAAGATTTTATTCATACCCTCACACAACTCTTACTGTATCTAAGCTAAAACAAAACACAAAATGCAAGAAAACCTAAAAAATAGGCAATTTCTTGTGTGAAAATAATGTAAATAATCAAATTAAATTATCCAAAATATAAATTCTAAAGTCCATATGGCAAGTGCCACTTTATTTACAACATAGAATTTATTAAAAAGTAAAGTGTTCGGGTACCGCTGACAACAAAACCGAATTTTAATCCTAAGACCGACACAAGTGATTTTGAAATGCGATATTTCTTCTTCTCTTCTCTTGTTTGTCTTCTCTCCTAGACCTTCTTTCCTTCTGTAAGCTCCTTGAGTTCGCCAGGTCTAGATATCCAAATGAATAGAAAGTCACCCCTGAAGGAGTATTTTCATTTCCCTTTGGATATTAAAGTCATTCTAACTTGGCTTTCTAAATAGAAGAGAACTTTCCCCTCATGGATATTCTCTTCTCTTTGTATTCCAATTTGGATTTAATATCCCAATTTCAAATCACTATCACATTACAACTATTTCAAATATTTTTTCATTTCATCTCAAATATAAAAGAAAATATAGACCATTTGTAATGTTATCTTAAGTAGTTATAATAAAGGCTTCGTTTGGGACAGCTTTTTTACTGCTTTCTAAAATAGAGTTTTAGTACAAATTTTTTTATTTTTTTACTAAAACTCCATTTTAGAAAACAATAAAAAAGCCTTCCCAAACGAAGCCAAAATCATCTCAAATAGTTTTATATTTGCAAATTAAATTTAAATTCACCAGCCACACTTGGTTATGATCTTTTAATTTTAAAGGGGGATTAGAATTTTGTACCTGTATAAATTTTGTAAATTTAAATCTTTAATTTTCCCCCTTTGATTTAGCCCAACACGAGCATAACCACTTATAGAAAATTTTGTGAGCAACTAGATCGTTCCTAACTTAAGGGTAATCTATTGTCCATCACATTAATTCTCAAATTGCAAAAATAAATAAACAAACAAACAAACACACCAATCAATACAACCAGCATGTAGAGAAAATCACGAGAAATCCAATCATGTATTAGCAAGCAAGTAAACACTGGCCTAACCTAAAGCTAGAGTCTGTTGTCCTAGCAAATAAATCTAAGTGTGTGTAGTTGACTGTGTGGTATGGGTATATCCCAGGTTAATTATTAGTTGAAATTTTCTAATTAGTTAGCTTTAGTTTGTTGAAAGGTTAAAGGAATCTTATCTTCAAATTAAAATCTTAATGTCTTTAACATTTTCATGTTTATTTTTAAATGGAATTTTTACTACTAAGGTTAATTAATACGATTAGTTATTTAGGGTATTTTAATTAATCATTTTTTTCTTAGATTATTTTATTTAATGATATATTTAAAATTTGGATGATTTGTTAATTTTAAAGAATTTATTAAATCCTTAATTGATTTGATAAACTGTTAATGATTTATTAAATCCTTAAAGATTTTATTTAATTTTTAATGATTTATTATATTTTTAAGTTTTATTTTATTATTATTATTATTATTATTATTTAATTGATTATAATTTATTATTTAACCTCTTTTTTAGGATTTTTTTATTTAATTTGTTACAAAATTTTATTAGTTTTTTTATTCTTATTTAATCATTTATGATTTTTTAATATTCAATATTTATGTTTAACTTTTATATTAGTGTTATTGTATGTTATCTAATTGATTAAATTTTTTAATTCTTAAAGATTTATTTATTATTTAAGTTTGATTGAGGTTATGTATAATATTGTGTACTAATCCTGGGATGAAGTGTCACTAAGTTTTCTATGTTTAAAATTTCTATGTGTATCATAAATTCAATCAAAGTTTTCTAAGATTCATCCTTAATTATTATCCTCAAATGACACTACTATTTATTAGGATTGTAATCACTATCACTAACCCATTTGAACATATGTGTGAATATAAGCTAATGGCTTTTGGGCTCTAAATAATAGAATAAAATCTAAATAGATGAATAAAAAAACCTTGTAATTAAATTTTAATTTAAAATGTATTTATAAAAAAACTTGGGTTTTTATAGGGCCCTACGGTTGAGAGCTTTCAAAACACAAAAAGGGTTTTGGGCCTTAGGCTATCTAAGTTTTAAGAATACTCACATACACTGGGGATAATGTTTGGTGCTATCTAATCGTAGCAACTCCACCAGGTTGGATTGAGGTGGCTAAAACCTTTGGTCCATTTCCTTTTGTCCCCTTCATCGGTACCATTCCTCACAGTTCATGCAATCAAAGAAAATAAAATAGGGATTAGAGCACGTTTACTAATTAGAATTGAAATAATTGAAAAAAAATATTATTAAATCCAAATATACCTTTTTTGGGCTTGCACATCAGTTCGTTTCATCTCCTTTTGAACTTTTCACTTTTAAAAGCATACTTTGTATTTTTCCAACATTTATCCCAAGGGACAAGACAGGGGAAGAAGAAGGAGAGAGGGAGAGGTAGAGAGAAAAATAGAGCTTTTACTTTTCAATAGTCACCAACAACCATCCGTCTCTAGCATAAACAATTTCATTTTCCAACATATACTTTGACTTTTGCCAATTTATATCTTCGACTTTCACAATTCATATACTTCCCAACAGATGCTTTACTTCCCAACATGTTACATTTTCCAGAAATTCCCACATCTCACCATCAAAAATTACTCTTATTTACTTTTCAAAAACATACACTTTTTTGCTTTCCAAATCATACATTTTTTCACTTTTCAAAACACACACTTTCCCACTTTTCACACACCTCAAGTTTCACTTTTCAACACAGACACTTTACTTCTCACATTTATACATGTCATTGTCTAAAGAAACACACAATTCACTTTCCAAATATACACCTTTCATCTTTCCATAATCGCATAATTCACTTTTTAAAACAATACACACATTTTACCTTCTCTCTTTCAACATTCACAAAATTCCTTAAGCCATTGCTCACCTTTCAATATTCCAAGAAACTATTCCAACAACATAAATAACATTGTATTGAATCCATAGGACCCACGAACATTCTCCAACAAATTTCCAACCTTCACACCATATGCCATCAAATACCCAAAGGAAACTTTTAGCTCAAACTCATAAACTTGCCTCAGTGCAAACATACAACATTTTCCAACAATACATTCCTTTGATAATATGAAGATATAGAAGCTTTAGACAAGATCAATGTTAAAAGAAGGAATACTAATATTTTCTTGAAAGTATCATGATTTCAAAGAAAAGAGTTCTCCAAAGCCGTGTAAACCAAGAATCACATCATGCAAAAGAGATGCCAAAGAGTAATATAAGAAGGAACAAAAAGGACTGCTCAAAATTCATCCAAATTTCATTCCCTTTATGTGCAAATTCCCATATAACACATGATTTTAAAGCAAATGACTATGCAAAATTTGGTGAATAAAAAAGAATTACAAATAACTTCTTTTCAAAAAAGAATTCATGAAGCTTTCTAACAACACCCAAAATTTCACTATATCAAATCTATAATGCTTACCAAAACCAACAAACATATTGTGGAAAGAAGGAAACAACCCTACCCACTTGAGGTAATCAAACCTTTTCCCCAAAATAATTTATAACCTCTCTAATCAACAAGGGAACTTTGCTTGAAAGAGAAGAAATTTAAGCAAGCATATAACTCTTCCATTTTTTGCCTTTCTTTTTCAATCATAAAAATAAAAATTTTATATACAAAAATGAAAGCACAACTGTACATGCCAACATCCACCAATTTTGATTCGATGAAAAATCATATGCACCTACTTTCTAACAAATCATTTCTTAAAAAAAAAAAAAATCTATGAGAAAGGAAAGCATATGTAAGCATGTTATTCTCCACAGTTCAAGCAATCTATTCCAATCAACCCAACATAACACCCAAATTTAGTCTATGCAAATTTTCATTTAGAACATACAACATATGAATAGCTTTCAAGATAAGTTCTAATGCAACTGCCTCACAAACTTAAATAAATTATTCCATTTTTCATCACTCAAGAAAAATCACATGATCTTCCTTTCAATCTCAAGAAAAACTCAATGAAGAGGAGGAAAGCATGATGCGGAAATGTACATAAATATATTAACACCCCCCCCCCCCCCCCCCCCCCCCCCCCCCCCCATCTCCATTTTTTTAAACACAAACGTAAGAACATAAAGAAGCCAACCTTGCCATTTCTCATATGGAGGGTTTTCAAGAAAAAAAAAAAACCAAAAACAAATTTGGAAAATCCTCAAGCCTTTTAAAAATTTGTCAAACTTTAAACAAACATTCATAACCGTGAATTTCAACATAAGAGATACGATTTTGCTTATTTAAAAAAAATTCATTTCCATAGAGTTTCTTCATTCTTACTTAATGTTGGAAAAGCAAGAGCAACAAATCAATCTTTAATGAAACCCCTTGCCAATTTTGGAGAGAAAAAAATTACTTAAAACTTTTTTATTTAAAGATTTTCCAAAAGAAAGAACCAATGTATCCTACTGATTTTGAATTTTGGAGCAAAGAGAATATATCAAAATAAGAAAAACCTCTAGGTTACTTCTTATTTTTATGTTAGGGCTCATGATGTCCAAGGAATGTAACAAGAAAACACAATACAAACTTTTTCTAAAAAAGTAGCAAAACACTCATTAACCCTTTTTTTATCAAGATTTATATGATAAGAAAGATAGAAGAACATAGCCGAAGAAAGAGATATACCTATAACAAGGAGGAGAGGACTCGGCAAGGGCTGATCAGCTTCAACCGGTAAGAGACAAAAGATGAGAAGAGTTTTCATCGGCTAGGGCAGATAGCATCACGCTTCCCTGGGGGATTTTTGTTAGTCTTCAAGTGAGAAGGGAGAGGGTGAGGACAAGGGAGTTCTATCCTAGAGGCGTACGAAGCAGAGAGCGATGGGGGAGAGGGGATTTCGTACACTATAGAGAGATGGAGAGAGTAATTTTTGTGAATGAAAATAGAGATCAGCAGAGGGGAGGTTCATTTTCGCCAATAGAGTAGGTGGGGGAGGTTTCCAAGATATGAGGAGAGGGACATCATGGGGGTTGGTTTAATTGGCCGAACTACACCGTAGGTTTAGTCAAAACCACCTCTTATCCTCCTCTAAACAATTATTGATTAATTGACATTTCATGATATAGAAAATAAATTTTAATAAAAATTTTTATTGATTAAATAAAATTGATTTAAAGGTTTTAATTTAAATCAATTTGAATTAATTAAATTAATTTGTTTTATATTAATTAGGATTCAAATAACACAAGATGAGTTAGGTTAGGCCTCTGAGATCTATTTTTATTAAATGTAAATCACATCGAGTTAGTCAAACTCAATAGTGTGTCAATTTGTATTGAATTAGGTTTGATTAATGTTAATTAACATAAATTTAATTTTTATTAACTTCAAGTGGTTTTCATTTGATTTGTGCCAAATTATAGGGTTGAATCAGCATTACGTCAATGGGTGTCTACCTAAAGGAATCCTAAATGCGACATCTACACTAGGCTATGAAGATCTAGGTGCTAGAGAGTTGGTATTGGGGAAATTAACCTTGAATAATAAGGTCTCAATACTAAATACTTTAAATAAATTACATTGATATTGAAAAGAAAAATTAAAACTCTCCTGCAAGGTTATCCTAAGCATTTAAATAATTAATTTCAAACAGTTATATAATAAAATTAAAATACTCAAACTAGTCACGCTTGGTCATGAGCTTATTTATTTTTGGGCTAAGCAGCTGAAGCAGCCATAGCTTTTAAAAATATTAATTTTTAAGCCCCATTTTATTGCCTTGCTCGAGCATAGCCACATGTAAAAAATTCAATTAGCAACCACATCATTCCTAGCCTAAAGGTAATCTTATCATCAATCAAATCATCAATCTATATAGAATACAGTAAAAATAAATAAACACATCAATCAATTTCAATCACAACATGCAATAAAATCTCAAAAACTATCTAACAAAATAGTAAAGTAAGAACCAACCTAGCCTAGGCTAGAATTGGTTGTCCTAACAAATCATCTAAAGTGTGTTCTAAAGGCTGTGTGGCTGAGGTAGATCCTATGTTGGGTAGTTTATTAAGTTTGTATAATTTTTGGGTTTATTAAAGGTTGAAGGAGATATTTATGTTTGTGTCTAAATGTTAATGTATTAAAGATTAATTTAAAATATATTTAATGATTGGTAAATAAGATAGAATTAATTAGTTATAGATTAAGGGGTCAATGAATTTTAATTAATTTAATTAGTTGTTAATTTTAAGAGTTAAATTAATTTAGATTTTATTCAACTAGTTCAAGGCATTATGCTACCAGGATTGATGAACTAGGTCTCCATAGGACACTTAGTCCCACAGCTGGAGTAGTTCATTCTAAAAAACTTATTGATGTAGTTTGATTAAAGATTTTAGTTTATTTAAATGATTAAGAGTTATTTAATTTTAAAAGTTTTACACTCCATTGAATTTATTCATGGGGTTGTGCCACCTAATTCGAGGAACAAGGCCTTCTTAGGACACTTTAATCATTGGAGTGTTTGTTGTATATTAGAAAGTTGGTTAAATGGTTTTATTAACCAATTTAGAGTCTTTGGATTTATTAGATAGCTTAGTAAAATTTTGATATTATTGGAATTATTTAAATGTGTTAATTAAGGGTTAAAAGCTGACTTTTAAAATTAAAGTAATTTATAAACCTTCAAATTTTTAATAAATATTAAACTCTAATATAAGCAATTAGACTGTTAGTTAATTCAATTTGTAGTTTTCTATAAAAGGTTATAATTTTTTTATACTTGAACCTAGATTTGAACTACATTTGATCGAAAAGTTGACTTTTTGACTTTGATCAAATTTAAAAAGTTTGTCATTTTTAGAAAATACTAGATTTTAATAAGGTTAAATGGCTTTGAGTTTGATTAAATTGGATTTTTCTTGAATTATTAGTGATTTCTTTTAAAGTTTGAATATTTCTGGAATTTCTAAAATTGCCTTAATTATGGTGATTTTAGATTTTGATCCAAATCAACCCCAAATCACATGGAACCACCCATGAAGGTCACAAATGACTTAAGGGGATGTTCCAAAGAATTTGGGGAATTTTTGGAATTTTTAAAATATTTTATTTAATTAAATGAATTAATTGGCAAATTTTTCTTAAAAAATTAAATTAAAGTTAAATCAAAGATGATATGATGGGACTTTTAACATTTATGGATTAGGGGTTCAATTATGTCTATTTTAAGACATTATCTATAATGTTTTTGGAATTTATTTGAATTTTTGTGAAATTTTGAAATTATAGGCCTAATTAAGGATTAATTTGGGTTACTTACACTTAAGTCCTATTTAATTTCAAGAACAACAAACCCCTGTTATGAATAGGGTAATGTTAATATATTTAAGTGTTATAACTTCTACCCCTATTGGACACATGCCCTAACCGCTAGAATTTTCTAAATACCCTAAGCCTTTTCTAGTTTTTGTCCTTATATGTTCCACCATGTTAAATAAGATCAAATGAGAAAGTCTCTATCTCTTGACATCATCATCATCAGAATACCATGCAAAATATTAACAACTAACATGTGACATAAAACATAAGTGCTTAAAGAGAATTAATTTCCAAGCATATAAGTCAAACCATAACCTATACATTTGCAAATTCACCTAAAAAAAAAATCTCCCCCATAACATGCTCATTGCATACCATAACAAATGAGGCATTTATGTTGAATTTCATCAATCAAAAGCAAGTGTAAGACAAGTGCCTAAGTATGAATTATGCAAATTTTTAAAAAGATAATAAAATAAGTATATACCCATGCTCTATAGAATTACACTTGCCTTGATTGATCAAAATCCTAAGTTAAGCTCTATTTAAAAGTTCAAATGAGGATTAAAATAGTTGAAAGAAATGGAAACTAAGTCATAATAAATTTTCACAAACTAAAGATCAAACCATGACCTACCTATAGTTTAGGAAATTCATTAACTATTTGCATTTACCTCAAGTGACCCTAGAAAAAATAAGAGGATGTCAAGGATAGCATCCCAACATCACCTACTAAAGTTTGGGACAATATGATTAAAAAATATTTAATTAATATTAAAAAAAGATTTTTTTGAAAACCTTGAACATCTATTTAAATATAATTCAAAATAGCTTAATTTTATTATTAAAAAAAAAGCTCATTTTTTTAAGTCCATAGAGCCCAAAATCACAAAAATCCACTAAGAAATGAATTTATTATGATTTTTTGAAGCTTTATCAATTAAAAAGGATTTAAAAAATCAACTAAAAATAACTAAAATGAAATTAACAAAAGTGTCCATTACGGTGAGCCACACAACAACGTCCCTAGTGTCGAGATGATAATGCAGTAATGAATAGGCAACGTAGTGCAATCCTGACAATGGAATTTATTCTGTGCTAATAGAGGAGCAATGATTACCAATGGTTGCCATGAAATAATCATTACCAATCATTACACGAGGCAACAACGCGGTGTCGCATGCCACTTATCTGAGTCAGCGAGACTAGCACGCCATAGGATACTTTGTGGTTTGGATCAACTTCTTGATTGGGCCTAACAGGTAAACCAATCAAGAGAGAAGATACACAATCAAACCGCACTGCTAAACAATAAGATCAAGGCTCGTTAATCTCATGACCAACACTCTAAAAAATATACATGCATACATAAGCTACGATAAACCCTAAGAAATGATAAAGTGATTAGTTTTTGCAAAGTACTAGACCAAATGAAATGAAATTTTAAACAAAGCTATGATATATGAAGAGCATTAAGGGGACGTGTTTGTTTGGATCAAAAGTAGCTTTTAAAAAAGCTATTTTGATCCAAGTGAATAAATATAGGGTTAGAATTTTACCTTGATACAACCATTGCATTTAAGAGCTTTTTAGTTTTTTGAGCTTGTCGAATGTTCTCATATAAGACTCTAGAGGAAATCCACTATCAAAAATGTTTAGAACAATTGCTAAGAGGCTTGAACGGAACAGACAGTTAGCTCACTGGAGAAGTCATGGGTGGCAATGTGCTAATGTTGAAACTTTTTAATTATGAATTAGGTTGTTAGACCTAAGCTTATGTCCCAACGGCTAACCAGAGGGGGGGGGGGGGGGGGTGAATTGGTAATTTAAAATTTTCTCTTATTTTAAATCGATAAAAACTTTTAGTGAAATTTTTAAAATAATTTTTCAACCACAGATAAACAAAATAGTAAAGCAAATAAGCAACAGAAAATAAAAGACACAAGATTTATAGTAGTTCGATCAAATACGACCTACATCCACTCCCTGATGTCTCCCACTTCAGGTATTGATCTATTACCACAAGTGTCTCTCCTTTTTCCCCCCACAAGGTGGAGAAGCCTTCACAAAAACTCTCTTCCACTACTACCAATGCGGTAGAGAACCATCATCCTTTTACACCCTCCAAGTGTTGGCAGAGAACCGTCAGATGTTCACACTCTCCAAGTGTAGGCAGAGAATCTTCTTCCTTTCATACTTCTCCAGTGTAGGCAGAGAACCCTTCGGCTGTTCACACTCCTCGAGTGTTGGCAGAGAACCAGATCTCCTTGAAAGATCTTCTCACGAGAAATCTAGAAGGACAAGAGAAGAGAGTGAAATAATTACAATTCACAAAAGGAGATCCTTACCTTTGAGTACAAAGTGAACCCTTCATGCTCCAGTAGTAAGAACTCTCCTTCAAAACACTCTCTCACACTCTTTCCTTTAATCTCCCTTCAGTTTGCACGAAGACCAGAAGACAAAAATATTTCATGAAAGTCTTAAGTGGACCTTTTATATGAAAGACACAAAAAACCATCCAAAAACTATAATTATTGAAACCTGTGCGTTATTGATTATCTCGTATGATCCTAGTTCGTACGGACAAACAGTTTAACTACTGTTGTGTACGAACTATATGTGAACTGGTATGATTTTGCTTCATACCTGATCATCATCCTGTACGAATAATGTTTGTCTGATACGAACAGTTATTTATATAGTTTGATGTTACAAAAATAGAATGACTCTTAAGTTTCCAGAACAGAGAAGATCATCCTAGGATGAACCATATTAATCGTCTGGAGTAATAGTTCATTTTGACTATTCTGGAGCCCATCATCCTATAACTAACCATAATTTTCATCTAGACGAACGCATCCAGAGAGAATCATCCTTGGACATACGTTAAATATCATTTGAATGAACGCGTCCAGAGAGCATCATCCTAGGATGAAGGTAATTATCATCTGGATGAAGGCATCCAAAGAGCATCGTCCTAGGGCGTAAGTAAATATAGTGCAAATGAACACATCCAGAGGGCATCATCCTGGGATGAAGGTAAATATCGATGAATAGTACTTAGAAAAAATTTCCCCTCTCCCCATTCATTTCGTTGCTCTTTTTAGGACTAAAACTGACCAGATCGTACCATACGAACATGGTTCGTATTGTATGATTAGTTTCAAAATTATGAATTTAAAGCTCTCCCCTGGTGTGTGTGTGTGTTAAGTTACTTAATTACAATCACACTCTCTCAGACTCAATAAAGAAAAATACTAACTTCAATTTACAAAATATTCTAAGCTGAACTTGATTTAAGGTCTTCAACAGTCTAGGGTATGATTTTCTTGAAATATTAGTACACACAAGAGTAAAAACAATTCTTTCAAAAATGTGTTAGGAGAATATAATAATCAAAACAATAATATTTGGTATCATCAAAATCACAAGTTGCAAGAATGTAAAATATGCAAAGCTAAGTAGCAACTCTCTTCAATAAACTCCTCCTTTTTTATGATGGCAAAAATAATTATTATTTGTATAAATTTCAAAGTCCTAAGTTTCTCCTAAACTCCCCCTAAATGAATAAACATGTTAGAATAAGGGGCATTGTTGTTTGAAATTTTCATAATAATAATTTTTTTAATTTTAATTTTTTATATAAAAAAAATACGAACAACACATAGAAATACATATAAAAGTAAAAAATAAAAAATACAAACAAGTGTCAAACAATGCAAACAACAAAAATACAAAAAATATGAACAAATGTCAAAAATAAAAAATACAAACAAATGTCAAACAATACAAACAACAAAATAAAAAATATGAACAAATGTCAAACAATATTTCTCCCCATTTTTTTACAACAACAAAAAGAGAAGAAGAAACGAACAAAGATAGAAATGTAAGAAGTCATATGAAAGTCTTTGATAATTAATCCTTGAAAGAGATTGAGTTATATTTGCAAATAAAATTTAATGTCATTAGAAAAATAGATAGATTCAAATGATTTAAGTATAGATATAACATAGAGAAGAAAAAATTATCAAAATCATAAATCAGTTTAGAGAATGAGATAGGCAGAATCATTACAAAGTAGATGAATGTCAAATTTATATATTTCAAATTTTAATAAAAAAATAAAATTGAACATAAGATTAATTTGAATTTAAAGATTAAAAAATTGAGGAAAAAATATATACTTATGGCGCTTTGTGCATCTTTTCAATATTTGTAGCACACTTTGTGCATATTTTTATTTGTAGACTTATTTTGTGCCTCTTTTTCAAATTGCGCTTTTGATATTTATTACATTTGTACATTTTCAAGTGTATTCTTGATTTTTACAAAATCGATAATCTAAAATCTCAAATTTCTCTAAGTACAACTATATTTATATTAAAAAGAGAAATAAAAATAAGAAAACATTAAATTACAATAATAATATTAAATTTACTTTAGTCTAACAAGAAACATGAGATTGACATTCTTAACAAAATCAAGTTATAACACCACTTATTTTTTGAAAAAATTTGATTTTCTTATGAATTCAATTTTGTATTGCAAACAAAATATAACACTTATAAGATCAATATTTTAGGGATTATCATATAGGCTAACACATATTTATAAAAAGAGATCAAAAACTCTAAAAGCAAGACATGATAACTTTTACTGATATCATGATAAAGGATATTATATTTATTATGATTGATATTAATAAACATATTCTCAAAGCTCATAACATAGAGAGAAGCAAACAACACAATAACATAAAAATATAAAAAACTTCAACTACGTCACATAACATCTCATCACATCAAGTCATCACAGGTAGAGAGAGGCAAGAAGGAAGTACTATCATCACTCTGAAGGACCCTGATCTAGAGGAGGAGGCTGGTTGAAGAAATTAAAGTAGCTACTCATCGTAGTTATATTCGAGCTCATAGCATTGAGTTGGCTTTGCATCCAACCCATGTCCTGCTGATACTGCACATCCTACTACTGTAGGTAATTCTCAATTTGATCAAAGCGGTGATCAAATGAGTCTCAAAATGATCAAACTTGTGAACCAAATCTTAAAAGTTTGTTTCACGAGCAGGCACAGGTGCAGGTGCTCTCTCCTCTCTCTCAAAGTCATCACCTTCATCATGTTTTGAAAAGATAGCTCGGAATGAACCATCATTGTAAAATAAAGTCTCGTCAAGGTGAGACACATCAGGGTGAACTGATTCATACATCTTGTCAAGAATGTAAGTCACAAGATGTCCTAGAGCGATATTCTTCTTTCTCTTATGGGATACATGGCCAATCTCAAGAAGTCCATAAATGTAGTCAAGAATGAGTTGGGATTCATCAATAGGTTGACCAGTAATGATCAAATAAGTGACAGTGGAAAGAAGAGGAGTAATATTAATTCTTTCACTAGCTTTAGGAATGATGGAAGTTCTAAGCACATGCTGGATGATTCTAGCATCTTGATGTAAAGTGTTCATTTTTGGAAAAATGGCATTCTTGCCAAATCCCTCTAAGCACTCGGTTAATCTCAGTCCAATTATAAGTTGTGGAAGAAGTCAAAGGTCATGTTCGCTAGGAAGTAATGAAAAGTAGAAATATTGAAGGAATAAATCAGTGTGAGGATAAACTCAAATTGAGTGGAAGCAAAGAGGGGTAGAATCTGATAAATTGTATTCTCTTGAATCAAAACTCTGGAAGGGATCAATTTAGTAGCTACAAACCTAGCGAATGATTCTTCATTTTCTTGAAAAGAAATTTGTCATTAGCAATCCTAGGTCCACTAGTTAGTTCCTTGGCTTGCCTAACCCTCTTACTTGAACTAGCCATTTGAAAAGATAAAAAAGGATTAGAAGGTTTAAAAGGCTTTTGAGCTGAATGAAGTTTTAAATCTAAACCTTCCAATTTAAAGAAAAAATGACCTTTCATACGAACAAAATTTGGGTTCGTCTAGTACGAAACTTGTTCGTACGTACGAATGAAAATTTTGTATGTATGAATGCATGCGTTAGAAATGAAATGACTTTTCGTAATCATACGAGTTACGAGGCATCCTTTCATACAGACTTTTTGACCAGATGATCGTACGGACGAATAGGTGTTCGTCTGAGATGATCAAATTTTTAAGATCATTATTAATGACCATTTGAATCATCCCCTACTTCAAGTGACACATGGTTCGTATGTACGAATATGGGTTCCTACGTACGAATAGTAATAAAAATCGTTGTTATCCAAATAATCATAAAAAAATGCTCATATGATTGAATGCATATCGTCCAGATGATCATGATGATCGTGCAGATGAACTGTATTAAAAATTAAAAAACTTCATGTAAACCGTTTAAATCAATCGTTAATATGCTACATGATTCATCTTGTACAAAATTAATTTCGTACAGACGATTGTCACACAAATTTTTCATACCATGCTCAAAATAAGAAAATTTAAAACCATACGAACAAAAACAAAATACATACAGAAAAACACAATATTAAAACACACTTACAAAAACACATTTAATGTTGCAGATACCTTTTTTTAAGCATTCAAATCAATCAACCAAGCCTTGTTCTTAATGTACTGAAGGTATCAAGGCTATAGTTTTTGTAAAAATATCTACAAGTTGATTTTTAGTTGTAACATGAATGAATTCAATTTCTCCTTTGGATACATGATCCCTTATGAAATGATGCCTGATGTCTATATGTTTGATTCTTGAATGTTGAATAGGAATTTTAGAAATGCAAATAGTACTAGTATTATAACAATAAATGGAAATAGTACCTATTGTTAATCCTAAATCAATTAATTATTATTTCAACCAAAGTACTTGTGCCAGACAACTTCCTAAGGCAATGTATTCAGCTTCAGCAGTAGATAGGGCTACGAAATTTTATTTTCTATTGGACCAAGAGATTAAAAAATTTCCAATAAATTAACATGTTACAAAAGTGCTCTTTCTATCGACCCTACAACCTATAAAGTCCAAATCTGAATATCTAATTATTTCAAATGAATAACTAAACTTAGGATACCAAATCCCTAAGTTCTTAGTTCCCAACAGATACCTTAAATCCTTTTTACTGCTTTCAAATATGGTTCTTTTGGATATGATTGAAATCTAGCACATAAACAAATACTAAATATATATCGGGTCGGCTAGATGTTAAGTAAAACAAAGATCCAATTATCCCTCTAAATTTCTTTTGATCAACAGATTTTTCCTTAGGGTCTTTATCCAACTGAACTGAGAAACTCATGGGTGTACTAACAGGTTTAGCATTGTCTATTTCATACTTTTGAGGATATCCTTAACATACTTTAACTGACTAAGAAATGTACCCTCCTCAATTTGCTTAATGTTAAAATCTAGAAAGTAACTCAAATCTCCCATTAAACTCATCTCAAATTCACTACCCATTATTTTAGAAAAAATCATCACAATGATTTTTATTTGTAGATCCAAAGATGATATCATCAATATAAATTTGTACAATGAGTATATCCTCTCCTAATTTCTTCAAAAAAAGAGGTTTTCCACACTTCCTTTTTTCAAAAGATCTCTCAAGTAGGAAGGTGCTCAACCTCTCAAACCAAGCCCTACGTGCCTGTTTCAATCCATATAATACTTTTTTAAATTTGAAAACATGATTTGAGAGTTTAGAATTTTCAAAGCCTGGTTGTTTGTTCTATAAAAACATCCTCTTAAATTATCCCATTTAAAAAGACACTTTTGACATCCATTTAATATAATTCAAATCCTCTAAAATAGGCAAAAGCTAACAAAACCTTAATTGCTTCAAGTTTAGTTACAAGGGCAAAAGTCTCCTTAAAATTAATCTCTTGAATCTGATTTTGGATCAAATTTTCTTAAGGCAAATTTTTCATTGTTATGTATGAACACCTTACATCCAAAGATATGTAAATGTGATAAATTTGGTGTTCTTCCCTTTAGTAACTCATAGGATATTTTATTTAAGTTTGATATAATATTCACCCTATTCAGAATATAAATATGTTGTACTAATCGCCTCAGCCAAAAAATATTTAGGAAGTGAATATTCTGCCAACATGGCTCGAGCGGCTTCTATTAATATTCTATTTTTTCTTTTGACTACCCCATTATGTTGAGGGATTCTAGGTGCAGAAAAATTGTGATCAATTCTTTCTCCATACAAAAATTCTTAATTTTTTCATTCTCAAATTCTCCTCCATGATCACTTTGAATTGTCATTATCTCGCATCCTAATTTCCATTGAATCCAAGACAAAAAATTTTTAAATTCCTCAAATAATTCACTCTTATAATATAAAAATCTAACCCATATGAATCTTGAGAAATTATCCCCAATTACAAATTTATATACCTTCCTCCTAGACTTATAGTTCCAACTATTCTAAAAAGATCCATATAAAAAATCTCTAATGGTTTACTAGTTCTAAGATCCTTATTAAACTAAAAAGAGGACTTCACCTATTTTTCTAATTGACATGCATAACAGAGGTGATCTTTCTTAAAGTCTAGTTTTGGTATATTTTTACTAAGTTTTTTTGGGTAATCCTCCTAAGGTTTTTCATGCTAGAGTGATAAAGTCTCCTATGACAAAGCCATGATTAATCAGAAATAGTTTTTAAACAAAAAGCAATAGGAGTTTTGATATAATTTTAGTCTAGCATATACACATTGTTTACTCTTATACCATTTAAAATATCATTACCATTCAGGCTTAATATGCAGCTAGTATGAAAAAAATTTACACAATGATTTTTATCACATAGCTGACTAATACTTAGAAGATTATGCTTTAAGCCTTCTACCAACCAAACATTCTCTATAATTTTTTTTCAAGTTTCCAATTATACCTGACCCTACCACCTTCTTTATGGTGTTATCTCCAAGTGTAACCCTGCCTCCACTCCTAGCTTCCAGTGATATGAATTAGCAGTATCTCAAGTTATATGCTTTGAAAATCCACTGTCCAAGTACCATAAGCTCTCACGAGGCCTTGTGTGAGATCGATCCTGCAAAATCATCAAACGTTAGACCTGGGAACCCAAACAAGTTTGGGTTCACCTTTTTATATATTATAAACAGATGTATGTATGATATGTCTATGTTTATGATTCTTAGGTCTTCACACAAATGGATTTTCTTCTTCAATGTAAAGGTGTGAACTATATGTCCAAACAATCCACAATTATAATATTTGACTCTCGAAAATAGATTTCTTAGTTTTCTATAATTCTTCTGTCTATTTAAGGATTGGATAAATTTAGGATATAAAATAGGATTCATGAAATCTTTAAGTCTTGGGGGTATCCTATTATCCTCGAGAGCTTTTATCTTTAATTTATAAAAATAATTCATATCTTACAAGATACAATTTGTGTAATTTATTTGATATAATTTGCTCTATAATTCATCCTTACTATTTTTAAATTCTTTTTGAAGTTCTGTATAGGATGATTTTAAATTTTCATTATTTTTATTCAAATCGTCAAACTCATCAAGTAATTTCATATGGTTGTTATCAATTAATGCATTATCTTTCCTAAGGATATCTTATTCTCTTTGTGGTTCCTGGAATCTAAATTCAAACTAGAATGCATTTTCTTTAACCTTCTATATGCATCATGTATGCATTTTGAGACTTCTAAAGTTCATTGTATGTCAAGTCATATACCTCTTCTTGATCTGACTGATCAAGATTATCAGCCATTAAGCATAGATTGGTGACTTCCTCTTCCTTTTCAGTCTCCGTCGAGTTTGAAGCTGAGTCCGCCCAGAAAGCTCTTTGGAATTTCTTCTTTGTCTTCTTCACCGTTGGTTTCTCTTCTATCTTCTCCTTGCTAGGAGTGGCTTGAGTTTTGGGAAGCCTGACTTAATATATCCAGATTTCTTGCACTCATAACAAATATCATCATTAGTAGTATGTAAACAATGAAGTATTTTATTAACCATTTCAGCATTCGTTAGTTCCATACCCAATGCATGTAAAGAGGTGACAATTTGTGTGAATCTTGTGTACATGTCAAAAATAGATTCATTGGGTTTCATGCAAAATAGTTCATAATCATGCAACAAGATATTAAGTCTAGATTGTTTAACTTCATTTATCACATCATAAGTTATACAAAGTCTATCTCATATATCCTTTCACTTTTGCAAGTAGAAACCCATATGTAATCTTCAGATTTAAGAGCATAAAAAAAACTATTCAAGCATTTAGCATTAAGTTGTGTTAAGTCACGTTCTTCTAGTGTCCAGTCCACAAAGGGAGTTTCAACTCTAACTCCGTCAACTAATCTAGTTAGTTTTGTATGTCCTTTCTGAATTAGCCAGATTAGTGTGGATTAGACTTTAGAAATGGGAATTGATCTTTAAGACTAATAGTATGCCTTAAACTTTTGGGAAGATAAAATAAAAGCTAAATAATGTTTCTCAATAGGTGGATATTGGCCTTAGTTGGCAGGAGTCGTTTACTCAAGAAGTAAAGTGCATTCTCATTCTTCCTTCCTCATTAGTTTGGACAGCCTGGAGCCAAGAGAACTATCCAATGTGTAGTATAAAGTATCATAGGTTTTTCAAGATAGGAGCCGCTAGAACTAGTGGTGTCAATAAATTGCTTTATACTTCAAAGGCATTTGACACTTTCTCATTCCAATGGGAATTAGGCATCTTGTTTATATAAAGCGGTGAATGGCTAACACCTACCAGACAAGTTAGAAATGATTCTCATAGATTTTCCAATCTATCCTTAAAAATACTTAAATGGGTAAGAATTTTAGGAGGTGCCATGTCTAAGATATACTTTTATTTTGGAAGGATCAATTTCTATATGTCGGTGTCTTACTAACAATCCTAAGAAATTACTTAAAGTAACTCTGCAAGCACACATATCACATGATTCATCTTTACATCATAATAGTACAACCTTTCAAAAACAATTCTCAGATCATGTAGGTGATCTTCTCTTTAATGACTTTTAACAACCAAATGCATCAATGCAGCATTCCACTTGTTGGTGGTATTAATCATCAAAGTTTTGGGTCATAGCTCATTGGTAAGGTGCACCTCATTCTTATGTCCAAAAGGCATGACTTTGTAATAAAAGACCCTTATAGGTTTGGAATTGAGTTAATTTTTCATCTTCAGGAGCATTTATTTCGTTTATATCTAGATGAACCATCATAAAAGAGAGAAAATTGCATGCCCATAGGCAATGTATATCAGGATTTTAGTTTGTGCTATAACAGGATTCTTCTTTCGAAAATGCTTATTCTTATCCATTAATAATCAATGCATACATGAATTTGACCATTCTTCTTATTTATTTGGGATGAAGCTAGCCAACTAGAGGAATATTTTTCTCTCAAATAAAAACCTACATCAATAAGTTTTTTTAATTTCAGCACAACTTATTGTTCAATTTTAAGCATATGCACCGTGTGGCTAGCAAATAGGATTTATTTAGGTGAATTCTAGTTTATGGACTGCTATCTTTGGAGATATCCAAGCATTTTTTTCATAGCCAAAGCGAAGTAATCCTTAAACTATAAAGATAACTTAATTACATTTGTTGACTCATCCTCGTAAATAAGGCACTTATGAATGTGAATGTGGACATTCTTCATTACCATGTTGATTTCTTTCAGTTCATCAGTAGCTGATTGGATTTCCTCCTCAAGTTCAGGAGGTGCATCCTTAAATTGAAATTCATTCAAATCATCTAAAGTTTTCTAGGCAAAATTCATAAAATAATTTCAATGTCCTTTAGAAAAATACGATCATATCCTAAATTTTTAGTTTTCACCAAGAAATAATCATCATCATCATCAAAATAGAGAAATAGAACTAAAGCTCAGTTGCTCTTAACTTTGTAGTTTATAAGTTATATATATACAATGATTTCAAGGATCTGAGCTTGGCGGTTGATCCAAGTGAATGGGTTAGACCTCGCTCAATTAAATATAATAACACAACAAGGATACCAATCGAAAGGGAATTCCACTTTTTCATTCATGAAAGGATCATGATATGTACATAGTTTTAATTTCTTGCTAGTTATAAGGAATAAACTTAGCAGTTTATACATACATTGATACACCACATGTAAATTTAAACTACCAACCCACCTAATACTTCTTGCGATAGTGGGGTTAGAGCTAAGTCTTCACATGTCCTTTAAGCTTTCTAAAGTAGACAAATCTAAATCATCCTCTATATTTGCATGAACTTTATCATCATCATTATCATGTTCTAAGATATCTAAATGTTTATCCTTTTGTTAATTTTATACCTTCGATACATTGATCATCTTATAACAGATTTAGAGTTATGTATGCTGGGGGTTTGCTTTTGCATGGTTCTTATACATACACTGTCTATAATTTTGCCTTCTCAAACTCTACTTCATCCCTGTTGTGTCATCCTACACACTCTTTGAGAGAGGTGCAGGTGCCATGATCTTATCTTCAAGTAAGTATTCTCCTCTCTTTTTTCTCTTTCATTTTTTTCATTTTTTGTTTTCTAGTGTAACTTCATTTTTGGATATTTGAGATCTTCTAATTTTGATTGTAGAATGGTTGTGAGAATTGGTTGATTAAATTCCTCTTATGAATGCTTAAATACCATCTATGGTTGTCTTTTGATAGTTTTGTGAAGGAAATTGGATATTGTTGCAGGTCTACTTGTAGAGCATTAAATGATGTTGGAGAGTCTATAACAATGAAACTTGTTCTAGTTTTAAATTCTAATCCCAATAACAGAGAAATTGAACCCAAAGCTTCTCCTTTTTCAATAAAACATCATAAGATCATCTTGTATAAACTGAGCTTATAGACATCTATTCTCGAATAGGCAAGAGTTCTAAAGTCATAAATAACATGATGTGCAAGGATCAACGAGGATACTGACAATCGAAGTTTTCTATGTTATGTTATATATAGTCACTGTTTTAATTAACCCTTCTAAACATAGATCTTAATAGAAAAGAAATTAGGAACTCTTTTAGAATAAAGAGCTTCATAGGATGTGCAGAGTAGCTACTGGGCCATACAAATACTTCGGATCTAGCAAGATTTGATTAATGCTCCCTCTTCTTCGAAATGTCAAGGACACATAAATTCTCAATTGTGGCGGCGTAGCTTCAATGAGATAAAGATAAGATCATTATAATCTAACCTTAGGCATTCCACTCTCAACTGGGAGGAACAGATTTAGGTGGAAGAATAAGATATCTAATCAACAACAAAATGCTCCCTATTCTCTTCCACGAAGAAGTGTAAGTGGTAGCACTTTACTCTATAAAGTTATTTGCAACTAAGTCTTTCAGAGAGTGACACGGAGTTATCTACTCGACCTCAGCTAACTCTGGTTCATTCTGTCAAATTTCTAGTATTTGAGTCTCTGCTTCTATATAATGGCGTACACGTCACAAAATATAAGAATAAGGGCATCTCTATCTAGAATAATAGCCAATCGAGGAAGTTTTAATTTTTTAAATTAAATATACGCAAGATTCATTATTCAATATCTATTTCTCTTCTTATCAATCATCTATATACTCTTTATTAGAAATCAGAAGAATACACATAATCATTCTCTTGATTCACTTCATACATGAACAAATAAATCATTTAAGTAGAGGATTGTGGATTATGCTTCACTATCCACAATAAATACTTAAATTATGATACAAACACTATCTTACTACTAAAACACAAGACAATCATTTAAACCTCCTTTCTACCTAATATAAGATCATGTCTGACCTCGCTTCCTTATCTCTCTGAAGGGAGTCATCTCTTACTCATATTTTAGAAAACTATTAAATCAACATGTAGGCTTCTAACGCCCACAAGATTCCAAGTGATCCTTCCCTCAAATCCACTAAGTATCTTCTAGAACACTTTATCTTCCAATTTTTCATTATTTCTGTTGAGCTATTCTTTGAACAGTGAAAAGTCTTCAAAATGAAGGTACCCTAAAAAATAAGGGCATCGAATACTGAGGATTATTAACAGATGTAAAAGGGGGATTTTTTAATATACATTTTCATTGGTATGCTTTCCCTTTATCATCAGTAAAACAATCTAGATATACTTTTCAAAGTCTTTGGGGATTTATCAAATTTGTTGAAATCTTAAGTGGATGAAATCAACAAGGAAAATGAGACACTGCGAAGTTATTCTTAGTAGGTTCGAGGCTTTAATTGTGACTACTATTTCAAATGTTTATAGAAGGTTATAAAACTTTGACTTATTAAAGCATACACAAGTATTATTATTAGTTAACTCAAATGCATGTTGTTCGTTGTAATTAAGGTTCACACTTCATAGCTCATATGCTCTTCCTTAATGAGTATGTAATTCAACTACTTTACTCTAAGCTTCTATTTTTCTATCAAAGTCTACTATGAGATTGGCAATACTATAAATCTAATAAATAGATCTTAATATGAAACTATGTGACTAAGCCATTGTAGATTTGCATTACAATCAATGCCCCTGAAGGATATAAGTGAACTGTTAAAAAGTAAAGATCATCAGGTATTGATATACGATACCTGAAGTTATCTTTGTGCTACTAGGGTTTCTAGATTCCATCTAAGATCGAGATAGGATGGAGGCACAAACTCCATTGGGTAAGGAACGGTACATACTCATTGGGTAAGGAAATGCACAAAATCTCTTGTAGGTCTCACCCTTTAGAGTATATATTGCACTCTGTGACCCTGCTATGCCTCATTAACTTGCTTTTTAACCATATATTTTTTTCTCGTTTGATTGAGTGGCTTTAATTTTTGATCTTGTTGGTGTTCCTCTATAGCCTCAATAACTTATTTCTTACGCTACCACTTGAATGTATTCAGGTTGAGAAGACTACAAATTGTGCTCGTGGTGTTAAGGACCCTGATCATTGGAAAGGGTGACATCGTGGTCATCATTTACCTCTGCTTTTATTCCATTTGTATTTAATCATCCTTTTTAGTTTTAATGAATATATGATTTGATTTAAGGATCTAGCACTCTCTTCCTTACTACAAATCTTTATTTTACTAACATCTCAATTTTTCATCATGGGATGATGTTTCATATTCTTCTACCATAAAGAAACATTAGGCACTGTATCATCTAACTGATCATCTCTATCTATGTCAAAATTTAAACCCCTTCATCATCTAGATTTTTAATACTATTTTTTAGTTCACCTAGAATCTCCTCTACAAACCTTCGAAAATATAAGTGGCAATCAAGGGGAACATATCTTTTATAATCCATATGATCTAGTGAGTGTTAGTCTTAACCACCCTCCTTTTTAGGTTCACCTCTATAGGCTTCTCAGGTGAAGCCACTTAATGGGAAGCATTTTTTTATAGGTCTCCAAACCTTCTTCTCATCCAATGTCAAAGGGAGTTGGTTGATAATTTCAATTGCTCTACTTCGATAAGAAGATGGAGAGGACTCATAGAGTGGTGCCGATCTACTCAGGAAGATAGTGTTTATGAGATAAGCTGAACTTTTTAGGCCTATGGTGTGTACAAGAAGGAGACAACCGACGACTAACTTTCTATGGAATATATTGGTATTTAATTTTCACGATGCATCAGTCAAAACATTTTCTGTTTCTATGTATCTCCTTGGTTCCCTAGGGTATCCATGATGTGAATGCAGATATTGCATTGACTTAATTTTCTTTTGCAATCTCTTGGCCTTAATGACCCACTACCCGGGTTCCAGTATTATTATGTTTTGAGGTTTCTTCTTCAATCTTCTCACTGGTCAATCTTTTCATGTTCCTCAAATCCCTCTTTAGTTTGTGAATGATTATATGCACTTTTGTATTAATTCCCTAACCATATTTTTAATGTGTGTTACCTTATTTTGGCTAGCTTAGTGGAAAGAATTTCCAATAATAATAGGAGCTGAACAAGCGGTCATTTTCACATCTTCCTCTCCATTAGCAGTAGAGAGAAGATGGAACCTGCTACCCCTAAGCTGTGGAGAGGTAGAAGGAATAAGCTTAATTTCTCCTAGCATTCCCAATTTTTTCACTCTTCTCTTTATGAGTGATTCCTATTCTCCTCTAGTTTTGGTCATGATCATGATAGATTAGAAGATGAACCCATTTCAAACAAATTGGGGCACTAAAAAGGATAGAACTGTACCACCATAATTAATTGATATGAGTTTTCAAGTCTTACTAGTTGTTTTATTCTAGCAAACACTGAGGGCTTAGGGGTACAAGGGTACTTTGAGACCCACCATCCCAAAAGTGAATTCTAGAATAGGCTCTGATCAACAACAGTAGGTGGAACGATAGTGAACTTAGTTCCACTAAATATTACTACAAATCCTCAAATCCCTTTCCAAACAAGAATATGCACACATCAAGAAAAACGATTGTAGGACATATTCATGTTATCAAACAAGGAGAAGATTAATTTAGCCATCATTTTTCTTGAATTTTAAAAGAAATTTTGAATTAGACTTCGAATAAATTATATTAATTACAAAGTTTAATTAACCCAACTAAATATTCAAATCTTATTTCTGTCATATACATCGAGTTCTATGTAAAATATAACAGCATAACATAATATTGAGATAAAGTGAACTTTATTTAGTGTTTTAATTTTACTTTAAGAATTTGGACCCAGTGCTAAGTCAAACAACAAGCTACAAGAAAAATGTAACGTAACATTCGAATTAGCACATTGAGATTTTATTTTAATTATTTAAACAAAAGGTCCTATAAAAGGAGCGTCGTATTATATTATATGGGTCCAAAGTAAGACCTCTAAAATTTTTTGATATTGGCCAAATTATCTAGAATGGAATAAATAACAGGACTGTGAAATTTAAGGGTGTTACAACCTATGTGAGGTACAAGTTATACGATGTAAGGGTATGAATCAATAATTAAGATGGAGAGAGAGGACCTTTCTTCATGGGGTCACATGAAAAACCTGTCAGGGAAAAAATTATAATGTCGCCTGCAGATTTGAGGTCTCCTTATTTTATAATTGAATATTGCTATTTGAATGTATAGTATCGGGAGACTAACACAAATTCTACAATAAATTCATATCAAAATAAGATTTTAAAAAATGTATTTCTTTGATCAAACATAATCCAAGAATGACATATCATATTGAAGATGAACAAACAATTTTATAGAAGTGTTTAAAAAGAGAAATAGGTTTTAAAAAATTATCCATTCTTTTAATTTATACATAACAAGAAAATATTAAATCCATCTTAAAGATGAACATAACTTCTTCAAGATATCTAAAAAGTAAGATTGGTTTATAAAATTTAATATTTCCAAAGTAAAATATACAAAATAAAATATTACTAATATAAATATAATATATATCTATAAGTATATTTAAATTAAAAATGGGATTTTAAAAGATATCAGAAATCCTAAAGATTATTTCCCTTTTTTATATGAATAAAATAAGTTTATTTTAATCTGAAGTGCTTAAATCCCTAATAGCAGAAAGTCCATATAGTTAATTACATCTAAAGGGGTGCTAGAAATTCTTGATTAAATTAGAAATTCATACCTTTAATTACAAAGTGAAAGACAAGGAAAGAAGTAAAAAATTTTCAAGGAGAAAGATCAAAATTGAATAGTTCTTAACAAGTCAAAGAGCTTAAGAAGGAGGTGCCAGATTCTGAGAAGATCAAAGAAACCTATTCTATCCAATATTGGCTTTACATTTTATAAGAGAATTTTTGATGTTGGGTTGACATTTATTTTAAAATTTTGTATTTTTTCTAGAGGTGATGACTTAAAATTTAAAAATCTTCCTCATTACATAAATCTAAATTGGGTACTACAAAGTAGTGACCCCAAACCTATCTAATGAAGTGCAAACTGGACATAACCTAGCTTGGATTGGGGAGCCAGCTAACCACCTAAGTGCTTTAAAACTATGGTGTTGATCTCCTTATGAAAGATAGGTAGAGGCATTGTTTATATTTTGGAATTGAGGGTCGACATCTAAGATAAAACCTAATTAGCCTTAACTAATATAAGATAAATGTGCTTATAGAGTAAAATGCAATTATAATTTTAGACTTTATTTTTATTTAATATCTAAAACAATACATGCTAATATGACTAAAAATGCATAAGATGGTTATGAAGCATTTTATAAATTTAGGTTTAAAAATATAATTTTCTTTAGAGATTACATAATATCTCTATTAATAGAATTGCTCCCTAATAAGGCCAGGTGTCTTACAAACAAACCGTAGGCGGAGGGTCTAACTCTCGTGGTCTCAAGCTTACTTCATAGATCGTTAGAGTTACTATATGAGCTAAAAATTTATTTAAGCATTTAAGTATAAAAGATTTATTCATACCCTCACACAACTTTACTGTATTAAGCTAAAACAAAACACAAAATGCAAGAAAACCTAAAAAAAGGCAATTCTTGTGTGAAAATAATGTAATAATCAAATTAAATTATCCAAATATTAATTCTAAAGTCCAATGGCAAGTGCCACTTATTTAACAACATAGAATTTATTTAAAAGTAAAGTGTTCGGGTACCGCTGACAACAAACCGAATTTAATCCTAAGAACCGACCACAAGTGATTTGAAATGCGATATTTCTTCTCTTCTCTTGTTTGTCTTCTCTCCTAGACCTTCTTTCCTTCTGTAAGTCCTTGAGTTCGCCAGTCTAGATATCCAAATGAATAGAAAGTCACCCCTGAAGATAGTATTTCATTTCCCTTGGATATTAAAGTCATTCTAACTTGCTTTCTAAATAGAAGAGAACTTTCCCCTCATGGATATTCTCTTCTCTTTGTATTCCAATTGGATTTATATCCCAATTTCAAATACATACACATTACAAACTATTTCAAATATTTTTCATTCATCTCAAATATAAAAGAAATATATGACACATTTGTAATGTTATCTTAAGTAGTTATATAAGGCTTCGTTTGGACAGCTTTTTTATGCTTTCTAAAATAGAGTTTTAGTACAAAATTTTTTTATTTTTTACTAAAACACCATTTTAGTAAACAATAAAAAAGCCTTCCCAAACGAAGACCATATAATCTCAAATAGTTTTAGTATTGCAAATTAAATTTAAATTCACCGCCACACTTGGTTATGATCTTTTAATTTTAAAAGGGGGATTAGAATTTGTACCTGTATAAATTTTGTAAATTTAAATCTTTAATTTTCCCCCTTTGATTATAGCCCAACACGAGCATAACCACTTTAGAAAATTTTGTGAGCAACTAGATCGTCCTAACTTAAGGTAATCTATTGTCCATCACATTAATTCTCAAATTGCAAATAATAAACAAACAAACAAACAACACCCATCAATACAACCAGCATGTAGAGAAATCACGAAGAAATCCAATCATGTATTAGCAAGCAAGTAAACACGCCTAACCTAAAGCTAGAGTCTGTTGTCCTAGCAAATAAATCTAAGTGTGTGTAGTGACTGTGTGGTATGGTATAATCCAGGTTAATTATAGTTGAAATTTTCTAATTAGTTAGCTTTAGTTTGTTGAAAGGTTAAAGGAATATCTATACTTCAATTAAAATCTATATGTCTTTAACATTTTCATGTTTATTTTTAAATGGAATTTTTACTACATAAGGTTAATTAATACGATTAGTTATTTAGGGTATTTTAATTAATCATTTTTTTCTTAGATTATTTTATTTAATGATATAATAAAATTTTGGATATTTGTTAATTTATAAAGAATTTATTAAATCCTTAATTGATTTGATAAACTGTTAATGATTTATTAAATCCTTAAAGATTTTATTTAATTTTTAATGATTTATTATATTTTTAAGTTTTATCTTTATTATTATTATTATATTATTATTATTATTGATTTAATTTATTAATTTAACTCTTTTTTAGGATGATTTTTTTTTATTTATATATGTTACAAAATTTATTTGTTTTTTTTATTCTTATTTAATCATTATGATATTTTTTTAATATTCAATATTTATGTTTAACTTTTATAATTAGTGTTTTGTATGTTATCTAATTGATTAATTTTTTAATTCTTAAAGATTTATTTATTATTTAAGTTTGATTGAGGTTATGTATAATATTTTGTATAATCTGGATGAAGTGTCACTAAGTTTTCTATGTTTAAAATCTTTTGTGTATCATAAATTCAATCAAGTTTTCTAAGATTCATCCTTAATTATTATCCTCAAATGACACTACTATTTATAGGATTTAATCACATCACTAACCCATTTGAACATATGTGTGAATATAAGCTAATGGCTTTGGGCTCTAAATAATTAGAATAAAATCTAAATAGATGAATAAAAAACCTTGTAATTAAATTTTAATTTAAAATGTATTTAAAAAAAAACTTGGGTTTTTATAGGGCCCTACGGTTGAGAGCTTTCAAAACACAAAAAGGGTTTTGGGCCTTAGGCTACTAAGTGTTATAAGAATATCACATACACTGGGGATAATGTTGGTGCTATCTATATCGTTAGCAACTCCACCAGGTTGGATTGAGGTGGCTAAAACCTTTGGTCCATTTCCTTTTGTCCCTTCATCGTACCATTCCTCACAGTTCATGCAATCAAAGAAAATAAAATAGGGATTAGAGCACGTTTACTAATTAGATTTGAAATAATTGAAAAAAAATATTATTAAATCCAAATATACCTTTTTTGGCTTGCACATCAGTTCGTTTCAACTCCTTTTGAACTTTTCACTTTTAAAAGCATACTTTGTATTTTCCAACATTTCTCCCAAGGGACAAGACAGGGAAGAAGAAGGAGAGAGGGAGAGGTAGAAGAGAAAAAATAGAGCTTTACTTTTCAATAGTCACCAACAACCTCCGTCTCTCTAGCATAAACAATTTCATTTTCCAACATATACTTTGACTTTTGCCAATTTATATCTTCGACTTTCACATTTATACTTCCAACAGATGCTTTACTTCCCAACATGTTACATTTTCCAGATATTCCACAATCTCACCATCAAAATTACTCTTATTTACTTTTCAAAAACATACACTTTTTTGCTTTCCAAATCATACATTTTTCACTTTTAAAACACACACTTTCCCACTTTCACACACCTCAAGTTTACTTTTCAACACAGACACTTTACTTCTCACATTTATACATGTCATTGTCTAAAAAACACACAATTCACACTTCTCCAAATAACACCTTTCATCTTTCCATAATCGCATAATTCACTTTTTAAAAAATACACACATTTTTAACCTTCTCTCTTTCAACATTCACAAAATTCCTTAAGCCACTTGCTTCAATCCTTACCTTCAATATTGCACCACGAACATTCTCCAACAAATTTCCAACCTTCACACCATATGCATCAAATACCCAAAGGAACTTTTAGCTCAACTCATAAAACTTGCCTAGTGCAAACATACAACATTTTCCCAACAATACATTCCTTTGATATATTGAAGATTAGAAGCTTTAGACAAGATCAAATGTTAAAAGAAGGAATACTAATATTCTGTTGAAAGTATCAGATTTCAAAGAAAAGAGTTCTCCAAAGCCGTTGTAAACCAAGAATCACATCATTGCAAAGTGATGCCAAAGAGTAATATAGAAAGGAACAAAAAGGACTGCTCAAAATTCATCCAAATTTCATTCCCTTATGTGCAAATTCCCATAAAACAATGATTTTAAAGCAAATGACTATGCAAATTTGTGAATAAAAAAGAATTACAAATAACTTCTTTTCAAAAAAGAATTCATGAAGCTCTTAACAACACCCAAAATTTCACATATATAAATCTTAATGCTTCCAAACACAACATATTGTGGTGGAAAGAAGGAAACAACAACCCTACCCACTTGAGGTAATCAAACTTTTCCCCAAAATAATTTATAACTCTCTAATCAACAAGGGAACTTTGCTTGAAGAGAAGAAATTTAAGCAAGCATATATACTCATCCATTTTTGCCTTTCTTTTCAATCATAAAAAATAAAAATATATATACAAAAATGAAAGCACAACTGTACATGCCAACATCCACCAATTTTGATTCGATGAAAATCATATGCCACCTACTTTCTACAAATCATTTCTTAAAAAAAAAAAAATCTATGAGAAGGAAGCATATGTAAGCATGTTATCTCCACAGTTCAAAGCAATCTATTCCAATCACCCAACATAACACCCCAAATTAGTCATATTGCAAATTTCTATTTAGAACATACAACATATGAATAGCTTTCAAGATAAGTTCTAATGCAACTGCCTCACAAACTTAAATAAATTATTCCATTTTTCATCACTCAAGAAAAATCACATGATCATCCTTTCAATCTCAAGAAAAACCAATGAAGAGGAGGAAAGCATGATGCGGAAATGTACATAAAATAATTTAACACCCCCCCCCCCCCCCCCCCCCCCCCCCCCCCCCTCTCCCATTTTTTTAAACACAAACGTAAGAACATAAAGAGCCAACCTTGCCATTTCTCATATGGAGGGTTTTCAAGAAAAAAAAAACAAAACAAATTTGGAAAATCCTCAAGCCTTTTAAAAATTTGTCAAACTTTAAAACAAACATTCATAACCGTGAATTTCAACATAAGATACGATTTTGCTTATTTAAAAAAAATTCATTTCCATAGAGTTTCTTCATTCTTACTTAATGTTGGAAAAGCAAGAGCAACAAATCAATCTTAATGAACACCCTGCCAATTTTGGAGAGAAAAAAATTACTTTAAAACTTTTTATTTAAAGATTTCCAAAAGAAAGAACCAATGTATCCTACGATTTTGAATTTTGGGCAAAGAGAATATATCAAAATAAGAAAAACTCTAGTTACTTCTTATTTTTATGTTTGGGACTCATGATGTCCAAGGAATGTAACAAGAAAACACAATACAAACTTTTTCTAAAAAAGTAGCAAAACACTCATTAAACCTTTTTTTATCAAGATTTATATATGATAGAAAGATAGAAGAACATAGCCGAAGAAAGTGAGATAACCTTATAACAAGGAGGAGAGGACTCGGCAAGGGTGATCAGCTTCAACCGGTAAGAGACAAAAGATGAGAAGAGGTTTTCATCGGCTAGGGCAGATAGCATCACGCTTCCCTGGGGGATTTTTGTTAGTCTTCAAGTGAGAAGGGGAGAGGTGGAGGACAAGGGTGTTCTATCCTAGTAGGCGTACGAAGCAGAGAGCGATGGGGGAGAGGGGATCGTTTTACACATAGAGAGATGGAGAGAGAATTTTGTGAATGAAAAATAGTGATCAGAAGAGGGGTAGGTTCATTTTCGCCAATAGAGTAGGTGGGGAGTTTCCAAGATAGAGGAGAGAGGACATGGGGTTGGTTTATTGGCCGAACTACACCGTAGTTTAGTCAAAACCACCTCTTATCCTCCTCAAAACATTATTGATTGATTAATGACATTTCATGATATAGGAAAATAAATTTTAATAAAAATTTTTATTGATTAAATAAAATTGATTTAAAGGTTTTAATTATAAATCAATTTGAATTAAATTAAATTAATTGTTTTTATATTAATTAGGATTCAAATAAACACAAGATGAGTTAGGTAAGGCCTCTGAGATCTACTTTTTATTAAATGTAAATCACATCGTGTTAGTCAAACTCAATATGTGTCAATTTGTATTGATTAGGTTTGATTAATGTTTAATTAACATAAATTTAATTTTTATTAACTTCAAGTGGTTTTCATTAGATTTGTGCCAATTATAGGTTGAATCAGCATTACGTCAATGGGTGTCTACCTAAAGGAATCCTAATGCGACATCTACACTAGGCTAATGAAGATCTAGGTGCTAGAGAGTTGGTATTGGGGAATTAACACTTGAAATATAAGGTCAATACTAAATACTTTAATTAAATAAATTACATTGATATTGAAAAGAAAATTAAAACTCCTGCAAGGTTATCCTAAGCATTTAAATAATTAATTTCAAACATTAATAATAAAATTAAAAATACTCAAACTAGTCACGCTTGGTCATAGAGCTTATTTTTTTTTGGGCTAAGCAGCTGAAGCAGCCATAGCTTTTAAAAATATTTAATTTTTAAGCCCCATTTTATTGCCTTGCTACGAGCATAGCCACATGTAAAAATTCAATTAGATTCCCCATTCCTAGCCACAAGGTAATTCTTATCATCAATCAATCATAATCTATAGTAAAATACAATAAAATAAATAAACACATCAATCAATTTCAATCACAACAGCAAAAAATCTCAAAAACTATCTAACAAAATAGTAAATGTAAGAACCAACCTGCCTAGGCTAGAATTGGTTGCTACCTAACAAATCATCTAAGTGTGTTCTAAAGGCTGTGTGGCTGGAGGTAGTCCTATGTTGGGTAGTTTATTATGTTTGTTATAATTTTTGGGTTTATTAAAGGTTGAAGGAGATATTTATGTTTGTGTCTAAATGTTAATGTATTATAAGATTAATTTAAAATAATTTAAATGATTGGTAAATAAGATAGAATTAATTAGTTATAGATTAAGGGGTCAATGAATTTTAATTAATTTATTAAGTTGTTAATTTTAAGAGTTAAATTAATTTAGATTTTATTCAACTAGTTCAAAGGCATTATGGCTACCAGGATTGATGAATAGGTCTCCATAGACACTTAGTCCCCAACTGGAGTAGTTCATTCTAAAAAATTATTGATTTAGTATTGATTAAAGATTAGTTTATTTAAATGTATAAGAGATTAATTTAAAGTTTAAGTTTACACTCCATTGAATTTATTCATGGGTTGTGCCACCTAATTCGAGGAACAAGGCCTTCTTAGACACATTAATCATGGAGTGTTTTGTTGTATATTAGAAAGTTGGATAAATGGTTTTATTAAACCAATTTAGAGTCTTTGATTTATTAGTATAGCTTAGTAAAATTTTGATATTATTGGAATTATTTAAATGTGTTAATTAAGGGTTAAAAGCTGACTTTTAATAAAGTAATTTATAAACCTTCAATTTTTAATAAATATTAACTCTAATATAAGCAATTAGATGTTATTAATTCAATTTGTAGTTTTTCTATAAAAGGTTATAATTTTTTTATACTTGAACCTAGATTTGAACTACATTTGATCGAAAAGTTGACTTTTTGACTTTGATCAATTAAAAAGTTTGTCATATTTAGAAAATACTAGAGTTTTAATAAGGTTAAATGGCTTTGAGTTTGATTAAATTGGTTTTTCTTGAATTATTAGTGATTTACTTTTAAAGTTTGAATATTTCTGGATTTCTAAAATTGCTTAATTATGGTGATTTTTAGATTTGATCCAAATCAACACCCAAATCACATGGAACCACACCATTGGAAGTCACAAATGACTTAAGGGGATGTTCCAAAGAATTTGGGAATTTTTGGTAATTTTTAAAAATTTTTTTTTAATAAATGATATATTGGTCAAATTTATCTTAAAAATTAAATTATAAGTTAAATCAAAGATGATATGATGGACTCTTTAAATTATGGATTAGGGGTTCAATTATGTCTATTTTAAGACATTATCTATAATGTTTTGGAATTATTTGAATTTTTTTGTGAATTTTGAAATTAGGCATAATTATAGGATTATTTGGTTACTACACTTAAGTCCTATTTAATTCAAGAACAACAAACCCCTGTTATGAATAGGGTCAATGTTAATATAATTTAAGTGTTATAACTTCTACCCCTATTGGACACATGCCCTAACCGCTAGAATTTTCTAAATACCCTAAGCTTTTCTAGTTGATTGTCCTTTATGTTTCCACCATGTTAAATAAGATCAAATGAGAAATCTCTATCTCTTACATCTCATCATCAGAATACATGCAATTAACAACTAACATGTGACATAAAACAAAGTGCTTAA
Source organism: Dendrobium nobile (assembly GCA_022539455.1). Classification (NCBI taxonomy): domain Eukaryota; kingdom Viridiplantae; phylum Streptophyta; class Magnoliopsida; order Asparagales; family Orchidaceae; genus Dendrobium; species Dendrobium nobile. Next base: position 14,524,595 of record CM039721.1, on the reverse strand, counting down.
AGAGAATTAATTTTCAAGCATATAAGTCAAACCTAACCTATACATTTGCAAAATTCCCTAAAAAAAAAATATCCACCCATAACATGCTCATTGCATACCATAACAATGAGGCTATAGTTGAATTTATCATCAATCAAAAGCAAGTGTAAGACAAGTGCTAAGTATGAATTATGCAAATTATTAAAAGATAATAAAATAAGTATATACCCATAGCTCTATAGAATTACACTTGCCTTGATTGATCAAAATCCTAATAAGCTTATTAAAAGTTCAAATGAGGATTAAAATAGTTGAAAGAAATGGAAACTAAGTCATAATAAATTTACACAAACTAAAGATCAAACCTGACCTACCTATAGTTTAGGAAATTCATTAACTATTTGCATTTACACTCAAATGACCCTAGAAAAAATAAGAGGATGTCAAGGTATGCATCCCAACATCACCTACTAATGTTTGGGACAATGATTAAAAATATTTAATTAATATTAAAAAAAGATATTTTTTGAAAAACCTTGACATCAATTTAAATATTAATTCAAAATAGCTTATTTTATTATTAAAAAAAAAAGCTCATTTTTTTAAGTCCATAGAGCCAAAATCACAAAAATCACTAAGAATGAATTTATTATGATTTTTTGAAGCTTTATCAATTAAAAAGGATTTAAAAAAATCAACTAAAAATAACTCAAAAGAAATTAACAAAAGTGTCCATTACGGTGAGCCACACAACAACGTCCCTAGTGTCGAGATGATAATGCAGTAATGAATAGGCAACGTAGTGCAACCTGACAATGGAATTTATTCTGTGCTAATAGAGGAGCAATGATTACCAATGGTGCCATGAATAACATTACCAAATTTCTACGACGGCAACAACGCGGTGTCGCACAGCCACTTATCTGAGTCAGCGAGGACTAGCACGCCATTAGGATACTTGTGGTTTGGAATCAACTTCTTGATTGGCCTAACAGGTAAACCAATCAAGAGAGAAGATACACAATCAAACCGCACTGCTAAACAATAAGATCAAGGCTCGTTAATCTCATGCCAACACTCTAAAAAATATACATGCATACATAAGTACGATTAAACCCTAAGAAATGATAAAGTGATTATTAGTTTTTGCAAAGTACTAGACCAAATGAAATGAAATTTTAAACAAAGCTATGATATATGAAGAGCAATAAGGGGACGTGTTTGTTTGGATCAAAAGTACTTTAAAAAAGCTATTTTGATCCAAGTGTAATAAATATAGGGTTTAGAATTTTAACCTTGATACAAACCATTGCATTTAAGAGCTTTTTAGTTTTTGAGCTTGTCGAATGTTCTCATTAAGACTCTAGGGAAATCCACTATCAAAAATGTTTAGAACATTTGCTAAGAGGCTTGAAACGGAACAGACAGTTAGCTCACTGGAGAAGTCATGGTGGCAATGTGCTAATGTTGAAACTTTTTAATTATGAATTAGGTTGTTAGACCTAAGCTTAGTCCCAACGCTAAACCAGAGGAGGGGGGGGGGTGAATGGTAATTTAAAATTTTTCTTATTTTTAATAACGATAAAAACTTTTAGTGAAATTTTTAAAAAATTTTTCAACCACAATAAACAAAATAGTAAAGCAAATAAGCAAAAGAAAATAAAAGACACAAGATTATAGTAGTTCGATCAATTACGACCTACATCCACTCCCTGATGTCTCCCACTTCGGTATTGATCTATTACCACAAGTGTCCTCTCCTTTTTCCCCCCACGAAGGTGGAGAAGCCTTCACAAAAACTCTCTTCCACTACTACCCAAGTGTAGAGAACCATCATCTTTTACACCCTCCAAGTGTTGGCAGAGAACCGTCGATGTTCACACTCTCAAGTGTAGGCAAGAATCTTCTTCCTTTCAAATTCTCCAAGTGTAGCAGAGAATCCTTTGGCTGTTCCACTCTCGAGTGTGGCCAGAGAACCAGATTCCTTGAAAGATCTTCTCACGAGAATCTAGAAGGACAAGAGAAGAGAGTGAAATAATTACAATTCACAAAAGGAGATCCTTACCTTTGAGTACAAAGTGAAACCTTCATGCTACCAGTAGTTAAGAAACTCTCCTTCAAAAACACATCTCTCACACTCTTTCCTTTAATCTCCCTTCAGTTGCACGAAGACCAGAAGACAAAAATATTGTCATGAAAGTCTTAAGTGGACCTTTATATGAAAGACACAAAAAACCATCCAAAAAACTATAATTATTGAAACCTGTGCGTTATTGATTATACTGTTAAGATCCTAGTTCGTACGGCAAAACAGTTTAACTACTGTTAGTGTACGAACTATATGTGAACTGGTATGATTTGGCTTCATAACCTGATCATCATCCTGTACGAATAATGTTTGTCTGATACGAACAGTTATTTAATAGTTTTGCGTTACAAAAATAGAAGATGACTCTTAAGTTTCCGAACAAGAAAGATCATCTAGGATGAACCATATAAATCGTCTGGAGTAATAGTTCATTTGACTTTCTGGAGCCCATCATCCTATAACTACCATAATTTTCCATCTGACGAACGCATCCAGAGAGAATCATCCTTGGACATACGTAAATATCATTTGTAATGAACGCGTCAGAGAGCATCATCCTAGTTTAAGGAAATTATCATCTGGATGAAGGCATCCAAAGAGCATCGTCCTAGGGCGTAAGTAAATATAGTGCAAATGAAACACATCCAAGGGCATCATCCTGGGATGAAGTAAATGTGATAGTCTTAGAAAAATTTCCCTCTCCCCATTAATTTCGTTGCCTTTTTAGGACTAAAGTGAACCAGATCGTACCATAGAACATGAATGTAATTGTATGATTAGTTTCAAATTATGAATTTAAAGCTCTCCCTGGTGTGTGTGTGTGTTAGTTACTTAATTACAATCACACTCTCTCAGACTCAATAAAAAAAAATACTAACTTCAATTTACAAATAATTCTAAGCTGAACTGATTTAAGGTCTTCAACAGTCTGGAGTATGATTTTCTTGAAATTTAGTACACACAAGAGTAAAAACAATTCTTCAAAAATGTGTTAGGAGAATATAATAATCAAAACATAATATTTGGTATCATCAAAACATACAAGTTGCAAGAATGTAAAATATGCAAGCTAAGTAGCAACTCTCTTCAATAACACTCCCACTTTTTTAGATGGCAAAAATAATTATATATTTGTATAAATTTCTAAGTCCTAAGTTTCTCCTAAACTCCCCCTAAATGAATAAACATGTAGAATAAGGGGCATTGTTGTTTGAATTTATCATAATAATAATTTTTTTAATTTTAATTTTTTATATAAAAAAAATAACGACAACAATAGAAATACATATAAAAAGATAAAAAATAAAAAATACAAACAAGTGTCAAACAATGCAACAACAAAAATACAAAAATGAAACCAAATGTCAAAAATTAAAAAATACGAACAAATGTCAAATAATGCAAACAACAAAAATACGAAAAATACGAACAAAAATGTCAAACAATATTTTCCCATTTTTACAACAACAAAAAGAAGAAGAAACGAACAAGATAGAAATGTAAGAAGTCATATGAAAGTCTTTGATAATTATCCTTGAAGAGATGAGTTATATTTGCAAATAAAATTTAAATGTCATTAGAAAAATAGATAGATTCAAATGATTTGTAATTATATAACATAGAGAAGAAAAAATTATCAAAATCATAAATCAGTTTAGAGAATGAGATAGCAGAATCATTACAAAGTAGATGAATGTCAAATTTATATATTTCAAATTTAATAAAAAAATAAAATTGAACATAAGATTAATTTGAATTTAAAGATTAAAAAATTGAGGAAAAAACTATATACTATGGCGCTTTGTGCACTTTTCAATATTGTAGCACACTTTGTGCATATTATTATTTGTAGACTTATTTTGTGCCTCTTTTTCAAATTGCGCTTTTGATATTTATTACCATTTGTACATTTTCAAGTGTTATTCTTGATTTACAAAATCGATAATCTCAAAATCTCAAATTTCTCTAAGTAAACTATAATTTATATTAAAAAGAGAAATAAAATAAGTAAAACATTAAAATTACAAATAATATTAAATTACTTTAGTCTAACAAGAAACATGAGATTGACATTCTTAACAAAATCAAGTTATAACACACTTATTTTTTGAAAAATTTGATTTTCTTATGAATTCAATTTGTATTGCAAACAAAATATAACACTTATAAGATCAATATTTAGGGATTATCATATAGGCTAACACATATTTATAAAAAGAGATCAAAAACTCTAAAAGCAAGACATGATAACTTTTACTGATATCATGATAAAGGATATTAATTTATTATGATTGTATTAATAAAACATATTCTCAAAGCTCATACATAGAGAGAGCAAACAACACAATAACATAAAAAATAAAAAACTTCAACTACGTCACTATAACACTCATCACATCAAGTCATCACAGGTAGAGGAGGCAAGAAGGAAGTACTATCAATCACTCTGAAGGACCCTGATCTAGAGGAGGGCTGGTTGAAGAAATTAAAGTAGCCTACTCATCGTAGTTATATTCGAGCTCTATAGCATTGAGTTGGTTGCATCCAACCCATGTCCTGCTGATACGCACATCACTACTGTAGGTAATTCTCATTATGATCAAGCGGTGATCAAATGAGTCTCAAAATGATAAACTTGTGAACCAATCTTAAAAAGTTTGTTCACGAGCAGCACAGGTGCAGGTGCTCTCTCTCACTCTCAAAGTCATCACCTTCATCATTGTTTTGAAAAGATAGCTCGGAAAGACCATCATTGTAAAATAAAGTCTCGTCAAGGTGAGACACATCAGGGTGAACTGATTCATACATCTTGTCAAGAATGTAAGCACAAGATGTCCTAGAGCGATATTCTTCTTTCTCTTATGGGATACATGGCCAATCTCAAGAAGTCCATAAATGTAGTCAAGAATGAGCTTGGGATTCATCAATAGTTGACCAGTAATGTGATCAAATAAGTGACAGTGGAAAGAAGATGAGTTATTAATTCTTTCACTAGCTTTAGGAATGATGGAAGTTCTAAGCACATGCTGGATGATTCTAGCACTTGATGTAAAGTGTTCATTTTTGGAAAAAGGCATTCTTGCCAAATCCCTACTAAGCACTCGGTTAATCTCAGTCCAATTATAAGTTTGGAAGAAGTCAAAGTCATGTCGCTAGGAAGTAATGAAAAGTAGAAATATTGAAGGAATAAATCAGTGTGAGGATAAACTCAAATTGAGTGAAGCAAAGAGGGGTAGAATCTGATAAATTGTAATCTCTTGAATCAAAACTCTGAAGGGATCAATTTAGTAGCTACAAACCCTAGCGAATGATTCTTCATTTTCCTTGAAAAGAATTTTCATTGAGCAATCCTTGTCCATAGTTTTGTTCCTTGCTTGCCTAACCCTCTTACTTGAATCTAGCCATTTGAAAAGATAAAAAAGGATTAAAGGTTTAAAAGCGCTTTTGAGCTGAATGAAGTTAAAATCTAAACCTTCCAATTTAAAGAAATGACTTTTATACGAACAAAATTTGGGTTCGTCTGTAGAAACTTTTCGTACGTACGAATGAAAATTTTTGTATGTATGAATGTCATGCGTTAGAAATGAAATGACTTTTCGTAATCATACGAGTTACGAGGAATCCTTTCATACAGACTTTTTGACCTATGATCGATCGACGAATAGGTGTACGTCTGAGATGATCAATTTTTAAGATCATTATTATATGACCATTTGAATCTATCCCCTACTTCAAGTGACACCATGTTTCGTATGTACAATATGGGTTTCCTACGTACGAATAGTAATAAAAATCGTTGTTATCCAAATAATCATAAAAAAATGCTCATAATGATTGAATGCATATCGTCCAGTTGATCATGAAGATCGTGCGTTGAACTGTAATAAAAAATTAAAAAAACTCATATGTAAACCGTTTAAATCAATCGTTAATATGCTACATGATTCATCTTGTACAAAATTAATTTCGTACAACGATGTCACACAAATTTTTCATTCCAGCTCAAAAATAAGAAAATTTAAAAACCATCTGTACAAACAAAAACACGGAAAAACACAATATTAAAACACACTTACTATAAAACACATATTAATGTTGCTGATACCTTTTTTTAAGCATTCAAATAATCAACCAAGCCTTGTTTCATAATGTACTGAGGTATCACAGGCTTAGTTTTTGTAAAAAATCTACAAGTTGATTTTTAGTTGTAACATGAATGAATTCAATTTCTCCTTGGATACATGATCCCTTATGAAATGATGCCTGATGTTATATGTTTGATTCTTGAATGTTGAATAGGATTTAGAAATGAAATAGTACTTAGTATTATAACAATAAATGGAAATAGTACCTATGTTAATCCTAAATCAATTAATTATTATTTACAACCAAAGTATTGTGCCAGAACAACTCCTAAGGCAATGTATTCAGCTTCAGCAGTAGATAGGGCTACGAAATGTTATTTTCTATTGGACCAAGATTAAAAAATTTCCAATTAATTAACATGTAACAAAAGTGCTCTTCTATACGACCCTACAACCTATAAAGTCCAAATCTGAATATCTAATTTTTCAAATGATTAACTAAACTTAGGATACCAAATTCCTAAGTCTGAGTTCCCAACAGATACCTTAAAATTTTTTACTGCTTCAAAATATGATTCTATTTGGATATGATTGAAATCTTAGCACATAAACAAAACTAAATATATATCGGGTCGGCTAATGTTAAGTAAAACAAAGATCCAATTATCCCTTAAATTTCTTTTGATCAACAGATTTTTCCTTAGGGTCTTTATCCAACTGAACTGAGTAAACTCATGGGTGTACTAACAGGTTTAGCATTGTCTATTTCATAACTTTTTGAGATATCATAACATACTTTAACTGACTAGAAATGTACCCTCCTCAATTTGCTTAATGTTAAATCTAGAAAGTAACTCAAATCTCCCATTAAACTCATCTCAAATTCACCCATTATTTAGAAAAAATCATCACAATGATTTTTATTATGTAGATCCAAAGATGATAATCATCAATATAAATTGTACAATGAGTATAATCCTCTCCTAAATTTCTTCAAAAAAAGAGGTTTTATCCACACTTCCTTTTTTCAAAAGATCTCTCAAGTAGGAAGGTGCTCAACCTCTCAAACAAGCCCTAGTGCCTGTTTCAATCCATATAATACTATTTTAATTTGAAAACATGATTTGAGAGTTTAGAATTTCAAAGCCTGGAGTTGTTTTTCTATAAAAACTTCCTCTTAAATTATCCATTTAAAAAGAACTTTTGACATCCATTTAATTTAATTCATATCCTTCACTAAATATGCAAAAGCTAACAAAAAGCCTATAATTGCTTCAAGTATTAGTTTTACAAGGGCAAAGTCTCCTTAAATATTTATCTCTTGAATTTGATTATTTTTGTGAATTTTAATGAATACTTGATTTCTTTTAAATTTTTTTAATCTTTTTTCCTCCATTACAAAGACATTAACAAACTTGCAAATGGTCTACTAGAGATCAAAATCTTTTGTTTATGTTACTTTGTAGAAGGGAAGTAAAAAGTTTTGGAAGAATAAAATTGACTTTAAAATCTTTAAATTGAATTTTGTGTTTCTCTTCCATCATAGATGATCCTTATAATTTATAAATATTCCACTGGGGATTATGTTTTTATATCAGATAATCGTATGTGAAGAAAACTAAAGGAAATTTTCTACAGTAGCATTATATAACATCTCAATTACTTCAAATCTTACGACCTTTTAATTTTGATTTCCAAAAAAAAAACAAAACATAAATTGCTTGGACTTAGTACAATACGTCATATTCATGAACTAAAGAACTATGTGTATGTTGAGAAATTATAATTTTATTGTAGATCTTCATACATCATTACACATAGTATTTCTTAAGATACCGCCCATTGATGGGCAACGTTGATGATCACCCTTATAATTTACAATTGTAAGATCCTCTTTAGTAAACTTTTTCAACCACGAAAGGACCTTCTCATGTAGGCTCAAATTTACCACAAAACCATTGATGAGTTAGGATAGGTCTACGCATAACTAACACCACCTCTCCTACTTGATGGTTCTTAGATGAACAATTTATCATGTGCTTGAGCCATACGGGACTTATATACAGCTCGAGGTTTCTGTTGAGCCTGCAATTGCTCCTATTCTAAACCTTTGAGCTATTCTAATCTAAGTCGAACATTCTGTCCATATGTGATATTATTGTTAAATGCGACTCTTAGAGAGGGAAGTTGTACCTCTAAAGGGAGATTAGACTCAACCATGAAGACTAAAGTAAATGGTGTAGACTGAGTTGGTGTCCTATATGTGGCTTGGTAAGCCCACAGAGCCTCACACCAATTTTTCATGCCCACTTATTATGTTATTCTCCTCTAAAATTTTCTTTTGAATTATTACCAATATCTTATTGAAGTCCTCCGCCAATCCATTCGACTGTGGATAATACTTGTGGAGTATCTCCAATCAATATTATGATGTTTAGCAAAATCATTCATTTTGGTTCTCTCAAAAGATGGATCGAATCGAATATAAATTTGATGAGGGAATGCCGAACCAATATTCAATATGGGTCTCAAAAAAATTGGAGTACATTATGAGTTAACTTTTCGCTGTGGAACAATTTCAGCCTATTTTAAGAAGTAATCAGTTGCTGCTAAAATGAGCCAGTAACCTTTAAAAGAGAGGGGATAGATATGGCCAATAATGATGTGCCCTATCTTTCAAAATGAAATGAAGTGAGTGTTTGATGTAGGACATTAGGGGGATAGTTTAGGATTACACCATGTACTTGGCAATGGTGACAACAACGAGCAATAAAACATAAATCGTTAATCATTGAGGCTAATAATATCCCAACCCCTTAATTTTTAGCTTCATTAGTGAGCACCACACAATCCGGCATCTACCTTGATCATGATCTTTTTGGCTTCTTATTTACTGAGATAATGTAGCTAGAATTGATTAAAAGACCAATTGTACAAAATGCTTTTTATTAGTGTATAAGAAAGAGCCCTTCTCTTAATTTGATCAGCGACTGATTTCTCTTGAGGGAGTTTGCTTTCTTGTAAATAATCAATGAAAGATTACCTCGAGTTAACTATTTCATCATCAATAGTATGAACAATCTCACCCTCTGAAGGAATATTTTAATTAATATATTCCAATTCTGTAAGAGACAAGATCTTCTAACCTTGAACTTCTAAAGAAATCGATTCTTCTTCTATAAAAGCTAATTCTTTTGCAAGCTTGCAAGGGTGTCTGCCATATAATTTCTTCCATAGGGTATCCTATATAAAGCTACACTTGGAATCTACTCTAAAAGTTTCATAGTGTACTAATAATATGGAAGAAATTTAGGTTTTTAAGATATCACAAGTACCAAAAACTTGATTGATGATAAGTTGTGAATCTCCGAAGATCTTGATTTTCAGATTTCCATTGATATGCTAATTCTAAACCAGTTATTAAAGCGCTTTGGATTCATCCTCATTATTAGTTCAAGGCTCTAATAAATGGTAAGAATAATGTAGCAATCCCTTTCTAGGGTTATGAAAACCACCCCAATATCGGCTTTCCATGGGGCTATCTCTTGAGGATCTCCAATCTTTTAAAAAGATGCAACACCATTAAAATATAAATCCAAGTATCTCTTTTATGTTTCTCTAAACTCATAATTTGTTCATTAAGGTGATCATCATTTAGAGGGGACTCGGCAAGGATTGGGTGTGCTGCTAAGAAGTCATCCACGGCTTTATAGCACACAATCATATAGATATTATATAAAATTGAAGTAGGAACATTGACCATTTAGCCAAACATCCTAATAATGTTGGATGAGACATTAGGTATTAGAGTGGATTGACTTTAGAAATGAGATTGATCTTATGAGCTAATATGTAATGCCTTAACTTTGGGAAGAAAAAATAAAAGCTAAATAATGTTTCTCAATAGGTGGATAATTGGCCTTAGTTGGCAGGAGTCGTTTACTCAAGAAGTAAAGTGCATTCTATCTTCCTTCCTCATTAGTTTGGACAGCCTGGAGCCAAGAGAACTATCCAATGATGTAGTAAAGTATCATAGGTTTTATCAAGATAGGAGCCGCTAGAACTAGTGGTGTCAATAAATATTGCTTATACTTTCAAAGGCATTTTGACACTTTTCATTCCAATGGAATTAGGCATCTTGTTATATAAAGCGGTGAATGGCTAACACCTACCAGACAAGTTAGAAATGATTCTTCATAGATTTTCCAATCTACCTTAAAAAACTTAAATGGGTAAGAATTTTAGGAGGTGCCATGTCTAAGATAACTTTTATTTTGGAAGGATCAATTTCTATATGTCGGTGTCTTACTACAAATCCTAAGAAATTACTTAAAGTAACTCTGCAAGCACATATCACATGATTCATCTTTACATCATAATAGTACAACCTTTCAAAAACAATTCTCAGATCATGTAGGTGATCTTCTCTTTAATGACTTTTAACAACCAAATCATCAATGCAGCATTCCACTTGTTGGTGTATTAAATCATCAAAGTTTTGGGTCATAGCTCATTGGTAAGGTGCACCAGCATTCTTATGTCCAAAAGGCATGACTTTGTAATAAAAGACCCTTATAGGTGTTCTGAATGTAGTTAATTTTTCATCTTCAGGAGCCATATATATTTCGTTATATCTAGATGAACCATCCATAAAAAGAGAAAATTGCATGCCCATAGGCAATGTATATCATGACTTTTAGTATGGCTAACAGGAATTCATCTTTCGAAAATGCCTTATTCATATCCTAATAATCAATGCATACATGAATTTGACCATTCTTCTTATTTATTGGGATGATGCTAGCCAACTAAGAGGAATATTTTTCCTCTCAAATAAAACCTACATCAATAAGTTTTTTTAATTTCAGCCACAACTTATTGTTCAATTTCTAAGCATATGCACCGTGTGGCTAGCTAAATAGGATTTATTTAGGTTGAATTTCTAGTTTATGGACTGCTATCTTTGGAGATAATCCAAGCATTTTTTCATAGCTCAAAGCGAAGTAATCCTTAAACTATAAAAGTAACTTAATTACATTTGTTGACTCATCCTCGTTAAATAAGGCACTTATGAATGTTGAATGTGGACATTCTTCATTACCATTGTTGATTTCTTTCAGTTCATCAGTAGCTGATTGGATTTCCTCCTCAAGTTCAGGAGGTGCATCCTTAAATTGAAATTCATTCAAATCATCTAAAGTTTCTAGCAAAATTCATCAATAATTTCAATGTCCTTTAGAAAAATACGATCATATCCTAAATTTTTAGTTTTCACCAAAGAAATAATCATCATCATCATCAAATAGAGAAATAGAACTAAAGCTCAGTTCTGCTCTTAACTTTGGTTTATAGTATTATATATACCAATGATTTTCAAAGGACTGAGCTTGGCGTTTGATCCAAGTAGATGGGTTAGACCTCGCTCAATTAAATAATATAACACAACAAGGATACCAATCGAAAGGGAATTCCACTTTTTCATTCATGAAAGGATCATGAATATGTACATTAGTTTTAATATTCTTGCTAGTATAAGGAATAAACTTAGCAGTTTTACAATCATTGCTCACCACATGTAAATCCTTAACTACCAACCAACCCAGCAATACTATCTTGCGATAGTGGGGTTAGAGCTAAAGTCTTCACATGTCCTTTAAGCTTTTCATAAGTAGACAAATCTAAATCATCCTCTATATTTGCATGAACTTTATCATCATCATTATCATGTTCTAAAGAGATCTAAATGTTTATCCTTTTGTTAATTTTAGTCCTTCGATACATATGATTCATCTTCTAAACTAGATTCTAAGTCAATATGTATGCTAGGGGTTTGCTTTTGCATGGTTTCATACATTACACTTTCATAATTTTGCCATTCTCAACCTCTACTTCATCCCTGTTGTGTCATCCTACACACCTCTTTGTGAGAGAGGTGCAGGATGCCAATGAATACTATCTTCAAGGTAAGGATATTCTCCATCTCTTTTTTCTTCTTTCTATTTTTCATTTTTTGTTTTCTAGTGTAACTTCATTTTGGATAATTTGAGATCTTCAAAAATAGTCATGTTCTTTTTAGGTTGAGAATGGTTGCAAATCTCCCTTAATGCAATGCTTAATACCATCTTGATGTACTTAATGCAATGATGTAGTGATGAAGGAATCATTGTATATTCATGAAGCCAGGGTCTACTTAGAAGAGCATTAAATGATGTTGGAGAGTCTATAACATGAAACTTTGTTCTAGTTTTAAATTCTTAATCTCCAATAACAGAGAAATTGAACCCAAAGCCTTCTCCCCTTTTTCAATAAAACATCATAAGATCATCTTGTATAACTGAGCTTATAGACATCTATTCTCGAATAGGCAAGAGTTCTAAGAGTCATAATATTAACTGATGTGCAAGGATCAACGAGGATACATGACAATCAGAAGTTATCTATTTTACTGTTATATATAGTGCACCTGTTTTAATTAACCCCTCTAAACATAGATCTTAATAAGAAAAGGAAAATTTAGGAACTCTTTTAGAATAAAGAGCTTCATTAGAATGAGTGCAGTAGCTAACTGGGCCATACAAATATTCGGATCTAGCAGAGCTTTGATTAATGCTCCCTCATTTCTTTCGAAATGATCAATGCATCATAAATTCTCAATTTGGCGGGTAGCTTCATGAGATAAGCTAAGACATTATAACTAACCTTAGGCATTCCACTCTCAACTGGAGGAACAGTTAAGGTGGAAGAAAAATTCTAATTCAACAACAAAATGCTTCCCTTTCTCTTCAGAAGAAGTGTAAGGTGGTAGCACTTTACCTCTATAAAGTTTAATTTGCACTATCTATTCAGGAGAAGTGACAAGCGGGTTATCTACTTCGACCTCAGCTAACTCTGGTTTCATTTCTGTCAAATTTCTAGTATTTGAAATCTCTGCTTCATATAAATAGGCGTACCCTACAAAATTAAGAACAAGGGCATCACTATCTGAATAATAGCCAAGAGAATGTTTTAATTTTTTAAAATTAAAATGATCGTCAAGAGAATCATTTTCAGATATATATTTTCAAGTCATCTATTACATCTTTATTAGAAATACAGAAGATATACACATAATCCTTCTTCGTTGATTTCACATCATTACATGGAACAAAATAAAAGTCATTTAAAGTAAGAGGATTGAGGATTATAGCTTCACTATCCACAAAAAACTTAAATTTATGATACACAACACTATTAATACTACTAAAAGACACAAGACAATCATTAATATCCTCCTTCTCCTAAAATATAAGATCATGGCTGACCTGCGCTTCCTTAATCTCTGAAGGTGGAGTCATCTCTTTATCATATTTTAGAACTATTAAATCAACATAGAAGGGCTTCTAAGCTCCCAAAGATTCCTAGAGAGATCCTTACCCAAAATCCACTAAGTATTCTTTAGGAATCACTTTATCTTCAAATTTCATTTTTCTGTTGAGCTATTCTTTGAAAGTGACATAGTCTTCAAACTGATGACCCATCATAAGGGCCTCTAATACTGCTGATTATAAAATTGTAAAAGGGGATTTTTTATATGGATTTTCATTGGTTGCTTTCCCTTATCAACAGTTAAAACTATCTAGATTTCTTTTCAAAGTTCTTTGGGGATTTCAACATTTTTGAATCTTAAGTGGATAGATCAACAAGGAAAGTGAGCTGTGAAGCTTCTTCTTGTAGGTTCGAGGCTTTATTGAGCAACTTTTCAAATGTTTTGAAGGTAAAACCTTTCAAAATAAAGCCTACCTATCCATTAATATTCTTAAGTAGAATCTCAATCGCATGTTGTTCTTGTAATTAAGGTTCACACTTCATGCTCAAATGCCTCTATATGAGTATGTAATCAACTAACTTCACTCTAAGCTTCTATTTTTCTATCACAAGGTCTCCAACTATGACATTGTGCTAACTACCTATAAATCTCTTAATAAATATGATCTCTAACACTATGAAACTATGTACTAAGCCATTCGGTAGATTTGCATACCAATCAAATGCCACCCCTGACAGGATACTAATGAACTGTCTAAAAAGTAAAGCATCACTTCCCAGTATTGCAACACCTATCCCTGAAGTATGCTTTGTGCTACCTAGGGTTTCTAGTTCCATCAAAGATCTAGAAGGATGGAGGCACAAACTCCATTGGGTAAGGAACGGTACAAACTCCATTGGGTAAGGAACTGCACAAAATTCCTCTTGGTAGGGTCTACCCTTTAGAGTATATGATGCACTCTGTGACCTGCTAGTGCCTCCCTTACTTGCTTTTTAACCATCTATTTTTTTCTCTTTGATTGAGAGGCTTTAATTTTTGGATCTTGTTGGTGTTCCTCTATAGCCTCAATAACTTATTTCTTCGCTACCACTTGAATAGATTCAGGTTGAGAAGACTCAACTTGTGCTCGTGGTGGTAAAGGACCCTGTCATTGGAAAGGTGACATCGTGGTCATCATTTCCTCTGCTTTCTTTTCCATATTTGATATTTAATCATCCTTTTAGTTTAATTGATATAATAGATGTTGAATTAAGTCTAGCACTATCTCTTCCTTAACTACAACATCTTATTTTCTAACATCCTCAATTTTCTCATCATGGGATGATGTTCTTATTTCTACCATAAGAACATTAGGCACTGTATCATCTAACATATCATCTCTATCTATGTCAAAATTTAAACCCTCTTCATCATCTAGATTTTTAATACTATTTTTTAGTTCACCTAGAATCTCCTCTACAAACCTTCCGAAAATATAGTGGCAATCAAGGGGAACATATCTTTTATAATCCATATGATCTGGAGTGTTAGTCTTAACCCCCTCCTTTTTAGGTTCACCTTCTATAGGCTTCTCAGGTGAAGCCACTTAATGGGAAGCATTTTTTTATTATGGTCTCCAAACCTTCTTCTCATCCAATGTCAAAGGGAGTTGGTTTGATAATTTCAATTGCTCTACTTCAAGATAAGAAGATGGAGAAGGACTCATAGAGTGGTGCCGATCTACTCAGGAAGATAAGTGTTTATGAGAATAAAGCTGAACTTTTTTAGGCCCCTATGGTGGTGTACAAGAAGGAGACAACCGACGACTAACTTTCTATGGAATATATTGAGTACCTTTAAATTTCACTGATGCATCAGTCAAAACAATATTTTCTGTTTCCTATGTGATCTCCTTGGTTCCCTAGGGTATCCATGAGTGAATGCAGATATTGCAATTGACTTAAATATTCTTTTGCTATCTCTTGGCCTTAACTGACCCACTACCCGGGTTCCAGTATTATTATGTTTTGAGGTTTCTTCTTCAATCTTCTCACTGGTCAATCTTTTCATGTTCCTCAAAAATCCCTCTTTAGTTTGTGAATGATTATCTGCACATTGTTGTATTAATTCCCTAACCATATTTTTAATGTGTGTTACCTTATTTTTGGCTAGCTTAGTGGAAGAATTTCCAATAATAATAGGAGCTGAACAAGCGGTCATTTTCACATCTTCCTCTCCATTAGCAGTAGAGAGAAGATGGAACCTGCTACCACCAAGGTGTGGAGAGGTAGAAGGAATAAGCTTAATTTCTCCTAGCATTCCCAATTTTTCCACTCTTCTCTTTATATGATGATTCCTATTTCTTCTCTAAGTTTTGGTCATGATCATTGATAGATTAGAAGATGAACCCATTTCAAACAAATTGGGGCACTAAAAGGAGTAGAACTGTCCACCATAATTATTGATATGAGTTTCTAGTCTTAACTAGTTTGTTTAATTCTAGCAAACACTGAGGGCTTAGGGGCTACAAGGGTACTTTGAGACCCACATCCCAAAGTGAATTCTAGAATAGGCTTCTGATCTACAACATCAGTAGGTGGAACGATAGTGAACTTAGTTCCACTAACATATTACTACAAATCCTCAAATCCCTTTCCAAACAAGAATATGCTACAATCAGAAAAACGATTGTAGGACATATTCATGTTATCAAACAAGGAGAAGATTAATTTAGCCATCATTTTTCTTGAATTTTAAAAGAAATTTTGAATTAGACTTCGAATAAATTATATTAATTACAAAAGTTTAATTAACCCAACTAAATAATTCAAATCTTATTTCATGTCATATACATCGAGTTCTATGTAAAAATATAACAGCAATACATAATATTGAGATAAGAGTGAACTTTATTTAGTGTTTTAATTTTAACTTTAAGAATTTGGACCCAGTGCTAAGTCAAACAACAAGCTACAAGAAAAATGTAACTATAACATTCGAATTAGCACATTGAGATTTATTTTAATTATTTAAACAAAAAGGTCCTAAAAGGAGCGTCCGATTAATATTTTATGGGGTCCAAAGTAAGACCTCTAAAATATTTTAGATATTGGCCAAATTATCTAAGAATGGAATAAATAACAGGACCGGTGAAATAAGGGTAGTTACAACCTATGTGAGGTACAAGTATTATACCGATGTAAGGGTATGAATCAATAATTAAGATGGAGAGAGAGGACCTTTCTTCAGTGGGGTCACATGAAAAACCTGTCAGGGAAAAATTATAATGTCGCCATGCAGATTTGAGGTTCTCTTATTTTATAATTGAATATTGCATTGAGATTAAAGTATAGTATCGGGAGACTAACACAATATTCTACAATAAATTCAATATCAAAATAAGATTTTAAAAAATGATATTTCTTTGATCAAACATAATTCCAAGAATGACATATCATATTGAAAGATGAACAAACAATTTTATAGAATGTGTTTAAAAAGAGAAATAGGGTTTTAAAAATTTATCCATTCTTTTAATTATACATAACAAGGAAAATATTAAATCATCTTAAAGATGAACATAACATTCTTCAAGATATCTAAAAGTAAGATTGGGTTTTATAAAATTTATTATTTCCAAAGTAAAATATAACAAATAAAATATTATATTACCTAAAATATAATAATAATATTCTATAAGTATATTTAAAATTAAAAATGGGATTTTTAAAAGATATCAGAATTCCTAAAGATTTTTCCCTTATTTTATATGAATAAAATAAGGTTTATTTTAATCTGAAGTGCTTAAATCCCAATAGCAGAAAGTCCATATAGTTAATTACATCTTAAGAGGGGTGCTCCTAAGAAAATTCTTGATTAAATTAGAAATTTCATACCCTTTAATTACAAAGTGAAAGACAAGGAAAGAAGTAAAAAATTTTCAAGGAGAAAGATCAAAATTGAATAGTTCTTAACAAGTCAAAAGAGCATAAGAAGGAGGTGCCAGATTCTGAGAAGATCAAAGGAAACCTATGTCTATCCAATATTGGGCTTTACATTTTATAAGAGAATTTTTATGTTTGGGTTGACATTTTTTTAAAAATTTTGTATTATATTCCTAGAGGGTGATGACTTAAAATTTAAAAATCTTCCTCATTACATAAATCTAAATTGGGTACTACAAAGTAGTGACCCAAACCTATCTAATGAAGTGCAAATCTGGACATACCCTAGCTTGGATTGGGGAGCCAGCTAACCACCTAAGTGCTTTAAAACTATGTGTTTGATCTCCTTATGAAAGATAGGTAGAGGCATTGTTTATATTTTGAGGAATTGAGGGTCGACATCTAAGATAAATCCTAATTAGCCCCTTAACTAATATAAGATAAATGATGCTTAAGAGTAAAATGCAATTATAATTTTAGACTTTTTTTTAATTTATATCTAATACAATACATGCTAATTGACTAAAATGCATAAGATGGTTATGAAGCATTTTTAAAATTAGGTTTAAAAAATATATTTTTCTTTAGAGATTACATAATATCCTCTTAATAGAATTGCTCCCTAATAGGCCAGGTGTCTTACCAAAACCCGTAGGCGGAGAGGTCTAACTCTCGGTGGTCTCAAGCTTACTTCATAGATCGTTAGAGTTACTATATGAGCCTAAAATTTTATTTAAGCTTTAAGTATAAAAGATTTTATTCATACCCTCACACAACTCTTACTGTATCTAAGCTAAAACAAAACACAAAATGCAAGAAAACCTAAAAAATAGGCAATTTCTTGTGTGAAAATAATGTAAATAATCAAATTAAATTATCCAAAATATAAATTCTAAAGTCCATATGGCAAGTGCCACTTTATTTACAACATAGAATTTATTAAAAAGTAAAGTGTTCGGGTACCGCTGACAACAAAACCGAATTTTAATCCTAAGACCGACACAAGTGATTTTGAAATGCGATATTTCTTCTTCTCTTCTCTTGTTTGTCTTCTCTCCTAGACCTTCTTTCCTTCTGTAAGCTCCTTGAGTTCGCCAGGTCTAGATATCCAAATGAATAGAAAGTCACCCCTGAAGGAGTATTTTCATTTCCCTTTGGATATTAAAGTCATTCTAACTTGGCTTTCTAAATAGAAGAGAACTTTCCCCTCATGGATATTCTCTTCTCTTTGTATTCCAATTTGGATTTAATATCCCAATTTCAAATCACTATCACATTACAACTATTTCAAATATTTTTTCATTTCATCTCAAATATAAAAGAAAATATAGACCATTTGTAATGTTATCTTAAGTAGTTATAATAAAGGCTTCGTTTGGGACAGCTTTTTTACTGCTTTCTAAAATAGAGTTTTAGTACAAATTTTTTTATTTTTTTACTAAAACTCCATTTTAGAAAACAATAAAAAAGCCTTCCCAAACGAAGCCAAAATCATCTCAAATAGTTTTATATTTGCAAATTAAATTTAAATTCACCAGCCACACTTGGTTATGATCTTTTAATTTTAAAGGGGGATTAGAATTTTGTACCTGTATAAAATTTTGTAAATTTAAATCTTTAATTTTCCCCCTTTGATTTAGCCCAACACGAGCATAACCACTTATAGAAAATTTTGTGAGCAACTAGATCGTTCCTAACTTAAGGGTAATCTATTGTCCATCACATTAATTCTCAAATTGCAAAAATAAATAAACAAACAAACAAACACACCAATCAATACAACCAGCATGTAGAGAAAATCACGAGAAATCCAATCATGTATTAGCAAGCAAGTAAACACTGGCCTAACCTAAAGCTAGAGTCTGTTGTCCTAGCAAATAAATCTAAGTGTGTGTAGTTGACTGTGTGGTATGGGTATATCCCAGGTTAATTATTAGTTGAAATTTTCTAATTAGTTAGCTTTAGTTTGTTGAAAGGTTAAAGGAATCTTATCTTCAAATTAAAATCTTAATGTCTTTAACATTTTCATGTTTATTTTTAAATGGAATTTTTACTACTAAGGTTAATTAATACGATTAGTTATTTAGGGTATTTTAATTAATCATTTTTTTCTTAGATTATTTTATTTAATGATATATTTAAAATTTGGATGATTTGTTAATTTTAAAGAATTTATTAAATCCTTAATTGATTTGATAAACTGTTAATGATTTATTAAATCCTTAAAGATTTTATTTAATTTTTAATGATTTATTATATTTTTAAGTTTTATTTTATTATTATTATTATTATTATTATTTAATTGATTATAATTTATTATTTAACCTCTTTTTTAGGATTTTTTTATTTAATTTGTTACAAAATTTTATTAGTTTTTTTATTCTTATTTAATCATTTATGATTTTTTAATATTCAATATTTATGTTTAACTTTTATATTAGTGTTATTGTATGTTATCTAATTGATTAAATTTTTTAATTCTTAAAGATTTATTTATTATTTAAGTTTGATTGAGGTTATGTATAATATTGTGTACTAATCCTGGGATGAAGTGTCACTAAGTTTTCTATGTTTAAAATTTCTATGTGTATCATAAATTCAATCAAAGTTTTCTAAGATTCATCCTTAATTATTATCCTCAAATGACACTACTATTTATTAGGATTGTAATCACTATCACTAACCCATTTGAACATATGTGTGAATATAAGCTAATGGCTTTTGGGCTCTAAATAATAGAATAAAATCTAAATAGATGAATAAAAAAACCTTGTAATTAAATTTTAATTTAAAATGTATTTATAAAAAAACTTGGGTTTTTATAGGGCCCTACGGTTGAGAGCTTTCAAAACACAAAAAGGGTTTTGGGCCTTAGGCTATCTAAGTTTTAAGAATACTCACATACACTGGGGATAATGTTTGGTGCTATCTAATCGTAGCAACTCCACCAGGTTGGATTGAGGTGGCTAAAACCTTTGGTCCATTTCCTTTTGTCCCCTTCATCGGTACCATTCCTCACAGTTCATGCAATCAAAGAAAATAAAATAGGGATTAGAGCACGTTTACTAATTAGAATTGAAATAATTGAAAAAAAATATTATTAAATCCAAATATACCTTTTTTGGGCTTGCACATCAGTTCGTTTCATCTCCTTTTGAACTTTTCACTTTTAAAAGCATACTTTGTATTTTTCCAACATTTATCCCAAGGGACAAGACAGGGGAAGAAGAAGGAGAGAGGGAGAGGTAGAGAGAAAAATAGAGCTTTTACTTTTCAATAGTCACCAACAACCATCCGTCTCTAGCATAAACAATTTCATTTTCCAACATATACTTTGACTTTTGCCAATTTATATCTTCGACTTTCACAATTCATATACTTCCCAACAGATGCTTTACTTCCCAACATGTTACATTTTCCAGAAATTCCCACATCTCACCATCAAAAATTACTCTTATTTACTTTTCAAAAACATACACTTTTTTGCTTTCCAAATCATACATTTTTTCACTTTTCAAAACACACACTTTCCCACTTTTCACACACCTCAAGTTTCACTTTTCAACACAGACACTTTACTTCTCACATTTATACATGTCATTGTCTAAAGAAACACACAATTCACTTTCCAAATATACACCTTTCATCTTTCCATAATCGCATAATTCACTTTTTAAAACAATACACACATTTTACCTTCTCTCTTTCAACATTCACAAAATTCCTTAAGCCATTGCTCACCTTTCAATATTCCACGAACATTCTCCAACAAATTTCCAACCTTCACACCATATGCCATCAAATACCCAAAGGAAACTTTTAGCTCAAACTCATAAACTTGCCTTAGTGCAAACATACAACATTTTCCAACAATACATTCCTTTGATAATATGAAGATATAGAAGCTTTAGACAAGATCAATGTTAAAAGAAGGAATACTAATATTTTCTTGAAAGTATCAGGATTTCAAAGAAAAGAGTTCTCCAAAGCCGTGTAAACCAAGAATCACATCATGCAAAAGAGATGCCAAAGAGTAATATAAGAAGGAACAAAAAGGACTGCTCAAAATTCATCCAAATTTCATTCCCTTTATGTGCAAATTCCCATATAACACATGATTTTAAAGCAAATGACTATGCAAAATTTGGTGAATAAAAAAGAATTACAAATAACTTCTTTTCAAAAAAGAATTCATGAAGCTTTCTAACAACACCCAAAATTTCACTATATCAAATCTATAATGCTTACCAAAACCAACAAACATATTGTGGGAAAGAAGGAAAACAACCCTACCCACTTGAGGTAATCAAACCTTTTCCCCAAAATAATTTATAACCTCTCTAATCAACAAGGGAACTTTGCTTGAAAGAGAAGAAATTTAAGCAAGCATATAACTCTTCCATTTTTTGCCTTTCTTTTTCAATCATAAAAATAAAAAATTTATATACAAAAATGAAAGCACAACTGTACATGCCAACATCCACCAATTTTGATTCGATGAAAAATCATATGCACCTACTTTCTAACAAATCATTTCTTAAAAAAAAAAAAAAATCTATGAGAAAGGAAAGCATATGTAAGCATGTTATTCTCCACAGTTCAAGCAATCTATTCCAATCAACCCAACATAACACCCAAATTTAGTCTATGCAAATTTTCATTTAGAACATACAACATATGAATAGCTTTCAAGATAAGTTCTAATGCAACTGCCTCACAAACTTAAATAAATTATTCCATTTTTCATCACTCAAGAAAAATCACATGATCTTCCTTTCAATCTCAAGAAAAACTCAATGAAGAGGAGGAAAGCATGATGCGGAAATGTACATAAATATATTAACACCCCCCCCCCCCCCCCCCCCCCCCCCCCCCCCCCATCTCCATTTTTTTAAACACAAACGTAAGAACATAAAGAAGCCAACCTTGCCATTTCTCATATGGAGGGTTTTCAAGAAAAAAAAAAAAAACCAAAAACAAATTTGGAAAATCCTCAAGCCTTTTAAAAATTTGTCAAACTTTAAACAAACATTCATAACCGTGAATTTCAACATAAGAGATACGATTTTGCTTATTTAAAAAAAATTCATTTCCATAGAGTTTCTTCATTCTTACTTAATGTTGGAAAAGCAAGAGCAACAAATCAATCTTTAATGAAACCCCTTGCCAATTTTGGAGAGAAAAAAATTACTTAAAACTTTTTTATTTAAAGATTTTCCAAAAGAAAGAACCAATGTATCCTACTGATTTTGAATTTTGGAGCAAAGAGAATATATCAAAATAAGAAAAACCTCTAGGTTACTTCTTATTTTTATGTTAGGGCTCATGATGTCCAAGGAATGTAACAAGAAAACACAATACAAACTTTTTCTAAAAAAGTAGCAAAACACTCATTAACCCTTTTTTTATCAAGATTTATATGATAAGAAAGATAGAAGAACATAGCCGAAGAAAGAGATATACCTATAACAAGGAGGAGAGGACTCGGCAAGGGCTGATCAGCTTCAACCGGTAAGAGACAAAAGATGAGAAGAGGTTTTCATCGGCTAGGGCAGATAGCATCACGCTTCCCTGGGGGATTTTTGTTAGTCTTCAAGTGAGAAGGGAGAGGGTGAGGACAAGGGAGTTCTATCCTAGAGGCGTACGAAGCAGAGAGCGATGGGGGAGAGGGGATTTCGTACACTATAGAGAGATGGAGAGAGTAATTTTTGTGAATGAAAATAGAGATCAGCAGAGGGGAGGTTCATTTTCGCCAATAGAGTAGGTGGGGGAGGTTTCCAAGATATGAGGGAGAGGGACATCATGGGGGTTGGTTTAATTGGCCGAACTACACCGTAGGTTTAGTCAAAACCACCTCTTATCCTCCTCTAAACAATTATTGATTAATTGACATTTCATGATATAGAAAATAAATTTTAATAAAAATTTTTATTGATTAAATAAAATTGATTTAAAGGTTTTAATTTAAATCAATTTGAATTAATTAAATTAATTTGTTTTATATTAATTAGGATTCAAATAACACAAGATGAGTTAGGTTAGGCCTCTGAGATCTATTTTTATTAAATGTAAATCACATCGAGTTAGTCAAACTCAATAGTGTGTCAATTTGTATTGAATTAGGTTTGATTAATGTTAATTAACATAAATTTAATTTTTATTAACTTCAAGTGGTTTTCATTTGATTTGTGCCAAATTATAGGGTTGAATCAGCATTACGTCAATGGGTGTCTACCTAAAGGAATCCTAAATGCGACATCTACACTAGGCTATGAAGATCTAGGTGCTAGAGAGTTGGTATTGGGGAAATTAACCTTGAATAATAAGGTCAATACTAAATACTTTAAATAAATTACATTGATATTGAAAAGAAAAATTAAAACTCTCCTGCAAGGTTATCCTAAGCATTTAAATAATTAATTTCAAACAGTTATATAATAAAATTAAAATACTCAAACTAGTCACGCTTGGTCATGAGCTTATTTATTTTTGGGCTAAGCAGCTGAAGCAGCCATAGCTTTTAAAAATATTAATTTTTAAGCCCCATTTTATTGCCTTGCTCGAGCATAGCCACATGTAAAAAATTCAATTAGCAACCACATCATTCCTAGCCTAAAGGTAATCTTATCATCAATCAAATCATCAATCTATAGAATACAGTAAAAATAAATAAACACATCAATCAATTTCAATCACAACATGCAATAAAATCTCAAAAACTATCTAACAAAATAGTAAAGTAAGAACCAACCTAGCCTAGGCTAGAATTGGTTGTCCTAACAAATCATCTAAAGTGTGTTCTAAAGGCTGTGTGGCTGAGGTAGATCCTATGTTGGGTAGTTTATTAAGTTTGTATAATTTTTGGGTTTATTAAAGGTTGAAGGAGATATTTATGTTTGTGTCTAAATGTTAATGTATTAAAGATTAATTTAAAATATATTTTAATGATTGGTAAATAAGATAGAATTAATTAGTTATAGATTAAGGGGTCAATGAATTTTAATTAATTTAATTAGTTGTTAATTTTAAGAGTTAAATTAATTTAGATTTTATTCAACTAGTTCAAGGCATTATGCTACCAGGATTGATGAACTAGGTCTCCATAGGACACTTAGTCCCACAGCTGGAGTAGTTCATTCTAAAAAACTTATTGATGTAGTTTGATTAAAGATTTTAGTTTATTTAAATGATTAAGAGTTATTTAATTTTAAAGTTTTACACTCCATTGAATTTATTCATGGGGTTGTGCCACCTAATTCGAGGAACAAGGCCTTCTTAGGACACTTTAATCATTGGAGTGTTTGTTGTATATTAGAAAGTTGGTTAAATGGTTTTATTAACCAATTTAGAGTCTTTGGATTTATTAGATAGCTTAGTAAAATTTTGATATTATTGGAATTATTTAAATGTGTTAATTAAGGGGTTAAAAGCTGACTTTTAAAATTAAAGTAATTTATAAACCTTCAAATTTTTAATAAATATTAAACTCTAATATAAGCAATTAGACTGTTAGTTAATTCAATTTGTAGTTTTCTATAAAAGGTTATAATTTTTTTATACTTGAACCTAGATTTGAACTACATTTGATCGAAAAGTTGACTTTTTGACTTTGATCAAATTTAAAAAGTTTGTCATTTTTAGAAAATACTAGATTTTAATAAGGTTAAATGGCTTTGAGTTTGATTAAATTGGATTTTTCTTGAATTATTAGTGATTTCTTTTAAAGTTTGAATATTTCTGGAATTTCTAAAATTGCCTTAATTATGGTGATTTTTAGATTTTGATCCAAATCAACCCCAAATCACATGGAACCACCCATGAAGGTCACAAATGACTTAAGGGGATGTTCCAAAGAATTTGGGGAATTTTTGGAATTTTTAAAATATTTTTATTTAATTAAATGAATTAATTGGCAAATTTTTCTTAAAAAATTAAATTAAAGTTAAATCAAAGATGATATGATGGGACTTTTAACATTTATGGATTAGGGGTTCAATTATGTCTATTTTAAGACATTATCTATAATGTTTTGGAATTTATTTGAATTTTTTGTGAAATTTTGAAATTATAGGCCTAATTAAGGATTAATTTGGGTTACTTACACTTAAGTCCTATTTAATTTCAAGAACAACAAACCCCTGTTATGAATAGGGTAATGTTAATATATTTAAGTGTTATAACTTCTACCCCTATTGGACACATGCCCTAACCGCTAGAATTTTCTAAATACCCTAAGCCTTTTCTAGTTTTTGTCCTTATATGTTCCACCATGTTAAATAAGATCAAATGAGAAAGTCTCTATCTCTTGACATCATCATCATCAGAATACCATGCAAAATATTAACAACTAACATGTGACATAAAACATAAGTGCTTAAAGAGAATTAATTTCCAAGCATATAAGTCAAACCATAACCTATACATTTGCAAATTCACCTAAAAAAAAAATCTCCCCATAACATGCTCATTGCATACCATAACAAATGAGGCATTTATGTTGAATTTCATCAATCAAAAGCAAGTGTAAGACAAGTGCCTAAGTATGAATTATGCAAATTTTTAAAAAGATAATAAAATAAGTATATACCCATGCTCTATAGAATTACACTTGCCTTGATTGATCAAAATCCTAAGTTAAGCTCTATTTAAAAGTTCAAATGAGGATTAAAATAGTTGAAAGAAATGGAAACTAAGTCATAATAAATTTTCACAAACTAAAGATCAAACCATGACCTACCTATAGTTTAGGAAATTCATTAACTATTTGCATTTACCTCAAATGACCCTAGAAAAAATAAGAGGATGTCAAGGATAGCATCCCAACATCACCTACTAAAGTTTGGGACAATATGATTAAAAAATATTTAATTAATATTAAAAAAAGATTTTTTTGAAAACCTTGAACATCTATTTAAATATAATTCAAAATAGCTTAATTTTATTATTAAAAAAAAAAGCTCATTTTTTTAAGTCCATAGAGCCTAAAATCACAAAAATCCACTAAGAAATGAATTTATTATGATTTTTTGAAGCTTTATCAATTAAAAAGGATTTAAAAAATCAACTAAAAATAACTAAAATGAAATTAACAAAAGTGTCCATTACGGTGAGCCACACAACAACGTCCCTAGTGTCGAGATGATAATGCAGTAATGAATAGGCAACGTAGTGCAATCCTGACAATGGAATTTATTCTGTGCTAATAGAGGAGCAATGATTACCAATGGTTGCCATGAAATAATCATTACCAATCATTACACGAGGCAACAACGCGGTGTCGCATGCCACTTATCTGAGTCAGCGAGACTAGCACGCCATAGGATACTTTGTGGTTTGGATCAACTTCTTGATTGGGCCTAACAGGTAAACCAATCAAGAGAGAAGATACACAATCAAACCGCACTGCTAAACAATAAGATCAAGGCTCGTTAATCTCATGACCAACACTCTAAAAAATATACATGCATACATAAGCTACGATAAACCCTAAGAAATGATAAAGTGATTAGTTTTTGCAAAGTACTAGACCAAATGAAATGAAATTTTAAACAAAGCTATGATATATGAAGAGCATTAAGGGGGACGTGTTTGTTTGGATCAAAAGTAGCTTTTAAAAAAGCTATTTTGATCCAAGTGAATAAATATAGGGTTAGAATTTTACCTTGATACAACCATTGCATTTAAGAGCTTTTTAGTTTTTTGAGCTTGTCGAATGTTCTCATATAAGACTCTAGAGGAAATCCACTATCAAAAATGTTTAGAACAATTGCTAAGAGGCTTGAACGGAACAGACAGTTAGCTCACTGGAGAAGTCATGGGTGGCAATGTGCTAATGTTGAAACTTTTTAATTATGAATTAGGTTGTTAGACCTAAGCTTATGTCCCAACGGCTAACCAAGAGGGGGGGGGGGGTGAATTGGTAATTTAAAATTTTTCTCTTATTTTAAATCGATAAAAACTTTTAGTGAAATTTTAAAAATAATTTTTCAACCACAGATAAACAAAATAGTAAAGCAAATAAGCAACAGAAAATAAAAGACACAAGATTTATAGTAGTTCGATCAAATACGACCTACATCCACTCCCTGATGTCTCCCACTTCAGGTATTGATCTATTACCACAAGTGTCTCTCCTTTTTCCCCCACAGCAAGGTGGAGAAGCCTTCACAAAAACTCTCTTCCACTACTACCCAATGCGGTAGAGAACCATCATCCTTTTACACCCTCCAAGTGTTGGCAGAGAACCGTCAGATGTTCACACTCTCCAAGTGTAGGCAGAGAATCTTCTTCCTTTCATACTTCTCCAAGTGTAGGCAGAGAATCCTTTGGCTGTTCACACTCCTCGAGTGTTGGCAGAGAACCAGATCTCCTTGAAAGATCTTCTCACGAGAAATCTAGAAGGACAAGAGAAGAGAGTGAAATAATTACAATTCACAAAAGGAGATCCTTACCTTTGAGTACAAAGTGAACCCTTCATGCTCCAGTAGTAAGAACTCTCCTTCAAACACTCTCTCACACTCTTTCCTTTAATCTCCCTTCAGTTTGCACGAAGACCAGAAGACAAAAATATTTCATGAAAGTCTTAAGTGGACCTTTTATATGAAAGACACAAAAAACCATCCAAAAACTATAATTATTGAAACCTGTGCGTTATTGATTATCTCGTATGATCCTAGTTCGTACGGACAAACAGTTTAACTACTGTTGTGTACGAACTATATGTGAACTGGTATGATTTTGCTTCATACCTGATCATCATCCTGTACGAATAATGTTTGTCTGATACGAACAGTTATTTATATAGTTTGCTGTTACAAAAAATAGAATGACTCTTAAGTTTCCAGAACAGAGAAGATCATCCTAGGATGAACCATATTAATCGTCTGGAGTAATAGTTCATTTTGACTATTCTGGAGCCCATCATCCTATAACTAACCATAATTTTCATCTAGACGAACGCATCCAGAGAGAATCATCCTTGGACATACGTTAAATATCATTTGAATGAACGCGTCCAGAGAGCATCATCCTAGGATGAAGGTAATTATCATCTGGATGAAGGCATCCAAAGAGCATCGTCCTAGGGCGTAAGTAAATATAGTGCAAATGAACACATCCAGAGGGCATCATCCTGGGATGAAGGTAAATATCGATGAATAGTACTTAGAAAAAATTTCCCCTCTCCCCATTCATTTCGTTGCTCTTTTTAGGACTAAAACTGACCAGATCGTACCATACGAACATGGTTCGTATTGTATGATTAGTTTCAAAATTATGAATTTAAAGCTCTCCCCTGGTGTGTGTGTGTGTTAAGTTACTTAATTACAATCACACTCTCTCAGACTCAATAAAAAGAAAAATACTAACTTCAATTTACAAAATATTCTAAGCTGAACTTGATTTAAGGTCTTCAACAGTCTGGAGTATGATTTTCTTGAAATATTAGTACACACAAGAGTAAAAACAATTCTTTCAAAAATGTGTTAGGAGAATATAATAATCAAAACAATAATATTTGGTATCATCAAAACATACAAGTTGCAAGAATGTAAAATATGCAAAGCTAAGTAGCAACTCTCTTCAATAAACTCCTCCTTTTTTATGATGGCAAAAATAATTATTATTTGTATAAATTTCAAAGTCCTAAGTTTCTCCTAAACTCCCCCTAAATGAATAAACATGTTAGAATAAGGGGCATTGTTGTTTGAAATTTTCATAATAATAATTTTTTTAATTTTAATTTTTTATATAAAAAAAATACGAACAACACATAGAAAATACATATAAAAGTAAAAAATAAAAAATACAAACAAGTGTCAAACAATGCAAACAACAAAAATACAAAAAATATGAACAAATGTCAAAAAAATAAAAAATACGAACAAATGTCAAATAATGCAAACAACAAAAATACGAAAAATACGAACAAATGTCAAACAATATTTCTCCCCATTTTTTACAACAACAAAAAGAGAAGAAGAAACGAACAAAGATAGAAATGTAAGAAGTCATATGAAAGTCTTTGATAATTAATCCTTGAAAGAGATTGAGTTATATTTGCAAATAAAATTTAATGTCATTAGAAAAATAGATAGATTCAAATGATTTAAGTATAGATATAACATAGAGAAGAAAAAATTATCAAAATCATAAATCAGTTTAGAGAATGAGATAGGCAGAATCATTACAAAGTAGATGAATGTCAAATTTATATATTTCAAATTTTAATAAAAAAATAAAATTGAACATAAGATTAATTTGAATTTAAAGATTAAAAAATTGAGGAAAAAATATATACTTATGGCGCTTTGTGCATCTTTTCAATATTTGTAGCACACTTTGTGCATATTTTTATTTGTAGACTTATTTTGTGCCTCTTTTTCAAATTGCGCTTTTGATATTTATTACATTTGTACATTTTCAAGTGTATTCTTGATTTTTACAAAATCGATAATCTAAAATCTCAAATTTCTCTAAGTACAACTATATTTATATTAAAAAGAGAAATAAAAATAAGAAAACATTAAAATTACAATAATAATATTAAATTTACTTTAGTCTAACAAGAAACATGAGATTGACATTCTTAACAAAATCAAGTTATAACACCACTTAATTTTTTGAAAAAATTTGATTTTCTTATGAATTCAATTTTGTATTGCAAACAAAATATAACACTTATAAGATCAATATTTTAGGGATTATCATATAGGCTAACACATATTTATAAAAAGAGATCAAAAACTCTAAAAGCAAGACATGATAACTTTTACTGATATCATGATAAAGGATATTATATTTATTATGATTGATATTAATAAACATATTCTCAAAGCTCATAACATAGAGAGAAGCAAACAACACAATAACATAAAAATATACAAAACTTCAACTACGTCACATAACATCTCATCACATCAAGTCATCACAGGTAGAGAGAGGCAAGAAGGAAGTACTATCATCACTCTGAAGGACCCTGATCTAGAGGAGGAGGCTGGTTGAAGAAATTAAAGTAGCTACTCATCGTAGTTATATTCGAGCTCATAGCATTGAGTTGGCTTTGCATCCAACCCATGTCCTGCTGATACTGCACATCCTACTACTGTAGGTAATTCTCAATTTGATCAAAGCGGTGATCAAATGAGTCTCAAAATGATCAAACTTGTGAACCAAATCTTAAAAGTTTGTTTCACGAGCAGGCACAGGTGCAGGTGCTCTCTCCTCTCTCTCAAAGTCATCACCTTCATCATGTTTTGAAAAGATAGCTCGGAATGAACCATCATTGTAAAATAAAGTCTCGTCAAGGTGAGACACATCAGGGTGAACTGATTCATACATCTTGTCAAGAATGTAAGTCACAAGATGTCCTAGAGCGATATTCTTCTTTCTCTTATGGGATACATGGCCAATCTCAAGAAGTCCATAAATGTAGTCAAGAATGAGTTGGGATTCATCAATAGGTTGACCAGTAATGATCAAATAAGTGACAGTGGAAAGAAGAGGAGTAATATTAATTCTTTCACTAGCTTTAGGAATGATGGAAGTTCTAAGCACATGCTGGATGATTCTAGCATCTTGATGTAAAGTGTTCATTTTGGAAAAATGGCATTCTTGCCAAATCCCTCTAAGCACTCGGTTAATCTCAGTCCAATTATAAGTTGTGGAAGAAGTCAAAGGTCATGTTCGCTAGGAAGTAATGAAAAGTAGAAATATTGAAGGAATAAATCAGTGTGAGGATAAACTCAAATTGAGTGGAAGCAAAGAGGGGTAGAATCTGATAAATTGTATTCTCTTGAATCAAAACTCTGGAAGGGATCAATTTAGTAGCTACAAACCTAGCGAATGATTCTTCATTTTCCTTGAAAAGAAATTTGTCATTAGCAATCCTAGGTCCACTAGTTAGTTCCTTGGCTTGCCTAACCCTCTTACTTGAACTAGCCATTTGAAAAGATAAAAAAGGATTAGAAGGTTTAAAAGGCTTTTGAGCTGAATGAAGTTTAAAATCTAAACCTTCCAATTTAAAGAAAAAATGACCTTTCATACGAACAAAATTTGGGTTCGTCTAGTACGAAACTTGTTCGTACGTACGAATGAAAATTTTGTATGTATGAATGCATGCGTTAGAAATGAAATGACTTTTCGTAATCATACGAGTTACGAGGCATCCTTTCATACAGACTTTTTGACCAGATGATCGTACGGACGAATAGGTGTTCGTCTGAGATGATCAAATTTTTAAGATCATTATTAATGACCATTTGAATCATCCCCTACTTCAAGTGACACATGGTTCGTATGTACGAATATGGGTTCCTACGTACGAATAGAAATAAAAATCGTTGTTATCCAAATAATCATAAAAAAATGCTCCTATGATTGAATGCATATCGTCCAGATGATCATGATGATCGTGCAGATGAACTGTATTAAAAATTAAAAAACTTCATGTAAACCGTTTAAATCAATCGTTAATATGCTACATGATTCATCTTGTACAAAATTAATTTCGTACAGACGATTGTCACACAAATTTTTCATACCATGCTCAAAATAAGAAAATTTAAAACCATACGAACAAAAACAAAATACATACAGAAAAACACAATATTAAAACACACTTACAAAAACACATATTAATGTTGCAGATACCTTTTTTTAAGCATTCAAATCAATCAACCAAGCCTTGTTCTTAATGTACTGAAGGTATCAAAGGCTATAGTTTTGTAAAAATATCTACAAGTTGATTTTTAGTTGTAACATGAATGAATTCAATTTCTCCTTTGGATACATGATCCCTTATGAAATGATGCCTGATGTCTATATGTTTGATTCTTGAATGTTGAATAGGAATTTTAGAAATGCAAATAGTACTAGTATTATAACAATAAATGGAAATAGTACCTATTGTTAATCCTAAATCAATTAATTATTATTTCAACCAAAGTACTTGTGCCAGACAACTTCCTAAGGCAATGTATTCAGCTTCAGCAGTAGATAGGGCTACGAAATTTTATTTTCTATTGGACCAAGAGATTAAAAAATTTCCAATAAATTAACATGTTACAAAAGTGCTCTTTCTATCGACCCTACAACCTATAAAGTCCAAATCTGAATATCTAATTATTTCAAATGAATAACTAAACTTAGGATACCAAATTCCTAAGTTCTGAGTTCCCAACAGATACCTTAAAATCCTTTTTACTGCTTTCAAATATGATTCTTTTGGATATGATTGAAATCTAGCACATAAACAAACACTAAATATATATCGGGTCGGCTAGATGTTAAGTAAAACAAAGATCCAATTATCCCTCTAAATTTCTTTTGATCAACAGATTTTTCCTTAGGGTCTTTATCCAACTGAACTGAGAAACTCATGGGTGTACTAACAGGTTTAGCATTGTCTATTTCATACTTTTTGAGGATATCCTTAACATACTTTAACTGACTAAGAAATGTACCCTCCTCAATTTGCTTAATGTTAAAATCTAGAAAGTAACTCAAATCTCCCATTAAACTCATCTCAAATTCACTACCCATTATTTTAGAAAAATCATCACAATGATTTTTATTTGTAGATCCAAAGATGATATCATCAATATAAATTTGTACAATGAGTATATCCTCTCCTAATTTCTTCAAAAAAAGAGGTTTATCCACACTTCCTTTTTTCAAAAGATCTCTCAAGTAGGAAGGTGCTCAACCTCTCAAACCAAGCCCTACGTGCCTGTTTCAATCCATATAATACTTTTTTAAATTTGAAAACATGATTTGAGAGTTTAGAATTTTCAAAGCCTGGAGGTTGTTCTATAAAAACATCCTCTTAAATTATCCCATTTAAAAAGACACTTTTGACATCCATTTAATATAATTCAAATCCTCTAAAATAGGCAAAAGCTAACAAAACCTTAATTGCTTCAAGTTTAGTTACAAGGGCAAAAGTCTCCTTAAAATTAATCTCTTGAATCTGATTTTGGATCAAATTTTCTTAAGGCAAATTTTTCATTGTTATGTATGAACACCTTACATCCAAAGATATGTAAATGTGATAAATTTGGTGTTCTTCCCTTTAGTAACTCATAGGATATTTTATTTAAGTTTGATATAATATTCACCCTATTCAGAATATAATATGTTGTACTAATCGCCTCAGCCAAAAAATATTTAGGAAGTGAATATTCTGCCAACATGGCTCGAGCGGCTTCTATTAATATTCTATTTTTTCTTTTGACTACCCCATTATGTTGAGGGATTCTAGGTGCAGAAAAATTGTGATCAATTCTTTCTCCATACAAAAATTCTTAAATTTTTCATTCTCAAATTCTCCTCCATGATCACTTTGAATTGTCATTATCTCGCATCCTAATTTCCATTGAATCCAAGACAAAAAATTTTTAAATTCCTCAAATAATTCACTCTTATAATATAAAAATCTAACCCATATGAATCTTGAGAAATTATCCCCAATTACAAATTTATATACCTTCCCTCCTAGACTTATAGTTCCAACTATTCTAAAAAGATCCATATAAAAAATCTCTAATGGTTTACTAGTTCTAAGATCCTTATTAAACTAAAAAGAGGACTTCACCTATTTTTCTAATTGACATGCATAACAGAGGTGATCTTTCTTAAAGTCTAGTTTTGGTATATCTTTTACTAAGTTTTTTTGGGTAATCCTCCTAAGGTTTTTCATGCTAGAGTGATAAAGTCTCCTATGACAAAGCCATGATTAATCAGAAATAGTTTTTAAACAAAAAGCAATAGGAGTTTTGATATAATTTTAGTCTAGCATATACACATTGTTTACTCTTATACCATTTAAAATATCATTACCATTCAGGCTTAATATGCAGCTAGTATGAAAAAAATTTACACAATGATTTTTCTCACATAGCTGACTAATACTTAGAAGATTATGCTTTAAGCCTTCTACCAACCAAACATTCTCTATAATTTTTTTTCAAGTTTCCAATTATACCTGACCCTACCACCTTCTTTATGGTGTTATCTCCAAGTGTAACCCTGCCTCCACTCCTAGCTTCCAGTGATATGAATTATGCAGTATCTCAAGTTATATGCTTTGAAAATCCACTGTCCAAGTACCATAAGCTCTCACGAGGCCTTGTGTGAGATCGATCCTGCAAAATCATCAAACGTTAGACCTGGGAACCCAAACAAGTTTGGGTTCACCTTTTTATATATTATAAACAGATGTATGTATGATATGTCTATGTTTATGATTCTTAGGTCTTCACACCAAATGGATTTTCTTCTTCAATGTAAAGGTGTGAACTATATGTCCAAACAATCCACAATTATAATATTTGACTCTCGAAAATAGATTTCTTAGTTTTCTATAATTCTTCTGTCTATTTAAGGATTGGATAAATTTAGGATATAAAATAGGATTCATGAAATCTTTAAGTCTTGGGGGTATCCTATTATCCTCGAGAGCTTTTATCTTTAATTTATAAAAATAATTCATATCTTACAAGATACAATTTGTGTAATTTATTTGATATAATTTGCTCTATAATTCATCCTTACTATTTTTAAATTCTTTTTGAAGTTTTGTATAGGATGATTTTAAATTTTCATTATTTTTATTCAAATCGTCAAACTCATCAAGTAATTTCATATGGTTGTTATCAATTAATGCATTATCTTTCCTAAGGATATCTTATTCTCTTTGTGGTTCCTGGAATTCTAAATTCAAACTAGAATGCATTTTCTTTAACCTTCTATATGCATCATGTATGCATTTTGAGACTTCTAAAAGTTCATTGTATGTCAAGTCATATACCTCTTCTTGATCTGACTGATCAAGATTATCAGCCATTAAGCATAGATTGGTGACTTCCTCTTCCTTTTCAGTCTCCGTCGAGTTTGAAGCTGAGTCCGCCCAGAAAGCTCTTTGGAATTTCTTCTTTGTCTTCTTCACCGTTGGTTTCTCTTCTATCTTCTCCTTGCTAGGAGTGGCTTTGAGTTTTGGGAAGCCTGACTTAATATATCCAGATTTCTTGCACTCATAACAAATATCATCATTAGTAGTATGTAAACAATGAAGTATTTTATTAACCATTTCAGCATTCGTTAGTTCCATACCCAATGCATGTAAAGAGGTGACAATTTGTGTGAATCTTGTGTACATGTCAAAAATAGATTCATTGGGTTTCATGCAAAATAGTTCATAATCATGCAACAAGATATTAAGTCTAGATTGTTTAACTTCATTTATCACATCATAAGTTATACAAAGTCTATCTCATATATCCTTTCACTTTTGCAAGTAGAAACCCATATGTAATCTTCAGATTTAAGAGCATAAAAAAAACTATTCAAGCATTTAGCATTAAGTTGTGTTAAGTCACGTTCTTCTAGTGTCCAGTCCACAAAGGGAGTTTCAACTCTAACTCCGTCAACTAATCTAGTTAGTTTTGTATGTCCTTTCTGAATTAGCCACATATGGTAATTTAGTGACTCTAAAAATGTAGATATGCGTGTTTTTCAAAAATCAAAAGGTATATTATCGAACAAAGGAGGTCTAATTATAGAGTAACCTTCAAGTGTGTTTTAGTTTCCAAATGTAGCCATGATCATTAATCAAAAAGTAGTCTAAATTTATTATTTTGAAACTAAGCTCTTATACCACTTATTGAAACTAGTTAATTATGAATTAGGTTGTTAGACCTAAGCTTATGTCCTAACATCTAACCAAGAGGGGGGGGGGGTGAATTGGTAATTTTAAAAATTTCCCCTTATTTTAAACTGATAAAAACATTTAGTGAAATTTTGAAAATGATTTTTCAACCACAGATAAACAAAACAGAAAAGTAAATAAGCAACAAAAAATAAAAGATACAAGATTTATAGTGGTTCATTCAAACACGACCTACATCCACTCCCTGAAGTCTCCCACTTTAGGTATTATACTATTACCATAAGTGTCTCTCCTTTGCCCCCACAGTAAGGCAGAAAGCCTTTACAAAAACTCTCTTCCACCATTACCTGATGAGGCAGAGAACCGTTATCCTTTTACACCCTCCAAGTGTTGGCAGAGAACCATCGACTGTTCACACTCTCCAAGTGTTGGCAGAGAACATTCATCCTTTCACACTTTTTCAAGTGTAGGCAGAAAACCCTTCGGCTGTTCACACTCCTCAAGTGTCAGCATAGAACCAGATCTCCTTGAAAGATCTTCTTACGAGAAATCTAGAATGACAAGGGAAGAGAGTGAAGTAATCATAATTCATAAATAGAGATCTTTACCTTTGAGTATCAAGTGAACACTTCATGCCCTAGTAGTAAGAACTCTCATTCAAACACTCTCTCAAACTCTCTCCTTTAATCTCCCTTCAGTTTGCATGAAGACCAGTAGACAAAAATATTTCATGAAATTCTTAAGTGAACCTTTTACATGAAAGACACAAAAAACCATAAAAAAACTACAATTATTCAAATATGTGCATTATTGATCATCACGTACAATCCTAGTTCATATGGATGAATAGTGTAACTACTGTTGTATACAAACTAAATGTGAACTGGTACGATTTCCCTTTGTACCCGATCATTGTCCCATATGAATAATGTTCGTCCAATACGAATGGTTATTTACATAGTTCTTTATTACAAAAAATAGAAAGACTCTTGAGTTTCCAGAATAGAGAATATTGTCCTAGTCCTAGGATGGACCATATTAATCGTCTGGATGAATAGTTCATTTGACTATTCCATAACCTATCATCCTGGGACTAACCATAATTTTCATCTGGACGAACACATCCAGAGAGAATCGTCCTGGGACGTACGTTAAATATTGTTTGAATGAAAGCGTCAAGAGAGCTTCGTCTTGAGATGAAGGTAATTATCATCTGGATGAAGGCATCCAGAGAGCATCGTTCTGGGACGTAAGTAAATATCATGCAAACAAATGCATCCAGAGAGTAGCATCCTAGGACGAAGGTAAATATCGTCAGGATGAATAGTACTTAGAAAAAATTTGCCCTCTCCCCATTCGTTTTATTGCTCTTTTTAGGAGTAAAACTGACCAGATCGTCCTGTACAAAAATGGTTTGTATTGTACGATCCGTTTCAAAAATTATGAATTTTAATGCTCTCCCCCGGTGTGTTGTGCTAAGTTATTCAATTACAATCACACTCTCTTAGACTCAATAAAAATAAAAATATAGACTTCAATTTACAAAATATTCTAAGCTGAACATTATTTGAAGTCTTAAACAATCTGGAGTATGATTTTTTTGAAATGTTAGTACGCACAAGAGCAAAAATAATTCTTCAAAAAATGTGTTAGGAGAATATAATAATCAAAATAATAATATTTGGTATCATCAAAACATACAAGTTGCAAGAATATAAAATATGCAAAGCTAAGTAGCAACTCTCTTCAACAGCTACCACCCAGATTTTATAGTGGAAAGGGAGAGGAGGTCTAGGAGAAGAAAAGTGAAATTAGAGTTCGGCTGGAGAGAGCTAGAGTGGAGAGATAATGCTAAGTATAGAAGAATGCTCAAAATGGGTCTTTTTCCTTATTCAAATGACCTAGGGATAAATTGATGGAACTAATCAATCATAAACCTTCCTTGGATCATTGCCACATGCCCCAGGTGGTTAGGATGGAAGGAGGAGGGCTGGAAAAGTCCTTATGTCCATTGGATGCTTTTGAGAAGGAGGCAACCACATCGCCTTTAAAGACTAAACCAAGAGCTGG
Source organism: Dendrobium nobile (assembly GCA_022539455.1). Lineage (NCBI taxonomy): Eukaryota > Viridiplantae > Streptophyta > Magnoliopsida > Asparagales > Orchidaceae > Dendrobium > Dendrobium nobile. The sequence continues at coordinate 14,486,479 of CM039721.1, read as the reverse complement.
GCTTGGTTTAGAGAGCTCTAAGAGGACTTTACCTCTTATTTGGGATTAACCAAGTAGCCAAAATAAAGGAAAAATAGGCTTTCATGTGAGTTTCACTATTTTGAGGAGTTTAGAGTGTTTGTTGACTACTTTTTAAAGTCAGCTAGTCCAAGTGGGATGAGGTGGCAGGGAAGCAGTATGGGAGACTAGTTGAATAAATCTTAAAGCTTTGAAATAATGTAGTTCGAGCATGAAAGGAAAGTTGACCATTTCAAAAGAAGATTTAATTGCTCAAGCTCACTATTTGACCAGTCAATATGGTCAAAGCTAGTGAGGTGGCATTCATGGCATGCAGGGAGTGATTTTAAGAAGGTTGGAGAGAAATCAAAGGGTTAAGGTCAATTTAAGGATAAATAAGGTTATGCAGAATGAACTTTGACCAAAGATTTTAAATTGACTTGGTTAAATTTAATATGTTTTGAGTTACTCATGATTAAGATATACTTAAGCCATGTAATGGAATAAGTTAGATGGTTTGACGAAGCTTGGGAGGGTCTTATTTATGTGAATGGGAAGATTGGCCCAAACAAGACTAGTTTGACCTATCTTTGACTGAGTTGAATAAGTCAACTATTGAATGGCTCAATATGTCCAGTCAATTCTAAGCCAATGGAGAGGTGTTCAAAGGAGTTTGGCTAAGTTTAGAGTTGATTTGGAATTGAATTGATTGAACTCAATGTTTATGTTTATTTGGTCAAACCATGTTGATTTGGTAAACCAAATTGACCAAAGGGTAGTGGATGGACTTGGCAGGTAGGAAATGATAAAAGAAGTCCACTGGAAGTGGTTTGAAGGTTTGGGGAGCTCATTTCAGTCAAATTGACTGTTTGGCCCCTTAAGGGATAGTTTGGTAAATCTAGGTTGACTTGGTTAATCCATGGCCTAGATTTGAGTCCAATAGGTTTGGTTTGATATTTGGAGAAAAGTTGAGGTGGTCTGATAGATTGGTGGAGTCATCTGGGTTAAAATTGAGATTTAAACTCTTGAGGGACATTTTGGTCAATTATGGTTGACTTGGTCAAATTGGTCAAATCAAGACCTAGGTTTAGGTTCAATGAACTCTAAATAATCTTTAGGATGCTTCGGAAGAAGTTTCAAAGATTGAATTCAAAGTGCCATGTTTTGTTTTGATGAAAAGTCTAAATTTACCTTTAAGGGCATTTCAATAATTTTGACCCTTGGCTAACTCTAAGTAAAACTAGGTCCAACAAAGTGTAGTTTACTATTCAACATGTCATGGGGAAGGACATTGATATGGTCAAAGGCTTTGGGGAAGGTCCCAAGGTCAAATTCCATAAGGTGGAGAGTATAGTGGTAAAGGCCGTAAATATGTGAAAGTTTTTTAGTTTTTAGAAATAAATTCAGTTTCTGGGGCTAGAGACCTTAGAATGAGCTCAAATTTAGGTGGTTGACTCTAGAGACATGAATAATCAATATGAAATTGACATAACATGAATTAAAGATCATTTAATGGGGTTTCCAGGTGATAAAAATTCATCTAGAAAGTTTATGACTTGGACTTTTGGCTTTGGATTTGGACTTAGGAATCTTGAAGTTGAGATGGATCTCAAGGTTGATTGACTAGATTGGATCGTTCATATCAATCTAAATCATATGAATGGTTGAGAGTGATTGAATAGTATTGGAATTTGATTGGAGATTGATCTAGGACCTGGGACTAGGAATTGAATTTGATTTTGGACTAGATTTGATAGGGATTTGGAGTGGGGATTGAATTGAGTAGAATTGGATTTAATTAGGATTGGATTTTAACTGGGACCTATATAATTGATAGGTAGAGACCTTTCAATCATTAGTTCACTAAAAAGAAACCCAATTGGGTCCTGATCACCTCATACAAAATTGAGGTCAACAATAGGTAATTGTTATATTATTCTCTATAACATTTTTAAAGTAAACCCTCCACTCTTTTATTTCAAAAATGGATTATTGTGACTATAATAAAAACTCTAAGTACTCCACCCCAAGAAAAAAATAATTTCTTCTAAGAAATTCAATAATAACCCAAGCATCTATTTTGGGTTTGCTACTCCTTCAATCAACTTAGAGGCATAATCAATTACTATTATAATATATTGATTAGTACATGATTGCACAAATGGGGACACTTGGGATGGCATTTTTTAAGATATTTGTAAACCCCTTCGGTTGAGATAGACATACAACATGGCCATCATAGGGGTGTTAGTGGTCATTTGGGAATATTTATGTCTTAAACCTTGTCAACCCTATCAACTTGCTGATAGGTGATCGGGTTTCATAGGATTTGAGTCTTCGTTAAAGAATTCTCATTGTTATAGACCTTGACGGCATAATATAAATGCGGTAAAATAAATATACCAGTCATCGCGATTGTATACTTATTTGATTGTTCGAACCCTGTCGACTTCTATTGAACCGTATAGAAGGATCGGGTTTGAACTTGAATTCACTTATCGACCTGTGCAGCATCCCTGGACGTCACGTATGTATAATTAACATGCTCGTCAGGGCCCATACAGGTGTTTGGGGGCATTTTATATTTATTTGTTGAGCATTATCGACTCCTATGTACTTGCTTAGGAGGATAAGGATCAGATTTATTTACTCGTACAACATCCCGAGGTGTCACGTGTGTACCAATAACATGCTTTCCAGGGCCCATGAGGGTCGTGATTGTATTTTCCCCTTTAGTGTACCTATGTGTAAACAAATTATAGTATACATGCAGGGGTATTTTAAATTATTTAGCTTTGATCAATTGAGCGGGCAAGCATCATTTGAATGCAACGCTCTACTTAAAAGTCTGTACACGCCTTCTGTCCACTTGTATGCATGTTGCGGATCTAGTGGCATGGCGTTGTAGTTTGTGGATGCCTTTTGTCTGCTTGTACGAGTGTTACATATCCGGTGGCGTGGCATAACAGCTTCTGAATAGAATTATTCGCCGCTTTATATAGGTAGACTGTCGTGTACTAATTGTTACTTTCTGCAAGTGGATCATAATGCACTAACGAATCTCCTACTTTAATTGTAGATGCTTATAGATGGATCACTGTGTACATGATGGATCTTCTACAGTAACTTATAGGCACACTATAATTTCTTCTAACATCTACGGTCTTTCATCAGTGTTTGCACATAGATGTAATAAAAGCTATCATGGTTTCTTGCATGAAGATCAAGCTCTTTCTCACATGAACTTATTTACTTAAAGATCACATTATACTCGCAACATGTATGATGAATTTAGAAATATCCATGGTGATGCTTGCTTGCGAACCCACTTTTATTTGCAAGTGGACAATTGTATTTGATCATATGATTGATATACACATCAACCCTCATCATCTTTATATGGTTAATAAGATGTTCTTTTGCATGCATTTGAATGATCAGAACTTTTGATATCTTCAATTAGATCTTGCATGATAACTTAAAGGTAGATTATCATATCTCCTACAATTCATGTTTGTTGTTGCTTATGGATGAGTCAAATGATTCAAAGTCCTCATATCATGACTTCATAGTCAAGTCGTACCTCCCACTGTCTTTTATTATTTGTGCACAAATTCTATTTGTAAATGCTTTGTCTTCAAAGGTATTTCAAACCTACTTGTAAACTTTTGTCCTCAAAGATAGTTCACAAGATACATGATGAGCTTAATAACAATCCCTTCACTCACATTTATTATAGGCTGAATATGTTTGCTCAAATAAACTTTAGGCCAAAGCTTGAAGTGAATTTGTGCACAAGTCCTTGCTTTGATGAGATTTGGATAGGTCTTCCACCTTTATCTTGAGATTGTTTCTTACAATCATTCAAGCCGGATCCTTTCTGACTCATTCAAGTCCACATTAAGTTCTTTGCATTTGTTCACTTGGGTTCAAGTTATGACATGTTCATATTGTTCAAATTTTGCTCAAATCAAGTCCAGGATTTGTCATTTTAGTTAAAATTTTTTCATGCTCAAGTCCAACATGAGTTCAAGTTCAAGTATAGTTCATGTTCATTATTTTGTTGCTCAAGTCCAATGCATGCTCGAGTTCCTTTTGTTCTTCTTGAGTTCAAACTTAATTCAAGTTCAAGTTCCATGTTCGCTATAGTCCAACTCAAGTATTTGCTTGAGTTTAAATTTTCAATTCATGTCCTTGTTCGTTTTGCAAGTTCACTTGAGTTCAATTCATGTCCAAAGTACAAGTTTGAAATTCTAGCAATCTTTATGTTTGAGTTCACTTAAGTCTTTTCTTGCAAGTCCAAGTTCTTGTTCTTTTGAGTTTAAATCAAGCCCAAATACAACAACATACCCACCCAAAATTTTGGCAGCCTCATGGCTTCTCCTCTGTTTAGGGGAAAACTACGAAAAACTGGGCCTCCCACCACGCTAGAAAAAAGTTTGTACGATAGGTGCCCTCATATAAGGACACCGCAGCCATGAAATCTACGTCCCAACCATGCAAGGGAAAGGCATGTATGGGTTGTTGCAAATCTATTTTCATGACTTATATTTTGATGATTGACAAACACTATTGATTCTCTTAGACTGCCTGTTACTTCTAACTTTTCAGGAATCAAAGATCGGACGAACAAACAAACCCAATTCAAGATTGCGTAGATTAGTGTTGAGTTAGTCTGTAAATTGTTTTTTCTCTTCTTGAGTCTATTTGTATTGTTCAAAGAGCCTGACGCTAAGTAACCCTACACACATACTTGAGAGACTTAGAATTTCTATTTTTACTCACATCGGACAGGATAATATTTGTATCGGCCTGGACGATCTAGTTTAAAACAGAGATTCTATTAAGGATTCTTAATTAAGCTAGCTGTCATTAATAGATCGTCTTGGACGATACGTGTATCGGCCAAGACGATAAGCTCAAAGCAGAAAAAAATTGCAGTCATAAATAATTAAAGTATTCTGTATTTTTGGCAACCGGCCAGGACGATCTTGGATCGGCCTGGACGATATTCACAATTACGCCTTAATTAATCAGGCAAATCAAGGAAGTAATTAAGGATGATTGATACAATCACATCATCCGGGATGATCGCAGGATCGGCCAGGATGATCTATTCAAAAACCTTAGTTACTATGGAAGATAAATATCGGCCAGCACAAATTCAGGGCGATGCTCTAGACGATTTTTTTCTGATTTGAACTGATCGTCCTGGACGATAGTGAGATCGGCCTGGACGATCAAGCCAATTTTAAATAGTCCAGCTTGCATTAAGGGCGATGCCCTGGCCGATCTTCTGAGATTTGTACTGATCGGCCAGGACGATGTCCATATCGTCATGGACGATATTTTCGGCAACTTGCAATTAATGAGCTCCTTTGAAGCTCTTCTATTTAAGAGCTCTTGCTCAATGTTTTTAAGAAGCTTTTGCTGCTGCCTTGACCTAAGAAGACCTTAAGGAGAGAAAGAGAGAGAGAGAGAGAGAGAGAGAGAGAGAGAGAGAGAGAGAGAGAGAGAGGATATAGTGATGGGATTCACAAGGGTTGCTTCAAGGATCGCTCTGCTTCTTCTTCGTCTAGAGTTTCTCATCCGTGGAAGGGTCGGTAGAGGTAAGGATTCAGCAACTGATAGCGGTTCTCTGCCAGCTTCAGGAAGAAGCTAAAGGAGATAGGTTCTCTGCCATGTCGGGGTGGCAAAAAGAAGTTCTTTGTAAAGGCTTCTCCGCCTAGCTGTGAGAGCTAAAGGAGAGTCACGATTGTAGTGCAATACTCGGAGGGCGCCTCCGGGGAGTGGACGTAGTTCGAGTTGACCGAACCACTATAAATTTCTGTGTTCTTATTTCTTGCTTCCGCACTTTAATTTCCGTACTTATTTTTCTTGTAGTGTGATTTTAGTTTAAATGATTTTACTTCTTTGTGAAACAAATTTTTTTAAAACACCAATTCACCCCCCCCCCCCTCTAGATTAGCTTGGGCCAGTTCTATAGGGCTTAACATCCCTAACGAACTTTTATGGGTCTTTGGTACCTGTTGCAAAAAAGAAGCAATAGTTTCCCCGTGAGCGGGTACTTATAAATATACCAGTCTCACCATAGGCGTTGCACCAAGTTTCCATCCCACCACGCTATAGAAAAGCATGTATGAGCCGTTTGTCGGCTCGACACGAACTTCGAGAACAAAATTTTGGAGCCGAGGGGTTGCTCACCTACCTCATCGTAGGTGTCGCGACGGGTTCCCTTCCCACCATGCTAGCAAAAAGCATGTATGGGCGGTTTGCCGGCCCGATACAAACATCGAGGTAGGAGGGTACAAAAATTAAGACAGCATTTTTTTTGTACTTATTTCTCTTTTTTTATTTCTCTTTTCTTTCTTTTCTTTCTTTCCTTCTTTTTTCTCTTTTTTTTTGTCTTCCTCTGAAAAGAATACACACATACATAGATAATCTACTACTGACACTTATAATAACTTTATAATAGTGATTAATAAAAATAATAATAATAATAATATTAATATTAATAACAAATATGATATTAAATAGCAATAAACCCTCATTGATATTAATAAGATCTCCCTTAAACACCTTGTTGTTTGAGGCTTATAGAGAGCAGATAGGAATACGGGTTTTCTCCAGATAGAGAGGGTGACAAAATGAGTGGGGCTTAAGGTATTTTGGCCAAATCTCTCTCTCTCTCTCTCTCTCTCTATATATATATATCTCTCTCTCTCTATCTCTATCTCTCTCTCTCTCTCTCTCTATCTCTCTCTCTCTCTCTCTATATATATATATATATATATATATATATATATATATATATATATATATATATATATATATATGAAATAAAGAGATGAAGAGGGGGTTGGCACTATTGCTAGCATCGGGTAGGAGCAGGAGTCCGTCATGGGCAAGGTATGGGGCAAACTTTCTTCTTTCTCTCTCTCTCTCTCTCTCTCTCTCTCTCTCTCTCTCTCTCTCTCTCTCTCTGGGATGAAGAGACAAAGGGTTGGATGCTTACGCAACTTCAGTGGGTAGAGAGCGACGGACAGAGGTCTTGAGGCTTGGAGGGCATCGGGTATAGGCCGCAGGGATGGGATTTGGTCAAAGGAAGCTAGAGGTGGCTGGACTTCCACTTGGAAGAATGGAGGAAGCCAACTTGTGCTTGGGGTATGGAGATTTTGACGGAAGCAAGAGGAATAGGAGCGAGAGTTTTGATTGGAGGTTGGATGTCATGGAGGTAAGAAGAAGATGTGGATTGGAAGGTCGGAGGTAGCGGTGGACTTGGAGTCGGAGAGGGATTAGCTCAGGAAAAGCTCAGTTCGGTCGGGGTAGAGGTTTTGTGTGGAGTTGAGAAGAAGACCAAATGCTTCCTTCCCTCCGGTATTTAACGACATGTGTGGACGTTCGACCGAGGAGCTACTGCAAGATTTGAGCAGGAATCAAGGAGAGGAGATGCGAATGGCGCCAAATGCGCAGTGATTTGGCGAGATTTCAGGCAGGTTTTTGTGGAGGATTTCTTGAATCAGATGGGTAAAATGTATTTATGCTGGATTTCCCCTTTTTTTATTCTTCTTTATAGAGGTTAACAAATGCCCCCAATAAATATGATTCGCGTCTAGAGTGAATCACATTTGTTGTATGCTGATTAACCCTGTGGATCTCTAGATATTTATTCTAAATGTCACACTAGATCTTCCTTTTAGTGGATCTCCAAAAGCTCACTTGGATGACATACTAAGACATTTAGTGGATCTCCAAAAATTTGTTTGGATGTCACACTAAGATTTTTATTTAGCGGATCTTCAAGAGTTTACCTCTATGCCTTTATGACTATTTAGATGCATTTATAATATTCACTATAGTTGATATATTTGCTTTTGGTAAAATAGAGATCCATGGGATAGTGATAGAGTACTTCATACTTAGATCCCTAGAATGTTACTTTATAAATCAATGCTAGCAGATGGCATTGCCACCTTTTGCTCATCTTTTGCTACTAATGTCACATTTGTTTCTTGCATTTTTGTATTTGCTTGATATTCTTCTGCGCCACTATCACGTAGAGATGTGATATTTCTTCTGTATGATCACTTTTGCTGATAGCAAGCTCAATTTATCGAGGATCCTTCATTTTTCTCTCTCATGGTGTATTTTGGCATAATTTTAAATATTTATTTGGAGATCTCAGCATGCAGCATGATGTCAACCCAAATAAATAATTAAAATATCCCCAGTCTATAGGGATATTTATAGATGTCATTTAGGATGCTTCTTTTCATGGTTTTAACTTGAGTCTTTAGATTTTTGGTTCTTCTGTCCTGTGCTTTATGTTGCGAATATTGATGAAGAATTACCTGATTTGTCTTTACTGACTTGTTAGGACATTTGTACCTTTAGCCATATGCTTCTAGCATTGGCGGGCTTGATGAAGGAGTAGATGACCGTAACCTAAACCCTAAGGTTTGTATTAGGTCGATGGTGAAATGTCATTAGTCTAGAGCTTTGTGCATAATAGACTTGGTCATGATGGAATCCTCTTAGTTCAGCCTTGAGCCTTTTGTGAACTTTAGGATAGTTTCTTCAGTCCTTCACTTTATGCTTTGATGGACTTGTTGAAGAAAAATTCCTTTGATCCTCACTTTGTGCTTTACGGATTTGTTGAAGAGTTTGCACATTTTAGATTTTATTGATAGTACCGAATATAGGTACTACATTGATCCTAAATAACTTAAAAAGGCTTTAATATGAATCACTTGAGTTCATCAAATTAGGAGAGCTAGGATTTGATAGCTCCCCGTCCTCTAGTTATTGAGATGTGGGTTCCTCTACTATGACCTTTCTTATGACTTGTTAAGTAGACGAAAATGCCAGCGATCCGACCATATTTGGGCGTGTTGGACCTTTTACTCCCATTCAGACTTCAGACTTGAGCCATGGAAAATGTGCTTCTCAATGCTGACTTTACTGAAGTTGGTAGATTTGAAGTTCTCCTTTGTAGTTGAAGATTTGGAGCTTACGAACATTTCGTAGTTGCTCAAGATTTCTCCTTCCCTCAGAACTTTGATTCTTCAGTCGATTAGGAGAATTTTTAGACTACGATCACTTGAATTGGTCAAGCCAAATTTTCCTTCGTGCTTCCTACAGTCCCTATTAACGAGTTGATGAAGTTGGGGTTCTGCTACTACGGCCTTTCTTATGGTTTGTTGAGTAGACGAAGCTGCCAGCGATCCGACCATATTTGGGAGTGTTGGATCTGACCATTTACACCCATTTGAACCTTAAGCTTCAGGCTGTCAAAAGACTTAAAGCTTCTTCAGCTCAACTTTATAGGAGTGTATCCACAAAAGTCTCTTTCCTGAATTTTGACTCTTTGTTCATTGGAGAATGTGATGTCTCTAGCTTTTGAAAGATCACCTATATATACTTTGGAAAACAAGTATGTTGTATTCTTTAGTATAAAAGAACATTTGAATTGATAATTTTAAATATTTATTCGAGGATCTCGGCATACAGCGCGATGTCGACATGAATAAATATTTAAAATGCCCCTATCTCACAGGGACTTTCTATAACAGAATAAATTTAGAATTTTGAGATTTTAAATATTCATTTAAGGATCTCAGCGTGTAGCACGATGTTGACCCGAATAAATATTTAAAATGCCCTCAATCTGATGGCAGATTTTAAAATGCATTCTTGTTATATAAGAGAATTTCGAAATATAAATATATGCATGTTTTGATAAATATGCATATAACACTTTTCTCATTATAAAGTACATTAGAAATGAAATTTTCAAGAATGATACTTCTTTAAATATCGGCCATTGATAGGTGGCATAGGCCTCTGACCGTTCATATGTATCAACTGATATGATCCTCCTAAGTACTCCTTCTTAATGACGAAGGGGCCTTCCAAGGGTAATACGAATTTGCCACCGATTCTTCAGTGTGGGATGATTGGTATTCTCAGCACTAGGACTAATTCTCCTTCTTGAAATGCCCAAGGGTGCACCATCCGATCAAAAGATTTTTCCATTCTTCCTCAATAAATTTTTAGGTTTTGTTGAGCTTGTAACCTGAGTTCATCAAGTGGGTCGAGCTCTCCCATTCTGAGGCAGGCATATTGCTCTTAAGTGAGATCATTTTGAATTGCTACCAGAAGTGATGGTAGTTCAATCTCCAAGGGTAATACGACTTCAATATCGAATACTAAAGAGTAATGAGTGGCTTTGGTTGGCATTTTGTATGTTTTAAAGTTTGCCCATAGTGCCTATGCCATCTTCGTATGCTACTCTCTTTGTTTCTTGGTGAGGATATTTTTCAACAATTTCACTATCGTCTTGTTGAAGGCTTCTGCTAAGCCATTTACTCTTGGATTGTATATGGATGAATACCACCAATCTATTTTGTGCCGATCAATGAACTTGTAGATTTTTGTACTTTTAAATGTAGTACCGTTGTCTGAGATTATGCAGCGTGGCACACCAAATTTGTAGACAATATTATGGGTAAAGAAATTGATCACGTGCTCGGATGTGACCTCTCTGAACGGAGCTGCTTTTGCCCGCTTGGAAAAGTAGTCCGTCACTGCTGAAAGTTTGTTAGGGATGTTAAGCCCTGTAGAACTGGCACAAGCTAACCAAGAGGGGGGTGAATTGGTATTTTAAATATCTTTTCAACACAAGATAATAATATCAAACCAAAATCACACTACGAGAAAAATAAATGCGAAAATTAAAAGTGCGGAAAGAAGAAACAAGAACACAGAGATTTATAGTGGTTCGGTCAACTCGACCTACTTCCACTCCCCGGAGGCGCCCTCCGAGTATTGCACTAAACTTGTGACTCTCCTTTAGCCCCCACAGCTAGGCGGAGAAGCCCTCACAATGAACTCCTTTTTGCCACCCCGGCAAGGCAGAGAACCTATCTCCTTTTGCTTCCTCCTGAAGCTGGCAAAGAACCACAACCAGATGCTGACTCCTTACCTCTACCAACCCTTCCACGGACGAGAAACTCTAGAAGAAGAAGAAGCAGAGCGATCCTTGAAGCAACCCTTGTGAATCCCCTCACAAGCTCCCCCTCACAAGATCCTCTCTCTCTTTCTCTCCTCAAGGCCTTCTCAGGTCAAGGCAGCAGCACATAGGTTATTCAAAACGTTGAACAAGAGCTCTTTAATTATAGAGCTTCAAAGGAGCTCATTAATTACAAGTTGCCGACTATATCGTCCTGTTTTGGGTGCTGGACGATTAAAAATTGGCTTGATCGTCTTGGCCGATCTCACGATCGTCCAAGCCGATTAGTTCAAATCAGATGAAAATCGTCCTAAGCACCTCCCTATTTTTAAGCTGGCCGATCCCGATCGTCCAGGAGTAACTAAGGTTTTTGAGTATATCGTCCTGGCCGATTCTGCGATCGTCCAAGATGATGTGATCGTATCAATTATCCTTAATTACTTCCCTGATTTATCTGATTAGTTAAGGCATAATTGTGAATATCATCTTGGCTAATTATTTAAAAATACAGCATACCTTAATTATCTATGGCGGCAACTTCTTTCTGTTTTGTGCTTATCGTCATGGCTGATACACGTATCATCCAGGATGATCTGTTAATGTCGGCTGCTTTAATTAAGAATCCTTATTTAGACTTTCTGTTTTAAGCCTGATCGTCCAGGCCGATGTAAATATCGTCCTGGCCGATATGAGTAAAAATAGAAATTCTAAGTCTCTCAAGTTTGTGTGTAGGGTTACTTAACATCAGTCTCTTTGACCATTACAAATAGACTTAAGAAGAGAAAAAACAAAGTACAAACTGACTCAAACCTAGACCTACGCAATCTTGAACTGGCTTCGTTTGTTTATCCGATCTTCGATTCCTGAAAAGTTAGAAGTAACAGGCAGTCCAAGAGAATCAATAGTATTTGTCAATCATCAAAATATAAGTTATGAAAATAGATTTGCAACAATCTCCCCTTTTTTGATGATGACAAACATAAGTAGGAAAAAACTCAGAAAAAAAATATCACATCAATTCATTACAATTTCAAGCACATCATCTTTTCCTACCAACATCCTACTCCCCCTTTTGTCATCACAAAAAGAGGGTCTTAGACACACAAAAGAAAAAGAAAATAACACAACAGAAACTAAAACAAACTAAAAGACAAACTGCAGAAAACAGAAAACAAACAACAGAAAAATACAGACTAAACCTAATTGAAAAACAAAAATGTTTAACTCAGAATAAACCTAATTGAAAAAAAAAAAAGATCCAATCAAGACTTGTTTATAAAGAAAAAATCTCATAAATAATAAAACAAAGTAATTTGTCTCAATCATGGAATTTGAAATCAAGCCTTTGAAATCATCAAATAATCAATGAGTTCTCTAAGTTTTAAGAGTTTAGATAAGAGATAGTAGCTTGAAATTAGTGGGCTCATTTCATGCCTCTTTTGTCTTTGAATTGGCTCTTTGAGCATCTTGATTTTTGATACACATTTGTGTATAAATATATTTCAAATTTGCATCTTTTCATTTTCCTTCTTAATTCTTTCAAGCTACATTCCCTTTAACAAAACCCTTAAAAAGACCCTTAGTTGTGAGTATATCCTCCAAATATTAGAGAATACGAGCTCTCTCTCTAACATAGGGAAGAACAAGTCACAAAACAAAATTAAAATCATGTGATAAAAGCAACGGCAAGATTTTAAATATCTTGAAAGATATATAAGAACTTTGGATATTATGTACAAGATAGATTACTGTAGCAAGTTAAAAAGAATCTTAGTTTCAAAAACCATTGGCTAAAGTGAGTTAGACTTTTGTTTAGAGAAGAAAATCATACCATTAAGCAAGGTCAGAAGGAGCGAAATCATCAACGGTGTTTTTCCCTTTAACCAATTTTAGAAAAGCTAAACTCTATCTTCAAAACTCCAAAATCTAAAATCTTGAAAAGATTCAACATATGGAAAGCCAATTATAAAAGAAAAGTGAAAACAAAACAAATTAAAACAACAACAAAGTGGAAATAAACAAAAAAAAAAAGAAAACACAATTCAAGAAATTATTGAAGCAGCAGGTTTAAGCATTTATGAGCTGCGAGCCTTCATATGTCTAATTGTCCTATGCTCCCACGAGGTCTTTGGTGAGAGCACACCTGCAAAACTCAATAACAGTCAAATTTAGGAACCCAAACTGGTTTGAGTCCCATCTTATGAAAAGTAGAAGGTGATGCTTGTGTGTCATGGTGTGAATTATTCAATTTTGGTCTCCACACTCACCGTGTACTACGATAAACTGTGCAAGTGTATGAGATGTGTCCTACCACGCCACAAGAAAAACATTTAAATCCAGGAAAAGGTTTTCTTAAATGGTTTGAGCAAAAATACCTCTTCCTAGGTTCTGACTTTTGATTAGGAGTTGGTGTCATCCTAGCTTTCTTACATTCATTCAAATCATTTTGAATCCTCAAGTTAGTTCTTTTTAAGGCATCATTATCAATCCTCAAATTTTTCTCAATCTTTTTAGATTTCTTAAGATCAGAAAGAGAGGTGTGTTAAACTTTCAATACATTATGTTTATCAATTAATTCCAAATGTTTCTTGTTTAAGTCATCAAATTCATCAAGAAGAGCCATGTGATTTGAATCAATTATTGTATGATCTTTGAGAATAACTTCAAGCTCTTTTTGTAAGTTCAAAAGTTCTAATTTAGGCTTGCATGAGTTTTCTTGAGTTTTTTGTATGATGCATGTATTTTCTCACAAATCTCAAATAATTCATCATAGGATTGTTTGCATACCTCATCTTCATCACTCTGATCTTCTCCCATTAAGCACAAGTTTGTTGTCTCATTCTCGGGTTTAGTTTCAAAGGAATCAGTACCAGATTTTGCCTAGAACGACTTTTGAACTTTCTTATTATCATTTTTGAACTTAGGTTTCTCCTCACCCTTTTCCTTGCTTGAGTGATCTTGAAGTGTAGGGCAATCAGTTCTCACGTGTCCTAGTTTCCTGCATTCATAACAAACGACATCAGAAGATCCTTTAGAATGTTTATTATCCTTACCTTTTCTCCAATTTTGATGATGCTTTTGTTTCTTCCTTAGAAAGCTTTTGAATTGCCTTGTGATTAAGGCAAATTCATCGCTTTTAGACCCGGAAGATTCTGAATTCGATTTGTGCGCCTTTAGAGTAACAATTTTCTCCTTTTTCTTCTCACTTGCATCAAGATTTCTTTGATTCACCCCTTGCTCGTAAGCAATGAGTGAGCCAAGTAAGTTATCATTAGAATAAGTATTCAGATCCTTAGATTCAGTGATTGCAGTGATTTTAGCATCATATGACGAAGGCAGACATCTCAAAATCTTGTTTACTTTTTCATAGTTTGAAAGTTCTTTTCCTAATGCATGTAGCGAAGTAACAATTTGTGTAAACCTAGTATACATGTCAGAAACAGATTCAGATGGTTTCATACGAAAAAGTTCATAGTCATGCAAGAGAATATTCAATCTAGATTGTTTTACTTTATTGGTTCCTTCATAAGTAATACATAATCTATCCCAAATCTCCTTACCTGTTGAACAAGTAGAAACACGCATGTAGTCCTCAGATTTCAAAGCACAGAAAAAATAGTTTAAACATTATACATTCAATTGAGCTAAATCTCATTCATCGAAAGTCCATTCAGTAATAGCAACTTAAGTTTTAACACCATTAATTTCACGAGAAGGTGGAGATTAACCTTCCTTGATAAGCATCCACATGCGAAAATCAGTAGATTGTAAAAACGTTGACATGCGGGTTTTCCAGAAATCAAAAGGTAAATTATCAAACAGTGGAGTTCGTGTAATTGAATAACCTTCAGTAGTGTTTCTATTCCCAAAGTTAGCCATGGATCTAATTCAAAAAGTTTTTAAACTTAAATTTTTGGATCTGGCTCTGATACCACTTGAAAGTTTGTTAAGGGTGTTAAGCCCTATAGAACTGGCCCAAGCTAACCAAGAGGGGGGGGGGGGGTGAATTGGTATTTTAAAAATCTTTTCAACACAAGACAATAATATCAAACCAAAATCACACTACGAGAAAAATAAATGCAGAAATTAAAAGTGTGGAAGCAAGAAACAAGAACACAGAGATTTATAGTGGTTCGGTCAACTCGACCTATGTCCACTCCCCGGAGGCGCCCTTCGAGTATTGAACTAAACTTGTGACTCTCTTTTAGCCCCCACAGCTAGGCGGAGAACCCCTCACAAAGAACTCCTTTTTGCCACCCCGGCAAGGCAGAGAACCTATCTCCTTTTGCTTCCTCCTGAAGCTGGCAGAGAACCACAACCAGATGCTGACTCCTTACCTCTACCGACCCTTCCACAGACGAGAAACTCTAGATGAAGAAGAAGCAGAGCGATCCTTGAAGCAACCCTTGTGAATCCCCTCACAAGCTCCCCCTCATAAGAACCTCTCTCTCTCTCCCTCTCTCTCTTTCTCTCCTCAAGGCCTTCTCAGGTCAAGGCAGCAACACATAGGTTGTTCAAAATATTGAACAAGAGCTCTTAAATAAAAGAGCTTCAAGGGAGCTCATTAATTGCAAGTTGCCAACTATATTGTCCAGGTCGATATTGACAACGTTCTGGCCGATCAGTACAAAACTCTGAAGATCGGCCTAGGTACCGCCCTGTTTTGGGTTCTGGACGATTAAAAATTGGCTTGATCGTCCTGGCCGATCTCACGATCGTCCAGGCCGATTAGTTCAAATCAGAAGAAAATCATCTTGAGCACTGCCCTGTTTTTAAGCTGGCCGATCCCGATCTTCCAGGAGTAACTAAGGTTTTTGAGTATATTGTCTTGGCCGATCCTACGATCGTCCAGGACGATGTGATCGTATCAATTATCCTTAATTATTTCTCTGATTTGTCTAATTAATTAAGGCATAATTGTGAATATCGTCCAGGCCGATCAATGATCGTCCTGGCCGATTATTTAAAAGTACAGTATACCTTAATTGTCTATGGCGGTAGCTTCTTTCTGTTTTGAGCTTATCGTCCTGGCTGATACATGTATCATCCAGGACGATCTGTTAATGACGGCTGCCTTAATTAAGAATCCTTATTTAGACTTTCTATTTTAAGCCTGATCATCCAGGTCGATGTAAATATCATCCTGGCCGATATGAGTAAAAATAGAAATTCTAAGTCTCTCAAGTGTGTGTGTGTGTGTGTGTGTGCGTGTGTAGGGTTACATAGCATCAGTCCCTTTGACCATCACAAATAGACTCAAGAAGAGAAAAAATAAAGTACAGACTAACTCAACCTTAGACCTACGCAATTTTGAACTGGCTTCGTTTGTTTGTCCGATCTTCGATTCCTGAAAAGTTAAAAGTAACAAGCAGTCCAAGAGAATCAATAGTGTTTGTCAATCATCAAAACATAAGTTATGAAAATAGATTTGCAACAATTGTTAGAATGAAACGGTGTCATGCTGATGATGGCGGATCTATTGGCCCAATAATATCAGTTTCCCAGCATTCAAATGGCCAGGATACTATTATTGGGTACAAAGAGTTTGGAGGTTGATGTATAACATCACCATGGATCTGACAGTCATGACACCTCTTTGCTTGGTCAATACAATCTTTTACCATGGTTGGCCAACAGTAACTCATTCTCTTTATTTTAGCAGCCATTTTGGGACCTGACTGATGTGCTCCGCAAAGTCCATCATGGACCTCCACTACAACTTTATCAGCTTCCTTGGTCTCTAGGCACTTTAGTCTCATTTGATCAAAAGCTCGTCTGTATAATGTGTCATTGACAAATACGTATCGCAATGCCCTTTTTTAGATTTGTGCAGTTATATATTTTTTTATTGGGAGTTTATTTTCTTTGAAGTAGTCAATAAATAGCTACCTCCAATCATTTTTGACTTTAATATCTAAACAATGCCATCACGATTTTGAAGCTTTACATCGCTTGGCCATATGATATCATTCTGGATAATTTTTCATATTGATTTGATGGAGAGGTTGAGGGTCAAGTGGGGTTTCACCCTACTTATTTGAATCTGAAATTCTCTCTGCCTTTGGGAATTGTAATAGAGCGGGTTCTAAGACCCTATAAGTATAAACTCCAATGAATATAGGCCTCTCCTCATTGATGCTCACCATTTATTGGGCCAATTTGGCTAGAAAATATGTTTTAGCATTCTGTCCTCGAGGAACTCGAACTATTTCAACATTTGGTACTTGCTTCAAAAGCTCGAGGGCTCGCTGGTGGTAATGAGTCAATTCAACTTTGCTAACCTTGTGAATACCAAGGACCTGATTTATTACAAGTTGAGAATAACCAAAGATTTAGAGATGTTGGATTCTGACATCAATCGCAATCTCCAGCCCTGCTAAAAGATCTTCGTACTCAGCTTTGGTGCTGGTACGAGGTTCAATCAAACTGAACAAAAATCTCATTATGCATCCCTCAGGTTTATAAAAGTAAAACCGTTCTCGGCTCGAGCTCTTATAATATTTGGAGGTTGACCAGGTTTAATTGATGATGCACCATCAACGTACATCTCTCAAAATAGTAAATTTTTATCTTCCTTGACCTATATGATCTACTCATTGGATAAATCATCATTGAGTGGAGAGTCTGCTAGGATCTGATGTGTAGCAATAAAATCTGCCAAGGCTTAACCTTTCACCGCCTTTTGTGGTATATACGTAATATCAAACTATAGTAATAGTACTGCCCACCTGGCTAAGCTACCTATCAATGCTGGACTTATCATCAAGAACTTCAGCGGATCGATCTTCGATATCAGAGTGATTTTGAAAGCATATAGTGACGGAGTTTTTGAATGGCAAAAGTCAGTGCTAGGCAATGCTTCTAAATTTTAAAATAGCGAATTTCTACTCCTATCAACCTTTGGTTGATGTAGTGGAGCACATTTTCTTTACCTTCTTTATTATGCTAGGCCAATAATGCTCTAAGAGATTCTTCTAGTACTGCTGTATACAGTATAAGAGGCTTCCTCGGAATTGACGCTGTTAGAATGGGAGGATTTAACAAGTATTTCTTGATACTATCAAATGCTTCCTAGCACCCTTCATCCCATTTAAAGAGGACGTCTTTCTTTATTAGCTTTGAAAATGACTGGCACCTACCCGAAAGATTTGATATGAATCATCGAATGAAGGCCAGTTGTCCTTGCAAAGAACAAAGTTGTCAAAGATTATTGGGTGGCGGCATCTCCATGATTGCTTTGATTTAGTTGGGGTCAACATCGATGTCTTGATGTCGAATAACGTACCCCAAAAATTTAACAGAGGAAACCCAAAAAGCACGCTTGAGGGGATTTATCTTTAGATCATACTTTCTGATCCTTTCAAATACAATCCTCAAGTGATCTAAGTGATCTCTTCGATCCATGCTCTTGACAATAAGGTCGTCCACATAGCACTCAACCTTTTGATATATTAGCTCATCAAAAATGCACGTCATTGGCCGCTGGTAGGTGGCACCATCATTCTTTAGGCCAAAGGGCATGATCGTATAGTAGAAGATGCCAATTGGCATTCTGAGTAATGTGTGCTTTTCATCCTCACAGGCTATCTTAATTTGATTGTATCCAGATGATCCATCCATGAAAGAGAACATGTCATAGTTGGATGTGTTGTCAACTAGAAGTTTTGATACTGGGAGCAGAAAGTCATCTTTCAGGCACGCCTTGTTGAGATCCATAAAGTAGATGCATATAAGAATCTGATAATTTTTCTTCTATACAGGGACAATATTGGTAATCCAACCGAAGTACTTTTTTCACGAATAAAGCCTGCATCTATAAGCTTCTTCATCTCTGCGATCACTTGTTCTTCAATCTCCAATTTCGTTCTCCTAGGAGCTTACTTGATGGGTGCTACATCAGGTTTAATTGCTAATCTGTGAACTTCTATGTCAGGGGATAAGCTAGACATCTCAGCGTATGTCCAGGAAAAGCAATCCCTAAATTCACAGAGAATCTATTTCATTTCCTCTACTTGCTCTTTGAGAAGAACATCACTGATAAAGGACCAGCAAGGATTTTATTTAGTATGAGAGGATATTGCTGGGAAGTGATAAGATTTCTTGAAGGATTCTTCAAGATGTCGACCATCGAGAACATTATCTGTAGGAGTCATCTTTAGGATCCACTTTTGATAAATTTTATTAATGGTGGATCTCTAGGGGTACATACTAGATGTCACATCATTATTTGAATATTTTTTCTAGAGATTTGAGTCTTTATATTTATTTTTCCCTTATGTCGGAACCTTTCGACAGTGGATTCTTGGATATGCTTCTAAGTGACACATCATGATGCTCACTGTACATATCTTGATTATTTCTTTATTGTATCATCAAATAGATGGTTGCTTTTAGCTATATCGGGACCTTTCAGTGATGAGTTTTTTGGACATAAGGACCAAGTGTCACGTCCTGATGTTCACCGTACAGAGCTCAAGATTATCATTATTTTTTACTACTACTATAGAATTTAGATCTCTAGCCAAAGATGGAAAGAGAAATCAATCTCTAGTGGAGTCGCTAGAAATCTATGGTCAGGCCCGGCCTACCCGCCGCGCAATGTTTGGTTTTTATCTCAGCGAGGGAGTTTTAACAGAATTAAGTTACAGGGTAAATTTTGGAAGGCAGATGGGCTTGTAGATAAGACACTACTCAGAGATTTTGCCCTCATTTTTTTTAGGACTTTATAATCGGAGTTCTGATTTCCTATAGGTGCAAGCCCCTATAGTTAATTACCCCTATCGATCACAAGAGAGAACTTTCGATTAAGGCTAGTCATCAATCATATACGTAGAAATATAAGTGTATCTGGCATATAGTAGTAGCAATGAGCATTTGAAATTTGAGGTGTTTAGAGAATTGGAAATTTGATATTTAAAATTGGTGATTTCACCATCTTGCAGTTAAAGCGGATGGTGGGGGAATGGATGATGGACCCGATCAAGATCCCATGGTTCTGTCATCCCGGGCCATTATGGTCCCTGGTCTACTTAGTTAGAGGAGATAGACGACCCAACCTGATAGAAGGATCCTTGTTGGCAGTCATGGGTTTCTTCGTCCAATGGTACCTTATAGACCTAGGGTGGAAATTTGTCTAAGAGGACAAATTTGAATCCACCTTAGCTAACATAGGGTTTTCTGTCCTATCGATCATATCCTATTGATTCATATCTCAAGGATTTGATACCAATAAGGAGTGTATTAGCTCTGACCATAATCGGTATTTCATGGTGCCATTTAGTGGTAAAACCACTTGGTTCAGAGGGCCCCGGGTCATAACCGTTTATCCTGCGGTGCCATTTGGTGACAAAACTACTAGTTAGAGGACACGTACCACGTCCTTATTGAAAGGAGATTATTTGAGAATGGATCATAATAATATTTTCAACTAGGCACTAGCTCTTTGTGAGCTGAAGTAAATTTTAATTTATCTACCTCGGCAAACTGTTGTGGAGGGCGTATAAATTTTGCTTTAAGTTATTTGATAGTTAGATTTCAATTGTAAATATTTTTGAGATTTTGGGATTTTTAGATTTTTTTTGGATTTTGGGGACACTTGGGATGGCATTTTTTAAGATATTTGAAATATTTATAAACCCCTCCGGTTGAGATAGACATTCAACACGGCCATCATAGGGGTGTTAGCGATCATTTAATAATATTTATGTCTTAAACCTTGTCAACCCTTTCAACTTGTTGATAGGAGATCAGGTTTCGTAGGATTTGAGCATTCGTTAGTGAATTCTCATTGTTATAGATCTTGATGACCTAATATAAATGTAGTAAAACAAATATACCAGTCATCGCGACCGTATACTTATTTGATTATTTGAACCCTGTCGACTTCTTTTGAACCATATAGAAGGATCAGGTTTATACTTGAATTCACTTATCAACCCGTGCAGCATCCCTAGACGTCACGTGTGTACCAATAACATGCTCGCTGGGGCCCATACAGGTGTTTGGGGGCATTTTGTATTTATTTGTTGAACATTATCGACTCCTATTTACCTACTTAGGAGGATCGGGTTCAGATTTATTAACCCGTGTAGCATCCCTAGACGTCACGTGTGTATCAATAACACGCTCACTAGGGCCCATACAGGCCGTGATTATATTTTCCCATTTACTATACCTATGTGTATACAAATTATGATGTACATGCATTGATATTTTAAAATATTTAGCTTTGATCAATTCAGCAGGAAAGCATCATTTGAATGCAACGCTCTACTTAAAAGTTTGTATACGCCTTCTGTCCGCTTGTATGCATGTTGCGGATTCATTGGCATGGCATTGTTGTTTGTGGACACCTTCTGTCTGCTTGTACGAGTGTTGTAGATCCGGTGGCATGGCATAGCAGCTTCTGAATAGAATTATTCGCTGCTTTAGGTAGAATGTCGTGCACTAATTATTGCTTTCTGCAAGTGGATCATAATACTGTTGCAAATCTATTTTTTTTTCATGGCTTATGTTTTGATGATTGACAAACACTACTTCTCTTAGACTACTTGTTGCTTCTATCTTTTCAGGAATCGAAGATCGGACGATCAAGAAGAAGCCAGTTCAAGATTGCATAGGTTTAGGGTTGAGTCAGTCTGTACTTTTATTTTTTACCTTTGAGTCTACTTGTAATGGTCAAAGAAACTGATGCTAAGTAACCCTACACACACACACTTGAGAGACTTAGAATTTCTATTTTTGCCCACATCGGCCAGGCCGATATTTATATCGCCCTGGACGATCAGCTTAAAACAAAAAGTCTAAATAAGGATTCTTAATTAAGGCAGCCGTCATTAACATATCGGCCTGGACGATACGTGTATCGGCCAGGACGATAAGCTCAAAATAGAAAGAAGTTGATGCCATAGACAATTAAGGTATACTGTAATTTTAAATTATCGGCCAGGACGATCCAAGGATCGGCCTGGACGAAATTACCAAATTATGCCTTAATTGATCAGGAAATCAAGGGAGTAATTAAGGATGATTGATACGATCATATCGTCCTGGACGATCAAAGGATCGGCCAGGACGATCTATTCAAAATCCTTAAGTTACTTCAGGATGATAAATATCGACCAGCTCAAAAATAGGGCGATGCTCAGGATGATTTGCCTCTGATTTGAACTGATCGGCCAGGACAATCGTGAGATAGGCCAGGACGATCGTGAGATAGGCCAGGACGATCAAGCCAAATTTCAATCGTCCAGCACCCAAAACAGGGCGATGCCCAGGCCGATCTTCTGAGATTTGTACTGATCGGCCAGGCCGATGTCCATATCAGCCTGGACGATAATGTCTGAAACTTGTAATTAATGAGCTCCTTTGAAGCTCTTCTATTTAAAGAGCTCTTGTTCAACATTTTTGAAGACCTTTGGCTGCTTCCTTGACCTGAGAAGACCTTGAGGAGAGAAAGAGAGAGAGGAAGAGAGAGAGGATCTTGTGAGGGGGAGCTTGTGAGGGGATTCACAAGGGTTGCTTCAAAGATCGCTCTGCTTGTCTTTCGTCTGGAGTTTCTCGTCCGAGAAAGGGTTGGTAGAGGTAAGGAGTTTGCTTCTGGTTGTGGTTCTCTGCCAGCTTCAGGAGGAAGCAAAAGGAGGTAGGTTCTCTGCCTTGTCGGGGTGGCAAAAAGGAGGTTCTTGTGAGGGCTTCTCCGCCTAGCCGTGGGGGCTAAAGGAGAGTCCCGTTTTGTAGTGCAATACTTGGAGGGTGCCTCCAAGGAGTGGACGTAGGTCGAGTCGACCGAACCACTATAAATTTCTGTGTTCTTTTTCTTGCTTCCGCACTTTTAAATTCTGCATTTTATTTTTGTGGTGTGATTTGGTTTATGCATTTTTTATTCTTTGTGAAAAGAGTTTTTAGAATACCAATTCATCCCCCCTCTTGGTTAGCTTGGGACTAAGTTCATAAGGCTTAACATCCCGAACGAACTTTCAAATACACTAACGAATCTCCTGCTTTAATTGTAGATGCTTATAGATGGATCACTATGTACATGATGGACCTTTTACAGTCACTTATGGGCACACTATAATTTCTTCTAATATCTACGATCTTTTATCAGTGTTTGCACATAGATGTAATAAGGGCTATCATGGTTTCTTGCATGAAGATCAAGCTCTTTCTCACGTGAACTTATTTACTTAAAGATCACATTATACTTGGAACATGTATGATGAATTTAGAAATATTTGTGGTGATGCTTGCTTGCGAACCCACTTTTATTTGCAAGTGAACAATTGTATTTGCTCATATGATTGATATACACATCAACCCTCATCATCTTTATATGGTTCATAACATGTTCTTTTGCATGCATTTGAATGATCACAACTTTTGATATCTTTATTTAGATCTTGCATGATGACGTAAAGGTAGGTTATCACATCTCCTACAATTCATATTTGTTGTTTCTTATGGATGAGTCTAATGATTCAAAGTCCTCATACCATGACTTCATAGTCAAGTCGTACCTCCCACTATCTTTTGTTATTTGTGCACAAATTCTATTTGTAAATCCTTTGTCTTCAAAGCCATTTCAAACCTACTTGTAAACTTTTGTCCTCAAAGATAGTTCACAAGATACACGATGAGCTTAATAACAATCCCTTCACTCACATTTATTATAGGCTAAATATGTTTGCTCAAATAAACTTTATTTCAAAGCTTGTAGTGAATTTGTGCAGAAGCCCTTGCTTGGATGAGATTTGGATAGGTCTTCCTCCTTTATCTTGAGCTTGTTTCTTATAATTCATTCAAGCCCAATCCTTTATGACTCATTCAAGTCCACATTAAGTTCTTTGCATTTGTTCACTTGGGTTCAAGTTATGACATGTCCCTGTTCTTCAAATTTTGTTCAAATCAAGTCTAGGATTTGTCATTTGAGTTAAAATTTATTCATGCTCAAGTCCAACAAGAGTTCAAGTTCAATGTTTTGTTGCTCAAGTCCAGTGCATGCTCGAGTTCCTTTTGTTCTTCTTGAGTTCAAACTTAATTCAAGTTCAAGTTCCATGTTCTCTATAGTCCAACTCAAATCTTTGCTTGAGTTTAAATGTTCAATTCATGTCCTTGTTCATTTTGCAAGTTCACTTGAGTTCAATTCATTTCAAAAGTACAAGTTTGAAATTCTAGCAATCTTTATGTTTGAGTTCACTTAAGTATTTCTTGCAAGTCCAAGTTCTTGTTCTTTTGAGTTTAAATCAAGCCCAAATACAACAACCTACTCACCCGAAATTTTGACAGCCTCCCGGCGTCTCTCCCATTTAGGGGAAAAATACGAAAAATTGGGCCTCCTGTCACGCTAGAAAAAAGCATGTACGGTAGGTGCCCTCATATGAGGACAATGCGGCCATGAAATCTTTGTCCCCACCACGCCAGAGAAAGGTGTGTATGGGTCTTAGGTACCTATTACTAAAAAGAAGCAGTTGTTTTCCCATGAGCGGGTACTTATGAATATCCCGATCTTATCATAGGCACCGCACCGGAATCCCATCCCACCACGCAAGAGAAAAGTGTGTATGAGCGGTTTGCCTGCTCGACATGAACGTCAAGAACAAGATTTTGGAGCTGAGGGGTTGCTCACCTACCTCATCGTAGGTGTCACGCCGGGTTCTCTTCCCACCACGCTAGAGAAAAGCATTTATGGGCGGTTTGCTGCCCTGACACAAACATCCAGGTAGGAGGGCACAAAAATCAAGATAGCATTTTTTTTTTGTATTTCTTTCTCTCTTTTTTTTTCTCTTTTCTTTCTTTCCTTCTTTTTTCTCTTTTTTTTTTGTCTTCCTCTCAAAAGCACACACACAAACATAAATAATCTACTAATGACACTAATAATGACTTTATAATAGTGATTAATAATAATAATAAAAAAAACAATAATAAAAAATATGATATTTAATAGCAATAAACCCTTATTGATATTAATATGATCTCCCTTAATCACCTTGCTGTTTGAGGCTTATAGAGAGCAGATAGGATTACAGGTTTTCTCCAAGTATAGAGGGTGACAAGATGAGTGGGGCTAAAGGTATTTTTGCCAAGTCTCTCTCTCTCTCTCTCTCTCTCTCTCTCTCTCTCTCTCTCTCTCTATCTCTCTCTCTCTCTCTCTCTCTCTCTCTCTCTCTCTTCATGAAATAAAGAGATGAAGAGGGGGTCGGCACTATTGCTAGCGTCGGGTAGGAGCAGGAGTCGGTCAAGGGTAAGGTATGGAGCAAACTTTCTTCTCTCTCTCTCTCTCTCTCTCTCTCTCTCTCTCTCTCTCTGTGTGTGGGATGAAGAGACAAAGGGTTGGATGTTTACTCGGCTTTGACAGGTAGAGAGCGACGGACAGAGGTCTTGTGGCTTAGAGGTCGTTGGGTATAGGCCGCAGGGATGAGATTTGGTCGAAGGAAGCTAGAGGTGGCTGGACTTCCGCTTAGAAGAATGGAGGAAGCTGGCTTGTGATTGGGGTATGGAGATTTTGATGAAAGCAAGAGGAATAGGGGTGGTGTTAAGATAGTTGCTATTTAAATGCTTTACATCTTTGCAACTTATATAGTTTTGATGATTCCAAACATTATTGTTCAAATGTGTAGTTATCTCCTAACAATTTTTAGAAAATTTGTATTTGCTCTTGTGTGTACTAACATTTCAGGAAAATCGAACTCCAGACTATGAAGACTTCAAATCAAATTCAACATGAAATACTTTGTGAATTTGAAGCTTGTACTTTTCTTTGAAAAAAATTTGAAAGGGAGTGATTGTAATTGAGTGAATAAAAACATACACACACACATAAGGAGATCATATAAAATTTATACTGATCGTACGGGACGATATCAGATCGTACGGGACGATCAGACAGTTATCTCCTATTGAGCACATGGAACGAATAGGAACTGGCTTGAAAAATTTTTCTAAGTCCTATTTGTCCAGGACGAAATTAAATATCATCCAGGATGATCTGGTCTCTGTAAAATTTTTGTCCAGACGAAATTAATTATCGTCAGAAAACGAGTTGCTCTCTGTAAAATTTTTGTCCAGACGAAATTAATTATAGTCCAGGACGATTTGGTCTCTATAAAATTTTCGTCCAGACGAAATTAATTATCGTCAGAAAACGAGTTGCTCTCTGTAAAATTTTCGTCCAGACGAAATTAATTATCATCCAAGACGATATGGTCTCTGTAAAAAGTTCATCCAAACGAACCCATTTTCGTCCAGACGATTAACCGACTTAGAACGGTTTTAAGCAGTTTCTAGAACCGACCTGGTAATAACCGTTCAAACCGGACGAACTTAGTTCGTACGGGACGATCAGCGTGTATGAAGATATTTCATACACATATACAAATAGGGTCATTTCAAAGCGTTTAAGTAAAATCGTCCAAGATGATCCACGATCGTACGGGACGATCCACTGCGTACAGAATTGAAAACTTACAGTTTTTTGGGCTATTTTTCTTATCTTTTGTATAAATAGTCCAAATTAGACTGCCACCCAATCTTTTTGTCATTTGATCTTCGTGCCTCTTGAGAGAATATCCAAGGAGAGAGTGTGAGAGTGCATTCAAAGGAGGATTCCTACCGCTGAAGCTTGAAGAATTCACTTGGAGTTCAAAGGTAAGAATCTCTACTTGTGAATTGGGATTACTTCACTCTTTTCTTTCTTCCTTCTAGATTTCTTGTGAGAAGATCTGTCAAGGAGATCCGGTTCGCTGCCGACACTTGGAAAGTGTGAACAGCCGAAGGGTTCGCTGCCTATACTTAGAGAGTGTGAAAAGCCGAAGGGTTCTCTGCCCACACTAGAAGAGTGTGAAAGGACGTAATGATTCGCTGCCTACACTTGGAGAGTGTGAACAGACTGAGGGTTCTCTGCCCACACTAGGAGAGTGTGAAAGGACGGAAGGTTCTCTACCAACACTGGGGATTATGTAAAAGGACTATGGTTCTCTACCGCACCGGGTAGTGGTGAAAAGAGTGTTTGTAAAGGCTTCTCTGCCTTGCTGTGGGTGCAAAAGGAGAGCCACTATTGGTATTAGTGCAATACTCAGAGGGTGCCTCTGGGGAGTGGATGTAGGTCTGGTTTAGACCGAACCACTATAAATATGGTGTCATTTACTTTACTGTTTTTACTTTTTCGTATTTTATTTTTGATTTAAAAAAAAAACTCTGTGGTTGAAAAACGTTTTCTACTAAAACTTAAAAGAAAATTTTCATTTCGGTTCATCATAAATTTAAAGAGGGTTTAAAATTTTTAAACTACAAATTCACCCCCCCCCCCTCTAGGTAGCCTTGGGACATTAATTTAGGTTTAACAACCTATTTACTAGACTCAACAAGTGGTATCAGAGCTCCGTTTCAATATCATAAGTTTAAACTACTTTTTGATTAACGTAGATGGCTACATTCGGAAATCAAAACACACCTGAGGGTTACTCTATTACTAGACCTCAACTATTCGATAACACGCATGTCTTCTTTCTTACAGTCACTTGACTATCGCATGTGGATCCTAATCCATGAAGGTTATACAAAACCAACTAGATTAGTTGATGGAGTTAGGGTAGAAACACCTTTTGCAGATTGGACTATAGAAGAACGTGACTTAGCACAACTAAATGCCAAATGTCTAAATAGCTTCTTTTGTGCTTTAAAATCTGAAGACTACATGCGGGTTTCCACTTGCAAAAGCGGAAAAGACATATGGGATAGACTTTGTATAACTTATGAAGGGACTAATGAGGTTAAGCAATAAAAACTCAATATCTTGTTACATGACTATGAGTTGTTTCGCATGAAACCTAATGAATCTATTTCTGACATGTACACAAGATTCACACAAATTGTCACTTCTTTGCATGCACTGGGTAGGGAATTAACTAATGCTGAAATGGTTAATAAGACTCTTCGTTGTTTACCTACTGCTTATGATGCAAAAATTAATGCAATTACAGAGTCTAAAGATCTAAATATTTATTTTATTGACAATCTTCTTGGTTCACTCATTGCTTATGAGCAAGGAGTAAGTCAAAGAAAGATTGATGCAGGTGAACCATGAAAGGATAAGAATATTGCATTAAAATTGGAAGAGTCAGAGAGTGAACACTCACAACCTGAGGATGAAGATGATATTGCATTGATGACTAGACAATTCAGAAGCTTTTTAAAGAGGAAGCAGAAGAGACGCCAGCAATGGAATAGAGGTAAGTTTAACAGAAATGACAAGGTTTCTAATGAAGTGATTTGTTATGAATGTAGGAAACCAGGTCATATCAAGACTGATTGCCCAAAACTCAAAGCCACTCCTAGCAAGGAAAAGGTGGAGGAGAAACCAATGGTAAAGAAGGGCAAGAAGAAGTTTCAAAGAGCTTTTTGGGCGGACTCAGCTTCAGACTCATCTGAGACTGAACAAGAAGAAGAAGTCACCAACCTTTGCTTGATGGCAGATAATGTTGATCAATCAGATCAAGAAGAGGTATGTGACTTAACTTATGATGAATTATTTGAAGTTTCTGAACACATGCATGATGCATATAGGAAAATGAAGAAGATGCGTGCTAGTGTAAGTTTAGAATTCGA
Organism: Dendrobium nobile; assembly: GCA_022539455.1. Lineage (NCBI taxonomy): Eukaryota > Viridiplantae > Streptophyta > Magnoliopsida > Asparagales > Orchidaceae > Dendrobium > Dendrobium nobile. The sequence goes on along the minus strand of CM039721.1, from coordinate 14,457,870 downwards.
AGAGCTTAAGAAGGAACATGAAATCCTTAGGAAAGATCATGCATTAATAGATGACAACCACATGAAACTAATTGATGAATATGATGACTTGAATAAGAATTTTGAAAATCTAAAATCATCCTATGCTGATCTTGAAAAAGATTTTAAAAAATTTAAGGATGAATCAGAGAGGAAAACATATCGAATCAATTATACAAATCGACTCTTGGAAGAAATGAATTCATTTTATAAATTGACAATAAAAGATCTTGAGGATAATAGGATACCCCACAAAATTGAAGATTTTACAAATCCTAAATATATGGAATCCCTTAGAAGACAAACAAATAGAAGAAAACTTAGGAATACTTTTCCTAAAGTTAAATGTAATAATTGTGGATTTTTGGAACATATAGCTCACACCTGTACTTTGAAGATGAAAACTAATTTGGTGTGGAAACCTAATATGCATAAACCTAGACATATCATACATGCATCTGATTATAAATTGCTAAAAGGTGAACCCAAACTTGTTTGGGTTCCCAGGTCTAACATTTAATATTTTTGCAGGAATGCTCTCACACAAGACCTCGTGGGAGCATATGGTACCTGGACAGCGGATGTTCAAAGCATATGACTGGAGATACTGCTCAATTCATAACGTTGGAAGCAAGGAGTGGAGGCAAGGTTACACTTGGAGATAATACCACAAAGAAAGTGGTTGGATCAGGTATGATTGGAAATGTGAAAAACTTTTTCATAGACAATGTATTATTGGTTGAAGGCTTAAAACATAATTTGTTAAGTATAAGTCAGCTATGTGATAAGGGCTATAATGTAAAATTTTTACCTACTAGCTTCATATTAAGCCTAAATGGGAAAGAAGTTTTAAATGGAAAAAGGGTAAATAATGTTTACATGCTAGATTTAAATTGTATTCAATCTCCTACTGCTTTTTGTTTGAAAACTGTTTCTGATGAATCATGATGAATCATGACTTTGCCATAGGAGACTTTGTCATTCTAGTATGAAAAACCTTAGGAGAATTACCCAAAAGAATTTAGTAAGAGGTATACCAAAACTAGACTTTACTAAGGACCACCTTTGTGATGCATGTCAATTAGGAAAACAAGTGAAGTCCTTTTTTAAGTCCAATAAGGATCTTAGGACCAGTAAACCTTTGGAAATTCTTCACATGGATCTTTTTGGATCAGTAGGAACTGTAAGTCTAGGAGGGAAGGTATACGGATTTGTTATAGTGGATGATTTCTCAAGATTCACTTGGGTTAAATTTCTTTTTCATAAAAGTGAATCATTTGAAGAATTCAGAAATTTTTCAACTTGGATTCAAAAAAAACTAGGATGTGAAATAATTTCTTTACAAAGTGATTCATGGAGGAGAATTTGAAAATGAAAGATTTGAAAATTTTTATAAAGAAAAAGGGATTGATCACAATTTTTCTGCACCTAGAACCCCTTAACAAAATGGGGTAGTTGAAAGGAAAAACAGAACATTAATAGAAGCCACCCGAGCAATGTTGGCAGAATACTCACTTCATAGATATTTTTGGGCTGAGGCGGTTAGCACTGCATGTTATGTTCTGAATAGGGTGAATATAAGATCAAATTTAAATAAAATACCCTATGAGTTGCTAAAAGGAAGAACACCTAATTTGTCTCATTTGCATGTTTTTGATTACAAGGTATTCATTCATAATAATGGAAAATCTGCCTTAGGAAAATTTGATCCAAAATCAGATGAAGAAATTTTTATTGGATATTCAAGTGTTGGAAAATCTTATAGGGTATTCAACAAAAGAACCTTAGTAATTGAAGAAACCACACATGTTGTATTTGATGAATCTGGAAATTTGGAAGAGCGAAATGTTGTTGAAGATGAGATTGAGGAAAACTCTCAAAAGATTGATAGAATAAATTTGGAAGAAGATGTGGAAGAGAATTTGAAAAGAGAAAACCCTTTGCCTAGAGATTTGAGATTTTCTAAAAATCACCCAAGGAAATTGATTATAGGTGAACCTAGTGAGGGTGTTAGAACTAGGAGTGGATTAAACAAGGAAGTCAATCATTCAGCCTTCATTTCAACTATAGAACCCACTAATGTTGATCAAGCACTTTCTGATGAATTTTGGATATTGGCCATGCAAGAAGAGTTGAATCAATTTGTAAGAAATAAAGTTTGGGAATTAACTACAAGGCCAAAAGATCAAAGTATTGTTGGAACCAAGTGGGTGTTCAAAAATAAAATGAATGACTCAGGAGTAGTCATTAGAAATAAGGCTAGATTAGTTGCTAAGGGGTATAATCAAATTGAAGGAATTGATTTTGAGGAGACTTTTGCCCCTGTAGCTAGACTTGAAGCAATTAGGGTTTTACTTGTCTTTGCCTGTTTTAAAGGTTTTAAACTGTTTCAAATGGATGTCAAAAGTGCCTTTTTAAATGGGGTAATTGAAGAAGATGTTTTTATAGAACAACCTCCAGGTTTTGAAAATTCTAAATACCCAAATCATGTTTTCAAGTTAAAAAAGGCATTATATGGATTGAAGCAGGCACCTAGGGCTTGGTATGAGAGGTTGAGCACCTTCCTACTTGAAAGATCTTTTGAAAAAGGAAGTGTGGATATAACTCTCTTTTTAAAGAAATTTGGAAAGGATATACTCATTGTTCAAATTTATGTGGATGATATCATTTTTGGATCTTCAAATAAAAATCTTTGTGATGATTTTTCTAAAACAATGAGTAGTGAATTTGAAATGAGTCTAATGGGAGATTTAACTTACTTTCTAGGCTTTAGCATTAAGCAACTTGAGGAAGGAATATTTCTTAGTCAAACTAAATATATTAAGGACATCCTCAAAAAATATGAAATGGACAATACTAAACCTGTTAGTACACCAATGAGTTCCTCAGTTCAGTTGGATAAGGACCTTAAGGGAAAATCTGTTGATCAAAAGAAATTTAGAGGGAAAATTGGATCTTTACTTTACTTGACTGCTAGCCGACCAGATATTATGTTCAGTGTTTGCTTATGTGCTAGATTTCAATCATATCCAAAAGAATCATATTTGACAGCAGTGAAAAGGATATTAAGATATTTACTAGGAACTCAGAACTTAGGAATTTGGTATCCTAAGTTTATCTCTTCATTTGAAATTATTGGTTATTCAGATTCTGACTTTGCAGGCTATAGAGTAGATAGGAAAAGCACTTCTGGAATATGTCAATTCATTGGAAATTCATTAGTTTCATGGTCTAGTAGAAAACAAAATTCAGTGGCCCTATCTACTGCAGAAGCAGAATACATTGCATTAGGAAGTTGTGTGGCACAAGTACTTTGGTTAAAACAACAGTTGATTGATTTAGGATTAACTATAGGCACTATTCCAATTTATTGTGATAATACTAGTGCTATTTGCATTTCCAAAAATCCTATTCAACATTTTAGAACCAAACACATTGACATAAGGCATCATTTCATAAGGGATCATGTATCCAAGGGAGAAATTAAACTTAATCTTGTTTCAACTGAAAATTAACTTGCAGACATTTTTACAAAACCTTTAGCCTTTGATACTTTCAGTACATTAAGAACAAGGCTTGGTGTAATTGATTTGAATGCTTAAATAAAAATATTTTTGCAACATTGATATTTCTGTTTTCGTAGTTTATGTTTTTATATTTTTTTTTGTGATATGTTTTGAGTGTTTTTGTTTTTAGAGTCTATGCATTTGTCATAGTGTATTGTGATTTGTGTTTTGTTTGATTTTCTTTGATAAAAATTTAAAAAATCCAAAAATGTCGAAATCGTCCGGGACAAAATTTTTCGTACGGGACGATGTGTGTAAAATTCAGTTTATGTGATTTTTAAACGTCTTGAGAGCAGTTTTTAATGTAGTTCGTCTGTACGATCTTAATATCGTCCAAGATGAAATTTTTTTTTCTCTCAAACGTCGGGACGATTGAATGCAGCAGTTGAGTGGATAAGGCAGTTTTAATTGTGAAGTTCATCCGTACGAACTTTTTGTTCGTCCAGACGAACAGATGTCGATTCATAGGCGGGGACAGTTTCCAACTGACATTAAAACGAATTATTTTTTATCGTCTGTATGAAATTTTTTCGTCTGTACGATCGGTCAAGTCAAAAGTCTGTACGAAAGGATGCATCGTAAATTATGTTGATTATGAAAAGCCGTTTCATTTTGGACGAATTGGATCGTCTGTACAAACTTTTTTCATCCAGACGACCGATAATTTTCGTCCAGGACGAACAGTTTTCGTCCAGGACGAATGTATCGTTTTCTTTAAATAAGAAGGCTTTCCAACTCAACAATCACAACTCCAAACTTCATTTTCAATCCCTTTCAACTTCAAATCGACAATGGCCTCCTCAAGCAAGAGACAAAAGGTGTTGGCAAAGAAATCCCACAGGAATTCTTCTGAAAACTTCCTGTCAAAAGCAAATGAGGAATCCTTTCCTCGTTTTGCCTCTGCTAAAATTACACCTTCTCGCATTCTGATTCAAAGTGAGATAAATTTCAAGGTAATGCACCTTTTTGCTTCCACCCAGTTTGGATTCATTCTTTCTCTCGTCCACCTTTACAATAAACAAACCTTTCTCTATTTCCTAGCCAACATGAGTTTTAATTCCGACCACTCCTCTATAAATTCTTTTGTTTTCAAACAAAAAGTTGAAATCACCAAGCACGACATAGGTGCCTTTCTAAGCTTAAGAACTGAATGTTATAGAGCCCACACCCTTATGAATGAAGACACTTTCAAATGGTATGAAGTCAATAGGGTGATTAGGGAAAATGGCATAACATATTATGTTGCTAGAGTTTCAGGAATGACCAGAAATGCTCGAATCATCCAGCACATTCTTCGATCTTCAATCATTCCTAAAGCTGGTGATAGGATCAATATTACACCACTCCTTTCTGTTGTGACTTTTTTGATTATGGATCGTAAGCCTATCGATGAAGCCCAACTTATCCTAGACCATCTTTATGGACTTTCAGAAATTGGGCATGCATAATAGAAGAGAAAAAGAAACATCTCATTAGGACAATTAGTTACATACATTTTGAAAAAGAAATACAACTTAGTGCATCCTGATGATGAATACGAAGAGCCGGTCTACTATAATGATGCTTCCTTCAGAGCAATTTTCAAGGAGGAAAAAGGAAAAGCACATGCCAGTGCTTCTGAAGAAGAAGAAGAAGGAGAGCAAACTTCTGCACCTCAATCAGATTATCAGAATTTGATTGAGAAATTTGATAGACTTGAGACTCATTTTGATCAAAGATTTGATCAAATTGATGCTCAACTTCTGCAGCAGCAACAGGACATTGGTAGTATCAGAAATGAAGTTCATGAAATCAATACCAATGTTATGTTGATGTCTTCCGACTTCAACCTATTTGGTGGCATTCCTCCTCCTCCTCTAGAAGAATAGAGAATGAGAGATAATTTTTTTTATGTTTGTTGTACTTGTGTTTGTTTTAATGTTTGTTGCGTTAGTGTTTATTTTAGTGTTTTTTTTAGTTTATTTTTATTAAAAGTTCAGTGTATTTTTTTTGTTATTTTGATATTGTGAAATGATCTTGTAATCCTTTTCATAAATATCAATATATGTTGTAGTTGATTTAATTTTGGATTGTTTTTGAAATGTGTTTAGTTTTTATGAATTTCATAAGTCTTTTTAATCTTTATTGTGCTTAAATTAGATTGTGATTTGAGATTAATTACATTAGAAAATCTAGTCTTTCTAAATTTAAAATTTGTTTATAACTTGTCATAATTAGAATTTTTAATCTCATGTCTATTCATTTAGACTACATAAAAATTAATATTATTATTGCAATTTAGATGTTTTCTTATTTTGTATTTTTTTGCATAAGTGATATTTATGCACTTAGAAATATTTGAAATTTTAGAATATTGATCTTGGAAAGAATTGGTTTCAATTACTCTTGAAAATTGTACAAAGAGTACAAAAATCAAAAGGAATGCGCAAAGGTTCGCAAATGTGAAAAAGAGGCACAAAATAAGCCCAATGTAAAAAGATGCACAAAAATGTGCCAAAAATTTGAAAAAGATGCGCAAAGCGCCACATGTGGTAATTCTTTTCTTTCCAGATTCTTTCAATCTCTTAATTCAAATTGATCTTATGTTCATTTATATTCTATTGAACTTTGAAATATAAAATTTTTATTCATCTCTCTTGTAATGATTTTCTATATTCAAATGTCTAAATTAAATCATGTTTTTGATAAATTCTTCTTACTTACAATATTATATCACTTCTTAAATTCTATGAATTTGTATGATTTACCTAATGTTATTAGTTTTAGATTGCATACCTTATGTCAATCACCATTTAGATTAAATTTTCAAATGAATTTCATATAATTACTTACATTTCTCGTCTATTTCTTCTTCACTTTTTGTTGTTGCAAAAAAGGTGGACAAATTTGTGTTTGTATGTTTTATTTTTGTATTCTGATTTTGTGTGTGTCATTTAGCTTGTGATTTTATGTCATTTGGCGTGTGTCTTGAATTTTTTTTATTTTTGTTAAAATTTTTTTTGGAAAAAAAAAAATTTGTGTTCTTTGGTTCAAAATGCATCCTTATTTTCATGTATTCATCAATTCAGGAGGAGTTTAGGAGATTTGTTTAAATTAAAATCATACAAATAATAATTGTATTGCCATCATCAAAAAGGGAAAGATTATTAAGATAGTTACTATTTGAATGCTTTACATTTTTTCAACTTATATAGTTTTGATGATTCCAAACATTATTGTTCAAATGTGTAGTTATCTCCTAACAATTTTTAGAAAATTTTTATTTGCTCTTGTGTGTACTAACATTTCAGGAAAATTGAACTCCAGACTACGAAGACTTCAAATCAAATTCAACATGAAATACTTTGTGAATTTGAAGCTTGTACTTTTCTTTGAATTAAATTTGAATGGGAGTGATTGTAATTGAGTGAATAAAAACATACACACACACATAAGGAGATCATATAAAATTTATACTGATCGTACGGGACGATATCAGATCATACGGGACGATCAGACAGTTATCTCCTATTGAGCACATGGAACGAATAGGAACTGGCTTGAAAATTTTTTCTAAGTCCTATTCGTCCAGGACGAAATTAAATATCGTCCAGGACGAAATTAAATATCGTCCAGGATGATCTGGTCTCTGTAAAATTTTCATCCAGACGAAATTAATTATCATCAAAAAATGAGTTGCTCTCTGTAAAATTATCGTCCAGACGAAATTAATTATCATCCAGGACGATCTGGTCTCTGTAAAATTTTCATCCAGATGAAATTAATTATCATCAGAAAATGAGTTGCTCTCTGTAAAATTTTTGTCCAGACGAAATTAATTATCGTCCAGAACGATCTGGTCTCTGTAAAAAGTTCGTCCAGACAAACCCATTTTCGTCCAGACGATTAACCGACTTAAACAGTTTTAAGCAGTTTCTAGAACCGACCTAATAATAACCGTTCGTACCGGACGAACATAGTTCATACGGGACGATTAGCGTGTACGAAGACATTTCTTACACATATACAAATAGGGTCGTTTCAAAGCGTTTAAGTAAAATCGTCCAGGACGATCCACGATCGTACGGGACGATCCACTGCGTACAGAATTGAAAACTTGCAGTTTTTGGGCGGTTTTTCTTGTCTTTTGTATAAATAGTCCAAATTAGACTGCCACCCAATCTTTTTGTCATTTGATCTTCGTACCTCTTAAGGAAAATATCCAAGGAGAGAGTGTGAGAGTACATTCAAAGGAGGATTCCTACCACTGAAGCGTGAAGGATTCACTTGGAGTTCAAATGTAAGAATCTCTACTTGTGAATTAGGATTACTCCACTCTTTTCTTTCTTCCTTCTAGATTTCTTGTGAAAAGATCTGTCAAGGAGATCCGGTTCGCTACCGACACTTGGAAAGTGTGAACAGCCGAAGGGTTCGCTGCCAATACTTGGAGAGTGTGAACAGCCGAAGGGTTCTCTGCCCACACTAGGAGAGTGTGAAAGGACGGAAGGGTTCGCTGCCTACACTTGAAGAGTATGAACAGACTGAGGGTTCTCTGCCCACACTAGGAGAGTGTGAAAGGACGGAAGGTTCTCTGCCAACACTGGGGATTGTGTAAAAGGACGACGGTTCTCTGCCGCACCGGGTAGTGGTGAAAAGAGTGTTTGTAAAGGCTTCTCCGCCTTGCTGTGGGTGCAAAAGGAGAGTCACTATTGGTATTAGTGCAATACTCAGAGGGTGCATCTGGGAGTGTATGTAGGTCTGATTTAGACTGAACCACTATAAATCTGGTGTCATTTACTTTACTATTTTTACTTTTCCGCATTTTATTTTTGAATTTAAAAAAAAAAACTCTGTGGTTGAAAAACATTTTCTACTAAAACTTAAAAGAAAATTTTCATTTCGGTTCAACATAAATTTAAAGAGGGTTTAAAATTTTAAACTACAATTTCACCCCGCCTCTTCGTAGCCTTGGGACATTAATTTAGGTTTAACAACCTATTTACTAGAATCAATAGGTGAGAGCTCTAGTTGTAGGTTGGATGTCGTGGAGGCAAGAAGAAGATGTGGATTGGATGGTCAGAGGCAGCGGTGGACTTGGAGTCGGAGAGGGAAGAGCTCAGGAAAAGCTCAGTTCGGTCGGGGCAGAGGTTTCGTGTGCAGTTGAGAAGAACACTGAAGGCTTCCTTCGGTACGGTATTTAACGACACATGTAGACATTCGACCGAGGAGCTGCCGCAGGATTTGAGCAGGAATCGCGGAGAGGAGGCACTAACGGTGCCGAATGTGCAGTGATTCGGCGGGATTTCTGGCAGGTTTGCGGAGGATTTCTTGGATCTGATGGGTAAAATGTATGTATGCAGGATTTCCCCCTTTTTTTTGTTCTTCTATATAGAGGTTAACAAACATTTCATTTCTTCTTGCAATGTTACTTATCCTCTAAAATCAATCAAATGTTTTTATATATTCATTTGTATTCTTAATTAGGGTATGCTAAAAAATATTAGATTGAAGAATTTTAGAAGCAGTTCTAAAACCTCCAAAATGGTCCTTACACATCCCAAAAAGAGTGACTTATCCCAAAAATAGAACTTACAATCATATAAATAATAACTATTTTGGGGATAAGACATGTTAGCAAAAAAAAAAACACCAATAATAATAAAGTCTACAATATCATCATGCCAAGGCATACCATATGAATGCACATTAAATAAATGTTCTCCAGGAAAAATCTCATTAACTTCACACTCATCACATGCAAAAATTTTTAGCTCTTTTTTAGATAAGTGATCAGTCACCTACTCCTCAATTCCTTTTCTATAAAGAATTACTACATCAAATTATTGAAACAAAAGAATCCGCCTCACTAATCAGGGCTTGGCATATTTTTTAGACATAGAAAACTAATAGTCGAATGATCATTATAAACAAAAACATAGGTGCCAAACAAATAATATTGAAATCTATTAAAGGAAAAGAGGAAAGCTAATAGTTTCTTTTAGTGGTATTATAGTTAAATTGAATTGAGTTAAAAGTTCTACTAGAATTTTGAATAGCATGAAAATTCCTAACCTTTCTTTGTCCTAACATAGCTCCAAGAGCATAATCATTATCATCACACATAATTTTAAAATTCAAGTTCCAATAAGGTGTAATAATAACATGTGTATTGATCTAATATTGCTTCAAAATTTTAAAAGCTTTTATGAAATCATCATTAAATTCAAACGAGACATATTTCTCAAGTAAATGGCATAGTGGTTTTGAGTTTTTAGAAAACTCTCTAATGATTCTTTTATAGAATCAAGCATGTCCTAATAAGCTTCTAATTCCTCAAACATAAGTGGGTGATGGCAGGTTTTAAATTATTTAAACTTTAGCCCTATCCTCTCATAAACCTTTCTTTGAAATTATGTCCTAGGATTATACCTTCTACTACCACAAATTGAAAATTCTCCCATTTTAGTACAAAAATTATTTTAACACATCTTTTTAGAAGCCAAATTGAATGTTATAAATAAGATTCAAAAGTGGTACCTAAAATATAGAAATCTTTCATAAATATCTCTATGCCTTGCATAATTAAGTAGAAATAAAATAACATCATATACCTCTAAAATGTAGCAAGTGCATTGCATAAGATGAAAGGCACCCTCGTAAAGGCAAAAAATTTATATATAAATATATAAATTTAGCCATATCCTGATCATGTGGTGCGATAAGAATCTTGTGGTATCTTGAATGTATGTCAAGCAATCAAAAGGATGTCAAACTAACCAATTTTACATTTAGTCAATGAAAGGAAAAGAAAATGGCTCTTCCTAGTTGCTTTGTTCAACTTCCTATAATCTATATCAATTCTTCAAGTACAAATGATTATAACTAGTATTAGTTCAATTTTTTTCATGGGTTAGAATAGTTAGGCATCTTTCTTGTGAAATAATGAATTGCACTCACCCATGTGATAATTTGAATGCATGGTGTAAATGATTCCTTTATCTAACCACTTATGTATCTCCTTTTAACAACTTTCACAATAGGGTTTAGACTCCTTTGAGGATCAGTTTGGAAAGTAATTCTCCTCCATTAAAATATTATTCATGTAGATCGATGGACTTATTCCCTTGATGTAAGCTATGGTCTAGCCAAAAGATTTCTTATACCCACTAAGAACACAAATCAACTTCCCCTCTCTAACTTCTCATGAATTTGTAGATATGATAATGAGTAAGGTTTTCTTCTCCAAAGTAGGCATACTTTAAATGGGTAGGCTAGGCTTTTAATTCCATCACGGGTGCGTCTACAACAGATGGTTTCAATGGAATTCCTAAGGATGAGGTATCAAGCACTTCAAACCTAAACCTAAAAATTCTAGGGACTTGATAAATCATTTGAATAGAATTTATATCTCCATCTTTAATATTTTCCTCATACAAAGGACTATTTGAAGAACAATCCAATAATAAATCTTCCACATAATCCCCAACTAGGTCTACTATATGATAATCCTCATTTTTGTCAATAAGAAATTTCATTGACTTTGACATATTGAAGGTCACTTTTTTTGTCTTGCACTGTCATATTTAACTCACCTTTCGTACATCTATCATTGCTTTACCATTAAATAAGAAATTTCTACCTATGATATTCGATACATCCATATTAAAGATAATACAATCTAAAGAAAGATAGACTTATCTACTATAACAAGAACATCCATTATTATCTCCTTCAGATAAGTAAATGAATAGTCTGCTAGCAGAATGGAAACTGTGGTACTCCTATATAGTGTCTATAAAATATGAACAAGAGCATTAAATTGATGCTAGCTCCAAAATTATGAAGTGCGCAATTGCAAATTTTTTCCCTCACATCCATTGAAATGGAATAACGTTAACGTCCAAGATATCAATAGTGAAAGGATTCATCTGACATTCTTTTTCCATATATTTTTTTTTCCGCTCAGATCAATACAGTCATCCAGAGATAATTGCATTACAGGAAAGCAATACAACATCTACTATAATCCACATATCAACATATACACAGTCCAAAGAGAGTCCAAAAGAATATGTACAATAGCCATACGGCTACAAAACAAAAGCCTACTAAGGGCTACAAAACAAAGCTACAGCGATCGAAGAAGCTTCACGCGGGAGGCTCTGCACCTGAAATATTAACCACATATAATGAGCTTAAATAGCCCAGCAGGTCACCAAAGCCTACAACTGAAATCAAAGCACGACACTGGAAACAATATGCATGTCGATCAAATCAAGTTAAATCAATCAGTCGCACATGATCAATGAGTCAATGCAGATACGGAAATCAATACGGAACAGAAGTTGCTAAAATCAGTGAACAGTAGAGAATCCATAAAGCTCAAGAAATCAATGCATCAAACAAATCTCTACAATCTCTATCACAGCAATCGATAACATCAATTACATCAATACGGTCGCCTAGCCATCTTATCTATCGTATCAGTCTATAACATCAGTCAAATCAATAGAATAGAATCGTGTCAGCACATACACTTGCAAATCAATCTATCATTCAATCTCACTTACTTCCTGTCAGTACGGCAGCGTATCAATATCCATAAAGAGGACAATCCATTGACGACCACGAACGATGCTACAACAGTGAAACCACGTCAATCAATTCAGTAAAGCAATTACTTCCGGTCAATAATATCCATCAACTCAAAATCCCAATAAACGATCAAATCAATACAGCGAAAGAGCAGGATCAATACAATCGGCAAATACAATTGAAATCAATCAATGAAATAAAATCTTATACAACAATCAAATCGATAAATCAATAAACAATCAATCCAATCAATCAATCACTCAATGATCGGTATTATGAATCAATGTATCAGTGGATCTATATCAATATCCGTATCAGTAGTATCAATCATGTCCGTGAATCAATAGATCCATAATATCGATGAATCAATAATGTCGGTATCTATATCCACAATTCAATACAACATCTATATCCATAGCGGTGTCGGTATCCATGAATCAATACAATATCCATCCATATCCATAGCGGTGTCGGTATCCATGAATCAATACAACATCCATCCATATCCATATCAATGCTCAATAGTATCAATGCTCAGCGATCAATCAATGAAATTGTACAGTAACGATAAATTCGTAAATCCATAAATCCGTCAAGAAAATCTAATCAGTAATAAGTCAATTCAATACAATAAATCTGTCAATCAATAAATCAATCAAAAATCAATAGATCAATGCATATCAGGAAATCCAATCAGTCAATTTCATACATATGCAATTTCATACAATGGTCTTATTGGACAAGCACAAACACTGGCTATTATCAATAGTGCTGTTGTAGAAATCCATAGTGCTGTTGTAGAATCCATATTGCTGTTGTAGATATCCATACGTTGGTTTCAATAAAAAGAGTCGTCACTCTATTGCCCGTCGGCCGCCCGTCGGCATATCTATAAGAACTCCTTATGACTCCCAATCGTTATATCGATAATCAATGGTTTAAAGGAAAGCCCGTCGGCCCACCATCTTGTACAGGTCAAGTCAATCTCCAACCAACGTTCAACCAGGTTCCAACTTGTCTTTCAACATCAATAATCAGATAGTCACATTCATATGCATTCAAATCATCAATTTCAGGAGAATCGGAAATCGTACGAAAATCCAGCGGCATAACGGCAGTATACGGAATTTACACAAAAATCACCAAAACAGAAATTTACCAAATTACCACATAACGTGCACAACAACAATAAAAGACTATTATTCTACTGAAGCCACATCAATAAACATCCTGATATTTTTCTATTCGATCAAAATCGCACAGAACCCAAAATAACCGGTAGAATCATTACAGAAAATACTCAAAACGTATAGAAAACTCATATAAATAACATATCAAAAGTTGTGCGGTGAAAATTTCATCAATACAAAATGGTGCGCGTTTTTCGGTAACAAAAACACAAGTCTGAGCACAAAACAACCAAAACTCAACATCTTCGAAAACAGAAATAGGATTCAGAGTCCTTACAGTGAGATAAACAAATTGCTTAACAGCGGCGACGGACGAAAAGCGCTCCACGGCCTCCGAAAACGAACTTTTCCTTTGCTTTCCTTCTCTTTCTCTCTCCTCAGATATTTTCGTTTTTATAAAATGATTTTCTCTCTCCTCAATACGAGTTGATTTCCTTATATCATTAGTCTGATCGGCCCGGCCGATCGCCACATCGTCCTGGCCGATCAGAACAAAATCAAATCGGCCCGGACGATTCCTCAGGCCGATAATTTCGATTTTGCTCTCGGGATTCTTGTCGTATCTGATCGTCCCAGGATGATTCAAAATCGGCCTGGACGATCCAGTCCAGAAATCGTTCCAGAAAACACTCCAGAAATCAGCCGTTTTCAATGCACTGATCGTCCTGGACGATCTCAATATCGTCCCGGACGATCCTGGGAGAAAAATCAGATTCAGACAGCAAATCGAAGGAACGAGTTCTCACAATCTCCCCACCTTAGAAAAATGTCATCCCGACATTTCCCTTAGGTGTCCGGAGCAAAACGAAACAAAACAAATCCAATCACCAATCATTCAGAAAATCGTACAAATCACATCGGAACAGACAAGAACTAAACTCGTACCAGTCACATCAGCAGGCACTGAAGAAACATCTTCTACCATTACTTGTACATTTTCAGTCTGAACATTCGGAACAGGTCCTTGCCTAAATCCAGAACTTGGGCAATCAGTCATTCTATGTCCATATGCACCACATCGGAAACATTGCCCTGTTCACCGATAATACTGTCCCAAATGTCTTTTCCCATAACATGTACAAACATTAATTCGTGCTCTGCTACCTTCCCCACTTTTCTTGCTACGTCCAGAGCGTTTTGCTAACTTGCCACTCACCATCTGAGCGACCATGTTAGCAAACTTATTCATATTTTCAGATGTGAGCGGGAGATCAGTAGCAGACTCAACTGTCTTTCCTTTCGGATCCATTGGCCTGGTCAATATAAATCATTCGAATCAAATAAAATCGGAATCAAATCAAATCGGGGAAATCAAACACGAAAACCAAACAAATCAAATAATGCAATTATCACTATCACTATGGATATAAGCAAATCCTTTCACTACACTCGCTCTGATACCAAAAATCTTGTGACGTCCCAGATATCAATAGTGAAAGGATTCATCTGACATTCTTTATCCATATTTTTTTTCCGCTCAGATCAATACAGTCATCCAGAGATAATTGCATTACAGGAAAGAAATACAACATCTACTATAATCCATATATCAATATATACATAGTCCAAAGAGAGTCCAAAAGAATATGTACAATAGCCATACAGCTACAAAATAAAAGCCTACCAAGGGCTACAAAACAAAGCTACAGCGATCGAAGAAGCTTCACGCGGGAGGCTCTGCCCCTGAAATATTAACCACATATAATGAGCTTAAATAGCCCAGCAGGTCACTAAAGCCTACAACTGAAATCAAAGCACGACACTGGAAATAATATGCAGGTCGATCAAATCAAGTCAAATCAATCAGTCGCACATGATCAATGAGTCAATGCAGATACGGAAATCAATACAGAATAGAAGTTGATAAAATCAGTGAACAGTAGAGAATCCATAAAGCTCAAGAAATCAATGCATCAGTCAAATCTCTACAATCTCTATCATAGCAATCGATAACATCAATTACATCAATATGAACGCCTAGCCATCTTATCTATCGTATCTGTCTATAACATCAGTCAAATCAATAGAATGGAATCGTGTCAGCACATACACTTGCAAATCAATCTATCATTCAATCTCACTTACTTCCTGTCAGTACGACAGCGTATCAATATCCATTAAAAGGACAATCCATTGACGACCACGAACGATGCTACAACAGTGAAACCACGTCAATCAATTCAGTAAAGCAATTACTTCCGGTCAATAATATCCATCAACTCAAAATCCCAATAAACGATCAAATCAATACAGCGAAAGAGCAGGATCGATACAATCGACAAATACAATTGAAATCAATCAATGAAATAAAATCTTATACAACAATCAAATCGATAAATCAATAAACAATCAATCCAATCAATCAATCACTCAATGATCGGTACTATGAATCAATGTATCAGTGGATCTATATCAATATCCGTATCAGTAGTATCAATCATGTCCGTGAATCAATAGATCCATAATATCGATGAATCAATAATGTCGGTATCTATATCCACAATTCAATACAACATCTATATCCATAGCGGTGTCGGTATCCATGAATCAATACAACATCCATCCATATCCATAGCGGTGTCGGTATCCATGAATCAATACAACAACCATCCATATACATATCAATGCTCAATAGTATCAATGCTCAGCAATCAATCAATGAAACCGTACAGTAATGATAAATCCGTAAATCCATAAATCCGTCAAGAAAATCCAATCAGTAATAAGTCAATTCAATACAATAAATCCGTCAAATCCGTCAATCAATAAATCAATCAGAAATCAATAGGTCAATGCATATCAGGAAATCCAATCAGTCAATTTCATACATATGCAATTTCATACAATGGTCTTACTGGACAAGCACAAACACTGGCTATTATCAATAGTGCTGTTGTAGAAATCCATAGTGCTGTTGTGGAATCCATATTGCTGTTGTAGATATCCATACGTTGGTTTCAATAAAAAGAGTCGTCACTCTATTGCCCGTCGGTCGCCCGTCAGCATATCTATAAGAACTCCTTATGACTCCCAATCGTTATATCGATAATCAATGGTTTAAAGGAAAGCCCGTCGGCCCACCATCCTGTACAGGTCAAGTCAATCTCCAACCAACGTTCAACCAGGTTCCCACTTGTCTTTCAGCATCAATAATCAGATAGTCACATTCATATGCATTCAAGTCATCAATTTCAGGAGAATCGGAAATCGTACGAAAATCCAGCGGCATAACGGCAGTATACGGAATTTACACAAAAATCACCAAAACAGAAATTTACCAAATTACCACAGAACGTGCACAACAACAATAAAAGACTATTATTCTACTGAAGCCACATCAATAAACATCCTGATATTTTTCTATTCGATCAAAATCGCACAGAACCTAAAATAACCGGTAGAATCGTTACAGAAAATACTCAAAACATGTAGAAAACTCATATCAATAACATATCAAAAGTTGTGCGGTGAAAGTTTCATCAATACAAAATGGTGCGCGTTTTTCGGTAACAAAAACACAAATCTGAGCACAAAACAACCAAAACTCAACATCTTCAAAAACAGAAATAGGATTCAGAGTCCTTACAGCGAGATAAACAAATTGCTCAATAGCGGCGACGGACGAAAAGCGCTCCGCGGCCTCCAAAAATGAACTTTTCCTTTGCTTTCCTTCTCTTTCTCTCTCCTCAGATATTTTCGTTTTTATAAAATGATTTTCTCTCTCCTCAATACGAGCTGATTTCCTTATATCATTAGTCTGATCGGCCCGGCCGATCGCCACATCGTCCTGGCCGATCAGAACAAAATCAAATCGGCCCGGACGATTCCTCAGGCCGATAATTTCGATTTTGCTCTCGGGATTCTTGTCGTATCTGATCGTCCCAGGACGATTCAAAATTGGCCTGGACGATCCAGTCCAGAAATCGTTCAAGAAAACACTCCAGAAATCAGCCGTTTTCAATGCACTGATCGTCCTGGACGATCTCAATATCGTCCCGGACGATCCTGGGAGAAAAATCAGATTCAGACAGCAAATCGATGGAATGAGTTCTCACAATAACTACCAGCGCCTTTAAGCTTTTGAGGAAGTTTTTTGTATAATTGCACTCCATTTCTCAATCAACACTACGGTCTAAAAATCTCAAAAACTTATTTTCTTACTAAGGATATCTTTCATGAACTTTGCATATGTTGGCATATTTTTTAAGGCCTCAACAAATAGAATATTAATAGTTATATTTTTAAGACTTCCATAAAACTTAAGAATTGCATATCTAATCTTTTTATAATAATATTTGGGGAAATGGTACTGGGGGCCTTTCTTCAACCTCTGTAGAAGCTTTTCTTTTTTCTTTATCATGTTGAGCAGGTTTCTTAGGTTGAAGGGCTTCTACTGGTTCTTCTACTTTAAACTCTACCGCATATTGATCTTTATATTTAGTTACATTTTCTAGCTCCCTCCCACATTTGAATTAAGTTGCCTTGTATTATTCTTTACCATTTTCTTCAGGATTTATTTCAGTATTACAAGATAAAGTTTCTTGGGACCAATTAATTAAAGACCTAACTAATTATCCTAATTAATTTTTAATATTTCTAGTGGAAACAACTTGACTATACAATTGTGTACCCATTTTGAAAACAAATTCTTCTAATGAAGGCTTGTTATACAAAGGTTGGGTATTATAATTAAATCCAGGAAGATAATTAGAACTAGTGTTAGTGAAATTTTAAGGATGTTTGTTCCAATTACCTACTTGAGTTGGGTGGTTAGAGTTGCAATTAGTCCTATTATTTTGATTATTATTCCAAAAAGAAATTAAATGATTTCTCCATCCCAGATTATAACTATTAAAATAGAGATTATTAATTCTATTATTTATTGAATTAATTTATTCCACTCCTTAGGTATTAGGATCATTAAAATCTCATCAATACAATATTTTCTTATAAGATCACATACGAATTTTGAGGTAAATTAATTTCAATGCTATCTAATTTTTTATAAATTGTAGCTTCATGGGCAGTTAATATCGATATGGAGTCAATTTGATAAATGCTAGTCATTTTTCTAGTATTTTCTAATATGCTTCTCTGCCGCACCGGATTGGTGAAAAAGTTGTAGGGCTTCTCTGCCTAGCTATGGGGTTTTAAGGAGTGACACCAAATGTTTAGTGCAATACTCGGAGAGGACTCTAAGGAGTGGACGTAGGTTATTGTTTCACTGAATTACTATAAAATTCAACTGTGCTTATTCTAATTTCTTATTTTTCGCATTTTAAATTTTGTGATAATTGCTTGGTGGAAATCTGTGGTAGTTATTCTGTTGTGTTGATTAAATTATGATCATCATCTTTGTAACCTTGGATAAGTCTACTTGCTTTTGCATCTGGTGATAGTTTTTTGTCGGTTTTCTTAATTACTTAAAATACAAAAAATATATGTTTTGTTTTAAAAGTGAGCAATAGTTTTTTAAAACTATAAATTCAATCCCCCTCCTCCCTTCTTGGTGTGCCTAAGGACAATTCACTTAGGATTAAAATCCTTCATCAAACTTTCAATATATTTTGTTATCTCTCTTGTACTTAATCTACTTGGTTTAGGCTAAGTGTCAAATTTGCATCACCTTGTAATATATATATATTTTTTAATAAAACAAAAAGAGGTTACAGCCGCATAAATAAAACTAAACGAGCAAAAGAACAGACCAAACAAAAGAGGGAAATGCAGCAAAAAGCGAGCTCAGTAATTAGTCCAGGCTACCAGCATCCAAGACGTCCCGCACGGACCTTCCAGTAAAATGTAGAAAACGTCCCACCGAACCAACACGAAAATCCACACCTACGGTTGCCACCAGCAAAAACGACCGGGACGCGAGCCCCGACCACATCATTGCTCTTAGCCACACGAAGCAGCAAATCGAACAGTAAAGCTGAAAATTCCCGAGAAGAACTAGCAAGAAGAATCGAAAAACATTCATCTTCTACGTCGACCTCTCCCCCAAAATTTCTCGCTAGTGGCAATCTTTGAATTACACCCCAGAGAAAAATCATGGTCAGTTTCAAAAGACTCAGAATCCGATTCAACATCCGACGAATCAATCAACCAATTATTTTGATTCCTAATCTCCAAACCAGAGGAAATTCCCACACAATTAGCCAACACATGTGGATCAACCTCACGCACAGGCACTTCAACTAAACTGTTAGCAATCGGATTACCATCCTCTCCACCTAGAGACGGAATTGGAACCACAGCACCAGACACAAAACCATCCACACCACCATCCGAATCCTTAAAATCTTGAACACCCCCATTTGAATTCACAACACCCAGGACAGGCGAGTCATCAGAATTCATAACATTCACCTCAACAGAAGGCACCTCCGGCACCAGAGAAATCATAGGAGCATCCTCACAATCACAACCATCCAATAAAATTGGGGGCATAAAAGGAATGGCATTAGGTGATAATAAAAAATCATTTGCAGCATTCGACCGATTAACAGCATCAGACGACGAGTCAGCCAAAACATCAGAAATTGGCAAAACAGAGCAACCAACCCCATCTATACCATCAGCGGCCGAAAGAACCCCAGCACGAAAAGGATACTCCAACGCAATAGGGGTACCAGGAGAAGAAACCGGAACTACAACAGAGGGTAAAACAACACCCTGCTCCACATTAATATCAATAAGACCATTCAACTTCCCAAGAACCGGAATAACAACACCATTACCCGAAACAACCTCACACGAAGGATCATTTGTAATAGGCGAAAAAGCAAGCGTGTTAGGATTCGGTAAAGGATCAGGCAGCGTATTAAGCGGCGGCAGAGCCACGGTTTCCACAGAGCATAAATTAGAATAAAGCTTAGTACAATCAGATTTTTTATGCCCCACAACTTTGCAATGTTGACAAAAATTGGGCAAACCTTCAAGAACAACCTTTTGCTCATACCCGAGCTTCTCCGGACCCAGCCAAACAGAATCAGGATAATTTTTGGAAATGTCAAGTTCAACAAGTATGCGCGCGACTGAGGGACGCGATCCCACAGCTGTCGCATTATCCATTTGGATCGGCCTGCCAAAAATAGATCCCAAGCCAAAGAGTATACGAGAGGAAAATGGATGAGGTCTAAGTCCCGAAAAAGAAATCCAAACTGGGATGACTGGTGACTCTTCCGACAGGTCCAAAGTAGGCGACCACTTCACAATTTTCATGAAGCAACCATAAACAAAATAAGAACGGTGAGCAAAAACCCGACCATAATCTAGATCATTTGAAAGCTTTATCAAAACATTCGATTGATCCAGCAAAGTAACGGAAAAATCATCGGATAACTTCAGGTTAAAAAAAAATCTACGGATTGCATCCAAAACCGGTCGTTTAAGGGGAAACTTCCCAACCAACGCAAATTCAAAAGGCTTAGCAAGATGCATAAATTCTTCCTCTGAAAACCACAAAGCTGGCAAACTGCGAATCGTAGAGACGCGAAAATCCGGAAAAGCATTCGCATCAACGGAGCCAGACAAAGCATCTTTGAAAGATTTAGAGCTCTTACCCGCAAGGAAGCCCGGATCCAACCTCTTGTTGGCCATGAAATCAAAAATGACGGAAGAAGAAAAAGCTAGGGCAAAAGCCCTAGCAAGGGGGTAAAACCCTAGCAGACGGAACTCCCGATATTCGCATGCTTCGAATAAGTTATTAAGATACCATGGCATCACCTTGTAATATTAATTAACATATGTGCATATATTTCGAGTATAGGGATTAAAGTCTACATGCGACAAATTTTACGAAGAGGAAGCGCATTGTGCTCTAATAAGATTTTCGGAGAATTACATACATATTACCAAAATCAATCCTATTTAAAGCGTTAAACCTAAATAGAAAATAAAACTTGCAAACCAATTTATTTATGAGTGTTGCGAAACATTGAGAATCAAAATTGATAATTTTATTATGAACTTCAAAGTTTCAATGACAAATATGAAAAATTAGGTCAACACGGGCTTCAAATATGTTGAATTTTCTTTAAATTAGTGTAATATAAATTTTTATTTTATGTGTGTAGATATTACACTTATTTAGACAAATCTAATGCTTCTAAAACCCCTTATAATTAATTTTTAGTTATGATATTATGATGGTAAGATGTTTTCATGATAATTTTAAATAGAGATAATTAGATAATAATTATTTAAAAAATGATAAAAAAATTTTGATTTTGTTCATACAAAAGGTCCATAATTTTTTTTTCTTGTCGTAGAAGAATATAAATAAGTCAAGTCAAGCTTGAATTATAACTAGCTTGAGTTATAGATAAGTCGAGCTCAACTAATCTATATCTCTAGGAGATTATATTAAGCTCTAGCTCGAGTTGAGCTCATATATTGATTTTGAGCTTAATTGTCTTATCACTTCGCAGCTCAAGCTCAACTCATGAGCTTGAGATTTGTCCCCAACTCTACAAACACTCAGAAAAAAAAAAAGTAACAAAATTATGAAACGAGTTTGTTGAAGAAGGGTTTGGTGACGAGAAAGTTGTGATGGGAGCTTGTTGGGATTGATGGCAAGGAAGTTGTGATGGGACCTCGGTGGAGAAGACATTGATCTGATTAGCAACAAGGAAGCCACAATGAAAGCTTGCTAGAGAGACATTGATGGGACCATTAACATTTAATGGAGTTTTGTGAGGCATTTGAAATCAGGGTAAACTTAAAGCGGTGAAAAACATGATGCAGAAATTAACTATTCATTCTAGTTGTGTCGGCGTTGGGCCGAGCATCATTAAGCTCAAATTTAAGCTAACTTAATAAGCGAGCTATAATTTGAGCTTTAAGCTTGAGCTTGATCTCAATTTTTTTGATTAACTCAATTCGCAATCTTATGAACATGTTGAATCCGAGCATTTGTATTACATTGCTGAAGATATGTGGCTATTGCCACATTTTCTTTTATTAGAATTTTGAATGAAACTAACTGCAAATTCACAACGCACGGTATGCACAAAATCTATGGAAAGCCTCTTCTGGATTGAAAACATAACCTCCCAACATAAGCTGTGGCAATAGGATCGTTTGTATCTGACTAATTGCGGCAACTAATGTGTGGCTCGCATGCTTCGCACATATTGACCACAAATGGCATATTTTAGTATGTCCATGAAACGGCTATAAGTTTCGAATTTTAGTCAATTACCAAAGCTTAACATTCATTTTCTCAATCGAAGCGGCTGTTTTCCTGTGTCTTTCATATTGCTTACAGAATAAATTCAACAAACTTCTCCTAATCAAAACTCTCAGTCGAAGAGAAGAGTCCTCAATCACACGCCATGCCTAAGAACAAGGGAAAGGGCGGTAAGAATCGGAAGAGAGGGAAGAACGAGGCGGACGACGAGAAGCGCGAGCTCGTCTTCAAGGAAGACGGACAGGACTACGCGCAGGTCCTCCGCATGCTCGGAAATGGGCGTTGCGAGGTCATGTGCATCGACGGAACCAAGCGCCTCTGTCACATCCGCGGCAAGATGCACAAGAAGGTTTGGATTGCCGCCGGCGATATAGTTCTCGTCGGACTCCGCGATTTCCAAAACGACAAGGCTGATGTCATCTTCAAATACATGCCTGACGAGGCCCGCCTTCTCAAAGCCTATGGCGAGCTCCCAGAAACCACTCGCCTCAACGAGGGCATCGCTGGTGGCGTAGACGATGAGGACGAAGGAGCCGGAGACGACTACATCGACTTCGAGGACGAGAATATTGACAAGATCTAGTTTCGCACACGGAGCTACGCGCCTCCATCACCAGAAATTATTTTGTGCGGTTAGGAGGTGAATTCTGGGTATGAGACGTCACCGACGCCCAATAAATTCACTGACGTGATCCATTCAGATTTCACACACAATAATTTTTCATCAATCACATAGAATTTTTCTGATCATTAGTTAGTTTTACAATTATATAATGATGAAGAGTTTTATTAAAGATTTTCTTACGGTGATGGATATGGAATTTTTTATTTGAATATTATAGTCGGGAAATATGCTAATTATATCTCATTAATTTTATGAGATATGCATTAAAGCTTTTTAGATGTAAGATAAACTTATGTATAGTTAGTGATTGTCTTGCCCGATATAATTTTCTCATGAGATCAACATATTTTAGCCAGCTAGTTTGATGAGATAAACTTATGTATAGTTTTGATCCAAATTTGAGCATTCTCGAAAATCATTAATTCATAAATGAGATTTTTTATCCAGATTTGAAGATAATGATACTGTCTTAATAGGTTTGTTATGGAGTCAATTTGCCTTTTAAGCTTCTTTTATGTTCTCATTTGCTTGTGTTGCCTGCCAGACATAATTTATAGATGAAAAATTGCATATTTATTACCTCTTGTTTTTATGTTTTATTCTTTTTTCATTTTTAGGCGTTGATAGATTGTTAGTAGTGCCATCGTCCTCTATAATATTTTTGAGGTGAGAGAGAGAGAGAGAGAGTAGATCTGTATGATTTTGTTGTAATGTTGGCAATTCATCAACATCATTTTTTTTTTCGTTTTATATTTCTTGTAGTTAGTAGATCTGGTTTTATTCATGTATATGTCGTTTGTTTCTATTTGCTATTATCAGAATAATTACTAATACAGTGTAGTTGTAATTAGTTAAAGATCCATACCTTTATCATATTAAGCCCTCGTTTGGGACGGCTTTTTTATTACTTTCTAAAGCTATTTTTTAATTAAAAAATCTATTTAAAGCAAGAAAAAAGTAGTGATCTAAAGCTTCATTTAGGATAGCTTTTTTACTTCTTAAAGCATTTTTTAGTGCTTTTTTATTGTTTCTTAATACAGTTTTTTAGTACAAAAATTTTAACTTTTGTACTGAAAAGTTGCTTTAAAAAGCTGTCAAAAAATCATCCCAAATGAATCCTTAATTTGACATACTTGTTACTTTATGTTTTCTCATATGAACTCTAAGGATTTGTGGATCTTAAAAATACATATTAATTTCTAATCACATTCAGCCAACTAATGAAAGATACATCCTTTTTGATTTCCTGTTTGCAAGTAAGATCTATTAACATGCTTGTTTGATCAATGTTGGTGATCAAGGAAATAAAAAAAATTAAATGTTTGAATTTTTTTATTAATTTTATTGTACAATCTATAAAAATAAAAATTGATTCAAGTATTTAATGAAATTAGATTAATTAAATTAAATTATAATTAATCATATGGTTTGACATGAAATCAGTGGCAGAACCAGAAAAAATTTACAGTGGGAGCACAAATTGATTTTTTTCAAAAATTCCCTCAATTTTTTCAGTCAAACTTAAAATCAACGTTAGGAAAAAAAAAGAAAAAAAAAAGTTTATAAGGATTTAGCTGAATTGAACATTTTTAAATTCAAACCATTTTCCAGTTTTAATCCTCTCAAGGTTTTGAATTTACAAGAATTAATAATTAATAAATCCTACATGAGTTGTTACATGCAAACAAAAAGCTGATAAGAGGCATTCAAAAAAACTACAACATTAGTTATATACAAGCCAAAAAGCCCATAAGAGGCTATAAATCTAAAAGCAAAATAGTTAAACAAAGATATATACCCGCCGATTTGGCCTTTGGAATCGGAGCTGAGAACATCGAGAACAATGAAGAACATGAAACTGAAATGGTATTGATATGTATGCCCTCGTTCCTCGTTCCTCATTCCTCATTCGTGAATGAATCTTCCTCAAGACTCTGGAGAATAATGACGAAACAGCGAAGCCTATGGCTCGTATACCCTCATTCACGTGCAAATCTTCCTCTTAACTCAGGAGAACCATGAACGAATCATGAAAATGACACGAGAGCAACGAATTAGGATTAGAGATTAACGTCTAGTGGAGAAGATGAATCACAAGAGTTGCCAAGAGTAAGAATTAAAATTAGAAGTGCGTGGAAGCAGGTGTTTCTAATATTCATCCCGGGGGCGGGGGGGCGGGGTGGGCACGTGCCCCCTAGGCCCCCCCCTTGTATCCACCACTGCATGAAATCATATAGGATGATCAGCTATCTTAAAAAATCCCACCATTGAATCCTTATTGTCAAGAACCGACAAATTTGAAACTTGAACTGATTATACTGTATGAGATACATTGTACAATACAAATACTAATGAATATTGCATAATTTAATACCAAGGATTAAAGATTCAAATATTAAGTAATGATAGTATTGAATGATCAATATCATACAGGATGATTAAATAAAGAGCTTGCTGATCGAACCTTAGTTCTTCTTGGACGGTCTGTGATTTGGTACAATTAATCATATGATATGACTATATATTATATAAGATTATTAGTGACGTGAATTAAACTAATTAGATAGTACGACCCAAGTATCGTACTATATAATCAAAGAAATTAATTTAAAAATTAGGTTTTAATTTAAATAACCTAATCCTCTTAACCTTATGAAATTTTAAGGGTCTAAGGTTGAGTAGTAGAGACATTTTTTTAGGGAGGGAGCTTGAGAGAAGGATAGGAAACTTCCTAGCTCATAAGAGTGTGTCAAAATCACTTGCAAGAGTGAGGAGATGAGGTTGAGGTATACTTTTTTCTTTAGGGTGTCAAGAGGTGTGAGGGGATTCACATGGTTGTTGTTTTTAGCCTGCACCTTGAGTCTTTCGTGTTGTAGTTGTGATGCCCTTGGAAAAGGGCGCTTAGAGAAACTCAATAAGCAAAATACTTACTAGTCAAGGAGGCTAGGTGATGGCATCTCCACTATATCTAGTAGCTGAATAAGGGAGCAACATCTCTGCCATAGTGAGCAGCTAAAGGGGGGTGGGGCATCTCCTCTATAGTGAGGAGCTAAAAGAGAGATCGACTTCTTCATCGGGCAATAAGGCAAAAGGAGGAAGATTTTTGTTGGGTTAGAAGAGTCTATAAATGTTATTCTCCACCTAATTGAGTGCCAAAGGAGTGTGAGTTAGTGCAATACCCAAAGATGAGGATCTTTGGAGAGTACATGTAGATTGATTAGATTGAACTACTATAAAAAAATTGTTTGCATTTTTTTTTTTTTTACTTTCTTGCACATTCTTATATTTACTTTCCTGCACTTCAGTTTACTTAGTTGATCTTTGGGAAAGTTGTGCTTGAGAATTTTCTTATTATAACTTTGGTTAAAAGTTTAAACAAAATTTCTTCTAGAAGTTTGAAAAATTAGATATTTATTTCATATTTTTGTTTTTAAACTTTTTCTTAAAGAATTTGTGTATTAATATGATTTGATTTCTAGTAAAAGAATATTTAAAATACCAATCCCCCTCTTGGTATGCCATAACACTTTGAATTGGTATCAAAGTGGAGTATTCTCTTTGTTTGATTTTAACACTTTAAGTAGATCTACATGACACATTTTTGGCAACATAAATACTTTCAAAGGGTTTTCTATTACTCAACTACCACTTTTTAACAATGTTCATTTTTATTTCTAAAAGATTTAAATATCAACTTTTTACAATCAATTGATTTTTGTATGTAACATATGATACAAATTGGTCATTCTTTATCATTTATACTTGAGAATGGTAAAGGTAGAAATATCTTATTTTGAATGGAGTATCAATGATTATAATCTTACTCAACTGAATGCTAAATGTCTTAATTACTTTTTCTATCCTTTAAAATTTGAAGATTATATGCGGATTTCTACTTGTTCTAATGGTAAATAAACTTGAGATAGCCTTTTAAATAACTTATGAAGAAATTAAATAAGTGAAATAATCCCATATGAATTTGCTCTTACATGAATATGAACTATTTTGGACATGTATATTAGGTATACAAAAATTATTACTTTGCCGCATTCTTTTGGAAGAGAAATTGCCAATATTTAAAAGGTAAAAAAAAATCTTATATTATTTATCTAAATCATGGGATACCAATGTTACTATAATTTATGAGTCTAAATATTTAAATTCTTATTCTATTGATAACTGATTTGATTCTTTGATTGCTTATGAGAGAAATATTAGTCGAAGAAATGTGGATACATGTGAAAAGAAGAAGATAATAATGCTAAAAATTGATGATACATAAAACAAAAATTTTGGAGCGATTAGAAATGAGAATATTACACTGATGATCTGACAATTTAAAAGATTATTAAAAAAAATAAGAAAAAAATGACACTTTCACATATATAGAGATAAAGTGCACAATTAAATAAGTTTTCTAATGATGTTTTTTATTATGAGTGCAAAAAGCTAAGACATATCTGATCTGATTGCCTGAACGTAAAGAACCATCCAGCGAAAGAATAGGATAAACAATAAATCATCGCTAAGTAGGACAAGAAGATAACATAAAAGGATTTTTAGGAAAATTTTGATTCAGATTTATTAGAAATAAAAGCTGAAGAGGAGGTAACAAACTTGTGTCACATGACCAAAAATAGCACTAGCGACTCTAGCAGTGATCCATTATGCAATATTTCTTTTGATGAATTATTTTCTCTTTCAAAAAAATCGCATAATACGTACTGAAAATTAAAAAAGTAGGATAAATGCCTTAAAGGAAAATATTTACACTATAAAAAGAGCATATCAATCTCATTAATAATTATACAAACTTAAAAACTTATTGTGTTGCATTAGAAGAAATTATTAGTCATTAAATAGAGGGCATATATGGGGAATTCGAATACACACATGAATTGTTAAACAAAGTTCAACTTGATCTAGAAGAGGCTTTTAAGGAGTAAGAACAAGATGTATTGCATTTACAAGATGATGAAGATGCATTTAAAGTAGAAGTAGGTATATATAAAAGCACTAATGCAATTTTAATGATGAAAGTCACAACACTTAAAATAAAATACATCAGGGCCTACACATACTAATAAGACACATATTAAGCCACAACATGCTCCACCATCCTTTAGAAAGAGACATCACTCTACCTATATATTATTGTATTCATTTCTAGAAGTGAAATGATATTTTTGTGGCATTTAGATCATATTTCACACACACACACACACACACACACACACACACACACACACACACACACACACACACACACATATATATATATATATATATATATATATATATATATGTTTTCAAAACTAAACTATGATTAATTTTGTAGGTGTTCTCTCATTAAAGGCCCAGTGATAGCATGTGGTACCAGACAATGGATGTTCTTGTTACATGACTAGAGATATCAAACAATTCATCACGCTGGAAGCCAAGAGTGCAGGAAAGGTTACCTTAAGAGATAATTTTTCCATAAAGACAGTGGGAGCATGTATAATATCTAAATTCAATAGTTTTATAATTGAAAAAATTTTGCTAGTAGAAGTTCTAAAGCATAATCTATTAACTATTAGTTAACTGTGTAATAAAGGATTTAACATAAATTTTTTTTCTCTATAAAATGGTTATTAATGCTAAATAATAAAATTGTATTAGAAGGCTTAAGGATTAAAAATGTCTGCAAGATTAATTTGAATTGTATTTATAAATCTATTGATATTTTCTATTTGAAGTTTATTGTGTATAAATCATGATTGTGGCAAATGAGACTATATCATGCAAGCATGAGGACTATTGGGAAGATAACTCAATTAAAATTGATTAGAGGCATTCCTAAGTTATATTTATCTAAAGAACATATTTGTGATGCATGCCAACTAGGGAAGAAAATTAAGTATTCATTTCATTTTATTAAAGATGTAGTCATAATTAGATTCTTGAAGTTTTCACATTAATTTATTTGGACCTATTAGTATAATGAGTATATATGGGAAATTATTTGGATTTGTAATCATTAATAATGATTCTAGGTACACTTGTGTTAAATTTCATTCAAATAAAAGTGAGTCATTTGAGGAATTTAGAACATTCCAAATTTGAATTCAACAAAAAATAGGTTGTTTAATTTTCACAATCCATAATAGTAACGAAGGTAATTTTAGAATAAAAGATTTGAATTTTTTTATCAAAAAGTTGGAGTCAAATGTAACACTCAGCCCCTAAAACACCATAACAAAATGGGTTAGTCAAAATAGGGGAAAATAGGACAATAGTAGAGGATGCTAGGTAATGCTTAATGAGTATAATCTACCATGTATTTCTAAGTATAAACTTTCAATTGAAGGAATTTGTTTCTAGTGAGGAAAAATCCCTTTCTATTTCAATTTTTTTTGAATTGTGTGGATTTCATGGTTATTCAGAATGGTGGTGGTTAATGGCAGACTATTTTTATCTAGCAATCCTTCCTTTGTTCCTTCATCTATGTCATCTAGGGTGGCTTGTTCTATCAATCGTTTGGATATTTTGAAAACTTTGAATAATTTTGGAGATGTATCTAATCATAAATATTCTTTGAAGCAGATGCCTTTGGTGATTAGAGTGGGAAATCTAAATCTTATTCTTAAAAATTGCCTTGTTGAAGGAAAGGGGGAAATATCATTTCTATGCCTGATTTTGATTTTGATTTTTTTTTAAAAAAAATCTATGATAAAACCTTCTTCTTTTCCAATTTCTAGTTCAAACTATCTTGAAGCTTTTTAATCGAATGATGATCGTTGGCCATCTTCAGTGGTCATTTCTGTTGCAACTCAAGAATCCATCTTGAGAATGTATTTTTGATAATATAAAAATATTATTGTTTTGATTAATTTTATCATTTTTCCTGAGCATGTACTGGACATTTTTTTGTTTCTCATTTGTGTGTACTAACATTTCAGTGAAATCAAACTCCAGACTGCTAAAGACTTCAAGACAAAGTAGATTATGGTTTCATGTAATGAAGTCTGTAAATGTTTTATTTTTCTTAAGTTTGAGAGATTGTAATTGTAATTAGGTAAACATGCACACACACACTGAGGGAGAGAGTCAAAACTTAAAATTTTAAAACTAATTATACTGTATGATTTATAATCGTACTAGACAATTTGTTACATTTTTTTCTTTGAAAGAGAAATTAATCAAATCATGTCTTGTATTTTTTTCACTTTTCCTATTATATGATGTTAGTTTGTACAAATGATTCATAGAGTATGAAATAGGTGCATACCAATTCATCTAAAATGAATTGATTTATTTTTTGTACTGTTTGTACTCTACGATATAGGTTTATACAGATGACTAACAAAGTATGAAATAAGGTGCATACTAGTTCATCCCAAATAAATTATTTTATTTTTATATTATTTGTACTATATGATGTAAATTCATATAGATGATTGATAGAGTACGAATTGGGGTCATCTACATTCTTACCAAATAAAGCATGATTTGTGTTAGCTTTTCATAATATACGATGTTAGTTTGTACATACAATTGAAATTGTATGAAATAAGGTTCATACAGGATCATACTAGACAAATATATTCATTTTTGAACTATTTATACTGTACAATATCAGTTCGTACAGATAACTGACAGAGTAAAAAATAAGGTTCATACAAGATCATATATATATATATATATATATATATATATATATATATATATATATATATATATATATATATATATATATATATATATATATTAACTATTTGTACACACGATCCTCGAACATACTATACGATCTTAAGTCAATTGACTTGTAACTTTTAGTTTTCTAAATAGTTTTTCTTATGTTTCATATATAAGTATCCTAAAAACTAACACTCAATACCTTTTGTATGATTTTCTCTTGAGAGTGGCCATTGAGTGTGAGTGTTTGGGAGAGATTGTTAGAGTGAAGCATGAGAGATCAAGTGAGGGGGCGTTATGAGGGATTCACAAGGTTGCCGAAAGTGAGGATCTTTTTTTCTTCTTCAAGATTATGCCCATCTCCTCTGGAGGCTATTGAGAGAAGATCCTCAATATTGTGTCACAGTTCTCTGTGATCACCATGAGGGTGAAAAAGGATGAAGTTTCTCCACCATCACAAACAGGCCAGGAAAGGATGAAGGTTCTCTGTCATTACCAGGAGGGTGAAAGGATGTCGGTACTCTGTAGCACCAGGTTGGTGGAAGATAGTTTGTAAAGGCTTTTCTGCCTTACTGTGGGGGTAAAAGGAGAGTCACTTTAATTTAGTACAATACTTGGAGAACAAGTCTCCAGCGAGAGAACGTAGGTCTAGTTTGGATCAAACCAATATAAATTTGGTGTTCTTCTATTCACTTTACTTTTTTATATTTTTATTTTTCTATGCTTCAAAATTTTGTGGTTGAAAAATTTATTGTGATTATTAGTTTATTACAGAATTTCATATTTCAGGATTATTATTTATATTTCCTAAAAATGGTTTTTAAAATTTCAAGAAATTTTTAAAATTACCAATTCACCCCCCCCCCCCCTCTTGTTAGCCTCGGGACAGTTAATAAGGTCTAACAACCTACTCAAACTTTTAAGTGGTATCAAAGCCCATTTCAAAAATAAAAGTTTAGACTTCTTTTTAAAAAATGATAATGACTACTTTTTGAAACCGTAACACTCCTAAAGGATACTTTATCACTAGATCACTTTTATTTGATAACATCACTTTCAATTTTTGGAACTTGCATGTCTATTTTTCTGCATTCAGTTGACTATCACATATGGATATTAATACAAGAAGGTTACACTATACCCACTAGACTTAATGATAGTTTTAAAGTTGAAACTCCATTCACTGATTAGACTCAATAAGAAAAAGGTTTAGCACAGATAAATGCAAAATGGTTAAATAGTTTATTTTTGCATTGAAATCTAAAGAATATATGTTTATTTCTAGCTGCAAATCTAGAAAACAAATTTAAGATATACTTTGCGTAACTTATGAAGGAAAAAATGAGGTTAAATAATTTAGATTAAGCATTTTATTATACGACTACAAAATAATTTGTATGAAACCGAATGAATCAATTTCTGATATGTATATATGTACGCTTTACTTAGATTATTACCTCATTGCATGTTTTAGGTAGAGAACTAATTAATTGCAAAAAGGTTAATTAAATCTTACATTGTTTACCTATTCCTTATGACGTAAAGATAACTGCCTTAATAGAGTCGAATCTTCTGAATGTATATTCTATTAATAATATATTTGGATCAGTAATTTCTTACGAACAAGGAGTGAATCAAAGACAGATTGATGCATGTGACAAGTAGAAAGAGAAGAATATTACTTTAAAAGTGGATGATTCAGAGAGTGATCAATCAAGGCCTGAGGATAAAGATGATATTGCACTCATGACTAGGCAGTTCAAAAGTTTCCTTAGAAGAAAGAAATAAAGATGTAAGCATTGGAAAATTGTTAAGTTTAATAAGAATGCAAAAGTTTCTAATGAAGTCATTTGTTATAAATATAGGATGTTTGGACAAATAAAAATAGATTGCCCAACTCCTAATAAGGAGAAAGTTGAGGAGAAAACTAATGTTATGAAGGGCAAGAGAAAAATGTAAGGAGCTTTCTAGACTAACTCAGCTTTAGACTCCTCAGAAATAAAAGCAGAAGAGGAAGTTACAAACTTGTGCTTAATGGCAGACAAACTTGATAATTCATATTAAGAGGAGTTATGCGACTCATCCTATGATGAACTTATTTGAAGTTTCTAAGAAAATTCATAATGCACATAAGAAGCTTAAAAAATTGCATGCAAATTTTAACCTCGAGCATTTAAATTTATAAAAAGAATATGAAACTCTCAGGAAAGATCATGCATCCTTAGATACAACCATATGACAATGTTGGATGATTTTGATGATTTGAATAAAAAACATAAATTATTGAAAACATCCTATACTAATCTTGAGAATGATTTTAAGGTGTTTATAGTTGAAGCGAATCAAAGAGAACATGAGTTGAAAGTTCACAATTCTGTTTTCGAAAGTACAAACTCATATCTTAAAGAAAAATTGAAAGCTTTTAAGGAAAATAAGACACCCCTTACACTTGAACAATTTTACAATCCTGATCAGAAGCATGCATTTTTAAAATATAGAAAAAGATATTATAACTCAGATAGATTGCTAAATCTTTTTCCTAGTGTTAAATATTTTTCATGTGGAATGATAGGACATATTTCTCACACTTGCACAATTCATAGTAAAACACATCTAGTGTAGAGACATAAGATGCATAAATCACATCATATAAAATATACATCTTGTTTTTCATTATCAAGAGGTGAACCCAAATTTATTTGGGTTCCTAAGTCTAACGTTTGATAATTTTGTAAAAATGCTCTCATATAAGCACTCGTGAGAGCATTTGGTACTTAGATAATGGATGTTTGAAATATATAATTGGAGATACAACTCAATTCATATTGCTGGAGGCCAGGGCTAGAGACAAAGTGACACAAGGGGATAATACCACTAGGAGAGTAATGAGTATAGGTATGATTATCAATAAGAACAATTTCTTTATTTAGAATGTGCTATTAGTTGAAGGCTTAAAACATAACTTGTTGGGTATTAATTTACTTTATGATGGAGGTTTTAACATTAATTTTTTCCTACAAGCTGTATCATAAGCTTAAATAGAATTGATGCGTTGCATGAAAATAGGGTAAATAATGTATATATTCTTGATTTAAATTATCTTAAATCTTCTAATGCTTTTTGTCTCAAAATCTTGGTGACTGCATGAATCTTGTTAAATAATGATGAATCTTGGTTATGTCATAGAAGACTTTGTCGTGCAAGCATGAAAAATCTTCGGAAGATTATCCAAAAAGATTTGGTTAGAGAAATATTTAAATTAGACTTCACTAAAGATCAAGAGTGTAATGCATGTCAATTAGGAAAACAAGTTAAGTCATCCTTTCATTCAATTAAAGATCTTATAACTAGCAAACCACTAGAAATCTTACACATGAATCATTTTGGACTAGTTAGCAATGTCAGTTTAGGAGGGAAAGTTTTTGGGTATATAATTACTGATGACTATTTAAGATTCACTTCAATCAGATTCTTATCACATAAGAGTGAATTATTTGACGAGTTTAGAATTTTTTCTTCTTGAATTCATAGCAAGCTAGGTTGTGAAATTCTTTCAATTTAAAGTGATCATGGAGGAGAATTATAAAATAAAAAATTTGAAGTTTTTTATATAGTGTAAGGAATTGATCAAAATTTTTTTTAGCACCAAGGACCCCTCAACAAAATGAGATAGTTGAGAGAAATCATACTGATAGTTGTTCTTGTGTTTACTAATTTTATCATTTCTCATGAGCATGTATTGGACATTTTTTATTTGTTGTTTGTGTATACTAACATTTCAGAGAAATCATACTCTAGACTGTTGAAGACTTTAAGACAGAGTAGATTAGTGTTTCATGTAATGAAGTCTATAAATTTTTTATTTTTTTAGTTTTTGAGAGAGTGTGATTATAATTAGGTAACCGTGCATACACACACTGTAGGAGAGTCAAAATCTAAAATTTTAAAACTAATTATATTGTACAATTTATAATCATACTAGAAGATTTGTTATATTTTTTCCTCAAAAAAGAAGATAATCAAATCATGTCTTATATTTTTACAAAATTCATACTATACGATGTCAGTTTGTACAGATGGTTCACAGGGTATGAAATGGGTCTGTACCATTCATCCCAAATAAACTCATTTTATTTTTTTATTGTTCGTACTGAACAATGTAAGTTTGTACAGACGACTGACAGAGTACGAAATCAGGTGCGTACAGGATTTTACAAGATGAATAGGTTCAATTTTGAGCTGCTCATACAGTACGCTATTAGTTCGTACAGACGACTAACAAAGTACAAAATAAGATTCGTACAGCATCATACATGGATTTTTTAGCTATTTGTACAGATGATCCTCAATCGTATTGTATGATTTTAAGTTGGTTGACTTGTAATTTTCATTTTTCCTGATAGTTTTTCTTGTGTTTCATATATAAGTGTCCAAAAAGTCGACACTAAATACCATTGCTATGATTTTCTCTTGAGAGTAGCCATTGCATGTGAGTGTTTGATAGAGATTTTGAGAGTGAAGTGTGAGAGATCAAGTGAGGGGGAGTTGTGAGGGATTCACAAGGTTGCCCAAAATAAGGATCTCTTTTTCTTCTTCAAATTTCTGCCCATCTTCTCTGGTGGCTTTTGAGAGAAGATCTTCAACATTGTGTCATGAATCTCTGTTGTCACTAGGATGGTGAAAAAGGATGAAAGTAATATCATCACTAGGAGGGTAAGAAAGGATGTAGGTTCTCTACCATCACCAGGAGGGTGAGAAAGGATGAAAGTTCTCTGCTGTTACGAGGAAGGTGAGAAAGGACGTCAGTACTTTGATGCACCGAGTTGGTGGAAGAGAGTTTGTAAGTGCTTATCCGCCTTACTGTGGGGGAAAAAAGAGAGTCACTTTAATTTAGTGAAATACCTGGAGAAGGAGTCTCTAAGGAGTGGACGTAGGTCTAGTTTTGACTGAATAACTATAAATTTGGTGTTCTTCTGTACACCTTACTTTTTTATATTTTCTTTTTCTACACTTCAAAATTTTGTGGATGAGAAATTTATTGTGATAATTAGTTTATTTTACAATTGAATATTTTAGGATCATTGTTTAAACTTTCTAAAAATAATTTTTGAAAATCCAAGAATTTTTTAAATTTACCAATTCACCACCATCTTTGTTAGCCTTGGGACAGTTCAATAAGGTCTAACAATCTACTCAAACTTTCAATTTCTTTTGTCTTTGGTGGCTCATCTCTAATACCCAATGTTAGTGAGATGTCTTCTTCTTTAGGCCCTAAATTGAAGTTAAGCAGATTCTTTCCAACACATTTTCAAGAAGAATACATATCTGTTTCAAATGAGATTCTGTTGAAGAATAAGATTTCTGAAGATAAAGATGTTGGTGTTACTGTCTTTAATGATGTTCATCTTGTTGAAAAGCAAGAACCCCTTAATGCATGGAGTAAACAAACTAATATTAAAGGGAATCCAGTAAACAATGTTGAAATGTCTGAAGATGGGGTTGCTTTGAAACTTCATTCAGATAATGAGTTGGCAAATACTCATAGGCTTCGTTATTCCATCGTGATTAAGGTTTTTAGTAATCTTATCCCATATTTCTTGATAAGTAGAGAATTAAGGAATCAATGGAGTAAATTTGGATCCTTTCATTCAACCAGTTTGGGTAAAGAATGGATTTTATGTTCTTTTCAGTCAACAGAAGCTATAGAAGCAGTTTTCAATGGAGGCCCATGATATGTAGCTGGTCATATAATTGACATAGAAAATTGGAATCTTGGATTCTCACCATTATCCATGAAGGATTTATTTTCTCCTATATGGATTTTATTGCCTCATTTGCCATTAAATTGTTGGGATGGAATTAATGTCACTAGAATGGTTTCATTGGTTGGGACTCTAATGTATTTATATGGTAATATGTTCAATTGGGGAAGAAGAGAATTCGTATGAATTTATGTTCATATTAACCTGGATGCTCAACTTCCTGTGGGAATATGGATTGATGGATCTCAAGGCAGATTTTATCATAGGGGAGAATATGAGAAGATCTCTTCATTCTATTACAATTGAGGTAGAATTGGACACACAAATACTATATGTAATAAGTTAATTGGTGATTACAATAAGAATAAGAATTCTTCCTTTGCTGATCAGATTGTTTATTGTGTTAACAAGGTTTTATCAGATATTCCAGTCTCTGTTAGAGAATATAATAAGGAAGACACTTCTTCCTATGGACCATGGATCCAAGTTAACTATAGAAGAAATAGATTTAAATCTTACAAGAGATCTAAATTCTAATGAGGGAAGAGAGGATTTATGTAATTTTACAAAACCTATTATGGATCTTGAAGAATTGAAGCTGAAAAAAGGATTTGAGAATAACGTTTCTGTGAATGATCTTGCAAATGATGCTCTCACAAGTAATCTAGCTGCTGCATCTGGTCCTGATTCTTGAGTTGATAAAATATATGATGGAGATAAGGTTAGGATTCAAAGTGAATTAAAAATACAAGAAGAATCGGGCAGGAATTTTGAATCTGTCGGAGTGGGTTCTACTGCAGTTAAAATATTGTCTGACAACAAATTAGTTGAAGATGTTCCTAATAATGCTATTATTGTTGAAAGTATTAAAGCTGTTGCTTTAAAAATCAATTCGGATGAACTTAAAGTCATTAATGAAGTAGTAGTTCCTAATGATGGTACTGAAGGTTATGTTCCTGCGGATAGCAACGAGATTATTGTTTCTGTAACTCTAGAAGCTGTGGAAGAAACAAAACTTTTAGCTGAAGGAGAGATAGTAAATGAAGATATTATCCTATTGATGTAGTTAAATCTATTTCGGGGTCTGAAGATATTCGTGTTCAACCGGGAGCTGAATATTTTTTAGATAATATTTCTGGAGCTGATTATGTTCATGTTGATGATGGAATTGCTAATCTCAAGTCGAATGTCTCTGAAGTTTTGTCTCATCAGAAGATGAAAGGAGTTGGAATCAATTGTGAAAATCTGCCTTCCGATCAAAACATTGATCCTTTGATAAGCTTTAAGCCTGCTATTCTTACTAATTGTAATAAGGCATTAAGTTCTTTTATGTGTGAAACAAAAATGCAATAAATAACTAAAATCTTTAGGACCTATTGAAGATTTTTCTTGAAAAAAGGATAATTGATTTGAATTTGAGTCATGGTGGAAGGCTATTTTAATGAAGCATGGAGCTCAATTAAGCTTTTAGGGGATTTTGAAGACTTATCTACAATAAGTGGTTTAGTGGTGGCGGGGGGAATTTTCATGTTGGTTAGATTGTTCACTTTTATGTTGTATAGCTATAGTGCTGGTTTTACTAGGTTTGATGTGGCTTTATGGCCACTAGAGTTTTATGTTTTCAGCATAGATTTTAATTTGAATTATAAAACTCGAGTATGGAATTTAAGACTCTTCCTAGTTTTCGCTTTTTACCTGATTGAGAACTCTAGAATACTAATTGACCTTTTTGGCGGTTTAAAATTTGGTATCTCCAACACTCCAATTGGTTAAAAGTAAGGAGTAGTGGATCTTATTTCCATTATGATATCTTCTTTTTTGCAAATAGTTTTTTCTTATACTTTATTTTCTTTTCAATAATGGTTCCTTTCCATATGTTTGGAAATGTATACCTTTTAGTTTTTTTCCTCTCTAACTTGTAATTGTTTCTTTTCCTGATATTAATGCAATTTGCATTTCTTAAAAAAAAAAAAAGTATTTCTAGGTATAGTCAATAAATACTTGTTGCAATGTTCTTAATATGGTTAATATTAGATTGAAGCTAAATAAGACACCATATGAGTTTTTTAAAGGTATAACACCTTTTATCGCATCTGCATGTGTTTTTTGGGTGTAAGTATTTTGTTTTTAATAATAGAAAATCATATCTGAAATTTTGATGCCAAAGGAAGATAAAGTAGTATTTTTAGGATACTTCTCAGTAAGCCAGGCTTATATGATATTTAATTAAGGAACTTTAGTTATTGAGGATGCCCATGTTAGTTTTGATTAATCAGATAGGATTTTTGAAAGTAGAAGAATTGATGATGAGGAAGAATATAACCCATAGAGCTAAAACTATTGAATTAGAGAACAGAGAAGTAGCATATAATTTGTTGCTTATAGAGTACATATATGCATATAGTCATCTTATAATATTTATCTTAGGAGATCCATCCAGTAGGGTTAGGTCTAGTTATGGTCTTAGAATAGAAGTTAACCACACCTCAATCTCTATAATAGAGCCCACTTGTATATAATAGACTTTAGAAGATAAATTTTGCATTGTAATAATGTAAGAAGAATTAAATCAATTTTTTTAGAATTATGTGTGAGAATTAGTGACTAGACCTGCTGATCAGATTATTATTAAAACTAAATATATTTTTAAAAATAAGTTAAATTATTTTGGGTCAATAGTTAAGAATTATGTTAGGTTGGTAGCAAAGGGTCACAACTAATTTGAAGGGATAGATTTTTAGGAGATCTTTGCTCTAGTAGCAAGATTTAAAGTCATTAGGGTATTATTAGTATTTGCATATATGAAGGGCTTTAAATTGTACCAAATGGTTATTAAGTGTGCTTTTCTAAATGAGGTGATTAAATAAGATGTGTATGTAGATCAACCCTTAATTTTATATCAAAATCATATTTGTAAACTTAAGAAAATATTATATGGAGCAAGCACCAAAGGCATGATAAGATAGGCTTAACAATTTTGTTACAAAAACTTCTCGTTAAGGGCACCATAGATACCACTCTATTTCTCAAGAGAATTGGAGAAGATATACTCATTATTTAGTTATATGTGGATGATTTCTATTTGGATTGATTGATGATGATTTATACAAATAATATTATTTCACTAGAAGTAGTGAATTTGAAATAAATACGATGGGTAAGCTGACCTTTTTTTTTAATTAATGTTAAGCAAAGAGAGTGTAAAATCTTCTTGAGCAAGATTAAGTATATTAAATAAAATTTTAAAGAAATTTGATATTGAAGGTTGTAAGAGTATGAATGCAGTAATTAGCTTGACCACTTAATTAGATAAGGTTCAGGACTATAAATCAATTTATCAAATTTAGATAAATTATATGTTCCTTACTTTACATGGCTGGTAGTATGCTTTATATTATATTAAATAACTGCATATGTGTTATATTTTAGGATGATATTAAGGAATTTCATATGACCGTCATCAAAAGAATCTTAAGTTATCTCATAGGCAATCAGAACTTAGGTATATGGTATCATAGGAATAACTTGACCTTTGACATAGTTGTATACTTAGATTCAAATTTTACTGGATGTAAGGTGGTTAGGAAGAGCTACTCAGGAATATGTGTTTTTTCCTCAGGAATATATTAATTCATTGGATAATCTCTAATTTTTTGGTCCAGTATAAAGAAAAATTTTGTAGATTTTTCCAATATCGAAGTCAAATATATAGCTATAGGAAGTTATATTACCAAATTCCTTTGGCTGACGTAATATCTCCTTATTTCATACTGCCTGTAAAAACTATCCATATCATGTGGGATAACACTAGTGAAATCTGCATCCCTAACATAATAACATCCAATCAACATCGATTAAGTCAATGGTCAAGCTATTCATAGGATATTAGATACCTAAGTTTTGAGTGTCTATGAGATACTTTAAGATTCTTTTAATGGAAGTCATATGAAATTCCTAAAGGTCAACCTGAAATCTAGCATATAGATAGACACTGAGAATAATATCATACTCCCAAGAAGATTTGGCTGATGATTCGAGATTGGATAAGTTTATTTCAGGCAACCATTGGTGTATTCCAGAATTGAGAAAGTGTTTCGGCAAGGATTTGGTGGAATTAATCTGCAGGATTAATATTAATCCGGATCTGATTGAAGACCAAGTGGAATTCATTCACATGGAATCTGGGAGATCAATTACTGCAATGGCTGTTGATAGAAATGCAGTTAAACCAATTGACAAGGCAGATTGGAAGTGGCTGAAGAATATAAAACTTTGTGGCAGAAGTGATAATTTTTGGTGGAGAGTACTAAATGAAGCTTTGCCCACTAATGAATTTTTATTTCATAGAAGAATTTATTGGACACCTGATTGTCCTAGAGAATGCAATGAAAAGGAGGATATTAATCATCTGGTGTGCAGATGTAAGAAGATCGTGGACGTGATTCAACACCTGAATAAATGGGGCTTTTTCATTCCTTTATTCAATAACAAAGAAGAGATGTACAATTGGATTTCTAAGCAAAATGCTTTTCTTGCTAGATTACTGTGTAATGCAGTTTATTTATCCTGGAAAGACAGGAATGAAATTGTTTATGGGAAGAAGGGAAGTAGTTCTTTTCATATTGTGGCTGAAGTTGTCAGCCTTTCAGGAGTTCTAAATCCGCTGAATTATGAAAATAAGGAAAGGTTGAGTACCAATCAGCAATTGCTGTTTGATAATCGTTGGTATTCTCCTCCTCCTAATTGGATCAAGGTAAATGTTGATGCTACTATGTTTCACTCCTATAAGGGAGGTATTGGAGGAGTGGCTAGAGATTTTAAAGGTTGATTTATAGCGGCTTATGGAGTACCTCAATTGCACTGGGACATTACCTATCTAGAGTATCAAGCTATAATTACCGCCAAGGAGTGGATCAAAGATCTAATGCATGGGTATCAAGGCATCATCATTGAAAGTGATAATTTGAATGTTATCAAGATGTTTCAAAAGGCTTGCAAGATGGGAGTTCAAGGTATGGATAAGGTTTCTTTTGTAGATTCCTTTAATTATGTTATTTTTAATCATGTTAGCAGAGATTGTAATAAGTTAGCAGCTTTTTGTGCTAACTTAGGTACTTTATCTTCTTTCTTGTGGGATGATTTAATCCTGGATAAGGTTCCTTCTTCATTTATTAAGATTTTGAAGAAGGAATCTGATGACTGTATTCGTTAGGAACTTTTTTACAGTTCCTTGCTTTTTCATTTTATAGAATCTGCTTTATGCTCTTCTAAAAAGAAATTATTTATTAAAAAACTGAAAAATGGGAATTAAAAAAGTTTGGATGCGGAAAATCGTAATCCGCATTCAATAGAATGCCAAAAATGATTTCCCGCACATTGTTGAATGTGGAAAATAATTTTTTTGCATTCTATTGAATGCGGAATTCTGTTTTCCGCATTCTGGAATTTTTTATTTTTTATTTTCACATCCTCTCTAAGGTGAAATTTGGTTCTCTGTATTTATTCTTTTTTAAATTATTTTGCACATGTGCTTCTTACACTTAATTTTGTTTAAAATATATTCATTTTTATAAATTGACTTTATCATATTAAAAAAATTTGGACTAATTAATATTGTGATTTTCATAATCAACAATTAAAGAAAAAGTCATTATCATAATCATTAGTGCACCAAGGAAGCATTTCATTTGAATCATCATATGATGTAAAATCGAGAAGGTAAACCTTATAACAATAATAATAATAATAACAAAAACAAATTCATATTAAAAATCTCTTCCAAGCAATAAAAAAATTAAATGGAGTTCGTACAAAATTAAAGCTGGAAGAGATAAGTTTACAACCAAATTAAAATTAGCTGAAAGTTTATAAACATACGATAAGTCTCAAGTTTTAAGTTCAGCAAAAGTCTTAGGCTTCATTTGGGATGATTTTCTTACTACTTCTTAATGCAGCTTTCTAATACAAGAATTAAAATTTTTATACTAGAAAACTGTTTTAAGAAGCTATAAGACATTTTAATGGGTAACGTTCACCTCAGAGAGCGCCACTTCGCTCTTCCCTTCATTCGACTGCCGCTTTGTAGATTTATTGTAAATTGCATGCAGCAGCAATTGAGCTATAGCAAACAACAGCCCAATTGCATTTGGAATCTGAAACATAAATTTAAGAATCAGGAGATAATTAATTACTTTTCAACTATATTATACATATATATATATATATATATTTATATATATATATAATATATATATATATATATATATATATATATAAAGGGAGAGAGAGAGAGAGAGAGAGAGAGAGTAACTATTAATCTAGATATTTCTATGGATTTCTTTTGAATATGAGCTTTAAGTAGGCAATTAAAGCCCAAATAAAAATGGGTCAAAATTAAGTATAATTTTCAACACCCCCTTTAAACTTAAAATTTTGAGTAAATTATTTGTGTTGTTAAAATCTTTACAATTGAGTGGCTTGATTAAAATATTTGCAACTTGATTTTAAGACTTTACGTGCTCAACTTGTATATATAATTGTATTTCACTGCGATAGATTTTTTGATGCAATGATAGTATGTATCAATATGCTTATCTTCAACATGAAAAATTATATTTTTGACTAACTCTGTTGAAGATTTGTCATCAATATGAATCTTAGTTATTTTTTATTATGAAAAACTTAATTCCTTAAACAAGTTTCAAAGTTAAATTGCATGACAAATACAAGAGGTGGAGGACATTGACTGTACTTTATAAATAGAAATGGTTAAAATTAGAAAAGCTTTTAGGTCTAGGAAATGTTAAGGAGGTAAGAAAAGCAATATTTAACAGAAGAGAATACTTATTTTTTATTACTCACTTTGCTTGATATAAACTTAAAGATAACATCACAATTTAAACCATTATTACTTCCTAAAGAAAATTGAGCCAAAGTTACGCTTAACTTTCAATAATTAATTATGTGTAAATAAACACTAAAAAATTAAGTGAATAAAACATTATTATTTCTAAATTTATCAAATCAGATGCAAAAATCAATCATGACCAATCAGTGGAATAGCTAGATTTAATCTGTGTTTTAATATATTTGAAGGGACTTTGAGCTAATTTAATCTCAAATATTCATGCAAATAATACAATTTAGAGTGAATCTGATACAATCCAAGGTCAACGATAACATCAAGACTTTTTCTCACTATATTGTGGTCGGCTACATGAATCCTTTTTATTCATTGTGTCTTATAAAGAGTCAAATTCTTATTTAAATCTAATTCAGCTATTTTTCTACGTTGACATGAGGTATCTAATGTGCCAGGCATGTCATATTAATATTCATGCAAATAATATAATTCAGAGTAGATAAGATACAATTTAGGGACCATAATACATTAAGTTTATCCCACTAAGTTGAGATCAGCTACATGGATCTTTTCCATTCATTGGGTCCCATTAAGAATCAAGTTGTCATTTAAATTTAATTTAAAAAATGATTTCTAATACTTCTTTTCAAATCTTTTTTGGTCTACTAATACTTTCTTAACAAAGGTCATATCTAATTAATCTACTCTTCTTATCGGATCATCGAAAGACAAATATTTTAAGTGATCAAATCATCTAAGGTATTTCTCTCTAATCTTATTTGCCTCTAAAGCTACTCCAACATTTTCATGAATATAGTTTGAGAGCCAAAAAAAAAAGGAAGTTGACTCATGCAATTACCGTGAGGTTCACATCAAGATGGATCAGTGAGTAAGTAGTCCAACAAAGCCCATTAAAGAAGTAAGCAATAGAGAGATAGAGAGGCATGTACTCCGCACTCTTTGTTCTTATCACCCTTTTCTGCAACACATCGAAAACATGAAGCACATCACTTGTGCATGAAAACTTTAATGGGACTCATAAAAAGTAAGGAATTTTTTAATGGATCATATATCTATTATTTAAAATATTAATTATATTTTTAATAGGTATTTACATTAAATATTTTTACTAATAATAATTTATCTAATGTATAAAATGAACATTCAGTTGTTCTATCTAACTTACCATAAT
Organism: Dendrobium nobile; assembly: GCA_022539455.1. Lineage (NCBI taxonomy): Eukaryota > Viridiplantae > Streptophyta > Magnoliopsida > Asparagales > Orchidaceae > Dendrobium > Dendrobium nobile. The sequence continues at coordinate 14,413,211 of CM039721.1, read as the reverse complement.
TGAGAGAGGCGAGGCATACATCATGATGCAGAAAACGATACATAGAATACCAACAATAAGTGTTCGTCGCTCATGGGATTTGAAAATGGAAAGGACAATAGCAGCGACGGTGGCGATGAAGGCGATGTCTATGAAGAGAAGTAGAAGGGCTTTGATCCGTCTCAAACCGTCGGAGTAGAGGAGATAGATAAAGATATAGATGAGCTCTATCATAGTGCCGGCTCCATTAATGGTTATTATTAACGTGCTGTTAGGTTTAACAAATGGCAAACCATATAATACCCAAAGCATACAGTTGAGCAACGTCGCAATGTAAGGGACTACAGAGAAATGCTCCACATATTTGTTCTTACATATTCGATAAAATGTTGGCCTGGAAAACAGAAGATATATCTTTAGAATATTACATAAATGCACGATTACCAGTGAAAATATTATGAAATATATTGTATTGCTTAAGTGGCTTGGTTCATTGATATATGCAGTCATCAAATCCTTCATAAATTAAGATAATCAGTAATGGGTGTTCTAATCTTAATATTGTTAAGATGGAAATGTTATAAAATAATAAAAATATTATGGGATTGGTTTAATATTATTGTACCCAAAGATATATATAAATATTTTTAGGATTGTAATTAATTATAAGAAAAAAAACTATTTTCTTATAATGCTAGCAAAACTAAATAAAAATCTGAGATCTTCCCAGAATATTTATAACAATCCAAACTTCCACTCAATATCTTACATGATAGTTAAAAAGGAATTATAAATTTTTTTCTTACATTTTAAGATAATAATAAACATGGTTAATATAAAGAAAAATTTGTCTGAAAAAAAAATTCTAAAAAGTTCATCTAAATCTTAATTGTAAAATATTCAGAGCAGTAATACAATCAGATCAAATTTTTACCAAGATAATATGTATCTTATTAATTTTCATACAAAGATTTTGTTTGGGACAGATTTTTACCATTATTAAAAAAAAATTCTACTGTAGAAAGCTAATAAAATAATTGTATAAATGAAACATTGTAAATGTTCAGTATCCGAAGGAGAGATACGTAAGCTTACATGGGTGATAGGAAAAGGACAAGAGAGATGGCATTGCCAATGATCCCAACGGCGGTGCGTATCTGGTCAGACGAAACCATTGTAGTAGGAGGATATGAGAGCGTGATTTCTATATGGCTGGAAATGAGATTTAGTTGTATTGTATGGAGGGTGAAAATAGAGAGGATATATAAATATAAGTACCCGAGGATGGAGAAGAGTAAGGAGGGTACGTGGATTTTTATAATTAATATGGTTGAGCTTTTCCTTGGCTATCATACCTCTCTCTATCTGTCCCCTCAATTTGTGGATTTAAAAGGCGTTGGTCAGAGATATTAAGTGTTCGGTAGGGAGAAATGTGAGCGATGGGATAATTAATTACCAACCATATAAGTTTCTTTGGATGTTCTTTGGAATGAATTGTTACATGTCTTCGTATGCTATTTAGATTGTAAGCATATTGGAAAATTATTAAATGTTAATATTTTTAACGATTAACAGTCGATAGGGTGAGCATCCCAAATAATAGGCCAACTCCTTGTAAATAAGAAGCATAATTTTAAGAATCTGATGGCAATAGAGGTTAGGATTTTGTGAATTTTAATAATTTGATTTAAGAATTAGCTAATTGAATTGATTTTAATTATAAATTTTAAAATTTTGATGTGATTAAATTATTTTTTAAATTAAATAATTCAAGCCAAACTTTAATTTGATTAGTTCGGCTCAATTTTGAATGAACCAAATTTATGCAATCCAGAGATCATGATAATTATCTTTTTGAAAATGGAAGTTTGCCCATGCAATTACCATGATGTTTACGCCGCATGAGTATTAAGCTGTGAGATTGACCCAAAAAATCCAAAGAAACTATAAAGCTAAAAGCATGACCAATTTCAATCCGCCAAATATATTTTTCTGACATAATTAAAGAAAAAACCATGATGTTAAACATCTTATCTTAAGCTTCTTTTTTGGAAGGATTCACGTCATGAAAAATTTGCTCTACTAAGTTATATCACGGAATGACGATATATATATATATATATATATAGCTAAATAACAATAAATGAGCAGATCATATCAGAAGGCTTAGTACCAATAAGATTTTTACAATAACAGCAGTTTCATCTTTTCCTCGAGACTCCTCGGCTCTGCTAGGGTTTTGCCCTTGCCGCGTCGCCGGTGGTTGCTGATGCTCGGAGCCTTCGTCTTCCGTCTGGTTCAGCTGGGGAGTGGTCTCTCCTCCTCTTTTTACATTTTGCATTTCTTTCTCTGCTTTGTTTGACCCGTTTTCCTCCTCCGGCCCTTTGCGGCTGGATGGCGGCTCGTCGGGTTGTGGATCTGGGATTTTTGGATATCTCTGTTAAATCTAGGTCTTTTGTCGATGCTCTTTCTGGATTTTCCTCGTCGGAGTGTTTTGCTGATCTCTGTCATGGTTCTTTCCTTGGTTTACCTTTGTTGCGGATATCTGAGGTTGAAATTTGTGCTCTTGCTGTGACTTTCCAATTCACAGTGGTTGGATTCTTTCCCACGCGACGTCCGTCTCTGGATGCTATTCGCAAGTTTTTCTTTGCTCTCAAACTCAAATCAGAAATTTCTGCCACGGTTCTTGATCAGACGTATGTTTTGATTAAATTGTCTAATGATCTTGATTACAGCCGCGTGTTTTGCCATCATTCTTATCTGGTGAACAACTGTTTTATGAAACTTACAAAATGGTCGCCTCTTTTGGATATCGGTTGTGAATCGTCGGTCATTCCGATTTGGGTTTCCTTTCCTAAATTGAGACCTCATCTCCACTCTCCTCGTATCCTTCACGCTTTGGGTTCTATGTTCGGTAAACCCCTGAAGGTGGATTCTGCTACTTCTATAGGTTCTAGGCCTTCACTTGCGCTGGTTTTAGTTGAGCTGGATGTTACTAAAACCTATCCGACACAAATTTGGCTTGGCCCTGAGGAGTCTGGGTATATCCAAAAAGTGCAACCGGAGAGTTTTCCTAATTTTTGTGAGTCTTGCAAGTGTCTTGGCCATCTTAAGGGTAAGTGTGCCTCCTCCTCTTTGTCTACTTTTAATTCTAATCCTCTTCCTGCTGTGAATGTTAAGCTTCATGTTGTGGGTATTGATGAGGTTCATGCTAGTGAGGATCAAAATCTGGCTGATAATGTGATGATTAGGAATTCTGTGTGTGTGGTGCCACCTCTGGCTTCGGATTCTAAGCAGGTTAATGAGGTTTTGTTTCCTATTGAGCTGGTTGCTCTGTCTTCTGATGTTGTTGTCCTTGTTGTTCATGATGCTTTTTTGGCTGAGCCTCCCCATTCTCCTGCTCTTTTGCCTCTTACTGTGGATAATTTTTTGAATGTTTGGAGGCAACCCCAACCTGGTAATGAGGTTGGGGTTGTTTCGGCCCCCTTTATTTGTCACGACCCCAAGATCTAACTTGGAAAGAATGTCAATCGATTTCACAACAATTTACCAGAGTTATCTAAAAACCTTCAGTAAGCAATCTATCAAACATCTATAAAATTTAACCATCAATATACAAGTCGATTCACATCTCAAAACATCATGTACAATACTCAGGAACTAAACTATCAATACAAGTAGAGAAATCTATCCTGTCCTGAGTACAAAAGAATCATCTATCGATCAAAAGAACTAAAACCTGAAGATCTGGATCAACTCCTATCTCCTGCTCCCGAACCCTGACCTGAAAATATCAACCACATATAATGAGCTTTACAAAGCCCAGCAGGTCACCTAATACCTATAACTGAAATCAAAGCACGGCGATGCTATCAATATGCATGTCAATCTATCAATCTGAATCAGTCAATGGTCAATGAGTCTATGCAATCCGGAAATCCATGAATCAATGATCATCAATACTATGCAGTGGAAATCCATAGTCAATAAAACCAGTCAATGCAGCGGCAGGCAATTCGATAAATCAATGCAATCAATCAATATCCGTCAATCAAATCAATACGGTCAAATCAATACGATCCATTTAATGAAATCAATCGAGGAAAGCAATACGATAAACTTCAATCCAGTCTGACAAGAAATCTATACAACAGTCAATACGGTGTAGAACAGTAGCAACAGCGAGTCTATAAAATCTATAGGCAGCAATATCAATGAATCGGTAGGCAGTAGTACGATGTCCATGTTCAAGCTATCAATACAGTATCTATATCTATCAATGTCCATATCAATGCTCAGTAATCAATGCTCGGTAATCAATCGATGAAATCAATGAATCCGATCAATCAATAAGGCAGAAATCGATAAAGCAATAAATCCGTAAATCAATACAGTAAACATGCATTTCAATACTATATACTGAACAAGTACAAACTACTGGCTATGTTGCTGTTGTAGATTCGTACATTGGTTCTATCAATAAGAGTCGTCACTCTTTTCGCCCGTCGGCATATCAATAAACTCCTTATGTCTCCCTTCAATAATCAATAATCAATGTTTAAAGGAAAGCCCGTCGGCCCACCATCCTGTACAGGTATCAATATCAATCTTCAACCAATGTTCAACCAGGTTCCACTTGCGATCAGTATCAATAGTCAATTCAATCAATAAGCAATCCAATAGTCAATATTAAAGCAATCATATCAATAATCATATTCATATCGATTCAATCTATCAATTCCAGACAATTCAGAAATCATACGAAAATCGGGCAGAATAACAGTAGTCTATCGAATTTACACAAAAATCCTGCAAAAGACACAAATTCCAAATCTTTCCAAATTACAGACGAAGATCTACGGCATCAATACAAAACTATTATTCTATAGAAACCAAGTCAGAAAACATCCTGAAAATTTTCTATTCGATAAAAACCGCGTAGAACCAATTCCGACCGATAAAATCTTCGTAGAATACAGTCAAATCGTGTGTAATAATCATATCTATAACATATCAGAAGTTGTGCGGTGAAAGTTGTGTCAATCTCAAATCGGGTCAATTATTCGACTACAAAAATATAAATCCGGACATATCTCGATAAAAATACAACATCTTTGAAAACAGAAACAGGGTTCGGAGTCCTTACTACGAGATCTTCACTTTTCCCAACAGCAGCGTCGGACGAAAAGCGCTCCGCGGTCTCCGAAAACCAGCTTTCCTCTTTTTCCTTTTCTCTTTCTCTCTCCTCAGATATTTCTCTCTCTTCAAAATATCTCATTTCCATATATATCCACACTGATCGTCCTGGACGATCGAGCATCGTACCGGACGATCCATGAAGAGAAGAATTTCGTCCAGACGAAAAATCACATATCGTCCCTGGCGAAGGGTTCACGGGAGAATTTTCGTCCAGACGATCCTGATTTCGTCCAGACGAACCATACAGCCAAACATGATTTTTCTACACAACTAGCACCGATCGTCCCGGACGATCCAACTTCGTCCCGGACGAACCTGAAGCAAAAGCTGATATTACAATCTCCCCACCTTAGAAAAATGTCGTCCCGACATTTCCCTAAAGGTACGGAGCAAAACACGAAGCAAACCAAATCGATCGAAATCCAAATCCAAAACAAAACTCGTCGAAATCCATACAATCACACAATGCAAGCAATCAAATGTCAATATGCAATGTTCATATGTCAATATCAATCGGTTAGTCAAATCAATCTTACCAGTAGAACCTTCTGGTCGTTGCTGATCCTCACGATGCTGTAAACTCTGTAAACTGTAGATGCGTGGCACCACTGGAGGTCGTGGCGCAACTGTCTCCCTCTGATTTCTGTCAGTCCTATCATCCATCCGGTTTCCTGATCTTTCACTGTAGGCCCTCGAGCCAACAGTCCTCTGCTGTCCTGTACCTGTGCCAGAATCAGTCCTTCCACCCAGTCCTTTCTGAGGACAATCTGCTGCTCTGTGTCCTTGCTGTCCACAGTGAAAACACTGTCCCGTCAATAGGTAGCACTGACCTGCATGTCGTCTACCACAGTGAATGCACGTGCCAGAACCACCAGACGATACTATCGATGCTGATCGTGATGCAGATCCCGATGCAGATCCCTTCGAACCCTCATACCTGCTTCTCTTCTCTCTATCTCTGTCTCTATAAGAATCATCTCGTCGTACCTCATCTCTCCTCCTTCTGGTATCCTCGTACCTCAGTACCGGTGTTGCTAAATCAATCTCTATCAATCGAGCTCGCTCCACTAGCTCAGAAAACTCATGGATCCGGAAAGGTACTAGTGGATGCCTCAGCTCTCTATTCAATCCATGTAGAAATCTATAGCACTTTTCTTCGGGAGTAGGAATCAGATGAGCAGCGTACCTCGAAAGTGCAGTAAACTCGGCCTCGTACTGCATCACTGACTTACGGCCTTGCTCCAATCTCATGAAAGCTTCCTGCATCTGTCGCTGAGCTGACGGTGGTACAAACCACATCCTGAATACTGCAGTGAACTCATCCCAGGTGATCTCAGCATTGGTCTTCCCCTGGAATTTCTCTCTCTGCTGTCCGATCCACCATCTCTCTGCCTCACTCTCCAACATGAATACTGCCAATGGTACTTTTCTATTCCCCGGACACTGCATGCTATCAAAAATCTTCTCCACCCTCATGATCCAATCCTCAGCAGCCTGTGGTCCTACAGCCCCTTTGAACAACGGAGGCTTCAGCTTGTGGAACATCTGCAAATGTCTGTCTACCTCTTCTTCCTTGCTTCCACTCATCTTGCTCTGGGCATCCCCCATCACATGTGCAATCGCAGTAGCCAACTGCATCATACTCTCTGAAGGCACTGGAGCTGCGCTGTGTTGCTCGTTTGGTATACTGGATTCTACTGGAGGATCCATATCTTTTCACCTGCACAATTCAAAACAAATGATACACACATGCAACGATGTATGCCAATGAAGCTCTTAAAGCTACCCAATCTACCCGATCTCTCAATCCAACCCTACAACTCTGGTAACAATCCATTCTTCCAATAACACTGCTCTGATACCAAAACTTTGTCACGACCCCAAGATCTAACTTGGAAAGAATGTCAATCGATTTCACAACAATTTACCAGAGTTATCTAAAAACCTTCAGTAAGCAATCTATCAAACATCTATAAAATTTAACCATCAATATACAAGTCGATTCACATCTCAAAACATCATGTACAATACTCAGGAACTAAACTATCAATACAAGTAGAGAAATCTATCCTGTCCTGAGTACAAAAGAATCATCTATCGATCAAAAGAACTAAAACCTGAAGATCTGGATCAACTCCTATCTCCTGCTCCCGAACCCTGACCTGAAAATATCAACCACATATAATGAGCTTTACAAAGCCCAGCAGGTCACCTAATACCTATAACTGAAATCAAAGCACGGCGATGCTATCAATATGCATGTCAATCTATCAATCTGAATCAGTCAATGGTCAATGAGTCTATGCAATCCGGAAATCCATGAATCAATGATCATCAATACTATGCAGTGGAAATCCATAGTCAATAAAACCAGTCAATGCAGCGGCAGGCAATTCGATAAATCAATGCAATCAATCAATATCCGTCAATCAAATCAATACGGTCAAATCAATACGATCCATTTAATGAAATCAATCGAGGAAAGCAATACGATAAACTTCAATCCAGTCTGACAAGAAATCTATACAACAGTCAATACGGTGTAGAACAGTAGCAACAGCGAGTCTATAAAATCTATAGGCAGCAATATCAATGAATCGGTAGGCAGTAGTACGATGTCCATGTTCAAGCTATCAATACAGTATCTATATCTATCAATGTCCATATCAATGCTCAGTAATCAATGCTCGGTAATCAATCGATGAAATCAATGAATCCGATCAATCAATAAGGCAGAAATCGATAAAGCAATAAATCCGTAAATCAATACAGTAAACATGCATTTCAATACTATATACTGAACAAGTACAAACTACTGGCTATGTTGCTGTTGTAGATTCGTACATTGGTTCTATCAATAAGAGTCGTCACTCTTTTCGCCCGTCGGCATATCAATAAACTCCTTATGTCTCCCTTCAATAATCAATAATCAATGTTTAAAGGAAAGCCCGTCGGCCCACCATCCTGTACAGGTATCAATATCAATCTTCAACCAATGTTCAACCAGGTTCCACTTGCGATCAGTATCAATAGTCAATTCAATCAATAAGTAATCCAATAGTCAATATTAAAGCAATCATATCAATAATCATATTCATATCGATTCAATCTATCAATTCCAGACAATTCAGAAATCATACGAAAATCGGGCAGAATAACAGTAGTCTATCGAATTTACACAAAAATCCTGCAAAAGACACAAATTCCAAATCTTTCCAAATTACAGACGAAGATCTACGGCATCAATACAAAACTATTATTCTATAGAAACCAAGTCAGAAAACATCCTGAAAATTTTCTATTCGATAAAAACCGCGTAGAACCAATTCCGACCGATAAAATCTTCGTAGAATACAGTCAAATCGTGTGTAATAATCATATCTATAACATATCAGAAGTTGTGCGGTGAAAGTTGTGTCAATCTCAAATCGGGTCAATTATTCGACTACAAAAATATAAATCCGGACATATCTCGATAAAAATACAACATCTTTGAAAACAGAAACAGGGTTCGGAGTCCTTACTACGAGATCTTCACTTTTCCCAACAGCAGCGTCGGACGAAAAGCGCTCCGCGGTCTCCGAAAACCAGCTTTCCTCTTTTTCCTTTTCTCTTTCTCTCTCCTCAGATATTTCTCTCTCTTCAAAATATCTCATTTCCATATATATCCACACTGATCGTCCTGGACGATCGAGCATCGTACCGGACGATCCATGAAGAGAAGAATTTCGTCCAGACGAAAAATCACATATCGTCCCTGGCGAAGGGTTCACGGGAGAATTTTCGTCCAGACGATCCTGATTTCGTCCAGACGAACCATACAGCCAAACATGATTTTTCTACACAACTAGCACCGATCGTCCCGGACGATCCAACTTCGTCCCGGACGAACCTGAAGCAAAAGCTGATATTACATTATTACTCCTGCTGGTGTTAATTTTAGTAATGTTGTGGATATTTGCCCTGATGTGGCTGTGACTAAAGATTCGGCAGCTCCGTCGCCTGGTGTTGAGGCTTCGTGTAAACCGGCTGTGACTGTGAACAATAATGTTGAGTGTGTGCGGGTGGATAATATGAAAGAAAATTTGATGTGTTCTAACACTCTGGTTGATGTCCTTGTAAATTTGGTCGATGCGCATACTATGGTCAGTCGTTTGGGTGATTATTCTGGATTTGATATTATGAACCATGTGGAATGGCTGCATGGATCGTCTGAATTAGAATCTGAATCCGACTTTTCGGATTGTGGTTTGGCTTCTCCGGAGTTTTGCGGTGGATCTGACCCTGGAAATGATTTTACTCTGGTTCGTGATAGACCTGCTATCTCGGTTGCCTCTCGTGGGAGATTTCGTGGGAGGGGCTGGAGGAGAAGATAACTTTTTTGTATGCTGAATTTTTCCCTTTTTTCGGGATTGGTTTTCTGGACATTTGGTCGCTTTGGTGGTGCGCTGGTTTATGGGGCAATGATGTGGCTGGGGCTCGTGTCCTTGTCGTCTTGCTGGTGGCAACCTTTCGTGTTGTTCTTAGAGTTGGTTGGATATTGGGCGATGTCCTCACCTTTTTGGATGGTCCGTGCTAGGCTTCGAGGATGCTGGGAGCCTCGGCCGATTACTGAGCCCTCTTTTGGTTGTATTTTGCCTTCTTTCTTTTTATTTTTTGTTCAATTGCTATTGTAACTGTTTTTGTTTTATCTTAATATATTAGTTTTGTTTATATATATATATATATATTCAGATAAGCCTCCAAAATTATACAATGATAAAATTTGATCCAAAATTAGTTAATTCATGTAATCATTTCACTTTCTTTTTATAACTCAATAATTTTGTAACCGTAAAGTTTTTTTAATGAGAAGGAATTTCATCAACTTGCCAGTCATAAAAAAAGTTTTGCTTTCCAATAGTCTTTAAATTTTCGATGAATTTTTTTTTTTTTTTGAGTGTTTCAAATTCATCATTGATCCCAATTGGAAAAAAGAATAAAAAAATTGCGACACATAAAGATGAATGCAAGCCAAAAATCATGCATTTATTTTGTACATAGTGTAATATAAAAATAAAAATAAAAAGGCAAAAAAAATTACAACCTGCACCCTTGTCCAAAGCAAAGGAACCCAAGCTTTTGCATAACACTCACTACCAAAAAAAAGAGCTACTACAACACAAGATTAAACATTTCCCGACAGTTGTAACCACCACAAATTTTCTTGCAACAGTTAATAAATTGCTGCACGACCCCTGTCACTGCAATGAGCTGCAAAGACATTTTCCTGTGGTTTTATGACTGTTGGGGTAGACATAACTTATAACAGCAGTTTAAACCGCTACAAATTTACAAAATCGTAGCGGGCATAACCACAACAACTAACTCACAAAAAATAAATTAATAGAATTGTAGCGGATTAAACCGCTACAAATCTGGACAGTTGTGGCGGTTAAAACCGCCTTAACCTTCCAGATTTTTTTTTAAAATACAAGATGTGAAGACAAATGTATAGTATTGCAAATGTCAAAGACATAGAAATGAGAATATGTTATATTATTTTAGTTGGGATGAGATATACAACCCATCACTAACTAGCTACAACTCAAGAGTTGTTAAGCATTAACCAATGACTAACTAGCAACAATTTAAGAATTGCCATCAAAATCTCATGACTAGCTAGCAATTTACAAAATAGGAAATAATACAAGTGTTAAATTTTCTTATAATCTCTATTAGCAACAAAGCACAAGTTAATTCAAGAGAAGAGTTGGACAATATTTAAAAGAACCAACCAAATAGTGATCACGAGATCTGCTCATGAAAGAAGGCAAGTGGGGAGCAGCTTATGACAGACACAATTATTGGAAGGATGTTGTCTTTATTGGCGGTTAAAAGAGGCGCTAATTGCATCATTTAAAATCGATGCTAAAAGATGATTTTGGTAGCGATTCTAAAATCGTTCCTAATATCTTATACGGAAAATCCTGATTTTTAGTAGTGATATGATAACCTAGCAACTATAAATTTTCAGCAACATGAATTGAAAAATTAAACCATGTCCTGGCATTGTACTTGAAAGAAGATTTCATTGCTTCAGTTACGAATTCCTCAACACATGAGCATAACAAATTTAAAACAAACCCCCTTTGCCAAAGAATATATTTAATCTTGCCCAACCCACCCAAAAAACAGCTAAATTTTAAAATGGGTTCACATTAGCTGCATAAATTTAATCTTGTTACCGGCTAGCTTAATTGATAAAGGTTTTAACAATTGTTGCTAAGATTATGTGATTTAATCTTCCCTGATGTGTCAAATTTATATTTCAACAGTCAACGTAAAAAAGAAAAAAATTTGTATGTAGTCAATTTCAAATCTAATATTTATTTTATGAAAAAATGTTGAATTAATGATCTTCAAGTTTTTCATATTGGATCAAAATGGCGCTCACTGTAATAGACGGACTTCAACGAACAATAAATGGGAAAAAATAAGCAATCTATACAAGAAAACTTACTTAATTTTGTAAATTTTAGGACTTGAATTCAGAAAAGATAATTGACAGTCCTAAGACGTGTTCAGGATTTTATCTCATTAAATCTGGTATAGAAAAACAAGCTCTTAAGGTTCTAGTTAGTGTTAAAATCATTTCTTGTAATGCTTTGATTGCAGAAAGATAGTGAAATCATGTTGTCACTATCGGTTAGGTTATCATCCAAAATTTTTATTTTGAAAATCTTTTCATTGTTATTTAGTAATAAATGTTCAAAAAAAAAAAAGTTAATTTTGCAATTCTCAAAACATGTAAAAATTCTATTTCAAGTGACAAATCATAGAAAGTTTTGATTTTTGTAGTCTAGATTAAGATGGAATCACCAGGTTCTAACACATGATTCTCTTAGATGCTTATTTTTTTCTAAGTTGAATACATGTAGCAGAATTCAGGTTCTAGCAGAATTAGAGCCCAATTGAATCCCTATTTGGGCTCTGCCCCGTCCACTTTGCCTGGGATTGTTGGGTCAGGTGTTGTTTTGGACCCTCCAGTTTTGTCTGATCATGTAGTTGTTTCTTGTGATGGCTTGGCTTTTGTGGGTGCTAATAGTGTGGATGCTTTTCCTGTTACGCCTAATGATAAAGTATCTAGACATTTTGTTGAAATCCCGGTTAATATGGTTTCTCCTAAGGCGTTAGTTGATCATTTGGATCCCAATTCGGGGGAGCCTATTTGGTAGCAACTTGATTGGCTTCATTGCTTGTCTGACTCTTCTTCGGAGGCTAGTGGGGAGGATGAACCTCCTATTATGATTGCTTCGCTTAAGGACCGACTGGTTGTTTCTATTGCCTCTCGCGGTAGGGGTAGACGGGGTCGGAAATGACTGCTTTGTTAGTGTTTTGTGGTTCGTTATTGCGAATTGTTGTGGCTTTGCTGGTTATGCTTATGGTGGCTTGCAGTTTTTGGGCTATGATATGGCTCGGGCTCATCGCTCCAATCCGTGGCTAGTTGGCAACCTTAGGTGGTGATTCATTTGGCGGTGATGGTGGTTGGCTGACTTTTAGTGGTCTTTAGCTCTTTCACTCCTCTGGACAGTCCGTGCCCCGAATTGGTGTGGTTCGTAGTCTGTGCTTTTGCTGAGCCTAATGGTCCTTCTGCCTGGATTTATCCCTTTCAAGCGCATCCTTTGTTTTGGCTATATCGGGGATTTGGCTAGTTGGCATTTGTTGTATCCTTTTTGCTATTTTGGAATAAAATTTCTTTTTCTTAAAAAAAATAATAATAATACTAATAATAATAATTACCAAATGAAATGACATACAGGAACTCATATTTATATATGAGAATAAGATGATTCTCTTGCAAAGAAAAAATAAAACAAAAAACACGACATTGAATAAACTGTAACAAATGAAACTTAAAGAAGCCCATCCTTGTCACATTACGATAATTTGTTGGTTACAACAACTGAAAAATCTATTTCCAATACAAAAAAGGTTCTTGAATTGCAGTTAACCACATTAATTCATATATAATTGTTTTGTTGAGAAACAAGAGGAAGAATGAGAAGAAGAGGGAGAAGATTATGAAGAAGAAGAATATGATGAAGAAGAGGAAGGAGGGAAAGAGATTCACACTGAGGAACGGTCGGCCTGCTGGGATTCGTCTGAGGAGAAGAGTTGAGCCCGACAATAGCTGAGGAGAAGAGCCGTGCCGACGTCGCTTGGCATTCGCTCAAGAAGTTCGATCGCTTGGCGTTCATGAGAGGCCACGGAAGAGTTTATGTCACGAAACAAAGGAATTAGGGGTTCGGGAAGTTTAAGTGACGGACATGATTTTGAGGTGTTAATTGGACCGGTTAAAACTTGAGCTTAGGAATTGTTTTGGTAGCAGTTTCAAAACCGCTAGAAAAAACTTATGCAACGACAACAACATCAAGCCTTTGTCCCACTATGTGGGGTCGGCTACATGAATCCTTTTTCGCCATTGTGTCCGGTTAAAAGTCAAATTCTCATTTAAATCTAATAAAGAAATATCATTTCTAATATTTTCTAACCAAGTCTTTTTAGGTTTACCTCTACATTTCTTAACAAAACATTGTGTCCAGTTGCAATGGCAGTGTTTAGAAAAAACTTATGCGAAAAATATTATTTTTTGGTAGTGCCACATAAACATTGGACCCGAGCAGCGTGTTGGAAAATCCAATAATGGTGTCTCCGTACTTGTTGTGTGATTGTCATTGCACCTGAACAGTGATTGTTATCATAGATGTATAATACAACAAATTCTATTAAATATGTAAGAGGCGTCCTCTTGTTGCCTCGTAAAAGAAATGTTTTGAGATTGCAGAAGAATTTGAGAGATATTAGACCTTCTGATGAGAATTATATTACTTGGGAAGTTGGCTATAATGACTCATTTTGATTTTATGATTAGTGTGATAGTGACTTATAGTGGCGGAGTCAAAAAAAAAAATTTAGAGGTATAAATTTGATTTTTCAGACTTAAATTTATTCTCACATAAAAATCAAAATTAGAAAGAAAAAAAAATAAAAAAAAAATAAAGTGATTAACAATAATTATATTTTAATAAAAATTAATAATGATAAAAATATTAAAATTAAAAATTATACATATATATAACGTGTTAACATTCCATGTAAAGTAAGATTGAGAAAATGTATTCTCTTATTTGGATTACTATAATAAGATTGAATTATAGTAATTTTCTTTTTCTTTTTTTTTTTATAAAAAAAATCACTATAATTCCACCTTATTTAAATATTGACCCCGCGGGAGGGGGAGGGGGAGGGGGAGGGGCCTTGGGCTTTATTTAAGATAGCTTCTTTATTATTTTTTAAAGTAGTTTTTTAGCACAAAAATTTATAACTAAAAAAAAAAATTAAACTAAAATTCTATTTTAAAAAATAGTAAGAAAGTTGTTCCAAATGAAGCCTTAGCTCCACCACTGACAGTTGAATCGCTTCTTTATTTCATATTGTTTCATATTTAGATTTATAGATCAAATATTATTCTATTTTTTTTATAGGGATTGAGGCATTATTATTATTATTATTATTATTATTATTTAATTAAAACTCATGGAGGGGCCTACACGTTAATTAAGGATAAATAATACAAAGTCCTTAAAAGGTCCTCGCGCTCCCTACTACTCATAAGAGGTACAAAAGTTAAAGACAAAAAACCAACAAGCACAAGGTCCTTACTACACAAAAATACAGAATAGTTTATGTACATTCTACGGTGCTTAAGAACAAGCACCCAAAAAGAGGGAAGAAAAGAAAAACGAGCTTGCACAATCTGCTTCCCATCAAAAATGCTGAATTGCTTACTACCTGCACAAAAAACCTGAAAAAGCCAAACAAAGCCCACAGAACAGCAACACAAAAAAATACAAAAGAAAAATTTAAATAAACTATAAGCCCAAATGTATAACCAGCAAACCGTATTATGACAGTAGGTAGACGGCCTCCAGGGAATGAAATATGAACTCCGACCCGAGAGGAGAGCAATGAAATTCTGAACGGCAACATATAGGGAATCCAAACAACCCACCGAATAATAGTTCCCGCATAGATTCCCAAAGGAAACCCCCCACATCCACATGTAATAGACTAGAGGATACCAACTCCACACAAGCTTAGACTACAGGTAAGTATTAAACAAAAAAACCACACCAACCCCACTAGAATAGAAGTTACCAGGCTCCAGCAACAAGTCTAAACTGGAACAGATCTCAGCATTAAACACTGCCCAATACAGGCAAAGCATAAAGAGACTAAAAGAGTACCTGGAAACAACCAAAATAGCCAACGCCAACGAACCTAGAGAACCAAAAACAACACAAAAATTGAGAGGAAGAAACTTAACACCAATCCTCACAGAAGAAGAAAACCAAAACAACCATAACAAAACAAATCCACCCAAAAGTTAAAGGAAGACATAAGATAAACCAATTTGATTTAATTTGACAAGGCCTTCAACATGAACAGGCAGCAAAACAAGAGAAAGATCATTAAAATTCTTCAACATAGTACCCAAAATAGCCAAGGTCTGCACAACAGCATTCCCTTCCACCTTAATAAGAGAAAAGGAGTAAGAAAAAGACTTCAACTCATCTATGATATTTCTCTGGATGTAAAACAGAGCAGGGGCACACATACTATCATCTTTATCAAGACACAATAGACTGTCATAATAAGAGACAGTCTCCAAAACAATATTCCTAAGGATAAAAGCTTTGCAAAGAATTAACCCATGCAGAACACCAGTAAAAAAGGCCATATGACTATCCTCTACATTAGCCAGCACAGCAAAGTCAGAAATATAAATACCAAGATGATTTCTGATGATAACACCATAGCCATATTTACTACCAACTTTAGCCCAAGCCACATTCAACTTGAAATAGTTAGGAAGTGGCGTAACACCAATTAAAGCAAATAGTTCTAACTTGACACTTATCAACCTCCCCATTAATACCAAAAAAGGAAAGGGTATAATAATAATTCTTAAAATTCTTTATAGAAAGCAGATTGGAAGAATAAAGAGCAAACACCTTGTCTTTAATTTTAAGAATAATTCTCTGGTGATTCATATCACCCCCATTAAAACGAGAGTCATTTCTTTCCAACCAGATATACCAACAAATATGAGATGAAATCACATTTCTTATATGGCCTTTGGACTTAACAAATCAAAGGTCAAGCAATTGAGAAATAGAAGTAGAAGTAACATATAAGTTCAGTTGAAACAAATTCTAAAAAAATGTCCAAACCTTCACCGCAATAAGACCAGATATAAACACATGATTCATATTATCAACATGGAAACAACATTGGCACTTAGAAGTAATAATGAAACCTCTCTTCCTCAAATTATCATCAAAGGGAATAAAACTGTGAAGAATTATTCACATAAAAACAGAAATAGTATAGGGGATAGTATTGTGCCAAATCATTTTAAACAGCTTAGAAGTATCCTTTTTAGATCTGAAAGTGTGCTAGAAATACTTAATACTGAAAGAACCATCTTTAGAACCCGAGTAAAGTAACACATCCTTCACATTGCTATTAATAGGGACCTTTAAAATAAGTTGAATAATACTATCAGGGAGAACAGCAAACAGTTTCTCCAAATCCCACCCATTAGAAGAAAAGAAATAATTAACCTTCCTTTTAGAGGTAGAAACAGTGTTAAGTAAAGAATCAATCGAATCACCATTAAGCCACCTATCTTGCCAAAAGGAAATGTTCCCATTACCAAGGCCCCAAACTAAAGAAGACTCCATTTTCCATTTAACCAAACGAATCTGATGCCAAACTTTAGAATGGCCATTAGAGAAGCAACACATAGAAGGGTGCCTCCCACCATAATATTTGGCAGTCATAAAATTGGCCCAAAGACTCATATTAGATCTTAAGTTAAACCATGGCTTAAAAGAGAAAGCACAGGCCATATCATACATAACTTTACACCCTAAACCTCCTTCTTGCTTAGTACCAAAGCAATCACCCCAATTCTTCTAATGAATCTTAGAATTATTGCCAGAGCCTTTCCAAAAAAAATTTATTCAAAATTCTATCAATCCTAAAATAAACACCCTTAGTATAAAGGAGAGTTTGAAAACTATAAATAGGAATATAACACAACACAGTTTTAATAAGGGTGAGACGCCCACCAAAACTTAAAAAATTAGAATTCCAAGAGAACAAACTATTCTGAACCATAGAAATTAAATCGTCAAAGAGAAAATATCTCTTTCTACCCTTAAAAAAAGGAATTCCCAAGTATTTTATTGGTAAATCACCTTGAGAAAAGCAATAAGATTCCTAATATCCAAAATCCAACTAGGCAAAACATTCTTAGAAGCAATAAAACAACATTTATTCTTATTCAAGGACAGACCACTAACAGATTCAAAATGACCAAAAACCCTCAAAATTTTACTAATCCTATTCTTAGAAGCATTAGTAAAGATAATGATATCATCAGCAAAATATAAATGGGAGATATGAAAACCACCTAAAGTTTTGAAGTAAAGACTAGGGCAATTATAGAAAAGATTAGCCAACCCCCTAAAAAGATAATCAGTAGCAATAATAAATATAGCCGGAGATAAAGTGCCTCCTTGCCTCAAACCATGAGAAGCTTGAAAGCAACCATGACTCTTACCATTCATAATAATAGAGAAGAAAGGGCTTTCAATACAAGATTTTATGAGATTTATGAATTTACAATCAAAACCAAAAAGACTCAACATCTTATAAATAAAACTTCAATTAATATTATCATAAGCCTTAGAAATATCCAATTTCATAATCATGTTACCACCTCTCACCTTGATATCCAAATCCTGATAGAATTCCTGAGCTAAAAGAATATTGTCAGCAATAGCACGACCTTTTACAAAGCCCATTTGATAAGGAGATATAATCTTAGGAAGTAAAATAATTAACCTGCTCATCAAGAGTTTAGAGAGAAGTTTATAAAACACAATACACAAACTGATGGATTTAAAATTATTCCAAGAATTAACAGCAGTGTTCTTAGGAATTAAAAAATAGAAGTAAACGTAAAAAACTTAAGAATAGGAGAACCATTAAAGAAATCCATGAAAATAGGGAGAACATCATTAAAAATAATAGGCCAAGTTTTTTGGAAGAACTTAGTGGTAAAACCATCCGGCCCAGCAACAGAATCAGCATTCATATCAAATAAGATACCTTTAATCTCCTCAAGTAGAGGAGACTTATATAAAGAACAGTTATCCTCTTGAGAGATAATATTATGAATAAAAGAAGTGTTATCAATAGAAACTGGATTAAAAGACTTATTCATATGGTTATGAAAGTAAGTAACAACCATGCTAGCAATCTCATCTCTATCCTCAGTAGCAGAACCATCCTCATGAGAAATTTTATGAATTTTGTTTATAGTGCATTTCTTATTAACCAAGGCATGAAAATATTTAGTGTTATTATCATCTTCTACTACATGCTTGGCAGCAACTTTTTAATTCCAAAATATTTCTTCTTGAACCTGAAGCTTACCAAGCTCCACTTTAGCCTCATTAAAAATACACAGATTAGCCTCAAAGGAAACTGTCTAACAAAGATCCTCAAGGGAGTTAATTTTATTTTCAACAAGTAAGATGTTGGTAAACAAATCTTTAAAAACATTATGGTTCTACCAATTCAACACAAGCTTAAGCATTTTCAATTTTAGCCATAATCTTTTCATGACATAAATAGAATTATTACGATCAAGAGGAGCATTCCAATTATTCTGAACAATCTCAAAAAAAGACTTGTGATGTACCACATATTCTGGAATCTAAACTGAGATGGATAACTCTTAAGATTATTCTTAATGTTTATAAGCAAGAGGGAATGATCAGATAGAGTACGAATCAGATGTTCAACCTTGGTCAAATTAAAAGCGTTCAGCCAAGAATTATTAAAAAGAACTCTATCCAACCTCTACCTCAAATGCCCACGATGCCAAGTATACTTGTTACCAGAAAACCCAATATCAATGAGACTACAGGCCATGATCATATCATTGAAATCCTCTATAGACTGATATATAGGAAGGGACCCCCCTATACGTTTGTCTGAGCTAGTAATCGTATTAAAATCACCACCCAAAAGCCAATGAAGATTAGAAACATTATGAAAATTCAAAATTTGCTCCCATAAAATTCTCCTATTATAATGAGAAGAGGCGGCATACACAAAGGATGCACAACATTGCACATTAGAACTTTCAATATTGCAGTGTAAAACTTGAGTGAAGTCACCAATAATATCAATTCTAATAAAATCTTTCTAGAAAATTTAGATTTTACTAGAAACATTAGACTTAGCATTATTAAAACCCAAAAAGCTAGCAGTAGTAGTTAATTTATCCAAAGAAATAAGAGGTTCGAATAAAACAAGAATAGCAATGTTATGAATACGACATAAATTTTTAATACTAAGCTTAGAACTGGGGCAACCAATACCCCGCACCTTCTAAATAATGACGTTAAACATAAAAAAACATAGTTAATGAGAAGTATGCGATCGGGTGCTTCTAGGGGATTGTAAAATAACATTTTTGGGTTTCCTACCATGTTTACCACGATCCTTAGAAAAACTAAAATCATTGCCATCTATAGCATAGCATTTAGCCAAAATATCAATTTCTGAATCAGTCTAAGCATCACATTGATATACATCAGATAAAAGAATGGTTTTATCATTTAAGTTACCGAAAGGCCCCTTAGAAAAAGGCTGCTTACCATCACCATCCAAAAAGAACACGCCATCTTCTAAAGTAGTTAAGGACCTCTCATTTCCTTCAATTAAACAGCTACCTTTCTTGAAAATAGCCAAGGGAAGATTTCCCTTAGGAGGCACCGCCTCCTTCTCCATCAAAGTCTCCTTTTTATCATTGCATAAATTGTTTCCACTAACAGTTAGTGCCATAGGAGGATTCACCAGTAAAGGAAACACCTCCCCTTGAAAAGAAATAACCTAATCATTCTCAGCAAAAGGTTTAGTAATAGCATCAATATTATTATTATCATCCACAATAATAAGCTGACTCACATTTTTTAAAGATTCATAAGCAATAGAAGATGATAATGGATCAGACACTTTATGCACAACATTAAAAAAAAGTTTCCTTCTCCCACGTCACAGCTAAGATCCAAATTAATTTCATTACCAAAAGACAAAGGATCAACCTGAATAACAGGCTGTGCCACCACATCCTTAGGGTGAATCGTAATACCATTACCTTCCACCAACTTCTCATTAACATTAGCATTCGTGTTGCACTCTTTCATTTTAGTGGGCCTAACAATTGTTTTTATCTTTCTTAAGGTGGGGATGTAATCTAAAACATTCACTCAGACCATGACCATGCATCTTGCAATGGGAACAGAAGATAGGAAAATGTTTAAATTCGACCTCTTGAAAATAACCATTCACTTCAGGACCAAGCCAAATATCGGTAGGATAGTTTTTAGAGATATCTATCTTAACCAAAACCCGAGCCACCGAAGGGTGAGAAACCAAAGCCGTGGCTTGGTCTATTTGCAAGGGTCGGCCAAGGATAGAAGCAAGACCAAAAAGGATTTGAGAGTTGAAAAAATACAGCCTAAGGTTAGGAAACGACACCCAAATAGGAGCAATCGGTGATTCATGATCACGCACATCAAAATTAGGAATCCATTTAAGAAGACGCATTTGGCAAGACTGGATGTAATAAGAACGCCTAGAAAAAATCCAGCTATAATCTAAATCATTACTCAGCTGAATAACCATATGGTTGGGATCGAGTAAACCAACATGAAATGAATCTGAAAGCTTTAGATTATAAAAAAAATTTTGGATGACATTAATGTCAAGTCGCTTCAGAACAAACTTACCCACAAGGGTAAGAGCAAAAGGAGCAGCAAGTTGAGCCACAACCGAATCATCTAACATGAATGCAGGACACCCTTTAAAAGATGACTGAACAAAATGCAGGGGAGGAGAAGAACCAACAGAACCAGCCAAAACCTCCTTAAAAGAGCGTGATTTACCATTCAGGATAAAAGCTACTAGAGGAATAGATGACGACGGGGTCTTGAAAGTTCGTTAGGGATGTTAAGCCCTATAGAACTGGCCCAAGCTAACCAAGAGGGGCGGGGGGTGAAATGATATTTTAAAATTTCTTTTCACAAAGAATAAAAAACGCATAAACCAAAATCACACCACAAAAATAAATGCGGAATTAAAAGTGCGGAAGCAAGAAACAAGAACACAGAAATTTATAGTGGTTCGGTCAACTCGACCTACGTCCACTACTTGGAGGCACCCTCCAAATCTATCTAGCATATGCTTTTTGTTCTTCTTCTGCTCAGCTGGTAAGGAGCCACTCTTTCACTATAGAATAAATGTTTTTTTGGAGCTAAGGAAGAATGAAAGGAATTACTGAGAAGTAGTGATCTGATCTCGTCTTGCTTGCTGTGAGAGAGGAAGCTTCCGGACCACCTTTTACCTCACTCCCAAACTGAAAAAGACCTCAATCGTAGGTTTCATCCAAAGGATACCCACTAAATAAGTCAATCGTTGCACTACAAAACGTGACTCTCCTTTAGCCCCCACGGCTAGGCGGAGAAGCCTTCACAAGAACCTCCTTTTTGCCACTCGGCAAGGCAGAGAACCTATCTCCTTTTGCTTCCTCCTGAAGCTGGCAGAGAACCACAACCAAAAGCTAACTCCTTACCTCTACCAACCCTTCCACGGACGAGAAACTCTAGACGAAGAAGAAACAGAGCGATCCTTGAAGCAACCCTTGTGAATCCCCTCACAAGCTCCCCCTCACAAGATCCTCTCTCTCTCCCACTCTCTCTTTCTCTCCTCAAGGCCTTCTCAGGTCAAGGCAGCAGCCAAAGGTCATCAAAAACATTGAACAAGAGCTCTTAAATAGAAGAGCTTCAAAGGAGCTCATTAATTGCAAGTTGCCGACTTTATCATCCAGGCCGATATGGACATCGGCCTGGCCAATTAGTACAAATCCCAGAAGATCGGCCAGAGCATCGCCCTGGATACACTCCTGGACGATTGAAAATTGGCTTGATTGTCCAGGCCGATATCATGATCGTCCTGGCCGATATCACGATCGTCCTGGCCGATCAGCTCAAATCATGGGAAAATCGTTCTGAGAATCGCCCTGGATACGAGTTGGCCGATATTTATCGTCCTGAAGTAACTTAAGGTTTTTGACTGGATCGTCCTGGCCGATCCTGCAATCGTCCAGGATGATATGATCGTATCAATCATCCTTAATTACTCCCTTGATTTCCTGATCAATTAAGGCATAATTTGAGAATTTTGTCCAGGCCGATCAATGATCGTCCTGGCCAATAATTTAAAAATATAGTATACCTTAATTATCTATGGTGGCAACTTCTTTCTATTTTGAGTTTATCGTCCTGGCCGATACACGTATCGTCCAGGCCGATATGTTAATGACGGCTGCCTTAATTAAGAATCCTTATTTAGACTTTCTATTTTAAGCCTGATCGTACAGGACGATGTAAAAATCGTCCTGGCCGATATGAGTAAAAATAGAAATTCTAAGTCTCTCAAGTGTGTGTGTGTAGGGTTACTTATCATCAGTCTCTTTAACCATTATAAGAAGAGTCAAGAAGTGAAAAACAAAAGTACAGACTGACTCAACCCTAAACCTACGCAATCCTGAACTAGCTTCGTCTGATCGTCCGATCTTCGATTCCTGAAAAGTTAGAAGCAACAAGCAGTCCAAGAAAAATAGTGTTTGTCAATCATCAAAACATAAGCCATGAAAATCGATTTGCAACAATCTCCCCCTTTTTTATGATGGCAAACACAAGTAGGAAAAAAAAAAACTCAAAAAGAAGTTCATTTAGAATTGCAAAGTTACAAACCCAACGACTTTTCCTACCACACCCTACTCCCCCTTTTGTCATCACAAAAAGAGGGTCCAGATACACAAAAGAAAACACCACAACAAACAAAGACTAAAAAGTAAACTACATAAAACATGAAACAAACAGCAGAAAAATACAGACTAGAAAAAACGAAGGATCCTGATCATCAGATGGAGGTGGTGGGGGTGGATGCTGAAAGTAGCTGGCAAGCGTGGTAAACTGAGCATTGAACCAGGCGATGTCTTGGTCATGCTGCTGCTGCTGGTGAGTAAGGTAACTGTAAAATCGGGCTAAATCCTCAGTGCGGTGCTGCTCGTAGCGGGCAATGTTCTCAGAGTGTTGCTGCTCCTGTGCAGCAATGTAAGCATCAAAGTGGGTCTCCCATCGATCAAACATTTATATCAACTGATCAACCGGTGAGTGCTGGTGTAGAGGAACAGAATCAGGAATAGGAGCGAGAGCGAGAGCCTCCTCCTCTCCAGCCCCCCGAGGTTCCTCAGGGTGGAGACGAGTACTGTGAAGGGTAGTGAAGGAACTGTTTGAGTAGAAGGGAGTTGGGAGGTTTGGTGGAATAGGATACTGAAGTTGGTATTTGGTTTTAAGGACATAGGCTATGATGTGTCCCAAGGCTAGACTGGGTTTCCTCTTGTGACCTGGATCGCGGATTGTGGTTAAGTGATCAATGTATCGAAAAATTAGGTCCGCAGTATTAAATTCTCTATGAGCCATGATGTAGAAAATAGTGAGGGAAAGTAGAGGGGTGATGTGGATTCGATCCCCGGCTTTTGGAATTATGGAGGTGCAAAGGATATGTTGGATTGTCCTAGCATCTTTGACTAAAGAGCTAGTTTCTCCAACATGGAAATGTGCATTGGTCTGACGAAGGAAGTGATTCGCCGTGGACCAGTCAAGGTCAGGATCAGAAGCGATTAAGTGTAGCTTATCCCTGGTGGTTGATAGCTGTAAAAGATCAACACAATCCTGATATGTGATTTCGACAGGGCGTCGATTCACATAGGAGGTCAGGGCTGTGAAGGTAGGGTTAATGCGAAGGTTTGCGAAAAATTCTTGAAGAAACTCGGTATTGAAGGGGAAAGCAAGAGACAGGATGAAACAAAGGGAGGTGTGAGCGAAAAGATCCATTACCGGGTATGAGATGTGGCCAGGATTGATGATCCTGGAGACAGTTATTCCATACTCTTTGTAACGATGGTAGGCGGCTTCATCTTCTGCTTCCTTGAAACGAGGGTCAATCCTAGCCCTCGAAGAACTCCCAGAAGTTTGTCGAACACGTTTCCCACCAGCCATAGAGAGGAGTTAGCAAGAAAACACAAGAGGAGAAAGGGTGGAAAGTGAAAAACCATGGTTGGAACGGCCAGAATTTAAAGAAATGGTCATATCATCCTGGCCGATCGCAGAATCGTCCAGGCCGATATGACTTAATAATTACGTACAGGCTGATTGGTCAAAAAGGTGGTCCGATCGTCCGGGCCGATCAGATTACGGCCAGGCCGATTAGACACAGGCGATCGTCCCGAGGACTCAATCCGAACGACCATTAAAAAAGCAGATCGTCCGGGCCGATTAGGTGTATCGTCCAGGATGATGCACAATAATTGATCGTACCGGCTGAAGTTAAAACGTTTTAAATCACTGCCACGTGTATCGTCCAGGACGAACAGTGGATCGGCTAGGCCAATTGTCCAATAATGGATCATCCGGGGCCGATTTTAAAGATCTAAACGTGCTGACACGTGGATCGTCCAGGACGATCCAGTGTATCGACCAGAATGATGCACATAAAATGCATTGGCCAGATGAAATATTCTATCGGCCAGGACTATCATCATGATTGCAACAGAGTTCGATCAGATCGTCTAGGACGATGAGTTACAGCAAGCACAGAAAAAGATCAGCAGATGGATTTTGAAGAGAATTTTCCCTATCGTCCAGGACGATAAATGTATCGGCCAGGACGATGTGACTAGAAAATGAAACCAAGGAAAAGATGGTGATGATCAAGGCCCTTAAAAATTAAAACAAAAGAAAAAACAGACAAAAACACAGTAAAAGAAAGCAAAAACAATGAAAACGAATATTTTTGAATTTTAATTTTTTATATATATATATTTTGTTTTACCAAGGCGTCATATGAGAAGTTCCCAAATAATTAAACTTTAGAGTTCCACTAGATCAAGGAGTTTAGCCAATCCTAATCAGACAAAGGTAAAATATCCGATTCTGTTTACCCTAGATCAGACATCCTTCAGGGTACAAATTTTCTTATAAAAAAACAAAAGAGCTTAACTCAGAATAAACCTAATCGGGCAAAAAGAAGATTCAATTAAAACTTGTTTACAAAAAAAATCTCATAAATAATAAAACAAAGTCATTTATCTCAATCATGAAATTTGAAATCAAGCCTTTGAAATCATCAAATAATCAATGAGTTTTCTAGGTTTTAAAAGTTTTGAGAAGAGAGAATAACTTGCATTTAGTGGGCTCATTTTATGCCTCTTGTCACTTTGATTAGCTCTTTGAGCATCTTTTAATTTTTTATACACAATTGTGTATATTATTTATTTTTTTAATTTGACGTCATTGGCCTCTTTTCCTTTTTAATTTTTGCAAGCTAAAAGCTCTGTAACAAAAACCCTTAAAAAACTTAGTTGTGAGTATATCCTTCAAATATTAGAGAATATGAGTTCTCTCTCTAACATAGGGAAGAACAAGTCACAAAACAAAATCAAAGTCATGTGACGAAAGCAATGACAAGGTTTTAAATAACTTGAAAGATATATAAGAACTTTGGATATTATGTATAAGATAGATTATTGTAGCAAGATAGGAAGAATCTTAGTTTCAAAAACCATTGGTTAAAATGAGTTAGACTTTTGTTTAGAGAAGATAAATTATACCACTAAACAAGGTCAGAAGGAGGGAAACTATCCACGGTGTTTCTCCCTTTAACTAAATTTAGAAAAGCTAAACACAATTTTCAAAACTCCAAAATCTAAAATATTGAAAAGATTCAACATATGGAAAGCCAATTTTAAAGAACAACGCGAAAACAAAACACATAAAAATACAAACAAAGCAGAAATAACACACACTGAACCAAAACATATTTCAAGAATTTATTGAAGCAGCCGGTTTGAGCAGTTTATGAGCTGCGAGCCTTCATATGTCCAGTTATCCTATGCTCCCACAAGGTCTTTGATGAGAGCATTCCTGCAAAACTCAACAACAGTCAGATTTAGGAACCCAAACAGGTTTGGACCCCTTCTTAGGAAAAGTAAAGTGCAATGCAGATATGGTATGTTGTGAATCATGCATCTTAGGTCTCCACACCCATTGTGTACTATGGTGAACGGTGCAAGTGTGTGAGATGTGTCCTAGCATGTCACAAGAAAAACATCTAACTCCAGGAAAAGGGTTTCTTAAATGGTTTGAGTTATAATACCTCTTACTAGGTTCTGGCTTAGGATCAAAAGTGGATGTCATCCAATTTTCCTTACATGTATCCAAATCATTTTGAATTCTCAAGTTAGTTCTCTTTAATGCATCATTCTCAATCCTCAAATTTTTCTCAATCTTTTTAGATTTCTTAAGATAAAAAATAAGTGAGGTGTGTGAAACTTTTAATGCATTATGTTCATCAATTACTTCAAAATGCTTTTTGTTTAATTTATCAAATTCATCAAGAAGAGCCATGTGATTTGAATCAATTGTTGCATGATCTTTGAGAAACACTTCATGCTCTTTTTATAAATTTGAAAATTCTAATTTTAGGCTTGCAAGAGTTTTCTTGAGTTTTTTGTATGATGTATGTATTTTCTCACAAATCTCAAATAATTTATCATAGGTTGGTTTACATACCTCTTCCTCATCACTTTGCTCAAAATGATCTTCCCCCATTAAGCACAAGTTTGTAGTCTCTTCCTCTGGTTCAGTCTCAGAGGAATCAGTACCTGATTCTGCCCAGAACGCTTTTTGGATTCTCTTCTTGTCCTTCTTAACCTTAGGTTTCTCCTCAATCCTTTCTTTGCTTGTGTTATCTTGAAGTGTCGGGCAATCGGCTCTCACATGTCCAGGTTTCCTGCATTCAAAACAAACAACATCAGAAGATCCTTTAACATGTTTATGATCCTTACCTTTTCTCTAATTTTGATGATGCTTTTGTCTCTTCCTTAGAAAGCTTTTGAATTGCCTTGTGATGAAGGCAACTTCTTTGCTTTCAGACCCGGAAGTTTCAGAATCTAATTTGTGCGCCTTCAGTGCAATTGTTTTCTCCTTTTTTCTTCTCACCTGCATCAAGATTTCTTTGATTCACCCCTTGCTCGTAAGCAATGAGTGAGCCAAGTAAGTTATCAATAGAGTAAGTGTTCAAATCCTTAGATTCAGTGATTACAGTAATTTTAGCATCATATGATGAAGGCAAGCATCTCAAAATCTTGTTTACTTTTTCATAGTTTGAAAGTTCTTTTCCTAGTGCATGCAGTGAAGTAACTATCTGAGTAAACCTAGTGTACATGTCAGAAATCGATTCATGAGGTTTCATACGAAAAAGTTCGTAGTCATGCAAGAGAATGTTCAAACGGGATTGTTTAACCTCATTAGTACCTTCATAGGTGATGCACAATTTATACCAAATTTCTTTACCAGTTTTGCAAGTGGAGACACGCATGTAATCCTCAGATTTTAAAGCACAGAAAAAGCAGTTCAAACATTTTGCATTCAATTGAGCTAAATCTTGTTCATCGAAAGTCCATTCAGTAAAAGCAACTTCAGTTTTAACACCATTAATTTCATGAGAAGGTGGAGAATAACCTTCTTGAATAAGCATCCACATGCGATAATCAGTAGATTGTAAAAATGTTGACATGCGGGTTTTCCAAAAATCAAAAGGTAAGTTGTCAAACAAGGGTGGTCGTGTAATAGAATACCCTTCAGTAGTGTTACAATTCCCAAGATTAGCCATGGATCAAAATTCAAAAAGTTTTCAAACTAATTTTTATGAATCCTGCTCTGATACCACTTGAAAGTTCGTTAGGGATGTTAAGCCCTATAGAACTGGCCCAAGCTAACCAAGAGGGGGGGGGTGAATTGGTATTTTAAAATTTCTTTTCACAAAGAATAAAAAACGCATAAACCAAAATCACACCACAAAAATAAATGCGGAATTAAAAGTGTGAAAGTAAGAAACAAGAACACAGAAATTTATAGTGATTTGGTCAACTCGACCTATGTTCACTCCTTGGAGGCACCCTACAAGTATTGCACTACAAAACGTGACTCTCCTTTAGCCCCCACGGCTAGGCGGAGAAGCCCTCACAAGAATCTCCTTTTTGCCACCTCGACAAGGCAGAGAACCTATCTCCTTTCTCTTCCTCCTGAAGCTGGCAGAGAACCACAACCAAAAGCTAACTCCTTACCTCTACAAACCCTTCCAAGGACGAGAAACTCTAGATGAAGAAGCAAAGCGATCCTTAAAGCAACCCTTGTGAATCCCCTCACAAGCTCCCCCTCACAAGATCCTCTCTCTCTCCCACTCTCTCTTTTTCTCCTCAAGGCCTTCTTAGGTCAAGGCAATAGCCAAAGGTCATCAAAAACGTTGAACAAGAGCTCTTAAATAGAAGAGCTTCAAAGGAGCTCATTAATTGCAAGTTGCCGACTTTATCGTCCAGGCCGATATGGACATCGGCCTGGCCGATCAGTACAAATCCCAGAAGATCGGCCTAAAGATCGGCCAGAGCATCGCCCTGGATGCACTCCTAGATGATTGAAGAATGTTTGATTTTCTAGGCCGATATCACGATCGTCCTGGCCGATCAGCTCAAATCATGGGAAAATCGTCCTGAGAATCGCCCTAGATACGAGCTGGCCGATATTTATCGTCCTGAAGTAACTTAAGGTTTTTGACTGGATTGTCCTGGCCGATCCTGCGATCGTCCAGGACGATATGATCGTATCAATCATCCTTAATTACTCCCTTGATTTCTTGATCAATTAAGGCATAATTTGAGAATTTTGTCCAGGTCGATCAATGATCGTCCTGGCCGATAATTTAAAAATACAGTATACCTTAATTGTCTATGGCAGCAACTTCTTTCTATTTTGAGCTTATCGTACTGGCCGATACACGTATCATCCAGGCCGATATGTTAATGACGACTGCCTTAATTAAGAATCCTTATTTAGACTTTCTGTTTTAAGCCTGATATTCCAGGACGATGTAAAAATCGTCCTAGCCGATATGAGTAAAAATAAAAATTCTAAGTCTCTCAAGTGTGTGTGCAGGGTTACTTAGCATCAGTCTCTTTGACCATTACAAGAAGACTCAAGAAATGAAAAACAAAAGTACAGACTGACTCAACCCTAAACCTACGCAATCCTGAACTGGCTTGGTCAGATCGTCCGATCTTCGATTCTTGAAAAGTTAGAAGCAACATGCAGTCCAAGAAAAATAGTGTTTGTCAATCATCAAAACATAAGCCATGAAAATAGATTTGCAACATCGTCACCCCCCCAAAAAAATGAAACTCGAAGGCCAACCAAACCAGACTTCAAAGGATCCAATAAAAAATAAAGAAACCCTGAGAGAAACGAAACAATACAGAGAAGCCACCAGCACCAAAAGAAAACGCACAAAACCACAAGGAATGAAGACAAACAATCCAAAAAAAACAACCCAAGGCATTGGAAAGAGACACACATAGGAAACAGAAGAGAATATCACCGGAATAGCCGACGAGAGATCCTCCAAACAATCGCCAAGCGCAAACCCTAGAATTGCCGCAAAATCACCTGAGGGAAAGTAGAGAAAGATGTTAGTGATTTTGAAGTTATAGATTGGATGATGAGGGATTGAGGCATTGTCTTCCTACATAGCTGATACAAAATAATTCTAAATTTCACCACAAAAAAAAAAGAAAAAAAATTAATGGAGGTATAGATTTTACTTTCGAGACATTAATTTATTTTCATATAAAAATCAAAATTATAAGGGGAAAAATAAAAAAAATAAAGGTGATAAATTATAATTCTATTTTAAAAAAGTAATAATGAGATATATATATATATATATATATATATATATATATATATATATATATATATATATATATATATATATATATATATATATATATATATATATATATATATATATATAATTGAGAAGAAAAATGTATTCTATTATTTCAATTACTTTAATTCCACCTTATTCAAATGTACAACCCCACAGCCCACTTAGGCTTCATTTTGGATAATTTTTCTTATTATTTTTTTCAGTAATTTAATAGTACAAATATTTAATGCTAAAAAATAATGTGTACTAAAGAAACCGCTTTAAAGAGTAGTGAGAAAGTTGCCCCAAATGAAGCCTTAGCTCCACCACCCACAGCTCAATTGCTTCTTTATTTCTTATTGCTTTAGATTTTTGATTTAAAGATCAAAGATTATTATGTTTTTTTATCAAAGGAATTAGATTTTTGATTTAAAGATCAAAGATTATTGCATTTTCTTCCTACATAACTGATACAAATTAATCCTAAAATTTGTATGAATCCCTCTTCTTATAAAGACACCTTGTTTAAATTGAAAATGATTTGACATTATATTAAAACTAAAATGTCTAAGGATTGCTTTGTTTGTTTGATATTCGATTTATTGTTGGATATTAAAAAACTTAATTTATGTGGATGCTAACTTGCAAAATAAATGAAAAGGCTATTCAACATTTTGTTTAGCCGCCTCGTCTCTGGCGATTTTGAGGCGATTCCGCTGTGGTGCCCTCTGAAGCGTTCCGATCATCTTCCGGTCTCTTCTTCGAGCTTTTTTGCTTCTTCCCTTCGCTGGTAAACTCATTCCCTGCTCTAGCTTGTCCGCCTTGGGTCATTGTCTGGTTTTTTCACCTGTCTTTTCTGTTTTTCGTTCGTTTGGTGGCTTGTTTGTGGTTGTTAGGTCGGTAGGGGGGCGATGACGTCTCCAACGTCGTCAAACCCGGTTGTAACTTCTTCTAAAACTAGATCCTTTAAAGATGTGGTTTCGGCTGGATCCTCTTCTTCTTCGAAAGTTCATTTTGTTCAATCTTCTTTTAAAGGTTGTCCTTCTCTCATTTTTGAGGAAGCTGCTGTTCAGCAGATGGCTGCACCTTTCATTTTTACCCTGGTTGGAAAGTTTATGATTCGGAGGCCTAACCTGGATGTCATCCGTAAATTCTTTTTTGGTTTGAAACTTTCGGGATCTTTTAATGTTGGTTTGTTAGATTCTAAACACATAGCTATTCACTTATCCAATGACTTGGATTATAGCCGTATTTTCTCTCGTCGGTCTTACTACATTTTGGGTTGTCAAATGAGGCTGCTTAAGTGGTCACCAAATTTTGATGTGAGGGAGGAGTCCCCCATTGCCCCGGTGTGGATAGCTTTTCCGAACCTTCACTTGCATTTCTTTAATTCCCATATTCTTTTTGGTCTTGCCTCTTTTTTTGGAGACCTCTTCAGACAGACCAAGCCACGGCTTCTTTGTCGAGACCTTCTGTGGCTAGAGTGCTCGTTGAATTGGATGTTACGAAAAAACACCCACAAGAAATTTGGTTAGGTTCTGAAATGAATGGTTACTTTCAAAAGGTGGAAATTGAGAATTTACCCATATTTTGTTCTCATTGCAAGATGCATGGCCATGGGTTAAAGGAGTGTTTTCGTTTACATCCTAACTTGCGTAATGAGAAAATTGGCCAGAATGATAAGGGTAAATTGATTAGTAAGGGTTCCGACGGCCCTATTCCTTCGGTTGAGAACGATTTAGAAAAGGAAGATCTGTTTTTGGCGGCAGCTAACAGTGATAATGTGGAGGAAGGCAATGTTAATTTTAATTCTGCTATACCTAATGCTACCAATCCGGCTTTTAATATTTCTAATATTGCTCTTAATGAAAAGGTGTTACAATAATCTATGGCTCAAACTCATGTTAATATAGCTTTAAATGATGCTAATATTGTCTTTGATCAAGAAAAATGGGTGAATGCTGAAGTTGTGAATAGTTATAATGATTTGGTTGTGGTTCTTGATGAGGGGGAAGTTGATTCTTTAAAAGCTTTAGAGACTTGCAATATCAATGCTATTAACAATGTGGCTTGTAATTCTTCTGAGAATATTGAGGTTCTTCATAATATTAATGATGTTTCTCATGGTAAATTGCTTATTACAGGTCAAAAGCTCCATAATGCTTCGACGGTGGAAGATGGGGTTCTTTTTTTACAAGGAGAGCAATCTGATTTTGATCCTTTCACTGGTGAGATGAACAAGAATTTTCTTTTAACTGATCATTATAACTGTGATGCTTTTACGGATACGGAAATAGAAATTAATGCTAAATGCTATATTAGAGAGGATAATGATATGAGTTTTTCCAAAGGTAAGGGTAAGAAAGGTAGAAAACCTAGAAACATTATTTTGCAATCTCCTAGGGCCACTCGCTCACATACTGCTCATTAATTTTGTTTTCTTATGTTTAACACGATCATTTGGAATGTGATGGGGATTGGGTGCCCTTCCTCCAAGCTTAGGGTTAAAAATTTATGTCGTATTCATAATATTTCTGTGCTTGTTCTGCTTGAACCTCTCATTTTTATGGATAAATTGTTCAATACTGCTAAATTTTTGGGCTTTAAGCAAGCTTATGCTAATGTTTCTAATAAAATTTGGGTCTTTTGGAAAGATTATGTGAGGATTGATTTTATTGGGGATTTTACCCAAGTGCTCCATTGTAATATTGAATCTTCCAATTTTCAATGTGTTGCTTCCTTTGTTTATGCTGCTACTTCTTGTGCTTTGAGAAATAATTTGTGGGATCAACTTGGAAAATTTCACAGTATTACTACTCTTCCTTGGTTGGTTGGGGGGGATTTTAATACTATTGTTAATCCCTCTGAACATGTTGGGGGTTTGCATCCTAATTTTTGTTTTATGGAAGATTTTAATGATATGATCATGAACTGTAATCTAATTGATATAGGTTTTTCTGGTAACAATTTTACTTGGAACCGGGGCAATCTTTGGCAACGGTTAGATAGAGTTCTTTTCAATAATGATTGGGTTAATGTTTTCAATGCTACTAAGGTTGTGCATTTAAGTCGTACCTTGTCGGATCATTCCCCCTTGCTCATTAATGTTAATTTTAATTCTCCTAGTTCTAATTCTCGTTTTAGATTCCAGAACATGTGGTTAGCTCATGAGTTATTTAATAATATTGTTCACAATAACTGGTCTGCTCCTGTTTTCCCTGATAATTCTATTTCTGGCATGCGTCGTCTTTGGGCTAAGCTCAAAAGGCTCAAGATGGGTTTGAATTGGTGGAATAAAAATGTGTTTAAAAATATTTTTTCTAATATTATGGAGGTGGAGGATAAGATTAATGCTCTTGAAACCTGTTGCCAAAATGATCTTACGGATTTTAACTTTGCGATCCTTAAGGAGGCCAAATTGGTCCTCACTAACCTTCAATGTCAGGAAGAGACTTATTGGAAGCAGAAGGCTGCCATTAAGTTCCTGGCGGAAGAGGACAATAATACTAGTTATTTTCATGCCCTGGCTAGCAAGAAGCGTGCTATTAATGGTATTCATAAAATTGATCGTGGTGATGGTACTTTTACTGAGAATGGTGATGAGATTGCTACCCTTGATGTTAATTTTTTTCAACATCACCTTAATAAAAAATTTTGTCCTGCCCCCAATGATGATCATTCTTTTATCCCCAGTAAAGTGAGTCAAGAGGAGAATAATACTCTTACTTCTATTCCTCTTTTGGAGGAGGTTAAAAACACTTTATTTGATATGAATGCTGATTCCGTGGCTGGTCCAGATGGCTTTTCGGTTAAGTTTTTTCAACATTTGTGGCCTTCTATTTCTGATGATGTTTATGATGCTATTTTGGATTTTCTTAATGGCAATCCGGTTCCCAAGTTTTTCTCTTCCACTTTTATTGTTTTGATTCCTAAGAGTAATAATGTTAATACTTGGAATGACTTTAGGCCCATTAGTTTGCGTACTGTTTTCTACAAATTAATCTCTAAGATTTTGGTAAACCGTCTTTCTGTTCTTCTTCCTAAACTTATTTCTCCTAACCAAATGGGGTTTGTTAAAGGTCGTGCGATTGTGGACAATATTTTGATTGCGCAAGAATTTTGTCAAGATTTGGACATTAAGACTAGAGGGGGGAATATGATCTTGAAACTTGATATTGCTAAAGCTTATGATAACATTAATTGGAGCTTTATTTTTAAAATGTTGAATTTCTTTGGTTTTGATGATAAGTTTATCTCTCTTATTAGTCTTTGCATCGAAAGTCCCTTCTTCTCCATTAATTTGAATGGCATGTGTCACGGTTTTTTTTTAAATCTTCCCATGGTTTGAAGCAAGGGGATCCTATCTCTCCGGCTATTTTAATCCTTGCTGTGGATTATCTATCTAGGGGGATTTCTGATTTGTTTAGTAAGTTTCCTAGTATGTATTTTAGAACTTTGGGTGGCATCAATATCTCTCATTTATGTTTTGTTGATGACTTCATCATTTTTATGAATGCTTCTAAAAATAAGGTTACTAAAGTGTTGAGATTTTTTGAGCTTTTTGAAGCGATGAGTGGTCTTATTTTTAATAAAGCCAAAAGTGGATTTGTCATTTCTAGGAATGTTAATCATAATAGAGTTATGGATATTCAGAACCTCACGGGTTTCTCTCAAGCTGCTTTGCCCTTAAAGTATTTAGGTATACCGTTGTTTAAAGGTAGAAAGAGAACTTTTCTTTTTGATGAATTAATTTCCAAAGTGCATAATCGTTTGTCTTCGTGGGATTCTAATTTTTTGAGTTTTGGTGGTAGGCTGGTTCTTATTAAAAGTGTTCTTGCTTCGATTCCGGTGTACTCTTTTCAAGTTCTTTTTCCCCCTAACAATATGTGTTTGAGGATTGATAGGATTCTCAACAAATTCTTTTGGAGGGGTTCTTCTACTATTTCTAAAATCCATTGGGCCTCTTGGGATAAGTGTTGCGGGACTAAGCCGAAAGGTGATCTGGGTTGCAAATCTATGAATGATTTGGTTCTTGCATTTTCTTTTAAACTGTGGTACAATTTCAGGGCTAATGATAATTTGTGGGCTAAGTTCATGCAGGAGAAGTACTGTGGGGCTCTTCACCCGTCCCTTTGCATTTCTTCTAAAGGTCACTCTAAAGTGTGGCAACGTATGCTTCAAATCAAATGGAAAGTGGAACCCTGTTTAGCTTGGGGCCTTGGGAAAGGTTTTATTCATTTTTGGCAAGATCATTGGATTAATGGGTTTTCCATTGATTCCCTTTTGAATACTTTTTCTACGAGTACGATTAATGTTAATTTCTTTTTTTCTGATAATGGTTGGGACATGAATAAGTTAATTTTTGTGCTTCCTTTTTCTATATGCAATTTGATTTCTAATATTCCTCTTAACCATTCTGCTAAAGATGTCCTTCTTTGTACTTTCACTAAAGATGGTCACTTCCGGACTAAAGATGTGTGGCATGTTTTTAGAATTAAAAAAGATCCTAGTAAACCTTTTAAAATGATGTGGCATAAGAGCATCCCTGCTACTGTTTTTGTTTTTAATTGGAGAATCTTGAAGAACTTTATTCCTACTGATGAGCTTCTTAGGATAAGAGGTTTGTTTATTACTTCGAAATGTCAATGTTGCTCTAATGTGGAAAGTTTACATCATGTTTTTGTGTCTTCACCTATTGCTACCAAGGTGTGGGCTTACTTTGAGGACCTTTTTCGGGTTAATTGCTGGGATCCTAATGGTTCGGTTCAGCAATTGTTGATGGGGTGGATGGTGGGCATTAAAGGTCATATTAGAAATGTTATCCCTCTCTTGATTTTTTGGTTTCAGTGGTTGGCTAGAAATGATTCCCGTTTTAATGGCAATGTGATTAATCATCATAACATTATTGCGAGAATCAAGGAGAAAGTTTGCTCTCTTTCTGCTG
The DNA here is from genome assembly GCA_022539455.1 of Dendrobium nobile. NCBI lineage: Eukaryota > Viridiplantae > Streptophyta > Magnoliopsida > Asparagales > Orchidaceae > Dendrobium > Dendrobium nobile. Next base: position 14,377,075 of record CM039721.1, on the reverse strand, counting down.
CTAAGCTGATATCTTTTAAAAGTTTTTATAAGGTTTTGTTTACTTTGGAGGCTTTTGGGATCCATTATGAGGAATTGGATAGCTGTCATGGTACTTTCCCTGTAGTTTGGTTGAAACCTATTTTTAACTTTTTTAAGCTGAATTTTGATATTAATCTCTCTGGTAGTAGTTGGTGTATTGATGGTTTGATTAGAAACAGTGCTGGGGAGTTTGTTTTGGCTTTTGCTGGTAAAACTCTGGCTCCTGATATGCGTTCTGCTATGCTCTTAGCTGTCTGTCACGGGCTTAATATTTGTGCTGGTTTAGAGATTCAGAATATTGTGATTGAAGGTAATTTGAATGAGGACATTAAAGCATTAGTTGAAGATGATATGTGTGGTTACTCTCACTTCTATGTCTGTTAGGACATTCGTTTCTGGTTGGGCTCTTTGAATTGCCAGTTTTTTAATGTTTGTCCTGTGGCTAACTCTGCGAGGTTCTTAGCGTTGTTTGGTTGCAAGTTTCATGGTATTACTGAATTATCTTTTAAAAATCTCACTGTTCAGATTAAAGGTTTGATTAATTTGGACAAGAACGGTGTGCTGTATGTTAATGTGCGTTAAGTTCCTCTAGTTGGCTGCTCTGTTCTAGGCTGCTCTGTTCGGGTTTGGTGTTTTTCTGGTTCTCCTTTTTGTGTTTTTGTTGGTTCTGGTGATGCCTGGGTGGGTGTTTTTGGGCTTCCTGGGTTGTTTTCTTTCCAGGTATTGCTTCCCTGCTTTCTTGTGGAAGGTTGATTTTTGCTCTTTTTCGTCTCCTTGCAGCTGGGGTCTCCTTGGTTGGTTTTTCATCAGTTACTGGGTTTGGTTCCAGCTGTTGTGTTTATGGTGTCTGTGCTTCGGGTTTGTTCATACTGAGGCTGATGTGTTGAAGGATTTTTTACCCTGGCTTGTTGTTGGTTCTTAAGAGAGTTGGAACTCCTATTTCTGTTTATTTTTGGCTTTTATTTTTCCCTGTTTGCTTCATTTCTTTCCTAATATCTTTGCAGGCCTCTTTTGCAGGTTTTTGGCGCTCCACGCTCGTTTTGTGCAGGATACTCATTCCGGTTGGTGGGCTATGCTGAATGACTTTATCATTTCACTTTGTTTTTTATTTCTTAGAATGTTATTAGTTTTATGTGTAATTTTGAATAGTAGGGAACTCCGGCTCGTTGGTTTTCTTTTCCTTTTGTTTGTAGCTCGTAAGAGCATTAGTGAGCTGGAGGTCCCCTTAAGGACTATGTAATTTTTTCCCTATATTAACCCGTAGGCCCGTCGGTGGGTTTTAACAAAAAAAAAAACATATTGTTTTTAATAGCTTGGAAGCTTAGAGTATATGGAATTGAATTGGTAATCGCCTGCTTATATATTTTCTTAATGTTAATAATATTTACGAAAGTTTTTATTTATTATTTTTTCTGCACTACAGGAAAAAAGCTCAGTACTGATGAAATTTTTAGAGAACATTATCAGCCAGAAATGACAGATTGCAGTCGAACATTTTCATTGATTTTTCGATGGATTCCAGCGGACTTCCGATGGATTTTTGGTAGATTTCTGATGAAATATTTCTTACAGATTTCAGGTAGATTTTTCGACGAGTTTTAAAATTTTCAAAAAAAAATCAAAATATACATAATTTAAAGAGTAGAATTAACAAATTTAAATTAATTATTAAGTAAAATAATTAACTAATTTAAATAAACTAATAAAATTTAATATATTAAAATAAATAATTAACTAAAATTAATTAATTAATTAATTAACTAATATTTATTATATATAAATTATTAATTTTATAATTCTATTAGATATAATTTTAATAAAAAAATAGCAACAGCCTCCTCGAACTAATGGATAGGCCTGAGTTCTCATCTCAACAACGCAACGTTTGAATCCTCATGTACTCGCTGGCGTTAGCGCGTGCGGGCAGATGCGGTTTGCCGGGCAAGCATGCACGCTCAAGCAACGACCGTAAGCAATCACAGGTGGACCGGAGCTTGGGATGGAAAGCTCGAGCAGGGAAGGGTCTGGATTCTGAGCAAGACAAGCAGCAGTTAGTTTGCCGAAATTTTCTTCTATTTTTTGCAGTAACTTTTTATTTCTTATTTTCCAAGTGGCACATTTCTGCTACTTAAATTTTCTGCCAGTTTTTATTTTCATATGTGGCTTTTATTAGTGGAAAATTTTCCTTTTAAAATTC